>JAZHEH010003205.1:5405000-7805000 GCA_036589455.1 Ateles fusciceps | reverse complement strand
GGAAAGAAGATCATTGATGAACTCATAAATGGAAAGACTGTGAATGAGTAGAAGTATAAAATGATAAGGGTATCTCCAATTTGTATTTAAAAGAGAATTTCTAAGCCTCAGGTCTCATGATGCTGATGGTAATAATTGTAGCTTCTGTTGTTTGAGTATTTATTCTGTGCCAGGCCTGTGCCAGGAACTTTACATATATTATATAATTTAACACTAGGGAAGTAGGTGCTTTTATTTTAAAGATGAGGAAATTCAGAAGCTAAACCAGATTAAGTGTATTGCCCAAGGTCACACAGCTGGCAAGAAGCAGAAGTGAAATTTGAACTCAAGCAGTTTAGCTCCAGAATATTTGCTCCTAAACTATACTCCTGCCTCTTGCTAGTCTAACATCCCATATCCCACCGAGAATCTCATCCAGCTTCTCCATCTACCACGTCAGGAACAGGCGTTTACTAACTCTCATTGAAGCTCATTTCACTGTGAACATAGTTTCCTTTGGTGGGAAGTTCTTTCCTCTTAACACTGGCTTTGCCTTCAAGAGTGAACTGAAATGACTCAACAATCTCATTCCTAAGGATATAGCCAAGAAAATTAAAAACTTGTGTTTTCACAAAAACTTATACATAAATGTTCATAGCAATGTTATTGATTATAGCCAAAACAGAATCAACCCAAGTGTCTATCAATTGATAAATGGATTATAAAAAGATCTGTCCATACAATGAAATATTTAGTCAGAAAAAAGAATGAGTTGCTGGTACACGCTACCACATGAATGAATGTTAAAAACATTATACTGAACGAAGGAAGCATTTCTTCATCCACTAACAAAAGATCACCTATTATATGATTCCATTGATATGAAATGTCCAGGATAGGCAAATTTATAGAAACAGAAAGTTGATCAGTGGTTTCCATGGGCACTAGAAAGAGGAAGGAATAGAGGGTTACTGATAATGAATATGAGATTTTTTTTGGGGGGGTAATCAAAGTGTTCTAGAATTAGATAATTGTGAAACTTTGTGAATATAATAAAAACCACTGAATTGAACACTTTAAAATGGTGAATTTTATGGCGTATGAACTAGATCACAATAAAAAATAATTTAGATAAAGTAATCCCTCATTCTGGGTTTGAAAAAAAGGATTAAACCAAACAGATCTACAGATATCTGAAGCTGGCTGGCTTGTCTTTAATGCATTCTCTTCTCCAAGATAAACAGCACTGATTCCTTCAACCATCTCTCTTACGATGTGAGATTGAGTCCTTGTCTGAATGAATTTCTTTCTTCCCCAAATGTCTCAAGTTGACAATGCTATTCTTATGATACGCCACCCCCCCACCCCCCAGCCAAAACACTGCTCCAAGTACAGTCCCATTGGATTGGAGTAGAATAGCATCTACCTTTACCTACATGATGTCATGATATGATCAACCCATGTTGTTGCCATTCATGGATTGGACATTTTCAGTCTTGGATGATTATAGCCCATGATTCTTTTTTTCCCTGATAAACATAAAAAGCATAGATTTTGTTTTCTTTAGAAAAAGATAATTTGAGTACTGCATTGAAAATTTAAAAAAATTAAAAAAAAAACTTACACTACTTGGTAGATTGCAAAAATAGCTACAATTCATCTCTTCCATAATGCATGCCCTTGCTCATGTGACTTTGAAACTCCTTCCATCAATAGGTAAAGGTGTGTACCTATCTCTTGAATCTAGGCTGGGCTTGTGGCTTGTTTGTTGAATAGAATGTGACATATGTGATGATGAGCCAGTTTTTAGCATAAGATTCAAGAAATCTTCATGCTTTGGGTAGCTCTGCTGCCTTGTTGGTGTGGGAACAAATTCAAGCTTGCCTGCTGGAGGGTGAGATACAGGCTGTCCAGTTGCCCCATTGTGCCAGCTGATAGCCAGCCAACACTCCACAGCAGATCCTCTAATCTGACTAGTCATTAGCCACAGATGCATAAGGGACCCCATCTGAGACCAAAGGTACCACTCAGTTTATATCAGGCCAAATTGTCTACCCACAGAAATATGAGCTAAACAAATGATTGTTGTTTCAGGCTTCTTGGTTTTGGGAATGTTAATTATGCACCAAAACCTAAATTAGGTGTTCCACTTCTGGCTAGGATATAGGGAGATAGGAAAGACCTTCATCCCCTGCAACACAACCACAAATCACTAGGCAAACAATAACAACAAAACCATACTTTTAAAAAGAAGTTCTCAAAGAGCTATGGACATAAAGAAATCTAAAAGGACAACTTCAGAGGGAGGAGCTACCACTAGATACAGTGTTTAGCATGAAGTACACGTATACCTTGGAGGCATTGTGAGTTCAGTTCCAGACCACTGTGATAAAGCAAATGGCACAACGAGTCACACAAATATTTTTGGTTTCCCAGTGCATATAAAAGTTATGTTTGCACTAAGTTGTAGTTTATTAAGTGTGCAATAGCATTATGTCTAAAAATGTATATCACTTAATTTAAAATACTTTATTGTTAAATATTTTAACAATCGTCTGAGCCTTCAGTGCACTCTAATCTTTTTGCTGATGAAGATTATTGCGTCAACGTTGACGGCTGCTGACTGATCAGGGTGGGAGTTGCTGAGGGCTGAGGTGCCTGTGGAAATTTCTTAAAGTAACATGAAAAAGTTTGCCATATGAACTGACTCTTCCTTTTACAGAAGCATGCAATGCTGTTTGATAGCATATTACTTACAATAGAATCTCTTTCAAAATTAGAGTGAATCTCAAACCCTGGCACTGCTTTAACAATCAAGTCTGTATAAGATTCTAAATCCTTTGTTGTCATCTTGACAGTGTTCACAGTATCTTCACCAGGATTAGATTCCATCTCAAGAAGCCAGTCTTTGCTCATCCATAGAAAGCAACTCCTCATCTGTTAAGTTTTGTCATGAGATTGCAGTAATTCAGTCATGTCTTCAGGCTCAACTTCTAGTTCTCTTACTATTCCTACCACATCTGCAGTTCCTTCCTCTCTAAAGTCTTAAACCTTTTAACGTCATCTATGAGGGTTGGAATCAACTTCTTTTTTCTTTTCTTTCTTTCTTTTTCTTTTTCTTGAGACAGGGTCTTGCTCTGTCACCCAGGCTGGAGTGCAGTGGTCTGATTTCAGCTCACTGCAACCTCGGCCTCCCTAGTGCAGGTGATCCTCCTGCTTCAGCCTCCTGAGTAGCTGGGATTGCAGGCACTTGCCACCACACTCAGCTAATTTTTGTATTTTTAGTAGAGATGGGGTTTTACTATGTTGGCCAGGCTGGCCTGGAACTCCTGACCTCAAGTAATCTGCCCCTCTCAGCCTCCCAAACTGATGGGATTATAGGTGTGAGCCACTGCACCGGAATCAGCTTCATTCAAACTCTTGTTAATGTTGATATTTTGACCTCCTCACATGAATTACAGATGTTCTTAATGGCATCTAGAATGGTGAATCCATTCCAGAAGGTTTTCAGTTTACTTTGTTCAGATCTGTCAGAGGTATCACTATTTATGACAGCTATAGCCTTCTACAATATATTTCTTAAGTAATAAGACTTGAAGTCTTACTCCCTGATGGCTGTACAATAGATGTTATGGTAGCAGACATGAAAACAGTATTAATCTCCTTGTACATCTTCATCAGAGCTGTTGGGTAACTAGATGCATGGTAAATAAGCAGTAATATTTTGCAGGAGATCTATTTTTCTAGCAGTAGGCCTCAACAGTGGGCTTAAAATACTCAGTAGTCCATGATATAAACAGATGTGCTGTCTTTCAGGCCTTATTATTCTATTTTATAAGGCACAGACAGAATAGAGTTAACATAATTCTTAAGGGCCCTAGGATTTTCAGAATGATCCATAAAATTGACTTCAACTTAAAGTTACCAGCTGCATTAGTTTCTTACAAGACAGTCAGCCTGTTCTTTGATGTTTTACAGCCAGGTATTGACTTTTCTTTAGCTATGAAAGTCTTTGATGGCATCTTCTTCTAATAGATAGCTGTTTCATCTACATGGAAAATCTGTTTTTTAGTGCCACTTTCATCAGTAATCTTTGCTAGATCTTCTGGATGACTTGCTGCAGCCTCTACATGAGCACTTGCTGCTTTACCTTGCACTTTATGTTATGGAGAATGAGTGTCTTTCCTTAATCTTCGTGAACCAACCTCTGCTAGCTTAAACTTTTCTTCTGCAGATTCCTCACCTCTGTCAGCCTTCATAGAATTGAAGAGTTAAGGCCCTCTCTGGATGAGGCTTTGGCTTAAAGGAGTGTTAACTGCTTGGATCTTCTATCCAGACTACTCCAACTTTCTGTATAGAAGAATAAAACTGTTTAGCTTTCTTCTAATTTGTGTGTTCATTGAAGCAGCACTTTTAATATCCTTCAAGAACGATTCCTTTGCATTGACAACTTGGCTAACTTTGGCAGAAGAGGTCTAGCAGCACTAAACTCGAAGACAGGTCTATAGAGCTTCAAGCTGAAGCAACAGGAAAAAAAAAAAGAAAAACAAAAGTTTAACAGAACTTCAAGGGCATGTTAAATAGTAAACAAACTTTTTAAAAAGTGTCTGCTGGAAAGGAGAGAATGACAGATAAATGTGAAAAAATATGGACTGAAATTTTCAACATTGGATAAAAAATAGTAACCCTTTGCTGTAAGAAAAGCTCAGAGAGCCCCAAGTGGGATAAAGAAAAAAACAAAACCTAAAACTAAACTACATTATAGTCAAGCTGACAAAAAGAAAAGCTAAGGAGAAAAATGTTAAAATCAGCCAGAGGAGAAATCAAAGCATATTGGATACACAGGGGAACAATATAAGAATGGAAGCTAACTTTTCAATGGATACAGTGGAGACCAAAGACAATGGAATGTCTTTGGTCTCCACTGAATTTTTTTTTTTTTTTTTTACTTTTTAAAGAAGTGAAAGAAAAAAAAACTCTCAGTATAGAAAAACTCTCAATATAGAACCCAAAGACAATATCTCTGGTCTCCAATGAAAAAACACATAGACTCAGGGAGCAAAGCATCATACACTGGGGGTAGTAGGGGAGGGGCTAGGGGAGGGATAACATGGGGAGAAATGCTGGATATAGATGAAAGGGGAATAGAGGCAGCAAACCACCTGGTTATGTATGCAGCTATGCAACAACCCTGCATGACCTGCACATGTACCCCAGAACCTAAAGTAAAATAAAAAAACAAACAAACAAACAAAAACCAGAATGAGTGAAAGAGAAAAAAAAAAGAATTGAAAGAAAAACAAAAACTCTCAATATATAATTCTACATTCAGCATTAATATTCTTAATAATAAAGTCAAATTAAGGACATTTTTAAATGAAGTAAAGCTGAAAGAATGTTTTGCCAGCATATTTGCACTGCAGGAAATGCTGAAAGTTGTTGTTCATGCTAATGGAAAATGGTAACATAGGGGAATCCAGGTCTACAATAAATACTGAAGACCCTAAGAAAGAGGAACTATTTAGGCAAACCTCAAATCTAATTTTAGAAATTATTTTTTAATGCATACTCAATATGTAATTAAACTGTAAAAGACTACTGGCTATTTAATGCAAAAATAATAATTATGTAGCTTTTCTAATATAAATGGAAGAAAAGGATATGCAAAAATAGCACAAAGGATGAAAAGGGACAAATGGAATTGTGATATCTTAAGAGTGTCCCATTGTGTATGAAATACCATAGTATTTTAAGTTAGACTGTGATAAGTGAACCTTACATATTATAAACCCTAGAGTTGTACTGCTTAATAGACTATCTACTGGCCATCTGTGGCAATTGAGTGCTTGAAATGTGGCTACTGAAACTGAAGAACTATATTTATAATTTTAATTAATTGAAATTTAAATTAAAAACTGAAACAGTGTAACTATCCTCTTATGGAACACGCTGTTGTTCCTCTGGTAGGACTATCTTTCACTTTAACTGATTTGATATGCTGTAGATATAGAATTTATGTCAAATTTCAAAGACTGAATATAAATGTACTTTTAGAAGATAAAATATCTCATTAACACTTTTATATTTGTTACATATTGAAATGATAACATTTTTGGTATACTGGGTTAAATGAAATATATTATTAAATTAATGTCATCTGTTTCTTAAATTTTGCTAGGTAGTTTATTCTGTGAATATATATATGTGGCTCACATTGTATTTTTATTAGATAGCACTGCTCTAGAGGACTTACTAAAAATTTAACAGAAAATGATACAACTAGACAGTCAAATAAAGGGGAGAAATTGGAACACTAAAAAATATCCATTTTTTTTCCAAAATAAAGAAAGAAAAAAGGAACAAAGGAACAGTTGGAACAAATGGAGTAAATGAGATTAATGGAAAACAAATACCCAAATGGTGAACTTAAACATAATTTTAACAAAAGCTGCATGAAATATAAATAAATAAAATACTTCATTTTGTCAGATTGAATAAAAAAAGTGAGACTAACCATATGCCATTCATGAGAGAAACAGTTTAAAGACACAGATTGAAGGCAAAAGGATGGAAGATGATTGTATTAGTCTGTTTCCACACTGCTATAAAGAAATACCTGAGACTGGATAATTTATAAAGGAAAGAAGTTTAATTAGCTCACAGTTCTTTATGGCTTGGGAGACCTCAGGAAACTTGAAATCATGGCAGAAGGGGGAAGCAAACATCTCCTTTCTTCACAAGGTGGAAGGAGAGAGAAGTGCAGAGTGAAGGGGAAAGAGCCCCTTATAAAACCATCAGATCTCTTGAGAACTCACTGTCAGGCAAACAGCATGGAGGAAACCACTCTGGTGATCTAATTGCCCCCCATAAAGTCCCTCCCCCCAACATGCGGGGATTACAATTCAGATTACAATTCAAGATGAGATTTGGGTGGGGACAGAGCCAGATCATATCATAGATATACCAGTTGATAGGAAGCTTAAGAAAGCTGATGTGGTTATATATAAATCTAGACAAAGTAGACATCAGAGAATAATTAACAGAAATAAAGAAGCATATTTCATATTAGTCAGTTTGTCAGGAAGATGCTGTATTTTCCATATTGTAGGCACCTAATAAAAGAGCTACAAACTACATAAAGCAAAAAATTAGGTAACTAAAGTGATAATTTTAGTTATCCAGAATCATACTGGAATATATTATTGTATTTTCAGTAATTGATAGAAAAAGAGAATAAGCAAACTTCACAAATGCGGTAATAGATGTGATGTAGAATGAAGAGGGATGGAATTTGCAAATTGAGATATTCTCAGAGGTCACCAGCCACTATCATTTTAAAATTCGAAGGACCTATTTTGTTAATGTAACTTACATTGTTTTAGCTTTTGTGATAATTACATATTGATCTTAAGGTTTTATTATCAGCAAACATTTCTAATTTCTTTTTTCATGTACTCTGTGAAACCACATTTATACCGATTATATTGGGGAAAACAGTTTAAAGAGGACAAATTTTGTTATTAGTATTAGCAGTTTGGATTATATTTTTCCTGATCATTGTCTGTGTACTTAAATATAAGTATTTAGAAATAATTTATAAATATAATTCCTCAATACCCCCTTTTAAAGCTTATAAAATGTCTTAGAGATCTTTTTATGTGACTGTATAATGATGTAACCCCATTTGATTGTATTTCCTGTGTGGATGTTTTATAATTTGCTTAGCAATTTATCTGTAATTGGATCATTAGGTTATTGCTGCATTTTCACAGTAACAAACAATGCTGCAATGAAAATATATTTCACACTTTTTTTCATAGGTATGTGTATTTCTTCCTAGGGCTGATCACAGCAGAGTAGAATGGTGTACACAATTTAAAGTTTCTTACCTTTGCCCAAATTTTTTCACAAAACTACTTTAACAACTTGCCCCCTGTAAATAGAATACAAGAATAACATCAACATTTTCCTAATCTCTCAGTGATTTGGGACATTTTTTCATGTATTTGCAGGCTGTTTGAATGCCCTTTTCTGTGAATTACTTGTTCTTATCCTTTGCTCACTTTTCTAGTGTATTGCTTGCCTTTTTCTTATTCATCTGAGGGAGATTTTTAAATGTGCATTTAGATAATCAACCTTTGCTGTATGCATGACAAATATTTTCTCCATGCCTGTTTCTTGTCCTTGACATATTTATTAGAAATTTCTTGTTGGTGGTATCATCATTGCCCTGTATCTTTTCAGCTTTGTCTCCCATGACTGCTCACGGGATTTTCTGAGCGCTTGTGTGTAGAAAGTGCTCAGAAAGCAAATGGCTTTCTCTGGGCACCGCCTTGCTTCTTTGGACCATGTGTTAAAGGCAAATGTTGGCTGAGTTGAGTCAGTGTTTCTGCAGTTAGTGATGTTTTAATAAGAGCAATTGGCTTGACTGAAGCCTGGTGACATCTGCTGATTACTGGCTGGTCAGTAACATTTACTATAGAAAGTGATGGCCATTGATTCTCTTCCCTCCTCTGGGAGGGATGGATGGGCAGTCATCCCCAGCTCTGTGTGGCATCCTCAAGCCCTAGCAGTTGTTGGTTCCATCCACTCCCCCACTAACAAGAGACTGGGTTTTATCAGCATGTTCTACCCCACATTGATTCTTTTAGAAGAAAATGACCATTAGGACTTGACACCTTGAGATACCAGTTTTGGCTATTGGCAGAAGTCTCAGAAAGTCTTAGGCTTTACTAAGTGGTCTTCTTGGAAAGAGCTCAAACTCAGCCCTGTTGGACACTGCAAACACACACAAAACAACTTTTGTTCAAATAGAAAACAGGGAAACATTATAGAATCTCAAATATGCTACTATTCAACTTCTAAAATATTTTTATATACACAAAATTCATTAACACATTCTCATGTTAAAAACATAAGTATCCCAGCACTTTGGGAGGCCGAGGCGGGTGGATCACGAGGTCAGGAGATCGAGACCATCCTGGCCAACATGGTGAAACCCCGTCTCTACTAAAAATACAAAACTTAGGTGGGCATGGTGGCGCGTGCCTGTAGTCCCAGCTACTTGGGAGGCTGGGCAGGAGAATTGCTTGAACCCGGGAGGCGGAGGTTGTAGTGAGCTGAGATCGTGCCACTGCACTCCAGCCTGGCGCCTGGTGATGGAGCGAGACTCTGTCTCAAAAAAAAAAAAAAAAAAAAAAAAACCACATAAGTAACACCAGAATGGAGAAGAAGTCTCATGCCATTTTTGCCTCATCAAGCCTATGCCTTTCTCCAGGTGTAATCACAGGTCAAAGCTGGGTCATACCTTTCTAGACACAAGGGCTCTTTCAACAGTGCTCGTGTTGTACCTATTGTTCTGTAGCTTCATTCTTCATACTTATTCTTTCACGTGGTCTTGCTTAAGTGATGTACATTTCCATGCATTGGACCTATCCCCTCGCCATCTGGGGATGGGTTTAGTCAGAGGGACAGGCCAGTCACAGGTGACACATACTATAGTGTGTGTAATGTGTAGGGAAACGGGATGGCAAGAGATGTAGAACTTTTGGCTGAGAAAAGAAGTGGGACAGTGAGGACCTCCTGAAGCAACTGACATGTGGGTGATCTCTGACAGATGTATAGGAAGTGGTTGTGGTAGGCCGATAATGGGCTCCACAAAAGATATTCAGGTCCTAACCCTTCAGAACCTGTGAATGTTACCATGTATGGCAAGAAGGGCTTGCAGTTGTGATTAAATAAGGATCTTGAGATGGGGAGGTTATCCTGGATTACCTGGGTGGACTCTACAGGCAATCACAAGTGTCCTTATTAGAAGAAGAGAGATTTGAGATACAAGAAGGCAATGTGACCACCGAAGCAAAATGCTTGGCTACTTTGAAGATGGAGGAAGGGGCCAGGAGCCAAGGAATGCAAAGAATGCTGCTCTAAAATCTGGAAAAGGCAAAAAAAAAAAAAAAAAAAAAAAAGAAAAGAAAAAAGAATTCTTCCTCTGAGCTTCTGGAGGGAGCACAGCCCTGCTGACACCTTCATTTCAGCTTAGTGAAGCCATTTTGGGCTCTGGACTCCAGAAGTGTAAGAAAATACATAAATAATCAAACCACCAAATTTGGTGTCCTTGACTAGTGTGTCTTGGAAACTAATAATAGCCAAGTAGAGAAATTCCTTTAAAAGAATAATCCTGTCAGTTTTCTGGTAAGAGAACAGAAACTACTCTTTAAGACATGTTGGAGCAAAGTGGAGGGATAAAACAAAGAAAATGTAGACTGGAGATTTAAGCAAGGACCGGATCACACAGAGCCTGCAAGGCACACTTAGGAGGTTTATTTTCTATTGACGGCAATAGGGAGCAACAGAAGGCTTTTGAGCAGGGGAACAAGCAGACTGTAGTGCTGGGAAATCACCACCAGACCCTCCTTGAGGCTGTTATAAAAGAAGAAACAGAATTTGGTCACCTAGATGGTAACTCTTCATTTTTCTACCTTTTTTCATTACACTTTAAGTTCTGGGGTACATGTGGAGAATGTGCAGGTTTGTTACGTAGGTATACATGTGCCATGGTGGTTTACTGCATCCATCACCCCATCATCTACATCACCCCAACATAGGCATGGGCAAGACTTCATGACTAAAACACCAAAAGCAATTGTAACAAAAGCCAAAATTTATAAATGGGATCTAATTAAACTAAAGAGCTTCTGCACAGCAAAAGAAACTACAGGGTGAACAGGCAACCTACAGAATGGGAGAAGATTTTTGCGATGTATCCATCTTATGAAGCGTTGATATCCAGAATCTATAAGGAACTCGAGACAGAGTCTTACTGTGTCACCCTGGCTGGAGTGCAGTGGTGCAATCTTCACCCCCTGGGCCCAAGCGATTCTCATGCTTCAGCCTCCTCAGTAGCTGAGACTACAGGCGAATGCCACCACACCCGGCTAGTGTTTGTGTGTTTGTGTGTATGTATGTGTGTGTACTTTTAGTAGAGATGGGGTTTTGTCTTGTTGCCCAGGCTGGTCTCAAACTCCTGAGCCTAGGGCAATCTGCTCATCTCAGCCTCCCAAAATGTTAGGATTATAGGTGTGAGCCACAATGCCTGACCCATTTTCCTACCTTTTAACTCCCATTGCACTAAGCATTTTCCTCTCCCATCCAAAACTGAGTTCTTTCTCCATCCTAAAAAGACCTGAGCTCTCCCCAGACAAAACTAGGTAAATATATCTTTGAGGCTGTGAGTAGATCATTCCTTCTTAGGCTTCCAGGGTAACTGTTTTAGTATTGGTAAAAAGAGGAAGCTTCCTGAGCTGGCTGTGACCCAGAGCAGGCTACAAAGAGGAAACAGAGTTGAAAGCACTTTACATCATCTAATCTAGACCCACGACGTCACTGAGCCAGCTGCTGGCAGAGGATAAGGGGGTAGAGAGACATGTCCCCATTCCCAAGGCCCAGAGGATGACAGTCTGTCATTGGTGCTCAGATTCACTTTCAGGGCTGGAGTCCTGAATAGAAAAAGCACTCCAGGTATCACTGTTCCGTAAGAATTGTGGTTTTGCCCCTAGCAAATTTCTAAACTTCTATAATGATTAAAGCAGACAGTCACCAAATCACTCAGTAGGGGAGAAAAATAAAGATAGCCTTCAGGGTTAGTTAAAGTAATAAAAATACACTTGTGTAGGAGGCCTGTCAAGGTGATAGGAGATTTTCTCTTTTCACTTTAACAGTGGCTGTTGACCCAAGGAGGCAGGATTGTGGGAAATGGGAGGATTTCTATTATTGGGGATGCTCTTTCAAAAGGAGGTGGGAGTCAACATGAGCAAGCAGGGCTGCTTTTGTGGTAAAAGAGTCAATGGGCTTCCTATGCCTTTGAAGTCCTCCATCCCATTTTTCCTTGGACCAATATGTCCACCTAAGAAGTCATCAAGGCCAGTGCCGAGTAGAGACCATCATGCTGAGTCTACTCCAGAGAGCAGTAGCTCAGTAGATATGGGTGTTTATGATTACTGTAGTAGTCATAGATTCCTTCTGCCCATATAGAATCATCGTCCCATTCCCCTCCTCCCCCCCATAATAGCAAACTGTTTTTTCCTGCAGATTCACCTCTTCCCCGCTGTCGGTGTGTATGGTTTGGTGGTTGGCCTCTACCTCTAGATTTCATCATGGACCTGAGACTAAAGCCAGGCCCACTGGGATGTGCTGTCACTCAAGCTTAGAGATTTCTTCAAGCATTGTCAAGTGACTTGAGGTGATCCAGACAGGACCATCTACAGCTTTTGCTGCAACTTATAAAAAGTAAGCACACTGCTTCTTTGGGGATTACTGAAAGAGTAGGATGTACATTTGGAGCAGCCGATGGCCATGTTGCCCCAACAAGGAGAGAGCCTGGCTGAGAACAGAACCAAGATCCAAGAAAGATTAACCAAGAAGTGAAGCTGTAGATTCTAGATGAATTCATCTAAACACCTGGATCTAGCTGTGCCTTAAGCTTGATACTCACAGTAATTTCTTTTTTTGTTTAAGCCAATTTGAGTTGAATTTCTTTCCCCTGCAGTTGTAGGAGACTACTTGCACATCTGTCATCTCACCTAGAATCAGTAGCTTTCATTTACTGAGTAGTTACTATGTTGCAGTCTTTACTAAGCAAAAATCTTTTTTAAAAGAATCTTTTTTATCTTTTACAAAAAAAAAGATAACCCAGGGAATGTCAAGATTTGGAGGGACTCTGAGACCATCTAGTCCAGGGGTTCTTACACAGGACCTATGGACCCCTGAATAACCCCTGCACATTTCAGGGCCTTTTAGACTCTGGCTTTTCATGTAAGACCATGAGCACTGGATTTTTTCCTGTTCAGAGGGCCCATAATCTTATCAGATTCTCAATGGTTTGTGTTCCTAAAACCTCTTCTTTGTACCACACAGAATCTTTCCCACTGTTGTAGGAAGGTCAGATGCCAGTTCTTGCTCCCACTGAGGGACCCTGGGGTATTTACTTGCTGCTTCTTAAAATCAAACACAGGGATATATGGATCTGAGTTTATGATTCCCAGAAAGATTTCACAAAAAGAAGGGATTTCAAGTCAATTTCTCCTTTGTGGTGGCTGCCTCAGGCTTTGCTCCTGATACTGGCTTCCACCCCAACTTTTCTGAGCCTCAGTTTCCTCCAATAAAAAAGAAGATTTAAAATGATGGCCCTGCCTGCTTTACAGAGGCTCATGGGGATGAGCTGAGGGCAGGACTGTGAAATGCCCTTGGGCTTTAGCCTGGTCTCCTGGCCCCATCTCTGCCTGCTCTCTACCTTGCAAAGTGCTTGCTGCTTCGGGGTGGTCCATGAGTCTGAGATGTAGGCTTGCTTTCCATGCTCACCAGCAGGATTGCTGACATCCTGTGGCTTATGTACATCAGAGCCTGTTCATCAAGCTGGCGTATGTAGTTCTTAACAAACACATTACAGAAACATTCTAAATGTCACTTGCAGAGCAAATGAACAAAAATAGTTGGGCCATCTGATACAGAGAGATCTTTTCTTAGCTGGCAGATTTTATTTCCCCCTCACATGAGGTTGAGGCCTCCAGAATGAGTTTATTCATTAATGTATTTACTCAGTTATGCACTTGAATGAATACTGAGGAGCTACTCTGTGTACAGCACTGTGATAGGTGTTGGGAGGAAATTGGGGTGTGAATGACAAACAGTGATATATCCTTACCCTGAAGATACTCACCTTACATTGATGGGGAGGGTCACTCAAACCAAGATTGCAGTTCACTGTGGTGGGTGATGAGGCACAGGTCAGAAAAGTGTGGCGGGAGATGGAATGGGAAACCAACTACATTCTAGGGGGACATCTGGGAAGGCTTTAGAGAGGAGGAGACATTTGATCTAGGGTTTGAAGGTAAGGGAGAGCTTGCCAGGCAGAAGAGGTGTGTTACCACTAAGGAATGTATTTGACTGACACAGCACCGAAGTATATTAGCAGTGACAAATTCCTATGGGTCTGCAGCAACCTCAATTCTTGATTGTTCAGAAAGAAAGAAACAGAGGCAAGGATTAGAGCAGGAATAAATGTTTATAAAAAAGTTTTAAAGCATAGGCCAGGTGCTGTGGCTCATGCCAATAATCCCGGTACTTCTGGAGGCCGAGGTAGGCGGATCACCTGAGGTCACAAGTTCAAGACCATCCTGGCCAACATGGTGAAATACTGTCTCTACTACAAATACAAACTTGGCCAAGTGTGGTGTGCGCCTATAATCCCAGCTTCCTGGGAGGCTGAGACAGGAGAATTGCTTGAACCCAGGAGGTGGAGGTTGCAGTGAGCTGAGATCATGCCACTGTACTCCAGCCTGGGTGATGACAGCAGAACTTCTCAAAAAAAAAAAAAAAAAGTTTTAAAGCAGGAACAAAAGGAAGTAAAGTACACTTTGAAGAGGATCAAGTGGGCAGCTTGAGAGATTCAAGTGTGTGGTTTGTGTTGGGATTCACTTGGGGTGGCTGGCAAAATATTAGGTAAATATTAGGGGAAGTTATAGATTTTTGTTTCAAACCTTGTGGAAGAGCAAAAGATTTTAATGGAATGGGCTCAAGGCAGCCATTTCTTACATTAGAACTTTAAGTCATAGGGTAAAAATTAGAATGATAAAAACTCCCCCAGTTAAGTCTGTTTACCCCACATCCCATTATTTCTACTCTAACTGTTTACTCATGTAAACTTTGTGCTGGATGGTCCTCTCAGGGAGGTCGAGGCGAATTACCTGTTAAGGGTGTTTATTCTGGGCCCCAGAACCAAGACCTTTTATCATTCGTAAAACCACTCTTTTAACCATGTTAATTATCCACAACATGTTGACTTAGAATTTCTGTTATTAAATCTATACTGAGTAAATGTGAGAAGGAGCAGCGATTGATGGTCAGATGCAATCGCCCTCTGAAAGCAGTTGACGACCATCCCTAGCCCTTTCAGATTCAGGTGTATGTGAGTGCATTCATTCATCAGGTCTCCAAGTCAGGGTCTGCATAACAGACCTCCACAGGTGATGATCAACATCTCAGGTGGTGACCCTGATGTGACTGAGGTCTTAGGTGGTGACCCCGACGTGATCTGTGTCTCAACTGGTGACTCTGATATGACACTTGTCATAGTTTGACCTTTGACTTGGGGTTTTATACATTGGCATGCTTCTGGGGAGTCTCATTTGTTCTCCCCTGAGTTTTCCCTTGGGATGGGCTGTCTGCATGCACAGTGGCCTGCCAGGCATGTGGGAGGGTCCTCATGTACAGTGTATTTACTGAAGGTTTGGACGTACTCACTTGAGGCATTTTACCCTTACCAGTTGAGTGTTCCGAGAGGAAGGTCATAAGCCAGTTAAACTGTGCCATTTTGCCTCTTAGTGCACATGCTTGAGCCCACTCACCCAACTCCTGAGATCTTATCAGGAAGCTGCTAATCACCAGTTTCAAGTGTTTTCTATCTATTGGGAGACTGTCTTACTCTGGTGCCAGCAGCAACCAATTTTTATGTTAGCAACACTTTAATAACCATCTGACCATTACCTAATGGTGGCCTGATATTCCTGGTGGGGATGGTTGTGGTAGGGGACCTTCTACCCTTCTCATGTCTGACTACCTACCTACTGCAACAGGAGGAGAGTCTGTCTGGGAAAGAGAAGGCATGTATGTGAGCTGTAGTGCTGTAAAGGTGCAATGGAATCAGAGACTTGCAGGGCTTGGTACCTGCAGTGCTGCAGGGGACCAAGGTAGAGTTGGGAGGTGGCTGGGCATTGGTGGCCCAGGACTGCAATATGCCTCCTGGAGTGTTTCCTGTATTCTCTGGGCCCATGGTGGTTTTTTTTTTGTTTGTTTGTTTTCCAGGCAGTCAAGTGATACATTTAAATGTTTTAAGGGAAAGGGAAGGGAAATATTGGATGTAGAAGCAAAAATGAATGAAGGAAGAAATCCAACATGTCCCTAAAGCAGTGGCTGTCAATCCTGTGTGACAGAATCACCAGGAGACCATTTAAGAAGACCCATTTCTAACCTCCCATCACGCCAGTTGAATCATAATTTCTAGGGGTGGCATTAAGTTCAAGTGATTGGGATAAGCACCCAAGCTTGAGAACCACTGCTCTAGGGCTTCTTGGACACACTCATGGGCTGTGTTGAATACAGATTACAGGGCACCGTGGACCAGAGAGGCTGAATGAATGGGCCTCTGATTTTTAAAAATAAACTTTAAATTTTAGAACAGTTTTAGATTTACAGAAAAATTGCAAAGATAATGCAGTTTCCATACTCCTGACATGCAGGTCCCCGATTATTAACATATGTTACTACTGTACTCTGGTACATTTGTTACAATGAACAAACCTGTATCAATACATGATTATTAACTAAAGTCCATATTTTATTCAGGTTACCTTAGTTTTTCCCTAATGTCCCTTTTCTGTACCAGGATCCTGTCCAGGACACGAGATCACATGTAGTCCTCACATCTCCTTGGCTGTGACTTTTCTCAGACTTACTTTGATCTTGATGACCTTCCCCATATTGAGGAGTTTGGGGAGGTATTTTGAAGAATGTCTCACAATGGAAATGTGTCTGATGTTTTTCTCATGATTAGACTTGAGTTACGGATTTTTATAAGGAAAACCACAGAAGTAAATGCCATTCTCATCACATCATATCAAGGGCACATACTGTCAACATGATATATCACTGTTGATGTTGACTTTGATCACCTGGCTGAGGTAATGTCCATCAAGTTTCTTCACTACACAGTTTTTCTTTTGTCCTTCTTCACTCTTTGAAAGAAATTCAGTATCTGCAGCCCACACTGAAAGAATGGGAGTTATGCTCTACTCCTGGAAGGGTGGAGTGTACATGTAAATTATTTGGAATTCTTCTGTGTAAACAGTTTGTCTATTCTCCCCTATTTATTTGTTTGTTTAATTATTTATTTATATTGATATGGACACATGGCTATTTATTTTTAATGAATTTTTAATTTATTTGTAACCTTTGGGTAATAATAATACTATTTTGTTTTGTTGCTGAAATTGTTTTGGCTTTGGCTATTGGGAGCACTTTGAGTTGACTCTGTATGTCTTTAACATGACTCTGTTGCTGTGGGATTCTTGTGTTAGTCTGTTCTCATGCTGCTAATAAAAACATATCTAAGACTGGGTAATTTATAAAAGAAAGATGTTTAATTGACTCACAGCAGCTTGGCTGGGGAGGCCTCAGGAAACTTACAATCATGGTGGAAGGGGACGTAAACATGTCCTTCCTCACATGGCAGCAGCAAGGAGATATGCCAAGCAAAAGGGGGAAAAGCCCTTTATAAAATCATCACATCTCGTGAGAAGTCACTCACTCACTGTCACGAGAACAGTATGAGGGTAACCCCCCCCATAACTAATTACCTCCCATCAGGTCCCTACCACGACACATGGGGATTATGGGAACTACAATTCAGGATGAAACTTGGGTAGGGACACAGCCAAATCGCATTATCCATTTTATTTATTTTTTCTTAGGACTTCCTTATTTTCTGTGTCTACAACAAGCTCAGGCTCATTTTGTATACTTCCAGTTCCCATTCTAGAATCCTGGTATTGGAGAATGGTATTAGAAATCATCTGGGTGCTAGGTGTGCTCACTTCTACTGGGATATTGTTGTTTCCAATAGGCCAGCATTTTGTAAGATTTAATGTTTAATCAACTTTGTGGAGGTATACTTCACATACAGTAAAATGTACCCATTTTAAATGTACATTTTGATGAGTTTTGACAAATTAATAAAGCCATGTTGCCACCATTACAGTTAAGTTGGAACATGTTCCCACATTCTTTTGTCACTTCCTGTTCACTCTCCACACCACTGTCACTGCCCAGGCAAATACTGATGTGTTTTCTGTCACTGTAGATTAAAGTTGTCTAGAATTTTCTAGAGTTTCACATGACTGGAAACATATGGTATGTACTTTTATGTCTGGCTTCTTTGGCTCACCATAGAGTTTTTGAGATTCACATGTTTTGTGTATATCAGGTCATTTTTTTTTAATTGCCATACTTTGTTTATCTAATCACCTGTAGATGGACATTTAAGTATTTTCTAGTTTTTGATTATTAAGAATGAATAGGACTTCATTTCAGCCTGCATTCCCAGTAACTGATGTTGATGGTCTAAGGAACTCCTGTTGAGAACAGTTTTAATGTTATTTTGGAGGAGAATCTCTTTTGTTTTATCTCATTTTATCACATCTGTTTTGCTAGCTTAGATTGTTCCTTAAGCCCGGATCACATACTGTGAAGATATAGCTTTTGTCTTCTGTTAACCCATCTATGATTTAGGTGGTTTCATCTGACCTCTCCCTGGGTCTGAGACTCTGCAAGCTGAGATGTTTCTCAGCCTTTGAAACTTTGTATTTCTTCCAAGTTTCTTGAGTGTGTTCTCTGTGCTTGAGACTATGTCTTCAGATTCTCCAACCAGCTTGAGAATTTCCTTTGTACCTTTCTTTCTTTTTTCCCTCTCCTGTGAAATAAATCATGTCAAACTGAAGTTATGTTTTTCTTTTTGTCAAAGAGTGGGCACAGGCATATATATACTTCTCTTTTGTGGCACATGTTTTATTACTGAGCTCAGAGGGAAAATAAACCACCTTTGCTTTTTAACGTTAGAGAACAGAAAGTTGCAAGAGCCACAGAAGATGACTGAATTCTTGTCTTGTTCATCCTCCATCCCATTTTCTCATTTTCTTCCTGTTTCTTTCCATAGTCCTTTACCACTTCTGTACATTAACACTGTATAAGCCATGGTAAAACATAACCTCCAAACATCAAAGTTTATTTCTCACTCATGTCAAGCTCCAGTGCCAAGTTTTCCTGGTTGAGTAACTTTCTTCCAAGTGGTGATTCAAGAGCTCTGGCTCCTTCTGTCTTGTGGTTCTGCTGTCTTTCCTACCTTGGTGATTCCCAAGTTGCCATGGGGGTACTCTTCGTTCAGGACTACCAGAAAGTGGCAAAAACATGAAGGAGGCATGCAGGGAGTTTCTGTGGGCCAGGCCTGGAAGCAGCTCATGTCACTTCTCGCCATACTCCATGGGCCAGCACTCAGTCCTGTGCCCACCCCAGACTGCAATGGAAGGCTCTGTGCCTTAGAGGAAAAGGAAACATTGGCCACAATTATGGTTATGGTTTGATTTTATTCTTACCCTTGGAGCTCTCCCTAAGTGCCTGTGCAACACAGGGTTGGGCAGCTGAACATTTTCCTGAGTATTTTGTCAGATCTTGGGATCAACCCTTGCCTCCAGTTCCTTTGGGGAAAAATTATGAATAAAGAGTCATTAAAATGTAAGCTTCATAGGATAACAGTCTTGTCTGCTTTAGTGTCTATTGAATCCCTAATAGTTCCTGGCATTACTTGGGTGCTTAATAAATATTTATTGAATTGAGGCCACCAGCAGGTGGCAGTGTGATTTGAAGTGTGCAGGCTGGAGCAGGACGGAGGACCTGGCTGGTGTCCTGGCTCCAGCGGGGCTGTGAGTGCCAGGTCTGGGGTTGGTAGACTCCAGAGGCAGCATGACTGTGACACAGTAGCATCACTGGACATTGACCACACACAGGATCTCCCAACTCTAAAGCTGGAAGGATTGCTATCCTTATTCTGCAGATGAGGACGCTGATTCATGGAGCTGGTAAATAACTTGCCAAAGGTCACCAAAGTGAGTAGCTAGAAAAGGGCAGAGTCAGGATTTGAACCTGAGTAGTGTGACTTGGGAGCTCATGGCTCTTAACCATCATGCTCCAATGCCCAGAAGGCAGATGGAGAAATTACTCACCCCGGGGGAAAACCCTATCCACATGCAGGTCAAGAGACCAGGCAGGGAGCCTGGGAACACAGCGCTGCGGGACTCACAGAGCAGCTGAGTCCTTCTGAGGAGGCACCTGGTGGACGGTCTGAGGGTAGAGCAGAGGCCTCCAGCTAGCTTGGCATCAGTCACTACAAGGAGGGCAGTGGTGCCAGGCAGGGACAGATTCATGGATGTGTGTTAGGGGACAACCACAAATGCCTGGAGCTGGGAACATGCCAGAAATGCTGAGAAGATTTCAGCCCTTTGAAAGTGTTGGCTCATGGTTTCCAAACTACATCTGGCAGAACCCTGGGTTTTCTCAAAGACACTTGGGTAGCCTGTAGGGTTGATGGGGAGAGAGAGTGGGGAGGGTCGTGAGCCCTTCTCTCCAACATCAGCCAGTATAATGCTTTATCTCTTTTGTATATTGGGATTCCATATAAGTGTTTATTTTTTTTAAAAACAAGTCTCTCCTTTGAAAACTGTTCAGCTAAATGGCTTCCAGAGTCCTTCTTTTGATGTCTGAAGTGGAAATGGTATTGGAAGCCCTCCTGACATAAAGACAGTGCACTCCATGAGCCGACTCGAGTCTACTTAGGTTGACTTAGGATGAAGCATGGTTTTGCACCTTCTCTCCTCCACCCTCACCTGCCCTGTCCCACATTCCTCCTCATCCATCATGTGGAAGGGAAATGGCCATGATTGGCCCAGACAGAGGGAAGTTTGTGCAGCATCTCAGAAACCTTCTACTTTGAACCATGAAGCCTTGTTTCCATCCCAGCCTGGGCCCCACACTGGCCCTGCAGGCACACTTGCCTGGCTCATTATCTGAAAGAAATGGCCTGAGAGGTGGCCTGCTGAGAGTAGGGGGAGAAGGAGAAATAGTAACATTGTTTATTTGGGATGGAAAGATCCACAGACTGGGGGAAAAGGGGAGAGCACAATCACAAAACTGGCTCGGTTCTGCAGCCTGCCGCAAGCAGAGACTGTCACAGTGCATGAGAGCAAAGGCAGATGAAATGGACACAGGGAGTGCAACCCCTTCCTCCCCATCACAGAACAACAAAGCTAGAAGTCATGGATGAAACAGGTGGGCTGGCCTTTAGTACACTGGCCAATGGCAGGCTTGGCATCTACCTTCTGAAAGGCTGCCTGTGTTGGGATCGATGTGCTCACTGTGGGTGCAGTGCTCTGCAGGAACTGTTTGATAACAAACAGGCTGGCAGACAGGCTTGTCCTTGCGTATCAACCCCATCACTCAGCTGTCAACTCAGTCAGTGCCAAAAATGCCCAATGCCCACCTCACCTGCTTCTCCTGAGGGGCCATCTGGGCTGCAAGGGGTGGAGCTCACCAGCTGGGACTCCTGGGTGGCATCTGTCTCCAGGACCAGGTTGTCTTAGGACAGCTCTGGGACCCCACAGACCTAGCGGGTATGATTTGAGAGGTCACATGAAGGAGACCCCTCACAACCAAGTCCATCTGGGGACTCAGAGACCCCATAGCCCATTTTATTGAGTACCAGTCCTGCAAATTGCTGCAAATCGGAGCAGGGGAGAGGCACTTTGTTTTTCCTTTAAGCGTTGGAGAGATTTTCAGCATGCAAATTGAAGCATCTCCCCCAGGTGGTGCTTTCTCTAAGGCTGAGGGACAAGCAGGAATGGCATGTGTTTTACTTCCCCAACTGTTCCCAGACATGGCAGGCCTGCACGTGGCAGAGAAACAGCACTCACACAGAAGAGTCTAAAACATTTTCCACCAAAAACCTCATGCCTGATGATTTGTGTTTGAGCCACATTCAGTGACCTGGCCAAATAGTTGATAACCACACCTGGGTTGCTTTTGTCCTATGGGAAGTGGGGCCTGGGTAAAACATGACTGAAAAATCTAGGGGTTGGAAGGTGTGGGGAGTACAGGGTCATGTGACCTCATCTTGGTTCTGGATTATCACTTCGTGCCAGGACCCAATTGTTTCCTCTAATCTTAGGAACCTGGAGAGTCCTTACCCTTCCTAGGTGTAATCATTTTCCACCCTTATTGGGGTTCAGGTAAACACTTGAAATCCAGGGGTTGGTTAAGGCCCACTAGAATGTATGGATTTCTTAGCCCAGCTCTGACCTTCTAGAAGTATGCCCTTGGGCACATCCCTTAACTCTTTCAGATCCTGGTTTTCCTATCTGTCAAGAGTGAATGATACTGATATGAGACTGGATGTTTTCCATTGATTCCTCCAGATTCATTCTCCGTCCTTCTCTATCTGTCTCTGTTTGTAGGAGGCTGACTTACACAGGCTGTAGCAATGGGCTTCCTTATCCTGTGGTGTCCAGATGGGTTTCTCAATGGGAGTTGTCATAAGGAAACTGGAGAAAGGGAGAGAGTTAGGTCCAGGTGTTTGTTTCTGGTTTCCTTTTTTCTGGGTCACTGTGAGTCAGTTTCATCCCTTTTCTTTGGTATGGGTTCTCCCTCCAGATGCTGATCCCCATCTCTCTACTTGCAAGCTCTTTCAGACCCACAGGAGTAATGACTTCCTGCTGTCGCTAGCCGTGGAGTACTGCACCAGCACCTGTTATTTCCTGGGGCACTGCCTGTACCTTTGTAAACAGTCCTTTATTAAGCTCTCATCACTGGCCTCATTTGAATGGGCCATCTGTGTTCTGCCAGGACCCTGACTTATATGTTATTGAAACCTCTTGCATTCATACTTATTTTCATAGACTGGCTGTGATGATTAAATGAGTTCATGCATACAAAAAGCTTAAAACAGGGCTGAGCACATAGGATGGGTTAAATGTTAGCTACCTATGACTCTTAATATTTTTTTTTGAGATGAAGTCTTGCTCTGTCGCCAGGCTGGAGTGCAGTGGCGTGATCTTGGCTCACTGCAACCTCTACCTCCTGGGTTCACGTGATTCTCCTGCCTCAGCCTCCTGAGTAGCTGGGACTAGAGGCACGCGCCACCATGCCCAGCTAATTTTCGTATCTTTAGTAGAGACGGGGTTTCACCATGTTGGCCAGGATGGTCTTGATCTCTTGACCTTGTGATCTGGTAATGCACAAGTCTAAAGATGTCACCACAATCTACTGCTAGTACCCAGAGAGATTTCTCATGCCTTCTTGCAGTCATTTCTCATCTGTCCCAATTCCCCTACCCTGGCAATCACTGGTTAACTGTCTGTATTTGTAGATTTTCCTCTTCTGGACCTTTTATAAATGAAATCATACAGTATGTGGTATTTTTGTGACCAGCTTTTTTCACTCAGCATAATTTTTCCAGGTTGGTTCGTGTTGTGCCATGTATCAATACTTTTTTTCTTTTTATGGCAGAATACTCTTCCATTGTGGGGATAGACCACAGTTTATTTCTCAGTCTTCTGTTGCCGGACTCTTGGATTGTTTCCATTATTTAGGTATTATGAACAAAGCTGCTCTGAGCATTTGAATATATTACATAGGTTATTTATTTGTGTGATTCATTTAATTAGAATTTAAGCTTGATGAAAGTAGTTTATTATATATATGTTTGGTATATATGGTTGATAAGTGTTTTTTAAATGAAAGAATACATAAATAGTGGCAATGGAAAAAATCCAGGTGGTTAGAAATCCTGTAGCTGGTTTAGCTGGGCTGGTAGAAAGACATCTTAAGGGGGTCCTGGCATATCTGCCTTGGCATCACCAAGGCACGGGGCCAGGGAATCTGCATTTTAGCAAACTTTCCAGCGGGTTCTGAGTACCCTGTATCTGGGGAAGCCATGAGTATTTTGCCAGTTGGAGAAGCCTGCCTGTGAGTGGTGAAATGAGATAAAGTCATGGATTTGTCCCTGCCCAAAACATTTCACTTTTACAGCTTTGTTTATGAGAGCAATGGAGTTGTGTTCCTTTCCTGGTGATGGTCCCATGTGAGGAATCTCTGTCTAGGTCAGGTTAAGGCTGAATCATTTTCCAAAAGTAATTCCAGTTTTCTTCTTTTGCCCTTGTTGCTGACTCTCTCACAACTCATCTGAGGGGTACAGGTTTTCCTTTGTTAGGGGGAATTTTGTATGATTGAAGAGGCAAATAAAGCAGCTTGCAGCCAACTCAGCAAGAGGGAGGTCCAGAGCCACAGACAGGACCACAAAGAGCCACAGCACCTTGGGGAGAGAAAGCAGCAGGTTAAGTGTGCGAGGGCTAAGTGTCTGGATTAGAAGGAAGCAGCTATCAGGTACCCCTGTAGAGGTGTTGAAAAGCAGCATTTTTGTATTTTATCATCCAGGCAGGCTTATAATTCTCCCTGTCTTATATTGAACCAGGTACACTGTTAGGTTGCTTTGCAGCTGTGTATAGATGTACTTGATTGACTGTCTTTGCTGGAAGAAGTTGCTGCTGTTTTTTTAAGGAAAGGTTTGCTCTTTACTTTGATCTGACTTCTAAAAGCATAAAGCATATTCTTCTTTATAGCAAAGGAGACTTCTAGGAAGTTTGAGTACTGTATTTAAATTTAAGTCTCCCCTTAGCATGTGAAGGCAATATTAGTGTCAGTTAGATGTAACAGATGAATGGTTAAAGTAATAAAAGACCGAAAACCTGAAAAAGGTTCATATCCAAATGAAAATGCATGTTTGAGCTAAACCACAACTTTTTTTTCCCACGACTTACTTTTTATTTGATAATGAGCTTTAGCTATATATGAACACTGATAGTCTCTTTGGGCTAAATAAGACGTAGTTCCACCTGATAATGCATGTAAATTCAGCAAGATGCTTAGCCCATTTCTCTCCTTCAGGATTGTGAAATTGAGGAAGATAGCATGTTCTGGCTGGGCATAGTGGCTTATGCCTGTGATCCCAGCACTTTGGGAGGCTGAGATGGACAGATCACAACGCCAGGAGATCGAGGACATCCTGGCCAACATGGTGAAACCCCATCCCTACTAAAATACACAAAAACTAGCTGGGTGTGGTGGTGCATGCCTGTAGTCCCAGCTACTAGGGGGGCTGAGGCAGGGGGAGTCACTTGAACCCGGGAATGGAAATTGCAGTGAGCCAAGATTGCGCCACTGCACTCCAGCCTGGAGACAGAACAAGACTCTGTCAAAAAAAAAAAAAAAAAAACGAGTAAGGAAGATCCAGGTTCTTACATATTCAATACACAAAGTTAAATGAGGTGCCTTCCCCCCCCCCTTATTTCATACATTGTGTCCAACATTAGTACCTATAAGAATTTGCTTAATTAAAATGTACATACCATTTATTGGGCACTCTACTCTGTGCCAGGTACTGTATAGCTCTTCACATAGAATGTTTTATGTGATCCTCATCACAGTCCTATGAGGTAGGTGCTGTCGTTATTCTTATTTTACAGAGAGAGAGAAAACTGAGGCTCAAAATTGTCAGGCAACTTATCAAAGGTCATTCAGTTAGCATGTGGAAGAATTTTGACTCATGCTACCCTGTACCTGAAACCAAAGCCAAAATTCTTAACTACTGATTTGATTTCAGAAGCACTGGAATTGTGGGCTGCAGAACCCTGGAGGGATTCCTGAGACCCTTTCAGAGTCTCAGGAAAAAAGTCAAAACTTTTTTCACGACGGTATCAATGCATCATTTGTCTCTTCATCTGGGTGGATTCTTGTATTGGTGGTGTAAAAGCAGTAGTGATTAAATGGCTGGCACCTTTGCACAAATCAAAGCAATGGTACCCAACTGCACTGCAAATCACTGAGTCTTTTCCTACCATGTGCTCACAGGAAACTGCCTAATGTTAAAATATTTAGTGTTAAATAATGGAATGTCTCAATATTTGGAACAGCTGCATAATTCACTGAGCCAATAGCTTTTGAATGACCAATCAATGCATGGTATAACAAAATCATGTGTGGCTAAAGAGCCACTCAAAGTTTATGATTGTTCTTTTTAAATAAATGCATATTTAAAAATTTCTCAGTTCTAATTTCTAAAATGGCAGATGCTGATAGATACAACGCGTATGTTAGAGTGAACTCTGAGTTTCTCTTCAAAGAATCAGTATGTCAGTATGTTCAGTTTTTTGTCTTCCATTTTAAGTTTAACTTCCTTGTAGTTTCAGTAAACAACCTTTTCCACCAGTTCTAATCAGTAGTTCACATCTGTTCTCCCGGTCCCCTGCTCTGTCCTGACTCATCCTGGTCACCTGCTCCAGTCACCTGCTCCCGTCATCTGCTTTGAACTAGGTCATCCCTGACTACCTGCTCTGACCTGTCCCCTAACCATCCTTCCTGCCAAACTACCCACCCCGCTACTCTGGCTTGTATCCCTGCTCGCTTTAAAATAGCCAATTGGAATTAGCTTAGACTGTGTGGTCTAACCCTAGCCATAGGGGAACAACACAGCAGTAGGGGCTACCTGCATCAGGACTAAGAACCCCTTTCCCTCCCTCCCAGGTGTGTGCTCACCATTGTTCCATCTGTGAGCCGCACCCTTCTATAGAAGTAAATTGCCTTGCTGAGGAAATTTATATTTGAGTGCTACTTCTTTTGTGGCACTGAACATTTACATATAGCATGTATAAACAAAAGCTACGTGAGGGTGGGGGGCTCAATGTTTTTTAAGATTGCAGAAGAGTGTGGAGACCAACATGTTTGTGGAGCACTGCAATGGGCAGCTGGGAACCATGGGAGGCTCTTGAGCAGGGAGAGTTATACTGGTCACATTTCTTAAAATACTCTATTCGGTGTTCTTTTCATCATGGAAAGTTTATCTAAAAACCTTCACCACTGACATACTTTGTTTTTTTTTTTTTTTTTTTTTTTTGAGACAGGGGCTCACTCTGTTGCCCAGGGTGAGTGCAGTGACACTACCATGGCTCACTGCACACTCAGCCTCCTGAGTTTCAAGCAGTCCTTCCGCCTCGGCCTCCTGAATAGCTGGGACTACCACCACACAGTGGCTTTTTTTTTTTTTTTTTTTTTTTTTTTTATGTAGAGAAAGGGTCTCACTGTGTTGTCTAGGCTGGTCTTGGGCTCCTGGATGCAAGCAATCTTCCCATCTTGGCATAAGTCATTGGGCCCAGCTACATACTTTTTGGCATGTGTGAATGATATCAGAATGAATCCAGCAGGCTTTCCCAGACTTAAGCTCTGGGCCTTTGAGAATTGCCCTATGGCTGGTGCTTTTACAACTTTCTTTATGAGAGCATTCTGTGCATAGCAGTACTCTTCCCCAAAGCTTCAGGCTCTGAATATCTGGTTCCCAATCAGTCTGGCTCCAGTCAGATAAAGCCATTGCTCCTGCATAGGCCTCATTCTCTGAGGGTGTGCAGTTCACATCTATGCAGCAGATGAAAAAAGAAGACTTACATGTACAGGATCACATTGGGGGAGAGGTTAATCACAGGTGGGCCAACCTCATGGAAGAGAGAGGGCATGGGGGCCAGATATTCTTATGAGATGGGAAAATAAAATTTCCTCACCAAACTCCTAGATAATGTAAGAAAAATTCCAGGGGCTAGACTTGCCAAGACGGCCATATTATCTAAGGCTAATTTTTATTACCAAGTGCTAATTCTCTGTCATATATTGTGCTAAGCTCCTTCCTTCCTTCCTTCCTTCCTTCTTTTCTTCTTTCCTTTCTCTTCTTTTGTTTTCTTTTTTCTTTCTTTCTTGAGAAAGCCTTGCTGTGTCACCTACGCTGGTGTGCACTGGTGCAATCTCAGCTCACTGTAAACTCCACCTCCCAGGTTCAGGTGATTCTCCTGCCTCAGCCTCCTGAGTAGCTGGGATTGCAGGTGGGTATCACCACACCCAGCTAATTTTTGTACTTTTACTAGAAACGGAGTTTCACTACATTGGCCAGGCTGGTCTTGAACTCCTGATCTCAAGTGATCCACTCACCTTGGCCTCCCAGAGTGCTGAGATTATAGGTGTAAGCCACCACACCTGGCCTGCTAAACTCTTTTCATGTATTATCTCATTTTATCTCCTCAATTATTCTGTCAGGTGGGTAATATTACCTCTATTTTATAGGTAAGAAAACTGGGGTTCAGAGAGGTACAGGGGGTGAGCCAGGCTTTGAATTTAGTGTTGGTTTCTCCAAAGCTTCCAGTTCTTAACTCCTCTGTTGCATTTTCCTCTTTAAGTGAATTAGCTAGACGGCAGGTGGAAAATATGTGAAATATATAATAAAAGAGAATAAGTAAATGGCATAGAGGCAGAACTGAGGATACTATGGAAGGGATTGAATATAGATTAGGAGGGGAAGGGAGCAATCAAGTTTGCTATTGCTTCTAGTGTGTGTGGGGTGTTAAGTGCTATGTGCTGGGTGGGCAGATAGTAACTTGAGGCCAGTCCTGTTACTTGGCTGCTCTTCAAGATAGAAGACCATTCTGTGAAAACCAGACAAAATCAACACACTAATTATACTTATTTTTAAAAATTTCACTTTGAGTTCTGGGATACATGTGCTGAGTGTGCAAGTTTGTTATATAGGTATACATGTGCCATGGTGGTTTGCTGCACCAATCAACCTGTCATCTAGGTTTTAAGCCCTGCGTGCATTAGGTATTTGTCCTAATGCTCTCCCCTCCCCCTTCCCCTCGATTCCCTGGCAAGCCCCAGCGTGTGACGTTCCCCTCCCTGTGCCCATATGTTCTCATAGTTCAGCTCCCACTTATGAGTGAGAACATGCGGTGTTTGGTTTTCTGTTACTGTGTTAGTTTGCTGAGGATGATGGTTTCCAACTTCATCCATGTCCTTGCAAAGGCCATGAACTTTCTTTTTTATGGCTGCATAGTATTCCATGGTGTATATGTGCCACATTTTCTTTATCCAGTCTATCATTGATAGACATTTGGGTTGGTTCCATTGTAAACAGTGCTGCAGTAAACATATGTGTGCATGTGTCTTTATAGCAGAATGATTTATAATCCTTTGGGTATATATCCAGTAATGGGATTGCTGGGTCAAATGGTATTTCTAGTTCTAGATCCTTGAGAAATTGCCACACTGTCTTCCACAATAGTTGAACTAATTTACACTGCCACCAACAGTGTAAAAGCATTTCTACTTCTCCACCTCCTCTCCAGCATCTGTTGTTTCCAGACTTTTTAATGATCCTCATTCTAACTGGCATGAGATGATATCTTACTGTGGTTTTGATTTGCATTTCTCTAATGACCAGTGATGATGAGCTTTTTTTCGGATGTTTATTGGCCACATAAATGTCTTCTTTTAAGAACTGTCTGTTTATATCCCTCACCCACTTTTTCATGGCGTTGTTTTTTTCTTGTAAATTTGTTTAAGTTCCTTGCAGATTCTGAATATTAGCCCTTTGTCAGATGGATAGATTGCAAAAATTTTCTGCCATTCTGTAAGTTGCCTGTTCACTCTGATGATAGTTTATTTTGCTGTGCAGAAGCTCTTTAGTTTAATTAGATCCCATTTATCAATTTTGGCTTTTGTTGCCATTGCTTTTGGTGTTGCCATTGCCTTTGGTGTTTTAGTTATAAAGTCTTTGCCCATACCTATGTCCTGAATGGTATTGCCTAGGTTTTGTTTTCTTCTAGGGTTTTTATGTCAACATACTAATTATTAGGTAGCCAGAAGTTTGGTGGAAAACAAGACTTTGTAATAGAGACAGGCCAGTGGGCCCGAGGACTCAGCCACAGCGCTGAGAAGGAGGTCAGACAGTGCTATACAGCCTGGGAAACATTAGGGGAAGATCACAGGCTACAGGCAAAAGTGAATGGGGCTTGAGATCTAGCTCTACCCCTCTGGGTTAGCATTGCTCTGTTCTCAGCTTCCTCATCTCAGGGATGGAGATGATAATACCACCTTGAAGGGCTGTTGTGAGAATTAAAAGGTATTGTAGGAAGCCACATCACATAGTGACCAAAACACACCATCGACATAAATATTTTTTCTTATTTTCCTCCCTAGTGTTCAATAAGCACATTCTCTTGAGATCTTTTCTCTACTACCTCTGCATTTCCCAGATAATATATTTTATTCTAGTCTCTCAAAGACATCATGTATTGAATGCTTTGGATATCATTTGGGAACCAGATTGCTTGTGCTTACCTAGTGCTAATTAGCTACATGGTTTTGGGCAGGTTGCTTGACTCATCTTGCATTATTTACTTCAACTGTAAAGCAATACAGTGGAACAATGGCATCTATCTGTGGAGTTCCTGTGGAGATTAAATGGGACAAAACATGTAAGAGGTAGATAAAAAGGCTTGACACATTGCACAAGCTCAACAATTGTTCTTACTCAAAAGCAATATCTTCAAAGAAGACATTCAACCTTTCCTCCATCCCCTCCCTATTGGCTAAAAACAGGCAGCACAGTGAATATCTGGCTTATGGAAAACCTTGGCAGGTGCATGTGAGCTGAGCTCTGGCAAAGGGCCAGTTCTTCTTCTGTTGAGGAAGGGGAAGAGTGGGAGCAGATAGACTGAAAGGTTGAGAACATTGTCTGGCATCCTAAAAGGCTGAAAGGCGTACCCCTAGAGGGTGAATTGGGAGCCCTGTGTACATTAAACACATACACACAGCTGCATGAGACCTGGTTTCTAAAAAACAAGAGTTGTATATTTTTGCTCATGCCATTACCTACAAGAATTCCAGGAGAGAAATAGGGCCCCTTATCTACTTGGGTAGGCTCAGCAAGAGTAAATGGCTTGAGAACCTGTAGCAAATAACTAGCATCAGCAGAACTCAAACTCAGGCCTTTCCCTAGCATGACACTCACTCCATCACGCCACAAACCACCGACTGACCACTAGGGTGATCTTAACGAGGGCTAGGATGAGGGTGAGGGGAGTGAGGTGAGCCTCGCATGTGCAGGATGGGGACCTGTCTTTATTTAACGTTTTGATATCTTGTTCATCGTGGATTTTTTTCCATTCTGATGTTTTAAAATCATTGCATTAAAATATTATTTACCTTGAAAAAATAATTATTCCTTATCATTATTGTGGCCTTAGTTTGACAAGCATTGTGCTACGTGCTTTCTAAGTGCCATGTTGTTGCATCTTCACAATAATTCTTTGGGACAGGATGAGAAATCTGGACTTAGGGTATAGAAAATCATCGTGCAGATATAACACGTACCAAGCTTTCTTTCTTCTCTGTCGGCCACCCCACACTGTAGACCTCTCTTTTGTTTCTAACCAATGCTGTTTATGACTTATTTATTGACTATGGCCTGAATAAATGACTTGAGAACTGGCATAAGGCTGCTTTTTATGTGCACATTGATAAACCACCTTAAAGTATTGAAGAACCTACATGATCATGAGTGTGAGAGGGCTCAGAAAAACCTGAAAATACTCTACAAAATATTTGTTCTTTATTTATATAGGTCCCCATCATGTTCTAGAAAGGGATTTGGAGTAGTCTATTAGTTGTCATTAGAGTGATGATGATTAATGATTATAATAACAAGACAAGTATAATTGGTTCAAATTATGCCTTTTGAAATAGCCTCCTCCGAGGCCAGGCAGCCAGGAGAGAGAAGGCAGCCTCTGCCTTAGGGAGCTGAAAAGATGGGCCTAATTGGTTAAAAGCAGGATTGCTAATTGTTTTGGCAAGAGCCTGAGAGAAAGCTCTGGTATGGTTATACGTGAGCCAAGGTCCCATGAAGCCCTATGATTCTGGGCTAGATCTGCTCCTCAAAACACAAGCCGAAAGAGAGCAGATGTTCAGCCACTTGACAAAGATTTAATAAGACACTTAGAAAAATTACCATGTTCACTTTGTCCTTCCTGACCCCTGGATTGGAAGCTAGAGGAAGGCCTGTTTGGGGCGACTGATGTTCTGAGCTAGAGCCGTAAGCCGCATGTGCCTAGGAGTTTTCCACTTTTCCACAATCCTGCTGTTCTGTGGTTCTCCTCTCCACCAGACAAGAAGGGCTTTTTGTGGTGTGAGAAGGAGGAAAGGTAGCAGGAAGAGGAGAGGCTTGATAATGATCGACATCTGTGCTTTAAGTTCCAGTTGAAGGTAGATAGGCTGCCCTGAGTTACTGAACTCTTCTGTTTGGAGAGCAAAAGAATAAAGTCAAGCCGGATCACAGCACCACATGGCAAATCTCCATGGCATGCTCCGGAGAACTCAGAAGGGGAGAAGAGCCCAAAGGTAGGATTTTGCTGAAGAGAAATTTCTCCTTCGTAAATTGTGTTAGTCACCAGGAAAAAACAGTACAGAGACTGACAATGAGGCTGAATTGGTGTGGGACTCTGCTCTAGTCTGGGGAGGCCTGGGAAAACTTGTCGGTGGCCACCTGTAGCCACAGGGGTTTGGGGAGTGACCACCTGGATTCAAAGTCAGGTCAGCAATTCATTAGTTATAGGCTCATGCAAGTCACATAACCACACTGAGCCCCAATGACCTCACTTGTAAAATAGGGAAAATGATACCTCCTTGTCAGTTATTGTGACAAGTAAATGACACTGAGCAAGTGTGTTAGTTTTCTAAGGGTGCAAATCACCACACACAGAGTGGCTTAAAACAACAGAAATTTATTCTCTCACAGTTCTGGGGACCAAATGTCTGAACTTAAGGTGTGGGCAGGGCAGTGCTCCCTCCAGAGGGTCTAGGGGAGGGTCCCTCCTTGCTTCTTCCAGCTTCTGGTGGCTCCTAACAAGCCTTGACACTCCTTGGCTTGTGGCATCATCACTCCAATCTCTGCCTCTGTCTTCACATGGTTTTCTTACCTGGATGTCTGTGTCTTTTCTTCTTATAAGGATGCCAGTCATTGAATTTAGGGACCATCCTAAAATCCTCTATGATTTCATCTCAATATCCTTAACTTAATCAAATCCACAAAGACTCTATTTCCAAATAAGGTCATATTCTGAGTTTCTGGATGGACATGAATATTTGGGGGACACTATTCAACCCACCACCATAAGTAAAGAGATCAGACTGTCTCTTGGCACATAAATGTTAACTACTATGCTTGCTATCACTACTTCTGTTATTATGACGATGGAGTTACCAGGTCATATTTGCTCAGGCTCACCTGAGACCCAATTATTTGTTAACTATATGTCATAGCATGCTCAGGTGTTAATCAGATGGGCTAAGATGAAGGGGTGATGATATTAAATATATAAGGACAGCACATCACAACTACAAAACTTGTAGATCAGTGATGTTGGGTTTTTAAGCTCCTTTGATGTCAGGAATAATTTCTTGCTCTTCTTCTCTGACATTGAGCCCAGAAGACAAGGAGTTGGCATTGAACTCACTGAGCCTTAAGTTTAAACACTGAATCTGCTCTACCTCTGGAAACTCATCTTTTCTTATCTGTAAAATGGACAATTCTTCTTTTAGTCATGGACTTGCTGTGGATGTTGAAGTTGAAGCCTCAGGGCACGGTGCTGGGTTTTAGGTAGGGTGCGTGGGGTTCAGCATCACTAGGGAAGGACCACCTGCAGGGTTGGGGGTGGAGTGCGGTGGAACCCATTAACCAGTGTCGGATCAGGTCTAAATGGAAAAGAGAAGGGAAGTGACTTCAGTCAAAGCTTAGGGATGGAAAATTAGAGAAGGTCTGGGATCAGGTATGAGAGCAACCAGGGAGCAACACCAAATTCAGCCAGGCAAGGACATGGGCTGAAAATCTACAAGGGTGTCCAAGGTGAAAGTGACCTTGGCAGGGGAATTCTTGTATTTCTGATAAATGCTTCAGATACTGATCAGTGGTACATGGTGCTGTGGATTAATTTATCCAGGTCCATACATACCTATGTGGTTTCCATGGGCCAGATGCCATGCTAAGAATTGGGTATTCACAGTGGAAAGCAAAAGCTACAGCCTTTGCTCTCTTGGAACCTACAGAGTCGACTGGAACAAAGGTTATTTAAAAAAAAATTACTGAAATATATAAAAACAAAGTGTGTTCATCACTGGGGAAGAACAGCACAGAGAGTAGCTCTGGGAGATCAGCTATAACCAGGGTTCTGAGCTAGTCCAGAAGAGGGAGAGGCTGAGAAGGTCTCCTTGAGGAAGGGATATTTACTGTGGGAGATAAAAGAGAAGAAGAGATTGAGCAGGTGCAGGGTGGGGTGGTGTGGAGGGAGGGCCGGGCATGAAATGGAGGCAGCTGCAGGAGTGGGAAGCCGGGGGAGCCTTGCTTGGTGGTCACCAGGCAGAGTTGGTTAGCTGTGGCAGAGACCATTTCACCTACAAGGCCTGAAATACTTACTGTCTGGACGTTTACAGGAAAAGATTACTGATCTCTTATCAAGTGTGTTTTCCCAGGTGTCAGCATCTTTGAGTACAACTCTGACGTTTCTAAGTAACAGTGGGGAGGGCAAGGGGATATTGCCTTCTCTCCAGCACCCCAACAAAACTTCCCAGTCTGTCTGTTCCAGCTCCTCAGCTTGGCAGCACAGGGCCACAGATATGTGCAGTTTGGCCCACAGAGTGTTTTGATTTTTTTTGGTTTTGTTTTGTTTTTGGAAGAGTTGTCATGACTTAGACCTTGGAAAAGCCACATACAATGTTGGAGTTCCAAATTCTCTTGCAAAATCAGAAGCTCTGGCGTCACTGGCCCTCCTGTCCTCAAGGCAACCCCTGAGGGAGATGAATGGAGATGAATGCAAAATGCAATTCTCAGTTCAACACAGACCTCATAGGCCTCTTGTGTCTGTGCATTTCCTGCCTGGCTCCTGCAGGCACCTGAGTCTATGCCCCTTGATCTCTGTCCTACTGAGGATAGTCAGATGGGAGAGAACAAAATTCCTTGGTTCTTAGGAAGAGATTGTTTCAAATTAAAGTCTTGATGCCCAATTAGGAAGACATTTTACATTCCCCCCCCCCCAGGGAGAATAGGCCCGTGTCTCCCAGGAAGGAGCTCTTTAAATGGGGCAGAATTGGATGGCCTTTAAGTGGGTTTTGTTTATTCTTCCTTTTTCTTCTTTATTATTTTTTTTTTAACAGCAATGAAATGCTTTTTGCAGAGATTATCTTATGCAAAAACCCGGTGTAAAATACAAATCAAAGTGAGTGTGCTCAGGATGTGTTCTGGTCACCTTGGAAAATTGGCTGCTTGACTTTCTCCTCCTTTTTTCGAGGTGGCTCTGGGGCATCTCTGGGGAAACTTGGGTTCCTCAGTAAACCCCTGCCAAGAACATTGTGAGAGAGGCTGCTGCATGCTGGAGGAATAGGGAGTATGTAAAAGGGTTAAAACAAACAAAAACAAAGGTACTCTTGGCTTCTCACCTTTGTAACTCTGGGCCAACCTGAAATTGAACAACATGCAAAAGGCAATCTGGATCTCTACCTGTAGCTCCTTTACTCCCTGGGGTCCCGACACAGAGGGAATGAGATAACCCAGGTAGCAGATGGCAGGTATCAGAGTCAAGGCCCTGCAGTTGTGCAAGGCCTGCTTCATCCTTCATCACTGTGACTGGAGACTTGGACCTGTACCCTTTTCAGGAGTGTGTCACTTCCTGTGGCATACAGCATGGAAAAGCAGTCACTGTCCTGCTGTAGCTTTGAAGCGGGGGTTGCTTCTGTTTAACATGGCGAGGTTCTAGTTCATGGATCTCTGGGACCAGGGCCTTGACCACAATCTGCAGGAAGTGCTCAGACTCAGAGGATTCTCGGAAATGAAAAAGAGGTTTCTGATCTTCTCTGGCTTAGCCTAGCAGCTGTACTGTCACATTATTACAGATGCTTGTCATTGAAGCATCACTGTCTGCAACCTTGACATGCATCATTTCAGACTCATTTTTCAAAATTGCTTTGAAAGCCCAGGGCCTATCCCATTCATTAGTGGAACTCCTCTGTGACAGGTGCTGGGGGTGATGGAGGCAGCAGAGAACTCCCTGTGTGGTGCTGACTCATGGGAGCACATGTGAAAAGACACAGGCCGGCTGGTATGAAGCCTCTGCAGCGGTTTGGATGTGTTTTCCTCCATAGAGGAGGACATCCCTTTTCTACAGGGCTACATCACCCCTACCTATACAAACAGCTTTCTGGCAACTGAACCAGTACATCCAACTATGGGCTGTTTGTAGTTCTGGTAGCTTCACCTGTCCAAACTGTATGCTCTTAGGAAAGTGTCTACAACTTTTTAGATTTCTGTTTCCTCATCTATATAAAAATAATAATCTCCACCTTCCAACTTTATCTAGATAATAGAAATAATATTACATACCTCATAATCTCATTTGTGTAAGTGATAATATTCACCCCCATCATCTGTTTAATAGGAATAATAATACCTACCTCCAAATATTAGCTATAGAATGGAAATGATAATACTCACCTTGCAATTTTGTTTGAGAATTAGAAATAATACAACTAAAATGCTGAGTAGGGCATTAAATGAGTAGTACATTTAATATATGATAGGCACAGGAACTCTTAGCTTTGCAGAGGCGCAAGCTAATTCACATTTTTCAGCCTCTAGGTATGTTTAAAAAATAAAAACATCCCCCAAATTGATGCAAAAATTGTTACATTTTAAGTGTTTATTTTTGACAGATGAATGTTTTTAACAAACGCTAGAATACATAAATAGCCTCATTCAGGGGACCTCAAATTCTGACTCCACAGCTCTTGAAGAGCTGGTGTCTGGGCCAAATGCACCACCCCCCACACCCATTACAGGCCCTAAATAGGCCCTTAATAAATGATAGTCATTATAGCATGATATAATCATATTATATCTATCCCTGGAGGTTATAAACAATGTTTCCTCTCTAGCTTTATCCGCTATAAATCAACTGAGTCTTCCCAGCATTAAAACACTTCATGATGGACCAGTGAACCGTGGTGGGGGGAAGCAGAGAAAGAGCCGGCTCCAGCTGTTGGCAGCTGCAGAGAGTTACTAAGGCCCATGTGGGACCCACATACATGGCTATGTGGCTTTTCATATTGAATAATACCCACAGACTAGATTCAGCTTGCACAATGGATGATTTCTGGTGATCTGGTGAGGCAATCCTTGCTGGCCACAGAATGCCCCAGGCTGATGGGGTCAGACTGCAAGTCTTTTAGCTAGTGTCTGGGCAGCAAGGCATCTCTCTCTGGACATCCAGCAAGACTCCAGGTGATGGTGCTGTCAAAACAGACTTCCTTTTGCTAGGACTGGTAATCCCATGCTTTGGCCTCCAGTTAATGTGTGGATGCTTTACTGGGGGAGAAGGGACTTCATATTCTTGGATTTTGCTGACATGGAATGTGCAGATCTCTAAGTGCCAATCACAGGGAAGAGTCAATGCCTTATCACTGACCTAGGAAAGCATAAATACACCTGCTTTTTATGCAATGACAAGAACCCATTCTGAGCCTGGCTGGGGGGAAGACAAGGATTCCAGTGACAACTGGGCCACCCTGACTTGCCATTTCTCAGACTTCTTAAAGTGTGACTGTCAGCCCACATTGCCTAAGGTGGGTGATCATACTTCTGAACAAAAGTAGGAATTTGTGGTTTGGTCAGTATTTTAATGACCATAGGGGCAGTGTGGGTAGGGGATTCTGAAATGGGAAGCTTCCCGTCATGTGTCCTGGAGGAAATCCAGGGTACCCAATCACAACATGCAGAAGTGAACTATCAGAGCTGGTCCATCTGAGATGGGCCACCAGCAAAAACATACATTTGAGGAGTTAATTTTGGGGCCACTCCGTACCTTGTAATCACTCTTTGGGCTGTTATAATCAAATGGAACTTACCACAAAGTTAATTTGAGATTGTATTTAGTGATATGCTTTATCATTGCTGTAGTGAGTGGTAATTAGGAATAAAATGGGAAACAAATCCCATAAAAGACTGTGATTAGCACTGATTATGCAGGCAACCCAAGGTTTTCCACTTGTACCTTGTTGCTTCTTCTGTCTCTCTAATAAGCATTAGTTTTGCCTCCTCCCAGGCTCTGAAACACAGGTCTGCATTCTAATTTCATGCTTCGGCTCCCTTGCCCTGTCCCTCTCCCCCACTAGTGGCTCTGTGTTGAGGATCAGAGTGCTGCTTTTGGTGCCCATTTTGCCAGAACCCCTCCTTGGTTTCCTACTTCTAGAGCCCTTGAATATCTTCTCTCTCCCCCCCTCACTTGCTTTGGGTGCTAGGTGAAGCAGGGGAGGCTTCCTGGGGGAGGCAGCTGGTGATACTGGTGTTGGTTGGCGGGAGAGGTGTCCTGAGACCAAGGCTAGTGGAGAGAAGGCTAGATTAGGGGAGGAAGAGTGGAGGGGAGAAGACCAGGTCCTTGGGCTGCCTGTGTGGCTCTCCAAGGCTGCAGTGCCTTTCTGACAAGTTTCAGATCAGAGCAGCTCTGGACTCTTCTATCTGACATGCTTCTATCATACGGAAGCTCTCTGCAGAAAACATCTCTTCAGCAGGTCACTTAACATCTAGACCATTTGGGGGTAAATTATCAGTTTAGAGGCAAAAAGAATGGTCCTGCCTCCCTCTATCAGCAAATTTCTCCATTTCCTATTTCTGATGGCCTGGAATTTCCAAGTGGAGACAGACTTTTTATTGCACACTAAAGGAAATGAGGTTTAAACTGCAAACACTGAGATTGTCCAAACACTGATGTGAAGAGTTTCAGGCTCCAGGCAAATTGCCACATCAGATTCTTGTGTTTCTGGGTCAAGGTGAGGGCTAGAAAGCAGAGGACTGCTGAGTGTCTGAAGGGTTCAGTAGAGTGCTGAGTGGAGAAATGACCCGAAAGGAGAGGCCTGGAGGTAATGAAAGCAGAACTCTCGAGTCTGCAGAATTTTGCTGGGGGAGCCTGCTGGTGTGCTGCAGTTCACCTTGTCCAGCTTGACCACTCGGGGACCTTAGTGACCAGGTTCTTGGGCTGCCTGTGTGGCTCTCCAAGGCTGTAGTGCCTTTCTGGCAAGTTTCAAATCAGAGTGGCTCTGGAATCTTCTATCTGACATGCTTCTTAAAAAGGGTTTGGAGAGTCTATATAATTTTTTCACCCTAGGGGTAAAGAGCTACTCCTGCTCTACCCCTCTAGTCTGTCTTTCATTTGAGTTCTAAAAATGCAAATGAGATCACAACATTTCTAGCTAAGAACCACTCAATGGTATCCTAATGCTGTTAGAATAAAATCCTATCTCTTTATTTCAAAACTTGATTTGATCTGTTCTTTATCTTTCTTGTGATATTATGTCTTACCCCTCTGTTCATTTGTCCCTCCATTTTCCCTTTCTCCCCTTCTTCCTTCCATCAGTCTATTCATGCCTCCATTCATCCCTCCATCTTCCCTTCCTTCCATCCTTCCATCCATTTATCTATACATCCATCTGCTCTGATGCAGTCACAGTTGCTTTCTTGCTATTCCTTAAATGCCTTTTGTTCATTTCTTCTCTGCACTTGTTGCTCCCTCTGCCTGGAATACTCTCTTTCTCTCAATACCCACATGGCTCACTGTTCTCTTCCTCTATTTGAGTCTCTGTTCTAATGTTACTTTCCCCATGAGAGCTTTCCATGCCTTTGGGGATTACAGCTAGAAGGGGGCATGTGCGGCTTCTGAAGTGTTATCTTCTGTTTCTTGATCTGGGTGCTTGTAACATTTTTTGTGTTCAATGTGTTAACATTCAGTAATCTTTAATTTTGTTTTGTGTACTTCTGTGTGTGTTGGTTATACTTACAAAAAGTTGGAAACAAATACTGCCACTCCAATCTCACACTGTTTCTCACTTTGTGTTATTTTATCTTCATGGCCCTTACACTACCTGACATTGTCTTACATCCTAATTTTCAAGATCATCTCCCATGCCACATGGAAATTTCATGAAACAGGATTTTGGTCTTATTTCCTGCTGTATTCCCATGGCTTAATGCAGTGCCCAACATGTAGGGGGAAGAAAATCACCTTTGAATGAATGCATGAGAAGCTACTGGATACCTTAAGCAACTAGAAGGTATAACAGAAACTGGGGAGGTGGCTCATCTAATTCATCTGGTGCTTAAGTTGTAAAGATCTCAGATGGGACTCATTGCTCACAGGATCTCCTCTATCCTCTCAGAATCTTCCGTTCCATCTGACCTGCTCTCTTGACTCTCTGTGACCAAGTTTGGTCCTTTTCCCCAAGTTGGTCTCAACACACACTGATCTTATACATGAACCTCCTCACCAAAGACCCACCTTAGAGCATCCGTGCAGTGCCGTGTTAGGTGCCAAAGAACAAAGTGTCTCATATTTGGGCTAATGAGTCATTCCCCCAAACCTCTGTTTTCTCCATGATGAGTGAATGCAGTGGATAAGATCAGCAGCTTTGAGGTCTAGAGACCTGGGTTCGAATCTTATCTCTGTATTGTTCTAACCATGTGATCCTAGACACTTAACTGAGCCTCAGTTCTTCATCCAGATAATGAGATTCATGGTCATATCTACCTCCATGGGATTGTTTTTAGGATTTAAGTAAGATGTTGCTTGTTAAGCCTTTGGCACAGTTCACGACACAAAGTGACTGTTAAGAATGCTGGCATAAAGACACAGGCACACATATGTTCATCACAGCACTATTCACAACGGCAAAGACACAGAATCAATAAATACCCAATGGTAGAATGCATAAAGAAAATGTGATACATATACACCATGAAATACTATGCAGCCATAAAAAGGCCGAGATCATGGCAGCAACATGGATGACGCTGGAGGCCATTTTGCTTAGCAAACTCACACAGTAATGGAAAACCAAATACTGCATGTTCTCACTTGTACATGGGTGCTAAATGATGAGAATACCTGAGCACAAAGAGGGGGAACAACAGGCACTGGGGCCTACTGAGAGTAGAAGGCAGGAGGAAGGAGAGGATCAGGAAAAATACCTATTAAATACTATGTTTAGTACCTGGATGATGAAATAATCTGTACAACAAACCCCCATGACATGAGTTTACCTATATAACAAACCTGCACATGTACTTCTGAACCAAAAATAAAAGTTAAAATAAAAAAAAAGAATGCTTGATATTCTTTTTTTTATCTTCTTTTGAGATGGAGTCTTGCTGTGTTACGAGGCTGGAGTGCAGTGGCGTGATCTTGGCTCACTGCACCTCTGCCTTCTGGATTCAAGCAATTCCACTGCCTCAGCCTCCTGAGTAGCTGGAACTACAGGTGAGTGCCACCACGCCCAGCTATTTTTTTTATGTATTTTTATTTGAGATGGGGTTTCACCGTGTTGGCCAGGATGGTCTTGATCTCCTGACCTCATGATCCGCCTGGAATTATAGGTGTGAGCCACTGCCCCTGGCCAATATTCTTAAGCATTCAGTCACTGTTTGTTCCAACATTGCTAACATTGATTGTTATTGATATCCATGCCCTCCTGGGATATGATGATGCCGCATCTCTTTCTACTTTTTATCTTTAGATCTTGTCACTGGAGTCTGTGCTATGCATCTGCCTTCACTGGCTGTGTGTCCATGAAGGATGGTGTTTTTAAAAATGAACTTCTGATTTATATTCTTGTATCTTAAGCAAGACAGCATATGAGAAGATCCTTGAAAAGCCACACAGTGCTTTGTAGATGTGCTTGCTGTCACTCAAAGACTCCAGTTTGCTTGTTGGCTTCTTTTGTCGGCAGTGTGATAGAGAAGGAGCTGTGTGGCTGTTGATTACAGCAGCAACAAGCAGTCACCAAACTTCTCCAAGGTAGTTTCTTAATTGGGGGAATAAAATAACAACAGGGCGCACCTTCAGAGAGATTTTCAGTGCCCTAGAAGATGATACATGTGAAATCAATGGCAAGAAACAAGGCAGAAGTGCAAATATTCCCTGCCTTGCTTCCTCTTCTTCCCCATCTTATGTGTAGTTTAATTAAATCTCAGGAGAACTTTTAATCCCTCTTATCCAGACTTTTTCCAAACACTGTTTACAAGCCATATCAAAATTAAAAAAAAATTCCACCTGGATCACTGGCTGTCTTATCAGTCTTCATCCTGAGGACCATAGAAGAGGCTCATTGGGATGAGCAATTCTCTGCAAAGATTCAGAGCTGAGATGTAAGCTGCACTGCGGATAAGTTCTCCTGTTATTTGACTGTATTCTGATTCCCGTCAGCTGTATTTTTTCTGCACGCATCACACTGAGTCATTATGATCATAGCAGCTGATTGATTTTAAACCATGGTCTCCCATTGCTCTAGTAAGCGCTGGTTGACAGATTGCCCAGTTAGAGAAATTTATGTGCCTGGAAAGCAAGAGGTAAAGGGTCTGCTGTGTTTTTGGTTTTGGTTTTGTGTCTTTAGTTGTCTAAGAAAAAAAATTGATTTTTTTTTCACCTCTTCGGATTTTCTTGACGGAGTTTCTTTATAGTCAGTGAACCTCTGCAGCCTCAGTAATCAAATGGTGGCTCCCAGATGGGCAGGATCAGCAGGAGCTGGGAACTTGTTGGAAATGCAGAATTTTAGGCGCCACTCCAGGAGAGAGAGTCTGCATCCCCCTTTTCCCATTATTGCTGTGCAATGGAAAGATGGAGAAGTGCTGTTTTATAGGACTGTGGTCCTGGCTGAACCCAACAGGGCCTGGGGCTTGGCATCAACCTTTTAAGGCCAGAGGTACCTCTGGGCTCCAGGGAGACATGCAGAGGAGAGATGGTACAGCTCTATAGAAGACCACCCACTGAGGTATTGGATAGTCCTCCACTTCTATGGACCCTCCACCTGTTTGCCTGGTGCCACATGTCTCGGCTGGACCTCATTTTCTCCTCTCTGCAGGTCTGTGGTCTCACAGGATCCCAATCACAATAGCTGCAATTGTTGTTATCTCTTCTGATGCCCCAAAGCCTCCCTAAGAGGGTGCTGAGTCAGCTAGAGAAATTCAAGTATTGAGAAAGGAAGCACGAATTGGTTTGTTTTTGCCTTGCTTATCTGTCTAGGGAAAGCATCCCTGGTATTTCAAATATCTGATAAATGGACTTGATTATCTTCTTCATGAAAACATGTGGTCCAGTGGCAGGAGCTGTTGGTTGTTGGAGAATCTGATGGTTGCCAGCAAGTCCTCTGTTTGCCGTTTTCTTCTCCATCCCTATGACAGATTTTTGGAGATGAAACGTCTAAGTTTATGTTTGAGGAATGCTAGTGCAGATTTCTCTTCTCTGCTCCCTGTGAAGAGGTGACCTGAGTATGTAGAAGTTGGAGTGTCTGAGATGGGGTTGCTAATGACTGGGACTGGGAACCAACAGAGCTATGCTCTGGCATCAGTGTGTTACTAACAGGGTTTTTGGTTTATCAACTTGATTCTTCCTATTTGTTTGCTTGTTTATTCAGCAGATATAAAACTCGAAGCATAATGGTTCTCAGTATGATAGGCCATAATCCCTGGGTTTGCATCCTGGCTTGCCAGTTAGCAGCTATGAGACCTCCAATAAGTTATGTAACCTTCCTGTGCCTCAGTTTTATTGTTTATAAAAGGGAGATAATCAAAGCATTCATCTCATATGGTTGTTGTGAGGATTACACTGATTCATATTACCGTATAGTAAGTGAAACTCATTCTGGCAATTGTAAGTACAGTTTATGTATCTTCTGTTGTATTAATAGTATCTAGGTCAGGCACATTGCTAGGCAATGAACACAGGTGACAGGCAAGAGCCCTGCCCTGACAGAGTGCACATTCCCTAGAGAGATGGGCAGTAAACAACTTTTCACCAGTCCAATACTTAATTACCCCAGTGAGAAGTGCAGGGATAGAGATATGCAAGCTGCAGGGAGAGTGAATTCAGGTGAGTCTGGCCCACTTGGGGCATATCCTGGAAGGTGACATTTGTGCCTGGGATTCAGGGACAACAGCCCTGGGGTGGTGGTGGTTGTAAGCCAGTGTAGCTTGAGTGCAGACGGTGAGGGGGTGGGGAAGGCCCAGAGATGAGAAGAACAGGTAGGGCCTCAATCAGACAGAAATTCCTCCTTAGGGATCCTCTAACTATCTAATGGGCATCAGAGTAGCCTCTGGATGCTGCTTAAAAGTGAAGATTCCTGAAACTGCCTCCAAAGGTCCTGATTCAAATATCTAGGGTGGGAGTCTTCATCTAAAGAATCCTGAGGTCACTGATGTAGAGGAAGACAGTGTTGACAGCACAGCTAGGCTATGGTAAAGATGTGTGTTTTTATCTTAATCTTGAAAGAACTGGGGGAACCACTCAAAGTATTTTTTTTTTCATTCAATTATGTTACAGTGTACATGTGGTCAAATTCACAGTTTTTTGGTTTTATCGGTTTTAGCAACAAATACACTTACATAAATAAGTAACAGCCTATCATAACCAAGACATAGAATATTTGCACTACCCCAAAAGGTTCTGTTGTGCCCTTTTTGATGACCAGCCCTTCTTCTACTTGAAGCCCCTGGCAACTGCTGATCAGTTTTCCTCCATGAAATTTGCCCTTTTCTGAGTGTCACATACGTGAAATCATACAGATGGGGCCCTTTGTGTCTGGTATCTTTTGCTTGGGATAATGCTTTTGCAGTCAGTCCATGTTGTTGCATGTGTCAGAAGTTTATTCCTTTTTATTTATGAGTAATCTTAAATCAAAGGGGTACCACAGTTTATCAGTCAACAGTTGATGGACATTTGAGTTATTTCTAGTTTTTGGAGATTGTAAATAATTGAGTATAAACTTTCTCATGCAAGTATCTATACAGACATATGTTTTTATTTATCTTGTGTAAACAAAAGTGGAGTTGTTAGGTCATGTAGTAAGGGTATGCTTAATTTTTAAGAAAATGCCAACCGTTTTCTAAGTAGGCTGTACTACTTTGGATTCCCACCAGTAATGTGTGAGAGATGATGTTGCTATACATCCTTACCAACATTTTGTATTGTCAGTTTTTTTTAAGTAGTCATTTGCTGTGGTTTGAATTTGAAATTCTCCAATTACTAATGATGTTGAGCATCTTTCCATGTGTTTATTTGCCTTGCTTTCATGGATCCTCTTTGGTAAAGTGTCTGTTCATATTTTTTAGCCAGTTTTTGAAAAATTGGGTTGTTTGTTTTATTCTCATTGAGTTTCGAGTGTTCATTGTATATTCTGGCTACAGGTTCTTAATCAATTATGTTTTGCAAGTGTTTTCTCAGTTTATGGCTTGTCTTCTCATTTTCTTAACAGTGTCTTTCAAAGAGCATAAGTCTTAAATTTTATAAAGTCCAACTTACCAATTTGTTTCCTCTTATAGTTCATAATTTTTGCGTTTTATTAGGAAATCTTTGCCTAACACAAGGTTGTGAAGATTCTGTCTTAGAAGAATTTTTAGTTTTTTATTTAATATTTAGTTCTATGATCCATTTACATTTACATCTATGATATAACTTTGAAGTGTGGTCTGGGTCAAGTTCTCACCACTTCACTTTTATTTTTTAAAAAAGTCATACGACTACATATGTTTGGGTCTATTCTTGGGAATCCTAGTCTATTTTATTAATCTATATAGCTATAGTTTCACCAATACCATACTGTAGAGTTTGGCAAACGATTGGACAAATCCATTCTTCCACATGTTTTAAATAAAAACTTGTATTGAAGCACAGGCATGCAATTTATTTACGTATCGTCTGTGGCTGCTTTCATACTAGTGATTGTGACCGAGATCATATGGCCAAAAAAGCCTACGATATCTCCATCGGTCTTTTACAGATAAAGTTGGTTGATCTTTGTCATCATTTCTTAATTACTCTCATTTTATTGTAAATCTGAAAATCAGGTACTTCGAGTTGTTCAGCTATTTTTTTCTCAAAATTGTTCTATCCATTTTAGGTTCTTTTCTTTGTCATATAACTTTTAGAAACAGCTTTTCAGTTTTTAACAAAAAATCTTATAGAATTTTGATTGGGATTGAATCTATTGATTAATTTGGGCAGAATTAAAATGTTGAATCTTCTGATACTTAAATGTAGTTTATCTTTCCATTTTTCTTGGTCTTTTAAAAAAAGTCTCATTACTGTTTTATAGCATTCAGTATACAAATCTTGTACGTAATGTATTATATTTATCCCTAAGTATTTTATGTCTTAGGATGCTATTGTAAATGGTGCATTAACAAAAATCATTCAATTTCTAATGTTACAATGCTAGTACAATTGACTTTTGCATATTGGCCTTGTATACTGTGACTGTTCTGAATCCATCTATTCATTCTGGTAGCATTTTTGTAGAATCTTTAGGATTTCCTATATAGTCATAACATCTGTAAATGACAGTCTTATTTTTTTTCATCTGTATGCCTTTCATTATTAGTTTTTGCCTTATCATTATTGGCTAGGACTTCCAGTACAATGTTTAACAGGAATGGTAAGAGTGGTCATCTTTGCCTTGTTCCTGATTTAAGGGGAAACTGAAGCATTTTAAACAAGGTGTTGATATTTGTCTAATTTTAATCTTGTACAGCAGGAGCCAGTTCCTACTTGTTTCAAAGGAATAGTACTGTGTATGTATCCCTCCTGTATCAGATGGCTGTCATCACAGCAATGCGGCATGACAAATGACCGCATGTCTCGGTGGCATGCACAGCAACAGGCGTTTATTTTTGCCTTATGTATTTGTGGGTGAGGTGGGGCTCAGCTGCACTAGTCTGGGTCAGTTAGGCTCCAGGCTGTAGATTAGGTTAAGTTTATTAGAAATGTTTCTCATCCTTCTTGGATAGTGACTATGCAGGGCAAGCGCTTCTCTTGTTGGAGGGCAGGAGTGCAAGACACAAGTGCAAACATAACTGTTGAAGTATATTTCCAGCCTCTGATTGCATTATGTCTGTTAAGGACCCATTGACCAAACTAAGTCACACACAGCATGCCCCCGTTGAAGTATGTTTCCAGCCTCTGATTGCATTATGTCTATTAATGACCCATTGACCAAACTAAGTCACACACAACCTGCCCCACTCCACCCCAAAGTCTAGTGAAGGGGAAGTATTCTTGCCCTACCATGAGACTATAGTAAGGATGTGGTGAATGATATTACTCCAGGGTAGCAAAGAATTGGGCTTAATAATTCAGTCATCACATGTCTTAAATGAAGAAACATTCCAACTGGTCAGGGTAGACATGGGTGTCCTTGGCCATGCTATGAGTAAGTACTTCAAGGGCCAAGGTAGTGTCTGCCTCATCTCTCTGTATTCAGCGTGACTAGCACGTGATATGTGTTTAATAGATTTTTGTGGGACAAATAATTGGGACTTATTAGTGGTTCACACGTCAGCCTATTGTTCTGTTGCTAGCCAAGAGATTCCTTGTATAATATTTACTTCTTCTCATCTATATTTATAATCAGCTCAACAGGCTTCAGAAAATTGCTTTTTAGTGACAGTAAAAAGGGTGGAACAATGAGCACATTTGTACCTGAGGAAAGGATGCTTTCCTCACTGGAAATTGCTGTGGAAAGAGCCTAGCGTGAGAAGGCAACAACCTGGGCTTGTGTTTCGGTTCCATTCACCTGCTAGCTGTGTAAAGGCAGTCGGTTTAGATAATCTCCCTAAGCTTCTGTTTGCCCATCTGCAAAATGTAAATATTGCTCATCTGTATTTTGCCCTGTATACTTAACAAGATTTTTGTGATGATGTAGCTGAAATGTATGGAATATGTATGACGTATATAATAACACTGTGTGTGTGTGTGTGTGTGTGTGTGTGTGTGTGTACCTGTGTGTTGAGAGAGAGAGAGATTGTGAGAGAGAGAGAAAAACCATGAATGGCTGTAATATAAAGACCTGTAAAATAGAGGGAATTGCTATTCTGATGATCACAGGTTCTAGGGTTGGTAAGGAGACTTCCTCAGCTTAGAGAAAGGCTGTGCTCTGATGGCGATGGTCCAAGTGAGAACCTGGTGGCATTTTGAATCCTCTTTCTAAAATCACTCTCTTGTGTCCCAGACCCCTACGTCATCCCTCTGTGGCTTGCTTTTGTACTCAGGGGGGGGATGCTTCTACCTCTCTTGTCTATCCCAATCTCTCCTCTCCTCACTTTCCTTCTCAGCCTCTGAAGACATATGAGCTGCTATCTTCAAATATGCCAAATGCTCTCTCATCTCTCAGGCTGGGCATATGCTGCTGCTTTTGCCTGAAATGCGCCCCCCTACCCCAAACCTTGCTAAATCCCACTCACCTTTCAGATTTCAGCTCCATTAAGAAATCTTCCTTGTTTCCTCACGTCTAAGTTCCTGTACATCCTGTACAAAAACACTCTGTTCAATACCACCCTCGCGCAGTACTGTTAAGTGCTATTTTTCTCTGAAATGTATTCTAAAACCATATATAAATTATAAAATATTTAAATATGAAGAATCCGTTACACTATTCTGTGTGTGTGTGTGTGTGTGTGTGTGTGTGTATTTTTTCCTCCTCCTCCACCTCCTCCTCTTTCATCTCCTTTACATCCTGCGTGCTAATGTCTCTTGGCCAGAGTTCAGTGAGAGCTTGAGGCTGGACAGGCTGTCCTGCATACCCTTGACCAGTGAACTTCAGTGTACACCTTGGGAATGTTCTCCATCAGTGAGCATCTACATCATAATCCTGAAAGGAGTGTGTTTGGCACTGTATGTTATTTCCTCTGCAAGAGCGTTGCTTCCTGCTGTGTATACTTTGTGTCTTGGATAGCAGCTTTGACTTCAGTGACTGAGGACAGCTGTGCAGGTGGTGATGATGGACCTGCATCCAGCGTCATAGCCTAAGAATGCAAGGAAGAGAGTCACACTAGTGGCTCGCATGCATTTTTGACAGTGTCTGGAGTTCATGATGGAGAAAACAGAGGGCAAAGAACAGCAGGTGCTGTGGGAAAATGGGAAGACCTCTGACATTATGACATCACTGTAACAGCTTGGGCGGATTGTCTAACAATAGCTTGAGATCAATCACTAGCACAAATTATGGATGAGTGGCATAGCGAATCTGAAGACAGCTTGCACAAATCCAAATGAACTATGGTGTAAGGATCCAGTATGGTGATGATGTAGTTACCATTCCCATTCCAGAAATATATTCCCTCATGCTAAGTGGATGCAAGAGCACTTCATAATGGCACCATTGCGCTGCAAATAATGGATTCTTTGTTTACTCTTTCTTCCTTTTCCCACCACTGGACCATAGGGCATAGCTCTTGCCCTCACAGAATGAGTGAACACTGCGGTGCACCATCCATTTCCTCCTCTAGCAAGCGTTTAAGCATTTATTCCCTGGCTGCCCTGTGTACTGTCTGCTGCTGGTGCACAGCTGAGTTCTTTCCTGGGCATTGCCCTGGTTGTAGGGATTACCTTACCTGAGATTATTCCCTCTCTCTGTGACCAGCCAGCATTTAATGGATTATGGGTTGTAATGTGTGGGTGCCATACCAAGGCCAGTCCCCTTGTCTCATTTTGGGACACTGAAGGGCCCCCAATTGTAGAGCCCCCATGGATTGACTGAGGCCATTTGGCAACTGCATCACAGTTTAAATTCCTTCTATCCAACCTAGCTTTTCCCACTTCCTTGCAGGAGTTGTTCCCGAGAGGGCTCCCTAATAAGCTTCCTGCATGCAATTCTCCATCTCGGACTCTTGTTTCCCAGGAAACCAAAGATATCCCCTCATACTTGACTGTTTCCCAGCCTTGCAGGGTTCGTAGGTAGATCCTTTATTTGACAGGTGATAAGATAGAGGCTCAGAGCTTTTCAGTGACTTGCCCAAGACCACCTAGATTCTGAGTGCTGAGCAGGGAAAGTAACTGTTTCAAAGGGTTGATGGTTTAAATGAGAATTTTAAAAAGTAACCCCAAGGAGTAAGTTCTCGTTAAACGCTGGCATGCTTTTTCTAAATAATTAGGGCTAGCACCGCAGAGTTGGAGAGAAGGCGAAGACAGTTTACAGAGAAGCATGCATGGTTTGCATCACCCCTTGATGAAACCGGATAGAAAGGCAATTACTACACCGTTGCCCTGGCTCAAAAATGAAGCCTCTTGGTCCCTGTCCAGTTGGTCTATCTCTGTTTCAGTAGCCTAACTTTACAGAAAGAACCTTTCTTTGCAATCATGTTTGATGTAAGGAGACATTACTATAAATTTCTTACTCTATGGAGACTCTTATTTCTGTGTACTGAAGTACTTTTTTTTGTTAGAAAACATGTTGACCACACACTGAGCTGATTTTCAATGTAATTGTGCTGTAATCACATCTGAGGGAACTATCTAGCAAATCAGCTCCAACTGTCCACCTACTCACAGGGGAAGAGACTCAAACCTGTCAAATCAGAACAGAGGAACAGGTGGCCTCATTCACTAACAGGGATACTCCTTTTACCAGACAGCCCTTTCTGTCGATAAATAGAGTGAATGTGTGGGTCAAGAGGCATCCGCATTATACATACAGAAAATGTCCATAAATTGATGGCAAATGGCTGGTCATTTTCCTAGGAAGTTTTGGTGTAGGTGGTTTATGAGATATTTATTTTTTGACATTCTAGATATAATGATGATAAAAAGATATTAGGCTGTAAGATAGTAAAGTCAAGTCTTTATTAATCATTCAGTTTTAAGCTTTTAAAATTCAAGAGGTCTACATTTGGGTCTAGTGTGCTGTGTAATCCTGGAAAACCTTGTGAATTAGTCAGGCCAGGCTAAGCTATGCTGTGGTAACAAACATGCCCCTCAAATCTCCATGCGTTTACAGTCAGTCCCACAAAGTCCTCTGCAGTCCAAGGCTTTTTCAGCTCAGTTCAATTCCAAGTTATGACTCAGAGATACAATAGTTCCACCTTGGTGTTCCCTCTTCTCAACAAGTGTCCTCTCCAATCACTGAACCGGGGGGAAAGATAGCAGAGTGCAACCTTATCCACTCTGTTCAGCTTTGACCTTAAAGGAACACATTTATTTTGCTCACAGCCCATTGGCCAGAACTCATTACATGGCCTTGCCTAATACAAGGAGGCTGGGAAAGGTTGGGGAGCACAGAGATATTAAAGGAACAATAAATGTGTCTGTAGTAACTATGTCTCAGTTTCTACATCTTTAACTTAGTAGTTGAATAGTGCATGCATTAGAGAAATATTACATGCCTTTTAGGTTTAGTCATTTTGTTAAGCTCTGGGCATATAATGGTGAGTGAGATACATATACTGTCTGCCTTCATTGCACTTCTGTCTTACAGGGAAGTCAGATGTGCAAACAATGACAGTAAAGTTTGAATGAGTGCTACAGCAGAGAAGACAGGGCTTCATGGCAGTTCATGGCTCCAAGTTAACATCTGGGTTAAGGACAGTTTCTTTTGGACGAAGTGTTATCTTAGCTGAAATCTGAAGGCTGATGAATGGAAGCAGATTATTCAGAGTGGAGAAATTGCTACTGTAAAGGCCTGAGAAATGGTAGACTATTTCCTCCTTCTCCACATAATTTCCTTGAGATAATACATATTTAGGGTGTTTCGCAAACTGTTAAATATTATACATCCTTGAAGGGGTTACTATTCAATGCTCATACCAGAAGTACAGTTTCTATTACTATTAGGTTGATGCACAAGTAATTGCAGAGTTACGGGTATGGACAAAGAATAAACGGCAGAGTTGAGTCAAACACAGGCATTCTAACTCCTGATCCCAAGTTCTTAACCACAGAGCAACACTGCATGTTTAGAAAGCAAGCTAGAGTGTAAATATAAATGATATTATTACAGGACCATCATGAACTGGATCCAGCTTACATATGTATAGAAGAGTAAATAATATGCAACTTCTGACTCCTTTTCAGTAGTAGAATGTTATGTTTTTATTAGTTATGAATTAGGTTAAAATCCTAGTAAAATATGGGCATATTATGACTTGTCTGTGGCTTTGGGGTGTGCTGTTTAATGTTTGGCAAGGGCTTAAATGAAGAAGGTGGGCTGGACCTTTTGTTTTGGATTTTCATTCCTGGGGCATTCTGTGTCTGCCCTTCAAAGGTGGCTACAAAAAGGCTTGGGTTCTTATTACTCACCCCAAATTAGCCTTGTCCTCCTCACACACTTCCATTACAGGTATCGTCATAAACTTGATCCAACTTATATATGTATAGAAGAGTAAATAATATGCAACTTCTGATTCCTTTTTAGTAGTAAAATGTTATGTTTTTGTTAGTCATGGATTAGGTTGAAAAACATGCACAGTGGCACTGCAGTTAAATTCGTAGTACGGGACTGGACATTTGGTCTTTTTTCATAGCCAAGCCAGGGACAAGGGAGATATTTTCTTTAGACTTAGTGGATCATGTTTTCTAGGTCTAGAAATCATTCCCATTTATGAGTCCCAGCTATGCACCTGCCAGTTATAGGTGAGACAAGCATCCCACCTCTCTCCACTTAAGACTCCAAGGGAAGCAGCAGTGAAGAGGTGAAAGGAATGGGCAAAGGAAAATCTGTTGTGCCAATAAGAAATTAATCGTCCATTTTTCACTCATTCCAACTCATTTTGCTTCTATCGTTATGTGGGGACTAAAATATTCATTTCATGAAAAAATTGTCGAACTTTAGTGCTTTGAGATAATTGATGCTTTTCATCAGCTCGCCAAATTGAGAGAATGAGTCGACAGAGGTCTGCGTCAGGCAATCTCAGGCGAGAATTCCTTTATAACATTCACGCAAAGGCCCTCCTTGGAGATGCTGGTAAGCAGCCCAGTGATTGTGAGACATCGAGAGAAAGCACACTTGCAGAACCAGACTGTGAACAAAGGGCTTTTGTGACCAGGAAACACACTCACAGGGGACTTGTCGGTCCCAGGTTCTGCCTCTGATTGGAAGTACAATCACTTGGCTGTGTTTAGCTGTGTCCAGTAAGGGGCCATTGGTGGTAATGGTCCACTAACTAGAAATCTTTTCTGCAATCAAATTAAACACAGCCGCAGCATCCTCATGACACATGCCGGTTATCATGGAGACATTTTATTGCAGAAATGCTTTTTAAACATTAATTATGCTGCAGACAATATGACTCAGATAAAATATGGGCGTATTATGACTTGTCTATGGCTTTGGGGTGTGCTGTTTAATCTTTGGCAAGGGCTTATGGGAAGACGGTGGGTTGGACCTTTTGTTTTGGATTTTCATTCCTAGGGCATTCTGTGTCAGCCCTTCAAAAGTGGCTACAAAAAGGCTTGGGTTCTTACTGCTCACTCCAAATTAGCCTTGTCCTCCTCCCACACCTTTAGGTCTCCTAGAGGAATCAAAGGCTCCAGGTTATTGGGAGGCTGTGAGATTGATATGGGGACCCATCCTTTAATGACCCTCTGCTTATGCCAGGACAGTCATCCTCTATCTCCTTCAGTGTTAACATCATGTGTTCTGATTGGTGCTTGTAACTTACCAAGTTGTTAAACAGTGTTTTTGTTTTGTTTTGTTTTGTTTTGTTTTGCTTTTGAGACAGAGTCTTCCTCTGTCGCCCAGGCTGGAGTGCAGTGGTGCAATCCCAGCTCCCTCCCAGCTCGCTTCAACCTCTGCCTCCTGGGCTTAAGGGGTCCTCCTACCTCAGCCTCCTGAGTAGCTGGGACTACAGGTGCACACCACCAGACCAGGCTAATTTCTAAATTATTTGTAGAGACGGGGTCTTGCCATGTTGCCCTGGCTGGTCATCTCAAGCTCCTGGGCTTAAGTGATCTGCTGCCTCAACCTGTGCTGGAATTAGAGGAGTGAGCCATCATGCCCAGCCTAAATAGTGTTAATACTACCCTGAAAGTAGGCATCATCTTCATTTTTTAAATTGAGAAACTTAAGCTTAGAGAACATGTGTGACCTGGCCCATATCTCACCACTATAAGCAGTAGAGTTAGGTTTCAGTCTATTTGTTTTTGTCTTCATAGTCTTTTCAAGGCAATCTCCAAAGTCTTATCTAAATCAGTGAAAATCTTTCATTACATTAGATGCAGTATTACGTGTATGTTCAAAGAGATAAAAATGAATGCAAAAGTTGCCTCCCTGGATGAAGGAGCTCTGTACACAGCCACCTTTCATCGCTTGCTCTCATAGCCCCCGAGGCGTTTGTCTGGAACCTCAATGTGCAAAGAGGACTTCCCGGTTCTGCAGCTCATCCTAAGGGCCTCAGGGCAAATGGATCCACCTCCTGCTGGTTATTTGCATGTGGAGCTGTCTTCAGTCCAGTTCTCTCCTAAATGCTGGGGAAATGCCTGTGGCCCAAATCGACAGCAGTTCCTGTCCTCTGGGAACTTGCCTTTTCCCTGAGTTAATGGAAGAAAAAAAGATAAGAAAGAAAAGTCTACTTCATGTTACATGGCATAAAAGCTATGAACAAAAGCAGAGCAGAACTAGGAGATGGAAGCCTGTGGAAGAGACAGTGGCACAATATTCAACAGGGTGACCAGAGAAGGCCTCACTAGAAAGACGTTTGAGTGAAGGGGGTGAGCCCTGCGGGTATCAGGGGGAGGATACTTTCTGGTCATGGGGAGAACAAGTGAAGTGGCCAGAATGACAGCCATCCTCAGGTGAGATCAACCCTGCAGGCTTTGAGAAAGGAGGGCAGGGGTCTGAACCTCTGGGGAGCAGAGTGGGAGAAGAGGCCAGAAAGGTAACAGGGCAGGTCTGAAGGACCTTTTGAGCCATTTTACCCACTGGAGGTTTGGAACCAGAAAGCGTCATGGTCTGTGTCTTAGTCCGTTTAGTCAGGTATTCCTCAGGAACACCCGAGGCTGGGTAATTTATAAAGAAAAGAGGTTTATCTGGCTCATGCTTCTGCAGCTGGAAAGGAGGCATGGTGCCAGCATCTGCTTCTGAAGAGGACCTTGGAGCACTTCCACTTATGGTGGAGGCACAGAGGGGCCAATGTGTGCAGGGATCCTTTAGTGAGAGAGGAAGCAAGACGGACGGGGGCAGATGCCAGGATCTTTTAAATAACGAGGTCTAGAGAGGACTGATATACCTTCTGCCTCACCTAAGGAGGGCGTTAATCTATTCATGAGGGATTCTTCCCCTCTGACCAAAACACCTCCCGTTAGGACCCCACCTCCAACACTGGAATCAAATCTCAGTGCAGATTTAGGGAGACAAACATCCAAACTGTAGCAGTGTGACTCATGTCTTCACAGGATCCCTGATATCTGTGTTCACAACAGGCTCAAATTGACATAGAAAGAGTCCTGGTAAAAATCAGATTTGCTTTGAGAAAGATGTCTTGGGAAAAATGAGCCCTTATATTAAACCTGTTTTGTTTCAGTATCCCTATTATCTTTGGGGCCCACCTCAATTTGAAATTAAGTGTAAGGTTAAAAGGGAAAATGAAAGCATGTGTGTGCACACTCATGAATGTGTGTGAGTATAAGCATGCACATGATATGTGTGAACATAATGTTTGCATGACTGTGAGGGCATGTGACTGTGTTTTCACATGTGTGTGAAAGTGAGGGTGTGAATGTATGAGTGTGTTAGTGCATGTGTGAATATAAGTATGTGAGTGTGTGTGAATGTATGAGTGTGTGAATATATGTGTTAGTGCATGTGTGTGAATGTTTGCATGTGTGTGAGTGTATGAGAGTGTGAGAGTTGTATGAGTGTGTGTGTGAGTGTGGATGGGTGTTTTGGGGAAGCTGGAAGTGTACACTTGCTGCCCAGGACTATCTGGACCAGATCCCATGGCACAGACCCCCTACTGGAGGCTGTATTTTAATCATGTGGGGGCCCATGGAGGGCTTATGAGATAAAACCACAGGAGACACTCAGCCTAGTGGCTTAGAGCTCATCGTGCTGTGATTGCTGATCTCTGTCCCAGTATCCTCTCCACCTGACACCATCCTCTTGAAGCTCAGTTAGCTAACTACTCCAGGGTGAGGAGTTATTCTCTCCAGGTCTCCTTTGCCACTGCATACCGTAGGCAACACTTCTGTCTGTCACCATCCTGAACTTTGATGGGGTCTCCACAACATGGTGGACTTTTTGAGGGCTTTGACCACATTGTGTTTGTTGTGGTAAATCCAGGGCTCAGTGAGTGCCTGAGACTGGGGAGGGGCTCAATGTTTACAAAATAAGTGTATGCTCCCATCGGAAGCATGACCCAAAGCTTGGTTGTGCCAACCAAATCAGTTTCTCTTTAAAGCTTTCTTAGTAATTAATTCCTAATCAACTGATCGAGTAAATTTGCCTGGTCAGTCTGATTTAATTGTAAATTTAGATGGCGGGAAGAGACCGCTTTAGGGTCCAGTTATTGTGTTCTTTTAATAGCAACATGGGAGCTGAGCTGAGCAGCAATGAATGGCAAAGCATCATTGCTTAGGCCTGGTCTGAGCCTGGGATAATAATGTCTGATTGAGGCGGGGAAACAGTCTAATGCTCAGGATGGAAGCACCACTGTGGGGGAGATGAATAAATGCGCCTAAATAGGAAGTACAAAATGCATTTACTTATTTTAGATTTGGGGGAGGAAACATAATAACCTCAGGGAGTTGGGGTGACAGAACAGCCTGGCGGCAATTGGAGCCTTGGTCATCTCAGGCCCTAACTCTGGGTAAATTCTCACCCTCCCTTCCAGAGCAGCATCGCAGGCTCCCCTGGGGATCATTTGGGCTGTGGATTTCCGCAGTGCCTGTTTGCTGCCTCGGGAGCCGTTTGAAGAGGGATGCTCTGTGCAGATGACACAGCTCAGAAGATGATCCCCACGCGGCTCACAGTGGAATCCTAGGCACTGGGGGAACTGGATTAATAAGATTCAAGTCTAGAAATTAGGTCACACGCATTCTCAGGATGTGGGAAATTGTGCTTTCTGTCTTGGGCATGATGCGTTTATAGAGGAGGGGGAAGAGATCCCCTTCTTTGGAAGGAAACAGGGCAGTGTGGACTGTTCACGTAAAGGGGTGATTGCCAGGTCTGCAGGTCAAGGCCTACCTTAGGATAGCTGGAGGACAGTGGAGCAAGAACAGGATGGGTTGGAGTCAGGAAACTCACATTCAAATTTTAGCACTACCACCTGCTTGCTACCTGTTATGGGCTGAACTGTATCTTCCCACAATTCATATGTTCAGATCATAACCCCTAGTACCTCAGGATGTGACTGCATTTGGAAATAGGCCTTTGAAAAGGTGATAAAGGTAAAATAAGGTCATAGGGTGGTCCCTAACCCAATATAACTGGTGTCCTTATGAGAAGAGATTAGAACACAGACACATACAAAGAGAAGACAGCCATCTGCAAACCACAAAGAGAGGCCTCAGAAGAAACCAACACTCTGATACCTTGACCTTGGATTTCTGGTCTCCAGAATTGTAAGAAAATAAAGTTTTATTGTTTAAGCCACTTAGTCTTTGTGATGGCAGCTTGAGCAAATTAATACACTACCTAAGTGACCTTGGGAAAGCCATTTCATTTCTCTGCTCCTCAATTTATCCATCTGTAAAGTGAATATAATATTACTCATCTCATACGGTTCTGGAGAGGAGTGAGTGAAATACTGTATGTGAAATGTTCTCTGCAAATGGCAAGTGCTGAACACATGATTTGTATAACTTAGTTTTTCTTGAGATTGCATCATTCTTTCGTTATTCAGTCTACAAATATTATGAGTGCCTATAGTGTGTAAGATGGTATTCTAGGGGAAGGGATTACAGCCTCAGAAAATAAAGATAAAAAATACTTCTGTCCCCCTGAAGTTCTGTATTCCAAGAGGTACTGAGTGTTAGGGGAGGCAATGAGAAATACAACAGTAAACAAGATCAGTAAAATATTAATATGTGGTGTGTAAGAAAAGGATAAGTGCAATAGAGAAAAGAATTACAGGGAGGGGAATGGGGGTGCTAGGATGAGGGAGTGGGGCATGGTCAAATGTTTTAAGTATTATTGTGGAGAGGGGGATCTTTGAGCAAAGACAGGAAGTAGTGGGTGAGCAGGTGGACATCTGGGAAGAGAATATTCTGTGAAGTGGAAGCAGTGTGTGCCAATGCCCTGGGGCTTAATTTTCTTGTAACCCACAGAGCCCCAGCTTAGATGACCTGGAGAATGTTGAGCATTTCTAAAGTTGTGTGATTAGCATCCTTCTTTGTTACGTATTTTAACCCTCATGGTTTACATTATGTTTTCAAAGGTGGTACTGCGACTAGGTGGTTGGTTTGCGGAAAGCTCTATTTTCTTGTTTGTTGGTGGAGGGGGTGGGGTTGGGAATCAAAGGGAGAGTAGAACTAGCTCAAATAGTCTGCAGCCCTCGGTGGGCCTCCACTGTGGGGCTCATAATGCACGCAGTCAGATGGTAAATATAAGCATCTCTCATCGTGGGAAAGGAGAAAGAGCAGGAAGCCTGAGGGAGCTGGGGAGCTGAAAACAGGCGTGAGGCATGCATGTTAAAAGAAAGAGGAGAGACTCTGTTTGTAAGCTCAGTCGGAGGATCCTATTATAAATGGGTCCTCTGGAGGAAATAGCAGCCTCATGCACATGTATTCAAAGAAACTGTAAATCACAGACAAGTAGAAAGTAAAAGAAAATATAAATCACCCCCTAAGTGCTGGCCCACGCAACATTAATACATGTTAGATGATGGAAAAAGTAAATGATTGTGTTGAATGAAGAATGAATAAACTGCTACCAGGTTGGTATATTTTTCTAGCTACTTTTCCCCTATGTGTCTTAAACATTTAAAAAACTTTTAGCCAGGGCAACCTGGTGAGATGCTATTTCTACTAAATATCCAGAAAAATAGCTGGGTGTGGTGGTGCATGCCTCTGGTCCTGGCTACTGGGGAGGCTGAGGTGGGAGGATGGCCTGAGCACATGGAAGTTGCAGTGAGCCAACATCGTGCCACTGCATTCCAGCCTAGGTGACAGAGCTAGACCCTGTCTTAAAAACAAACAAACAAACAAACAAAAAGCTTTTGATCCTATGATTTTATATACTGATTTTTTAATCTTAGCAATAAAACAAGTATTTTTTGTTATATAACTTTTCATAAATATCATAGCCTTGTATTTTATGACATGAATGTATTAGAATTTAATGCAGCATTCTTCCAATATTTGCATGCCATGACTGCTCCCACTACTATAAATAAGACTGTATTGAACATCTTTCTGCTGTAGCTTTCTTTTTCTTTTCATTTCCTGCCCCAACATTGTTAAGATTATTTTCCTAGAATCAATTTCCAGAGGTAGAATAGAATTACTTTAGTAAAGGGTACCATTTCTTCAGGGCTGTCAAAATCAACGTGAATCATCTTTATTTTATTGTCTAGTGGACCGCTTATTTCACTCAGTTTTGTTTCCCTTGTAAATTGGAAATCATTCTTTCCATGTCTTCTCTAAGATGCTGCTAACATGTTGAACAGGATGGGTCCAAGGATATGACTTACTTCAGTTTGAAAGTTCTTTATGTTTGAAGTATCCATTTCTATAAATTATAGTACTATCTTAGTTGATGTGAATTTAAATTTTTTCCCAAATTATTTTGTTTAAAGAGGGATGCCTGAGAATAACCATTGATGTCTAAGTGTGCGGTGTGTATTTTCCTAGCAGCGAGATTTTCTAAGCTCAATGTATTTAAAGAGAGATTTAAAAAAGCATTTAGCACTGGTATCAGATTTATTTAGTTTTAATTGTTTTATGTGAGTTGAATTGGTATGAGTAGATTTGTGATGTTCTTTGCAAAATTCATGCCTTTTTTTAGCAGGATGCATTTCACAAAATAATCTTGAAATGGCTAGACATCCTTATCTTTTTAAATGGTTTTTAACTCCTATTAGCTATAATGGGATTTCCACAAATAAATTGCCACATTTTACTGAAAGATAGCAGAACCCTAGCTGACCCTCCCCAAGCATGGGCGGATTTTGACACATACACATGCGCACATGTGCGTGAATACACACACATACACACACACACCATTTTTCTCTCTGAATGGAGCACAATTTTTGACCTCCATAAAATAACAGGAACATATTTACTGGACAATGATGTGATTCTGATTTTTGAAAGTGGCCAGTGTGCTTCCATCAGTACAATAGGTTGTCTGGGAAGAACAGTTCTTTAAAAGCTCCTAATAAATGACATAAATAAATCAGTGAGCAGCCAGGAGGCAAATTGTATGTCCCTGTGACTTAATGGTGTTTGAGGACAATGATAAACATTTCAGACCATCTATGGAAACCACTGGGGGGAACTTTTGTTTTTCTCTTAATAGCCTCTGAAGCCTTTATGGCTAATAGTGTATATAATGAGTTCAGTTGCAAGCCTCTGAGTGGAGAATTTGGGTTGTTTTTGTGTGGGGAGGGGAACCCTTTGAAGGTCTGCCCAGCAATGATAGAATCCGGTCCTGTGTAAGGGAGGCACCAAGCCCCACAGTTGGGGAAGCTGGGAAGAAAGAGTGAGAAGATGAAGATCCTAAGCCAAGATGCCAAGAAGAATCTGAAAATTGGAGCCCAAGTCAGTATCAGATGTGAGATTTAATCAGAGCATTGCAGCCAGAGAATGGAGGGTAAAATCAGAGCCAGCATCCTAACCCAGCTCAAAGCAGGAATGTGCTGCAGCCTGGAGGAAGCTTGCTGGAGGACGAGGAAAGCACACTCTTGCCAGTAGCAGGAGCTCCAGTCACCCTCCCCTTCTTAACCCCCTTGGCGATCTCTCTGTCTCAGGAGTCTGGGGTGACGCTCCAAATCTCCATTTAACAAGCTCTACAGGTGTTTCTGAGGCACAGCCCTGCTGGATAACCACTGCTCTGGTTCAGCTCTTACTAGGAGTGGGATGGTGCATCTATGTCCATCTCCATGTGAATCTCTGAATCAGGGACCAAGAGGCCAGAATCCTAGCGCCAGATTCCAGTGACGTTCCAGCATGTCACTATTTTCGCAGTCGTGGTTCTTGTATTTGTGAAATGAGGGCTGGACCAAGGGCTCTTAGCCCTGGCTATACATTGTAATCACCAAGAAAGCTTTGAGAAAATGACAAAACCTTGGTCCCTTCTCAGTCCTGTGGAATCAGAATATCTGCAGGGAAAACCTGGGCATCTACAGATTATTTCTTTGAGTGTTGAGGCCCAGAGGAGTAAAGGCATTTGGCCAAATTCCTTCCAGATAGTCATTTATACAGCTAGACTTGAATTGAGGCCTTCTCTGTCCTGGAAGAGTAAATAATAATTATTGTTAGTAATAATAATAAAATACAAGATGAATCATCGGCGCAGGCACTAGAGCAGGTTGGCAGGCTGAGATCTGAGTCTGAGAATTGGAGAGGGATGTGGAGAGTTGGAACACTACCCCGTCAGCTTGGTTGTGTTGGGGGTTGGAACCTCAGCACTGGGGCTCCAGGGTAGGAAGAACACTGGTGGTGGATGGGACAGCAGTTAAGAAAATTTAGTGTGACCCTAGGATGGGCACTGAGGCGGGAGCAACAACTCAAATCACAGTGTCCTAGAAAGTATGGAAAATTATATCTTTTTCAAGGTTGGTGACCACGCTGATGTGGTGATGTCTAAGTAGAGGTCTCAGCGTGAGCCAGCAGAGGTCTCGAAGCTCAGTCAGGCTAATGATCTTGATAATGACTGTGAATCAGGGTCATGAGGTTTCTAGGATTAAGGTCAAGGTCCTTAAGGAGGACGAGAGCTAAGGAGGACGAGAGCACCAAGCAAGGAGACTGACATTCAGGAAAAGACTCCAGGCTCAAGAAGAGCTCGAGCACGGGTTCTCAAAAGGTAGCCCTTAGACCAGCAGCATCAACATCACCTGGGAGTTCATTAGAAATGCAGATTCTACTGAATCAAAGGCTCTGGGGGGTACAGTGGCAATCTGAGTTGTAAGAGTCCTTGGCTGATTTTGATTCATGCTTCAGGTGGAGAACCACTGATAGAGAGTTTGAATAAGGTAGTAAAGGCAGAAACCTAACCAGGCAAAGCCGATGAGGCTGGGGAAGAGCTTGGGGAACATAAGGTTCCAAGAGCCCACCATGCCTGATCTCAGGCTTAGAAACACAAGAGGAAACCTACATCCCATTGTTGGATGTGGGGGTGTATTGCTCGGGATACTAGGGTAGCGCTGAAATTGGGATGGGATACAGCTGTATCCTGTGGCTGAGGTTCTTCAGGGCCCACAGCTGACTGGGGTGGGGAGTGTCAGAGACTACAACAGGCAGGAGAAGAGATGGCAACATTCAGGGACACACCTGGAGATATTCAGGTGGTGTCTGTTTTTTTCAGAGCTGGCTCCAAGCTCCCAGGCTGAGCTCTGCTTACTATACCAATCTGCCTCCCTTTCTGAGTCCTGCAGGGCAGAGGTGGAGATGAAAGCTAAACATTTCTGAGAGGTTCTGTGTCCAGCCATGTTCAGATGATTGTCTGCCATGCCGATGACATCTTCCTCACGGTCAATAAATATAATGTGCAGTGGACAGGGGAGTTATTCAACACACAAATTTCAACTATCTCTTTTAAGGCTCACATGTAAAACCAATCAGAGACTCCCTTTTCTGAGAGGATGGCAATGATGCATTCACACTAATTTGTTAGAAATAAATGAGAGACAGGCAGATATATGTCAGATACCCTGAGCCCTCCATTCAAGTGGATTTGCATCTTATAAAGACCCGTAACTGAACAGGTCTGAAACAAGTACTTCCTCCTATCTCTGAACACTATCTGGAGGAATCCCTGAATTCTCTTTTCCTTTTTTTTTTTTTAAAGACGGGGTTTCAGCATGTTGGTCAGGCTGGTCTTGAACTCCCGACCTCAGGTGATGCGCCCACCTTGGCCTCCAAAGTGTTTGGATTACAGGCGTGAGCCACCACGCCTGGCCCTGAATTCTCTTTTCTAATATGATGGATGTGAAGTGGTGGATGGCACTGAAAGCCCACATTATGGAGATCTAGTCTAAAGTGACTACTTGAGAAGAAACTGTGTCATCACAAAGGTCCTCGTTGTTACTGAATGCATTCAAGGGTCTGAGTATCTGCCTCTGATTAGAAACCACACTCTCTTCTTTGATTCCAGAAGGTAGAGAAATGGTGTTTTGGCTCGGGCAGTGATGTTGCTGAAACCTCGTTTAGTTTCAGCATAAATGGACATTTTCTGTGTCTCTGTGGTTTGATGGAACATCACTTTCTTTAGCTTGCTTGGCATTGTGTACAGAGCTTGATTTTCCTGTATATTTTTGGTGGGAACTAGACATTTAAAAACACTTTCCATCATGCAATTAAGTTTTTTGCAACTGGGAAATGCTAATGTAGACTTATCTACTTGCTTGCAATAAGGAGACTCCAGAATCTCGAATGAGATGCCTGAGATGCCTGAAATTACTTTTTAACTTTTTATTATGAAAACTTTCAAGCATATACAGAAACGGACAGAACAGTACACTGAAGCCCTAGGTAACCATCACCCGCTTTCAACAACGGTCAGCGGATGTGTTTTGTCTCCACTCCACTTACTTCTCTCCGCCTCTTTCACTCGTCCTGGTTTATTTTGAAGCAAATCTCACCTATCATATCATTTCATCTACATATATTTCAGTGTGTATCTCTAAAAGGTAAAACCTCTTAAAAATACAGGACCATTAAAAATGACAATATCCACTTGCCATTCTCAAGTATCCAGTCACTGTTTAGTTCCTTGACTGAAACATCATTTTTTTTTAAATTAATGGTTTGTTTGAACCACGATCCAAAGGAGTTCTACACAGTATGATTGGTGGTGATGCTCTGAGAAGGTGATTTTAAATTGTTCCTTACTCTCAGTGAGCATTGTCTTGCTTGGGCTTAGAAGTCGCTGCATAAATACCTAGGGATTGAGGCCCCCGTGTAATCCCTTCATGGCCCAGTGATTGGCCTAGAAATTACATCATCTGCCAGATTCTGGCAGCAGAGACCAGAGGGGCAGGTGGTAGAAAATGAGATGTAAACAGATGGCTAGGACCCCAGCTTGAGGGGTTTCAAGTGGTCACTTTAGTCTAAAATGTTTGGTCTAAAGTGATCACTTGAAAAGGATTGACAGGACCCTATCCTGAAATTTGGTTTTTTTAAGTACTGATGGGGAAAGATCATTCTAAAGTCTATTTGATGAGAGGTGAGGATCTACGTGGGAAGAGACTTAGATCAAGGGATGAAAGAATTGCTTCCGAGAATGGGTCAAAGGGTGGCGCTGGCCACCACCTTGCCTAACACTAGTGAACTCGTTTACCTCTTGGACACATGTAGTATGGCCCCATTCACATGCTGGAAGTGTGCAGCATGATGGCCCTGGGTTTGAAGGCTGTTGGAAGACAGGGTCTATGACTCAAAACCTTTTCTTGCTGAAGGTAGGGGGATCACTAAAATCTCCCTGGAACTTTGAGAGTTAAAGTTGCTAGTTCTGGAAAACCAAGCTAAAGTAGCTGATGAATTTGATTAAGGTCCATGATCCTAGTGGAATATTAGAGTGGAGGGAGACCCTTTTATGCTTTGGGATGCAGTTATTGGCACCTCTGTCTCCTTTAAATGTGGGGAAGACAAGGGAGGGTCCATTTATCCATGCATGCATCCATCCATCAATCCATCCATCGGTCCACCCTCTTGTCCATCTATCCATTCCCTTTCTGTTCTGTCTCCTTGTTTCTAATTCTTCACAATTATCAGGCTAGTTATTTCCATGTGGCTGGGGACAATGGCTCTTGGCAGCCCCACGGTATTCATACCAATGTAAATGGAATTTCTCTCTCCCATCATCTGTATGTCAGTTCTAGTGAGGAAACTGGACTGGCCTTTCTCGAATCACATACCCACTCCAGCTTAGTCACTGTGTTCAGAAAAACAGGGTATTCTAATAGGAGAGCTCAGGTCAGGTGTCCACTCCTGTGACTGAAGAAGGGTAAAGAGAGGGATACTAAAGGCAGGAAAAGCAAAATAACCATGGTAGCTATCACATTCCATCCCACCCCATTGACATGAGTACAACTCCAAGTTAAAGCCTCTAAGACTGCTGGAAATGTAGTATGAACAGGGATTAGTCCCACTTTCTATTGTCAGAATTCTATTATTCTGCCTATTCAATTTTATCCAGTGTGGCTATCTCATTTCCTACTGGATTGATCTATTTATTGGGTCCATCTTTAGCAGAGAGGAAGCAGGAGGTAAAGAAAATACTGTAGTATTTTCAAAATACAAAACATAGTTATATCTACATAGTCAGCCAATATCAACACCTTTTCTTTCATCCTTCACTCCACATGCTATTCCCAACTCAAGGTATCGTCTTGCCTTCCTCTCCTCTTCACCTCTTCACATTTTTCCATGAGGATTTGCATTACAGGGATCTGAAGAGAGGAGTGAGGAGACAGGTGGGTGGGGTAGGGTGGGTGTTGGGGGAGAAGGCAGGGAAATCAGAAGAGGAGGAAACAGACTTCTTATTCTCCTGTGTACATGTACATACAAATGTACAGACGTACATGCATGCACTGTGCACACACATGCATGGATGCACACATATCTACATGCACATTCACATGCACACATGTGCACAGATGCACACAGCCACGTGCACACATGTGCACACATGCACACATGCGTTCATGGACACATACACATTACACACATTAGCTGATTCAATGCACTATTGAATAAATCATTCTGAAGTTAAGAATAGTTTTGTGACAGTCGATGCTGAACACTGTCTCTTGCTCTGAGAAATTTGTAAGTGGGGGGAGGAAATTGGCATTTAGTTAATAATTCCTGAACTCCTTTCCCAGCCTTCTTTAAAACCTTTTCTATATCTTAAGTAACAAGCCCAACTGGTGACTAATGGTCAATGTATTGGTTTAAATTTAATGTCACAGTAATCTGCATATATAGTATGCTTATGTTTACTTTATAAACAAGTATATTTTCTCTAAGTTTTTAATTATCCAGAAGACTTTATGATGAATCTTTTCTTTTACAACATATTCATTATAACTTTTCTAATGCTTATCATTGGTCAGGAACCCTTTGCCCCTTTACAAAATTGTTTCCAAGAGACAAAGAACATTTTTTTTGGTAATAATCAACTTAAAAACAACTTATAGTAGAAGTATATATAGTAAATAATTGGGAACTGCAAATACTTTTCTTTGGATTCTAATAGAAACATGATTAAAAAAAAAAAGTCTGGGTATGAGTTAGAAACAACTGAATATTGAAAATGCAAATGGCATAGCTGAACTCAAGGGAAATGCTTCACAGGCAGACAAAAGTACAATAAAAAATGCTGTCGTCATGTTATGAAATTTTAATTCATGATCAAAACATCTTCTCCCAAGTCCCAATACTACTTTTCAATATGTCTTTCAAATTATACTGGGACTTGGTGGATAACTTTTAAAATATTCCTTAAATTGCAAGTAGGTGAACATTTGGCCCTAAATACTTTACAATTCTTACTGTGACTAAGCTCAGAGATTTAGTAGGAACAATTACATCAGCATAGAGCGCTCTACCTCTTCTATCTTACATCTTCTAGCAACCAGAATGTGTTTCAGGCACGCATTCCAGAGTCATGTTTAACAATCCAGAGACATCATCTCTATTCAGCCTCACAGCCTCTGGTGGAGATGAAGTGAATATTAAATAATCAAGAGGGACCGCCCTGAAATCCTGCTGCACCCAAATAAAGCTCACAGCTTTAGGGTGACTGCTTTTTTTCTTGATATTATATTTGCATCTCGTTTCAGAAATGATTTGCTTTAAGCTTTTAAAATAAACATTAGTGGGTGATTGAGGTCAGGGGCAATCCTAACTATTAATGAAGTGTTAAAGGAAACTATAGTTTAACTCTGTGAAATTTAAACTCCTTTGGTCTATTGCTAAAAAAATTTATTTAGGTGTGACTGAGCTTGCAAGATCTCGGGTAAATCATCCATACCTATAGTGGTGTGGGAAGAAAGTAGGAATAAGAGGAGACTGATTGTTTTGGGGTCAGCAAACGGCCTTAGTTATTAGCTGCAACGAGAGGCCTGTTTCATAGATGTATTAGTCTTCTATGGCTGTGTAACAAGTGACCACGAATCTAACATCTTAAACCAACATTTGTTTAGTAGCTGATAGTTTTGTGGCTCAGAGGTCTGGTATAACATGGCTAGGTTCTCTGCTCAGGGATCACAAGGTGAAATCCAGGTGTTGGCTGAACTGAGTTTCTACCTGGAGGCTCAAGGGACGAATCTGCTTCCAGTCTTACCCCTATTATTGGCAAAACTCAGTGCGTGGTGCCCGAGCGTCCCATTTCCTTGCTGCCTACCATCCAGGGACCTGCTCTTAGCTCCTATAGGCTGTTCACATTACTTGCCACACATGTCCCTCCATCTTGAAGGTGGGATGAAGCAATGGTGGGTCAGAGCCTTGTGCTTTGACATGCTGACATCCTCTGTTGCTGACCTCTAAACCTAGATTTAAAGGGCTCATGTGATTAGGTCACGCCCACCCAGAAAATATCCCTATCTTAAGGTTAACTGATTTGGGACATCTGCAAAATCATCTGCAAAAATCTCTTTAGCCATATAACATAATACAGTCATGGGAGTGACATCATTTTTATAGGCCCAGGGATTCTACAGAGCATATTCACCAGGGGGCAGGGGACTGGAGGGACATCTTAGAATTCTGCCTGCTGCCACAGTATTGGTAAAGATCCTAACCCTGTAACAATGAGCATGAGGTCCTTCTTAGATGACCATGAGCTTCTGGTGAGGGTTTTCAGAAGGAGAGGGACAAAGGAGTGATATTTAGAGGCTGATTATCTGTATACCACATGTCCCATCTTCCAGGTGGTGGTATAAACCCAGGTCAGCTTCCTAATACAATAGGTGGTTCATTATATCCTTCTTAAAAAGTCTCAAAGAATAACACAAACTAGCTAGACATTTGAATAGTGAAAATATAATCCTAGCCAGAGAGGCAAGAAAGAGCCTGGCTTCCTTTTTTTGCCACTCCTGGGAATCATGGAAATTGGGGAAATAGGTCTTTTCCTTTCTTTCAGATACAGGTCCACAGTCACCACATGTTCAGTGGGCCACCAGACCTGGGGTCAGTCCCACTGTCCCCCCAAGTCAGGCACTTTTGTGCACAGTCATGTGCAGAATCCCTGTATAGACCAGGTATGTATCCAAGCCAAGTGGGACTGGGCCAGGTAGGGCCTGGATAGCTGACCTAGAATTTTGTTGGATTTAATGGAGGAGAGAAATTGGTTCACTGCCAATTTGCAGAGCAAGGGGCAGAGCAGGGTTTCTCAACTCAGTGCCATCAACAATGGGGGCCGCATAATTCTTTGAGGTGGGAGCTATCCTGTGCATGGTAAGATGTTGGCAGCATGCCTAGCCTCTACCCACTAGCTGCCAGTAGCATGCTCCCCTGAGTTGTAACAACCAAAAATGTTTCAGACATCGCCAAATGTCTTATAGGGGTGCAAAATCATCCCTGCTTGAGAATTTCTGCTATAGATACATAATTCTATAACATACAAGGAGGGGAAAATTTAGAAAAGCCATCCAATGTACCATTGAGATTCTTTTAGGACTGCAAAAGGTAGAATGAAAAAGAGAGAGAGAGAGAAGGAGAAAGAAAGCAAGGCCTTTTTGCTGGAGACTTGATCAAATGGTACCTGAAGCCATTAGCTTGGCTTTCTGTCACTCACCACCTATAGAGTCCTAACTGACACAAGGGACATCACAAAGAAAACAGGATTAACATGACACCTGAGCCTTTTCATGTCACTTATGCATGATAAGGATGAGACTGGGTGTGGGCGGTAGCTGGTTGCATTGATGTGGTCAAGGTCCTTGTATGCCAGCCTGAGAGGGTGGGACTGGGTTCTCTACCCACCACAGAGGGTTGGTATAATAGCCCATTCAGCGTACTTGAAACTGAGACTGACTTTTACAGCCAAAAGTATATTGGAAAACACCCCAATTCTCATTGTCTTAGATGACTCACTTCTATGTAGTAAAGCAGTGGAACAGATATTGGAACAAAATCCATAAACATCAAGAAGAATGTGGATCCATGACCCGTAAAGCTGATTTATAAAGAAAAATTTGCCAAGAAAACTTGATTGCTTTTATTGATAGAATGGCTAAATTAGAAGATGAAAGGATCACAGTAGAAGTCATAGATCTTATTTTAGTAATGAAGCTGATAAATTATCTCACAAAATTTTGCTTGACAAATTAATTCCAATTGGGTTGGCAGAGGAGCTGTCAGCACAGATTGAGAGCTGGACAAAGGCTCATAAAGCCAGGATGATGACAAACAGCCATGGCTAGAGCTGCTGTGAGCTGCCCGATGTGCTACTAGAGGGATAATCTGTCTCTGGCTTCACCAAATCCCTAATTCCTTGTTGAGAAAAAGAGACCAATAAATACAGGGTGGTTAGCCTTGGCTACTGGGTCGCTTCATGGAAGAGCTTGGAAGGTCCCTGAGAATGGAAAAAGGACATGAAGGAGAAATTGTACAGAGTAAGCGTCCCTAGGTTTTTGGAGGGAGTATCAGCAAGCTGGGCTCACAGTGGGGCTGTGGAACAAGATGGAAGCCTTGGCAGGAGTGGTCAGAGGATGGAACATGCTTATAATTGTAATTATTTCTCTGCATCAGGGAAGCTAGATGTCCTGATATAAAAGCACAAATCTGAATGTCTATAATAGGGCCAGGTGGAAGGATTACACAGAGTGAACCTAAAGAGTGCATGACCTATGTAGTAATGAAAATAAATAAAACCCATCAAACTGGGTGAAACTGCAAACCATGATGTACAGCAAAAGTAGCTAGACCCAAAAGAAGATGTTCAATGAGATTTCACATACATACTGCTCTCTAAACAGGCAAAACTCTGTAGTTTAGGGATGCATACTTACCTCATACAAATATAATGAAAAGCAAGAAAATGATTCTCTTGTAGGTAAGGATGGTGGCTATCCCCCGGAGGCTGATAGAGACTGTGATCTGAAAACCATATGCATCTTCTAGGGGTGCGAGCCATATTCCATCCCTTGACATGGAATTTGGTTACATAGATGTTGGCTTTATAATTACTCCTAAAATTGTGCATATATTTCATGTACTCTTCTGAACATATGCCATATATTACAATGAACAAGGGGAAAAATGGTTTCAGGAATTATTTAAGAAAGTAGTCACTAGTCAGATTCAATGGATTGTTACTGTATGGGGATGGGGCCAATGTTGTCAGACCAAGATTTTAAAAGAAATGAGATATATTTAAATTCCAAAATAAGCTGACAACTAATTCCAAAATTCATTAGACACTGCAAACTCACAACATGGACCAAATAAAATAGGTCTCAAGATGAGATTGAGCCTATGACTGGCAGTTTGTGACTTCCGCCCCAATCTCAAGGGTGGATAGGAAAAGAGTATAATTTCCACCCTGCTGTATTTGTCAATGTTATTTGCACTGCTTTTTATTTGGGGAACCTTGTGATAATTGCTTATGACTTAGTGGGTCTTTATTCTCATGACTATTCCATTTTAGCTGACAGAAAGTTTAAGAAATTTGCTCAGGATTATGCAGCTAGTAGGTGAGGGAGTTGAGATTTGAAACTAGGCTGATTTAATTGCAAAGCCTGTGCCATCACTGAGTTTTCAAGGATCTGTGAATAGACATTGAGCCTGCTGCCTCTTTTCTAACCCTCTGTCCCTTGCAGACATCATTAATTGATCAGTGGTCTTTCCTGCTAAGTTGAGACCCATCTTCCAATGCATTTTACCCCAGAACTCCAGGAACCCACTCATAACTGATTAGAGTTGGCGATTTAGATGAAGTGCATTTCCTGTCCTGACATACTACTCCCCCAGTGGTTCGGGAGTTGAGGTGGATAGTTCCTGAGGTATTGCTGGAAGCAAGAATTGTCAGCCACAGTTTGCTATTTTCAGTTAGGTTCTTTTTTGGTAAAGAACTGGTGAACATGATTGCCTCTTACTGAACTGGATTCTTTCTGCTCTTGACATTGCACTACTTGATCCAGAAACAGAATACTGGCTGGATGCTTTCCAGATATGGACATACCCTTTGTGCAGAGAAATCACCTTGAAGCTTGCTTCTCTTGCTGCACGTCTGGAAAGAAGAGCATTATCAAGGGTGACTAAATGGAGTGTTAAATGATCTTTAGAAAGAGAAGGACAACGATGTGCATGACATCAGAAGATTAGTGCGGAAAAGAGAAAGGACAATGATAATATGCACTAACCAGGCACCTCCCATACTGTGGGTAGAGACGGACCCAACCAGCACAGCTGCTCCAGGAAACTGCAGATCGTTAAGAGCCAGATAGAGCATAAGAGAGCATATGGGGTCTATATCCCTCAGTTTACAAACAAGGGCTGGAGATTTGATGTGATTCACCCCAAGAGCAAGGGTGCTTCTGTCATCACACTGGGATTCTCACTGTGACATGAGCAAAATGTAGTGTAGTACAGTCACGTGCTGCATAGTGACGTTTCAGTCAGCCGTGGACCACGTATATGTTGTGGTACCATAAGAATATAATGGGGCTGAAAAAGCCCTGTCACCTAGTGATATCATAGTCATTGCAATGTTGCAGCACAACATATAACTCATACGTTGGTGTGTTTGTGCTGGTGTAAGCAAACTGACAGTGCTGCCAGTCATATAAAAATATAGCACATACAATTATGTACAATGTGTAATATTTGATCATGTTAATAAATGTTACTTGGTTTATGTGTTTTCTATATGCTAGCCTTATTTTAGAGTATATTCTTTCTACTTAAAAAAAAAAAAGTTAACTGTATAACAGCCTCAATCAGGATCTTCAGGAGGTTTTCTGGCAGAGGGCATTGCTATCACAGGGGATGCTACTCCATGCCTGTTATTGCTCCTGAATACTTTCCAAAAGGTGGAGGTGGAAGACAGTGGTACGGATGATCCAAGCCCTTGCAGGCCTAGGCTAATGTTTGTGTTTTAACAAAAATGTTTAAAAAGTAAAAAATTAAAAATGGAAAAAAGCTTATAGAATAAGTATATGAAGAAAGGATATGTTGGTTTAGTTGTACAATGTGTTTATGTTTCAAGCTAAGTGTTATGATGGAGTCAAACAAATAAAATTAAAAAGCTTTTAAAGTAAAAAGATTACAGTAAGCTAAAGTCGATTTATCATTGCAGAAAGATAATTTTTTAAAAATAAATGTCTAGCCTAAGGGTGCCATGTTTCTAAAGTCTACAATTGTGTACAGTAATGTCCTAGGCCTTCACGTTTACTCCTCACTCACTCACTGACTCATGCAGAGCCACTTCCAGTCCTGTGAGCTCCACTCATGGTAAGGACCCTACACAGGTGTAGCATTTTTATCTCTTATATTTTTACTTTACCTTTTCTGTGTTTAGATACACAAATATTTACCATTGTGTTGTAATGCCTACAGCATTCAGTACAGTAACATGCTGTACAGGTTTGTAGTCCAGGAGCAATAGGCTCTGCCATACAGCCTAGGTGTGTAGGGGGCTTCACCATCTAGGTTTGTGGAAGTATACTCTATGATGTTTACACAACAGTGAATTGCCTAATGATCCATTTCTCAGAATGTATCCCATTGTTAAGTGACCTGACTGTGATTGAGAGAATGAGCCTTGGGTTTGGACTCCTGGGTTTATATCCTAATGTGGTTATGCTCTAGCTTTGCGACCTTGGACAAATTTAACCTCTCGTCTATAGCATGCGGATAACAGCAGGATGTATTTTAGTGAGTCCTGAGGATTATAGGAGGAAATGCAGGTAAAAGTGCACATGTCTGATGCCTCGCATAAAGATGCATATATATTTTAATGAACACATGTATATATGTTTATATATTTATATAAAATCTTCATATCTAATATGGCAAGTAATATGCTGTAAGACCTGTATTTCTAAGAACATCAATAGTTTAAAAGAACTCTTCTTTTACGAAGTTGGATTTATGTTCCCGTTTCAGGTCTGATATGTCATTTTAGAAGGGCAGCACAGTATCTTTTATAAAGAAATACGTCCTAAGTGTTGCTGTGAGAGATAACATATCCCAATACATCCCTTGGCCCTTTGCTGGCACTGTTCTCTAAGGAGTAAAGCTTTTTAGTTACAGAAAGGTGAATGTAAGTGACAGTTTCCTGTTCTGGGTATCTCTTAATAATAGTTGAAAGAGTTGTTTGAAATCAGATCTTATAAAAGGAAAAGAAAGATCCATTAGAACACAAGTGGTCCCATTCATCCAGAAATGAGTATGATGGTATCATCATGGTAGGGCCTGTTATTTTTCCTGTTTCATGGTTCCATATTTCTGACTCTGTTGTATGTCCATCATTTACCACATCACATCCTAGTCTTTTGGCTTTCTGCAGTTGGAGCGGATATAATAATAGGTAGCTTTTTTAGTTTTTGTAAGCAATTGTCTTGCATTCCATTACTGCTTATTCTTAATGCACTCAAAACTGTTCAAGCAACTACTTAGTGCTGGCCATTGTGAGACATATTAATGATACAATAATGAGCAAGACAAACATTGTCCCAACTCTCCTACAGTTTAGTTAGAGAGATTGAGAAGCAAACTGGCCATACTGATAGCAGTTGACAAAAGATATGAGGAATGAGAAATGCAAGATAAAATGCATCAGATGGGCACACAGCCTATCTTTGGGAGTCTACAGAAACTTTGTGGGAAAAGCAACATCTAATCTGAGACCCCAAGGATGAGCAGGGATTAGTCATGTAAAGGAAGTGGCTGTCTTGAACACTGAAACCTCATCAAGTCTAATTCAGTTGCACTGGTTATTTCTGTTCCTAATTGCTACTGCACAGATCTGTACATATGCTGCACATTTAGGATGTGTTGGTACTTTCAAATGCAAATGTGTTCTGCAAAAATGTCTTCTGATTGTATAACTCAGCATAAGTTCTCTATGGCTTTGGCAGTGATATGGGCTTTGTAGATTTTTAATTTAATTTAATTTAAATTTTTGCTTTAAGAAGGAGACAGATTTAGTGTTTGTCAGGTTAGGGGTTACCCAAATAACTCTTCTCCTCTTGTGCTCTATCTGCTACTGCTGTGTTCCCCAAGAACTGAGGCTGCTGTTAAAGCTATAACAATAGAAAAAAATCATGAAACATTACATTTTTTTTGTTTAGTTCTTCTCTGCTTCTTAAAGGTGGGATTGTATTGTGAGGTGCAAAGCTGAAGGAACTAGGCAACTAGGCAAATAAAGTTGTGAGACTCAAGTTCCAGACATCTTCTCTTTCTTATCCTTCAAGTGCAGTTTCTAATCATTTTCTACTTTACCACAGCTCCCGGGTCAGAACTCCAGTGGTTTCCAAGTGAAAATGGATGCTGCGAGGGGAGCTAGGATGATTGGTAAGCATCTTTTCCCCTTAGATGCTGTGTGGCCTGAGTGGTGATCGGATTTCTTACTATTTACAGTGTATGTGAGCTTACATAAACCACTCATCTTTCTGCACCTATATGCCCTAATTCTTAATCCAAGGGAATTGAGTTTAAATAATACATAAGGGAGAGGAATGGTGCTGTGGTTAAAAGCATTAGTTTCAGAGTTGGTAAAAAATTAGTTTCACAAAGGATAAGTAACGTGCCTACGGTTACACAATGAATCAGGAACAAAGTTGTGATTCAACTTGGCTCCTGATTCATTGTGTAACCGTAGGCACGTTACTTATCCTCTGTGAATCTTATTTTCTGATTTGCGCAATGTAGGCAATATCATACCTTACAACACGAGGAAATAATTTGCATCAGGTGGTTATCCCAGTGCTAAGTAAAAGCCTTACAGTTTAATCACTGTTAAATGTTCTGCACGGTTCTGATTCCCTAATACAACTTCTGACTCTAAAGAAGCACCCATCATGATCTTGTTTTATTGACTGTGAAGAACTGATGAACCTCAAAACAATATAAAACATAAAGAGATGTTAAGAGAAGCTAATTACAAGCAAACAGAACAATGTATTTTGTTTCAGAAGCTTTTTTTTTCCTTTTTCTTCTTTCTTTTCTTTTTCTTTCTTTCTTTTCTTTCTTTCTTTCTTTCTTTTTCTTTCTCTTTCTCCTTTCTTTCTTTCTCTTTCTTTCTCTCTCTCTTTCTTTCTTTTGCTTGCTTTTTTTTTTTTTTTTCTTAGGCTCTCACTCTGTCACCCAGGCTACAGTGCAGTGGCACAATCTTGGCTCATTGCAAACTCCTTCCAGGCTCAGGTGATCCTCCCACCTCAGCCTCCCAAGTAGATGGCATGCTACTTGGAGGCAACCTCCCAACATGCCTGGCTAATTTTTGTAGTTTTAGTAGAGATGGGGTTTCGCTATGTTGCCCAGGCTGGTTTTGAACTCCTGGACTCAGGTCATCCATCTGCCTCGGTCTCTCAAAGGGTTGGAATTGCAAACATGAGCAACAGCACCCAGCTTAGAAGTTTGATTTCTGAGCTTATTAATCCAAGCTGAAAATTAAAGTGAGATATGAATCTGGTTAGTATTTAATTTTGATAGATAATTTTAAAATAGGGAAAAATGCCTCTAAATTGGTTTTGAAACATAATTTAGATCATCAGAAATTCTGCTTGTGTTTTTACAATAAATAAACTTATGGAAAGATAAGAATTTTTTCCAGTGTCTATATAAATATGTTTATGTTGAACAACAAAAGGTTTTTTCAGTGTTAACGTTTGTTTATTAGACAATAGAATTTGATTCTGCCCTTCCGTGTGTGTCTAAATTCAATTGATTGACACCTCATTATTTGTAGTCCACTCTCACTAATCATTTTCAGCACACACAGAATCTAAAATCTTTGGGTGGTACTTTCCATTTCTTGCTTTCATGTTAGCAATGAAATATTGATAATTTTATGAAGGAGACGTAAAATACATCTGCAGAAAATGATTGTAGGTGTTGGCAGTGATGAAAGGTAGCAGCTTTTGAGGGGGAAGGCAAGATGGAGGTAAAGTTTGGTTAAGGAAGGCAGCTCAAGCATATTGGTAAGCTGAAGGAGTGCCTGTGGAGAGATCCATGATAGACTAGAAGAGATATAACTGATGAAGGAGTGGAAGAGAGATAAGTCAAGATAGTGGCATAAAGAAAGTAAGAATAGGTGTCGCTGGTTATGATGGCTCACACCTGTAATTCCATCACTTTGGGAGGCCAAGGCGGGCAGATCACCTGAAGTTAAAAGTTCGAGACCAGCCTGGCCAACATGGTGAAACCCCATGTCTACTAAAAAATACAAAAATTAGCCAGGTGTGGTGGCTGGCACCTGTAGTCCCAGTTAGTTGGGAGGCTGAGGCAAGAGAGTCACTTAACCCGGGAGGCAGAGGTTGCAGTGAGCCAAGATTGCACCATTGCACTCCAGTCTGGGCAACAAGAGTGAAACTCTGTCTCAAAAAAGAAGAAGAAGAAGAATAGGTCTCAATGTGGAGGAGAGGGTAATTGAGTAATGTGTCTCCCATTCTTTGATTAATTTGGGTGAGATCATCTCCTGACAGAGTTTGAGTAGGAATGGCCAAAGATTGGAAAAGAGTGGTCAAATTTATTTGTCATTGGAAATGAAAACAAAAATATGGAAAACCAGAGAAAATGAGGAAAATTTACATTTGTTCTTCCAGCTATTATTTATTGAGTATCTATGTTGTGCTAGACACGAGAGACAAAGAGGTGAATAAAAGACAGGACTTCTGGTATCATGGGTCTTATTAAAAGAAGTCGATGTGCTTAGCCTGTAAATGGGAAGAGCAAGAATGAATATCAGTTATAGCAGCAGTTGCCAAACGTGTTGGGTGAGAGGACCTGCCTGTCCGAAGTGCTTCTAAAAGACAGAGCTAAGACCAGTAAGTAAATTTGCAGAAAGTAATATCTTGACTCAAAATAAGGAAGAAAGCAGTGCTGTTAGAGGAAATGAGTTTCTTGTCATTCTGAGCATCTCTAACAGAGAAGAGGTAGCCATTGGCCATGATTAATAGAGATGATTCAGACACTGGCAGGCAAGTTGCAGTCGATGAGCTTTTAAGACACCTTACAACTCTGTGAGTCTGTGAATCACTGAGTGTCATCACACGATGTCACTTGCAGAAATTATTGCATAGATTGTCATCCTGCCTCAACTATTGTCAATGTACATTTATTTTAAGAGATGGCAGAAACCCGGAAGAAGGTTAAGGTCTATTTCCTTTAAAGTGACTTATCTTTTATTTTCCTGTGATTAAGACATTTATTTAAAACCAGCTTTGCTGGTGAAAAGGCATATAATCATTGGTTCTCTTCACTCCCTGTCATGACAGATTAGCATTAATAATGTAGAGAACAGCAGCATTAAAAGTAATTACAAACTGTCAGAAAGATACAAGAAATATGAAATAGTTCATAGCTTCTTTTCAGGCCTCAAATGTTATTTGAGGGGAAAAATAATTACATTTTTCTGTTCATTTCCTAATACAAATAACTTAGGATATCTCATAATTCTTAAAATTTGCAATTAATTCATTGAAAAACTAATGTCAAGTTGAAAAAGGGCCTCTTTTGTCACAAATTTGCGCTGTGGAATGATTCCTTAAGGTACATTTCCAATTGCCTGTCAAGGTTCCTATTAAATGAATTAACATAGCAACATAAATCAACTGGCATTTAAAAATATAAATTGTCTAAACTTTAATTGTACATGTGCTTAGCTCTTTTCTCATTTTGTGTGCTTTAATACTGCAACCTCTTAATTTAGGTATGCCTTCCTACCAATTTACCAAAGGTATCAGAATCTAGTAAAATTCTTCCCTGTGAACTATTCCCAACTCAAGCCCATTTTGTTATGTCTATCCCATCTAGTATTTATTTTTCTATGAAAAATGTGGAAGGTTTCCATGTTCATATCTTAATAAAATTTGTAAGGCTTCTTCCACACTTCCCTTCTTTCTGTAATCTTGTCTTCTTTATTGCATGTACTTTAACCTGAGAAGAAATAAGAACAGAAATGAACACTCATTACTTCTATATTTATTTTTTTCCAGATTAAAAAGGAAAAAAGCATATTTTTCCTGTTTTTAAGCACCACTCAGTACAAACTAGTCACTAATTGATTATATTAAAATGTACAATTCAATTGAATAGATGTATTATACATGTATCTTATGGTAATTATGTCATCTCACATTGGTTGTTTAGTAAAAACAAAATTCTTAACAAAATAGTTGTTCAGATTTAGATAGAATAACTTGACCTCAGAAACAGATTGTAAGTGACCAATAGGTTGAAGCAGACTGGAATAGAGGTGTTGGATTGATGTCCATGATCCTTCTGCCCTTACAATGCCTGGCATATTGCAGCACACAGAATTCCCAGAGTAGGACAAGGATGTCAAATAAAAAATATGGAAGGAAAGAAGAAAAGAAGGAAGAATGTTATTGCATTCTAAGTATTTGTTGACCCTAAAAAGTCACTATTATATATGGCATATTTTTCAGGCAGAAGTTTTTATGGGTCAGCCTACATACTGTCATGTGAAGTCCTATTTTATGTTTGTGTCAAATGATTAGAATCTTAAATCAACATTCTTCTGAAGAAGAGCTAATTTGACTCATCAGTATATGTATAACATGCACACATATTCTTGTTCTTATTTTCTCTTTAGCTTCTCTATCATGGCCTGTCCTATTTAGGAAAGTAGTTACCCTTCATATAAAATGGTTTGTAATGACATGAATGAAACTGTTCTTTGGGGGGAAGTATTTATACTATATCCTTCTTATTAAAATTATATATATATGTGAGACAAAATTATGTTACCTTGTGAACACATAATAAAACGTAGCTCCTATGAGGAAATGCTTTAATATTCCTTAACGTTCATTTACTACACAAGTCACTCATACCCACAAAATTAGGATAAATAAAACCAGATGATCAGAAAGAAAATTTAAAAATCACTATCTGATAATGGTAACTATTATCAAGATGGTGTTTCCAACATGTATATCTTAAAAAAACTAATCATACTGTACATGCTGTTTGGGGTGAGCTTTGTTCTTTCAACGATATATAATGAATGGATGTCTTTCCTTATCAGTGAATATGTAGCCATATCACCATTTCTATTGACTTCAGAGTCTTCATTGGGTGGCTTCATTTAAGTCATTTTTATTTAAGCATGTCCTATCATTGAAAATTCAGATAATTTCTACTTTGTAGCTATTAAAGAAATCTATGATGGACATCCTTGTAATTCTCCCCTTGCATTCATTTAGGATTCTCTCAGAGACTTCAAGTGTCCTTAGGGTATTACAGGGAATAGCTGCCATACCAGTCAAAGATAGGATCAAATCCATCCTTAGTCGGCAGGATCTGACTAAATTAGAAAGTGAACCAAAAGGATGAAGCTGTGAGTAAATTAGAGCCTTCAGTATATTTTACTTTTTGTTTACCATCTTTCCCTCCTGTTATTTCTGCATTAGTATTGGTGGCAGTCTATATAACCCTTTCCCAAGGAAAATCATGAATCTCGTCAGCCACAGTTACAGAGGTGGGAGCTGTACTTACCCTAAAGCCCTAAAGATGTGTGTACGTGTGTGCAGGCATGTGTGTTTATATCTGAAATTTGGAAGTAATGCCAAAGGATCCCTGCATATCCTTTCAATGCCATCATAATGTACTCGCTAACCAACCCACCTAAGGTTTGACTTTTTGGGGCAGGGTTGGCAAACTTTACGTGTGAAAGGCAAGGTAATAAATGTTTAGGCCTTAGCTGGCCTTTTAGTCCCTGTCACAACTACTCATACTGCTATTGTAGGGCAAACGCAGCCACAGACAATACATAAATGAGTGAATGTGGCTATATTTTAGTAAAACTCCATGAAAATGTGAGGCAGACCGAATTTTGGCCCAGTTTGCTGACCTCTGTGTTAGGGGAATTAAATTCTGTTTTACTTACTATTTATTATTATTATTATTATTTTTTTTTGAAACTAACATAAGAACACTTTTATTTTAATCACTTAACACTTGTATTGTATTCAATTTTGAGACTGAAACACTTGTTCCCCTTTCAACTGATTAGGAAACAGTCTGAGCTGGCAGTTAATTCTCACATTATTCAGCTAATGAGACAGAATCCTAAAACCTGATTCTAAGTTCTGCCTGTATCCCACAATGCAAGGCAAAGCCTTTCTTTATTTTAATGTTATATAATCTGGATTCATTAACTTTATTATTATTAAATGACAAGGTATAAGTTAGTTTTGTCTTAAAGAGATGCAAGGGATTTATATGCAAAAGGAAAATAACCACAATGACTCTGCTGCCTAAAAGACATCCACTTACTGGATAAAGACAGGCACAGACTCAAATTAAATGGGTGGAAAAAGAAATATAATGTGAATGGGAAACAAAAGCAAGCAGGAGTAGCCATCCTTATATCAGATAAGGCAGATTTTAAACTAACAGTGAAAAAGGAGAAAGGAGGGCATTAGATGATGAAAAAGCTTTCAAGACAACAAGATTTAACTGTCCTAAATATATATGCACCCAACACCAGAGCACATGGATTTATAAAGCAAATACTGGACCTAAAGAAACATTGATAGCAATTCTATAATAGTGGGGGACTTCAGTACCCTGCTGACATCACTAGACAGATCACTGAGGCAGAAAATCAGCAAAGAAACTCTGGACTTAAACTGGATTAGAGACCAAATGGACCTAATAAACATTTACAGAACATCCTATCCAACAGTTGCGGAATGTACATCCTTCTCATCTCTTCGTGGAACATTCTACAAAATGAACTATATACTTGTCCATAAAGCAAGTCTCAGTAAATTTTTTAAAAATCAAAATCATGTCAAGTATCTTTTCTGACCACAGTAGAATAAAATGAGAAATCAATAACAGGAGGTATTCTCAAAATGACACAAGTACATGGAAACTGAACAACTTGTTCTAGAATGGCACTTGGGTAAACAATAAGATTAAGACAGAAATTTTTTAAAAAATGGAAATAAATTAAAATAGAGATGCAACATACCAAAACCTCTGCGATACAGCAAAAGCAGTGCTAAGAGGGAAGTTTATAGTATTAAGTGCCTACATAAAAAGGAAAGATCTCAAATTAATAACCTAATGTCAAACCTCAGGGAACTAGAAAAACAAGAACAATCCAACTCAAAGCTAGCAGAAGAAAAGAAGTAACAAAGATTAAAGCAGAACTAAATGAGATGGAGAACAATGAAAAAAAGAGCCAGTGGATCAACAAAACAAAAATTTGGCTTTTCGAAAGGATACATAAAATTCACAGACTGCTAGCTAGACTAACCAAGAAAAAAAAGAGAGAAGAATCAAGTAAGTACAGTGCAAAATGGTAAAGGTGACATTACAACTGATACCACAGAAATACAAAACAGCATCAGAGACTGCTATGAATACCTCTGTGTATACTAAGTGGAAAACATGGAGGAAATGGGTAAATTCCTGGAAACATACAACCCCTCAAGATGAAATAAATAGAAATCCTAAGCAGACCAATAATGAGTAATAACATTGAATTAATAAAAAAAAGTCTTCCAACCAAAAAGATCAGTACTAGATGGATTTGCAGCCAAATTTTACCTTACATACAAAGAATTGTTACTACCAATCTTACTGAAATTAATTTAAAAAATCAGGAGGCAGGATTCCTCCCTAACATATTCTATGAAACCAGTATCACCCTGATACCAAAATCAGGCAAGGCAACAACAACAACAAAAATAAAACCATAGGTCAACATCCCTGAAAACCATAGATGCAAAAATCCTCAAGAAAATACTAGCAACCTGAATCCAACAGCACATCAAATAGTTAATTCATCCTGCTCAAGTGGATTTTACCCCAGGGATTCAAGGATGTTTCAACATTCACAAATAAATAAATGCAATTCACAATGTAAACAGAAATAAAAATCCATACAATCATCCCAGCAGATGCAGGAAAGACATCTGACAAAATCCAACATCTTTTCATGATGGGAACATCATTCTACAAAGTAGGCATTAAAGCATCATGCCTCAAAATAATAGGAGTCATATATGACAAACCCACAGCCAACACCCTACTTAATGAAAACATTCCCCCTGAGAACTAGAACATGAAAAAGATGTCTATTCTCACCACTCCAATTCAGCCTAGTAATAGAAAGCCTAGCCAGAGCAATCAGACAAAAGAAAGAAATAAAAGGCATTTAAGCCTGGGTGCAGTGACTCATGCCTGTAATCCCAGCACATTGGGAGGTCGAGGTGGGCGGATCATCTGAGGTCAGGAGTTTGAGACCAGCTTGACCAACATGGAGAAATGCTGTCTTGAACTTCGGAAAAAATAAAAAATTAGCTTGGTGTGGTGATGCATGCCTGTAATCCCAGCTACTCGGGAGGCTCAGGCAGGAGAATCACTTGAACCCAGGAGGCGGAGGTTGCAGTGAGCCGAGATTGCACCATTGCACCCCAGCCTGGGAAACAAGAGGGAAACTCCTTAAAAAAAAAAGGCATTCAATTTGGAAAAGAAGAAGTCAAATTATCACTGTTTACTGAAGACATGATTGTATACCTAGAATACCCTGACTCCTTCAAAAGATTCCTAGACTTATAAATGACCTCAGTAAAGTCTTAGGATACAAAACTAATGTATAAAAATCAGTAACATTTCTGTACACTAGCAAGATTCAAGCTGAAAATCGAATCAAGAACTCAATCCCATTTACAGTAGCCACACACACACACACACACACACAAAATACTGAGGAATACATTTAACCAAGGAGGTAAAAATCTCTACAAGGAGAACTATAACACACTAATAAAAGAAGTTATAGATGATACAAACAAATGGAAAACTGCCTCATGTTCATGGATTGGAAGAATCAATATTGTTAAAGTGACCATACTTTCCAAAACAACCTATAGCTTCAATGCAGTTCTTATCAAAGTATCAATGTTATTTTTCACAGAATTAGAAAAAAACAATAGCAACGTCATGGAACCAACCTAAATGTCCATCAACAATTGACTGTATAAAGAAAATGGTGTATACATATACACCGTGGAATACTAAGCAGCCATAAAAAGAAGGAAATCATGACCTTTGCAAAATGGTTGGAGCTGGAGGTCATTATCCTAAGTGAACTGACTTCGAAATAGAAAGCCAAATACTGAATGTTCTCACTTATATATGGCAGCTAAACAATGGGTAAACATGGCCATAAAGATAGAAATAGTAGACACTGGGGACTCCAAAAGTGGGGAGGGTGGACCTGGGATGCAGGTTAAAAAATTACCTATTGGGTACAATGTTCACTATTTGGGTAATAGGTGCCACTGAAAGCCCAATCCCCATCTGTATGCAATATAGGCATGTGACAAACCTGCACATGTACCCTCTGATTCTAAAATGAAGTAAAATAAAAATAATAAATAAAAATCCTGATGATTATTCCATTATTGCTTTAGAGAATATTTGCTGTTTTAAAATATAACTTAGCAATCTTTGTTCAGCTTTGACATCCCGCTGGCTCTCTCATTAATAAGAAAGCAAAATTTCAGCATGTTCTCACAATTTATATGAGAATTATGTTTTAAGATTTTCAAGAAAGTATTCTTTGCCTGGACTCCACAGGCAAGATGACTTGAAGAAAAAGACTTGGTAAGGAACATAAACTCAGAAGGTCAGCTCAGCTGTCCTTGCCTCTGCTGCTTTCTGCAGACATGTCTGTCTGCTTTTCCATTTGCCTCTCCTTTGCTTGTGACCAGTTAAGCTTACTGTCTCCATAGCATTTTTGTCCCCCAAGAAGCTCCCCCTCTACAAGGGTAGGACATCCTCATGAATTGGAAGGCTAGTCTTGTTTCTAAACATTTGTGACAGTTCTGCTAAGTACATGCTGTGCCAGTGACACAGTTCTAGTAGCAACTCGCTTAGGAAGTATAGTCTTCACACTTTTTTTTCTGTTATGATTTCATTCTTAAAAGAACCAGGCCCGTTAATCATCTCTGGGTTGAGCAGAGGGCCTGGTGCTTGAGGGTTACACTGCAGCATATACCGCCTCAGTGATTCACCGTCTCCACCAGTCACTAAGCATCTCTGCTTAGCAGCTGCTGCTGGCTGGAACTTTGCTGATTTTTTTCTTTTTCTTTTGAAAATGCTGTGGTGTGGTTTCTGTATACAGAATTTGAGTCTCTGCTTTTCCCCCGGATCATCTCATATGATCCTCCCAGCTAGTCTATGAGGCTAGTTGATATGTTACCACTGTTTATACAGGAGGAATCTGAGAACTCAAAGAAGTTAAGGGACTTGCCTGAGATCACACTGCTTGTAAACTGCTGGGTTAAAATGGATTTTAACCCAATTCCACCCACCTGCTGAACTCAAGCTTAGCCCTGCCCTGTGTTGCCTCCCGGACTGTTACTCCTAGATCTGCAGATTAGACCTATCTTCGTTCCTGGGCCTGTATGATTGTGGCTGGTAGGATAATATTAATGCTAATATTTTAACAATAACACTAATGCTGAAAACCAGAACTAATTGAGCATTCATAAATACCAGGTCCTTTTTTTTTTTGAGACAGAGCCTTGCTATGTCACCCAGGCTGAAGTACAGTGGCACGATCTCAGCTCATTGGAACTTCCGCTCCCCACCCCCCCTCACCCCCCGGGTTCAAGTGATTCTTCTGCCTCAGCCTGCCAAGTAGCTGGCATTACAGGTGCCTGCCACCATATCTGGCTACTTTTTTTTATTTTTAGTAGATATTCGGTTTGACTAACTTGGCCAGGTTGGTCTTGACCTCCTGACCTCATGATCCACCTGCCTTGGCCTCCCAAAGTGCTGGGATTACAGGTGTGAGACACCACGTCCGGCCAATACCAGGTCCTTTTTAAACAGGAAGGTCATATAATCAATCATCCAAACAGGGACACCTTTTTGAAAACAACTTTATTGGGGCAGTTGACAGATAATAAACTATAAATGTTTAAAGCATATAATTTAATAAATATTTATATGTATATTCACATGAAGCCCTCACTATGATCAAGATTGTAAATGTTTCTATCACCCCTGAAAGTTTCCTTATGCCTGTTTATCATCCTTCCCTATCACCCATGCCAGTTCCTGGGTACCACAGATCTGCTTCCTCCTCCCCTCCCCTCCTCTCCCCCTCCCCTCCCTTCCCCTCCCTTCCCCTCCCCTCCTCTCCTCTGTCCTCCCCTTCCTTCCCCTCCCCTCAATAATTACATGTAGTATGATATCATGGCTTTAATTTAGCATTTCCCTAATGATTAATAATGTCAAATATATTTTCAAGTGTTTATTTACCATTCATATATCTTCTTTAGTGATGTTTCTGTTCAAAATTTTTGCTCATCTTTTTTTAAGTGGGTTGTTTCTTACTGAGTTTTCAGAGTTCTTTAGATATTTTGGATGCAAGTCCTTTATCAGATATGTGATGGCAAATATTTTCTCCCAGACTGTGGCTTGTCTTTTCATGCTGTTCAGTGTTTTTGAAGACTAAAAATTTAAAGTTTAAAAAGATTCAGTTGATTAACTTTCTATTTTTACAGTGCATGGTTTTTATGTTTTATCTGAGAAGTGCTTGCCTAGCCAATAATCACAGGTTTTCTTCTTTGTTATTTCTCTAAAAGTTTTAAGAATTTAGGTTTTTCACAAATGTTCCATTTTGTGTTAATTTTTATGTATGGAGGTAGATATTGATTGGTCAATTATAGTGGGCTTCTTTTTCACATAGATGATGATGGTAATGGCGAATAATGATAGCTTTACTTCAATCTGGAGAGATTTAATTTTTGCCTTGTTTCACTGGCTGGAACTTTTAAGACATTGTTTAATAGAAATGGCATGAATGAGCATTCTTCTTCTACCCTGATGTAGGGGTAAACTATTTACTCTTTCACCACTAAGTGTGATGTAAGCGATGTGATTTTATAGGTGTCCTTTATCTGGCTGAGGAGTTCTCTTTTATTCTTAGTTTACTAAGGGGTTTTTATTTTTTGTTTTAAATTAGAAATGAATGTGGGATTTTGTTGAATGCTTTTGTAATATTTCTTTTGGGATCTATTAACATCCTGAATACCTTTAACTGATTTTGAATATTAAACTGAACTTTCTTTTCCTGGGATAAGCCTTATCTAGTCATGGGATATTTACACATTGTTGAATTCAATTTGCTCACATTTTGTTATGCTTTGGGATATTGCCTGTAGGTTTTTGTTTTGTAGTTTTCTTTTTGGTAATCTCTCTTTTCTCTCTATTTCATTCTCATCAGAGTAATGGGCCTCATAGAATGAGGTGAAAAATATTCTCTTCAGTTCTCTGGAAGAATCTGTCTAGAATTTATACTATTATTGCCTTCAATATTTGGTAGGGGTTTTTAGTGAAGTCATTTGAACCCGGAGTTTTCTTTGTGGCAGTTTTAACAATAAGTGTATTTAATTGATTTAGGATTATTTGGGTAATTTAGCTCTTCTTGTGTAAACGTTGGTATTTTGTGTCATTTAAGTCGTTTGCTTATTTCATCTGTTATCAAATTTATTGGCATAGAATTGTTCATAATATTTCTTTACTATCTTTTGATTTTATTTAGACTCTTTAGTGATGTCACTTATCTTATTCCTAATATTGGAAATTTGTGTTTTCTTTCTTTCTTTTTTTTGTCCTGATGAATAGCTACAAGCTTATCAATGTTATTAATCCGCACAAGAAACTGGTTTTAGTTTTATTCTTTTTCTCTGTTGTTTTCTGTTTTATAATTTATTCAATTAGTAATTATAAATGGATTTATTAATAATTAAAATGCTGATGTTTGTTATTCCTTCTCTTCTGCTTACTTTAGTTTCATTTGCTCTTCTTTTTCTAATTTCTTATGGTGGGAGCTGAGGTAATTGATTCGAAATCTTTATATTTTTCTATATAAGCATTTTATTGCTATAAATTTTTAATTTTTGTACAAGTACTGCTTTAGCTGCATTCAACAATGTTTTTTTCTTTTTTGTTGAGATGGAGTCTCCCTCTGTCGCCCAGGCTGGAATGCAGTGGCACACGGTCTTGGCTCACTGCAACCTCCACCTCCTGGGTTCAAGTGATTCTCCTGCCTCAGCCTCCTGCATAGCTGAGATTCCAGGGGCATGCCACCATGCCCAGATAATTTTTGTGATTTTAGTAGAGATGGGGTTTCAGCATGTTGGTCAGGCTGGTTTCAATATCTTGACCTGAAGTGATCCACCTGCCTCAGCCTCCCAAAGTGCTGGGATTGCAGACATGAGCCACCTTGCCTGGTTGCATTAAACAAATTTTGATGATATATTGTGTTTTCATTTTATTCAACTTAAAACACTTAAATTTCTCATTTTATTCATGAATCATTTGAAAGTGTGTTACATACATTTCAAGCATTTGAAGGATTTTCTAGATGGCTATTATTGATTTGTAATTTAATCCTACTGTGGTCAGACAACATACTTTGTAAGACTTGAATCGTATCTTTATTGATGCTTGTTTTATGGCTTATAATATGCTTTATCTTGGTAAATGTTCCATGTGCACTTGAAAAGAATGTATTTTCTGTTTTCGATTCGTGTTTTAGAAATGTCAAATAGGTTAAGTTGGTTGATAGCATAGTATAAGTCTTCTATGTTTACTGATTTTCTATCTAGACAGTCTATCAATTACTGAGAGAAGAATGTTAAAATTTGACAAAAATGCCAATTTTTATGTTTCTATAGAGTTCTATCAGTTTCCAATTTATGTATTTTCAAGCTTTGTGTTTAGGTGCATAAATATTTAGAATTGTTTTTACTCTTGATGACTTGACCTCTCTATAATTTTGAAATGATTATGTTTAACTTGGGTAATTTTATTTCCTGAAATATAACTTCATTTGATACTAATATAGCATCTTCATCTTTATTTTGATTAGTATTAGCATGGTATATATCTTTTCAGCCTGTTACTTTTAATTTGTGTTTTTTTACTTAAAATGAATTTCTTATAGGCAGCATGTAACTGGGCATACTTTTTAATCTAATCTGATAATTTTGGATTTTTAATTGAGAAATTTTGGCTATTTGCATTTAGTGTAATTATTGACATGTTTGGGCTTTAATCTACATCATGGTACTTATTTTTTATTGTCTTATCTGTTCTTTTTTATTCCTTTTCCTCTTTCTGCTTTTTTTTGGGAATAATTTTTCTAATTCAATTTTTTTTTCTCTTTAGTAGATTTGTTAGCTATAACTCTTTGTTGAGTAATTTTAGTGGTTATTTTAGGGTTTATAATTAAGTTCATAATTTTACATATGTGTATGTATGTGTGTGTGTATATAGCAGCTGATATCTTTTATAAAGATTTAATAAGCAAATAATGAGAAAAAAATTATTGTATTTACCCAGGCAGCTACAATTTCTGATGCTTCATTCCTTTTTCTCAATCTGAGTCTATATCTGGAATAATTTTTTTTTCTGCTCTAAGAATGTTAACATTTTTTGTATTGCAGGTTTGTTGGTGATAATTCTTTCCGATGTTGTGTTTGTAAACATCTTAATTTTGCCTTTGTTTTAAAAAGACATTTAAAAATCAAACAATTCTAGGTTGCTTGTTTTTGGTATTTCATAAATATTCTTGACAGCTTTTCTGGAACAGAGTTAAATTACTAGGAAACAGTTTAAACCATGGGTATCTTGCTTTTATATTTTGTTAGGTGGGACCAAAGCAGCATTTAATCTAGGGTTAATTCTTCCTGACTACTGGAACAAGACTCTCTTAAACACTCTAATCAATGCCCCATCAATTGAGAAGTTTTCATTCTAGCTGTTGGGAAAATTCGCTATTAGAGTGTGGTGTTCTCGCTGATCCTTTGGGGTTGCTCTTTCCTTGTGCTGGGGTAAGTTTCTTCACAGGCATGCATTGATCAGCACTTAAATTAAACCCTCTGCAAGTTTTCTGAGTTCTCTTTCTTTGCATCCTTTTCTCTGGCATTCAGTCCTGAAAATTTCAGCTGCCTTAGCTTTCCTTGACTTCCAGCTCCTTCTCTCTTCCTTCCTTTTTTTTTTTTTTGAAATGGAGTTTCATTCTTGTTGCCCAGGCTGGAATGCATTGGTGTGATCTTGGCTGACTGCAACCTGTGCCTCCCAGGTTCAAGCGATTCTCCTGCCTCAGCCTCCCGAGTAGCTGGGATTACAGGTGCCCACCACCACACCTCGCTAAGTTTTGTATTTTTAGTAGAGATGGGGTTTCACCATGTTGGCCAGGCTGGTCTTGAACTACTGATCTCAGGTGATCCACCCACATCAGCCTCACAAAGTGCTGGGATTACAGGCATGAGCCACCATACCCAGCCTCCTTCTCTCTTCTTTACAACATGGCTTAGACATCTACTTTCTCTATATGGTAAGATAGGGCAGTTAATAGAATCACCTCTTTTTGTTTCCCATCTCTCAGGGACCACTGTTTTATCTTTTCTGATGTCTAATAGCTTGAGAATCATCATTATATATATATTTTGTTTCCTTTAAAAAATTTGTTTTGGGAAGGAAATGTTAATTCTATTTCATGTTAACTCCATCTAGGCCAGAAGCAGAGGCCAAGTCAAGACACTTTTGAGAGTAAAAGGAGAAAGCTCCACTAATAGTTATACCATGAGACTGTCCTAGACAAACTGGGATGTATCTTTATCCTGTATATGAAGAGCATTATGTGAATTAATTAATCAGTCTTTATAGTAACTTTATGAAGTAGGCAGTATTAATTTTATTCACAGATGAGATAAGTGAGGTAGGTAGGAGTTAACTAACTTATCTAATATTTCATAGGCAGGTTGTGAGTGGTAGAGCAGGGATTTGAATTCAGGAACATGGATTGTGAACCCAGGCTTACTGGCGCCACTCACTACCCCTACCACCACTAGCACCATCTTCTGTCTCTATCAATATGCAGCCGGGAAAGCTTAGCATTAGGTGATATTATCCACAACATCCAGTTTGCAGTAGATCCTGCACCAGCTCTGGGCTCTAGGGGAGTCTCTGAGGGCCAGCTCCCTTCTTGTCTGCTTCTCCACCGATTTCATGAACATTCTGGTCTCTGTTACCTTCTCTCTTCCATCCCCTGTGGTCTGCCTATTTCTCCTGCCAGTTAACTTTAGGACTAGACTCAGCATGGAGTCTCCACATTCTTCTCTGATCTCCAAACTAGTCTCCGCTGAGGAACCCTGATGAAACCACAGTGGGATGTGCTGTGCCCACTGGGTCCTGGATCTGCGCTTCTAGTGTTAGGACCATGCCCAGTGGATTCTCTGCCAGGCAGCTCTGCCTCACTCACCCTCCATCCAGGCATGTGTCATGTACATTACGATGCCAAGTATATATCACACATGGTCTTGCCCCCCCCAGAGTGATGAGGCCACTGTGGTGTTGAATGGATTCAGGAATGCACACTCCTCACTTGCATTCAGTCCCGTCTTTTCCATCAGTGTACCAGTGTAAGGAGAAAAGCCACACCAAGTGGGCTGGTTTAAAACAGCACACTCATTATTCAGCTGATTATACAGACTTAGGCTGTCTTCCTCCAAGTTTCCCCTTTCCTCCCCCACTGTCATGCAGCCCCCCTCCTCCCCCACTGCCCATCAGCCTCTCTGGAGGCCACCCACAGAGGTCTCTTCTTTGTTCTCCTGTCTGTAGTCAGCCAAGGATATCCCTTTGTTCCCTTATCTTGCCTTGTTCAGGAATATTATCTGTGTTGAGGCCTAATTTGTTTCATCACCTCTTTCACCTCCCCCAGGACCTTCAGTCCCCTGCTTTCTTACCAAGGTCAACTCTCCTCTCCTGTCTCAGGAATTTGCTTCTTATCTATGTAGCAGGGTTGCATTTTATTCTACAAGACCACAAGGCAAGAAATGCCACATTCTTTTCCTTCTTTAAATCAAATTTAATATGAAATAGCAGAAAATTCAATCTCTGTTTTTACCTGGGCATCCTCCACTACTAATCTTCCAATACTAATCTTCCACAGCATCGTGCAAAGGCTCGTGATGTCTTTGCAGGATGGCCTTTTCAGGGAAGGCTTGACTTGGCTCTGGCCTGGACAGGTTACCAATTGTAGGCTTATTATCCCAACCTTGATGTTCCTGTGAAGACAAAACCTGGAGGATTCTGTGCCAAGTTTGAGCGTGGTAGTGTGGCTCTCAGGGATAAATCACTAACTGTTTAATTCCCACCCAGCTACTGACAACCACCAGGCATAGACGAGCCTTTGTGGGAACCCCAGAGGACTTCATCTTTGTTGTCTTTTTGGATAAATATCTACCTTCCCTGTCTTAGTAAGTTCAGGCTGCTATAACAGAATACCATAGACAGGGTGGTTTAAACAACAGTTGTTTCTAATAGTTCTGGAGTCTGATGTGCACCCCAAATTTCTGAGACAAGTCTTGGTCAATTTAGGAAGTTTATTTTGTCAGGGTTAAGGACGTGCCCATGACACAGCATCAGGAGGTCCTGACAACATGTGCCCAAGGTGGCTAGTGTACAGCCTGCTTTTATAGATTTTAGAGCGACATAACACATCAATCAATACATGTGAGATTTACACCGGTTCAGTCTCGAAGGGCAGGACAACTCAAGGTGGGAGGAATATCTGGATTACCAGAAGGAGTTGTGGAGACCTAGGTTTTATCATGCAGAGGAAGCCTCCAAGTAGCAGGCTTTCTAGAGAATAGACTGCAGATGTTTCTTACCAGACTTAAGGTTTGTATTGATGTTAATGCTGGCAGGGTGTGATGAGGCATGTCCAACCCCCAAGTCCTATCATGCCCTGAATGTCTTTAGGTTAAATTTTAGGAAGCTGTGGCTCAGGAGAGGATTCATTCAGATGGTTGGTGGGGGTGGAATTGGGAGCTTGGAGTTTTATTTTTGGTTTACATTGGGAAGTATAAGATCAAGGTCTTGGCAGATTCAGTATCTGGCGAGGATCCTCTGTCTGGTTTGCAGATTGTGGTCTTCTCATCTTTTCATATTCTCACATGGTGGAGAGAAGAGAGGGGGAAAGCAAGCTCTCTCATGTCTTTTTATAAGGGCATTAACTCCATTCATAAGGATTCCACTTCCTAACCTAATTACCTCCCGAGGCCCCACTTTCTAATGCTATCATGTTGTAGGTTAGGTTTCCAATATATGAATTTTGCGGGTACAAAAACATTCAGTCCATAGCATCCTGTTAGTTTAAATTGCTTGTAAAAGTCCAAAAAGCTTTCACTTCTTCTCCCTGTCCAGTATAGTCCACCATAACATCCTTCAGAGAGGCAAGGCTTTGAGAAACAAATAGCTAGGAGGGGTTTTATCTCCTCTGCCTGGCAAGTTTGCTTTCAGCTTGGGTCACAGAAACACACCTGAGGCAATAACACAGAAAGACATGGCTTCTTTTCTGAGCTTGGCAAGGGAAACATAACTTGAAGTAAGGGAAAAAAAGCACATATTTATAACTGAATACCCTGGTTTCTACCAGTTGTTAACTGGCTGACATTGGACATCTAAAAACTGAAGCTCGTGGAAACATCTGCCGTTCTCACTTCTTAGGGTTGTTTTGAACATTAAATAAGTTAATAGTGTGAAAACTGCTTTGAACAACACTATACAAGTGTTAGGTATTATTAGTGTCAGCTAATCGTGCTGCTTATGACATTTTGTCTCTGCCGTTTATTTCATACAGTGCAGTTGCATCTTACGTGGAGCTTCCAAAGTTAGCACTTAGAGTGAATATTAGGTTGGTACAAAAGCAATTGAGATTTTTGCCGTTACAAGTATAGGCACAATAGCAATTGCCTTTGCACCAACCTAATAGCTTGTGTCTGCAGAATTACCTGTAAATTCCTTTGGAGACTAGCTATTATATTTCTTGCTGTGTCTATCTCAGGCAGTTTTCCTCCCAGCATTAAATTCACTTGTGTTGTCTTGGGTTGATCTCCCAATGATGGTGTTGCTTACAGATAGATTTATACCTCTCCTTTCAGAGTCAATCTGGAGCAAGCCTTCATTTAGTGAAAAACTGCAGAATCATCCACATTGCTTATTTTTTTCCTTCTCTCTCTCTCTGTTGAGTATCTATAGTGGAAATCATATAAGTTAAACATGAATGAACTCTTAACTTCCAGGTTTCTTAAAGTCCATCCCATCCTAAGCCTACATGAATATGAAATTGACATCCCTTTCTATTTCAGGGGCCTTCATGATGCCATGGGTCAGAAGGGCAGAGAACGAGAAGTTCAGAGATTTCTCTGGACTCCCGCCATTGCTATCCTCATGATGTTCCCAAAGGCAGGTCATTTTCCTCTTCTCTTAGGAGATAATTGTAATTGTCTGACTTCACTTACGTCTCCTCTCTCCTTTGTCCTAATCCTTGGTGGATACAATGAGTACTTTGCACGGGCAGTAGGGTGTCTGTATTAGGATTCCAGGGGATGTTTTTCATCCCTGCCAAGCAATATTCAACTGTATGTGGCTGCTGAGCTTCACCTGTAGTTTCTGTTTGTATGAAGATACAGTCTTCTAAATCAGGAGCAGTGGGTCATGCCTGTTGTCCCAACACTTCAGGAGACTGAGGCAGGAGGATCATTTGAGCCCAGGAGTTTGAGACCAGTTTGGGGAACATGAGGGAGACTTCATCTGTACAAAGTAAAATAATTAGCCAGATGTGGTGGCACATGCCTGTAGTACCAGCTACTCAGGAGGCTGAGCTAGGAGGATTGCTTGTGCCTGGAAGGTCAAGGCTGCCGTGGGCCACAATCACACCCCTTCACTCTAGCCTGGGCAACCAAACGAGGCCCTGCCTCAAAAAGAGAAGAAAAAAAGGTATACTCTTCTGAAAGAGATGACACAGGCAAATGTTAGCCACATACACTTGAACATGGGTAAAATAAAAACTGAGACAACTCCACCCTGGACCCCGTACTCCCACATTTTGTTTTTCTCCCACCTCTGTCACTAATCAACTAGGTGGTCCCAGGTGAGCCCCATCCCTTCTCTGAGGCTCAGTTTTCTTACCTGTTAAATGAGGGGTTGTGCGTAATAACTTCCCAGTTCTGTCATCCCAAACTCTCTGATACCACTTGATCAGTGTGAACTCTTCCTTGAAACCTTTCCATGACTGGAATGGCTTTGGGAATGAATTGGAGAATGGTATTGTTTCTTAGGAAAGTTACCTGGTGGAGGCAGTATAGTAATTTTATTTTCCTTTGAGGGGACCATTTCTGTTGTAATCTTCATGCATGTTATGGGTAGGGTTGAATCCACCACCTTAGCTACAAGAACCAGTCCATCCTCTTTGTCACTGTGATGAGTTCATGCATAGGCATGTGACCCAAGATACTTTAATGGGAGTCACTCCTGAAAGTTTTGATGGGAACTATTAGAAAAGAGTCATTGTCTTTTCTTCAGTATTGGTAAACTGGTAAGCATATAGTTGCTAATGGCCATCCTTGACATAACATAGAGAGTATGTCCAAGAAATGAGGCTGATAAACACACACATAGATACAGAGAGACAGAAGCACACAGAAACAGAGAGAGAGTATTCTGATGACATCATTGAGTCCCTTAATCCTGGCCTTTTCTTTTGGGCTTTATAGTAACAAGAGTCACTTAATATTCTTTCTGCTTAAACCATCTTCACTTAGGATTCTGTTATCTGCAACTGAATGATGTCTGCCTAACATGGGTGATGTTTCCATTGCAACGTTAGGCAGAGTAATTTGCTTGCCTCTAGATGCTGTGAATACAGGCTTAGAAATGATAGAAGGAGGCTGGGTGCAGTGGGTCACACCTGTAATTCCGCACTTTGGGAGGCCGAGGTGGGCAGATCACAGGTTCAGGAGTTCAAGACCAGCCTGGCCAATATGGTGCAACCCTGTCTCTACTAAAAATACAAAAATTAGCTGGGCAATGTGGTGCGTACCTGTAGTCCCAGCTACTCAGGAGCCTGAGGCAGGAGAATCGCTTGAACCCGGGAGGCGGAGGTTGCAGTGAGCTGAGATCATGCTACTGACTCTCCAGCCTGGGTGACAGAACAAGACTCCATCTCAATTAAGAAAAAAAAAAAAGACAAGAAATGAGAAAAGGAGGTATAATCTCAGACAGCAGAGAATAGCATGAGAAAGAGAAAGAACCTACAATGTGCTGGGCACCGGGCTGCACTTTTTAGTTTTTTTCTACATTTAACTCCATTTATCAATGAGAAATGTGCTGTTTTCATTATGCCCATTTTTCAGAGAAGGAAACTGGAGACTAAACAGATTAAGGACTTGCCTCAGGTCACACAGTCAGTGCAAAGCAGAGGTTTATAACCAGACTCATTCTCCTGAGCTTCAGCTCTTGACTGTTGAACTATAGTTCCATGGTGAATTTTTCCCCTAATTTCCTGCCCAGCTTGCCACATAGCTGCAGTCAAGCTGTAATGTGAATTGAGGCCTGCTGGACCCCAACACATGTGTAAGGGAGTTGGAGGAGAGGTGTAGACAATGGAGATCTTGAAGTGGAAAAGTGCTGTGATTGTAACAAAAGCCTGGAAGGTGATTACCCTCCATGCCCCACTCCACCCCCACCCAAGTCAGAAAAAAGAAAACATTATCCAAAGAAAATTAATTTTTAAAAGAGAGACTTTTTTGCAACTTTAACAGAATTGTGATCTACTTATGCAGTTTTAAACTGTCAAATAATTTAGCAATATGTTTCGAAATGAGAATATATGACATATAACCATATCAAATTTTTATGAAACATATTGCAATTTATTAGTTATCAATGCAGTGTGTTTCAGCATATCTTTTTGTGAAATTAAATATATCATTTTAATATTTTCTTTCACATGCAATATACATTAACTAACAGGATGCTGAGGCTGCCTCTGAGAATTTCTATCATTTCCTTCTTTTCCTTTTTTCTTCTCTGCTTCATCTGCTGTGCTTTATCTTTATGTGCTCCCTTCATTTAACTGTACAGGAAAGGTCTGTGAAGGGAGTCTGGTTATAAACCTCAGCCCTGCCACCTATTATATGGCCTCAGACAAGTATTTAATCTGTTTTTTTTTCCTCCAGTTTCCTTCCCTGAAAAATGGGCATAATAAAAATAGTACCTTTCTCACAGAGTTATGGAATTAAGTGTAAAATGTGATCTACTGCACATTAGTTCTTTTATTTTTCATTTTATGGTGCCTGGCACATAGTAGGTACTCAATAAGTTCTGTTAAGTGAATGCATTATAAAATAATTCAGTTTATCGCATTATAAATAATAGCAAAGTATATGTAATTTTAAAATTAACCTTATAAATTGAAGTTAATATGTATCGTAAGAATTGCTTAATTTCTAAGTGTGCAGCCTGAATGAGTCATCACAAATTAAACGCACCCATGTAATGAGCACTCAGATCAAGAAATAAACCGTTACTAGCTTTCCAGTAGCCCTGAGTTTTGTTTTCCCCAGTTCACTACAATTTTGACTTCTACTTCATTCATCAATTTTGCTTGGTTTTGGACCTAATATAAATGAACCCATACAGTATACTTTCTTTCATTTCAAGCTTTTTAAAAAGTTAACATCATTTTTTTGAAACTTATTTATATAATTCATTATAGCAGTAATTCTGTCCTTTTCATTGCTGTATAGAATTCTATTTAATGGTACACCACAATTTACTCATTCATTCTACTACTGATGGACATTTGGGTGTGTAAAGGATTTTTTTTCTACTTAAATATGCCACTGTGAACATTTTTGTTTCTTGCTAAACAAACAATCCCATCAAAAAGTGAGCTAATGACATGAACAGACAACTCTTAAAAGAAGATACACTAATGGCTAACAAACACATGAAAAAATGCTCGGCATCACTAATGATCGGGGAAATGAAGGTTAAAACCACAATGTGATACCACCTTACTCCCACAAGAAAGGCCAAGAAAATAAAAAAATAATACGTGGTGTGAATGCAGTGAAAAGGGAACACTTCTCCGCTCCTGATGAGAATGTAAACTAGTACAGCCACAGTGGAAAACAGTGTGAAGATTCCTTAAAGAACTAAAAGTCGGACTACCATTTGATCCTATAATCCCACTACTGGATATCTACCTAGAGGAAAAAATGTCATTGTACAAAAAAAATATACTTGCATATGCATGTTTATAGCAGCACAATTCACAATTGCAAAAATGTGGAACTGGCTCAAATATCAACGAATATATAAAGAAACTGTGGTATATATATATATATATATATACACACACACACACACATCCATTGTGTATATATATGTAATATACACAATGGAATACTATTCAGCCCTAAAAAGGAATGAATTAATGGCATTCACAGCAACCTGTGATTGGAGACTATTATTCTAAGTGGAGTTAACTCAGAAATGGAAAACCAAACATTGTATGTTCTCACTCGTAAGTGGGGGCTAATCTATGAGGATGCAAAGGCATTAGGATGATACAGTGCACTTTGGGGACCCAGAGGGAAAGGGTGAGAAGTGGGTGGGGATAAAAGACTACAAACTGGGTTTAGCGTATACTGCTCAGGTGATGAGTGCACCAATATCTCACAGATCACCAGTACAGAACTTACTCATGTAACCAAATACCACCCATTCCCCAAAAACCTATGGGAATAAAAAGCTTAAAGAAAAAGAATGTTTTTGTACACGTTTGTTGGGACTCATAGGCATGCATTTGTTGGGCTTACACCTAGGAGTAGAATTTTTGGTTCACTGGGCATGCATATTTTCAATTTTGGTAGATGTTGCCAAATAATTTTTGAAGTAGTTATACCAATTCATACTGTAAATACTCCACCATAATCCACTTCATAGTTATAACAATTTGTATTGTCAATACTCCACCAATAATCCATTCCATAGTGTCGGTAGAAGACCACCAGGAAGACACTTGTAGTAGAAAACGAACAAAATTAGTTTCATTAATTCATTTCAACAAGGAAGAGCACACACAGTGGGGATGGTGAGATGACTCAAGAAAAGTGTTGGGAAGAATTAGGAGATTTGAGCTTCTGTTAGGTGGTTTTGGGAGGGTTCAGGGAAACTGGATTTTGCTCTTAATTGGATACTGTCAGGAAGCCAGGTTAATTCTATGACTGGATTGCTTTTCATTTTTATCCAGAAAGCAGGAAGAATGGAATGAGGCTAAACTGGAATTTGAAGAGAAACAGCATTGACTCACATACGTCAACGTATTAATTTCCTGTGGCTGCTGTAGCAAAGTACTGCAAACTGGGTGTCTTAAAACAACAGAAAGTTAGTTTTATTTTCTCGCAATTTTGCAGACTACAAGTCTGAAATTAAGGTGTTGGCAGGGCTAGTTCTGTTTTGGAAGCACTGAAGAAGAATCTATTCCATGCCCTTCTCCTAGCTTCTGGTGACGGCTGGCAATCCTTGGCTCTCCTTGGCTTGTAGCTGCATCACTCCAGTCTCTTCCCCTATTGTCCTGTGATGTGCTCCCTGTGTCTGTCTCTGTGTCTCTAGTCAATTTCTTCTACGAACAATAGCCATACTGGACTAGGGCCCACACTAGTGACCTCCTCTTAACTTGATTACCTCTGCAAAAACACCCTATTTTCAAATAAGGGCACATGAACAGGTACTGGTGATTAAGACATCGACTTATTTCTTGAAGGGATAGAATCCAACCCAGAACAGCTGAGATATAGGGTGTTTGGTTGCTTTTGTAACTTGAATAGTGTTCTTAATTTTGTCTGTGTTCAGATGTGATTACAGAGTGGTCTTATTATCTGGTGTAACAGGAAATATGTTCAACAGGAGAATACTATGGCCTAGCTTCCCATTTTCGGGGTGGCTTTTCTCTTCCTCAGTAACCTCCACTCTTGGTATTGTCAAGCTCGTTAATTTCAGTCATTTTGGTCGGTGTCAACTGACATGTTATTGTAGTTGTAATTTATATTTCCTTGATGACAATTACATTGAGCACCTTTTAGGATTGGGGGGAGTGTTTGGATATGCTTTTTAATAAAGTGTTTGTTCAAGTCTATTGCCATTTCTTTATTAGGCTACCTGTCCTTTTCTTATTGAATTTCTATTGCTTTTAATATATTCTGAATACAAGTTGTTAGGTATATAGTATTGGTAATATATTCTGCTAAACCATGGCCTCCCTCTCTATGAACCAGAGGGATGAGAACGTTCCATCAATGGTATGTTTTTACTTTCATCCGTGTATCAGATATTGTATAGACACAGTCATAGGCCATGTTTGGTGACCATGAACTCCCTGACCTCATCTCCCGCTTCTCTCCCCCTGGTGTACCCTGCTCCGGCTGCACTTACTGCTGCCTTTGTCTGGAATGTTCCTTACTTAGATAACTTCATGACTTGCAGACCTTCCCACCTTTTCTTAATGAGGACTTCCAGTGCCACATTTTAATAATTGCATGTTCCCTGCCTTACTTATGCCTAGAAATCTCTGTCCACCTTTCCTGCCTTTTCTCATATCATTCCTTGGCATCTGACATATGACAAGTATTTGTGTACTGTCTATCTCTTGAGAAAATGTGGGCTCCATGAGGACAGGTTTTGTTTGTTTGGTTTCCTGATGTATGCCTAGTACTTGGAATAATGCCTGCATATAGAGCTGACCAATGAATATCTATTGAATAAACGAATGAATGAAGGAAGGAAGGAATGATTGAAATAAACATGTAGGAATGCATCTGTGCTGCCCATATGTTGCTGATCTAATGTGAGACTCATGGTTCAATACAGAATTTATAGAAACTACTTGGTAGCTTTTGTGTAATATTCACTGAGTCTGGTGATGATAGTATTATACTCTGAGATATAAGCTTTAAAACAGATATATAATGGGTTTTAACAACTGCAAGAGAAACGATAGCTCCTAGGCTGCAGATCACCTCAGCATTCTGAGGTCAAATGAATAAACGTATCTAATGAAAAAGATGTTGGTCAAAGGAATTTTAATCTGTTCATGAAAGCAAAGTGAAAGGAGACTCTTAGAGGCAGTTTTTGGCACCATCTCTCCAGACTCTTACCAGGAGAAAGGGGCATTGCCAATCAGCTTGAAGGATTCTGAACCCATTGGCAAGGGCAGCCCTCCTGGAGCTGGTTGAAGGCAGTAGGGTCAATTGGCACTGGTCCCTTGGTGAAGCCATCTTCAGGGTATTTTGGCTGCATTAGGTTATCTTGTGCGAGGCTCCTATAAGTCCAATACTTTCTAATTCCACTAAACTTTAAGGTAAAATAGGTTCGGCTCTCCTTATAAGTCAGGCTCTGGGAAGACAGCAGACTAATTGGGAGAGCTTTTAAAAGTTTCTATGCTAGTCATTTATCATTTTATGTTAATAAAATTGATATTGAAGTTTTATAACAAGGCTCATGAGGTCGAGTAATGTGATTCCACATCTAAGAAAAGGAATGGATGTTGGTGTGCTGGAAAAGTCATATTTTAGAACACCTAAGACTGAGGGCTCAGCCCCTGGGACTAGTAAAACCATCAGAGGAATGAATTCCACTTCATGAAGAATTTTGACACATAGACTACCAGTTTCTTGGTGGTTGACCTGCACTTGCATTGGGGAGCCTATGGTCATGTTTCCAGGAGTTTGCTTTGTATGGAACATCTGATTTATAGCTGTACTCCCATCAGACTTCCTTGCTTGTGAGCTGTTGCTAATTTAAGAGTTTTAGCTCTTTCAGTCTTAGGTATCATCAGGCATGTCACACTTTCTGTAGATTTGCCTTTTGTAGCTAGGGAAGCTGTAAAGTGTTTAGGCCTTAGGTCTACTAAAGACTCACCAATGACCCCAGGTAATATTTTTAATTTGTTCTTTGACAACTTTATGTTCAGATTTCTAATTTTGTTATCAGATGCAAGGACAAAAATGGCACCTGTTAGGTAAAGTCTAAACTGGAATCTACGTCACCGAGCCGCCACATTTAATTACCAATGTCCACAGTCATCGTGGTTCCTGATTCTGTTTTTCTTACACCGTCTTGAAATCAGCTCCATGCTGGCATTTTCTGATACTATACAGCTGGGAATTCTAGGAATTTTTTTTCTTGCCTTCTGTATATTTCTACATAACAAGCTGTGGTCAAGACATCTTGCTATGTGACCAAGATGGGGAAATGGACTGAGATAAACAAGTTCTACAATATCTGGGTAGTTAAGAACCATCACATACTGCAATTTTTGGGTGATGAGAACTCAGCAATGCACTTAATATACTGCTTAGGGGAGGTAAAGGCCTTGCTCAATCAACTTAATGGAAGAACTGAACATCCAAAGATTGTAACTACCATTTGGGGACTCCTTAACACTTGAATTCATTTAAAGAAGTTGTTCAGTAAGAAGCTTGATGTTGCCACCATGTTTATACACAGTTTTTAAGGCAGGCATAGAGAGGGTTATGTTTTGTTTAATAGTCTCTTTAGAAAACAAAGAGATAGTATATCATTTAGAATGCCTTCAGCTGCCAGTAACAAAATACCCAAGTAATAGTGGGTTAAATAATAAAGATATTTAAATATATAACATAACAAGAAGTTGGTTTAACAGTTCAGGGAGATAGGAGGGGAATGCACTGTCTCTAAGATTATTTTTTGGCCTTTACTTCGTGGGGATAAATGGTTGTCACAGCTTCAAGCATTGAGTCCTGCATCCCAAGCAGTAAGGTAGGGAAACAAAAATACTTTCTTTCTGAGGTTCTGTTGTTTCGTTATCATGAGGAAGCTTCCCAGCAGGCTTCTCTCCCCATGTCCTGGTGGACATAGTTTGGTTAGGTGCCCACTCCTAGGCCAACCGCTGGAAAAGCAGGAAGGAATTACGGCAGTGGTTTAGGTCATCTTGAAGCTGTGAAGGGGTCTGATGCCTTCCCTGGGATGACACGATGCCTGCTCTCTATTTCAGCAATATGGGGTATACTAGAGGGGTGAGTGAACATAAAAATGTCTTCCAAAGATATATTTTAATAAATTATATGAATAATTTTTTTAAAAATTAGCCTTAAATGTGTAGAAATAACTGTTAAATAAATTCCTTACTGGGAAGAGAGGGAGGAGCACGTGGGTTTGATGTTGGGATGGGCAGGTATGCAGGTATCCAGGTAGAAGCTTGGCATCGGTTTACCTGTCTGTAGGAAGTTCCTGTCCTGTTTTCTCCAGTTACCTTGCATCTGGGATATAAAATCTGCTGAAACATCAACCTCTGTGAACCACACAGCATGTCTTGTCACTTGTCACAGATGGCTGCCCCTTGCCATCCTGCCGGCCACCAAACTTGAACCATTCAGTGCAGCCACTGCCTGTTGTTTCCTGTTATGTTGTTAAGGTATGGACTGCCAAGTTGTAAAAGCATCCCCTGACTCCATCCAGAGTGGCATCTGCGCACAAAAGCAATGCCCAGGGAGTGCCAGGCTGAAATCATTTCTGCAGAGTTAAACTGGAGCACTAAGTAGCAAGTGGAATTTGACAGAAGGGAGGAGCAACCACACTTTCTGTAAGAACATGAAAAAAAAATCACAGTAATTAGATAAGCTGGGGAAAGAACAAAATTACACAGGGAAGAAGAAAAGTCTTTGCCTAGAGTGGCTGAAAAACACAGACCTCGCAGATGGGGTAGGGTTGCACTGGAGGTACGGCGATGTCAGCAATAATGAGAGAGAATAAAGGAAGGAAGCCATGGCCAGCCTGCAAAAATTTGGCTCTGTTGTCTGCTCTGTGAAAGCACTTGGCACCAACACCTTTGAAATGAAGGTGTTGGTGTGAAGACCCAATGAGGTGCATTCTCTGAGTCTGGCGCCATTTCTAAAGAAGCTAAATAAAAATGAAGCAATTAATTGAGACACACTGTATAAAAAAATCAGTGTAATACCAGATGGAAGGAGTCATGTCTGCAATCTTAGTGGAAAGGGCATTATTTATTGAGCATTGACCTTCTAGTGTGAGCACGGTGCATTCGTTATCTCATTTAATTCTTATGATCGCCAGCTGAGGCAGGTGCTTTCATTATCTCCATTTGACAGATCAGGGGGATTGCAGCTTAAAAGGCTTAACTCGTAAGTGGAAAGGTCAGGATGTAGACCGAAGCTATGTGATTTTGAAATCTATGTTCCTAACCTCTATTCTGTACTGCTGGCCCAAATTAAAAACACTGAAGTGTGATACAAGGAAATTATAACTCTGATTGGATGAACCGAATACTGGGCTTTATCTGTTCTTCAGAGGTAAGATGGTGATGTATTATGGACCCTTTCAATTGTGAGTGACAGATCCCAAGTCTAAAGTGGTTCTTAAAAAAAAAGGAGGACACTATTGATACGGATTTCTGTGGTTAGCTAAAGACACCCCAAAATGTCCACATCCTAATCCCCCCAACCCATGAATATGCACATCCTAATCCCCAGAACCCATGAATATCCACATCCTAATACCTGGAACCCATGAAATGTTGCCTAATATGGCAAAAGGGGCCTTGTAGATGTGATTAAGTCAAAGATCCTGAAATGGCGGAGATTATCCTGGAATATCTGGGTGGTCCCATCATAACCACAAGGATCCTTATAAAGGAAAGAGGGAGATTTGGTTACAGAAGTAGGAGACATGAGGATGGAAGCAAGAGGTTGGAGCAATGTCAGGAAGGCCCCGAGCCAAGGAATGTAGGTAGCCTCCAGAAGCTGGAAAAGGCAAAGGAACAGCTTTTGTCCTAGAGCCTTCAGAAGGAACACAGCTCTGCCAGCATCTTGATTTTGGACTTCTGATCTCCAGAACTGTAAGAGAATACATTTATGTTGTTTTAAGGTGTCCTACACTATCATGGTAATTTGTTATAGCAGCACAAGGGAACTAATACAACTCCTGTACCTGAAAAGTCCGGGGCAGCAATGGCTTCAGGCTTGACTGGGTCTAGAGACTCTAATGGGGTGGCTTTACCTTATACCTTAACTGTGCTTTCATTTGCAATGCCCTTATTCACTGATGGGCTTTCCTTGGGTTGAGTCCACGCTGACAGCAGTAGCTGCAGGCTTCTGCCTCACCACTACAGCAATCCCACTAGAACAAACAGCATCCCTTTCCTTATAATGTCTCCAAATGTCCCAGGGCTGACCTGCATGCGCCTGGCTTGTACCCTGAATGATCACCGTGATTTTGATTTGCCAGGTCTTGTCATTGACTGTGTCTCAAGATAGGGAGGAGGGCGGGGGTTAGCAATACCTGAACCTCCGTGAATCTTGAAGTAGAGTGGTGCTTTGCAAAGAAAAGACCAGCTGGGCAGGCAAACGCAACAGATGCCAACCAAAGGATGTGAGGCAGATGCACTGGGAATTTAACTCTTGCTGGTTCTAAGGAAAGCCAGAGAGACAGAAATAGAGGATCCTGTCTCACCAGCAGAGGCAGTTAAAAAAACCAAAAAACTCTTCCCCTTCATCCTTTTGTGGTTCCTAAGTGTGATGTTTGGGTTTTGATACTCATGTGTGAAAAGTGCCTCCATCAAGCCTTGTTATGATGTGGCAGGCACATTACCCTTAACCATCTGATGAAAAGAAAAGGAAAAACGAAAACTGGGAAATCAATTACAGGCAGTGGTTATGGGGTGAATTCAAAGTCTTGTTGTGATCTGATGGAGAAAGACAGGTGTGAAAGGGACAGGAAGATGAAAAGGAAGGATCTTTTGCTTCTTGAATGGGAGAAACAAGAGGACCATGAGAATGATCCCTTTGGATACATGTGACCTGATGACCCTCCAGACCCTGAGCTCTAGCCCAGGTGGGCCTGGCTGTTTGCCAAGAATGGACTCTGCAGAGCAGTCTTCGCACCCCAGCCGAGCTGAGTCTGCTCCGTGAGTCTCTGCATGCTACTAGAAACCCCGATGGAGAGTTCTAGCCTTTGGAAAGCCCTCATTGAGACTGAGACTGAGTAGTGCTCACCTTCTAGGCAACCACTCTTCACCCTTGACATTCATCTTCATAAGTGAGCAAATAGGCAGATGATATGGTGACACCGTGGCAGGTACACCGCAAAGGCAGTCCATCTAGAGTATTGTTCCATGTGGCTCACAGAGGGAGCCTCAAGTTTCTGCTTCTGTTATTCTTGTCCCCAAGTAAGGGTATCTCTCTTTTGGTGCTTATAACTGAACAGGATGGATGGACACTTTAGCCCCTGTTCTAAAACCAAGTTTGGTTTTCCTGATCCCTTAGAAATATGAGTCAGATCATGCCATCCTGTGTTCAGAGCTGCCTGATAGTTCTTTAGTTCTCTGAGTCAAGGCCAAGTCCTAATAAGGTTTATATCATCTCACATCAGGGTGCTCTCTGTTGACTGACACCCTTACCTGCTAGTCTTACCTTCAGGTGTGACACGACAGCCACCCTGGTCTCCTTATTTATTTAATTTATTGTCTGTTTGTTCCTGCTTGCTACTATCAGAAAACCTTGTGAGGCCAGGAATTTTTGTCTTTCTTTTTTATTGCTGAGTTCTAAGCATCAAGAGGAATACCTGTACATAATAGGTGCTCTGTAAGCATCAGCTGAGTTGAGGTGATGAATTAACTCTTGCATGTGTGCATGCATCCATGCATTTTCCATCACTTACCAAGTACGTGCAAAGCACCAGCTGATGAACTGGAAGCTGCAGTCAGCATGACAAGCTGCACATGGTCTCTGCTCTCGAACAGCCCTTGCTCTAGAGAGGAGAGAATGGCAATCCCTTATGATAATTACTAAAAGGTTGGATAAGCCCAGGGTACTCAGGGGACATGGGGAAGAAGGGAGTGCACCAGGGCCGAGATTCCTTCCTGCTTCTGTACACATAATTCCATCTGGGAACCTAACACATAATTGTGATTTTATTGTTTATGTCTCATTGGAGCCATCTCTAGGTGTATAAGCTCCCCTGTCTGAGCAAATCCATTCTAAATCCAATAGGTTTCCCTGCTCCCATGTTGAGTTCTAACTCATGGGTAATTTAATCCCTGAATACTGATGTTTGCTGATGGAAAATTGCTGTTTCCTCTCCTTGCTGAGGGGGAAGTGGAAAACAAGAGAGCAGTGAAGCCTCTTGATATTGAGTACAAGGTGCAGAGGTGGACTAGGTGCTTCTAAGCTGCATCCCTACAGGTGTTTTGTGCTGGGTGGCAGAGAGCAAGTATGCTTCCCGCTCTGGACCTGACACTTACTCTTCTCTGTGCCAGGCTCATCTGACAACTATTTGGATGGCCACTTTTTTCCAATTATTCAAGCCTCAATTTTAACATCACCTTCTCAGACAGGTAATCCTTGACCACCTTATAGAAAATTGTTGCCCTCCACATCATCCTTGTCATTTTCTTCATATCACTAACTGTAATCTGAACACATCCTGCTTCCTGTCTTTCTCCCTTATTGAAAGCCAAGTTCTATGTGGAGAACAGCTATTTCTGTATTATTCACGGTTGTGTCCCCAATACACATAGTAGGTGTTCAATAAATACTTTATGAATAAGCAGACAGCAAATGGAGCGATACTTGAACTACAATATCTGAAGCGTTGGAATTTATAGAACTACAAGAAGCCACTATTGGCTCGCTCTTTCTTCCTTTCCTTTCCTTTTTCCTTTCCTTTCCTTTCCTTTCCTTTCCTTTCCTTTCCTTTCCTTTCCTTTCCTTTCTTTTTCTTTTTTTTTCACCTGAGGAAGATGAGACCCAAAAAAGGAAGCAGGTTAATTGAAGCCACCCTGGCAGAGGAATCCACACCCACACCACAGTCCCACCTCAGGTGGATGCACCATCTGCTGCTCTCGTTGGGAAGAGCTCTAAGCTCCTGGGTTGTGGTTGAGCTAAGGGGTGATAAGGGCATCCCTTGAGAGCCACTTGGAGCCACGGCCTCCTGGCAGAGGAAGTGCCCCCTCGTAGCAGCCCTGTGACATACGCACAGCTCTTCCATGCTCCCTGGAGTTTCCTGAGGATAGTTTGTAAGATACCCCCTTCTCTTTTATCTACTTGCACCATTCAGCTCCTTCTGGAGGCTTATTACAGATTCCTCTGGGACCAAAACTGACTAACACCAAAACCACTATTAATTCCAAGAATGACCTTAAGCGGTGTTTGATAGTTCTGTTAGAGACAGCAACTCATTTTGAATACTGAATCACCACTCCAGCCTTGCAGTTCCAGTGCATACCACAATTTCCAGCTCTTCTCATGGGTATTGCTCCCAAGAACTGCTCAAAGATTTTATCCTTGTGTTCCTTTTTAAAGTTTACTTTTTTATTGAGATATAACCTTTGCAAAGTAAAATGCATACATGTTCAGTATACAGCTGAATGACTTGCTTTTTTTGGCTTATTAGTTTTGCCTGTTCTTGTACTTCATGTAAATATCATCATTCATAACTTTTCTTGTGAGTCTGTTAAACATTTTAAGTCAATATTTTGTCTGTCATATTCAGTGATTTATTCTTTTCCATTGCTGTGCACTATTAGGTGACAATTTCAGACAATAGTATGAACACACTGCAGTTTATTCATTCTACATTTAAGACATTATTTAGCTTGTTACCAGTTTTTGTGAATAACTGAACATTTTCCTCCATGTACTTTTGTGGACTATTCATATAACCAGGAGTGGAATTGCTAACATATTTTAGCCTCAATAAATGCTATCAAACATTTTTTTCCAAAGTAGTATATGAATTTATACTCCCACCTGCAGTGAATGAGAGTTTCAATGCCTCCGCATCTTCATCAGTACTTGGTATCTTTGGTCCTTTAGAATTTAGCCATTCTAGTATATCACTGTGCTTTTACTTTGCGTTTCCCTGATGACTGATGAATTTGGCACATTTTCTTATGTTTATTTAACCTTGCATTTTGAACAACTACGCATTTATTGTCCAGAGCATGCACTCCCCTGAAGTTTGTAGACTGCCTTTGGACTTGTCCTTTTTTAATGAACTTTTATCTATGTTCCCCATGGGATATAGTCATCACCATCCTTGTATGAACGCAGACTAGAAACTTTAAATCTGTCTTTCCTTCCCTACTGTACTCAAGAGGTCGCGAAGTCCTGTGCACCCAGAAATATCTCCTGAATGTGTTTGCTTCCTCTTCATTCTCATTGTGATCACCCTAGTTCAATTTTATTATCTCTTGTCCCTACTAGCAAGAGAATGTCACTCTTCACATTCCATTAACTGAAGAATGGGTTCCATTTTTCTGAGAACGTTTTCCTCTATGAATCAGCATACAGCACAACTAGAAAGATAAAATAAGAATAGTGACTATCATATTGTTAGATATAGTGAACTCCAAGTTTCTCTTCAAAGAATCAGTATGTCAGTATGTCCAGCTCTCTTACTCTTTAATTCTCCATTTTAAACTTTAACTTCCTGGTTCTCTGTACTCACTTGCCTCTAATTTCTGTAAACAGCTTTCCTGACAGTTCTAATCAGCAGTTCACATCTGTTCCCCTGGTCACCTCCTTTTGCCTGAGTCACCCCTGGTCACCTGTTCTGACCTGTTCCATAACCGTCCTTCCCTCCAAACTATCCACCCTGCCACTCTGGCTCATACCCCTGTTCTCTTTAAAATAGCCAGTCAGAATTCACTTAGACTATGTTGTCCAACCCTAGCCAATAGGGGAACAACACAGCAGTAGGGGCTACCTGCATCAGGAATGAGAACCCCTTCCCCTCCCTTGTCCAGGTGTGTGCTCACCATCGCCCCATCTGTGAGCCCCACCCTTCTATAGAAGTAAATTGCCTTGCTGAGAAAATTTGTATTCAAGTGCTACTTCTTTTGGCACTGAAAATTTACATATAACAATTTTTAGAATGTTTAGTGTCTTTCAAAACTTTTAATAGTTTATTATATGCATTATCTATGAAGTAGGTATTCTTATCATCCCCCTCCTACAGTTTCAGATAAGGAAATTGAACTATAGAGGTTAAGAAACTGGAGCAAGAGAGCTACGTGATTGAGCTGGAGTTCAAAATCAGAATCTGTCTTCAGAGCCAACTGCTTAACCACTCATGATATTTGCCAATGGTGCTTGATTGAAAGTTACAAGCTCATATTTAATTAACAGATTTTATTTTTCTACACAATTGTGGTTTTGAGATTTATAGTTATGCTGCTGGGAATGAGGCAGATTTGACAGCTGCCATTTTGGCTAGAGAAACACTCTCCGCAGTTGGAAACACAGTGGTATCAAGGCCAGTATTTCATGTTTGATCCTCTCCCTAGCCAGTTAGCTTCCATGGAGGAAAACAATTAGTGAGGGCTATGAACCACAGGAGAAACTGGACAAGGAGTGTGAGTGGATCCCTATAAACCATCTTCACCACTGCAGGTGCTACTGATAACTGGGCTCCTCCCATAGTTTATAATCAAGGAAAACAGGTCCTGCTGGAGCCAGCAGCCTCAAGAGCAGGTGGGGCAGCAACAGGCACTGTTCCTCTCTTGCAGGTTGCAAGTGAGTCTTGAGGAAGTCAAAACAGTGACAGCCCCCAGGATTAATCCCATCAGGATTAAATGCAAAAGCTAAGATCCACTGGGCAATCACAATGTGTCAAGCAGTAGGCTGAGTGTTTTATGGCCACAAGCTTATTTAAAAAAAATCACAATAACCTTATGAGAGAGCTACTGTTGTTAAACAGTAGCCAGCCCTTATCCAGGGGAGATTGATTCCAAGACCTTTCTTAGTGGATGCCTGAAACCAAGGATAGAACTGAACCCTATACATACATGTTTCTTCCTATACATACACACCTATAATAAAATTTAATTTGTAAATTAGGCACAGTGAGAGATTAACAACCATTCAAGTATACTAAAATGGAATAATTGCAAAGCTTATATCTTGCAGTGAATGCCAAGAATGAAGTACTCAGACAGTTCCTGCTGAGTGGGATGGTAGGGGTAGCTCTTCGCAGTGAGTCCACCTCAGTGTCTGTCCACCAAGTATTTATTGAAAGGGCTTGTATTAACTACAAACATCCACTAGATGGTCATTTGAGGTGGGTTGCTGAGGCACCTGTGACCTTGTACACACTCAAACTGCATTCTCAGGAGGCTGTTTTCAGCATTCCTTATAACCCAACACACTCCACTCCCTGTCCTATTTTCAGGGTCAAGGAGTTTCATTCCCATGCACAAATAACATACACAGTACCTCAGTATTTCCATACCCCAACCTCAACTCAAAAGCCATGTGCATAAGCTTGAATATGTTGCCACGCACCCCCTACAGTAATGATAATGATACACCGTAATGAAAGTTTTGTGGATGTGGTCTCTCTCTCTCTCTCTCTCAACATCTGTTTTACCATATTCACACTTCTACTTGTAATCTGTCCATTTCATAATCAGTGCGGCTACTAAGTGACTAACAGCCAGCAATATGGACAGCGTGGCTATGCTGGACACAGGGGGAGATTCACATCCCTGGCAGGGTGGAGTGGGGTGGCACGAGATTTCACCATGTTATTCAGAATGGTGCATAACTTAAAACTTACGAATTATTTGTTTCTGAGATTTGCAGTTTAATAATTTTGCACTGTGGTTGACTGCACATAATTGAAACCACAGAAAGTGAAACCACAAATAAAGGGAGACTGCTGTACCCATTTTGCAGATGGGACCTTGAAGACCTAGGGAGGTTAAGTTACAAGTGCTAGGCCGGTGCTTCTCAAATATTCATGAGTTTATGAATCCCCTGGGGACCTGGTGGAAATGCAGATTCTGACCTGGCAGGGCTGAATTGAGATTCTGCATTTCTAATAAACTCCCAGGGGATGGTACTGCTGCTGATTGAGGTACCATGCTGGTAGCAAGGCCCCAGTCCTACAGCTGGTAAGTGGCAGAGCTGAGATTCTCTTACAGGCTGGAGGGGTCCAGGGCTTTCTCTCTCCATCACCCTGCTCTGTTGTTTCCTCTTGCACCTCTCACAACCTCATTTAGATCACATTCAAAGGTCAGGCCCTGGCAAGCATCCTTGCAACCTTGCGTTAAGGCTCCACAACGCTCCCCCCTCCCTCTCTCTGCTCCAGACTCACCAGTCGCCTCGCCATTCCACTGGCCACCTGCACTTGCCCTTGCTGTCCCCCTCCTGCTGCAATGCTCTTCCCCACGCATGACAAGGCTTGTCCCCACTGTGCCTTTCTGATCTCTCCTCAGTTGTCTCCTCCTTGGAGAGGATGCTGTCTACAATAGCTTCCCCTGCACCTGCAGACTGGCCCCTTTTCCCTCTTACCCTTGTCCCACTGTAAGTTTCTTTACAGCTTTTATCACAATAAAATTCTACATTTCATATATATATAGTTTATTGTTAATTATCTGTTTTCCTCACTAGGATGTAAGCTCCATTAAGGCAGAACGTTGTCCATTTTTCTCTCTTTTATCTTTAGCATCTTCAACAGTGTCAGCAACATAGTGAGGCTTAATAATTATGTATGAAATGAATACATGAGATTGTAAATGAATGAATAACGGAATAGAATACATGCTCTAACTTCCTCATATATAACAACAAAAACACCTAACATTTACTGAACATGTACAGTGTTAGAAAATACACCAGTCACTTTACCAGATGATCCCGTTTGTTCTTATACAAACTCTTAGAGCTGTTATTACTAATTCCCATTCTCAGATGAGGAAACTAAGACTCAGAGAGGTATGCAAATGTGCCCAAGGTCACACAGCTAGTAAGTGACAGAGTTAGATTTTTCACCCTGGTATAATTCCCCTAAAGTCACCAGAAGGTCTCCTGTGCTCGGCACTGTGAGTGACCTCACCATGGTTTCCATGGCAACAGGTCATGTCAGTAACTCTGATGCAGGATCAAGTGTAGGAAAACACTGAGCTTGGAGAAGAGGACCTCATGCCGGAATCACAAATATTTAACCAAGGAAGAAAAGAAAAAAAGGAAAATGAGTGGCTTGGTAAATTCATCCTTATTTTCTCAGCCACTTTTCATTTTCATCCAATAAGCCTACTCCTGGTCAGGAGAAATGATTCCACTTGATGTTTGCTTTTAATTTTGCCAAAGTGGCCTTGGCTATGTGAAAGGACATATTTTGTCATCAAGAACGTGTATGTTTAACCCCAGTACTGAGGGGGTCATGCTGTTTCTTTATAGCAGGCGTGTTATCTTAGAGCAGAATGAGAAAACAGGGAGCCAGGATTTCGTTTTGCACCCAATGCCCTCAGCAATTTCTGGTGCATTGTGAACAGTTAAATAGGAATAACCTCTACTTAATCTTGGAAGCAGGTTAGTGAGTTTATTTAATCACTGACAAAAGGGTATATTTTCTAGGTGGAAAGGAGGGTAGAGAGGGTATGTTACCAGCTGAAATGACAGAGACTAGGATTTAAGCTTTGGGCAGCTCCAATTACAGAATTTGCAATGCTGTTACATAAGTCGACAATGATCCTGAAAGTCCTTTTCATCTTGGGAGACAGCTGCTTGCTCTTCCTTGCTAGTAATCAGAGACCTCTCCTTGTATCTAAACCTCCCACGTTCTCTGAGCCGCTAAGTTAGTCCTGGGCCCCCAAGAATTCTACTAGTGTTTCCACCTGACCCAAGAAACTGAGATCACTAAGGTTTTTCAGAGTATTTTTCTCAAAGATAAAGAATCCAGATTAAGGACTGTTGAGGCTCTTATAAGGAGCTGAAGGGGAGAGCGCAGGGTAAAGTCACAGTGATATATTCTTAGAGACCTTTTGCATTTGATTTGTGTGGGACATGGATACTGACTCCAGTCTAACATCCAGTCTTTGAGAGGGGCAGAAGTTCTGAACAATGAGTGATGTTTAAAATGCTAGTAATAATAAAATCACCACAACAGTAACAACACAGAAAACATGTTGAGCCTTCCACCCTCGAATCACCTCCCTACCTCCAAAGGGGTACCCACCAGGTAGACACCCCAGGAACCTCCTTTTTTTTTTTGAGACAGAGTCTCGCTCTGTCACCAGGCTGGAGTGCAGTGATACAAACTCAGCTTACTGCAACCTCCGCCTCCCCGGTTCAAGCAATTCTCCTGCCTCAGCCTCCTGAGTAGCTGGGATTACAGGTGTGCACCACCACGCCCAGCTAATTTTTGTATTTTTAGTAGAGATGGGGTTTCACTGTGTTGGCCAGGATGGTCTCGATTTCTTGACCTCGTGATCCACTCACCTTGGTCTCCCAAAGTGCTGGAGTACAGGTGTGAGCCATGGCGCCTGACCAGGAGCCTCCTTTTTTTTTTTTTTTTTTTTAAAGAGTCTTTAACTTCATTCCCTGGACAAGTGGGTTGTTCCTGGTCACAGCAGAAAACAGATGGAGTAATATTTAACAAAAGGGCAATTTACAAGTGTGTGGGCAAGGTGTAGAGAAACCACAAGGGATAGTCAGGTGCCTCAGGGCCAGCAACAGCAAGGCTGTTTCACAACCCTTGGTCCTGAGGGATAAGCAGTTTACTGAAACCTAAGTCTCGCTGACAGGGTCTCCTTGAGTGAAGTATGGCCCTGGGGGAAGAGCATCTTGAGCAGACTTTGCTGGGCCTGACCTCATCAGTAAAGGTGACGCAGCCGGTATGAGGCTGAGCCAGGACTTAATCCTGGATCTGCATGACAGAAATCCCAGGCTTCTGGCCATTCCTCTCTTCTGCAGTGAGAAGAGTCTTGCTCATCGTCCCTCATGCTGGTATCAGGACATCGGTGGGATGTCCATATGATGCTGTGACTGTACCTTGTAGGTCTGTATTGTCTAACAGCCTTTCAGGACTTCCCTCTCTTCTTTTGTGTGCTGAGCCCTTGAGGTGTGTGTGGGCTGGTTCTCTACATGCCTGGATCTATTTTTTGCCCTCATCTACTATGCCCTCCATGTCCCAGGAAGCTGAGCCCTTGGACTCCTCTGGCTTCCACTGGGATTTGGTCCTTGGAGAGGCACTGGCAGGGGTCAGGAGGGGAGAGTGGCGCACTTCTTTGCGTGTGCCCTTGTGTGCCAGTGCCAGCAGGCTCTCATAGCATGGGTTTCTCCCCCATGCCTTTTCAGTCCTAGAGACATAAGGGCTTCCTGGGTTTCCTACAAGGCTGCTCCCTGGGAGCTTCATTATTCCTTGTTAGTTCCCTTAACCCTGCCCTCACCTGTCAACAGGCCCTTCCTTCAGTTCTTTTCAGGATGTAATGAAGTGTGTCTGTTTCCTGCAAGGACCCTGTCCTATAAACTATTCCTGCCTGTCTGTGAATGTCCAATCATGTCTTTAGGACTGCAGCTCCTGAAACATGGAAGCCGAGTTTATTAGGGTCACTCCACTGAGCACATTGACCTCACAGCTGCAGACCCACCGAATACTTCTCTTTTGGTTTATGACAGCCCAGACCAGGGCCAAAGTCCAGGTCCTCGAGCCCCAGGCTCAGCAGAGCCTTCAGTGATTCCAGCTCAGGACACACAGGGAACAGTTTCCTTTTTCAGAGTGCTCATTAATAATGCACACGACAGCCATCAGGACATCTCACAAAGCCCAGTGACAACTCCCTGGATAGCTCTGTCATTACAGTAATAATTTGAATCAATAGTGTAGTAAAGCTGCCATACGTTTATGTCACCCGAGAGATTAAGCAAACAATTATATAAAACATTCCACAGAAAATGCAGTGCTCCAGCCAGATGCAGAGGGAGACTGTGCACTTGTCCCCAACCAAATGCTTTTCCTTTAGTGCATTTGTTTTTGCTGCTTTATCATCAGACTCTAAATTCTCACATTCAGAAAGAATACACCTGTACATTTGCCAAATTTTTTATTCCAGCCTGGGGAACTCACCCCGTGTGAATGAGTGAGAGTGTATGTGTGTCTGTGTTTCTCAAGCATCCCAGAATGTACCATGCCTATATAACCGCTCTAAACATAGCAGACACTCAGTAAAAGTCCATGGGCGGTGGCCATGGCAGTAATGGTTTAATGACCATGGCATGACTTCTGAACATGACAGGTTTCTCCTGATAATGAGGCTTTGCTTCTTTTGGCCTTTTCTTTTCTGCACCTTGAGCCACACCACCACTTTAATGGATTGGAAGCATCCGTTGTGATGGTTTTATTTTCACCTTGGTCAGAGGGAGATGCAGCCGGGAGCATCTCAGGCACTGGAGACAGTATTAACTTCCGGGGGCCAGGATTTCCTCTCTCTCCATGTTATCTGGACAGTTTTCTAATGTACACTTGCTCAGTAGTTTGAACTTGGCCATAATTACAGTCTTATTATCCTCATCAGCTTTACTTATCTCATTATCTCCTCCCTCCTGTGTTAGAGGTCAGTAGAACATCCCTTTTATTAGCCACTTAATCCTTCTATCTAGTAGTTCAACCCTGATTGATCCACTTAAGGTCCTTCTTTGTAGTTAACTTTGCTGACATTTGAGGTTCCCACCCCTCAAGTCCTTTCATTGCACACAAGCAGTCAGCTCTCTAGATCAGGAGTTCATTATCATTAATTTTATTAGAAGGAAGTCAAGTTTCATCATTGCTCAATGAGCACCACTTTATTTTTATACTCCTCCCTCTCTGCTTTTCTGGAGGTTGGCTCTTCTATCTTTGCATACTTTTTTGTACTATTCTTTGGAAAATTTTAGTAATAGCTTGTGGATATCTAAAAATGCCCACCTTCATAGGAAAGGACATGACCTAATGCCCAGGCATAGACAGATTGATAGATCGTTGTTAAAGCGTGTGCATGAGGAGACCCATTTTATTGATTTTTTCAGCAAATATTTATTGGGTATCACTCCCATATTCACTGATGAAAGGACTGAATCATCTCAAACCATCATTTTCTTCTACATCTAACCCTATGCAGCTTTTCCCTGGAGAATACGCTCACAATTTGTCTTTGTTTTTAACGTCCAGACTGATGATAAATTTACAAGGTATATATCACTGTAGAACACATTCCATGCCTTTTATTTTATCTATTTTACTATCTGCAAAGATGCTTTTTATACCATTTTGATACTTCTCTCATATTTTTTAACAATCACCATTGGAATTTCCCTGCCTAAGAATGCAGGGGTCGGGGGCAAGGATAAGAGAGATGTTTCTGCCCTGGGCTACTTTTCAGGCTCGAGGGTTATTACAGGCATCTGTGTAGCATGCCCTGGTTGGGGAGTGGAGGCACTGAGAGAATTTGAGAGATTAAGATCGCTGTGCATGAGCAATGAAGCATTTTGGAGTTATGGTCAGATATTCCCCTACTAAGAGAAATTCACAAGAGCCATCCCTGCTACAGTCAAGCCCAGTCTACCCCATCAGCTAGAGTCAGAGTATTAGTCTGTTCTACACTAAAGACATACCCAAGCCTGGGTAATATATAAAGGAAAGAGGTTTAATTGACTCACAGTTTCACATGGCTGGGGGAGGCCTCACAATCATGGTGGAAGTCAAAGGAGGAGCAAAGTCACGGCTTAGGTGGCAGCAGGCAAGAGAGTGTGTTCAGGGGATCTACCCTTTATAAAACCATCAGATCTCATGAGACTTATTCGCTGTCACGATTATAGCACAGGAAAGACTCATCCCATGATTCAGTTACCTCTTACTGGGCCCCTCCCATGACACATGGGAATTATGAGAGTTACAATTCAAGATGAGTTTTGGGTGGGGACATAGAGCCAAACCATATCAGCTGGAAAGAGTGAGACTGTAGTTTCTGGACATTCGGCTAAACTAATTATGTGAGCTACTCCTATGTAGGTAGTAAGTCATATGTGGCATTTTAGGCTTATTAGGGAGCATGGATTCTCCAGCAATGCCAATAAAGATGCCCCAGCCGTGGCAATACCAATATCAGAGGCATTCAGGGATATCAAATTACTTTGGGGCCTCAAGCCACGTGGTTCTTCATGTGGTTGCTGGCCTCTAGCAGTGTATCAGAGTTCCCTGGAGTGCTTGTTAAAACACAGACTGCTGGGCCTCAGTCCAGGGGCTCCTTGGGGTGAGGCCTGAGAATGTGAGTTCTGAACAAGTTCCCAGATGATGTTGATGCTGCAGATCCCGGGACCATACTTTGAGAATCACCGGCCTGTAGTTACCCTGTCTTCTAAGTTTCTCTGGAGATCTTAGAAAGGTGTTATAGGTAAATTTTTGGTGCTGCAAAAGAAGTAGCACTTGAACATAAATTTCCTCAGCAAGGCAATTTACTTCTGTAGAAGGATAGAGCTCACAGATGAAACAATGGTGAGCACACACCTGGACAAGGGAGGGGAAGGGGTGCTTATTCCTGACAGGTAGCCCCTACTGCTTTGTCGTTCCCCTATTGGCTAGGGTTAGACCACACAGTCTAAGTGAATTCCAGTTGACTATTTTAGAGAGAGCAGGGGTATGAGCCAGAGTGGCGGGGTGGGTAGTGTTGTGTGAAGGACAGTTACTGGCAGGTCAGAGCAGGTAACCAGGGGTCAAAGCAGGTGACTGGAGCAGGTGACTGGGATGAGTCAGGATGGAGCTGGGGACCGGAGGAACAAATGTGAATTACTGATTAGAACTGGTGGAAAAGGTTGTTTACTAAAACTACAAGGAAGCTAAACTTTAAAATGGGGAATTAAAGAATAAGAGAGCGGAGAATACTGACATACTGATTCTTTGAAGAGAAACTTGGAGTTCACTATATCTAATAAAGGTAAATTTCCTTGTGAGTTGGGGATATAACCAGAAGAATATGCTTTTGGGTTGGGGAAAATGTTTTTTCTTTAACTTCAATTATTTCAAACATGAAAAATTATTATAAACTAAACATTGCTGTGCCATCCTTCTGTTTTTTTGTTTTTTTGTTTTTTACACAGGGGTCTAGGTCTGTCACCCAGGCTGGAATGCAGTGGTGTGATCTCAGCTCACTGCAGCCTCGACCTCCTGGGCTCAAGTGATCCTCCCACCTCAGCCTCCTGAGTAGCAGGGACTACCGATATATGCCACCATGCCTGGCTAAATTTCTTATTTTTGTAGACATAGGGTGGCAGTGTGTTGCGCAGGCTGGTGTCTAACTCTTGGGCTTAAGTAATTCGTCTGCCTCAGCCTCCCAAAATGCTGGGATTACAGGAGTGAGACTCACTGTGCTGGGCCTCAACCCTCATATTTAACAAATGTTAGCAGTTTGCCACATTTACATAATACTAGCTATTGCTTATGTAAGTGATTTATATGTGTAATTTACTTCTCATATAAATGCATGAGAGAGGTGCTCTTATTATCCCCATTTTACAGAGGATGAGACTGAGGCTCAAAGATACTTAATGTCATTTGCCCAAGGCCTGGCAGCTAGTTAGCAGGAGCCTAGATGTGAGCCCAGGAAGTCTGGCTTTGGGGGAATCTATCTTCCTCACTACAAAAGCACACTGCCTTCAGATTTTAGTTCATTCTTTTCTTTTCTTTTTAAAAGGTAAAAACATTCAGATTCAGTCAAAGTTCTATCTGTATCTTACCCGTGACCCCATTTCCACTTATACAGGTGCCAGTGCTCCTGAAGTCGGTTGAGTTTTGAGGGGGAGGATTGTGGGGGATCATCTTTAGGTTCTTTAATAGTAGAACTTACCATTTGCTGTATGAGCTTGGCCATTTTGACTATGGAGAGGGCAAGAAGTACTTCAGTAGGCAGATGGATGCCTTCAACAGCTGCCTGCATATAACCGCGCGGTGGGTTCTCTTTGCCCGCTTACTAGACAGACCTGATTTATCAAGACAAGGGGGTTGCAATGGAGAAAGAGTAATTCACACAGAACCGGCTATGCAGGAGACCAGAGTTTCATTATTACCAAAATCAGTCTCCCTGAACATTTGGGGATTGGAATTTTTAAAGCCCATTTGGCGAGTAGGGTCTTGGGAAGTGGGGAGTGCTGATTGGTGGGGTTGGAGATGGAATCATAGGGGGTCAAAATGAGGGTTTTTTTTTTTGCTGTCTTCTGTTCCTGCCTGTGATGGTAGAACTGGTTGGGCCATATTACTATGGGTCTGGCTGATGTCAGCTGATCCATTCAGTGCAGGATCTGCAAAATGTCTCAAGCACTGATCTTAGGTTTTACACGAGTGACGTTATCCCCCAGGAGCAATTTGCAGAGGTGCAGACTCTTGGAGCCAGAGGCTGAGTGATTCCTAAACTGAAATTTCTAATCTTGTAGTTAATTTGTTAGTCCTGCAAAGGCAGACTGGTCCCAGGGAAGAAGCGGGTCTTTTCAGGAAAGGGTTATTTTCAATTTTGTTTCAGAGTCAAACCATGAACTAAATTTCCTCCCAAAGTTAGTTTAGCCTATGCCCAGAAATGAACAAGGAAAGTTTAAAGGTTAGAAGCAAGATGGAGTTGATCATGTTAGATATGGTGAACTTCAAGTTTCTCTTCAGAGAATCAGTATGTCAGTATGTTCAGCTCTCTTATTCTTTAATTCCCCATTTTAAAGTTTAACTTTCTTGTAGTTTCAGTAAACAACCTTTTCTACCAGTTCTAATCAGTAGTTCACATCTGTTCCAGTGTTCCCCTGATCCATCCTGACTCATCCTGGTCACCTGCTCTGGTCACCTGCCCTGGTCACCTGGTTTGACCTGAGTAACCCCTGGTCACCTGCTCTGACCTGTCCCGTAACTGCCTCCTGCCAAACTACCCACCCCGCCACTCTGGCTCATACCCCTCCTCTCTTTAATATAGCCAATCAGAATTAGCTTAGATTGTGCCATTTAACCCTAGCCAATAGGGGGAACAACACAGCAGTAGGGGCTACCTACGTTAGGAATAAGAACCCCTTCTCCTCCCTTGTGCAGGTGTGTGCTCGCCATTGCTCCATCTGTAAGCCCCAACCTTCTATAGAAGTAAATTGCCTTGCTGAGGAAATTTATATTCAAGTGCTCCTTCTGTTGCAGCACCAAAAATTTACATATAACAATTAATTCTAATCTCTTTCACTGTCTTTATTGCCTCAGCTATAATTTTTGCAAAGGTGATTTCGTTCTCACCCACAGACAAAGCCAGGTGTCTTACAAAATGTGGTAGCCCCCCGCCTCCCCAAGTCTTTGATCCAGGGCTTCAGGTGGTCTCTCCAAGCTCTGACCCATTCTCCCTCACTGGCTAGCTCCACTTAACTCTCAGGCTACTGACCATGGCCTCATCATTGGCATCTCCCTTGATCTCTGGATGCCTCACTCATTCATTTATTCATTCATTTATTAACAAACATTTATTGAGCATCTGCTATATGCCAAGCGCTCTCTTGTCAGGGCCTCCTGACAATGCAGCAGTGAGTGAATCTGAGACAAAAATCCCTACCCTCACAGTACCTCTACTCCAGTTTCCTTCTAGTGCTCTCTCCCTTGCTGTTTCTGAGACATTTCTATGCTCCATGTTCTACAGTCTAATGACTAGGCTGCTGTCCTATTAAGTCCAGCCCTGGTTCTCTTATCTTGGCCTCTACTTCTCCAGAAAGAGCCAGAGTCTAAATGCTTACCTAAGCTTGAAGACAAGCATGAGCCTCAGACTTTATAAAAAGCTGAGGTTTTTCACAACACTGGTGTGAAAGGAAAATGTCCTGGGTCCCTGGATATTGGGAACTGCTCAGGGAAAATAAGCCTCCCATTCTGTTCAACGTCTTCCCTCTGTTCACAGAGATAGATGTGTATTCTGATTGCTTCCTTTGGAAAGAACTTATCAGAAACTCAGAAGAATGCAACCATTTGTCTCTCTCCTACCTGTGACCTGGAAGCCCCCAGCGGGGGGTGGTGTTGTTTTGAGTTCCCTCCACTTTTCTGGAATGAATTAATGTACTTCTTATATATATTGATTGATGTCTCATGTCTCCCTAAAATGTGTAAAACCAAGCTGTGTCTGACTCCTTTGGGCACGTCATCAGGACTTCTTGAGGCTGTATCACAGGCATGTCCTCAACCTCGGCAAAATAAACTTTCTAACTTAACTGAGACCTGTCTCAGATTTTCTGGGTTCACACTGGGTGGAAGCAGAATCATAGGTGGAAGCCCAAGCTAGAAAGGTTGGTAGAGAAGCTGCTCAGGCATGGGGAGGCGGGAGAGTGGGGAGCCCCTTGCTCTCCTTCGGCTCATGATGGTTTGTGGTGCTTCCCAAGACTCCTGCACAGCATCCCCCGATGTGACATAGTTTTGCAGCCTCCACTGCACACAGCACATGCTACTGAGATGGGCACTCTGGGTTGGGGTTGGCCTATTGTAATGCTGAAGGTTTGGGGCCTCAGAAAAACTGCTTGCTAATTGCCCCTCACTTCCCGTGTGCCCCCAGATCGCAGATTCTGAGGGCTGAGTCAGAGCCTGCATTTAGTTATTTGTTTCCTCCTTTTGCCTGACTTCTGGGCTGCTCATTTTGTTACTGTATTCTTTCGTTGTTGTATTTGTCGGGACTTATTTTCTTTGAAGAGAAAGGGCTTTAACCCACATATTATGAGAAATTGGCTGTGACATGTGTTTCTATTTCTTTTCCAAAGAAATTTTCCTATACATTTTCTCAGAAGTGTCATTAGACTCTAATAGGTTTCTCCCAATACCATCCACTGAACCCAAGCCTTTATTTAACCAAGCATTTTCTGAAAACAAGGTGACTCTTACTTAAGGATTCTAAATGTATTCCACTTCTTGGCAGTCTTAAGCACACAGCTGAATGCGTGCTAAGTCTAGCATGGATAATTACACCAGCTGTGACCTTTTAGAAACATGTATTTGGACTAAAGCGGTGTTTAGTCACTTTTGATTGACTTAGGTTTTACTTGGTTTTTGTTTGGTAAACTTCAAATATTTGCTTCTGTACAAGCTGGTTAAACTCCCAAAGAAGAGCACTGTGTGGGGTCTGCATTAAAGGTCCCCTCTGTGAGGTCAATGACACCATGACACTGTGTGTGCTTGTGTGCACGTGCACACGCACACACATGTGCATGCACAGTTCGAGGCAGGCAGAGTGACTGATGACATTTGGAAGTAATGTAGCATGACACTGCCACTCATGGGTGTGAAGTCCAAAAGGGCACTGGCTGTCAGGAGACAAACGGGAGCCGTGATTGCTTTAAGATCATTCCCATGCAGCTGTCGAAGTGGCAGGAGAGAGAGAGAGCACTTGGGAAAGAACTGCTCCCCAGTTATGCTCAGCAGCCTACGGTGACCTTGGACAGCCTCTTAACCTTTCAGCAGCAAGCATGTGGGCATGGCCTGTCTTCCAGGGCCTTCCAGTTCCATGCAGCCTCAGTGGTAAAACAACCCCTCAGATGTGGTGGACATACAAAGACAAGTGCCCCTCCTTCCCTTCGCCTTCTGTTCCTTTCTCCTCTCCCTCTTCTCCCCTACTTCCCCTTCCCTTGCTTCTGTGCTTCTGTTCCTCCTTCTCCTCTCTCCCTCCTCCTTGTTTACCCTACCTTTTCTTTATAGTTCTCAAGCACTGGAAATTCCAAAGTAGCCAGAAAGGGGCTGCTAGAATGCCTTTTCCTGCTAGGTCTGTGAGCCTAACCCCGTTTCAATAAAGCCTCCATAGCTCTGATTTCTGAATAACTGAAAGATTGAGAAGCTTATTGTAGAAGAGGTTTAAGGCAACTATGCAACAAAGTACATTTGGACAGTTCCACTGGGAGCCGTTTCTCACCCTGCAGAAACCGACTTGCTGTGGTCTCAGCACTAACAGAGTCCTGGGGTTCCAAAGGGGACCAAGCAGCTGAGGGTCTCTGAGCCGTTGACCTCAACTTTGTCACATGCCTTGGGTTAAGGGAGAAGAAAATCTACTCTCTGGGGTTCCACTATTAGCCTTAATGAGAATCTTCAAGTCTGCACTTCCTGGTAGCAAGAGTCACCCAGGCAAACCTTCCTGGCATCCAGCATCAGCCTTTGCTTGCCTCTGCTTAACCTTGATTCCAGCTCTGGTGTTTTACGCTGGCCCTGCTTAGGTTTTCATTTTGTAACTTCTTTGTCCTATATTTACCCTATCTTCTATGTTTCTTTGGAGGTATGAAATATAATCATATACCACATAATTTAAGCATTTAAAGAGCATAACTCAATAGTTTGTTTACTATGTACACAAAATAGTGTAACCATCCCTGCCATCAATTTAGAATCTTTTCATAACCCTCAAGAGAAATCTCTTACCATTGACTACCATCCTATAATACACTCATCCCTCTCCCCCAGCCCTGGGGAATAACAAATCTGCTTTCTGTCTCTATAGATTTGCCTTTTCTGGATATTTCATATAAGTGAGATCGTATAATAAGTGGCCTTCTGTGACTGACTTCTTTCACTTAGTGTAAGGTTTTCCTGGTTCATCCATGTTGTAGCATGTACCAGTACTTTATTCATTTTGCAGCTGAACAATGTTCTATTTTATACATAAATCAGCTTTTTAAAAAATTCATTATTTTAGGTTCAGGGGTACATGTACAAGTTTGTCATATAGGTAAACTCATTCTACTGGGGTTTGTTGTACAAAGTATTTTGTCATCCAGATACTAAGCTCAGTATGTAATAGTTATTTTTTCTGATCCTCTCCTTTTTCCCACCGTCAAGTAAGTCCCAGTGTATCTAGTTTTTCCCCTCTTTGTATCCATGCGTTCTCATCATTTAGCTAATCCCATGTATAAGTGAGAACATGCAGGATATACCAGATTTTATTTGTCTATTCATTTGTTGATGGACAATTAGGTTGTTGTTACTTTTTAACTGTTATAAATGGTGCTGCTATGAACACTTGTGTACATATTTTTGTGTGGCTGTGTTTTCATTTCTCTTGGGTGTATACCTGAGAGTAGAGATGCTGGGTCATGGGGTAACTCTATGTTTAACTTTTTGAGGTACTGCCAGATTATTTTCTAAAATGTCTGAACCATTTTACAATCCTATCAGCAATGTGAGGGTTCCATTTATTCCTCATCTTAGCTAACAGTTCTCGTTGTCTGTCTAATTACAGCCATCTTAGTGGCTGTGGAGTAGTATCTCACTGGGACCTGACTGGAATTAGAGCATCTCTTGAAATTTGAATTTTCATGTGGACAGCACCCAGACGTCCTTTGTCTAGCACGCCGTCTCTCTACATCTTGCCCAGTACCCAGCTCATAGCAGTAAATGCTTAAGTCCTATGTGGATTCGATGAAGGGGGTGGTTTTCCATATCTGCTGTTCCCAGTGACTATCTTGGCTCCTGCCTCACAAGTAGGATTTTTTGCTTTCTATCCCTGATCTCCTCTTACCATATGAATACCCACCCTAACTTTTGGCTTCACATTTCTGCCTAGAGTTGACCATTCCTTCCTTGAAGTCCAAGTGAGCTCAGTCGTTTGGGAGTGTGTTTCAAATGTACCTAATGCAACACAAAAGCCCAGTGAAGCTCTCACATGAGTTCTTCTAGCTCAGTGCCTGGCCCACAGATATTACCAAGAATTGCTGCCTTCCTTCTTCTCTATGGCTTGTGTATTAATTGCCTATGGCTGCACTAACAAATTATCACAGGCTGTTGGTGGCTTAAACAACATAAATGTGTTACCTTACAGGTATCTAGGTCAGAAATTCAACACGAGTCTCACTGGACTAAATTCAAGGTGTTGGCAGGGTGGTATTCCTTCTGGAAGCTCTAGTGGAGGGTCTGTTTCCTTTCCTTCTTCACCTCCAAGAAGCTACTCAGATTCCTTGGCTTGTGGCCCCTTCCTCCATCTTCAAAGCCAGCAGCGTTACATCTCACAGACCCTGCTTTTGCAGTTACATCTCCCTCTGACTCTCTTTCTCTTCCGCTGTAAGGACCCTTATGATTACATTAGGTCCACCCAGACAACTCGAGATAATCTCTTAGTTTAAGGTGAGCTAGTTAGCAACCTTAATTTCATTTGCAGCCCTAATTCTCCTCTGCCATATAAGATAATATATTCACAGGTTCTTAGGATTCGTATGTGAACATCTTTGGGAGGCATTTTCTGTGTGGCACCTAAGTTTCCTTTTTTCTTCCTCACTCTCATTCCTTCCTTCCCTTTCTTCTTTCCCACCTGCACCCACTACATTTTAATAGAGGAAGAAATTGAGCGGACTGTCACTTTACCAAGAGTGCAGGCAGGTCAGTGGCAGTCCTGGGGTCATTACTGAAATGCCAAAGGCAGTAGAAGCTGTCTGTCAAAATCGGCCTTGTAACTTGTAGGTCTTTCAGGGTATATATTTTAATGGGCTTTAACGTCACAAGGTTTATTTCCTTGAGAATATTATGAATTTGCAAATTATAGAATGCAATTCTTTCATCCTTTAATCAGGACCATTCAAAAGGCATGTTATTCAGGCATCATACACAAAGAGGATAAATTACTGGGTGGCGCAATTGCATCCTGGAATTGGGAAGAAAGTGGAGGAAGGGCCCAAGGCAGAGTCCTTTAGTGTTGTGAACTTCACTCCAGCCCCTGAGTGGAGGCTGACGGGATGATGCTCAGGGAAAGGGTTTGGGACCAAAACTGGGCTTAACCTTGAGAAACAAAACCTGGAAGGTGAATGGGAGAAGGAAATAGGAAGATAATGGAGTCACAAAGCAATCTAAACTTTAAAAACTTTTTTTTCCATAAACACATTTGCAAGATGACAGATGAAAGCAATTTTATTCATTCAGCTACTCTTTACTTGGGATGTGCAGTTTGCATATGTGATGAGTGTGGGGCAAGAAGATTGTAAAGGCAAAAACACAAGACAATACCCTTATTCTAAATGAGCTAATGCTAACGTAATCACACCCTTATGTGCCACAGTGCCTGCAAGGGTGTAATGATGTCATGTGTGGCATGTGCTTCTCCTTTACAGGCCTTCCAGTGCCCAGTTCCTCCTCCAGATTTTGACTACTGGTGGCACTTGGTACCCTCCCCTTCTAATATGGAAGCTACAGCAGGGATATTCTCTGGAAGCAGAGAATGGACATCTGCCCTAGGCTTGGTCAATCGGATTGAATGGGATCTGGAAAAAGCGATGATGAGGATTCATTGATGTCAGCTGTAGCAGAACCTGAGCGCACAGTAGTGGCATCTTGGTCATGCCTGTGTGTTAGAAGATGCTGCTTCTTGGTCCTCTGAGACTCTCTTGGTTCTTGCCCATTTTCCAAGTTGGGTCTCCATCTTCTCATCCATCTTGTGAACCCCAATTTCTGCTTTAAATGATGTCTCTGCTTAACATAGCAAAATCTGTTTTCTATTGCTTGCAACTTAGAAAACATAGCAAAATCTGTTTTCTATTGCTGGCAGGTATCACTGTTTATTAATTAGGAGAAAACAAACTTCGCAGTTGCTGATTATGCAGCCACTATCCTGGAACTCTAGGCATTAGGGCTTAGGGACAAGCATTTTCCTCTGCCAGGAGGGAGCTTCTGATTTACTCTCCTGCACCTGAAGTGCTTATTATCTCCCTTTCTTTCTTCCCTAATGCTTCTCCAGTTCACGGATAGAACAACCAGTGAATTAACCCACAATTTTAGTAAATGTTAGATTTATCAAGGGCCTGCTTTGTATCAGGTGACTGCTGCAGGTAAAATAGTGAGCATCTTTTTGTTTTGGTCCCCCACCATCCCCTTAATTCCCATCAGCTGCCAACACCTTAGTCACAAACCCCTGCCAGCCTCTGCATGCTCAGCAGCCCGAGCTTCCCTTTCACATCAGAAAACTCAGCTGGGGCCAGAAAGAGAATAATCATAAGCCTTGGGTAGACCCAGGCTGGTTTCCTTCCCAAGGCCTTCCTGAGACCCATTATTAAATGATGCTATGGACTGCAGGGAGCCCATGTGTCTAAACACCACCTAATTTCTTCAGAAATGCGCCCCGGCCACCTAGGAATAGGTAGGTGGAACTAGAAATCAGAAAATGATTGTTTCCCTAGTCTGAAGAAAGCATCCTACAGTGTGATTTTTCTCAAGAGAAAGTGCTTGTTGTGTTCCCTGAGTTTTTCCAGGAAAGCTGAATCTTTTTGGAAGCCACCCACTTTCCTTCGTTTTTGCCTTCACTACCCTTATCTGACCACCCTCTTGTATGAAAGTCTGCAATCATCCCTACCTGGAAGCCCCCTCTCCACATCCCATTAACAGCCAGAATGTTTCCAAAGTGGAAACCAGCTATGAGGAATCCCCTATCCCCACTCTGGTAAATGTTCCCAAGACTCCTAGATGGAGCTACAAGGAGCATCAGCACCTTTCACCTGCAGGGCATCAGGGTCAGGTACCTACCCACTAGTCTGGTCTGAGTCCTACCTTCCTCTGCTCTTGGGAGGCGCTTCCTTCTCCCTCCTTCCTCCTCCTCCTCCTCCACAGTTAGATCTCTGCTCAGTTCCCAAATCTCTTGACAACTGGCTCTCATCCCATTTACCTTAGTGGTAATTTTACTTGTATGGATGTGGTTCTTCCATTAACTTGCGTGTCCCCTGTGAACCCCATGAGGACAGGGAGGTTCTGTCTCATTTTTCCACCCTTCTGCAGAAAGTTCTACCTACTTCCCTACATTTACTTCTCCTCTGACTCTAATAATTGAGTCATGAATTTTCTCATAACAGCAACATGCTCAGCTGAAAGACCACATTTCTTAGCTTCTCTTGCAGCTAAATGGGACTAGGTGAGGAAGTTGAGGATGTAAATTATAGTCTGGAGCACATGGGAAGTCCACCTGATGGGAAATGACTCCAGTGGAAGAAGGCCTTTTTGTCTTTTCCACTGCTTGGGGCTGTGGACATGATGGCTGAAACTTGAGCACCCATCATTACGATAGAGGAGTTAAAAAGAAATTACTTAGGCAAATAGTGAGGGTCTTGAGCACCCATCATTATGATATAGGAGTTAAAAAGAAATTACTTAGGCAAATAGTGAGGAGAATCCTCAGTAAGGTTTTCCTTTCAATGAAAAGCAGCCCCAAATCATTTTCCTTTCTAACATAGAGCAACCTGTAAAATCAAGCTGTAGACATAGATTCCAGTTGTGCCAATCATGTTTAAAATGGCGGCCACATCTTCCCTTCTCTTTATCAGCCACATGTACAGTAAGGAACAGACAAGATGACAGTGGTCAATGAGAGAGTTCATTTCATAATAAATTTAGGGAGGGGTGGCCAGCCTTCCTTGTGTGCTGTGTAAACGTCATACCTGATGGAACCCATCTGTGAACCCTATGTAAATCAGACACCACCTCCTCAAACCTGACTATAAAATCTGGTGCATCCGCCACCCACCAGTCCTTTCGGCCTGGAGACTCCTCTCTCCCTAGAGAGAACTATTTCTCTTTCTCTTCTCTTCTGCCTATTAAACCTCTACTCCTGAACTCCTCATGTGTGTCTGTGTCCTAAATCTTCCTGGTGTGAGACAACAAACCCCAGGGTATATACCGCAGACAATGTAGCTACTTCAATTAGACCATGAGGTGAAGCTGTAGATTGATGGAGCATCAAAACACAAGGAAGCTCAGTCCCTAATGACCATAGTATCCTATACCAAATCTGGACTGCTTGACTTCAGCCTTTTTAAAAAATCATTTTCATTGTTTCTTCATCATACAATATGTATTCAAATCACAGCCATTTGAAGTGGTATGATCATAGCTAGAGAAAAAGTTATCTTGTAAAAAATCTATTTATAAAACATCATAAAAGCTTTCATTCTCTTTTATATTTCATATCTTCCCTGGTTAAAGGAGCATACAACACAAAGCTAAACTTATTAGTACTATGCCTACTCTTAGTTTAGAGAGAAATAATTTGCTTATTCAAAATTATGCACCCAATAGGGGAAAAAAGCTCATAATGTGACAATTGTCCTCTGATTCCTCTTTGTATTAGTCTGTTTTCATACTGCTATAAAGAATTGCCCAAGGCTGGGTAATTTATAAAGGAAAGAGGTTTGCTTGACTCACAGTTCAGCATGGCTGGAGAGGCCTCAGGAAACTTACAATCATGGCAGAAGAGGAAGGGGAAGCAAGCACCTTCTTCACAAGATGGCAGGAGGGAGAAGTACAGAGCAAAGGGAGAAGAGCCCCTTATAAAACCATCAGATCTCATGAGAACTCACTCACTATCATGAGAACAGCATGGAAGTAACCACCCCCATGATCAAATCACCAGGTCTCTCCTTTGCATGTGGGGGATTATGGAAATTACAATTCAAGATGAGATTCAGTTGGAGATACAAAACCTAGCCATATCATTTTTTAAAGCATCTTTCTTCAAATTTCTCCTCTTATACATGCCAGTTGTCATGTACAAACTTAGTTCTTACTTTTTCCAGAAAGGCAAGGCTTTAAATACTCCAACTTCATGTACAGATCTACTTTATGTATATTAATACTTAAAATAGAAGAAAGAGAACTGCAACCAAACATAAAAAAAAAATACAATCTCAGAAAAAATTGCAAACTAGAAAATACCCTGGCAGTGTTTAAACACTAATTGCTATTTTTGTAGAAAATTGTTAGATAATAAAATGTGAGTAGACTACATACCAATGTAAATAAATCATTGCTCTGCACAGTGAGGGGGGAGTAAACACACATCTCATACTGTTTGACAGCTCACATGTTATAATTTATATGGTTTATATTCTCAACGTCATAATTCCCAACTACTAACTTTTAGCAATTTCATATGTGATCTGTCAGGGCAACAACTCCATGGTAACGACACTCAGTGCACATTTAGTACTTAAAGTCATACAAATACTGTAGTACTACCCACTTTGCATGCCATATGATATGATTAAAAATAAAATGACAACTGCAAGCAGAATCTGGAATGGATCCTCTAACTAATGGGCATTTGTTAAGCACATTTGCTGGGAAAATCTTTTGCATAAAGGGACTTTTGAGACGTACGAGGCTTCCTCAGATTTTCAAAACAATACATCGGGAATTTTGTTACCAAAAGATTTAATGAGAAATTAAATAAACCACACAACAGCTGATCCAGGTGAACTCATTCATTAAACTTTGGAAAAAGTCTGTTTGTGCAGCTGGCAAAGAGAATTACACAAAGCTGGAAGATGAAACAGCTAAGCAGATGAGATCAATATGGAAAAAGGGGAAAGCTGGGCATAAATGGTTTCCAATCCAGGGGGAAAAAAACCCACAGTGCATTTTCAGGGGGCATTTACAAAAAGCCTCCTTTCCTTACCACTCTAGTGTTACATCTGAGACCACACCAATATTTTGTACAAGTCTGTTGTGTGTGAGCGGAGGTAGATGAGGATGGAGACTAAAGCAAAAGGAAGATAATCCTATGTTTGTTTTTTTCCCAAACATCTGCCCATGCATACCTGCCAAAGTTGTTTAAAGTGCTGGTACTGTTGTTTTGTTCCCCAACAGCCTTTGGCCTGATCCGTAGCAATGCAGTGGCACGATCTCGGCTCACTGCTACCTCTGCCTCACAGATTCAGATGATTCTCATGCTTCAGCCTCCCGAGTAGCTGGCGTTACAGGTGCCTGCCACCACGCCCAGCTAATTTTTTGTAGTTTTAGTGGAGATGGGGTTTCACCGTGTTGACCAGGCTGGTCTCGAACTTTTGACCTTGTGATTTGCCCGCCTTGGCCTCCCAAAGTGTTGGGATTACAGGTGTGAGCAACCGTGCCCGGCCCTAAATAGATATTTTCAGTTCCATTAACCACTTATTAATCTGGTGTCTACTCTGTGCCTAGCATGGTTTCTGGCACAGTGTATTTCAGTCTAACAATTCCTTTTGTGTTTCCTTTTTATGAAATTCCTCCTGCCATTTCCACAGGGAAGGGATAATCTGGGGCAAGGATCTTGAGGTGCTGCAGAATGAAACTAGACCAATTCCCAGTGAGGGACAGCCCTTCTTACCTCCCAATGGGAAGGTTATTCTTGGGATGTTACTTGTAGGATTTTCAGCTGACATGAAACCTCCAAGTTGGGAGACTTTCCTGAAGAGTAAATCAGGGGACACCATGACATGACATCAATTCATTTCCTGGCTCTGACTTCCCTTGGTTTAACATACTCCACAGATAAAGAAGAAATGGTTCTGGCCAGGATTATTGCAGCTCCCAAAACAGTTGTACCCCCTCTTCCTACTAGCTTAACTGAATGCTATTACAGCGTCATGGACTTGGGACAATTATTTTTGGAAGATTCTCATTTGCCTTTATCCTGAGATATTCCCCAGAGTACAATATAGAATGATCCTTTCTGCTGTCCCAGGGGCCTGAGCAGTTCAAGGATAAAGAGATCCCTATCTGCTGCTCTGTGGTACTGCTCTGTCATCTGACATTGTTCTCATTTTCAAATGCATCCTCCTAATGAGGGGAGCTCTAGAATTCCCCTCCAGAGAAAGGAGTGAGATGGGACAAAGCTTCTTGCATAGGCTGCTAAAATCTAGGTCACTGAGGCTTCCCTCTGTGCCTGACACTGGGGCAGAGGTGGGAAGAGTAAGCAGGATGTTCACCCCATGGAGCTCAGGGTTAGAGGGAATTTAGATGGAAGAAAATAGAGACTGATGTTGGAGGGGGGTCTGTGGGATACTTGGGGGAACCAGAGGTTTATTTTAGATAGTTTGGTGGGGAGAAGTTCTCTCACCTCACCTTGGACTCAGCTTAACTAATTTGAATTAGCAAAAACTGTTGAAAGTAAACTAATTAATAGTGATGGGTGCCATATAAATGCTTAAATGCTGGCTTTTAAAAAAAGGAAGAAAGAAAGGAAAAGTAAAGCTTAAACCATCTATAAAGAGCTCCTAAGTAGGCATTTGCTACAAAAACACTTTAAATCTAGCAATACATTGGAAGCAGGGAGTGGGTGGTTTATGGAGACACAAAAATCCACAACAGCTTAAAGTGGAAATACTCTATATTTCTTCTGTATTTGCAACAAATATTTGAAAATAGTTTCCTCAGATAAAAATCTGGAGATTCTCTTGACCTACTGTGAGACAATACATAGCTTAAACTGAATCATGACAGTAACTTAAATACAAGGTATAAATTAAATCTTCATTTTTTTTTTTTTACAGATTTCAAATTTGCATCTTTGCTAAAATTTGTTTGTAATCTCAAAATCGATACTTGTGGCGTTTCATGGCGACTGGTGGACACACACAAAACTGTAACAAATTTGAGTCCTCTGACGCACGTGTCCCAGCTGAGGTTGCACAGAGCCATGCTCTCCCTTCTTGTTTCAGCTCTCAAACTTGCAAACAAGTTTCCTTTTGCCATCTATTTACTGCCGTGTTTTTCACATTTTTGTGCTTTTAGTTAGTGATTTAAAATCAACCCCATGTGTAGTGCTAAAGTGCTATGTAGTGTTTGTAAGCACAGAGTGCTGTGGTGTGCCCTATGGAGAAAATACATGTTAGAAAAACTTCATTCAGGCATGAGTTACAGCACTGTAGGCTGTGAGTTCAATGTTAATGAGTCCAAAATATATACTAAATAAGGTATGTCTGAACAACAACAGACATAAAACAAGGCTATAAATCGGCGGGCTGACAAAAATGTTCTGAGCAGAGGTTTGCAGGAAACTCTTTATTTTTTTGCGGAGCAATGTCTCAGTATTCCCTAATTCGGTGTTGTGGTGATACCACAGACCACAGTACAGCGGGGAGGGAGAACCAACTGTGTTCCTAGGGAGAACTAAAGAAAAGCATTTCATGCTTTTGCAGGAGTCCAAATTGGCCTTTCCTGCAGTTCTGTCTCATAGTAGCAGACCCCAGAGATGGACTTTCTCTGGAGCAGATGGAGCTGGAACGGTTATTAGGAAGTTTACCCTATTGTACAGTCCGTCCCTCAGACACAGCAAGCCCACCCAGGATGGAGGTAGAGCACACATGTGAGATGCCTGACTGCTCATCTTTGACTTGCTGAGGCATCCATGAGATCTTGGAGACTGGGACAAAGTAAGGCTTTCCCAAGGGAGCCTGCGACTGTGCGTTTAGACAGTGTTTGGTTTGTTTGTTTTGTTTTTATGAAGAAAAGCATTCATTAAAATGTCAGAGTTGTTCTCAAGTTTGTAGTTTACTTCATGATAATATCTTGGAGGAAGAAGGGACAACATTGCCTTACAGATGTTCTGGCTCCATGATTTACAAAATACCAGTTTATGAGGAGAATTCACACAAAGCGTAATCAACTGCACATGGCTTCTACCAATGAGAGCATGTCTAGAAAATAAGCATCAAATCTCAGGAACACGGGGCTCTTTATCCTCCAAGAACCATCCAAAGGATCTAAATGAGAACAGGGGTGGAGCAGAGAACAAAGCTTTAATCTGAAAATGGCAAACACCTCCCATCTTGTGGGCCAACTATGATTGATTGGTACTTATTACAGGGAAAGTGTGTTGAGAAGGAGTCTGAAGCCAAATTCACATTCACTGGTGCTGTGCCGCACCGAATGCCATGATTGATTAGTGCTGCCTGCTGAGGGTGAGGAGTAGGAAGCCTATGTACTGTACATTCGCCTTCCATAAACTTAAAGCAATTTAGCTTCAGCAGAAGAATCCCTCTCTCCCTGTATTATAGGACCATGTCTGATTTGGTGATCTCTGTCAAAGCCATGTTTAGCATATGGCGTCATGTGGAGTAGCAACTCAACAGATAATTGCTCAATATAGATAGGTAGGTTAAGTGTTTGTGCACCAGTGAATATGTAAGGGAAGTGGGGGGGAAGAAGGCAAGTCTTCAGACCTCGTAAGTTGAGTTGGAAGAGTAGTTTGAGGCCACAAAGTCTTCCAGTTTGGCTTGAAGTCCAACTCAGTAGGTAGCAGCCTCCCTTGCCTTCACCTAAAGCCACTTAAAGATGCAAAATGTTGCTGCTGTCACCAGCACCACTCCTGAGGAACAACGTGAGCTGTTAGAAGCCAAAGACTCAGCAAGATCCAAGCTTGGGAATAAATTTTATGATACTTTTTAGTGTTGAAAACTATAGCTACACATGGGGCACTACACATAGTCACCACATAAAAGGCTTCTGTAAATGATCTGTGTCCATTTCAGGATCTTACTTATCAACAGAACTCACTGGTCTCCCTGGGGATGCATTAAACCTGAATAGGATCAGGTCTCTCATCCCTCATTAGGTGCCCTGCAGGGCTGAAGGTCACACCAGCAGCTTCTTTCCACGATCTGCTCAGGAGCCACACAAAGGGACACATGTCTAAACAACATGGAGACAGGATCCCCAGGGCTGTTGGGGAACACGGCAGAACTCAAGGGCTTGTAGCAAGAGACAAACCCTTCTCTCTGAGCCCTTTGAATGGAATCTAAGCAGTGGTTTCCAGTATGGTGCACAGATGATTCTTAGAATTTTGTTTTTCATTACTTAAAATAATATCATGCTTTTAAAATGTTTTGCATGTTTTTAATATGCATGGCATATTACCATGGTGGTAAAATAAGGAAGTCAGGAGGCCCACCCCCACCAGGCAGTATGATACCAACAGAGGCCTTAGTGGAGGATGTGAAGTTCCACCCTCCAGTTGTAATGAGGTTCCCTTTCCCCTCTCAAATGAAGGCAGAGTGGGAAACTCTGATTTTCACCACTACCTGGCAGTAACGAGGTGGGTAGCGTCAGAATGGTGTGGTGCCTGCTAAAATAGGTATGGTTTAAATAAGAACCATGGTTTAAACAGGCAAGATTTAACTAAGAAGCAGAGTCTCATGATACAGTAGAAACATTTTCAAGATACAATTGAAAATCACCCATCATATCAGGAACTAGGAACATCCTGACTTGAATGAGAAAAGAAAATTGACAGATGCAAACACCTGGGTGACACATATGTTGGAATTATCCTACAAGGATTTTAAAGCAGCCACTATGAAAATGCTTCAGTGGACAATCATGAACATTTTTGAAACAAATGAAAAAAATAGAAAGTCTCAGAAAAAAAAATGTCTTAGGGGAAGGAAAATAGAAGTTATAAAGAAGAACCAAATGGAACATTTGGAAGTAAATTTCCACTTTTTTACAAAATCTGAAATTAAAAGAAAACCTCAGTGGATGAGCTCAACAGCAGAATGGAGGGAACAGAGGAAAGAATCAGTGAAGTGAAAGATGGAACAGTAAAAACTTAGTTAATTGGAAAACAGTAAAAATAGAGCAAAGAAAAATGAATGCAGTCTCAGAGACTTGTGGGATTACAAAGAAGAGTATGTTAAAGTCAGCAGGACTGAGAAAAAGTGAAACTGAAAAAATATTTGAAAATTTCTCAAATTTTGCAAAATGCATAAACCTCAGATTCCAGAAATGAGCAAACCCCAAGAAATAGAATCCGAAGGACATCCATGCCAAGATACATCATAGCCAAACTTGTGAAAATGGAGTCAAAGAAGCCTTCTTGAACACAGCCAAAGAGAAATCATATCTTACCTGCAGGGGAAAAACAATTTGGCTGTCAGCATATTTCTTATTGGGAACCATGGAGGCCAAAAAGAAATGCACGATATTTTTCAATTGGTTAAAGAAGAGATCTGTCAATCCAGAAATTTATGTCCAGTGCGAATATCCTTCAGGAGTGAAGGAGAAATGAAAACATTGTAACAGACTTTGTCACTAGCACACCTACCCTGTAAGAATGGTTGAGAGAAATTTCCCAAACAGAGAAGAAATGACAAAAGGAGGAATCATGGAACTTCAGTTAGGAAGAAAGAAAATGGAAAGAGTAGACATATGAGTAAGCACAATGCAGTTTCTGTTTCCTGTTGAAATTTTTTCTTTTCTTTTTTTTTTTTTTTTTTTGAGACTGAGTCTGGCTCTTGTCACCCAGGTTGGAGTGCAGTGGCGTGATCTTGGCTCACTGCAACCTTCATCTCCCGGGTTCAGGTGATTCTCATGCCTTAGCCTCCCGAGTAGCTGGGATTACAGGCACCCACCACCATGCCTGGCTAATTTTTGTATTTTTAGTAGAAACGGAGTTTCACCATGTTGGCCAGGCTGGTCTCGAACTTCTGACCTCAAGTGATCTGCCCACTTCAGCCTCCCAAAGTGCTGGGATTACAGGCTTAACTCACCATGCCTGGCAGTTGAAACAAAAATTATAATACTGCCTATTGTGCTTTTCATTGTATACAGAAGTAATGGATAATATTATATGTGGTGGAGGGTAAAGGGACTTAAAGGGAGGTAAGGTTTTCATATGTCACTTTGAACTGGTAAATACAATACTAGTAGACTGTGATAAATTATGTATGTGCAGTTGTTCCTCAGTATCTATGGGGGCTTTGTTCCAGGACCCTCTGTGGATACCAGAAGTCTTGATGCACAAGTCCCTGCTATGCAATAATGTGGTATTGGCATATAAACTATGCACATCCTCTGCTGTATTTTTAAATTGCCTCTAAATTACTTATAATACCTAATACAATGTAAATGCTATGTAAATAGTTGTTGCACTGTATTATTTAGGGAATTGTGATAAGAGAAACAGTCTGTACACGTTCACTACAGGCACAATATTTTTTCCTAAATATTTTTTATCCAGTTTGGTTGAATCCGGAGATTTATATCCGTGGATATGAAAGGCCTACTGTATAATGTGATACTTAGAGTGACCACTAAAAAACATAAACACTACAGATAAATCAAAGTGGATTTAAAAATGTTCAGGTAACCCAGATGAAGGAAAGAGAAAGAAAATAGAAATAAAAAATAATTTTTTTTTCAAAAACAGAACAAACAACAAACAAAAAAAGGCAGTAATTTTTTTATTGTTACATGTTATTTATTTATTTATTTATTTTTAACTAGCAGATAATTTTGTATATTCATGGGGTACATAGTGATGTTTTAATACATATACTGTAAAGTGATCAGATCAGAGTAATTATCATATCCATCATCTCAAACATTTATTATTTGTTTAATTTAAATGGTCTAAATGCACCAATTAAAATACAGAGATTGACAGTGGGTAAAAAACATAATATAACTACATGCTGTAGGTGAGAACTTATTTCCTATTGAGTAGTATAAGTAGATTGAAAGTAAAAGGATGGAAAGTGATCTATCATTAATCAAAAGAAAGTGGAGCGGGAGTGGCTATATTAACATCAGATAAAACAGACTTCAAAACAAAGAAAATTACCAGGGACAGAGAGAAATATTACAAAATAATAAAAGGGCCAGTTCACCAAGAAGATAAGACAATCCTAAATGTCTATGTATGTCGCAACAGAGCTACAGAAGATTCAGAACAAAAACTGATAGAGCTGAGCAGTGAGATAGAGAAACCCACAATTATACTTGGAGGCTTCAGAATCCCTCTCTTTAACATTGATAGAACAATTAAAAAATCAGTAAGATTATAGAAGAATAACCAGTCAACAGGGTCCAAATGGCATTTATAGAACACTCCACCCAACAACAGCAGAGTCCACATTCTTTTAAAGTACCCAAGGAACATTTACCAAGAGAGACCATAACTTGGGCCATAAAAAAGAAAACCAACATATTTATATGAACTGAACTCATACAGACAGCATCCTCTGACTTGATGGAATCAAACTAGAAATCAATGCAGAAAGATAACAGGAAAATCTCCAAATCCGTAGGAATTAACAACAGTGTTAAGTAATTAAGGATCAAAGAGAAATCTCAAGGGAAATAAAAAAATGAATTGAATGGGCCGGGCGCGGTGGCTCACGCCTGTAATCCCAGCACTTTGGGAGGCCAAGGCGGGTAGATCACAAGGTCAAGAGATCAAGACCATCCTGGCCAACATGGTGAAACACCGTCTCTACTAAAAAATACAAAAAAATAGCTGGGCATGGTGGCACGTGCTTGTGGTCCCAGCTACTCGGGAGGCTGAGGCAGAAGAATCACTTAAAGCCAGGAGGCGGAGGTTGCAGTGAGCCGAGATTGCGCCACTGCACTCCAGCCTGGCGATGAGACAAGACTCTGTCTCAAAAAAAAAAAAAAAAAAAAGAATGAAAATAAATAAGTAAAAGGGCAGGCAAATTTCATGTATAATTACAGTATAAAACATAGACAAAAGACCATGGACAGTATCCTTAAATGTAAGGTGTTTGCTTCCCAGAAGAAAACAAAACAAAACAAAAAATGATGGAGAAAATGCTGTGTGTCAAATTCCAGTTCATATTCTTACTTCCTGGGCACACAGAATACTATAGCTCCCAGCTCCTTTTCAAGAGTTGTCAGTTAAAAAATGATATATTCAAATTAGTATCATCCAAGAAAGTTTCGTTAAAGGGTGTAGGGAGACCACAAGGAATATTACAAAAGAACAGGGCTATTCCTAATCCGAGGCTTGAAGGGGCTAATAAAAGACTTGATTAAAGACTGTGGGGGTGGGAATGTGTAGAGACAACCACCTGGAGAGGAGCTGTGACCTTCAGTCAAGTGATCCAGCTTTCGCAGGGTGACCCTACAGGGAGAAGCCTGGAGAAATCCACCCTTCTCTCCTTCCTCCTTCCCTAATCTCCTGCCTGAATCCCAGTGGCCAAACTCAATGGAACCCAGAAAGTTTACGGCATGGCAAGGCGTGCCTTTGTTCTGTAATCCATACAGATCAGCCTAGCAGAACAGAAAACAAGGTGGGGAAAGGTTGATCAGAAATTAGGCAGTGGGGAAGGGGGATGTGGAAGTAAATGGGAAGCTATTTGCCTAGCAGAGAGACCTAGCAATTGGGTGACAGTCTCGGAAACATGTTTAAGATGGCAACATCACTAGACGGGCTACCTGGAGAAGAGTTGCCAAAAGAGGCTGCCCAAGCGCCCATTGACCGTGATGTGAGTGAGAAATAAACCTTCATTATAAGGAAGCCTCTGAGAATTGGAGATGTTTGTTAAAGCAGCTAGCATTAATTACCCTTACTAATATACTCAATAAAGTCAGGGTCTCAAATTCTGTTAATATGTGGAGTGGAATATTAAATGCACAGTCCAATACTCAGGTGTAATTAAAAAGTGATTCCAATATTTACTTGTGTCTTTTGAAAAATGTCAATGGGGATATGATTCATAATTTTAGTGACTGCTCTCAAAACCTGTTTTATCACAAATACAGTCCTCTTTTCCCAGATACTGGCATCCATCAAGCTTCAAAAACTCCCCTCAACTTTCAGTCTGTACAGGACTTTTTCTTTTCATCCCCTCCTTCCTTTCAGCCCTTTATAAGTGGGTTGTTGAGCCTCTCTCTTTGTTTTCCCCATCTTCCCCTTCTTCTTTCTTTATCACAGAAGATCCCTGAATCTGGCTGCCTAATACAGAGAGATGTGTAGGGCTTATCCATAATTAAGTGATGAAAATGGGAGGGACCCAGGGATAGGGCTAAAACACAGGCCATGTGCCTGTCGCAGGCCGTCCTCCTTGGGAAGCAGTCTGAGACAGAGGTGACATGCAGCATGCTGATTGGCAAGGATGTTTTGGATGGACACCCATGGAAGGAAGAGGGAGAAGAAGGTTGGGCAGAGAGCAAGCCCAGCTATGATGCAGGAGCTCTGGAGCCCGTATGTCCCATCTTTGTCTTTCTTCAAGACAAAATGGCTCTGCCTTTATCCCTCTGCCTCCATCTATTGTTGATGGGGATCGCCCAGGGAAGCAGATGACCTTGAGTGAGGAAAATCCTGAAAGGGCTGACAGCTGAGGACTATAGGCTGACAGCTTTCATCGCAGCTGGGACAACAAATCCTGCCTTGCAGAGAGACTTGGGCAGCTGGTCTCTGCCCATCACCATGCGGAGGGACTGTGAGTGTGCTCGGGTGTGCTGCAGCTCTGGTTCTGAGCTGGCTGCAGTTTGTGTGGTCATTGCTGCTGTGCAGAGATTGCTGTTGTTTCATTCACATTCTTCATACCTTCTGTGCAATGCTTTGAGGCCCTTATACTGTGCCACATTTACCTCTCCCTTGAAGAACCCCATTGATATTTTTTTTCTTTCAAGAGGCCTCACTGTCTGGCCCTCAGCCTTTCCTACCCTCCTACTTCAATGATGCTGGGTCTTTTCCTTGGGAACTCCAGCCCCTGAAGGTTCTCCCTAGGCTCTCTGGGCTGCAGGGTTATAGAGAAGTGTGCTGCTGGCCTTGCTGTAATGTATTGATTTCTTATTTTTATTAAAGGACAGGGTAATGACTGTAGTCACTACAAGGACTTATTTATGGCTCTGTCCCTCCTGATTGTTAGCCTTAGGAGGCACTCTGGGGCTGTGTATAACTCTCTGGCCTCCTGATTGCTTGTAATTAGGGACTGGGCAGGAATAGCCTTTTAATTTCTCTTTTCCCAATGAGACTGATTTTTCAATTCTTGCAGTAACCCAGACCAGCCTTGTATAAACTTTGGAGTCAAGCCCTGATGAGCCCAGAGAACAGGGGAATAAAGGTGGTGGAGCCCTGAAGCCTGCCTCTGCCTGGGTTTGAAGCACAGCTCAGTTGTCACTACATACAGGGGCTGGGAAAATTTCTTAATCCAGATTCATGTCAGTTTCCTCATTTGTTAAACATGGATAATAATGCCTCCCAGTTACAGTTGTTGTGAGGAAAAATTCTATTACCATGTGCTTAGCTCTGTGCCTGACAATTGACAGGTACCCAAGCAGTGTTGATTGTGTCATTGTCATTATTGCTATTTCCACTTTTTTTCTCTTCAGCGTTAAAGTTCAGGGGTACATGTGCAGAATATTTCTACTTTTCCTGTGAGAAAAGTGAAGCTCAGACTGCAGTTAGTGATTCTGACTGCCTTTTAGCAGCTTCTGAGAATATATTTCATCATCAACTTTCTTTTGGTACTGTTTCCCCCAACCCGCCTCTAGTTGTGATGCCCTGGTAAGACCCTACAACCATTCTAATGCCAGTGCCAATTTTAGTGCCCTCAGGGAGCTCCTTTTGAGCCCTTGGTTCAGTTTTGTTCTCACTAATAGGGATCAGTGGTCATTGGCTGTGGACCTCCTGGTTACAGAGCTCCCTGAATCTACTAAAGAACTCATCTCTGAGGGGAACAACCTCGGCTAAGGCACGAAGTGTGAAACTGCTCAAGGGAGTAGTTTCTGGAAAGTTGCCAATATTTAATGGCCATCTCTACATCTTTAGCCTTACTTCTTGTGATGGTTAATGCTGTTAACTTGATTGGATTGAAGAAAACAAAGTATTGATCGTGGGTGTGTCTGTGAGGGTATTGCCAAAGGAGATTAATATTTGAGTCAGTGGACTGGGAAAGGCAGACCTATCCTTAATCTGGGTTCACACCATCTAATCAGCAGCCAGCATGGCCAGAATAAAAAGCAGGCAGAAGAGTGTGAAGAGACTAGACGGGCTTAGCCTCCCAGGCTACATCTTTCTCCCCGTGCTGATTATTCCTGACCTTGAACATTGGACTCCAAGTTCTTCAGCTTTGGGACTTGGTTTGGCTTCCTTGCTCCTCAGCTTGCACACATGGCCTATTGTGGGACCTTGTGATCGTGTGAATTAATACTTCTTAATAAACTCATATATATTTATATATGTATATATCTCCTATTAGTTCTGTTCCTCTAGAGAACTCTAATTTGCTTCTCATCACCTAGTTCCTTGAATAATAAGCTCCAACCATTTATTTGCATTTTCTTGCATATTCCATGCTTAAAACCTCTGAGCATACATGTAGGCTCTTTCTTCTGCCTGAAAATCTCTTCAGTCCCCTGTCTTCACTTGGCTGACTCCTACACTCTACCAGAGTTCAGGTTTTCCTTGTTTAATACCCTCCTCCAAGATTGCAAGATCTTCAGATTTTTATGGTAAATGGTCATATTTCATCATGTTCCATTCAAGTAGTTTTTTTCTTGTTCCTGTTGCTCTTTTGGCATTTCCTTTAACTGTCAACATTACAACTTAGATAGGGATTATCCAGAACTTACAGGTATAATGAAAAAAGGGAGTACTATTTACTTACAGCCAAAGGTTTGATCATAGAGACCTTGTGCTTCATGGTTTTATGTATCAACTCTGTGTATGGAGATCATAAATTCCATTTATTCATCCATTCATTCATTTATCCATTCATCTATCCATCCACCCACCCATCTAACCACCCAGCCACCATCTATCTACCCATTTATCTATTCATCCATGCATCCACTTGTCCATTCATATACTCATCCATCCATCCATCCACCCACCCATCTATCCATTCATCCCTCCCTCTATTCATCCAACAAAAAAAATTTTAATCGAATAATACAAACCTAAATCAGGACAAAGGTAAATCCCTGCCTTCAACAGCTCACAGCCTAACATGGGAGATAAAATATATGTACAAAGTAATAGAGTATAGCAAAATGCAGTCAGTCTCATATAATCAAGATTCCACAGAAAAACAAAACAGCTTTTCTGATGGTGAGAGTGGGGAAAGGAATTCTTTGCAGAGAATGTTGTACTTTAGTTTGACCTGGAAAGAAGGGTTGAATTTTAGCCAGTAGCAGTGGAGACAGGTCCTTCCAGGCCAAGGAAGGAGCAAGAACAATGGCAACAGAAGTGGTTGTGAGGTGTAATATCAGGACATTTCATGCATCTGTGCGTAGCTTGAAATAGTGAGAAGTGAGGCTGCATAGCTAGTTATCACAACAAAGGCCAAAGCTAGATAAAAAGTGTGAACTACTTTTGGTAGAAGATCTGAAACTATTGAGAAGGTCTGAGTGTCTGAGTGACATCAGCAGAGCTGTGCTTTTGGAAGATTTATTTGGTAATGTTGTGCAGATTTTTTTTTTCCAGGTAGAGACCAAAAGTAGATTAAAGATTTTGAAGAGTAAAGTGAGATGTCTGGCTGGCCCAGCCCTTTGGAAATGAGATTGCACATGGGAAGAGAGTGAGGGTGTTTAAGAAGGTGGTTGTGTACAACTTGGATGGTCAGGTAGAGAGAGGTTTTGAATCCAAGTAAGTGGTGAAGCTTTGACTGAACAGAAAAATTATGGAGGAAGACAATGAGTTTTACTTTAGCAAAAGAAATTAAAAGCAAGAGCACCTGGAAGGAGGAGTGGACAGCAGTGGGATGCAGAGCTGGAGCACACCAGTTCATCGGGGTTGGTGCCAGAGTTTAGATTAATTGCATTAGGAGCTTGTAGGGAAGAAGAGCAGAAAGATGGAAAGCTGGTGGTTCTGTTCTTTAGTGTATAGACTTCTTCTTGTGAAGGGCCCATTAGTTAACAGCTTTCCTGACCTGAAGACAAAGTGAAACCAATTGCCTTGATTGACAGAGGCACCCAAAAACATTTAGAGAGGACTAGCTCCTTCCAACCGCAAGGCTGGAATGTGGATGCAGGGTATTTGCTTTACTACTCATGGTTACACTCACCCAGTTACGGTGTCCAGAAGACAGCATTCCTCCTGCCCTTGCTCCCCTCAGATAGACAGTGAAGGACCAGAGTGTTGCTTCAAAGCACATTTCTTTCTGGTGTCCCAGAAGGAGACAAACACCCCAGAGCCATGTGACAACCCAGGAGGCAGGAACGTTAGACGAGGGTGAGACCAAGTCCTGAGGCACACAGAAGCCATAGATCACTCCATCTTCTCAGGAGACTGGCTGAGACCATTGTCCCAGAGTCCTTGGGAGTTTACGGTTTTGTATTAAATCTAAGCATTTTCTTTTGATGAAGTATTTTATGATGGGCATTGTAAATTACTCTAAGGGAATTTTTTAGTCACCAAGAATTTATGACACTGATAAATTTGGGCAATGTCTTTTTAAGTGTCTCTATGAATGAACACTTTCAAAATTTCCCCAGGTTCTAGTCAAAGGTAGAGCCTCCTGGTGATTATTTTTGTACTTTCCATGTCTCAAGTGACTTCTTTTATTAAGATTCCCAAGAATAAGACTTATGATTTATCTTGATGACATATTAACAGCCAGTCATACCAAATACATTTTTCTTTCTTATGTACCAGAAAGTATATTCTTGCTGTCAGCCTTTGGGGTACCATGAATTTTAAAAAGTTCTCTGGTGTTTTTCCTAAACATTGAACATTTTTTAGCTTTGTGAGTTATCAAAATAGTTAGAGGTTCTGGAAAGAAAAGAAACAGAAATGAAGTCAGAATGATGTCTTACCAATAAGTTGTAAGAAAACGTGCAATTCATCCTGTGACTTGCATTTATGAAATGACTGAATTGGACTAACATTTATGGTGAATTCTATGAAGGAGCAAACACAATTTGTAGTTGGCCAAAATTAGTGGACTCAGTGGCCACAACTACCATTTCCAATATAAAAGAGAGTTTATAGTTCACATTAAAAATCATTTTCAAGGCAGTGTCATTTTGGAAAGAAACAAATGAAATTATTTGAATTTCACAGGGTCCTTTATTGTTTATCTCTTGGACTTCACTTCTTGGATATGTTTATAGCAGAGAAAGCAATCAAATCACCAGCCACTTCAGATTTCCCCAAGAGTAGATGAGTCATTTCTAATTCATTGGAGGAGGGAAGCATCAGCGTCTTTCATCTTTGCAAGAAACCCCACCTTTCTTATTTTATATAATGTAATTTGTCTCATCTTCTGCATGTAAGCTCTCACATTTGAATTGAGAGGTTCTAATAGCAAGTTAAAACTATGCAACATGTCCCTGGGGTATTTCCTTGGCACCATCTCCACACAACTAGTTAAGAATTTTTATGTCTCTCTGTCAGATTTCATTTTGACCTTAAATTCTTAATTTGAATTCTTATAAATGGAAGCAAAAATGCATGGCAGGCAAGGGAGAAGTAGAGAAGCAAGAGGATTTATGTATGTGGGTAGTGGCCTCTTGGTGCTTCTGTTCTGAAGAAAAGATTTCCCATTTTTTTTAAAGGAAAAAGAGGACAGAATGTAGAAGTTCAAGAGTGTGCAGTGGAGCCTGGATTTACTCTCATACCTCCTGATGTGCCCTCACCATGCTTTTGTGCTCTGTAGAAGAAACTGCCTGGATTTGTGCACAGAACAGAAGTTCTGGCACAAGTTCCTGATGTAAAATTGCTGCTCTATCGATAGTTGTTGAATAAATCAGCTCATCAAAATGACTTGGAGTTTAAATTGTAATTGCATCCTAAATAGAATGCATACATAAATAGATAAATGAAATAAGCCATTCTTACTGGATATTTTGGCGGCTGGGACATGGAAACTGACTTAGCTTTGCCAGGGAACCTGGTGGATGCTGTTGCATCTCCAAAGTCATCAGAGTTGGCTGGAGGTTCTGGAACTCATTTGAATGAGCTAGAACACGTTTGAAAGCTATAGAGCTCAGTTTGTTATTGTTGTTGTTGTTGTTGTTGTTGTTTTGTGAGATAGAGTCTTGCCCTGTTGCCCAGGCTGGAGTGCAATGGCACAATCTTGGCTCACTGGAACCTCCTCCTCCCAGGTTCAAGCAATTCTCCTGCCTCAGCCTCCTGAGTTGCTTGGATTACGGCGCATGCCACCACACCCATAAAATTTTTTGTATCTTTAGTAGAGTGGGGTTTCATCATGTTGGCCAGGCTGGTCTTGAACTCCTGACCTTGTGATCCGCCCACCTCGGCCTCCCAAAGTACTTGGATTGCAGGCATGAGCCACTGCACCTGGCCTTTAGAGCTCAGTTTTTTAAAAGCATACCCTGATCATTATTCACAGATTGTTCATTTATTTGTCCTTCCCTTACTAGTTCTACTCATTCATGAACTTTGGTCCTGAGTTGGTGCTTCTTTAATGTATTCCTTCAGTAAGTTCTTCTGTTTTACGTACTTTTATTGTAAGTATACTAAGGGTTTCCTGGCGAGTTGTTTCCCAGCTAGTACCTTCCAATGTCTACTCTTTCTTCCTCACCACCTAGAATTCCTCACCCATTTCAGACTGGTGGTGAGCAAGTGTGTGTGTGTGTGTGTGTGTGTGTGTGTGTGTGTGTGTGTAGAGTGGGCCGGGCCCTCAGTAACAATGACGGGGTGTGGGGCACTGATGTGAGCCAGTAAGTTTGATGAAAACACTGAAATACATCCAGGGCTAGATGACCTTGGGAAATGAAACAGACAATGGGGCCAAATCCAACTCCAGGCTTAGGATCTAAAATCGGAGCATGAAATAGACATCACATGGAGTCCAAATGACCCTGGACAATCCTTTGAACTGTCCACAGAGTTTTGTATATGTCACCTTCTTTGAGCACATTGGGGACCTACCTGATGTTTCCCAATGGGCCATCCCCAACCAGTGTTCCTCCACGGTCTCTCTCTCCACTAAGACTCCCTGTCCCCGATTCCTGCAACCCTCCAACCCCTTTTCTCTCCTTCCTCTTTGGTCAGGTGCATATATTTGAATTTGCATAAATTGACTGTAATGTTAGACCTTGGAATCTAGACTTGTAAAGTACAAAAGTACTGGGGAAGATATAAGAAATAGTTCATAGGCTGGGTGTGGTGGCTCATGCCTGTAATCCCAGCACTTTGGTAGGCAAAAGCGGGTGGATCATGAGGTCAAGAGATGGAGACCATCCTGGACAACATGGTGAAACCTCATCTTTACTGAAAATACAAAAATTAGCCGGGCATGGTGGCACGCACCTGTAGTCCCAGCTACGGGGGAGGCTGAGGCAGAAGAGTCACTTGAACCAGGGAGGTAGAGGTTGCAATGAGCCGACATCATGCCACTGCACTCCAGCCAGGCCACAGAACTGGACTCCATCTCAAAAAAAAAAAAAAAAAAAAGAAAGAGTTTATAAGTAACAGGCTTGTAAAACGGGGTCAGGAAGATGGATCAAGTGTTAGACTTGATGTGATAGCACATGGAGGGAAGGCTGGCCAGGCAGAGCTCTTTCTAACGTATCCACTGACTGGCCCAGGAGTGTCCTCATCCACAGTACCAAGTTGATTGGGCAGCAAGAATGAGGCGTAAAAAGAGAAGGAAGAGAATATATTAGAGCCCATACACAGTCATCCATAACCCCTCTCCCTGTGTTTATTATCAATCTGGAATTGAACACTGTTTGTAGGATTTCTTGACTTAGATTTTTGTAAAACTGTGTATTGCAAGGGTATATTCTACTTAATGTGTTTGTTTACAGTTCTCAATGACACACTGAAATTGAGTCTTCAATTTGAACACAAAAAGTATTTTCAAGGCTGGGTGAAGTGGCTCACACCTATAATCCCAGTACTTTGGAAGGCCGAGGCGGAAATATCACCTGAGATCAGGAGTTTGATACCAGCCTGACCAACATGGCAAAGCCCTGTCTTTACTAAAAATACAAAAATCAGTGGGGCATGGTGGCACATGCCTGTAGTCCCAGCTACTTGGGAGACTGAGGCTGGAGAATCGCTTGAACACAAGAGGCAGAGGTTGCAGTGAGGTCAGAATGTGCCACTACACTCCAGCATGGGTGACAGAGCAAGACTTTGTTTCCAAAAGAAAAAAAAAAAATTTCAAGACATAGCACCTCAAAATGCCAATAATTTGCTATATAGACGTTTTGAAATTAAATTGCAATATGATTTAATAGTAGTTTAAAGTATTATAAATAGAGAAAAGTATAAGCATAATTCTATCATCCTAATGTAAAAGTTCTTTTGTTTTTGAAACAGTCTTGCACTGTTGGCCACGCTGGCCTGAAGTGGCGCGATCTCGGCTCACAGTAACCTCCGTTCTCCTGGGTTCAAGTGATTCTCCTGCCCCAGCCTCCCAAGTAGCTGGGATTACAGGCATGTACCACCACACCCAGCTATTTTTTGTATTTTTAATAGAGATGGGCTTTCTCTATGTTGGCCAGATTGGTCTTGAACTCTGACCTCATGATCCGCCCACCTCGGCCTTCCAAAGTGCTGGGATTACAGGTGTGAGCCATCGTGCTTGGCCCAATAGTTCTTTTTTAATGTTATTGTCTTCCCCCACTTTTCTTCCTTCCTTCTTTGCCTTCCTTTCCCTTCTTCCTCTTCCCTTTCTTCCTTTTTTCCCTTCCATATTTATGCTGTGTCTGTTCTCTCCAGATGCTGTTCTAGGGCCTGGGGATACAGCATCACAAAACAAAGATTGCTACCCTCCTGGGGATTACATATATTAAGCAACAAACATAAAAATAAGTAAATAGTATGTGAAGCTTTATATTTTACTAGACAAAGAGTAAACTAGGGGAATAGGGTATGAGAGTGCAGGGGGGATGGTGGCAGGTGGTAGGTAATATTATTAAGGACAGTGGTCAAGACAGGTAACCTAGGAGTTAAACCTTCAAAGAGATGAGGGAGTTTCCCGCATGAATATATGAAGAAAGAGCAGAGAGAACTGAAACCACAAAAGCCTTGAAGGAGGAGCTTTCCTTGAAGGAGGAGCTTTTGAAAGTTCCAGTAATAGCAAAGAGGCCTGTGTAGAGCAAAATGAGTTATGGGATAAGGGTACAGGAGGTGAAGTAAGAAAGATGAGATTGGGCCCCATCATGTGGACTTTGAGGGTGTTGCCTGTCTGAGTGGAGTTAAGCTGACAAGTTGCATGCAGGTACACGTTTAATGCATCCTTCTGGCTGCTGTATGAAGAAAGGGTGGAGGCAGGTTAAGGAAGGCAGCAGAGGAAGCAGTAGGGAGCCACTGCACAAATCCAGGCAGTGGATAATTATTCAATGGATAATTCAATCCATTATCCAAGAGATAGTAGTGGCTGGGCCAAGGTGGAGCTCTGGTTCAAACATACCTGTTGTGCATGGTTCTAAATGCAATGCACTTGACTTTATGCCTCAGCCAGTGTGCGTAATACTGAAAAATAGCAGTTCAGAAACCTTAGTCACTTAGCTGTCAACCTCCTTAGCACTCTTTTCAAAGGACCTGTCATTTTGGGAAGGGGCATGTCTTGGAGAGTTTTGCTAATTCACTGCCTGAGAGTTGTCTGGCAGAGAATATCTATGCATTTATCAAAGTTCTGCTAATGAACATATTAATGAATCATTAATATCATTGTTTGCTGCTTCAAGGATCACATGCTACGTCCACTTACCTTCATGAAATCTGGTAAGCTAAATGCGTTTGAGATTATGAGATTCTTTTATGGCTAATTTATTTTATAAACTACAAATGTAAATCATACCGCTCTCACATGCAATTTCAGTTGAGAGGGTAACGACGATGTTGCCATAATTGAGACATTCTAACTCGGGGGGTGCCCACAGAACCGCTGAGTCGCATGCCATTTCTACTTTTTTAGTTGTTTTTAGTTTTGAAAATAATTTCCAGAGTGTCATTTTTGTAATTCTAATTTCAATTTATCGTCTGAACATTGCAATGAGCTTTGGGGGGGTATTGCAGCTTGCTTTGGGTCTTTGTCTGCTAATGTTTCTATTACTACATCCATAGCGAAACAAGAACATTTTTTTTAAAACTTCTGACATAAGCATTTTTCTAAATATGTTCTATTATGGGGCAGGAAACACCTCGGGGAAGTTTAACGTTGTTGTTGTTTTGGGTGGTGATGTTATGATGGTGGTGGTAGCTTTACATCTTTTCAACTTTTTTCCAGGGCAAGTGGAATAAGATAGGGGTTTGTGGAACCTGATCATAGAATTCCAGAAGTGGAGAGAATCTTAAGGATAACCTAGCCAGAGCCTTGTATTTTACAGATGGGAAAACTGAGGCTCAGTCTGGTGCATTAACTTAACGAAGAACCAGTACTTACGTGTTTTCCTGATATTATTTGAATATCGACAGTATCATACCCAAATATAGTCTAGGTTTGGCCTTGTCAGAGAAATGGCCTTTAGGTGGACAGGGAATTCTCATGGGGTTTTATTCCTTGCTCCTTATCTTTGCTGTAGTTATCTGTCAAAAGACCCATTATTCAGGTTTGAAGGGACACATTCAGCTTGTAAAAGGCAAAAGAGAAGGGGTTTAAGGTAACTATTCTTTCCTTATGGTTAGGTTGCTAGACAAACGATGAGGGAAATTGTTCTTCCAAAGCTGAAGAGAGACATCATGTCTTGCTGTGCATTGTCATTCTTTAGAGATTGAGCAACCCTCCCTGCTAGGGAACCACAGACTTACAATTCACTGCTCGCAGGGAAAGTCATGCCCTTTGATAACAGACAATAATGACTATACTGAAATAAGGCCACCGCTCAGACAGCAGAGCAGCAACACTGTTGGGAATGGCGGTGTAAGTATGGCCTAATTGATGACTGTGGTATCTGGGCTCTGGATAGGGCGCAAATTCTGGTGCTACATACTCTAGGCAATCTTGGACAAGACTTCGGGCCTCTGCTTTCTCATTTGTAAAGTGGGAATGACAATGCATACCTGACTTATCAGGCAAGAAGACAGTCAAGTGCCAGAGTGGGAGAGAAGAGTTCCCTGTGACATCTGGTGGCATGTGGTGCCTACTGGTAGTTCTTCCTTGGTCTGATATCCCTAAACCTCTGATAAACAGTGCAGCAAGGTCAGCTGAGAACCCTGTTGGGGCACTGAGAATCTGGTCAGTGAGGAGATTGAGAGGTCTGCTGTTTCAGTCATTATTTTTTGAGAAATACTGATTTTTACCAGCCACAGATTTGTCAGTATAGCTGTAGTGGCAGTGAACATGGGAGTTCTGGATTAATTTAAATTTAGGGTATCCCAAGACAAGGCTGTCTCCTGTTGTACATAATTACCATATTGATTAGAGTATTAGACATTGTGCAAAGTGGCTGTGCCTTTTCTTTCCTTTCTTTCCCCTTGTTTTTGGGCTGAGTTGGCAGCTTGTGAGTACAAGCATGTGGATCCCTTCGTCATTATGGCCTCTTGCTGATTTCTGCCTCTGAGCTCTGGGCATGATCTGGCAGCAGCATCTTGAGGGCCTGATGACCTGTGTGCCTTTTCATTCGGGGAAGGGGCATTGCCCCAGTGAGCTACTAGTGTAGCAGGTGCTTCAGCATGCTGGAAGAACTGCTGACACCAGCCCTGGACGTCAGCCTGCTTCAGGAATTGCGTGGGCTGAAGAGCACCATGTCACCCAGGACAGCTCACATCCAGTAATTGGTTGATGTATGAGCTAGAAAGTCCTGCCCTCTCATACTGTCTTGGGACAATGCCAGAGAACCATCATGGGTTCACAGCTCTCCATGGGGTCCACTGAGGCTTTGTTGAGACTCTCTCAGCTCAGCTTGCCTCACGCCCTATCCTATGTCCATGCCTTTCCTCTATGGGTGGCAATCCCACAAGCACGAGCTAAGGCTTCCCAGATGCTCATCTCCAGCTCAGAGTCTATTTCCCGGGGGCCCCAATCTAAGACAAGGGGCCCCTGGGAAGTAGACTCTGAGCTGGAGATGAGCACCTGTATGTCTGTATAAACGTGTGCATGTGCCGGTGCCTCAAGAATATTTTCTGTCTCTTTAAGTCTGCTCCTGAAAGTGCCCACTCACCATTGTCCTACCTTGCCCTGTATATTCTCCTCATTCAACAGTTTTTTCTCATGCTCTGTGCTTGTCAGCCTTTACTGACTACTGAGTTGTAAATTCCATCACCTTCCTTAGGGAGTGGTGTGTGTCCAGGTATGCGGGGACAGTAGCAGGGGAATGGGGCTAGTGACTAAACCGGACACTTCAACAACCTATGAATTAGAAATTTGTAGTACCAATGAACAGGCTCAAAAAAGAAAATGTTTTCTTTCCCTCTTCATTTTCATCTAAAGCATCCATTTTTAAGTATTCCACAGCCCAACCGAGTTAAAAGCAAATTTTAATTTAGAAACAACAATCTGAATTCACATCAACATGTTGGCTGTGTTTTGCTTTAGTTGTTGGGGCTATAGGCCATCTTTTTCTGGTTTTTACTGTTTCTGTGGTAATTTGTTTGTTCAAAACTTTCATATGCAGAACATATATTATTTTTATAAATGAAAAAGTAACACTTTATTAAGAACCCTCCTATCCTCCCCCCCCCTCCACTATCTCTTGTGCATATGCCTGGCAGCTACGGTGAGAAAACCCTAAATGTTTCTGACCTCCCTGAATTGAACACCTTGACAGAGCTCAGCAGGAGAACTTAAGGCTTTTTGGTCAAGGTAGAGAGAACCATGAGGGAATAGGGCATAGTTCATGTTACAGCTCATAATCTCAAAACATTGACTTTTTTAGTGCGGATTATAGAAAAGAAGGTGTGAGCATCACAAACTGGGTTGGGAAATTTCATCTTCCTTTTTACAGATGTTCATTAACATAACAAAACATGAGTGAACGTTTAGCCTGCACCCTTGTCTGTTCTAAGCAGAGGCAGAATAAAAATATGTCAAAAGTAAGTCCACTAGACTAGGAAAGGCATTTTCATTTAGAAAAAAAATTGACGTGAAATATGCGGTCACCAAAGGAGGGCCACCATGTTTTATTTTGTAATTATGAAAATTTGTCTCTTTTGACAAGTGAAATGAATTTAGGCACTCAGGCATGGGGAGAAAGTTGAATTGTCTAAAAATTAAATCAAAATAAAAATGAAAAATACAAATGGGTGTTTCATATTCACTAACATGGGAGTCATCTTTTAGATCTGACATTTTGAAGCGATCCCTGAGAAACTTGATAGCTCATACCTCTGAGTAAATTATGGCCCCAAACAGTATAGAAATAATTGAGAATGTTTGTTGTTTTTAAATAAATGCAATAAATCTGGAATGGTGTCAGCAGTCTGGAGTGTAGAGAGCACTGTTCTACACCCTGAGATGTACAATGTGCTGAGATCTCATCACAGGAAGACATACATATATAAGATGCCTTGTCTGTGACAGGGCAGGAATGCACAGACACATTCACCTACAGAGAGCAGCCTGAAGTTGATCAAAGAGGGTAGATGTTCAACAGAAATGGGCTCACATCTGGCTCCACTGTGTCCTAGAGGAGTTGCCCAGGCAAATTACTTCCCTTTAAAAAGGTGAATGTTGATGAGACCATGTCTCCTAGGGGTGCTAGGAAAATTGATAAGCACTCCTTACATTGTTGCTACTATGGCAGGTGTGAACACACCTTGAATGGTACCTGACGACTTTTAATAATCTCTCTGCTTATATGTGCATGTATGTGCATAATTTGTATGTGTTAATTTGCATTTGTGTAATTTGGCCACACACGTAGTTGGCCCTTGGTATCTGTGGGTTCTGCATTCTTGGATTCAACCAATTACAAATTGAAAATAGGCAGAAAAAGCTACACCTGTTCTAATGTGTACAGACCTTTATTCTTGTCATTATTCTCTAAATAATACAGAACAACAATTTCTATAGCATTTACATTGTATGAGGCGTTACAAGTAATCTAGAGATGATTTAAAGGAGATTGAAAGATGTGTGCAGGTGATACACAAATCCTATGCCATTTTATATCAGGGACTTGAGCACTGGTGAATTTTGGTATCTGCAGGAGGTCCCAGAACCAATTCCACACAGATATTGAGGAATTACCATACATACTTTGTGTATGTTTACTTTGCATGTGCTTTGCATGGGTACGTATGTGCTTTCTCTGTGTATCTGTGGGTGAGCATGGGTATAATTTGTGTCTGTGTACTTTGTATATGTGTACTTTGTGGGTGTGTTTATATGTGTACTTGTGTGTGTGTGTGTGTTTTGGTTTGGGCATCTTTAGGGAATGAAGCTCCTTTTAGGACCAGTAGTGAGCCACTCTGTGTGCCCTCACATGGCTCCACCCACTGAGAAGAGCTCAGAAGAGGACCTGGTGCATTGGTTTTAAACTGAGCAACTGAAATGACTGCCTCAGTTCCTGTGTATCCTTAGGTAAACTAAATACTATATACATGTATACACACACACACACACACACACACATACACACACACATATATATATACACACATACATACACACACACATTGCTGTGTAAAAAAATAAACTGTGCATATATTTTATACTATATTTTAGAATACTATGAGCTGTTTTTTTAAGTGCAGTTGCTTTTTAGCAATAACCTAGTAACATGGTGGTTATCCCAATCATTCCACAAAACAGTGTCTTGTGAACAACTAATGAGGCTGAGAGTCTTTAATTTCTTTAATTAGTTCCCTAGTCAAGGGTGGTTTAGTTCAAGGCAAAAATGCTCTTTGACCTAACTTGAGTAAAGGGGATTCATGGTATAAGATATTGGGAGAATCGCATGAGACTAAACGGAAAAGTTGAATATAAGCCCTTTTACTCCCTGTCTCTTCTCTCCTTGCATTTCTTTCTCTCTGGGGAAATATGATCTCTTAGTTCTGCACATTCACCTGCTGTCTAATCTTTCACTTTGATCTGGTTGTTTCTGAATGTATCCTGGGCTGGGGGCTCTCTTGTCTGCCAGAGGAGTCCTGAGCTCCCAGATTGAAGGAAGGAAGCCAGATATGGTTCAGCAAGGTGACTGAAATCTCTCTTCTGATTCTGGTGTGTGTGTTAGAGAGTAAGAAAGAGAGACAGAATTGGAGACAGAGACACAGGGAGACAGGGGACTGCACAGACAAACAGCAAGAGGAGGTAGAAAGAGAGAGACAGAGAGATACAGTGAAAGAGACGCCGACACACAGAGATACGTGTAGATGGAGAGGGACCACAGATCTGCACATAGAAAGGATAGAGAACAACAGGTGTGGGTGTTAAAGCTGGGGCCTCTGCTTGCTGGTAGAAGAGCTTCAATAATGGTCAGGCCAAGAGGGGGCACAAGGGTGCTGCTGCAGTGTCCAGGGTCCTCAGCTGGATATGCTCTGCTTGGCTGGGAAGGGCCTGGTGGGCCAAGAGCAGGCAACTTAGACCACTGTAGCCAGCCATACCATGGGGGATGTGCGTGGGGCTATGTGGAAGCTGGGCCTGGTGGGTCCTGACCATTGGCCACCTTTATCCTGGCACCCAGGGAGTCTGTGGAACATTGAAATGAATGGCATGTGTTGAGTAACTACTATCTAAGAGGGCATTTTAGGAGGATGAGCTCATTCTATCTCATTTAATTTAAAGGCAGGATATAATAGTTGTTGCAGGCTCAGACAGACAGATGTGGATTTGTGCCCTGATGGCTATTTAATAACTCTGTGACCTTGGATGATTGATTTATGGCTCCCTAAGCCTCAATTTCTCCATCAGATAAGAATAACAGTTTAGCTGCCATAAGGACTAGAATGCAGTAGAGCCTGTGACCTGTGATATTCGTAGCACAGAGTCCGCACAGGATCTGTGCTGGATAAATGTGAGCCCATTACCAGCCCATTGTGCGTGGGGTCAGTGTGATCCCTGCTTTCACTCGTGAGGAATCAAGACATGGGGGCTTTGATATGACCCTTCTGGCAATCTCATAGCTGCTGGAGGCGTCACAAGAATCCAGAGCCTCCTAGGCCGATTCCAAAGGTCTCACCCTGATGGATTATTGATTTTTTTTCTTTTAATAACACTGGCTTCTCGTAAACAGTGGCTTGAGAGTTTGCAAGTTAGGGAGTGGCCTGAGAGTTTGCAGGCTGCTGGCCTGCTCCTGGCTAGAGTCACTCTTTTCTTGGGGTCTTGGGGAAGGTGATTGAGGCTAACAGCAGTGGCATTATACCTCCCCACCCCCCCACCACACACAAGGGACTCTGGTCTTGGGGGAGTACTGTTGTAAGACCTAGAGTCACACATTCTCTTTTAAAATTAAGACGTTTTTAATTTCTTATTTTTTAATTAGTTAAATGACAAAATCTGTACATTGTTAAAAAAAAATCAAGCAGAACAAGAGAGTATAAAGTCAAAAGGTAGTATCCTGTCTAGTTCAGACCCTCAGGTGCCTATTCAAGGGACAATCATAGTTGTGAGTTTCTTGTTTGTAGAATATCCAAATTTCCTACCCATTTTCAAGTATTTGTGTGTGTGTGTGTGTGTGTGTCCTTCATTTATACCAATGGGCGCTGACTATATGCACACACATACATCATGCCTTTCTGTTCCGCCTAATGACTTATCTTAGAGAATATTCCACACAGCTGGTGCCTTCTTTATTCACCATAGGAGGTGGATTAGGTCTAGTTTATTCTTTTTTATGGTTGTATAGTATTTCATTGTATGAACATAGCAGAAATTATTTATATATTCTTATTGTTGGATAACATCCACCCTCATTCAAGTTTTTGCTACTATAAACAATACTGTAATATTTAGATGTCATTGAACACATTTGGAAACACATCTGTAGGATAAATTCCTAGAAGTGGATCCCTATGTCAGAAGGTAGGTGCATATACAGCTCCGGCAGATATTAGCAACGTATTTGCCACAGATGTTGCACAATTTTACTCCCATTGCTAGTGAATTCTTCATCTCTACTTCCTGGCGTTTACCTCCTATACATTAACGAACTTGTTGCTGTCTATCAACCAAACAAGTGAAAAACAGAATCTCATTTTAACTTTAATTTGTATTTCTTTGACATTGAGTGAGGCAGTGTTGGGCTTTCAGTAAACAGCATACTCATTAGCAAATTTTTAAATGGTTATATTTTGGTACAATTATGTGGATACAATTAGTTAAAACGCCCGTGCTGAGTCTCAGCCCAGATAGACTAAAGAGGGTATTTTTGTTCCATAACTAAACTAATCAACGAGACCAGTGAAAAGGCTAAGCTGGATTTCTTTTTTGTTTTTTGAGATGGAGTTTCACTGTTGTTGCCCAGGCTGCGGTGCAATGGCACGATCTCAGGTCACTGCAGTCTCTGCCTTCCGGGTTCACGCGATTCTCCTTGCCTCAGTCTCCAGTGTAGGATTACAGGCACGTGCCATCACACCTGGCTAATTTTTGTATTTTTAGTAGAAATGGGGTTTCGCCATGTTGGCCGGGCTGGTCTTGAACTCCTGACCTCAGGTGATCCACCCACCACAGCCTCCCAAAGTCCTGGGATCACAGATGAGCCACCGTGCCCATCTGGATTTCTTCTAAGGCAGACTGCATAAGATCTGCTATTTGGACCAGGACTTGGCAAACTTGTTTCTTAAAGGGCCCGACAGTAAATATTTTCGGCTTTGTGGGCCAGGTGGTCTCTCTCAGAATGACGCAACTCTGCCCCTATAGTGCGAAAGTAGCCAGAGACAATATATAAATGGTCATGGCTATGTGCCAATAAAACTCTGTAGAGAGGCCCTGGCCTGTATTTGGCCTGTGGGCTGCAGTTCTCAATCCTCTGTTCTACATTATCTGCATTAGTGGGTGTCTGGAGACAATACTGACACTTCATTTTGCAGATTCCAAATGGCTTGTCTTCCATACCTGTGACCCTCCAGTTACAGACGAAAGATATGCAAACTAGATGAACAAATGGATAAATAAGAGTCTGTGTAAATAAGAGTCTGTGTAGGTGTTTGGACATTTAGGATATTAAGCCTTAGAATCATGTCTCCCCTGAGAGTGAATGAGAGGCTGGGAGCTCTAAAATTTTCCCACTTGCATGCATAGCTTGCCCTTTGAATTGTTAATATAATGTCTTTATACCCTGACTACTTACTAACATATTGAATCTCCCCTGCCCCACACCCTAGTGGCGTGGACATGCCTACAGCTATTGTTTAGAAGATGAAAAGAACCATCCCGCCACTCCCCAAGGTCAAGCAACGCTGCTTTGAGACCACTGGAAGGGAAGTCAGGGCCAAGGGAAGCAGCACTTAGCTGCTGATTGGAGTGGGCCCTGCTGGCCATGAAACAAGTACCCACATTTCTGTGAGGGTGAGCGTTATGAAAGGTGTGGGGGGTGAAGAAAGGACTCGGAGGAGACAGGAGACAAAGGCAGACTCTGAGTGGAGAGTGGCAGCTGATGTAGGGAGCTAGGTGGTGAGGCCCTAGGGGGTGCAGGAGCTGGTGGGGCCCTGAGGGTGCTAAGGACAAACCAGAGGTGATAAGACCTTGTTGGATTTGGGTTATAAACATCACAGCGGGTAACTATAAAATCAATGAATTTGGATTAGGATGAAGGCTCTGATATGTCTGCTTTGTTATCCAAGCCTGGAACAGGGGAGGAATGAATGGATAAATAAATGAATGAATGAATTGAAGTAAGGAATACTATAAAAATGGACTTTTTATGCTCACAACATTATCCATTTGCCTATGAAGTCACATTAACAGTGCCTGGCACATAACAGAGTACAGTGCATATTAGTCTTACCAGCTAGCATCACAGCTGATGGAAAGTGTAAATGCAGATAATAAAGATGATAACAGCAAAAGTTCATTGATGCTGTATACCATGCAAGTTCCAGTTCTAAACATTTGAGATGAATTCCCTCATTTTATCCTCACAATAAATTAAGAAGAAGATGAGTCTTACCATTAATCTACTTTATAGATGAGGACTCGAAGTCACCGAGCAGTTAACTAACTTACATAAAGCTATGCAAGAGCTGTGTGTAAAGTATACCTCTGGGATTTGGAGAGGTGGCTCCAAAATTCCACGGAACATCACATTCCCCTGGAGATGTGTTAAACACAGAATGCTGGGCCCCACCCCTGGAGGTTTGGATTCAGTGGGTCTGGGACAGTGTCTGAGAATCTGCATTTCTTACAAATTCTGTTTTGGTGCTGATGTTGGCCTGGAAGCCATACGTTGAGAACCACTGGTGCAGGCTAGTTTAGTTCATTTCTGGCTGTTCTTGAACCCAAAGAACCTTTTCATTCTTTTAGTGTTACCGTTTCTCCTCCTTCGCCCCCTCCCCCATCTCCAGGGCTCCTGCCAATTCAACCAGCACAGTCACAAACTGAACCCCTAGGAAAAGACATCAAGTCACTTGCTGAAGCAATGTGTTTTCTCTCTGGGAGGTATTGAGGCGTTGAGTTCAAGGTCCAGGCTCCTTCTCAGAAATGATGCCCCACAGTTTTACTGCAGACGGCTGGAGTGTGCTTAGGCTCTGCCTGAAACGCAAGCTCAACTCTTCTCCAGTTTCAGTGTCTTACCCTCACAAGTGCTAAATTGCCCCATAAACAAAACACATCTGGTGTTTGACTCATGGAAAATATTTCTCTATGGTTGAAAAGAAGTGTGTGGATAGTCTGACTCCATTAATTTCCACTGGAGTGACTCTGGACCATCTGCTTCTGGCTCTGTGGTGGGGGGGAGGGCTGGAGGCCTGGGAAGTTCAGTGTGGGCTCCACGGAGCTGTGGGTAGGTGCCCACATCAGCTGTGCCCCTGGTGGTCTGAGAGATGCGTCCCAATGCAAGTCTGCATGCCCTGGATGTTTCTGAGACTCCTCAGACCTGCAGGAGTGCTCTGGTTATAGCGGAAATGGCCTGGGGCCCCACTTGCCTTGTTCTCCGTCACTGGGGTCTAGTAGGTGGGTTGCTGTGGCTGTGATGCTATTTCCAGGATCCCTGTGATATCTGTGTGGCCCTGTATGGTGGACACTCCCCATTCCTTTCAAATGGGCTTTCTGCCTCAATTCTGGGATATCCATCCAGGGCTTACAGGAAGGTAGAGGGGCTCCCCCCTGGGGGCCTCTGGAGCCCAGCTGTTCGGAGAGAGGAAGACCTTTGGGCAGGTACAATAGATAATAAGCTTTACTACAGCGGACATGAAGGGCAGGCTGGGCTCTGGATGACACAGACTTGGGTTCAAATCTGACTTCTCCTTGCTGGGCCCATGTGTCCTTTGTGAAGCTATTAGCTCCTTGACCTCTATATCATCATTTTAAGGAGTACTTTTTACAGTTGATGTGACAATTTGCCAGTTGCAAATTAAGTCACTTGAATAATGCCTGGCACACAGAAGATGCAGCTGTTAATAGTATCAGTTACTGTTCTTAGAATTCTGGCAGGCATAACTCAAAGATGGACCCAAGATGACCGCCCCCTGGTGTCCACACCTTGTATAATCCTCTGCCCTTGAGTAAGGGCAGAACCAATTAATGTGATGAGATAGGACTTTGAGTTAACCAAGGAGATTAACTGGGTGGTCCTGACTTAATCAAGTGAGGCCTTAAATGGGACTGGCCCCCTTCCTGAAACTGGAGAGGCTGGAAATGTAAGAGAGATAACAAGAGGAGCCATTTGGCAAGGATCTGAGAGTGACATCTGCTTGCTAAGAGTGGTTCACAGACAATAGCCATCAAGACTGCAGGGACCCCGGTCTTGTCTTACGGCCACAAAGAAGTAAATTCAGCACCTAACTGGGGTAGCTGGGAAGCAATCCGTTTCAGTCAAGCCTCTGGATGAGAACACAGCCCAGCTCAAATCTTGCTTTTAGCTTTGTGAAACCCTGAACAGAAAACCCAGCTAAAGTGCGCCCCAGTCTTGACCTCAGGAAACAGTAAGATGATACATGTGTGTTGTGTTAAGCCACTAAGTTTGTAGTAATTGAAATCACATTAGAGAATGAATACAGAGATAATAACATCCACCTCAGAGATAGATCATGAGAAATAAATGTGATAATCTGTGCAGAGCATGCCAGACAGTTGCATAGTAGCAGCCCTGGATTTCAGCATCTGTTTCAGGTTCCCACCTAGGTTCAGATCATGTTCCCAATTAAGAAGCCTAGTTCTTCCCCACCAGGAACATTTTCTTACCTCAAAACCCCAGCCTATTACCTAGAACCCTCCTGGATTCCTCCTGGTCATCCTCTTCTCAGGGGGGGCTCATGGCTCAGCTGCAGGGATCAGGATTCAGCCATGGCAAGACAGAGGCAGGGAAGTGGCTTAGAGAGGAACAAGAGTGAAGACTCCCCTCTGCAGTGAAGATGAGAAATACCCAGCTGCCTGGTTGTGAGGCAATCCCATGAGAAGATTCCTCGGAATCTGCAGGTGTGCTCAGGCAATCCTAGAAGGGCTTTCCCTGGGTCTTCCACCCTCCTGAAGGTGGTCTCTGTGGCCTGCACCCTTTCTCCAAGGAGTTATGGAGAAGGGGAAGAGGTGGGGGCAGGGGGAGACTGACTCCTAGCCCTTCTTGCATTGCCTGAGGTCCCTGTCCTCACCACTCTGAGCACATCAGTGGATTCTGAGGACCTTCTCATGGGATTGCCTGGTACCCAGGGAGTTGGGAATTTCTCTGCCCCACTGCCGAGGGGACTCTTCACCCTAGTACCTCTCTGAGTCACTTCCTTGCCTCTGCGGCTGCAGACACTACACGCAGACTTCCACCACTCCTATCTTCAAATACTGTGTTTTAGTCAAATGCTTATGTTCATTTCATGAAGACACTGGTCTAGAGGGAATCCTGGTGACCTGGTATGATGGAGAGGAAGGAACATAGGCTTTGGTGTTGTACAGAGAAGATGTTCAAATCTAAGCTCTGCCAGTTACTAGCTTTCTGAACTTGGCAAGAAGTAGTTTCTGTAAGCCCTCGTTTCCTCTTCTGTAAAATGGGATCGTTACATCTCCATGAAAGGTTGGCTGTGAGGGGAGAGGAGAGAATGTGGTTCAGGTCTGGCGCACGAAGCTGTTTGGGCATGTGAGTGTTCTCCCCATCCACCCCTTTGTAGCTCTGAACGTAGCAACTTTCTATGGCAAGAAAAGTCCAAATGCAGTGTAGTGTGAGTGACAGATGAAGAGAGAAATCAGATCGTGGGACCACTCTATGAAATTCCAAGCTGTTGTCCCAGGAGTCCTCCGCAGTGGGGCAGGTCGGGTTTATACTTCTTTGCCTCTTCTCAGGCAGGATTATCCTTCCCACGGAGCATGTTATCATCAGTGGGACCATTTCTGTGTTCATCCAAACCTTCTGATTAGAGGCTCATGAATATTCAAATACCTGTCTCCCCTTATTTGCCTATTAGCATTCTGTGTCTAGGCTTATTTTGTGGTTTTTCTCTGTCGCACATTGGTTCAGTGATTCACGTGACATCATCTGATGTGACCGGTTTCGAGACAATTCCGACTATTCCCAGTCCCAGGCAAGCCTGGGTCCTCGCCATGCCCTGGCTGCCAGCTTCCCCTTGCTCTTCTGCTCCCAAAGACGGGTGGGTGGTGGAACAGCCTGCAGAGTGCTACTTTGGAAACTCGCTTCTGGGATTTTAAAATTCATATTGATAATAATAATCCACTACATGTGTCTCTCACTTCAAATTTTACAAAGAGATTTCATATCATCCTGTTTTACAGTCTGGCTTTTTGAAAATGCAAAACGCTGACATTCTTTTTCTGAATGAGGCCATGTCTCTTTTCCTCGTGAATATTTAACAACAAGATTAGAACAAAACAGAATCTGTTTTAAAGCCCAGCTGTACCATGATGTCTCACAATGGTACAACGTAGAAGGGAATTTGTCTTCTCTCTCCCCTATTGGGAGAGAGGTTGGAGGTTGGTTTGAAGTCCATTTAGCTCTGTGGGGAACCCAGTGTGTATTAGTTTTCTATGACTGCTGTAAGAAATTACCACGAATCTAGTGGCTTAGAATAACATACCTTGATTCTCTTACAGTTCTGGCAGTCTGAAGTAAGAAACGGGTGGCTGGGCTATGTTCCTTCTGGCAGTTCCAGGGGAAAATCCATTTTCTTGTCTTTTCCAGCTTCTAAAAGCCACTTCCATCCCTTAGTTCATGGTCCCTGTATTAGTCAGGGTTCGCTAGAGGGACAGAACTAACAGGATATATATATATATATATATATTCTGTATATATGAAAGGGTGTTGGGTGCCTTGACTCACATGATCATAGGATTAAGTCCCATGATAGGTTGTCTGCAAGTTGAGGAGCAAGGAAGCCAGTGGTGTATCAGTTTGAATCCCAAAACCTCAAAAGTAGGGAAGCCCACAGTGCAGTCTTCGGTCTGTGTCCAAAGGCCTGAGAGCCCCTGGCAAATCACTGGTGTGAGTCCAAGAGTCCAAAAGCTGAAGAATTTGGCGTCTGATGTTCAAGGGCAGGAAGCATCCAGCACAGGAAAAAAATGAAGGCCAGAAGACTCAGAAAGCCTTCTCTTTCCACCTTCTTCTACCTGCTTTGTTGTAGCTGTGTTGGCAGCTGATTAGATGGTGCCCACCCAGATTGAGGGTGGGTCTGCCTCTGTCAGTCCGCTGACTCAAATGTTAAATCTCCTTTGGCAACAACCTCACAGACATGCCCAGGAACAATAGTTTGCATCCTTCCATCAATCAAGTTGACACTCAGTGTTAACCATTACAGCCCCTTTCTCCATCTTCAAAGCTGACCATGAAGCATCTTGAAATCCCCCCTCTCTCTGACTTCTGCTTCTGCCATCACATCTCCTTTCTGCTCTAATCTTCCTGCCCCTTACAAGCACCCTGTGCTTACATTGGGTTCACCCAGATAATCCAGGATAAGCTCCCTGTGATGGTTAACATTGACTGTCAGTTTTATACCGATACTTTACATCCTTCCATTCTGATTGGATGGCTTATTTTGTGGTTTTTCTCTGACGCACATTTGTTCAGTGATTCACACAACATCATCTGATGTGACCAGTCACATCAGATGGATGCAAAGCATTGATGTTGATTGGATGGAATCCTGATTGGATGGAAGGATGCAAAGTATTGTTCCTGGTTGTGTCTGTGAGGGTGCTGCCAAAGGAGATTAACATTTGAGTCAGTGTGCTGGGAAAGGCAGACCCACCTTTAGTCTGGGTGGCCACAGTCTAATCAGCTGCCAGCACAGCCAGAATATAAAGCAGGCAGAAGTGTGTGAAAAGACTATACTGGCTTAGCCCCCCCAGCCTACATCTTTCTCTTGTGCTGGATGTTTCCTGCTCTCGGACATTGCTCCAAGTTCTTCACCTTTAGGACTCGGACTGGCTTCCATGCTCCTCAGCCTGCAGATGCCCTATTGTAGGACCTTTTGATCATGTGAGTTAATACTCCTTAATAAACTCCTCTTTATGTCTATCTATCTATCCTATTCTGTCCCTCTAGAGAACCCTAATACACTCCCCATCTCAAGGCCCTTAACGTAATCACATCTGCAAAGTCCGCTTTGCCATGTAATATCATATCACTTGGACATCTTTGGGGGGACCCATTCTACTGAACACGCTGTTCTGATTTAGATAGAATGGTTTTCTCTGGACTGAGGCCTGCCTGTGTGTCTAGGTTATGGCTCTCCTGGCATTGCTTCTTCTTCTCTGCAGGGTGGTCTTCTAACAGATGCTATGAGTTTCTCAGCTGCAGGGTAACAGTGTCCCCAGCGGGTCCATGGAGGGCAGATTGTGATGCATTCAGCAACAAATACCCAACTTTCAGGCCAGAGCTCTGTGTGCCTAAACATCACCCTTAAATGTGACACCCAGTTCAATTCTTTTTTTTTTTTTTTTTTTTTTTGAGATGGAGTCTTGCTGTGCCACCCAGGCTGGAGTGTAATAGCGTGATTTTGGCTCACTGCAACCTCCGCCTCCAGTGTTCAAGTGATTCTCCTGCCTCAGTCTCCCAAGTAGCTGGATTACAGACATGCACCACCACGCCCAGCTAATTTTTGTATTTTTAGCAGAGACGGGGTTTCACTATGTTGGCCAGGCTGGTCCTGACCAGTTCAATTCTTACAAGCTCTGCTGAGTTAGGAATTATCATGTCCAGTTAAAGCTGAGATGCAGAGATGTTAAATAATGTGCTACCTGACTCCTGTATAATATGGTTCATGAATTCTGGTAGCAGACAGGCCTGGATTCAAATCTAGATCTGATGCTTTGTGACTCTGTGCATATTATTTCACCTCTCTGGGCTTCCATTTTTCCATCTGTAAGATGAAAATGCAGTACCCACGTAATAGTTGTTGTGAGCACTAAATGGGGGAAGGCTTGTAAAGTACTTAGTGTAGGGTCTGGGTTAACACATGTTGGCTGTTTTATCATAATTATTGTTACCCCCAAGATTAGCATTATTTCAGCCAGGCATGGTGGGTTACACCTGTAATCCCAGCACTTTGGGGTGGCCGAGGCAGGTGGATCACTTGAGGTCAGGAGTTTGAGACCAGCCTGGCCCATATGTTGAAATCCTGTCTCTACTAAAAATACAAAAATTAGTTGGGCATGCTGGTACGTGCCTGTAGTCCCAGCTGCTTGGGAGGCTGAGGCAGGAGAATCACTTGAGCCCAGGAGGCAGAGATTGCAGTGAGCCAAGATCGCACCACTGCACTCCAGCCTGGGCGACAGAAGGAGAGACTCGGTCTTAAAAAAAAAAAACGGATTAGCATTATTTCTAAGAAATGCATTTTTTGCTCTTACTAGAAGTTGTTATAATAATAACTATTGAAATTGCTGTTATTATTGCTCCAACTGGAGACATGAACAAAGGTGACTCCCTGAGATTTGTGGACCCTGGAACACTTGTCTTGGTTGAACATGGCTTATACAACATGCACAGTAAAAACTGACTTGTACACAGTCACACTTGATCCTCAAGCCAAACTAGGATGGAGGTGCAGCAACTATTCCCATATGATATATGAAGGAAATGAGGGAAGTTAAGTGATTTTCCAATGACAATACTAACATTAGTCGGTGAAATGTGAACCTCCTGTGGTCTGCAGGAGTTTGGACTCCTAATCCTCCACCCTCTGTGCTTTGTGGAGTAGGTCCTGGTAGATAGACATCATAGCCTATGCTCTCCTGCCCACCTCTGACACTACATGCATCCTGGAGCCTGAGAACTAGGTGCCAATTAAAGCTCATTAGGATACCACTGTCTCAGGCAGAAATCGGAACTTCTAACTCAGTCCCCCACTTCACTGGGTTCCTGTCCCACAGAATGATGGGAGCAATGGGCCCTTTGGGGCATTTCCTCAACCTACCCAGAGCTACTTCCTCATGTATGTCCTTCTCGATCGCCATAAAAGTCAACATTTACATCAAAGCTGATATTAACGCCAAAGCACAGGGAGCAACTTGGGGAGTTTTCTTTAGAACAGAAAGTGTCCAATTTCTAAAGATCTGTTGCCATCTCAGATAAATGTTGACTTCAGCCCTTCTGGGAGCTGCTGCCATGCATACCAACAGGGTCCTGGTGCTGTGCTGAGGCAACCCACACTTCTAACAGGGTGTTTGTCAACAAGAGGATCTATGTGAGGCTAGAGGACGTCTTGAATAATGTATCAAATCCACACGTTAAGGTTGATTAAAATCCTAAGTGCATTATCTAACTGGAGCAAAAGGCTCTTGAGATCTCTGGTAGTTGAAAGTATTGAACTTCAAGGACTTTTGTCCTTACAGCACTCTGAGACAAGGAATAGCAGGGACATCTCAAAGTGAATTCATATTCAATGGGAACATTACATCATTTATTTGATTCTCACATAGCCAGAAATAAAGCACACTAGGAGTTTATCTCTTTTGCCACCTTTTCATAGATGCAAAACTAAAAGGAAGGAAGGTGTGAGAAGCCAGTTACTAGGGTTTTGAGGCCCATGTTCTGTGCTTCATCATATGCCACATGCTTGATTCTCAAGATTTCTACTGCCATCAGGGGAAACTTTCACCTGATCTGGCTTGGGAGAAACAGACCCATAAACTGGTGATTCCTGAAAGAGTCGTGTTTCATAGTGCACCCAATAGGAATGTGGTTTTCCGTGAGAAAACCACTCATGGGAAGTCCCTGAGAAAGGCAGAGGCCAGGATAGCCAGACTCCAGGGTGAAAACTTGACCTTTGCCTTGGACACTGTATATGTCCTCTGCCTGTCCCACCAATGCATTTTGCAAGCAGATAACTTTTGGTCTGATTTTACAGGTTCACAGATGGAGAGAAAGTTTGCTCCAGGATGATTCATAGCCCAAGTATCACTCATACATGATGCAGATGATTTTAGATGCAATTTTGGATTTAAAGTTGGAACTGAAATGGGTTAGGAAATTTAGGGATGCCAGGTGGGGTGAATATATTTTGCACATGAGAAGGACATGAGTTTTGGAGGGTAAAGGGCAGGGTGTTATGAATTAGATCGTGCCCCCGCCCAGCCAAATTTGTGTGTTGAAATCCCAAACTCTGGTTCCTCAGAGTATGACCTGATTTAAACATAAAGTCTTTACAGGGCTTATCAAGGTAAAGCAAGGTCATTAGTGGGCTCTAATCCAAATGACTAGTGTTCTTATAACAAGAGAAAATTTGGATACAGAGACATGAACATGGGGAAACATCAAATGAAGATGAAAGAAGGGATTGGTGTGATGTTTCTTCATATTAAAGAAACTCCCAACCTTCTCTCCCAGTCTCTGGTCAGCAAACCACCGGAGGCTGGGAGAGGGGCATGGAACTGATTCATCCTCCAGCTCTCAGAAGAAACCAATGCTGCTGATATTGTGATCTCAGATCAACAAAGCTCCAGAGCTATGAGGCAATGCATCTGTGTTGTTTAAACCACTCCGTTTGTGGTACTTTTACGGCAGCCCTAGCAAACAAATATATATTTTGGTAAGTTAGCTGAGAGATTACTTTGTTCACATGAAATTTGATGAGAAGTCCATTGTGGAAAGCAGATAAAAGCTCTGGGTGAAGTGGACTTTAAGAACATAGAGACTTTTCTCTCCTGTTCCCTTCTCCCTGAAGTGGTTCTGGGGAGGCTCTTGAGGAGCCCTGAGACTACAGTTTGAAAATTGCTGACCGCTCTAAGGATAGTAAACAACACTGACATAATTTGACACCAACAGCCAATTAGTAGGGCTCCAGGAGCTCCTGAAAGCACTGTGTGAAGGAGGATTTGGAGACTTCACTCAGGCTCAAGAGTAAAGTGTGCAGTGACTGATTAGTGATGTCTGCCACAGGCCTGGGAGTTGGGAGGGAAGTAATCATCGAACAACTATTTTCCATTCCTGGACCAGTGCCACTTCCTCATTTGGCAGAAAGGTCAAGTGACTGACTCAAAGCCACACAGCTCTTTTGGAATCAGATGAAATGAGTGGTGTTTGAAGACCATTTCTGATGTGTGTGAGACTTATTCCTCTGTCTATAGATCCACACTGAGGCACTGACAAAAGCCTGGTCATTCATTCAGTGGAGCCCAGCTTTCCACAGTCTTTTGACTCTACAGCCAAGGTGTGCACCTGCCTTTATTCTTCTCACATTGCTGGCTGTACTGTTAGAACTTCCTTCCTTTCTCTCTCTCTCTCTCTTTCTCTCTCTTGAATTTCTGTGTTGGGCTTTTTCTGTACTTGAGCATGCTCCTTCCCCCTCCAGGAAGCATTGGCACCAGACCACTGATTTTCAGTTGGGGGATAATTTTGCCAACCAGGGGCAATAATTGGACACATGTTTGGCTGCTGCCACTTGGGAGAAGTGCTACTGGCACCTCATGGGTGGAGATCAGGGATACTTCTCAACAGCTGTGGTCCCCCAGCAAGGAGTGGCCGTGCCCCGAATATCAGAAGAGCCAAAGTTGAGAAGCCCTGCTCTATTGTTACCCTCCCTGCTGCTCATGCTTCCAGAAGTTGCCTTATTTTTCTACTTCCTCTTTCCCAGAGCCCCAGCTCCCAGAGTGTCCTCTATAGTCACCTTCCCACAAACTCGCCAGCCCACACTGGGCAGAAGCAGGGAGTCATCCTGGAGATGCCTGGAAGGGTGTGGCTTGCCAGTGTTTTGACCACACCTCTCTGGAGAATGTCCCTAAAGCCCGAGTCCCTTGAAGAAACAGATTCTGATGAAGGGGCATCATGGGGACTCTAAGGACAAGCTGCTCTCCCAAAAGTCATCCTGCACACTCCAGTTCTCTCCCACTGGGGTGTCACTGCCATATATCACCCCCTGGGTATTGATTTAAGAGTCTCCCCCACGGGAGGATATTGTCTAATTTGGGACTTGGGTAGTGGAGGGAGGCTTTGGTTAGACCTCTTGGCTCTATTCCACAGGGCTTCTTGTCTCTATTTCTGGAAAGGAAAAATTACTTTTTATAGAATCACAGAATTTGAGAAATAGTTTTCAGAAGCTCCTGTTAGGGACTGTAACAAAGCCGAAGTCTGATGGTATCTGACATGGTTTATTTACATGTCTGTTGTCTCTCTCTCCCCCTCCTGGATGTGAGTTCCTTAAAGTCATGGGCCACTTCTTCTTCACTAAGGTATTGTCAGTGTCCAGCAGTGTACTGGCGTGCAGGACACACATGCACAAGTCTGCTGAATAATGAATGGAGGCACTGATTAAGTGGGAGCTGGAACAAAAACTCGTGTGTGTGTGTGTGTGTGTGTGTGTTTGTGTGTGTGTGTGTGTGTGTGTGTGTGTGTGTGTGTGTGTGTGTTGAGACGTAAGAACAATATGTAAGGCATGGCATGGTGGCTCATGCCTGTAGTCCCAGCACTTTGGGAGGCTGAGGCGTGTAGATCATGAGATCAGGAGATTGAGACCAGCCTGACCAACATGGTGAAACCCTGTCTCTACCAAAAATACAAAAATTAGCCGGGCGTCATGGTGTAATCCCAGCTACTCAGGCGGCTGAGGCAGGAGAATGGCTTGAACCCAGGAGGTGGAGGTTGCTGTAAGCTGAGATCACACCATTGCACTACAGCTTGGGTGACAGAGTGAGACTCCATCTCAAAAAAAAAAAAATAGATATTTAGTAGGTGCTTCAGAAATACTTGTTAAACTAATCGTTGGTTGCTGCTGCTGCTTCCATCTCTGTGCTGAGCATTTAACATACTCATTTCGTTGCCACTCTTACCTTACAAGGTGGGTACTATTCTCTCCATTTTAAAAATGAAGACACTGGGCTCAGGGAGGTTTAGTAACTTGTTCAAAATCACAGTGCCAAGGAGCAACAGAGCTAAGATTTGAGTCTTGCTCTGGCAGTAAAATCCAAGCTTATATGTGCTACTCCCCCAACTTGCTTGACTTGTCCCCAAGTCAAGCAAGGACATTTGGGACCCATTTTGTACTCCATGGGACCATTGGCGTCTTGGCACAGAGACAGGCCTGGTGAAGCTGGCATTTGGGAAGGAGTATTGGGGAGCAAGGGTAGATGCAGGAAACTACTGTCTTACCCTGGGCAGAGTCATCCAGATGGGAACAAGGGGAAGACAACGAGAGGGGGTGGGCAACTGGAAAGAAAGAAAGATTTGCAGAATGTGCAGGGCCTGGAGTCTTGGAATGTGGAAAATCTGGGAAAAGACAGCAAAGTTAGGAGACATGGGTGTAGGAACAGCAAGATACTGAAGGGATTTTGGAGTATGTTGAGCTTGAAGCTCCTGAAGCATCTGAAGGGAGACACAAAAAGGGTAATAGAATCCTTTTGTTATCACATGGTAGAACCCATTAAAAGTAACTCATGCCTAAAAGATCATATGTTGGATCATATAACTGAGAAAGATGGAGTGCTGCCATTAGGCATGATTGGCTCTAGGAGTTCAATGAAGACTCCAGGGTTCCAGTTCTCTCCAGGAGATATAATATGCTGAGCTGGTATCATGGCCACAAGTTGCCCCGAACTTACTTCCTTGCAGCCTAGAAACTTGTAGAGGCAGGGGGGAGAGAAAGAGACAGTGAACAAAAGAAATAGAGATAGGGAGAGAGAAAAATAGAGATTGATGGATTGCTTGGGTGGCTCTAATGACAGCTTCCCGAATCCCAGGTCTCTGGCAGTCAATACCCCTCCACCACCAAGTGTGGGAGACAGGAATCTCTCTACTGGCAGCCCCTCTACAACCACATGGACTGGTCAGTTAGCACTTCCCCAATGAAAGGCATGAGAGACAGGCAGAAACTTAACCAGCCTCCACTCTAATGCGCAGAGTGGTGTTCATCATTCATTCTGCAAGATGAACGTCTGAGAAAGGGGATCATCCAGAAGGCAGGATCAGAGGAGAGGGTCTGAGTTCATGACTTTGCCTCTCCCAGGCCTGAGTTTATTTTTTAAAAGCACCATCTCATAGCATTTTCTTATTTCCCTTCTTGACTTGCCTGGGTGTCTCTTGGTCACAGGGGCTGCTTGGCAAGGAAGGAATCTAAGAACAGGAGCCTAGCCCGTTAACACAGGTAACTGAGAGCTGATGTCTATGAAAAGGCAGCAGCCCCTCTGCAGTTTTATTGCTTGTTTTGTTCACAGTTACCTGCAATATGGCATGGCTGCAGATGGATAGAAATATGCTTCAGTGTAACACATTTACAGCAGGGGGAGAAACACCCCCCAAAACACAACTGCTCAATGCCAAAAGCAGACTTTGCATTTCCTAGACTATGCTGCTTTCTGAATACAAAGAGACAGATGATTATTGCAGTAATGGACAATTGAGCTGTGGTCAGACACTCAAGAAGCACTTTAAACAGTTGGTTATAAATATAACATCAAAGTATGATGATTCACAGGAGAGGAAGATTAAAGCAGACCCCAGTAATGAAGTCTGAGATGGCACTTAGAGCTGGGATTCAAAGCTGGGCAAATGTAGGTCTTTGGGGCAAAGGGAAGGATAGTCTGGGCTGGGTTAAACCTGTACTTTCTGAGGGCGTGTGATAGACATGGAGATGCTTACCAACACCCCATTCGGGAAGGATTGGTGACCCCCGCTGTGTAGTCAAAAGAACCTTTAGGTATTCAGTTCTTCTTGGGGATTGCCTGAGCAGGAGGGACCTCAGACAAAGAGAGATTGAGAGGGGCACGTGGCAGGCTGAGCCATGGTGCCCCCAAGATAGCCACACCCTGATCTGTAGAACCTGTGAACACATTACTTTATATGGCAAAAGGCTCTTTGCAGATGTAATGAAGGTAAGGACTTTGAGATGTGAAGATGATCCTGGGTTATATTTGTGGGCCTAATGTAACCACAAGGTTCTTTGTAAGAAGGAAGCAGGAGAGGCAGGGACAGAAAGGAGCTGTGATGATGCAGGTGGAGGCTGTAGTTATGTGGTCTGAAGACGGAGGAAGGGAAATGTAGGCAGCCTCTAGAAGCTGGAAAGGATGGATGTCTCCAGAGCCTCCCAAGGGAGTGCAGCCCTGCAGACAACTTGGTTTTAGCCTGATGAGCCCTGTTTTGTATTTCTGGCATACAGAGCTGTACGAGAATAAATTCGTGTTGTTTTTAGTCACTGGGTTTGTGATCATTTGTTATAGCAGCAATGGGAAATGGATTTAAAGGCCCAGCCATTCTAGCCCAAGGCCTGATGATCTAAAAGGCGGACGATTCTGGCTCCACAGCATCCTGTGGGGTGAGCTGGGGCAGCTATTGGGTCTGCTTCCAAGCCCAGCTTCTCCCTCTGCCCACTTCTTTCCACTCTTCCACAGCTATTGATCCCAAGGGCACCTTCTAATACGCATGTCAATGTACAAACACCATATCTGAGTTGGCTTCTACGGGAACCCATGCTATGTGACATTGTATAGCTGATAGGTAGTAACCCACACTGATTCAGAACACGAGTGTTGGGCCAGTCTGTCCAATGTGGTAACCTTGGGCATGTTTGCTTTGTCTTTTTCTTTTGAGATGGAGTCTGGTTTTGTTGCCCAGGCTGGAGTGAAGTGGCATGATCTCAGCTCACTGCAATCTCTGCCTCTCGGGTTCAAGAGATTCTCCAGCCTCAACCTACCGAGTAGCTGGGAATACAGGTGGGTGCAACCACACCTGTCTAATTTTTGTATTTTTAGTAGAGACAGGGTTTCACCATGTTGGCCAGGCTGGTCTCGAACTCCTGGCCTCAAGTGATCCACTTGCCTCGGCCTCCCAAAGTGCTGGGATTACAGTTGTGAGCCACTGTACCTGGCCTGCTTGTCTTTTTAAGCCTTAGTCTCCTCAACTTTCAAATGGGCATGAGAATGCCACTTGCACAGAAACTTGTAATGAGGATCTACTGACAGCCACCTGGAAAGCACATGGTTCAGGATTGGCTGTGGGATAAGCTGTTGAAAAACGTTACTAATGAGATTGGTGATGGTGGAATCTTAGATCCACACTGAGATCAAATTTCTGATAGATGTTGCCGGTGGGCGTGACGGTGACGGTGAAGACAATGATGTGAGAACTTCAGGGCTTGTGGACATGTATATGACTTGCAGAAGATCATCTATGGAGAAAGCTCATAGGTTCTGCTGTTAGTGCCCAACAGGGCAAGAGAGAGAAACAGTGAGGAAGAAACCTCTTCAGGCTCATCTTCTACCTTCCGCTTGCCTATTCTAACTCCAGAGATAGACTGCTAAGTTCTCGGCTGGATCCTAATCTCTGAGCTGGAATCCAGATGTTAAATACCAGGTTCCAGAATGGACATCGACCAACCTGGGTTTGACTTCTGGATTTAATTTCTAGGACTTTACTGTGCCAAGATGTTGGCTCTGGGACTCTCCACTCCCAAGGAGAGAGATGACCTGCATTGGGGCTAAGGGCATTGCAGATCATGTCCTACCTTCCTCAGGAGGACCCAGAGCCTGTAACTGAGGCTGGAAACAGGGGTCATGTGAGGATCATGTAGATGGAGAGAAGACAGGAGGCACCTCTTAAAGGATTATCTTGAGTTTCCATGATACTTTTTTTTAACTTGAAAAGAAGCATAAATTATATTCATGGATCTCAACTGTAAATTCTCCCCTCTGCCCCCCAAAAATAGCCCTTTGAAGAATATGAAAAGTGAGTCTCCTGCTTTTGCTCCTGGCCTCAGAGAGTTCAGCCTGTCAGAAAAGCACACTCTGCCAGTGAGCTACTGGGGATGCCTGGAACAAGAACTGCCACAGAAATGCCAGGGGACCCAAACTTGGACTTAATTCACAGTTTGCAAGTCCTCAACATGGAGCTAGCTGAACAGTTTCAACTAAATGAAACCCTGCATGGTTCTTCTGAGCTGGACCTGTGGGTGCTGTGCCTCAGCTGTCACCCCTGCTTCACAGCTGAAGATAAATCACAGCCGAAAATGGTCTTTAATGAAAACACTGACAGACCCTTCAAAGTAATGGAGCTCGGGGGTCTCCCTTTTGTTACATTCCATATATTATGCAATTACTGCCTTGGAAATGGCCTTTTCTTCATTCCTGAGAGGTGTGTGTCCTTGTTTTGGGACAGGGGCTGCAGACTGGGAGGAAGTTTTCATGCTTGGGACGGTGTGCGGGCTGGATTCAGCCTGGGCCAGACCTATCCTCTACAATTGGCAGCAATTTTCCGTTTCACGGAGGCCGAAATGAGCCACGTTTAATCACTAGAATCACTGCAGTGGGGGCTGGGCAGCACAAACAGGTCAGACATCCCTCCAATCTGCAGTTGAGTTGTTCATGCCCCAAGAAATAGGTTTTATGCTGCTTTCCTGCTCTGTACGATGGGGTGTGGCTGAAGAAAGAACAACTTTCCAAGGATGCCTGTTGAAGTGACCATGGCAAGAGCTATGGGTAGGGGGCATTCAGTACCATTAGGAAAGGGTGTGGGCACAGTGAACACTGTGTTATGGTGCAGCTGGGGTATTCGATTAGGATCTGGAATCTTTAGCAAACTCTGGGCTATTGCCTCTCTCTGACCTGCCTCTGGCTTTCTTAACTCCCCCTACCTCAGGAAGCAACTAACTCTACAACAAGGGGCCTTCCTGTTGGCAGCAAGTGAAAATGTGTCCCCAAGGAAGTACTGTACCGGGGATCTTTCAAAAGAGAAACACTCTTCAGGCTAACTTAACTTCAAAAAGTAAATGTATCACATAAATGTAAAGTTCATTCATATTCAAGTGCAGTTGGATCCAGAAAGTGAACTGATAGCTTCTTCATGCTGGCTTCATGCCCAGGAAAGTCCTTTCCCCTGGGCCCTGGAAAATTTCAGGCTCCCATGCTTTCAAATCCCAGAACTCATGGGATACAAAGAGATGCTGTATGCCCAGTAGTTTTAATGTGTTTCAGAACTGAGACCCATGCACTCACTGGGTCATATGATCTACCCTAAACCAATTGCTGTGGCCAGGGAGATGCAGTCTACTGATTGGCCAGGCTTGGAGCTGTGCAGTTACCCAGAGAACTGAAAATTGGATGTTAGGCATGCACAGGTGAAAATTGGTCCCTGGAGATGACACCAGGTCTACAGAAGGGGCTGGCAAGTGTTTGGATGATTTTCTTCCTGAGCAGGTGGTCACCCTTGGTATTGGATATAACCGTGACCCCTCTCAGATTCTTGTTTGACTACCTCTCCTTTGTTTTCTTCTCTGTGGTCACATCTGTCCCACACTTCTTGTTCTTCCATGTCTAGATGAGCAGGAGAAGCAAACTGTGGGTCCTGGGATATATATTCCCAAGGGGCTGCCAAGGGGCTGGAGGGTGAAAACCGGAAGAGTGGGGAGTTAGCACCCTTTGAGGTTCACTTTGAGGAAAGGGGAATGGGAGACATTCGGAGGCAATCGGAGACATGGAAATTCTTGCTCCTTTCCCCCCTCCATGAGCTCCATTTATAACCTCCTTCTGGAGAAGTGTTGGGTTCCCAGCAAATATGCCTGCTGAGAGATGTTCTATTAGATTACTCTTGTGGTAATAATAAATTACTACAAATTTAGTGGCTTAAAGCAATACAAATGTATTCTTGTATAGAATATACAAGAAAGTATAACATGGAAGTCAGAAGTATAAAATGAGTTGGCAGGCTGTGTTCCTTTTGGAGGCTTAAGAATCCATTTCTTAGCCTTTTCTAGCTTCTAGAAGCCATCCACATTCCTTGGTTTATGGCCCCTTTCTTGCATCACTCCACACTCTTGCTTTTGTGATCACATCTCCTCTGACTCTGACCCTCCTCCCTCACACTTATAAGGGGGCTTGTGCCTCCACTGGGCCCACCTGGCTAATCTATGGCACAAGGCTTCCCATCGCAAAAGCCTTAATCACAGGCACAAATCCTTTTGGCCACGTAAGGTAACATTTTCACAGGTTCTGGGGATTCGGATGTGGGCATCTTGGGAGGACATCTTTCAGCTGACCACAGCTTGTGTGGCTCTCTGAGCCTCACCGTGAAGCTCTGGACAGTGCAAGACTGTATTGTATTGTATTGCTTTTCTCTGTGTTTGCCTCACTTCCCCCCCACCCCACCTTTTTTGTCACCCTTACCACCTGGGGTGGCACACTCTAAACAATCTGCTTCTCTTTGATCTTTGCCCCAGGCTTCACTTTCTGAAGCAACAGGGTAAAGGAAACCTCCATGGGTTCACAGGGTGCCTTGCATGTCCTTCTCTTGCAGGACATCACCCTCCGCATGACCACTTGGTCGTTGACGTGTCTGGACAATGATCCACATGCAAAAAGGAGTCCTGTCTTTCTCATCTGTATCTTCAGCCCAGGGATAGAGGCAAGTAGTTGCTCATTCTTGAATGAGCAAATGAATGAATGAGTCTTTCAACTGCTCTGGAATTTTTGGTTCAAAACTTACTTGATCTGGAGACATGTCCATTAGCTAAACTTCTACCCTTTAATCACAGCTTTCTTCACATTAGTGCTGGGTGTGTGTGCACATATTTCATGCATCAGTGGGGGGTAATTACACACATGCCCATGCTCAAGTACAGAGTCAGAGAAAAAGAAGACTACCCCTCCCAGCTGTATGACCTTGGACTAGTTACTTCACCTTAATAGCACCATTTCTTTGTGAAAAAATTAAATTTATTCCATAGAACTGGTGAAATGATTTATTTTGATGATAAAGTAGAAAGTATTGAAGGCAATATAACCTGTTTGTAGTTTCTCAAACTCCAAATTTCAAGAACCTCTTGTGTATTTGTAGCAGCTAAATTTCGTTGGTCAATGCAGGAGACATCTTGTAAGACTTCTTTATAAACATGTTTCTTCAGTGATATTTTCCATATGGACTGCTTTATAGGCTGTTCGGCTTGGGTAGATGGACCCTTCTCCACAATATTTTCCTGTATACCACTTTCCAGTTAGAGGTAGCCATGTGTCAGCATTCTAGACAATTAGGTATAAGCCAAAACCTATGGGCAGAGCCTTCCAGAAAGCTTTCTTATTCTTTATTGAAAGGGTCAGATTCAGTCAGAATAGATCATCACCCTTTGCCTTCCTGTTTTCTTTCTATATCCTGTAGGCATGATGCCTGGAGCTCCTGCAGCCATTTTGTAACGTGAGGCACTGAGCACAAGAAAAAAGAATAAGAATCTCAGAGGATCCTGTCCTTGACTGACTGTAACCCATGAGCCAATATTGCTAGTGGTCTACCTCAAGACTCCTTATTTGTGCCTTTTCAAGAATAATACCAGAAATTTGGAGGAGAGGATAGGAAATGTAAAAGCAACCAACAAGAAAGTTATCATCACAGAGGTCTTTATCTCTCTTTAGGTTTTTAAGAGTTACAGAAAGAAAGGGGGACTCAAAACCAAAGCAAACCTCTACCCATCTCCCACAGTGGTCTGGAAGCAACTTGAAAGCAGTAAATGTATCTGTCTGGTGGTTAGTGTCTTTTGTACCTGGCATTTTGCCTGACATAGTAGGTGTTTGCTGAACAAACAAAGGAATTTTTTTTTCACCTCTTTTAACTTTGGCCAAGTCTATCTGGCTCACCAGAGCAGTTGTGATGACAGTTCTTTGGTGAGTTTTCAAACACTATACTATTTAAATACAGCACACAGTCTTAGGGGGCCAGGTAAGCAACTGGACAGCTGAACCTGGCTGGCCAGTCCTGTGTCACCAAAACTCACACATTTCATCTGAATCTTTAAGAGGAAAAACTTTCCAAACACTTGCTCCAATAGATAATTCTTTATGGTTGGTTTCTAATGAGGAACCAAATTTAAGGCAGATAGGAGAAGCATGTTCTTTAAAGGCTTGGTCTGTGTTCCAAGAATCATATGATCCAATGGGAGACATATACATGTCAGTAATTTTCAGGATTCTACCTGACCTTTATCCTGGACACCAGATACAGCTGCCAGCATCTCAACATAGAGCCCCTGTTTAGTGTGACTTTTCAAAGGGTAGGGATAGGTTCCTACTGGCCTTGGAATGTCTTCTTCCACAGCACCAACCTCACACCTTATTCATAATGGGGTGCACAGCCACTCCATAAGAGAGAGATCAACCTTTGAATGTTTATTGATATCTTTATAATTTCTTATGGTGGGGGGGACGTAAAGGCAAAAGAACATATTCTTGAGTAATTTATTCTGTTCCCTGGCATTGATGAAAGGGATAAAATTAAATCAGTGTTTCTACTCAAGTTGTTTAAAGGACAAGCCAAAATCACACCATTAAAAATTAACATCTAAAACAGATTGTACATTACTAGGGATGAGTTCAGACCAAAAGCAGAAGAATTGGCCAAATGAATCTACAGAATGTTGGCTATGATGAATTTACCCTCATTTCCAGTGGTTAAGAAATAAAAGACAGATTATCTTCCTTTCAGGCCAGGAAGGTTTCAGAAAAAGCCCAGGATATCTTATCTGAGTTTAAGGGGGAATGAGGTAAGTGGCTAAGGAAGGTCAGAGCTGGGGTTTTTCTGGAGCACCAAATTCATCACAAGTTATATCCCTGTGAAATTCATGTCAAAATTACCAAATTGTTTCCTTTCTTGGAGCTGCCTAAACTCTAGTGGAAAATAGGAACATCTGTTTAATTTCTCATGGCCTAAAAAACTTACTCAATACCCATTGTGCACATCTATTGATGGTATCTTTGAGTGTGAGATCCATTTATACATTCATCTGTCCATGCATCCAACCATCCATCTATCCATCCTTATCTCCATTTATCCATCTATCCACCTGTTTATCCCATCCATCTATCCATGCATCCATCCGTGCATCATCCATCCATCTCCAACCATTTATTCAACCATCCATCCAGCATTTCTGCAGTACATGCCTGTGTTTGGCCCTGTGCTGGGGCAGTGTTGAATTAGATAGAGACTTTGCTGTTCAAGAAATTACTTTAGTGCACAGCTTGAGAGCAGGGATTTTCAGCCTCCACATTACTTATGGTTTGGGCTGGATAATGTTTTGTTGTGAGGGCTGTCATGTGCATTGTAGGATGCCTAGCAGCATGCCTGGATTCCACCTGCTCGATTCAAATAGCACCTGCCTCCCCCTCAGTCATCATTATCAAAAATATCTCCAGATATTGGCAAATGTTTCCTGATGGGAAAGGGCAAAATTGTCTGTCCCTGGTTGAGAACCATTGCTTTAGAGTCAGAAACATAAATTCTGTTTCTGTCTTACCCTCTGACTGGTTGTTTATTTAACTAATGGTTATTTAACATTTTCTTATTCCCAGCACCCAACACAGTTTCTGGCGGAGAGTAGGTATGTGTCAAAACAAACAAGTAAATTAATGAGTAAGGGTCTATATTTCTAAGATTAGCTTGTCCTAAGCACTTGACAGGATGTTAGGAAGACCTTGAGCCTTGACTATGCACAGTGTCAAGCAAGCAACATATTCACTCAAAATGTGCCTCAGCTAAGTAGGAAAAAAAAAATCTACTTATGGGGTATTTAGCTGTGTAAGCCCGACAGATAATTGAGCGGCTGGATTTTTCAGTTTCAACAGATTGGTTTGCCATTCTGTAGCCACAATAACAGAGCAAAGTAACAATCATGTCTATGTTTAATTTTCTGAAGAGTGCTGCATCGCTGAGGCTAACAATCTGGCCAATTAAATGTGGCCGATTGGCACTCCCACACAAGTTTGGGGGTATTTAAAATAGCTCTCCGTAGAAGAAAAAAAAAATCCAAGCTGCAAAGAAAGTTGTAATTCTACCAAGATTTCATATTTCAAAAGCAGGCTTACACTGGTAAAATTGTTCTGGTGACAGCGAATAGACAAGCCATCTAGTTTGAGTGTATTAGTGTCAAATGGAGTGTTGTCTCTATTGCCAGTGATGGTGTCTATTTGTTAAATTGGATAATTTTTCAAGTTCAGTGAAATCATCAAGATTCGACTCCTTGTGGACTGAGATTATGGGACTTTTTTTTTTTTTTTTTTTTTGAGACAGAGTCTTGCTCTGTCACCCAGGCTGGAGTGCAATGGCATAATCTTGGCTCACAGCAACCTCTGCCTCCCAGTTTCAAGCTATTCTCCTGCCTCAACCTCGTGAGTAGCTGAGACTACAGTCACCTGCCACCACGCCCAGCTAATTTTTGTATTTTTAGTAGATACGAGGTTTTACCATATTGTCCAGGCTGATTTCAAACTCCTGACTTTGTGATCTGCCCACCTCAGCCTCCCAAAGTGCTGGGATTACAGGCATCAGCCACTGCCCTAGGCCACACTAAGCTTTCTTTACCACCTAAAGCTTTAGTGAGCAGTAGCTGATAAGAATGGAATAAGGTTCCCTACCTGTTTCACCATCAAATCTTCTAAACACAATTCTTGTTGGTTCATGTTGGGGAGGCTGTATTAGTTACCTATGGCTACAATAAAGTTGACTAACAACCATCCATAAAGCATCATTAGCATAGGGCATTAACATTTGTTTAGCCTAGAAATCTACAGGGATTAGCTGATGTTGGCTGGACTTAGCTGATTTTGAGTGTTCCATGTATCTGGAATTGGCTGCGGGTTGGTTAATTGGCTCTGCTGATCTTGGCTGGGTTTGTTCACCCATCGGTCAGTTGAATGGCTATTGGTTGATCTAGGATGGTCTTGGCCAGTTTGGCCAAGTTTATTGGGATGACTTTCATCTTTCTGGGGGACATCTGGGAAATGTGTATGTGGCACTTGCAGTGGTACAAGAACTTGCATTATCCCAGTAGCCAAAGTTAATATCCCATTTTCGAAAGCACATCACATGGCTGAGCTCAGAGTTAAGAGGTCAGGCAGAATGCTCTGCCCAGATTGAGAGGACCCTGCAAAGTTACATGGCCAAGGGTGTGGGTAATAAGAGGTGTGACTAATTGTAATTGATTAACACATTTATTAATGATAATTTGTAGTATTACAAAGGCTATACTCCAGAAGGTGCTGGGCCCTGACAATAAAGTTAGATCTAAATAAGAAAGATCTTTATAGCAATGTTCAGAGAAAGATGAAGAGGGAAGAGGGATATGTAGCTTGGGGAAGGCTCAGCCACTCAGCTGTTATTTGAGTTCTATTTTCTCTAGCTTGGAAGAGTGGCTTCACACTGGAAGAGAGAGAGTACTATAAAAAAGAATGAGAGATAACTTAGGGCACTCCAGTGCCTTCACACTGGAAAAGAGAGTACTACAAGAATGGATACAAAATAACTTAGGGCCAAGTAGATGGGGAAATGATAGTTAGTCCTTTATAGAGTCCAAATTTGCAGTCCCATGGGAATTCAAACCCAGGCTATAGAACGACTTGATCATGGAACTGCTGGCTGTGATTGTGAGGCATCATGAAAAATGAGAGAGGCTGTATTTTTAAAATTTTATTTTAATTTTTAATTTTTCTTTTAAGTTCTTGGGTACATGTGCAGGATGTGCAGGGTTGTTACATAGGTAAATGTGTGCCATGGTGGTTTGCTGCACCTATTAACCCATCACCTAGGTATTAAGCCCAGCGTGTGTTAGCTCTTTTCCCTAATGCTCTCCACACACACCCCAGCTCTCTCCCAGCAAGCACCAGTGAGTGTTGTTCCCCTCCCTGTGTCCACGTGTTCTCATTGTTCAGCTTCCACTTTTAAGCGAGAACATGTGGTCTTTGGTTTTCTGTTTCTGCATTAGTTTGCTGAGGATAATGGCTTCCAGCTTTATCCATGTCCTGCAAAGGAAATAATCTCCTTTTGATGACTGCATAGTATTCCATGGTGTATATGTACCACTTTTTTTTTTTTTTTTTTAAATCCGGTCTACCATTGATAGGCATTTGGGTTGATTCCATGTCTTTGCTGTTGTGAATAGTGCTGCAATAAACATATGTGTGCATGTGTCTTTATGAAAGAATGATTTATATTCCTTTGGGTATATACCCAGGAATGGGATTTCTGGGTCTGATGTTATTTGTGGTTCTAAATCTTTAGGTAATCACCACATTGTCTTCCACAATGGTTAAACTAATTTAAATTTAGTTGGTTTAAAATGGTTAACCCTTGACATTATAAAGGAAATATTTGTCTTACTATGACATCTACAAATCTGCCAATTCTCAAGTACACTGGATAATACAATACCCCCTAAAATGCAGTTAAACTAACTAAAAATTCAGAATATCAATTGTTTTATACACATAACTCTAAAATCATTTCTAAAGTGATTACAATAAATACCTCTCAAATCATGATTCCATCAAGTGTCTTCTTACTTATGTACTCTTATGTTAATATTTATGTATTCAACATAATAATAATGTGAATTAATATTTCCTTCTTTGGGTCAGCCATTGTGCTAAGCCATTTACATGCATAGTCTCATTTTTATTCTCACCATGACTTAATCCCCTCACTTTGGCTATCTGTTGAAAAGGTAAATTATGATAGAGTGAAATGGAAACCTCAAATTCTAACTCGAAAGATCAGAAGGGCAAATTCAAGATTTGGAAACCCTGGCTTGTCAGTAATTGTTGTGAATAAATACCTTAGGGCCTTTTTTGACCACAAGTTCAATAGGCGTTAATGGAGCGTGGATGCTGCCCGGAATACACAAGTAAGCCTCCATTCATTTGCAAGGACGCCTGGGATTCTATCCTGGGACAGTGCCAGTCAGGGCATTGATTTATTCAGTGATATGTTGGTGCCAAATTAATTGTAGTTTTTGCAATTTTTTTTTTTGGTGGCTAAAAAAAATCTAATGTTTTTTTTAGATTGATTGATTAACAGCACCTGTAGCTTCTGTTGTCCATTGATACAATTTTAGGGTTATTGACAGTTTGGAGAGAAATTGACATTGACAGTTTGGAGAGGAATTCCCACTCAAAGGGTATTAGGTGAAAAGGAGTTTTGGAAACCATACTATGTGACAAAGAATTTTAAAAATGGAATATGTGTAACCTGCAACTCAGAAGACTTAAGGGTGATATAGATAACTTACTGCAGTCACTGGAGATATTCCGTATGAAAGATGGCACACTCTTGCTTAATACTGATTCAGAAATTATAGATAAAAGTTACATGATCTGTTGGGACAGTGGTTGCATCCTGGGTAGTGAATTGGTGTAAGATGTGGTGAGTTCTGTGACTTTGCCAGTCAGACATGGATGCTTTAGAGAGGGCTGCTGCCCTGAGGAGGTTCTTCCCTCTGTGCTGACTCCTGAAATGCTGATTTCAGTACTTTACTTAGTTTGCCTGTGTGCTCAGCCATCATACTTACGATATAGTTGGAAAGTGGTACTTCTGCTCAACAAAATCATGAATGAAAGTAGCATTTTAGAGGGTGAATGTTTTTATTCCTCACTCCTGGTGTTTCACTTCATGGTGGAAGCTCCAGTGTGACACCCCTGGGCTCTCTCTGCCCCTCTGCTCACTCCCAACCATTGAAGGATGAGGAAGGAGAGATTTCTCTGCTATACAAATTTAGGAGTCAGCTGGGCATTGTGGCTCACACCTGTAATCTCAGCATTTTGGGAGGCTGAGGTGGACAGATCATGAGATCAGGAGTTCAAGATCAGCCTGACCAATATGGTGAAATCCTGACTCTACCAAAAATACAAAAATTAGCTAGGCATGGTGGTACGCACCTGTAATCCCAGCTACTCAGGAGGCTGAGGCAGGAGAATCAGTTGAACCCGGGAGGGAGAGGTTGCAGTGAGCCAAGATCATGCCACTGCATTCCAGCCTCGGTGACAGAGCAAAACTCGGTCTCAACAACAACACAAAAATTAGGAATCATAAACATGACATTCTTTATTCAGAAACTTCCTTTTTTTCTCTTGGGAGTGCATGACCCGGAAGAATCATAATTCCTCTATGCATGGAACATGAACATCCTGTGCCCCTCGTGTTGGGAGGCTGGGCACCCAAGTTCAGTGTTGCCATTAGTACCTGGATAAATCTGTCAAATTTAGAGGTTTAGCACTAAAAATCAGCTTTGTTTTCACCTCAGCAACACCCTCTAATTTAGGCTTGTTTGGGAATGAAAGTGATATGCTGGCTTCCATCTGCTTCTCCCTCATCTTTGCCTCAATTTGTTCAGAATTCAGGAGGAGAAGAGGGTGCTACTTAGCAGCTCCTGAATAACCCAATCAACAGGAGATGGGACATAAGTCACTGGGGTGCCACACATTGAACGCTGACTCTATGAGTCTCGGTTTTTCACCTGTACTCCTTCCTCTAAGTGTGTCAACGATACCACTCCTATTACCATCCCCAGTTCACAGACTAGAAAACTGAGGCTTGTACAAGTTAGAAAGTAGTAAAGCAAATGTCAGCCCCTGTCTGCCTGAACCTCTGGTCAAGACTTTCAAATGGTGTACACTGAACTGTTTTGAGCCAGAGAGGCTATTGGCTGTCAGAAGAGCGAATGCCTAGCAGAGCACTCAGGAGATAAGAACTAATGTGGACCTCGGCTGGTCAAAGTGATTAATGGAGGAAAAGAAAAAGAGTGTGGTCAAAAAGTAGTATTCTCTCCCAGGAGTGACAATAGCAAGAATATCGTCATTGTCATCACAGTCAACTTTTTCATCATCATCTTCACCCTAACAGCCACCATTTATTGATCTTTTACTGTACACCAGCAACTGTCACATCTATTACTCTACAAACTTAGAAACTGCTTTATTGAATTATAATTGCTGTTTAACAAACCGTACATATTTAGAGTATACAGTTTAATGGATTGACAGACAATTCACCCATGAAACCACGATCACAGTCAAGATAATGAACACATGCATCAGCCTGAGAAGTTTCCTTGTATCTCTTTCTACTCCCTTCTTCTTCCTCTCTCCTGTAACCTCCAGTTCTGTCCCCAGGTAACCACCAATCTGCTTTCTGTCACTATATTTACATTTTCTGGAACATTATAAAAATAAAACTTTGGGCTTGACGCAGTGGCTCACGTCTGTAATCCCAGCACTTTGGGAGGCTGAGGCAGGCGGATCTTGAGGTCAGGAGATCAAGACCATCCTGGCTAACATGATGAAATCCTATCTTTACTAAAAATACAAAAAATTAGAGGGGCATAGTGGCACACGCCTGTAGTCCCAGCTACTAGGGAGGCTGAGGCAGGAGAATTACTTGAATCTGGGAGGTGGAGGTTGCAGTCAGCCGAGATCACATTATTGCACTCCAGCCTGGATGACAGAGGAGACTCCATCTCAAAAACTAAACTAAAATAAAATAAAATAAAATTTTGGTTTCGCTGCCTTTACCCAACATAATTATGTGGAACTTTGTCATGTTATGGTGCATATCAATAGCTTATCCCTCTTTGTTGCTGAGTACTATTCCATTATATGAATGTATCACAATTTGTCTGTACATTCACATGTTGGTGTCAGCTGGATTATTTTCAGCATTTGACCATTACACATAAAACTGTTGCAAAGATCCATGTACACGTCTTTGTGTGTACACATGCTTTCATTTTACATCCTGTGTTTAATCTTTACAACAAGTGAAAGGCACAATGCGATTCCAATCCCCGTCATCTAGATGAAGATGGTGAGGTCCACCAAGGGCAACTACCCTGCCCAAGACCAGCAGCTAATCAGTAGCAGGGCTAACGTTTGAGGGCAGATCCTTCTGACAACTCCAGGCTCAAAGCCCCTGCACAACACTACATCCCACACTGAGAGGAATGCTTTCATTTGAAAAAATAAAGATGTTTATTTTTTCTCTGTAACAATGTAATTCTCAGCCTGTCTCTACTCCCTGTCATGGTTACCTATATTGGCTGCAGCACAAAGACCCTCAGAGAGCAAGATGTACCTTCCCACTGCGATTTTTCAGTCTACCCATCAACTTGAGATAAGAAAATCCTACTAGGGGCCAGGACCTTTTTCTGTCAAGAATATGAGATTGTATCTTTGTTTATGGAGTAACTCTTACACTCTGAAAATGAGGATGATGAAAAGAAGACAGGTAAAAGAAACAAAGACAGTGCACACATCCTTGTGCATATTCACAATGCAGGAGCTGGAAATTCTGTTGATGAAATGAATCCATAAAGGATTCAAGCTCAGCTACAGAATTCTAGTTGAAAGTTCAATTACTGCCAGTCCCCTGGGGTCCCAAGCAAGCATTTGGAGGGAAGCTGGCCCACATTTTCCTGTTCAAATCTGATCTCTGAGCCTCTGTCATATGCACCTTCCTCATTCCGATTGCCCAGTTGATTGATGGATTCAAGTGCTGGGCAGCTACTCTGCATGAGGTGGCCCCTGCGAGAGAAAAGACTGAACACAGTCCTTGCTCCAAGGGCAAATGTGACAACGAAGAGCTACATAAAGATGCTGGTGGAGTATCAAGCAGGGAGAACTGGGGGAACCAGGAAAAGCTCCTCAGAGGACGTGACATTTAATTATTTAAGATTTTTCTTTCGTTTACATATTTTTTAAATGTGCATGCTTATAATGATAAGTGATACAAGCAGTGGTGGTAAGCAGGTAAATCTTTGATAACAAGTTCTCTGGGAAAAATAGGTTTTTACTTACATCAGCTTATTATGAGTGTGCATACATAGCATGCCATTTATAAATAACAAAACTATGAATATTCTTTACTATAATTCCCATGCAGACAGTTGAATTCTCACAGAACATTTTTGCTGATTTTTACCAAACTCTTGCATCCATAGACAAATGATAGTTGCAATTAACAAGCAAGTATGTGTTAGACATGAATGTTGATTGATATTTTCATTTAGGTTAACAAAGATATACAATAATGTTATAATGTTATGTAAGACAAAAGTGAAACAATGAAAACATGTCAGAAGGTTACTCATTCATCAGTGACATTAGGCACAGCTTTATTGAATTGGATAACCTGAAAAATACACTCTCAACATTTTATGCTATTCACAGTGTAACAGCTACAGACATACCCATGAAGTTTAATCTGCATTATGAACATCTTCTCCATCACCCTCTTAACTCTAGGCAGTGATCCAAACAATAAGCCAAGCCCTGTCTTGTAGCGGTTGCCAATTTCTGTGGTGTGAATACTCCCACCATGGCTGGTTTCAAACTACCAATGTGACATTACTGAACATAGAGCTGGAAAGAGATGTGCAGTCCCACTCCGTTGTATAGTATTCTCAAGAGTACAGATAATAGTAAAAACAGTAAAATAATTAAGAAGTCATAAGTATTACCTATTTGTTACTCATGTTTTTAATATAATTTAATGTTTAATAATGGCTAGGTTTTTGTCGTGTTTTGTTTTTGAGATGGAGTTTGGCTCTTCTTGCCCAGGCTGGAGTACAGTGGTGCATTCTCAGGTCACTGTAACTTCTGCTTCCCAGGTTCAAGCGATTCTCCTGCCTCAGCCTTCCAAGTAGCTGGGGTTACAGGTATGTGCCACCATACTAGACTAATTTTTTTGTATTTTTAGTAAAGATGGAGTTTCACCATGTTGGTCAGGCTGGTCTCAAACTCCTGACCTTAGGTGATCCACCCGCCTCGGCCTCCCAAAGTGCTGGGATTACCAGTGGGAGCCACTGTGGCCAGCCTGTAATGGCTAGGTTTAATAGCTGTCTTGTAAAGTGAATGTTTAACAATGAACTCTTAGGAGTCAGTAGGGGCTCACCACTAGATATATTCATAAAGGGTAATCATCTCCCCCAACCAATACTACATTTCCTATATCCTCTTGTCTCATCACACTTGAGGTTTGTACAGATTTCCATACCCTTCTCTTCATACCGACAAAAGAATGCAGGCTCTTCCACACCATACACAAGAGTACAGAGGGGTCAGTTGGCGTCTAGGTTGGCTGAAAAATATCATAACGTACATGTTACCCTGCTAGGCAGGGATGAAGCTGTAAGAAGTAAATTATATCAGGTGCTGTGTCTTTGTTTTCCAACACACATACACAAACACTTCATACAAAAACGGAGTCAGATTATGCCCACTGATTTGTTGATGTTTTTGTTAGTGTAGTCTTTTTTTCTCTGGGGCTTGCTTTGCTCTGCCATCTTTCTGCTCAGCTCTACCTTAATCAGTGCCACAACTCCATATTAACAGACCCTCTCAACCACACCATAAACCCATGCTAATAATCGGTTGCATATTTTCCATTCTGCTCTCCATTCTTACATAATTATTTTTTATCTAGACACACACACACACACACACACACACACACACACACACACACAGACATACACATACGCATAGGATTTTAAAAAAATGTTAAAACATGGTGTAATATGCGTACTGCTTTACATCTGGGACTTCAGAATAGTTCAATTCTCAATAATTCTTCGAATTCTTATTTGTTTATTTGGCTGCATCGTATAATATGATATTTCATAGTGTGAATATACTATAATGTAATAAATATGCCCCTGCTAATAGACATTTACTATTTTCCATATTTTTTTCTCATTGAAGAATGCGGCAATAAACATCTCTAAACATCTGTCTTTAGATACTGAAACTTCTATTTCTGTAGAGCAAAACTGCAAGAATGCTGTTTCTGGGTTGAAGAGCATGCACGTGTTTAGCCTTAATACATATATCCATGTGGTTTCCAGAAATACTTTGTATTTCTGCCAGTGATAAGTAAGAGAACTTTCCCATCATCCCCACCAGCAACAGGTCTTAACTATCTTTTTAATTTTTTGCCTGGTACATGAGTGTGCAATAATAACTCGTTACTTTAATTTACATTTCTCTGACTACCAACGAGACTGAATATATTTTCATATCTTTATTGGCAGTTGGGTCTGCTATTCTGTGAATTGCATATTCATATTCTTTGTTTATATTTCTGTGGGACTGTTTCTCTTTGTCAATTTGTAAGAGCTGTTTGTATAGCATAGATATTAACCTGTTATCTGTCACGTGCATTGCAAATGTTTCCCAAATCTTTGATTTCTCTGTTAAGTTGGAAAATGTTACCCTTAGCTTTGTTTGTACAGTTATGGCTTCTAGTTACATAATACATAGTTTGTGGTTGATGTTTACGTAGACATGTGTATTGTGTTTCCCTTTAAAATCTAGTGATGATAGCTTCTTGGGTATCAAGGCCTTCCATCCCTAGAGTATAAGTAAATACTTTTTTTTTTTGCAATTTTTTGTATAACTTTTTATATAGTGAGCTTTGTTTAATACATGTGAATTTATTTTTTATGTGGTATGAGATAGTCCAACTTCTTATTCTTTTAATCCAGGAGCCATTTGGGCATGGTCATTTATTAAATAAGCTACCTTTTCCTCATTGGATGAAGATATCTCTTTTGCCATATATAGAAATCTTATATTCATTAGGATCTATTTCTGGATCTCTTCTCCAGGGATTAATTTTTCTATCCTTACGCTATTATTATATTGATTTGTTTAAAGAGGTTTTGTAGTGTGTTTTGGTGTCTGGTAAGCCAAATCCCTCATCTTAATTTTTATATATATATATATATATATATATGTATATATATGTATGTATGTGTGTGTGTGTGTGTGTGTACATTTTAGTATTATTGAGCAACTTTTAAATCTATATGAACTGAAGTTAATTTTACCTTCAAAGCAAAGAAAAATTCTATTCATGTTTTAATAGGAGTATCATTATATTTTACATGTTTATATATGGATAATTTTGACACTTTTATGATACTACATTTCCCTAATGAAGAACCTAGTTTCTCTTTCCATTTGTTCAAAATCTGTTTTATGTCCTCCAATAAGTTTTTATAGTTTTATTCATGTAGGTTCTATGGCTTTCTTGTTAAATTTTACCTTTTTGGCCAGGCGCGATGGCTCATGCCTGTAATCCTAGCACTTTGGGATGCCGAGGTGGGTGGATCACGAGGTCAGGAGTTAAGGTCAGCCTGGCCAAGATGGTTAAACCCTGTCTCTACTAAAACTACAAAAATTAGCCAGGCATGGTGGCAGGCACCTGTAATCCCAGCTACCTGGGAGGCTGAGGCAGGAGAATTGCTTGAACCTGGTGGGCAGAGGTTGCAGAGAGCTGAGATCATGCCACTGTACTCCAGCCTGGGCGACAGAGCAAGACTTAGTGTCAGAAAATAAATAAATAAATTTACCTTTTAATCATTTTTTCACTATTGTAAATTTTAAAATTATCTCCATTTTTAGGTACTTATTGCTAGTTAGAGAATCTATTTTCCCCTCAGATTCTTCTTAGATCCTGGAGCCTTATCAAATATTCTCACTAATTATAGAATTTTAAAAGTTAACTTATGTGGGCATTCTACATATGCAATCAAATCATCAGCCAAACAAAGCAAAATTTTATCTGTTCTTTTCCAGTTTTGGGGGCTTCTTATTTAATTTTTCTTATCTTATTACATTAGCTGGAACCGTTTAGACCATGCTGACTAATATGTTAGTGATAGTAGTCATTGCTATCTAGTTTCTGATTTTAATGAAAAGTCATTCTTATTTTAACATTTGTTATTACCTTCTGTTACAAAGTATTTATCATATTTAAACACTTCCTTTCGATTCCTATTTTATTTGTGTGTTTTACTTAAAGTACATATGGCCATAAAAGCTTATCAAATGCCTTTTCAGCCCGTGCTAATGTGATCATAGTTTTTGTCCTTTATTGTTGATGTAAACAATTGTGGGAATAAAAAGTTTCTTATACCATAAATTGCATCTCCAAGGATAAAGAGGAGTCCCCTTAGAGGGAAGGAGAAGAGCATATCAGGCAGCAAGGGACTTGGCGAACTATTAATTAAGGAAAAGCAAGGAAGCTAGAGTTAAAGCTAGACATAAACACAGTTATCTAGGGCGTGAGGGATAGGTGATCTGCCATGCAAAATGAGCAAATGAGGACCTTTAGGCTATGATGGCTGGAAATTCCATGGGACTGAAGGTGACCCATTGCATATGTGAGGGTAGTGGTTCTGATGTGTTTCTGAAAACATCAGTGGTTCAGCTTGCACCATTTTCAGGAACTTGATAAGAACTCATTAGCAATGAAAAAGCATGAACAGTGACAGGCTTGAAAAAAAAAAGATCCACTTATCTAGTTGGGAAAAGACTCTATGGGGGAGAAACAGTGGACTATTCTTTGGCAAGTGAGGACTGAAAAATTACTGTTGAGAGTTCAGGAGACGGGGGCTTAGAAACCAAAGACATATTCAGAAATAAGAAAGGAGTTGTTTCTTTTGAGTCAACCTTTTATTTAAACTGTGAGATCTTTGTGAGCAGGCACAGCTTTTCACTATTCCCAGTAATAGCACAGGACATCCTGTATGGGAGATGCTGTCTAAATGCCTGATGAAGGCAGGTGAGCTCAACTTAGCCTATAGGGAGCAAGAAAATGAACTGGGAAGAGATGGCCACTGATCATAAATCATTAGAGTTCAAAGAAACTGGAAATTTGTTCAATCATTCTTTCTTTAATTTATTCGTTAAATCATTCATACTTATTTGGCGCCTACCATGTATCAGGGACTGTGCTATGCAGTGGAAATACAAGGATAATGGGACAAACAAGTTCCCTGATTTCATAGAACTTTCTTTTTGGTTGAAAGTGAGATAGGCAACTATTAAATAAATTAGATAACTGTAGTCTATGAGAAGTGCTCAAATGGTTTTTAAACTTTTCTGTGCATCCTGGTGGTCTGGGGAATCCTGTTAAAATGTAAATTCTGGCTTACTCAATTTAGGGTCAAGCTAAGGTTTTGCATTTCTAGCAAGTTCTCAGGTGATGCTACTGCTCCTAGTCTCAGGACCAGCTTTTGAGGATTAGCAGGATGATGAAGACCTCAGCTAATAATGGGAAAGGGACTGCTTTGCAGATGCGATGGTCAGCAGATATCTCTACAGAGATGCTTGTGAGGTAAGTTCTGAAATAGATGTTGGGTACTCAGTCCACGCTAAAAATCAGGACTGCAAATGTCTGAAGAGCATGTTGTGGGTGTAACTGCTGGAACCACTGTTGTCTTGATGGAAAGCCTGAAAACAGAGTGAGAAGAGATGACAAATTGAGGATAATGATACTGAGAGGAGATAGGCTTGTTTCTGGGAGGATGGGTTCCAATGAGTGAGATTCTCATGAACTATTTTATAATCACACACACACACACACACACACACACACACACACACACACTACCTATAATATGCCTATAGGATGCAACAAGGGAAGGTTATACAAGTGGAAGACTTAATCCTAGGAAGTAAACAGCCTCTGTTGGGGGGCGGGATTGGGGGGGGGCTTGGACATGTGACCTAAAAGAAGAATAGGAGGTGAACAGATGCCAGAGAGGGGAAAGAGTGTCTAGACAAAAGGCCTGCAAAGAACTGGAGCTACTAGTGTGACAGTAGCCCTGAGAAGCGAGGGGAGCAACAGGGGCAGGGGCCAGTCCATGCAGAGGCCCCGAAGCCTCTCGGAGGTTCTGTGTATAATGATGGTGTGGGTAAGGGGCTGGTGTCCACATGTGCACCACCTTTACTGTCCTCAGTTCTGTGGCATGCAGCTGACTGCCCTTTGGGAAATGTGGCCCAACATATTGGATATGTCAATTCACGCAGCATGGCTAGAGTGGGAGCCCCTGTAGGAATCAGACTCAGCTCTGTGCCTTGCTTACTTGGGTGATGAGAAAATGGTTTTCCTTGGGGAGGAGGGTTGTGGTTGGAGGGGATCGCCATCGCACAGTTAGCTGTAACCAAGATGGATGCAGCTGCCAGCATGGCTATTCCTGCAGTTTGAAAGCCCACAGGCTAGAGTCACCTCGGTTATGATTTCTACTCTCTGTCTTCTCAACTTTTCCTGCCTGACCTCTGAGTCCCACCCTCTGGTTCAGCCCTGCTCCCAGTTCTTTTCTGTACCAGTAGCACGAAACCCTGCCTTGCTCTCCGCCACTATCCTCATTCAGTTTCTCCTTGAGCACCACAATGATTATAGCACTGCTACCAGTGCTCACTTCACAGAGGTTAAACTTGGCCAATAATAATAGCAGCCATTATTTGTTAAATATGTATCCTGTACCAGGTGTAGCACGTACACTTTTCATCAGGAATTAGCTCCTTTAGTCAGCTCAGCAGGCAACAAGCTAGAAAAAGAAAAAACGGGAGAAATGTGTGTAGCTTTACTCAACAAAAAGACATTAATTCAACAAATCTTTGTTTCCTAAGTCCCTACCATGTGTCAGGTAATGTCAGTGCTGGGGAGATGCTGGTAGAGATGTAGACCAAATGCCCTGTGCTCACTGTGCTTACATTCTAGTTAGGAGAAAGAGATTCTAAAAATGAGTAGCTGAATATAAGTTATATTAGATGGTGGTCAGTGCCAATGAAGACAAAGCCAGGAAAGGGAGAATAAGGAGGAGGGAGGGTTTGCAGTTAGTTTGCGTGAACAGAGAAAGGCTCTAAGAGACCGAGACAATTGAGCCGAGACTGAAAGAAGAGGGAGAGGTGAGCAAAGAGTGGAAATGAGAGCCCTGGCGTGGGTTTATGGATCTGCAAAGAGCAGAATAGGCAAGACAGAGACAGGGAAGGAGCGAGGGGCTAAAGTCAGAGGGCCAGTCTTAGCTGGAGGGAAAGGAGGGCAGCCTTTATTCTGAGCAAGGTGAAAGCCACTGAGAGCTTTGAGCCGAAGGGCGGTGATATCGGACGTCATTTTTAAGGCATCTCTGGGGCTTGCTTATCAGGATGGACATATTTCTGGAACAGTATTGAGAAGAGACATTATGGGAAACACCTAACTTACACTTTCCTCCACTCCCAAATATGGCTGAACTCCATCTGCCAGCCTTCTTTGGAGCTTGAGAGAAACAGCAGGCTTATAAATAAAATCAGATATAAGACCCTAAGCAGGGAGGGGGTGCCCCTCCTCCCTCCTGGCATGAGCTCCCCACTCAGGCTCCCAGTGAGCGCACACCTGGGGTGTGTTGATAATGCTTCTGATTATCTTTGTTCTACCAGCCTCCTCCAAGTTTGTGGAGTTTTCTATTTGCATACCTTTCCCTGAGCATTTTATGGTTATTTCCCCTTCTTTACTGTTTGCCCCATTATTTAAATGAGTTTTAGATAGATGCAAAAATGCCATCTGGGTGAGCATGCTAAATAGGTGCTGTAAGGATGGCAGGGCGGAGTGAGGAGCCACAGACCTGCCAGCTGGCCCTCCAACAGCCCACCGGTATTCCTGTGTTTCCATGCACCTCACCCCTTTTTTTTTCCTCCACGTACAAGCCTTTCAAGCCTTCTTCAGGTACATGGATGCATAGGTACGTTAAACCAGTGGCCAGAGCTGTCTACATGACCTTTGATTGGAGACTATTTTGCAGACATATTAGCCTTTTCCCCCCCACCACTTTGTCTTAGAAAAGACTTAGTGAAATACCTGGGTTTCGCTCTCCTCTCTTGTTTCCAAATTTGGCCTGCCAGAGTTGTTTTTTTTTTTTTTTTTTTTGAGATGGAGCTTCGCTCTTGTTGCTCGGGCTGGAGTGCAGTGGCACAATCTTGGCTCACCGCAGCCTCCTCCTCCTGGGTTCAAGCAATTCTTCTGCCTCAGCCTCCTGAGTCACTGGGATTACAGGCATGTACCACCACGCCTGGCTAATTTTGTATTTTTAGTAGAGTTGGGCTTTCTCTATGTTGGTCAGGCTGTTCTCGAACTCCCGACCTTAGATGATCAACTGTCCTTGGCCTCCAAAAGTGCTGGGATTACAGCGGTGAGCCACCACACCCAGCCTGTTTGTTTTGTTTTAAATGCACATAGATCACACATTTCTCAAGTGCCTGGCATGGTACTGGGTACTTCTTCATGTCACCGTGTTTAGTCCGCATAATACTTCTAGAGGTGGTAAATTTATCTCTATGTCTCAGATAAAGGAAACTGAAATGCAGGGAGGCAAAGGGAATTAACAGCATTTACAAAGCAATTAAGTGAAGAATCAGGGATTCAAACCTTGGTCTAGCCTGTTCCCAAGCCCGTTGTCTATTTTGTCCCTCCTCTTTTCGGAGAGTGGGGTAGCAAAAGGGTGGAATGTAGAGGAGGGGGCCGAGGCTAAACCCTGAGTTTTACAACATGATCAGCAGTGAGACAAAGGAGGCAGGAAGAGGGTTGTCCGCCAGAACAGATGACACTCGTTTGCTACTGTCTTCACTGGCTTAAAAATGATGTGATAGCAGCTTTTTTTTTCTTTTCTTTTTTCAAATTATACTTTAAGTTCTGCAGTACATGTGCAGAATCTGCAGGTTTGTTACACAGGTATACATATGCCATGGTGATTTCCTGCACTCATCAACCCGTCATCTACATTAGGGATTTCTACTAATGCTCTCCCCCTCCCCCTCAACCGTCACCCCCATGACGGGGCCCCAGTGATGATGTTCCCCTCCCTGTGTCCGTGTGTTCTCATTGTTCAGCTCCCCACCTATGAGTGAGAACATGCAGTATTTGGTTTTTTTCTTGTGTTAGTTTGCTGAGAATGATGGTTTCCAGCTTCATCCATGTCCCTGCAAAGGACATGAACTCATCCTTTTTTATGGCTGAATAGTATTCCATGGTTTATACGTGCACATTTTCTTTATCCAATCTATCATTGGTGAGCATTTGGGTTCGTTCCAAGTCTGCTACTGTGAACAGTGCCACAATAAACATACATGTGCATATGTATTTATAGTAGAGTGATTTATAATCCTTTGGGTATATACCCAGTAATGGGATTGCTCAGTCAAATGGTATTTCTAGTTGTAGATCCTTGAGGAAGCATCACACTGTCTTCCACAATGGTTGAGCTAATTTACACTCCCACCAACAGTGTAAAAGCATTCTTATTTCTCCACATCCTTTCCAGTAACTGTTGTTTCTTCGGTTTTTAATGAACGGCGTTCTAACTGGCATGAGACGGTATCTCATTGTGGCTTTGATTTGCATTTCTCTAATGACCAGTGATGATGACCATTTTTTCATATGTCTATTGGCTTCATAAGTGTCTTCTTTTGGGAAATGTCTGTTCATATCCTTTACCCACTTTTTGATTGGGTTGTTTGTTTTTTTCATGTAAATTTGTTTAAATTCTTTGTAGATTCTGGATATTAGCCCTCTGTCAGATGGATAGATTGCAGAAATTTTCTCCCATTCTGTAGGTTGCTTGTTCACTCTGCTGATAGTTTCTTTTGCTGTGCAGAAGCTCTTTAGTTTAAATAGATCCTGTTTGTCAATTTTGGCTTGTGTTGCCATTGCTTTTGGTGTTTTAGTCATAAAGTCTTTGCCCATGCATATGTCCTGAATGGTATTGCCTAGGTTTTCTTCTAGGGTTTTTGTGGTTTTAGGTCTTATGTTTAAGTCTTTAGTCCATCTTGAGTTAATTTTTGTATAAGGTGTAAGGAAGGGTTCCAGTTTCAGCTTTCTGCATATGGCTCACAAGTTTTCCCAAAACCATTTATTAAATAGGGAATCCTTTCCCTATTGCTTGTTTTTGTCAGTTTTGTCAAAGATTAGATGGTTGTAGATGTGTGGTGTTATTTTTGAGGTCTCTGTTCTGTTCCATTGGTCTATATATCTTTTTTGGTACCAGTACCATGCTGTTTTGGTTACTGTAGACTTGTAGTATAGTTTGAAGTCAGGTGGCATGATGCCTCCAGGTTTGTTCTTTTTGCTTAGGATTGTCTTGACTATGCGGGCTCCTTTTTTGGTTTCATATGAAATTTAAAGTAGTTTTTTCCAGTCTTATGAAGAAAGTCAATGGTAGTTTGATGGGAATAGCATTGAATCTATAAATTACTTTGGGCAGTATGGCAGCAGCTTTATGACATTTCCATAGAGAGCCAGGGATGGGGATATGCTGAATGACAGAAGTAGGATCTCAGATATTTGGGTGGACAGGAATGATGAGCTGAATCTAACACAATAGTATTTAGTAATAGTAAATGTAAGATCTGGCCCTTGGGTGCAAAATATTAAGCAACCAATGGAATCTTGGCTTAGCTAGATTTCTGTCCAACAGCTTTTTACTGAGCATTTATTCTTTGCCAGGCATTGAGGTTACAGCAGTTAACAAACAGGCATGATTCTTGTTTTATGGGGATGATACTCACCTGGGCAGAAAGAAGCAAAAACAAATAAACAAAAATAGCTAATAAGCCACCAGTGCTGGTGCATGCTGGGATGGTTGGGGAACAAACAAGACTGTTTAGTTAGGGCCAAAAGTCCTGGGGACCTTTTGTAACCATGAAGCTCAGTGCACGTGAGTGGCTTCCTTCAAAAGAGGGGTGAGAGCGCTCAGGAATTTGCCTAATAGTTTTGGAAGAGGTTGCTCATTCTTCATTGAATATGTATTTATTGTGTGCTTAGTATGTGGCAGGCACTGTTCTAGGCACCAGGCATAGATTGTCCCCCTGGAGTTTGTATTCTAATATGAGGGATAAACAATCAACACTTCAGTAAATTTATTATGTGATTTTGGGAGGTAAGTGCTAGGAGGAAATCTTAAGTAAGATAAGGAGCTAGAAAGTGATGAGGACTTCTTTAGGGAACGTGGTCAAGGAGGGGCTCTCTGGAGACATAATATCTGAGTAGAGACCTGAATGAGGAGATGGAACAATTAAGAGATATATGGGGAATAATATGTTGGCAGCAAGTGCAAAGTCTCTTGGGTATAAAATGGGTTAGAGGCTTGTAGGTCTAGGATGAAGCCATTGGCACTGGAGTGAAATGAGCAAGACAGAGTTGGAGAAAAGTCTGGGGAGCAGGCAGGGTAGACACTGTGGGGCAAATGGGCATGGAAAGAAATGTGAATTTCAGCATAAGTGAGAAGGGGAAGCCACTGGAAGTGTTTTGAGCAGGGCAGTGCTGCGGTCTAATTGGAACTTCCAAAGACTCACTCTGCTGCTGTGTGAAGCATGCTGTAGGAGCAAGGAGACCAGTTAAGAGGTAGCAGAGAAAGGGCCCTGGACTAGGTGGTAGCCCCAAGTGGAGAAAGGGGTTGGACTAGTAGTAGCCCCATAGCAACAATCCAGAAGTCCCAACTGGGGTTTCACGTGGCTCAAGTGAAGCCTCACTGGGGACACGAGCCACTAGATTAGGCTCCTTGACACCCCCAGGGCTAGGGGTCATGGTTCAAGCACAGTCTTGTTGGCCAAGAGAGATTTTAGGGGCTTGGTCCTAGTGACATGTTGGTCTCAGCTGGTGTAGTGCTGATTATTTACAGTACTGCTCACCTCACACATATTTTTTCAGGCAAACATGATGAAAGCAGGCTTTCCTCTTGTGTGTTTTCTGCTTTGTTACCTTCCTTTGGCCCATCCACTGGTATCACAGAGCATTTCCCCAGCTCCTAAGCTCAGAATGAAGAGATCTGCTGACAGATCCCTAAAAGATATGCCAAATGCATCCAGCAATCCCCAAAGGGTGACACACATGTGCCCCACATGCGCAGTCTCATACTGCTCTCCTGAGAGCACCCTGCTCACATCCTTGCCACATACCAAGATCCCTTTTTTCTCTGCTGAAAAACCAAGGTCTTCCCTGAAGGCTGCTTCTGCTCCATGGCAAAGGCAAGAACTTCCCCTTCTCTGCACCCTCCCCAAGTACCTGCTGGTCTCACCATCATTCAGCACTCAGAGAAGGGAGGTGATCCTTTCCTCTGACCCTCTGCCTCACCCCCTTTGCTCCTTCCTTTGCCTCCTCCACCCCACATCTCGTACTCAGGGACACAGCTGATTGCTGTGTCCAAGGAGAAGACAGGTGTCATTTCATCTTTTCTCTGTTACATGAGTCTCTGCCAGGTGCTTTCCTCCTTCACTCAGGAGGGTAACAACCCCGTGCACATCAATTTGTAAGAAACAATGTCAAGGGACTGATTGCACTACTCTGTCTCCATGTCCACTTTTTACTTGGTTTCCTGTGAAACCCCCCAGCTTGGTGTCTCTCTTTGATGTCATTCATTTCAACTTAGGCTCAGGCCATTCAGTGTTATTGATTATGTTTCTACAGCTCCCTAACTAGACTACAAACAGCTAGAAGGCAGGATCTGCATCTTATCCATCTTTGTATCCCCTGGAGATCTTAGCATGGTGACTTATTTATGGTGGGTGTCCTGTAAGTATATGCTGATGGACTGACTGTTCCACTGGCCCCAGGAACTGAAGGCCTTCTGTGAGGGTCTAAGCAGGGACTATTTGTTTCTCTGATTATTCGGTTGTAACAGTAGATCAAGGGAAGACTTCAATTATCCTTTACTTTCACTCCCAAACTCTCGTCTCTGTTCATTCTATTGAACATGCCTGGTGACAGAGAGCAAGAGTCTGAAAGAGACAAATGGTTTCAGAGCCTTAGGAAAGCTGTGTGGCAGGAAAGACATATTTCAATGAAGTTATTTTCCACCAAGGCTAATATTGTGCTTCAATACTTCAGGCTCTAGTGAGCTCATCAACAATGTTTGCCTTTAATTTTACCATTTGTACCCAGTCATATGTTACTTGCTATGTTTCTGTCTAGCTTCATTTCATCAAAGGGATGTTAGGGCTTTCATTGTCTTTGAAAAGTTGCTTCAAGATGGATGTGCATGGATATCCATCCTGTTTCATTATCTCCTTTGTCACATTCTCTCAGTCATCTGTGAAAGGATAAATTGTTCATAGACTGATTTAAAAAATAAAATTCTTGTGGTTGAATGGAGGAAGGACATTGCATATTGGGTTGGGGAGTGGGGAACCTTCTCCTTGATTTCTCCCCACAGGAAGGACCCTTGACCTTTCCCTAAAAGATCATGTGGCTTCATGTCTTCTGCACAGCTGGGGAACCCATGAGGGCTGTAGCTTTTCAGAGAGGAGAACCTATGTTCTCTCAGAAAGGAGTCTTTCCTTCTTTTGTGAAAGGTTCTCAGTTCTGCAATGTGTATTGGAATCACCTTGGGATAGTTGCTGATGCTCCAGCCATCCCTGGCCAATTAAATAAAAACTTTCTGGTTGGAGCTTGAAGCCTACCATGGACATTGTTATAAAAGCTCCCCAGGCCAGTCTAATGTGCAACCAGAGGAGAAACTACTGCGCTAGACCAGTGGCTTTCAACTGGGAGCAATTTTCCCCTGAGCAGACATTTGGCAATCAATGTCTGGAGACATGTTTGATGGTCATCACTGTTGGGGGTTGCGGTGCTACCAGCATTGAGTAGTGGAGGCCAAGGCACCAGCTAGCCCCTACTAACAAAGAATGATCCACTACAAAGTGTCAAAGTGCCACAGTTCAGAAACCTCTCTCCAGAGCATTAGAAAAGCACACACACATACACTCAGGCACACACATAGTTATTTGAGCACTGATATTTTTATAATTATGTTACCTCCCATTTGCATAATGCCTTATAGTTCCCAAAGCCTTTTTACACACTTCATTGGTTTGATCTTTACCGTGACACCATCATGGAAATATTATCACCATGTTGATTTTACATATCAGGAAACCAAGGCTGAGGAAAGGGAATGACTTCCTCAGGTCCGCAGGCTGTTCGGTTTCTCAGTGTTCTTTCCATTCGCAGACACGTCCAGTATATGCACATGCACCTGCTCCATGCCCCACTGTGACAAACACAATAACTCATCACTGCCTTTGTTCCCACTGAGCCCAAGTGCAGCCTCAGAATCCTTCTCATCACAGCACTCTAGCCAGCCCTAGGGGTGAGATGAAACTTGTCACATAGCCTCTCTACCCTAAACACCATTCCTCTCTCTGAATTATGATGATCTTGTGGAAGGAGACACCAAGGAGAGCACTTGAGAGGAGGAGGGCCCTGGAACGTCTGCAGGTGTTCACACAATCTGTTTGGGAAATCGCAACGTTCGCAGCATGTGCTCTTGCCGGCACCTGTGAGGAAGCATCTGTCTCCCTAACCCCTGTATTTCTTTATAACTTTATTAGTGTGTTTGGCTCTTACCATATGCTCCTAATTGATACACAAAGGAAGTATGCAGAGTTGTATTCCTCATTTGGTGCAAACTAAATATTTTACCTTCTTCTTGAGCTTGCTAGGATCTCCCTCTTGAGCCCAAAACATGAGATAATTATGAGAACATGAACTATGATTCATGAAGCGGGTGGGACAGGAATCAGAGTGTGCTCAGCCTGCAGAGTGAAAAAGCTAGGACCAGCAGCCCCTGCTTGAGCTCTGCGTACGATGAATAGCGGCATGTACAATTAAATGCCCAGTGCCTGTAAGAAAGCTACCACGGGAGGGAGGCAAGCAGGAGAAAAATCAAGTGCATTAGAGACAATTTCTCCATCTTCCAGGCAGGCAGGCGATGGAGAAGATGCAGGCAGCTCAGTGGATCCTTCGGCTCCATCACTGGGAGACCAGTACAAAAAGGCACAGTTACCTGCTCATCAAGGTGTGGGTTGCTGTTTCAAAAAGTTGCAGGAACTTCTTTACAGTAGACAGGGCTCTAGGCTCCTGGCCTGGCTTTATCACCCACAAGTATCTGTGGGATCAGTCTCTAGCAGCAAACAGAGAGATTTCATTCCAACTGATGAATTTGACTTGAAGTGGTCTCCTTCTGTGTCTTTGGTCCTCACTATGGGGCTGGCTGGCATGTGTGTCCAAAGACGCTCTAGTGTGAGGTGGCACAGGTGTTCTGCTGTTGTGAGCTCCCATCATACTGAGGAACAGGAGGGATCAAGGCATCCTCTGCCACTAATTAGGCTATAGCCAGAGTGCACAGGCAGCATTCAGGCGGATCTTGGCAACAGGACAATTCATAGCTTTCCTTCGCCAGGAACTCGGCCACAGACACCCCATGTCCTAGAGTTCTGGTGTCCACCCTGGCGCACTCTGGGGACTATTTGAGGAGTCCTGTCCACCTCTGTGTACCTTTCTGTCTATCACTGCTGGGTTAGAATCTCCCAAGGGCAGGGGACTTTTGTCTGTTTTTTTTTTTTTTTTTTAATAGCTGCATTCAGACTCTCCACTGTGCCTGGTACTCCATGAATGAAATATCACCTGCTCTGTGCCAGGCCTTGCCATGCCCTGTCATGGTTATCACTGCCCATGATGTCTGTGGAGTCTGTCTGCTGTGCTGTGATTGTTCTTATTTTTATGGATGAGAAAACTAAAGCTAAGAAGTAACTAATCTGTAGGATGTTACACAGTTGGTAAGTGGCAGAGCTGTAATTTGTACTAAGCCAAGCTCACATCAAAGCCCAGTCTCTGGAATCTTGTGCTTCTGTTCTTAAGAGGAGTGGGTGAGAAGTGTGAATGAGTGCACACCTCCCTTAATTATGGTAGAACAGTCATTTAAGCAAACTAAGTGGTTTGGAAAATGCAAAAAAGCCTCATGGTTTGATATTCTGGAAAACAGCATTTTCTAAGCTGTGTTTTGGGAATAGTAACCTCATAACTGCTAAATGGTGTTCCATGAAAAACACCTAAAATTGGGTTCCACTAATAAATAACTTTGAGAACTACATCTTTTGACACCCTTTCTTAGTGGAATCATAATTTCACATTAATATAACATAGGCTCTGAGCAATCCTGCATTGAATAATTCTTCGTTTAATGTAAAATTTGCCAAATCTATGAGTCTTCAGAACCTCTCTCCTTTCCTCATTGATGGTCTATTAATAGCTCATAAAATGCTGGTGTTCCGTTTGTAGTTTCTTGATCTGGAGATGGCCTGGCACGTACTAGGATGTCGGGCTTGTAAAAGTAGAAAGCTCAATAAAATATAAACACACTCATGTTAGCAAAGCAGATGCTCTAATGACAGCTCTGAGTTTGATTGATAAGTTGGAATTGACTCAACACTTAAAAACAGAGCTAACAAAAACTTAGAAATTGAACTAATATAGAATTTTCGCTAAAGACATGGAGAGCCTTGAAAACCCTAATTCATTTTAAGCTAAATAATGCTAGCATTCATCTTGCGAAAGCAGTCATGTATTCCACAACAAATTTTTGAGCACTGTTGGCAGCCAGGCTCAGATAGGTGCCGGAAGTACAAGTTTAGATGAAGCAGGTTTGGTATTGACCATCACAGGGTTGGCAGGTTTGTGTCTTGTTTCTCAGGTGCTTCCCAGGGCTGCTGAGGAAATAACTATTATTCTGTCTATGCTTGTCTCCAGTTCATATCCCTGCCTTGTCTTCATCCAGCCCCTAGTTTACTTATTCATTTATTTATTTATTCAAAAAATCTTCATTGAGCAACTACTATGTGCCAGGCCCTGTAGATACAGCAGTGAATGGTACAGGTAAAAATTCCTCCCCTAGAGAAGCGTCTTCCTAGGGGGAGCTTATATTCTGATTATTCTAGGTTTGTTTAAAGGGTTTCATCTCCCCCGAGATCACATCTGGCACATCCTTAAATGGAAGCCTGGGACCTGCTCACTTGTTCAGGGTTTTAGATCTCAACGATTGATCAAAACCTTCCTGGTATGACACCCCATGATGTCCTTGGGCCCTGTTCTTGATCCCTGCTATATTATTTACTCTGCACTTCTTGACCATTTAGGCTTAATTCTGCCTTTCTCCCCTGGCTGATTCCTTTGTCTGGTCCTAAAAACTTGATGGAGATCACATGCTTGTGCAGGACTACAGAGATGAGTAGGACAGGGGCCTGGGTTTTCAAGGAGTGCAAAGTGTAGTGCGGGTGAGAGATGCATGAGTGACACGATGAACTTGGTGAGGGAAGTGAGCACAGAGGCCGCTCAGGCTTCCCAAAGGAGGTCTCGCCTTACCTGAATCTTGTGGGATGGGGAGGATGTGCTGAAGGACAGATGGGCCATTGAGAAGGGAGGTGGAAGACCCTACAGGTTGGAGGAGAAGTAAGAACAGATGCTGAAAGGTAAGATGGGAATGAACAGGAAGCATGGGTTAAGATCATGGTTTCATTGTTCCTTTCTGTTTGACAATTTGTGTGGGCTGCCACTGCCTCCCGAGCCTAGAGCTCAACCCCAGGACAAGGCTAGTGAATAAAACAGACTCAGCTCTTCCCGGTCAATGAAGGGGACAGGCAAGAAGCAAGTTACAGACCTCAGGTTTGTGATGAGTGCTCAGAGACATGTGAGCGTAATTCAGTGGAGATGCAAAATGGCAAGTAGGGTCTCCTGTGGAGAGTCAGGAAAGGCCTCTCTGCCAAGGTGACTTTAGAGCTGAGGCCTGAAGGCTGAGAAGGAGCTGGCCCTGAGGAGAACAGGGAAAGCAGCCAGCAGGGCAGAGTGCTGAGCAGGGAGGGACTGAGGAGGTAATTCAGGGACCCCAGAAGGAATGTGCCCTGAGCGTGGTGGGAAAAGCAGGGGACTGGGGTGGAGGCAGCAGGAGCAGGTGCTGTGAGACTTTGCCTCTGTGAAGAGAATGAGTATGGTTGTGAAGGAGAGAAGATGGGGTACCCCTGGAGGAATCTGATCATACTTGCATTTTCAAAAGATAATAATAATAATTGCACAGTAGATGACATTAAGAGAATTAGTCTGTGTATGTTAAGGTGTATAATGTTATATTAAGAGAATTTTTAGTGTGAAAATGGCAAGGTGGTTAAACAGAAGCCTTTATCAGTTAAGATCTGTGCAGAGCTCTTTACAGAGGAAAGGGTATAGAATTTACTTTACAATAGTTTGGAAAAATAAGCAGGGGAAGAGATAAAACAAGATTGGCAAAATGATGTTGATCGTTGAAGCTGGGTTTGGGGCACATGGGGGTCATTAAATGATTCTATGTTTTGGGTGTTTGAAATTTTTCATAATGAAAGTGTTTTAAGATTTGTAAAAAAAATTGTACCTAGTAAATGCTCAATAAATAGGAAATAGTAACAGTTGCTTTTTATTGAGAATCTACTGCATGGCAGATTTTGAGTTAATTATTATATACATAAGCTTAGGTGTTCCCACACTTTTAAAATTGTACACCGCATCCACAAAAGTGATTTGAAGCACATGCCACTGTTATAATTACATTTGGTTAGCCACTTACACAACGTCAAAGGGTGTGTTTTGAGTACCTTATGAAACTTACGCAAGCTTTAAGCAATTCTAAAATAAGGAAATTAAGTTACAATAAGTAATATTTGATGTGTTGCTGGTTGTGGTGGCCATGTACTATCATTAGATGGTATCTCCTGGTACAAGTTAAAGATAGGGAAAGATTTATGATCAATAAGAATGGTTGTAATCCATATTCCAAACCATTCTGTGATAATTTCCTTTGAATGGGTATGGGCAGTGTTTTGTCAGCAACCTTCATATCATCATTTATTTTGCCTTTTAAGGTGGCGCGTGAATAACCCAAACAGAAGTGGAAGAAGGGTGAGTTCTATCATTTTCTGGCTGCTCGCTTGCATTTACCTATTAGTATTTTAATGAATGGATTCTTAGCAGTAATGTTTTTTAAGTCATAAAACTTGGTATTATAACCCCTAAATTTACCCAGGCACATATAAATTGCCACACAAGGCAATTCTTTAAAAGCAAATGAATGAATGAGAGGGTGTCACCAGCTACTTTGCATTGCAAAATAAAGAAAAGAGTTGACATACAGATCAAATAGGAGCCTGGGGGCGGCGGCTTATGCTTGGAATCCCAGCACTTTGGGAGGCTGAGCTGGGCAGATACTTTGAGATTAGGAGTTTGAGACCAGACTGGGCAACATGGAGAAACCCTGTTTCTATAAAAAATACAAAATTTAACTAGGCGTGGTGACACAGGCCTGTAGGCCCAGCTACTTGGGAGAATGGGGTAGGAGGATCACTTGAGCCAGGGAGATAGAGGCTACAGTAAACCATGATTTCACCACTGCGCTCAAGCCTGGGTGACAGAGTGAGACCCTGTCTCAAAAAATATATATATATATATATATAAATATATATATATATATGCATACACACACACGCACACATTAAATGTTAGAAAAGCTTAATTTTCTTTGGAGTCAAATCAATTACAAGTAGAAATTCTAGTTTTTTCTGTACCTCAGTGGATCATCATCAACCCCAACTTGGAGTGTGTGTGTGCTCCACTCTGGAGAGCTTTGCATTTATTTTTGATTCCTCATGGTAACCCTGTAAGGCACACATTTTGCATGTAAGAAAAATGAGCCCAGGCAGGTTAAATGATTTGCCCTAGGGCCATAGCTCCTAAGAGGCAGAGCAGGATTGGAATTCAGGGATGACAGACTAGAAGTTCCTTAGTCATTAATAATAGTACGAGTTTCCAGTCCTTAGTATTGGCTACATACTGAACAGTCAAGTGGGAACCATGATTTCTGTATCATAGAGGACAGAAAGTCCGCAAGGCAAAGTAACTTTTTTATGCTCATATTGGTCTGTCTGACTCTAGAGTCCAACTGTCTGCGTATGAACCCTAATTTACCACTAAACTAGAGTAAATGATTTACATTTCCTTAGTTCTCAGTTTTCTCATCTTGAAAATGGGCCAATAGGAACACCTACCTCATAGGGCTTTTGCAAGTTCTAAATGAGACAGTGAATGAGAATATGAACATTATCTATATTATTATCGTTCTTTATCCTGGAGATAAGAGCATGGAAGAAGCTGAAATGCCAAAGCATCAGAAGTGCCCTCAAATATCAATATACATTATTGGGATGAAGGAATGAGTTGCCCCATAGGCTCCTCCATTTCCTCAATCAGGCTCAATGCCTGGTCTCTGGTCTTGCATTTCACCCACGATGAAGCTGCCTGAGGTCCCATGCTCCCTTGGGCAGAAGCATGGCGATTTCCCTTGCCTGGTTTGAATCTTGTCCACCTGTATCTGCAGTAGGCTATAACCCTACCATTTTCCTCTTGGCACTAGGAATACAAATTGGGCTCATCCATTTTTACTATTGAGTCAGGAAACCTGGAGAGAAAACGGCCAGCACAGACAGGGCTCCCAAATTTATGTGACAGGGACAAAAATAATGTCTTGTAGTCTGAGAGCAGATATAGGCCTGGAATTTCTGCAAAGGCTTTCCAATGCACAACATATTTTAATGCCATATCTGAGCAGTATGGCAGAAAGGCTCTCTCTGAACACTGGAGCACAGCTGTGGAAAAAAAGAAAATTGAACTACTCCTAAGATTTAAGTATGCTGCAAATTAAAAAAGAAATTTTCAGGTGGCTCATGTGAAGGGAGGATCGTCTGTAAAGAGGACCCAGAGTAACAGCCATGCCCAAAATGTACCTGTGAGAAGACTATGATTTACTGGCATTTACAACAGGCCTCTCTCTGTGCCAAATGCTTCTATCTATTATCTTATTGAACGCTTGTAACAGCCATCTGAGGTTTGTACTGATACCACTCAGAATCCTAAATGGAAACAGATGATAAAATAAAATTATGATAATTAGAGGAGAGTTAATTTGAAAGGGAACTGTGCTTTAAAAAAATGGTTGGTTTAGGGGTGATAACACCTCTGTTGCTACCGTTCCCAGCTGCTACCTGTTCTTGTATTTTTGGCTTGGTGTGGTACCATCACGGTTGCTGCCTTCTTTAAAGAGGAAAGGAATGGGGATTTGGAAATAGAGCTCTTGGAAATTCTGTGGAAGTTGGCATGTCAGCATTTTAGGGCACTTACTCACACTGTGAACCCAGGGTACACAGTAGCCCATGTTGCAGACCTCTCAGCAGAAGGAGACCATCAGACACACAGGACTTTGGGCATCTTGGAAGCAGCCTTTCAAAGCCATTATTGCTGCCAAGTGAGGGCAAGAAGGATGGATCCTGGGTGGATCTGATCTCTATTCATTGTGGGTCTAGGAGGTCGCTGCATCTCAGGCTTTTAGCACTATTTGGACTTTTAGTTGCTGTCCAGAACATCGCCTTTTCACTTTTTACCATCTATACAAAGGTAGCAGCAGAGATGTTACCACCCCTAAGTCGAAATGGTGAGGATAGGTAGCAGTTGCCAGAACCCAGAAGGAGAAAAGCCTGCCTCAGTTAGAGCAGGGGCCTTTGACGGGGATACACAGCCAACTTAAGGTAACCCCTTGGAGTGGGAGCAATGGGAATCAACAGCTTAACCTTCCTTTCCTTCCTCTGCTGCTTCCTGTTAGGCTTCTCCACTGGCTGAAGTAAACCAGAATCCAGAGGACAAGAGAACCTGCTGGGGCAGTCCAGGGTTTATCAGTCCTTGCACTATTGACATGTAGGATTGAATAATTCTTTGTTGTAGGGAACTAGCCTATGCACTGTAGCATGTTTAACTGTAGCATGTTTAACTGCAGCCCTAGCTCCTGCCGATCAGATACTGATGACCTTTGACTCCATGTCTCACATCCAGGCCACACTGACGCAACGGGTAGGCCCCTCAAGCCTTGGGCAGCTGGGCTCCTGTGGCTTCTCAGGGTACATTTTTTTTTTGCATTTTGTGATATGTAAAAATGTCTCTAGCTATTTCCAAATGTCCCTGGGGAGGTGGGTGAGAACCGTCCTGGATGAGAACCATTGGTATAGTTCATATAGGTTAGTCTCCCTGTCAGAGAGCAGGATGTCGATGTGTAAGAGTAGATCTGGAGAAAAGAACCAAGAGAGAACTTACATTATTCTCATTTCATTGCCAAGGAAACTGAGGCTCAAGCAAATTAATTAACTTCCTCAAACACACACAGATTGTGAATGCAGAAGCCAGTTTGCAAACCTAGGTCTGTTTGATCTCAACAGCAGAACTTACAATCACAAGCTGTATTCCATATTCACAAATTGGAAGTATCCCAGAGGAAAAGAATGGGGACTTGGAAATGGAGCTCTTAGAAATTCTGTGGAAGTTGGCATGTCAGCATTTAAGGGCACTTACTCATATTCTGAATCCAGAGTGTACAGTAGCCCATGTTGCAGACCTCTCAGCAGAAGGAAGCCATCAGACACATAGGACTTTGGGCATCTTGGAAGCAGCCTTTCAAAACCATTATTGCCCCTAAGGGAGGAGAAAGAAGGATGGAGCCTGGGTGGATCAGATCTCTAACATTGTAGGTCTAGGGATGCACTGCATCTCAGGGTTTCACCACTGGGGTAGACTGGTAGTTGCTGAGTAGAATATCACCTTTTCATCTTTTACTTTCTTTTGCTTGCCTGCCTGCCTGCGTTCCTTCCTTCCTTCCTTCCTTCCTTCCTTCCTTCCTTCCTTCCTTCCTTCCTTCCTTCCTTCTTTCCTTCCTTCCTTCCTTCCTTCCCTCCCTCCCTTCTTCCCTCCTTCCTCCCCTCCCTCCCTCCTTCCTTCCCTCCTTACCTCCTTCCTTCCCTATCTCAACTCTTTAAAGTGTACAGTTCAATAGTATTATAGTAAATATATTTCAAGAGGTAGAAGCCACTCAAGTATCTGTCAACAGATGAATAGATAAAATGTGGCATATACATACAATGGCATATACATACATTCAACCATAAAAAGGAAGGAAATCTTGTCATATACTATATGAATGAAACTTGAGGGCATGATGCTAAGTGAAATAAGCCAGTCACAAAACAGCAAAAGCTCCTTGATTCTAGCCACATTACTTTAAAGGCTTCTACCTTACAAGTCTATCTGGGGTTGCTATGCGACTTCCCAGAGATTTTCAGGTGATTTGAGACTTCTGCCCTTCATACCCCAGCCACCTCCACACCCTCCCAGTGGATCCCCGCTTCTCTTGCTTGAACAGTGTATTATTTTTTCCAATTACATTCAAAGGCAGTACTTTGCAGGCTCTATCATCTCAGTTGACCTTCAAATGCTTCCACTTCACTGAAGTTTTTTCAACAAGGTGGTATCCAGAATGAGTGAAATACTGTAGGTGGTAAGACAACTGCTTCTCGATTCATGTCTGTCCTCTCTTAACTGTATGGAATTGCATTTGTTTTTGCTGGCAGCCTCAGCAGACTATTTATAGGAAGATTCTCACTGCTTATATAAGAAAGGTCACCTGTATAAGAAAGGTGTGATATTCAAGATCCCAGGCAATCTGGTCCCAAGCTACTTTTTCAGCCTTGTGTCATTTACTACTCAATAGTTCAGTAACTGTTTACTGAGGACCTAAATCTTTTTGGTGTTGAGCTGAAAAGGCTCTGAAAATACGAAGAACAAAACCAGGCACAGCTCTATACAGTAGAGACCACTGATGCCTCTTTTCTTCCTGGACACTAGCTAGATTACATTTTCCAGTTTAATTTTCATTTAGATGGGCTCATATTCAGGGCATTCTAATGCAGTGGGCGTACATGATGAACACTACAACCACGGCTATCCCATTAAAACTTCCACACATAATCCTCCACCCTCTCTTGTTTCAGCTGCTAGTCAAATGCAGGGGATCTAGAGAAGAACACCCAGCCCCAGGGGATGGTAGGGCCACTAAACAGAAGAATTTTGCCAGCCACTTGCGAGGCTGATGCAGGAGAATCACTTGAACCCAGGAGGCGGAGGTTGCAGTGAGCCAAGGTTGCACCACTGTACTCCAGACTGGCCAACAGAGCGAGACTCCCCCACTCAAAAAAAAAAAAAAAAAAGGAAGTTTGGATTCCTGAGTTACTGCATGGAAGATGGCCACCTTGCTATTCTGCCTTTTTATATTCTACTCTCTTTGCCTTCCGTGTCCTCTCGTTTTATCCTCCTTTCTACTATTAAAATAAAACTGTAGTAATTAAAAAAAAAAAACCCACACTGGCTGAAAAGTGGAATATCACAAACTAGTTTGTTGTATTAAGAAAGATAACTGTGGGCCAGGCAAGGTGGCTCACACTTGTAATCCCAGCATTTTGGGAGGCTGAGGCGGGCAGATCACCTGAGGTCAGTGTAAGGTATATTGTCGAGTTGAAATGAGGAAACTGAGGCCAGTATAAGAAAATGTAAGTTCGATTTATTCAGTTCCTGGGCGAGGTTCTGTGGTCCAGGTAAGGGCCAGAGAAGTCGCACTTAACTTTTTAGGGTAAGGGGTTTTATAAGGAGTGAAGGCATTTGATTGGATATAGGGGAGACAAAGCATAGGGCACTTGATTGGATATTAGGACCCAGGAAGTGGAGTGAAGGCATTTGATTGACATAGGGGAGACAAAGCAGAAGGCACTTGACTGGATATTGGGACTTAGGAAGTGGAGTGAGGGCATTTGATTGACATAGGGAAGACAAAGCATAAGGCACTTGACTGGATATTGGGACCCAGGAAGGGGAGTGAAGGCAGTTATTACTGGTAGGTAGGTGGGATTTTTGGTGAGTAGGCTGCCTTGGGAAAAATGACCTTGATGGGGCAAAGTGCTTATCGGGGCAAGGGAGTGCTATCAGGCAAGGCTTGTCGGGGCTTTCCGAAAATTTTTTGGGCGGGGTTTTCAGCGGGGGCTGGGTATCGGATGCAGAGTGGTGAGGTAATTCCCTGTTGCCGGGAAGGATGGGCGTGTCTGAGCTCCCGGCGAAGCGACGGGCCTTACAGTCAGGAGTTTGAGAGAAGCCTGGCTAACATAGTGAAACCTCGTTTCTACTAAAAATACGAAAAATTAGCCGGGCACGGTGGTGCGTGCCTGTAATCCCAGCTACTCGGGAGGCTGAGGCAGGAGAATCGCTTGAACCCAGGAGGTGGAGGTTGCAGTGAGCTAAGATAGTGTTATTGCACTCCAGCCTGGCCAGCAAGATTAAAACTCCATCTCAAAAGAAAAAGAAAAAAAAGAAAAGAAAAGTGTGAACTCATGATTTTAAAATAACATAGCTCCATTATTGCTAAAAATGGCTAATCAACAGCAGCAACTTACACACATTTACCCAGCACGTTTACCAACACCATTACCTATATTTTAGTTGTTAACACTACACTAAAAAATACAGGGATGTTTGTTTATTCCATGTATTTGGTAATCGAAGAAGGACAGAATGGATTTGCAATGCCCTCTTTTTGCCAGAAACACAGGTTGCTTCAAAATCACCAGTAATATTTTGTATGGACAAATAATCCAGCGTAAAGAAACTCCCACCAGCTAAGAAGTAGCAATTTGGGCATCAATAATAGGAAAATAGTAGTAATGATTATAGTTAATTGGGAAAGATTATATCCATGAAAAATTGTGGGTTGATAATGTTACTCAATAGAGAAAAAATATTATAAAGTGTGTCAGGTATTTTTTATACCGAAAAGACAAAGATGATGGGATATATTTTATGCTGCAGTTGATTTTAATAAATAGGGGAGAATTAGGACATCATCTTCACAGAAAGAAACAATAATGGCAAATGCTTTTCTAGGGCTTACTACATGCCAAGTATATTAGTACATTCTCACATTGCTATAAAGAACTTTTTGAGACTGGGTAATTTATAAAGAAAAAAAGGTTTAATTGGCTCACGGTTCTGCAGGCTGTATAGGTAGCATGTCTGTGGAAGGCTCAGGAAATTTTCATGGCAGGAAACAAGTATGGCAGATGGCAAAAGTGGAAGCAGGCATGTCTTCACGTGGTAGAGCAGGAGAGAGAGAGAGTGAATTGAGAGGTGCTACACGCTTTTAAACAACCGGATCTCATCAGAACTCACTCACTATCACGAGAATAGCAAGGGGAAAATCTGCTCCCATGATCTAATCTCCTCCCACCAGGCCCTTCCTCTTATATTGGGGAATACAATTCAACGTGCAATTTAAGCAGGGACACAAATCCAAACCATATTGTTCTGTCCCTAGCCCCTCCCAAGTCTCATGTCCTTCTCACATTGCAAAATACAATTATCTTTTCTCAGTAGTCCCCAGTCTTAACTCATTTCACATTAACTCAAAAGTCCAAGTCCAAAGTCTCATCTGAGACAAAGTGAGTCCCTTCCACCTATAAGCCTGTAAAATAAAAAACAAGTTAGTTAATTCCAAGATAGAATCGGGGTATAGGTACTGGGTAAATATTCCCTTTCTGAAAAAGAGAAATCAGATGAAACAAAGGGGCTACAGGCCCCATGCAAGTCTGACATCCAGCAGTGCAGTCATTAAATCTTCAAACTTCAAAATAATCTCCTTTGACTCCATGTCTCAGATCCAGGTCACACTGACACTAGTAGGTTTCCAAGGCCTTGGGCAGCTCCGCTCCTGTGGCTTTGCAGGGTGTAGCTTCTGCGGCTGCCTTCACAGCTAGTGTTGAATGCCTGTGGCTTTTCTAAGCATGCAGTGCAAGCCGTCAGTGGATCTACCATTCTAGGGTCTGAAGGATGGCAACCCTCTTCTGACAGCTCCGCTAGGCAGTGCCCGAGTGGGAACTCTGTGTGGGGGCTCCAACCCCACATTTCCTCTCCATATTGCTCTAGTAGAGGACCTCCATGTCTCCTGCAGCAGACTTCTGCCTGGACATGCAGGCATTTCCCTACATCCTCTGAAATACAGGTAGAAGCTCCTAAGCCTCAAATGTTGCCCTCTGTGCACCCACAGACTTAATACCACATGGAAGCCACCAAATCTTATAGCTTGTACCCTCCAGAGCAGTGGCCTGAGATGTATTTGGGGCCCTTTTAGCTACAGCTGGGGCTGTGGAGCTGAAGTGGCTGGGACACAGGGAGTAGTGTTCTGGAGATTGTGGAGGGCAGCAGGCCCCTGAGCCAGGCCCAGGAAGCCATTCTCTCTTCCTAGGTTTCCAGGCTTATAATGAGAGTGGCTGCCATGAAGTGCTTTGAAATGTCTTTGAGGCATTTTCCCTATAGTCTTGGCTATTAACATTTGGCTCGTATTTACTTATGTAAATTTCTGCAGCCAGCCTGAACATCTCCCCCAAAAATGAGATTTTCTTTTCTTTTCTTTTTTTAATTGTATTTGGGCTCTGGGGTACATGTGCACATCCTGCATCCTGTAGGATTGTTGCATAGGTATATACATGCCATGATGGTTTGCTGTTTCCATCCCCCCACCGCCACCATTGCCTGCATCAGATATTTTTCCAGGTGTTATCCCTCCTCCTCCATCCCGCCGACCCCCGCTGTGCCCCCTCCCCTCCCCCTCTACCCCCCTACCAATCCCTGTGAGTGTTGTTCCCTTCCCTGTGCTCAAGTGTTGTCATTGTTCATCATCCACCTATGAGTGAAAACGTGATGTTTGGTTTTCTGTTCTTATGTCAGTTTGCTGAGAATGATGGTTTCTAGCTTCATCTATGTCTCTACAAAGGACACGAACTCATCGTTTTTTATGGCTGCATAGTACTCCATGGTGTATATGTGCCACATTTTTTTGTCCAGTCTATCATCATTGGGCATTTGGGTTGATTCCAGGTCTTTGCTATTGTAAGCAGTGCCACAATGAACATACATGTGCATGTGTCTTTATTATAGAACTATTTATAATCCTTTGGGTATATACCCAGTAATGGGATTGCTGGATCAAATGGAATTTCTATTTCTAGATCCTTGAGGAATCGCTACACTGTCTTCCACAATGGTTGAACTAATTTACACTCCCACCAACACTGTAAAAGTGTTCCTATTTCTCCACATCCTCTCCCGCATCTGTTGTCTTCATATTTTTTAATGATTGTCATTCTAACTGATGTGAGATGGTATCTCCATGTGGTTTTGACTTGAATTTCTCTGATGACCAGTGATGATGAGCATTTTTTCATATGTTTGTTGGCCACATACTTGTCTTCTTTTGAAAAGTGTCTGTTCATATCCTTTGCCCACTTTTGAATGGGTTTGTTTGTTTTTTCCTATAAATCTGCTTTAGTTCTTTGTAGATTCTGGATATTAGCCCTTTGTCTGATGAGTAAATTGCAAAAATTTTTTCCCATTCTGTTGGTTGCCAGTTCACTCTAATGATTGTTTCTTTTGCTGTGCAGAAGCTCATAAGTTTAATTAGGTCCCATTTGTCTATTTTGGCTTCTGTTGCCGTTGCTTTTGGTGTTTTAGTCATGAAGTCCTTTCGTATGCCTAGGTCCTGAATGGTTTTGCCTAGGTTTTCTTCTAGGGTTTTTATGTTGCTAGTTCTTATGTTTAAGTCTTTAATCCATCTGGAGTTAATTTTTTATAAGGTGTAAGGAAGGTTTCCAATTTCAGCTTCCTGCATATGGCTAGCCAGTTTTCCCAACACCATTTATTAAACAGGGAATCCTTTCCCCCATTGCTTGTTTTTGTCTGGTTTGTCAAAGATCAGATGGTTGTAGATGTGTGGTGTTGCTTCCAAGGCCTCTGTTCTGTTCCATTGCTCTATATCTCTGTTTTGGTAACAGTACCATGCTGTTTTGATTACTGTAGCCTTGAAGTATAGTTTGAAGTCAGGTAGCGTGATGCCTCCAGCTTTGTTCATTTTGCTTAGGATTGTCTTGGCTATGCAGGCTCTCTTTTGGTTCCATATGAAGTTTAAAGTGGTTTTTACCAGTTCTGTGAAGAAGGTCATTGGTAGCTTGATGGGGATAGCATTGAATCAATAAATTACTTTGGGCAGTATAACCATCTTCACGATATTGATTCTTCCTAACCATGAGCATGGAATATTTTTCCATCTGTTTATGTCCTCTCTTATTTCCTTGATCAGTGGTTTGTAGTTCTCCTTGAAGAGATCTTTTACCTCCCTTGTTGGTTGTATTCCTAGGTATTTTATTCTCTCTGTAGCAATTGTAAATGGGAGTTCGCTCATGATTTGGCTCTCTGTTTGTCTGAAATTGGTGTATAGGAATGCTTGTGATTTCTGCACGTTGATTTTGTATCCTGAGACTTTGCCAAAGTTGCTTATCAGCTTAAGGAGGTTTTGGGCTGAGACGATGGGGTCTTCTAGATATACGATCGTGTCGTCTGCAAATAGGGACAATTTGACTTCTTCTTTTCCTGCTTGAATGTGCTTTATATCTTTTTCTTGCCTAATTGCTCTGGCTAGAACTTCCAATAGTATGTTGAATAGGAGGGGTGAGAAAGGGCATTCTTGTCTAGTGCCAGTTTTTAAAGGGAATACTTCTAAATTTTGCCCATTCAGTATGATATTTCCTGTGGGTATGTCATAAATAGCTTTTATTGCTTTAAGATACGTTCCATCAATACCTAGTTTATTGAGAGTTTTTAGCATAAAGGGCTAAAAATTTGTCAAAGGTCTTCTCTGCATCTATTGAGATAATCATGTGCTTTTTGCCTTCGGTTCTGTTTATATGGTGAATTACATTTATAGATTTGTGTATGTTGAACCAGCCTTGCATCCCTGGTATGAAGCCTATTTGATCATGATGGATAAGCTTTTTGAAGTGCTGTTGGATTCAGTTTGCCAGTATTTTATTGAAGGTTTTTGCATCTATGTTCATCATGGATATTGGTCTGTAGTTTTCTTTTTTAGTTGTGTCTCTGCCAGATTTTGCTATCAGGATGATTTTGGTCTCATAGAAAGAGTTAGGCAGGATTCCCTCTTTTTGTATTGTTTGGAATAGTTTCAATAGGAGTGGTACCAGCTCCTCTTTATATGTCTGGTAGAATTCAGCTGTGAACCTGTCTGGACCCAGACTTTTTTTGGTCGGTAGGCTATTAATTGCTGCCTCAACTACAGACCTTGTTATTGGTCTATTCAGGGTTTCAACTTCTTCTTGGCTTAGTCTTGGAAGTGTGCAAGTGTCCAGGAATTTATCCATTTCTTCCAGATTTACTGGTTTATGTGCACAGAGTTGTTTGTAGTAATCTCTGATGGTAGTTTGTATTTCCGAGGAGTTGGTGGTGATCTCCCCTTTATCGTTTTTTATTGCATCTATTCAATTCTTCTCTCTTTCTTTTTTATTAGTCTAGCTAGCGGTCTGTCTATTTTGTTGATGTTTTCAAAAAACCACTCCTGGATTTACTGATTTTTTGAAGGGTTTTTTTGTGTCTCTATCTCCTTCAGTTTTGCTCTGATCTTAGTTATTTCTTGTCTTCTGCTTGCTTTTGAGTGTTTTTGATCTTGCTTCTCTTGCTCTTTCAATTTTGATGATCGTGTGTTGATTTTAGAGCTTTCCTTGCTTCTCATGTGGGCATTTATTGCTATAAATTTCCCTCTAGACACTGCTTTAAATATGTCCCATAGGATCTGGTACGTTGTGTCTTCATTCTCGTTAGTTTCAAAGAACATTTTTATTTCTGCCTTCATTTCATTGTTTATCCATTGCTCATTCAGGAAGAAGTTGTTCAGTTTCCATGTGATTTTGCAGTTTTGAGTGCTTTTCTTAATCCTGAGTTCTAATTTGATTGCGCTGTGGTCTGAGAGACTGTTTGTTATGATTTCTGTTCTTTTGCATTTGCTGAGGAGTGATTTACTTCCAATTATGTAGTCAATTTTGGAGTAAGTGCAATGTGGTGCTGAGAAGAATGTGTATTCTGTGGATTTGGGGGTGGAGTGTCCTATAAATGTCTATTAGGTCCATGTGGTCCAGATCTGTGTCCAAGTCCTGGATATCTTGTTGACGTTCTTGTCTCGTTGATCTGTCCAATAGTGTCAGTGGAGTGTTAAAGTCTCCCATTATTATTGTGCAGGAGTCTAAGTCTCTTTGTAGGTCTTTAAGAACTTGCTTTATGTATCTGGGTGCTCCTGCATTGGGTACATAAATATTTAGGATAGTTAGCTCTTCCTGTTGCATTGATCCTTTTACCATTATGTAATGCCCTTATTTGTCTCTTTTGATCTTTGTTGGTTTAAAGTCCGTTTTATCAGAGACTAGGATTGCTACCCCTGTTTTTTCTTCCTCTCCATTTGCTTGGTAAATCTTCTTCCATCCCTTTATTTTGAGTCTATGTGAGTCTTTGCATGTGAGATGGATCTCCTGAATACAGCACATCGATGGGTCTTGACTTTTTATCCAGTTTGCCAGTCTGTGTCTTTTGATTGGGGCATTTAGGCAATTTACATTCAATATTGTTATGTTTGAATTTGATCCTGCCATTTTGTTGCTGGCTGGTTGTTTTGCCTGTTAATTGACGTGGCTCCTTCATTGCATCATTATTCTTTACCATTTGGTACGTTTTTGCAGTGGCTGCTACTGATTATTCCTTTCCCCTGTTTAGTACTTCCTTCAGTAGCTCCTGTAAGGCAGATCTTGCAGCAATGAAATCTCTAGCAATTGCTTGTCCGTAAAGGATTTTATTTCTCCTTCACTTATGAAGCTTAGTTTGGCTGGATATGAAATTCTGGGTTGAAAGTTCTTTTCTTTAAGGATGTTGAATATTGGCCCCCACTCCCTTCTTGCTTGCAGGGTTTCTGCCAAGAGATCCGCTGTGAGTCTGATGGGCTTCCCTTGGTGGGTGACTCGACCTTTCTCTCTGCTGCCCTTAGCATTTTTCCTCATTTCAACCCTGATGAATCTGACAACTATGTGCCTTGGGGTTGCTCTTCTTGAGGAATATCTTTATGGGGTTCTCTGTATTTCCTGGATTTGAATGTTGGCCTGCCTTGTTAGGTTGGGAAAGTTCTCTCGGATAATATCTTGAAGAGTGTTTTCCAACTGGGATTCATTCTGCCTGTCACATTCAGGTACAGCAATCAAGTGTAGATTAGGTTGTTTCACATAATCCCATAGTTCTTGGAGGCTTTGTTCATTTCTTTTCACTCTTTTTTCTCTAATCTTGCCTTCTCATTTTATTTCATTGATTTGATCTTCTATCTCTGATATCCTTTCTTCTGCTTGATCGATTCAGCTGTTGAAACTTGTGTATGCCTCGCGACGTTCTTGTGCTGTGTTTTTCAACTCCATCAAGTCGTTTATGTTATGTTTCTCTAAGCTGGTTATTCTAGTTAGCATTTCATCTAACCTTTTTTCAAAGTCCTTAGTTTCTTTACATTGGGTTAGAATATGGTCTTTTAACTCAATAGAAATTTGTTATTACTCACCTTCTGAAGTCTACTTCTGTCAGTTCGTCAGATTCATTCTCTTTATTGTTCCTTTGATGGTGAGGAGTTGTGATCCCTGGGAGAAGAGGTGTTCTGTTCTTTGGTGTTTCATCCTTTTTGTGCTGGTTTTTTCCCATCTTCGTGTATTTCTCTCTCTTTAACGTTTGAAGCTGGTAATTTCAGGAGGAGTCTCTGAGTGGATGTTTTTTTCTATTGAGGTTGGAGTTGTATGTTTTTTGGCCTGTAGAGGGCGTTGCTGGGCTCTCTAGGGTTCAGTCAGGTTGTTGGGTGGGTGGTCCTTCCTTGGAGTTTGTTTGCAGTTGAGATTGGCCCCGACTTCCCAATGGCATCTCTCCCAGAGCTCCATCTTCCTGGTTGGGGTCAACCTGGTATATTTGCTGCCAACCTCTCTAGTGAGCACTTCAGTTTGAGTTCTGTGGGGGGTGGGGCCTGCTGGCCTCATGACCTGTTTCCCTGCTTTCAACTCTGCTTCCTTCTGTGGGATGGTCCATCCTGCTGGCGTTAGTCAAAACTCCCACCCAGGTCCCTGCGACAGTCTGCCCTGCCTGGCAGTAGCCACTGCTCAGATTTGCATCAACTACCCATGGCACCCCACCATCTGGCAGCACTCTTGTGGACCAAGGGACGCAGGAGGGATGAGGCAAGCACAGGATCTGAAATGGAACACCAAGGGGGTTATGTCCCCCAAGCTCCCGAGCAGGCTGCACGTTTCAGGTGGGGGATGCGCCCCTCCATCTTGATTTGTCCCCCCTGGGCAGCTCTCGCCTTTTGGCTCCTTCCCTGGGCCCAATTCCAGTGCCCTATCAGTCCCACAGAAAAGAACCCAGCACCTCGTTGGAACTGTGAAGTCCTCCAGCCCTCTGTGTCTCATTCGCTGGGAGCTGCGTTCAGGTGCTGGCTTCTCTCGGCCATCTTGGCGCCCTGGAGATTTTCTTTTCTACCGCATGGCCAGGCTGCAAATTTTCTGAATGTTTATGCTCTGCTTCCCTTTTAAATATAATTTCCAGTTTCAGCTAATCTCTTTGCTCACGTATGTGACCATACACTTTTAGAAGCAGCCAGGCCATATATTGAACGTTTTTGCTACTTAGTAATTTCTTCTGTCAGATACCCTAAATCATCTCTTTAAAGTTCAAAGTTCCACACATCTCTAGGTCAGGGGCACAATGTCTACAACTCTTTGCTGATGCATAACAAAAGTGACCTTTCCTCCAGTTTTCAGTAAGTTTCTCATCTTCTTCTGAGACCACCTCAGCCTGGACTTCATTGTTCACATCACTATCAGCATTCTGGTCACATTTTAAAAGTCTCCAGAAAGTTCTGACCATTCTCTCTTCTTCCTGTTTTCTTCTGAGCCCTCCAAACTATTCCAGCCTCTGCCCATTACCCAGTTCTAAAGCTGTTTCCACATTTTCAGATATCTTTATAGCAATGCTCCACTTCCCAGTACCAATTTTCTGTATTAGTCCACTCTCACATTGCTATAAAGAACTACCTGAGACTGGGTAATTGATATGGTTTGGCTATTCCTCCATGCAAGTCTAATCTTGAATTGTAGTTCCCATAATTCCCACATGTCATGACCAGAACCCCTTGGGAGTGTAATTGAATCATGGGTGGTTTCTCCCATGCTTTTCTCATGATAGTGAGTGAGTTATCACAAGATTTGATGATTTTTATAAGGGGCTACTCCCTTCACTCAATTCTCATTCTTCTCTCTCTTGCAACCTTTTGAAGGATGTGATTGCTTCCCCTTCTGCCATGACTAAGTTTCCTGAGGCCTTCCCAACCCTGTGGAACTGTGAGTCAATTAAACATCTTTCCTTTATAAATTACTTAGTCTTGGGTATGTATTTTTAAGCAACATGAGAATGGACTAATATGGTAAATTGGTACTGCAGAGAGTGAGGCACTGCTGTAAAGATACCCCAAAATGTGGAAGTGGCCTTGTAACTGGGTAGCAAGTAGAGGTTGGAACCATTTGGAGGGCTCAGAAGAAGACAGGAAAATGTGGGAAAGTTTGGAACTTTTGAGAGACTTGGAGGGCTCAGAAGACAGGAAGATGTGGGTAAGTTTGGAACTTCCTGGAGACTTGTCGAATGGCTTTGACTGAAATGCTGATAGTGATAGGGACAATGAAGTCCAGGCTGAGGCGGTCTCAGATGCAGATGAGAAACTTGTTGGGAACTGGAGTGAAGGTCACTCTTGTTCTGCAAAGAGACTGGCAGCATTTTGCCCCTGCCCTAGAGATCTGTGGAACCTTGAACTTGAGAGAGATGATTTAGGGTATCTGGTGGAAGAAATTTCTAAGCAGCAAACCATTCAAGAGGAAGCAGATCATAAAAGTTTGGAAAATTTGCAGCCTGATGATGCAATAGAAAAGAAAACCCCATTTTCTGGGGGAGAAATTCAAGCTGGCTGCAGAAATTTGCATAAGTAACAAGGGTCCAAATGTTCATAGCCAAGACAGTGGGATAATGTCCCCCAGGGTATGTCAGAGACCTTCAGACAGCCCCTCCCATCACAGGGCCAGAGGCCTAGAAGAGAAAAATGGTTTTGAGGGCCAGGCTCAGGGACCCCCTGCTCTATCTAGCCTTGTGACATGGTGCCCTGAATCCCAGCTGCTTTTGCTCCAGCTGTGGCTGAAAGGGGCCAAGGTACATCTCAGGCCATTGCTTCAGAAGGTGCAAGCCCCAGGCCCTGGTGACTTACACATGAGTTGGACTTGTGAGTGCACAAATATCAAGAACTGAGGTTTGGGAACCTCCACCTAGATTTCAGAAGATGTATGGCAATGCCTGGATGTCCAGGCAGAAGTCTGCTGCAGAGGCAGAGCCCTCACGGAGAACCTCTGCTAGGGCAGTATGGAAGGCAAATGTGGGGTTAGGGCCCCCCCACAGAGTCCCTGCTGGGGCACTGCCTAGTGGAGCTGTGAGAAAAGGGCCACTGTCCTACAGACCCTAGAATGGTAGATCCACCAACAGCTTGCACTGTGCACCTGGGAAAAGCTGCAGACACTCAACACCAGTTATGAAAGCAGCCAGGAGTGGGGCTGTAACCTGCAAAGCCTCAGGGAAGAACTGCCCAAGGCTATGGGAGCCCACCTCTTGCATCAGCATGAGCCATATGAGACATGGAGTCAAATGAGATCATTTTGGAGCTTTAAGGCTTAATGACTGCTGTATTGGATTTCAGACTTGAATGGGGCCCGTAACCCCCTTGTTTTGACCATTTTCTCCTATTTGGGTGTATTTACCCAATGCCTGTACTTCCATGGTATCTAGTAAGTAATTAACTTGCTTTTGATTTTACAGGCTCATAAACAGAAGGGACTTGCCTTGTCACAGATGAGACTTTGGGCTTGGACTTTTGAGTTAATGCTGGAATTAGTTAAGAATTTGGGGGACTGTTGGAAAGGCATGCTTGTGTTTTGACATGTGAGGCAATCAGATTTGGGAGGAGCCAGGGGCAGAATGATATGGTTTGGCTGTGTCTCCACCAAAAACTCTTATTGAATTGTAGTTCTCATAATCCCTACATGTCATGGGAGTGACCCAGTGGGAGTGTAATTGAATCGTGGGAGCCGTTTCTCCTTTCCTATTCTTGTGATAGTAAGTTCTCATGAGATCTGATGGTTTTATAAAGGGCTTCCCCCTTCATTTGATTCTCCTTCTTCTCTCTCCTGTCACCTTGTGGAAAAGGACATGTTTGCTTCCCCCTTCTGCCATGATTGCAAGTTTCCTGAGGCCTCTCTAGCCCTGTGGAACTGTGAGTTGATTAAACCTCTTTTCTTTATAAATTACCTAGTATGGTATGTCCTTATTAGCAACATGAGAACAGAGTAATACAGTAATTTATAAAGAACAGAGGTTTAATTTGCTCACAGTATTGCAGGCTGTGTAGATAGTATGGCTAGGGAGAGGCCTCAGGAAACTTTCAATTGTGGTGGAAGGCAAAATGGGAAGCAGGCATGTCTTCACAAAAACTAGGCCACTTCAAATGAATATTTTTATTTTTCTCAATCAAGTGAAGAAAATAAGGAGAGAGAGGATAAAGTGAAGGTTAAGGTACTACACACGTTTAAACAACCAGATATCATGAGAACTCACTACAATGAGAATAGCAAGGGGGCGATTTGCCTCCATGAACCAATCCCCTGCCACCAGGACCCTCCTCTACAAATCTACATGAGATATGGGTGGAGACACAAATCCAACTAACATCACCAGGTGCTATGCTTAGTGCCCTACACCAAATAACTCATGTAATACAAAACAAAACAAAAAAAACCCAAATAGGCTCTAAAAATCCAATTTTACAAATGAAGTGATCGAAGTTCATAGAGATTAAGTGACTTTTTCAAGGCCATACTGCTGGTGAGTGTGGTACCCTAACTTTGAACCTAGGCTGTTGGCTCCTGGTTCTGTTCTTTTATTACAAAACTAGGCCACTTCAAATGAATATTTTTATTTTCTTCAATCAAGTATTTGACTATGAAATAGAAATCCGTACTTGCTTCTATTAGAGTAATTAAGAAAGAGTAAGTCAGACAAATGTGCATAAGTCAAATAACTCCAAAAATAACAAAGCAGATAATGTTGGAAGTTCAGACAGAACAGGTCAGCACTGCTGGTTATGTGTAAATGATCAAGTAGAAGGAGATGTTCCAAAATGATTAATTAGCCAAAAGTCCTTGAGACTCATGCTAAGTACACAGACCCAATTGCTCATCTTCTAGGAGATGAAACGTCTGAAAAGCTGTACAGATTATAATAAAATATAAGTAGAAATTTGTGATTTTAATAATGCTAGCAGGCCCGAGCAACAAATTAAAATGACAGCATAAGAGGCAAAGAGGTGTAATACCAGCCCAACAAGACATTCAAAGCACACAGTTTGTGGGGAGATCCCAAAGTTGCCAAAAGGAAAACCCATGTGAAAAGGCATACATATAAAGTTGTATCATAAGGGTGTATTGAATGGGCTTTACTCAGCCTAATGGCCAGGCTTTCATTACCTTAGGGGGTTTTTAACCTCAGCTCGTCTGAGAAGTTATTCTTATACTTTGGGTATGCTTATGATAAATGCCATCAAGAAAACTGCCAAAATATTATAATGAAAACTCCAAGAAGTAATACCAACTGCATTGCAATAATTATAGATAACAAAAAGTGCAGGTGTACATATAATGACGCAATGAATGAACTACTATTTTAGAATTGGTTTTAGTACATTTCCTAAGCATTATTTGTATGTTTTATCTGCTACTGAAGGTGTCTAAAATTTTGAAAGTCTCAGATATAGTGTGCATAGCAGCTCCTGCTGTTGCTGGTGTTCTAGCCTTGTGCCTTCACATCCTTATTTCCGTGCATTCCAATTGACTTCCTGCAACTGAACTGCATCTTTGTCCATGGGCCACCCACAGGCTTCCAGGACACACCCACACATGTGCACAGGGTGGGCTACAAGTGCTTTGAAATTGACTGCCCTCATTACCACCCTGGGACAACAGCCCCTACCCAATGACTAACAGGTGTAGGAGTATAGAAACACCACCTCCCTTGCCCCTTGGCCAGGATAATTCTGAGGCATGGCTTTTCATCCATTCCTTGTAGGATTGTTAGTCACCTACTGGCTTGATAACATAGCCCTTAGGGGCTGACTCTCCTTCCCCAAATTGATTGCCCATTTCTTTGCCGATGGCCCTACAGCTTCCAAATATATTGTGCATTCTCAAACTTCTATCAGAGAATGCTTCTGGAGAAAACCCAACTAAGAGATTACATTTGTAACTGCAGCTTAATTAATATTTAAGAGTTGATAGTCCAATTTGTAAGCAACATTTATATTATCCAGAACATATTGTCTTTAAAAAATTGCCTATAATCTAACGAATGATTTTATTAACTGGAACACTAAGCAAAGCACAGGAATTCATAGTTGTTTGTCACCAGGCACAAACATTCTTCACACATTGGAGAATACATTAATGTCTGATAGTCAGACTCCTAATCCACTTTCTAAAAACAGCCCAAATATTAGGGTTTCATGGACTCCTGCAGAGTGAATTAGCTGTTTCATCCTCTCTGCTCTCACAACATTTGATTCGTATTTCTGAAACAGCTTATACCATGCTGCATTGTGATTTATCTATTTACATAGGCATGTGTGTTTCCAAAACTATTTTCAGAGTTCCTGAAAGTTAAAGATCAAGTCTTATTTGCCTTTGTCATTTCCACACCACATTCTGGACCTGCCACATTGTTGGCTGCAATATTGGAGTTGCTAAAAAAAAAAAAAAAAAAAAAAAGAATAAATGAATTAAAGGGCACCAGTCCTGTCCAATAGACCATATTATGTGTCCTTTTTTATTTATCATTTTATTTATCATCAAAACCACTCCAGCACTATGCAGAGGTCATAGTAAACAATTAAGGCTTAGTGTTGAAAACTAAATAAGTGAGTGAATGAATGAATGAATTAGTGAATAATTAGTGAAGCATATTGCTAACACCATATTGTTTTTGAGCAATATACAATGCATTGTTACCTTTTATTTTGTTAGTAAAATGTAGCTTATCTTGGTTGTGATGATGTTTTGTTAATGAAATAACAATATAAGTTAATTTAGACTAATAGTTTTGGCTTCTCAGTATCATTTTAAAGCTTGGCTTTGTCATCCATCATATTGAATATTTCTCCTAGCTTTGTATCACTCATAAATGTAGCTAACCTTTCATCATATCATTGTAATGGAGACTTTTGCTAGTTAAGTCCATGACTTACTTAGGGGTACAATCAATCATGTAGGCCAGGAATTGGAAAACCATGGCCTATGGGTCAAATCAGGCCGCCTGCAGCTTGTTTTTGTAAATAAAGTTTTATTGGAACACAGCCACATTTATTTGGTACATACTGTCTGCGGCTGCTTTCACACCTCATTGTGTGAAATCTGTAATGGCAGAATTGAGTCATAGTTATGACAGAGACCATATGGCCTGCAAAACTTAAAATATTTACTATCTGGTCCTTTACAGAAAAATTTTGCTGATCCTTGTGTTAGTCTGTTCTCGTAATGCTATAAGGAACTACCTGAGACTGGGTAAGTTATGAAGAAAAGAGGTTTAATTGACTCATAGTTTCACAGGCTGTACAGGAAGCATGACTGAGGAGGCCTCAGGAATGGCAGAAGGCAAAGGGAAAGCAGGCATGTCTTCACGTGGCAAAGCAGGAGAGAGTGAAGAGGGAGGTGCTACAACCCTTTCAAACAACCAGATCTCATGAGAATTCACTATCACAAGAACAGCAAGGGGGAAGTCCGTTCCCCTGATCCAATCACCTCCCACCAGGCCTCTCCTCCAACACTGAGGATTACAATTTGACATGAAATTTGGGTGGGACACAGACCCAAACCTTATAAATCCTTAATTAATATAATAAATCTAACAAGCCTTAGATAAGGTCTTCAGTAAGCCTTGTTATGTGCCCTGTTGAAATCAAGATACATTGTGCTATTCCCTCTCTCATTGAAGTAACATTATCAAGGAAGCAAATGTAATTATGTAGTACAAATACCTCCTAGTGAACCCAACATGATTTCTAGTGATCAACACATTAGGAGACAAAATGTTCATTGAACATATATTTGATCATTGTTTTGGGAATTCTGTCCCTGTGTTAGTGAGCCTTGGGCTAACCATTTTCTGATGGAAAAGTCTTGGAAAAAACAAGGAATGAACCTCTTTTTCACTTCTCTAGCATTCTTCTCTATCCCATCCCCCACAAATGGAGACTCTTTGGTGCTAGATTAACTTAACAATTGGCTTTATCTCCATGGATCACAGTTTTATCATCTATAAGATACTAGTTTTCAGAGTTAATATGAAGATTAAATGAAATAATTTGTAGAGGTAAAAATAACTATAATTACCAACATGTATTGAATGATTTTTTCAGACACTGTGCTAAGGAATTTTAACATTCATTATCTCACTTAATTCTCATAAAGCATAGTGAAAATTGCCCCCAATTTATAGGCAACATGCAGATATATTAAGGGACTTCATATGATCCTTCAGCAAGTATTTATTTTATTATTTATTTTTTAATTCACAAAAATTGTATGTATTCATGGTGTACAACAAAATATTTTGAAATATGTGTACGTTGTTGAATAGCTAAATCAATTGAATTAACGTGAATTATCTCACATATTTATTTTAGTGAAAATGCCTAAAATCTCTTTTGATAATTTTTAAATATACAATGCATTGTTATACAATAGATCTCTTGAATTCTTGAATGTATTCCTCTTGTGTAACTGTAATTTTATGTCTTTTGACCAATGTCTCCCCAGTCCATTCCCCCACTCACCCCCAGGCCCTGGTAACTGCTATTTTATTCTCTGCTTTTATTAGTTCAGCTTTTTTAGATTGCACATACAAGTGAGATCATGTAGCCTCTGTCTTTTTGCACTGGCTTAATTCAGTTAGCATAATGTCCTCCAGGTCTGTTCACGTTGTTACAAATGACAGGGTTTCCTCTTTTTAAGGCTGAATAGTATTCCATTGTGTATATATACCCCATTGTCTTTATCCACTTATCCAGTGATGGACACGTAGATTGGTTTCATATCTTGGCTGTTGTGAACAACGCTGCAATGAACATGGGAGTGCAGATAGATCTTCAACATCTGGTTTCATTTTCTTTTGATGTGTACCTAGTAGTGGATTGCTGGATCATATGGTAGTTCTATTTTTAATTTTTTGAGGAAACCCCATACTGTGTTCTATAAATGGCTTTATTAATTTATATTCCCACCAACAGAGTTTCACTTTTTTCCATATTTTTGCCAACACTTACCGTTCATCTTTTTGGTAGTAACCAATCTAATAGGTGTGAGGTGATATCTCATTGTGGTTTTAATTTGCATTTCCTTGATAATTAGTGATGCTGAGTTTTTTTTTTCATGTATCTATTGGTCATTTTATGTCTTCTTTTGAGAAATGTCTATCCAATATAGTAGTGGAAGTCCTAGCCAGAGTAATTAGGCAAAAAAAAGAAGGAAATAAAAAGGAAAGAGCTTACATTATTTATGTTTAGAGATGACATTATCTTATATATAGAAGACTCCTAAAAACTCCACTAAAAAAACTACTGGAGTTAATATAAAAATTCAGCAAAGTTGCATGATACTATATCGACATAAAAATCAGTACTATTTCTATACACTAACACTAAACTGTCTACAAAAGAAAGCAAGAAAACACTCTCATTTACAATAGCTACAAAAGATAAAATACTTAGGGATAAATTTAACCAAGGAGCTAAAAGGTCTCTACACTGAAAACTATAAAACATTGATGCAAGAACTTGAACTAGACACAAATACATGGAACAATATCTTGTGTTCATGGATTGGGCTAATTTATATTCTTAAAATGTCCATACTAACTAAAGTGGTCTACTTATTCGATGCAATCTCTATTAAAATTCCAATGACCCTTTTCACAGAAGTAGAAAAAAAAAATCTAAAATATATGTATGGAATCACCAAAGATCCTGAATAGCCAAAGAAATTTTGAAGCATCCCATTACCTGACCTTAAAAAATACTCCAAAGTTACAATAATGACATGGTAACTGGCATAAAAGCATACACATAGACCAGTGGAACACAATAGAGAGTCCAGAAATAAGTTCACACATTAATGGTCAATTGATTTTTTGACAGAGATGCCAAGAACATATACTAGGGAAAAGACAGTATCTTCAATAAAAGCTGCTAGGAAAACTGGTTATCTGGCTGGGCGTGGTGGCTCATGTCTGTAATCCCAGAACTTTGGGAGGCTGATGCAGGTATATCACCTGAGGTCAGGAGTTTGAGACCAGCCTGACCAACATGGAGAAACCCCATCTCTACTGAAAATACAAAATTAGCCAGGCGTGGTGGCACATGCCTGTAATCCTAGCTACTCAGGAGGCTGAGGCAAGAGAATTGCTTGAACCCGGGAGGCAGAGGTTGCGGTGAGCCAAGGTCACACCGTTGTACTCCAGCCTGGGCAACAAGAGTGAAACTCTGTCTCAAAAAAAAAAAAAAAAAAAAAAAAAAAGAAAGAAAAAGAAACTGGGTATCCACATGCAGAAGAATAAAATTAGTCCCTTACATTATACCGTATGAAAAAATCATCTCAAAGTACATTAAAAACTTAATCTTTTACTATTTTTCTTCTAGGAGTAAAGCTACTAGAAGAAAACATGGATAAATAGTTCTATGATGTTAGTTTGGGCAATAATTGTTTTGGATCTTACCCCCACAAAACACAGTCAGCAAAAGCAGAAATAGATAAATAGGATTACGTCAAATTAGAAACTTCTCCACAGTCAAGAAAAACAGTCAACAGAGTGAAGAGACAGCCTATGGAATGGGAGAAATTATTTGCAAATCATTCATCTGATAAGAGGTTAGTATGCAAAATACATAAGAAATTCAACACAGTAGCAAGAAAACACATAATTCAAAGATGGGGAAATCTGAGCAAGTATTTGTTAGGCACTACTATGAGCCAGGTACTATTCTAGAACTTGGGATACATCTTTGAACAAAACCAACCAATGCCCCTACCCTAGTATATGTGGAGAGTTAGGGCAAACAATAAACAACACATACAATAATGACACGTATTTAGTATATTAGAAGACAATTACTCCCATGGAAAAAATAAGAGTAGAACAGGGAAAGGAAGACTGAAAGTGCTGGAGATGGGTCAGGGGAGGGAAGAAGTGGTCAGGGTGAGCCTCATTGAGAAGGTGATGATATCAATGAAGACTTGAAAGAAACAAGGAAGTGAGCCCCATAAACATCTGAGAGAAGAGCCTTCTAGTGTCACTGGCTTTTGTTATGGCACAACCAGGATTCCAACTCAGCTCTGTCAGACCCCAGAACCCAAACTCACAATAACCAGGGTCAACAAATGTTAGTTCCCTGCTCTGTCCTCTCCAAGAAATGTGCTGTGAATCTGTTTTTTGTTCCCTTGGCTGTTGCCTACATTCATTCTGGGCTTACCTTGGCTCAAGTCATTCCTGCAGGTCAACATGGATGTCCCATCTTTGTCTCTGATCACATGCTCTGCTTTTGTTACTGGACCTTTTCAGACCTGATCCTTCCGAGGGCCATGGTGCTTCTTTCCTGGCTTCAGTTCTTTTCTTTTCACTGGGGTAGTTTGTGATTTTATCTCTGCAATCCTCCTACAGAATCCCAGCCTTTCAAGTCATGTAACGATTTAGCCTACCAAATGTCATGGCCATACTTTCTCTGTGTAAAGTAGACAGCTATACTTTTATCTTCTTTGTAGTTGATGTTTGTTCAGGAAGCTAGAGTCACCTCCTGTCACTTACAACCATGGGACTCTGATACCACATTTTTAAAAGAATCTAATTTCTTAGGGAAGTCATTTTTTTGTTTTGTTTTTGTTTTCCTTTCCAGTGCTGTTTTTTTTTTTTCTTCTCTTATTATTAAAAATCTCAAGAAAACAGAGTTACCTTTTTATGGCCTACTGCCCGTCTGTCACTACTGATGCCTTTATTTTAGAACCCAGGCTAAGGGCTAAGTCCTCAGTCACAGGTTGCCTTATTGGTTCATCGGTGCTGAGAGGTTGAAACAGTCTCCAACGTAGCAGCTCTTCAGACCCTTTATTTTTAGCTGAATTAGATTCCTAGCAGATGTCTGGATAGTACACGTCTCCCTTAATTACCATAACTTGTCTGGGTGCCATTTTTGAGATCCCCAAAATAGAGAGTGAAAATAGAACCCACCTCATAGGGCTGTAGTGAAGATCAAATGCAAAAAGTGCATACAAGGATAGTTAGCACAGTACTCGGCCTTGGCATGTAGTGAGGATTTCTGCACGTCAGCTATTCCAGTTGGAGGGAGGCAGTTGATTTGTGTTGGAGAGAGAGAGAGACTGTTTCAACTCAGCTCTGCTGCTCATCAGCTTTATGATTCTGAGTGATGGCTTATACTCCCTAGGCTGTAAAGCTGGAATGATAATAGCAATTTGAAATGCAATGGAAAGTATAAAATAATATGTATAAAAATCCTAGGATAATAATTTTAGTATTAAATTAGATAAAAGTATACAAATACATAAAATTATGTGAATAAAAATGTTGAAATAATAGCAACTAAGTATTGGGTCCAATTAAATGTACAAAATACAAACCCTATAATAATAACAGCAATTTGAGTATTGAATGGGATGTATATAAAATGAACATTAATGCTATCAATAGAATATTAAATGAAATAATATGTATAAAGGGCTGAGTATGGTGTCAGGCACTTTGTATAAGCACTTGAAAAATACACTCTAATGTTATTAGTGTTGTTAATATCATTGGCATCGTATTACCACAACATCTCCTCCCCGTTAGAACTTGTTGCTGTCAAGGTCGTCCTATGCGATAAAGGTTCTCTTTTGGGGAGTACCAAATGAGCACTTAATAGTGACAATTCTGATCAAGCACCATTACCCTTTAGGCATATATTTACCATTGTTAAATTGTTTTTTCTTCAACAATCTCATGAGCTTTCACTTGAAAGTGGCTCCGAACACAAATTGGCAGTCAAATTGGGATTTTTACAGATCTTATCTCTAACAATATTTTTATACCAAAAGGCTAAATAGGATCTTTTAGGAATTCAGGAGTTCTCAAAGAGAGTAATTTTTTCCAAAGAATTAGGTCACATAGAAGGAGAAATGGAATGAGCATTATCCTCCAAGAAGCTATATCTATAGGAAGACACAAATTAGTCCTATTGATTAGAGCAGATTATTTGGTTTAAAATTAAGTGTGAGAAAAATTATATACAAGTGACACCATGAGAGTATCCTGGAGCCTGTATGGACAGAGGGGAGTAGTTTGCTGAGATAATAGTTATTCACCATCACTGGGTCATGGCTGTGTGCCGCTATCTTTCGTTGCCCTGGAGGTACACTCTGCTCCCTTCTTGCTGCTCAATGCTGTGGAGGCTACAAACTGTACCACCCAGGATCCTGGGCCCTTGCTTGTAGTCGAGTGGCTAATGGAGAACCCTAGAGGAAGAAAGAGGGTGAGGGTACTTCAGGCTGACTGTGTCGTTTGACTTAACATCACATGTCCTGTCGGGAGCACCTTTCTCCATGATGCTGTCTTGCTGGGCCATGAGTTTTTTGAAATGAAGCTAGACACTAGGTTCTGTGAGGATAGATATTACCTGTGTCAACTCTGGTCAATGCTATCCCTCAACACAGTGTCTGGCCCAAAAGAGGTACTTGATAAATATATTTCTATCAAAGGAATGCTCTGGGGATGCCTCACTGAATTGCATTCTAAGAACCACCACCTAAACCTGCATTGTGTACTAGCTATAAATAGAAACCACACTCTCTCTGAGCAGGAGCTCTTAGAAATAAAGGCTCTTAAAATTCCCATCCACAGGCTGTGACTGCATCATATTAGTGATTTCCACTGGATTGTACATGGGGTTCCAGATGTTTGAGTCTTTTATTTTGCAGCATTTGCTTTTCTCGAGTTTCCAATTAATTGAATTGGGAAAAGCTGTAAGCCCCGTGACAGTGGAACTCTCTCTTTGACAAAACTCAGACGCTGTAAAGTCAAAGATTCTTCAATATCCTCTTTGTTTAGGTCCATAAGGCTGAATGACTGACTTGACTGATTTTCTTTTTAATATGTTTGGTTTAGCAGCTAGAAATTTTGATGTCATACATATACAGGCCAGAGGGTCATTTGGGGAAACCCCCTTAGGTGACATGGCTTCCTAGAGCATCATAGGATAATCTGCATGAGAATCCAAAGAATTTCCACTGTTACATTCCAGGTTATTTTTTCCTGGGATTTGAAAATTCCTTTTCTCTCTGTCATTTTCTCTCATCAAAGCATGAATTAAAGTTGTTTTTAGCAATAACCACTCAATTCTGCTGTCCTTGTGCATACCATCTCCCGCCACCCCCTCACTTCTCAAATGCCAGAAATATTGCATGACATAGTGCATTCCCTACCACTGGTAGCCTGTTTCTTTTTTTATTTGTTTGCTTGTTTTTGTTTTTGTTTTGTTTTGGAGAAGGAGTTTTGTTCTGTTGCTCAGGCTGGAGTGCAGTGGCATGATCTCGGCTCACAGCAACCTCCGCCTCCAGGGCTCAAGTGATTCTCGCGCCTTAGCCTCCCCAGTAGCTAGGATTGCAGGCACGCACCACCATGCCTGGCTAATTTTTGTATTTTTACTAGAGATGGGGTTTCACCATGTTGGCCAGGCGGGTCTCGAATTCCTGACCTTAGGTGATCCGCCCTCCTTGGCCTCCCGAAGTGCTGAGATTATAGATGTGAGCTATCACGCTGGTGGTAGTCTGTTTCAACTCATCACATGTGAAAGTCTGCAATTGCATTTTCCCCACTTATCAGGGGTGATCAGTATTCTACATCCCTTTAATCATGGGAATCCTTGTTGTCCATCAGCTGGCAATGACTCAACATTAGACTCTCATTTATTTTCCCAGGACTGCTCCTGTTTGCTAATTGCCCTAGTTTTAGTGTCCCAGAGGTCAAGTCTGATCAGGGATTTAAGTACATGCAATTTTTTTTTTTTTTTTTGATGCTGCTGGCCATTTCTATTTCTTTTTTCTTTTATATATATATATATATTTTTTTTTATTGCATTTTAGGTTTTGGGGTACATGTGAAGAACATGCAAGATCGTTGCACAGGTACACACATGGCAGTGTGATTTGCTGCCTTCCTCCCCCATCACCTATATCTGGCATTTCTCCCCCATGCTATCTTTCCCCAACTCCCCCACCCCCTGCTGTCCCTCCCCTATTTCCCCCTGACAGACCCCAGTGTGTGATGCTCCCCTCCCTGTACATGCAATTTATTGAGAGCTTGCCCTTAAGAAAAAACTGAGGGACAAGGGGGACCCAGATAGGGAAGGGAAATGCTGAGTAAGGATGTAATTGCAGGTAAAGTCTAGTCTTGGCCTGATCCATGGGGGTACTCGGGGCATAATTTGCCCCGTGAGGTTGTCCCTGCTACTTCAGGCAAGGGGATTGCCAGTCATAAACTGTTGGCCGCCCCTGGTGAATGGCGTTTCTTTCCAGATGAAACAGTTTTTGTCCTCTAAGGGCTTGTGATGCAAGTGGAAAGCAGCTGTGAGCTGTTAGCAGCCAGAATTCTTAGCAACTTTACTTGACTAGTAAAGGGGCCTGAGTGGGGTGCTAGAGCATCTGCTGTATTAACTTGTATGATCTCAAAACAACCCTATGAGGAAGAAGCCATTATAATTACCATTTTACAGATGAGGCAATAATCTCCTGCCTTGTGTGTCTCAGAGATGTATCCTGAGACTAGATTCATGTGGTTTATTTTAAAAAAAAGTTACCAATACTTTAGAACTTCTTCCAGAAAATTCAAGCAGTTGTAAATGAAGCCTTCTCGAACACATTCTATGAGAGCAGCACTACTTTAATACCAAAACTAAATAAAGACATTACAGGAAGAGAAAACTACAGACCTAATATCATCTCAAGAACAAAAATCCTCAACAAAGTATTAGCAAATAAAATCTAAAAATCTATAAAAAATTACAACACAACCAAATAGAATTTATTGTAAGTATGCAAGGTTGGCTCAGCTTTCAAAAATCAATTGTTGTAATCTATTACATCAATTCGCTAAAGAAGCAAAATTATATGGTAATATCAACTGCTTTTTGTACAGTTGACAAAATTCAACACACGTTTATGATAAAAAATTAAACTAGGAATAGAGGGAAACTTGGTCAACTTAATAAAGCATATATACAAATTATTTACGGCTGATATCATACTTAATGGTAAGAAACTGGCCATTGTCCTTCAAAAGAATAAGGCAAGAATGTGTGTTTTTTTTTAACCACTCTTTTCAGCATGTACTGAAAGTTATAGCTACTGCCATAAAACAAAACAACAAAAAAAATGAAATAAAAGATATATATGCTGGAAGGCAAAAATAAAACTTTATTCATAGATCTTTCTGAAAATTCCAAATAATCCATGTAAAAGAAAAATCACTCCTGGGACTAATCAGTGAATTTAGAAAGGTTGTGAGATACAAGGTTCATTTACAACAGCATTAAACATTTTTAAATGAAGTGTTTAAATGTAAACAAAATAAAATAAGTACAAACTCTATATGTGGAAAACTGTAAAACACTGAGAAAAGAAATCAAAGAAGATATAAATAGATTGAGATATGTGTTTGTGGATTGAAAGACTATTTTTAAGATGTCAGTTCTTCCCAACATAATCTATATATTCAGTGCAATCTCAATCCAATTCAAGCAAGATACTTTGTAGACATTGACAAGGAATTCTAATGTTTACTTGGAAAGACAAAAGACCTATAATAACCAACACAATACTGAAAAAGAAATCAATTGCAAGGGGTTTGAGGGAAGGAGAAAAGATTGTGTGAGTTAAGTTTGAAAGGTTTTTCGCAGTAGTAAATCTAGTCTATATGGTACAGTAATGGCGGATCTATGACACTATGCATTCATTAAAATTCATAAGTTCACAGTACAAAGAATGAACTTTGGTGCATGGAAATGGAAATATCATTTAGGAAGTTGTAGGATCCCAGGATGAAATGTAGAATGTAACAAAAGAATCTAAATGTATTACAGATGAATAAACCAACTTTACTGAAGGGGATGAGAGAAAAAGTTGCTGATCTAAGTAACTTTGAAATGAGTGGTGTCTGTCAGATTAAGTATATAAGCACTGTACTGTAGCTGATACAATTGTTTCCCATAGAAGTGTGGGTTAACAACTCTGAAATCGCTATACATGTAGAGTGTAAATGAATAATTAAGTTAATATGTGACAGATGATGGAAGCCATCATTCTCACTGTTGGTGCTGAAGGTTATAGACAAGCAAGGAAAGATGGCTAGAATGATTCATTAGATAGTGAATTAGAGTCAGAGACATTAGGATGAACATGTTTGGCTTAATATATCAATAGATATGTGTATATGTGTATATACAGAGATTAGTGTATATACACATATGTATACAGGCATATGCATACATACTGATATATCTATTTTAAAAATATGTTTTGATAATGAGTTTTGAGGTGTACTGGTCTATTATCTGGTAGAATGCTCCTCAGTTGAGATTTATCTAATTTAATATAGCCTGTCTATATTGCTCTGTCAGTTGAGGGGTAATAACACCCCAGTAGCCATGTAACACCCCAGCTCTTGGCTTCTAATACCATTTTCAAATAAAAGTAACTTAAAGAAATTGGCTTCTAATACCATTTTCAAATAAAAAGTAACCTAAAGAAATTGCTGATTATAGAACTTGAGTAGCATTATGTAAATGAGGTCGACAAGATCTTGTGGCAGAAAATAAGGAAGTGATGGAAATAAAAATTAGATGGTGGTATGTTGAGGGGGCACAGGATCCAACTGAAAGAGTTTGCAATGGCCCAAGCTGGAACAATTTGTGCAAAAACTGGTGTATATTGTAGCGCAGCTTGGAGTATAAAGTAAACAGAGTTTATATTGATAGGAACAAATGATTGAACAAATTAATAGAGAAGAGACAAATCTCCCATGCAGAAGAATTCCAAAATGTACGTAGATACTTCACTTGCCAGGAAGTAGATTATAATTCCCTACTCCTTAGGTGTGATTTACAAGTGGTGATTTCCTTACAGAGTACAGTATGGAGAGTGGGGGAGGAGTAACTTTAGAGAGTGTGTAGTCTTTATATATTGTAATGAAAATGATAATTTATTTCAGTGGTCTTCTTTTCCCAAATCCACACCTTTAGTTTAATCATGAGAAACATATTAGACAAATTTCAGTGAGGCGTGCATTCCAGCAGATAATGGACCAGTACACCTCAAAACTGGTGATCCCAAACAAAGAAAGCCTGGGAAAATGTCATAGTGAAGAGGAGCCTTGGGAGGCTTGGTAACTGAATGACATGTGGGATCCTGGATGGAACCCTGTAGCAACAAAAGAACATTAGGTAAAAATTAAGGCTATCAGCATAAAGTATGGCCTTTACTTAATAATTATCTATCAATATTGAGTCCATGATTGTGACAAATGTATCCTATTAATGAAATATGTTAAAAATAGAGGAAACTGGATGTGGAGTGTATGGGGACTCTTGTACTATCTTTGCAAATTTTTCTGTGCATAAAAGCTACTCTAAAATAAAAACTTTATTATTATATAAAAAGAGAAAGTATTCCCCCAGGAAACTAGTATGGCAAAGAAAGTATTCCCCCAGGAAACTAGTATGGCAAAGAAAGTATTCCCCCCAGGAAACTAGTATAGGGCAGGAAAACAGGGTGAGATTTTGAGTCAAGACCCAGTCTCAGGCTGAACCTGTGCAGGAGTTCTGGAGGTAAACTGCACAGCAGAGTTTATACTGTGTGTAGTTGAGGCACTGCTGGACACCGATATTCCTGCACCAGTCATTGACCACAGCTGCTGCCCTGGGGTCATAAACTCCCAAACTCTCTGTTTGTTTGAGCAAAGTGGCTCCAGAAGTCTATATGTGATCTTCTGAAGAACATGAGGTGACAGCATGCTGAAGTAGGGACATGGACACACCCAACCGATTAAGGGGATTATTTAAGGAGTTTTAGGTGACATCTTCAGTATTCACTACACTGAGCCACAGGGAAAATAACTCATTTACCCACAGTCACAGCTCTGGCAGGTGGCACAGCCAGAATTCACAGCTGGGCTATGTGGCGCAAAGCTGGCTCCATCACTACATGGTAGTATGCTGTCCTGAAGGCTCTGGAACTCTCATAAGGCTGTGACATTGAGAATTACAATTCATGATTTCCTGCGCTATTGAGGGGCTGGGAGATAACAGTGGACATGCAGATTATGTGCTGACCCAAGAAATTCCCACAGAGAAATCCCTGAATGGCATGCAAATCTGGGATAAAAGATATTCTGTAGCTATTTGTTGAATGAATGCACATTTTTAGCAAAAAATTCAGTGGATCTTAACTAATGATGTCTAACTGGGCACTGACTTTTCAGGCTGGGGAAGAGAGAGAACTGATGGGGCTTAGCAGAATCATCATTACCATCAGAAATTACCTCTAGCCAAAAAAAAAAAAAAAAAAAAAAAGTCCTGTCTGAGAAGCTGTGGCCATAAATGTCTATTTCCCACATTTCTCCCAATGCCAAAGGTCCACATATGTCCCATTATAAAATTTCCAAGTGGCAGATCCCAGGACATAGGGCTGTCAGAAGAATCATTGCTAATGCAGGTTTTGTAATCTCCACTTATGTAACATAATTGAATTAAGGCTGTTTCCCAAGGAAAGAAGCAAAATGGTGCTTAGTGTGGACAACTTTTCTTTACAGGCAAGCTATATGATAACAGAACAGAGACTACCATTCCTAACCACCTGCCACCATGAACCTGGAGGATGCTTATTGTAAAAATGCCTCTTTTCTCCACCAGGGTAAGGCAAAAAAATAAGTGCTACTGTTAGTGGAATTTATTTCTGGCTCACCTTGGTCTATTGCCTTTGGTTTCGCACTCCTCTGAATTGTGCTTCTGCTGCTGATTTCTTGCTCTTATTTTGCCAAGAATTCAAAGTGTTCTCTTTGTTATCACGTGTTAGTCAGCCTGGACAACAGGCTGCTGCTGTAACAATTAACTCTGACATCTAGGTAGATTAAGTAAAACAAGGCTTATCTCCCCCTGTGAAGTGCCTTCTCACATCTTTCTAGTTACGTTTTCTGGAACACATGATCTGCCAGGGAGGAGAAGTGTGCTAAGGCACACTAAGTCTTAAATGCCTCCACCTGAAAGAGCCATGTGTCACTTCCACTCAGAGTTCTTTGGCCATATCTAGTCATATAGCCTCTATCTGACTTTGGTTCTTTAGTGAGTATTCTGTGCCAGATTTCCAAATGCCTGAGATCACATTTTTTATTCCTGTTGTGTTTTGGAGATAATAAGAATAAGATAGAGGCTGGTGTAATAAAGTCAACTCATAATTTGTAGAAATGCATTGTCCAGTATAATAGGAGCTGTGTGTGGCTATTTCAGCTTAAATGTACATGTAAATTAAATTAAATTTTCAGTTTCTCGATTACACTAGCTACATTTCTGTTGTTCAACAGCCCATGTGCCTAGTGACTATCATATTGGATAGTGTGAAAAAGAATGTTTCCATAAGTACAGACTTTCTAGAGCATTCTAGAATGTTTTAGAATATTCTAGAATGTTCTAGAGCAATTGACTATTATGACTCTAACAGAGGCTTTTAAGGAGTTTATGTAGGCTTCTGGCTTAACAGTTTCTTTGGTGAAAATCAGCCTGAAGTGCTTTAGTGATTTCGAAGCTGCGTTAGGCAGAAAGTCATTCTGATTTTAGCTGGTGTGCATGCTTTTGTGTAAGATTTAGCTGAAACAATGGACTTCATGGCTGAGAAAAATTTGAAAATCGCTAGAGGAATGTAAAGAGTCTTGGGGCATAAACATCTAAGTTTAAATCCTTGTTCTGGCCGGGCACGGTGGCTCATACCTATAATCCCAGCACTTCGGGAGGTGGAGGCAGGTGAACCACGAGGTCAGGAGTTCAAGTCCAGCCTGGCCAATATGGAGAAATCCCGTCTCTACTAAAAATACAGAAATAAGCTGGGTGCGGTGGTAGGGTCCTGTAATCCCAGCTACTCAGGAGGCTGAGGCAGGAGAATTGCTTGAACCCGGATGGCAGAGGTTGCAGTGAGCCAAGACTGTACTATTGCGCTCCAGCCTGGGCAATGGAGTGAGACTCTGTCTCAAAAATAAAATAAAAATAAATAAATAAATCATTGTCCTTCGACTTATGAGCTGTGAGATCTTGGACAAGTTAACTGTGCAGATCTACACATTTGCCATCTCTAAAGACTGAGATGGAACGTCCACCTCATAGTGTTGTTATGAAGGTGAAAGGAGCCAGTGTGCGAATGGACTGCATGGATCCAGTGCTTTTAAGTAGAGAACTCAGAAAATGATAGCTATCCTTATAATCATCACTATAATTCTACAGCACTCATGAATAATTTAGAAGAAAGTAATTGTGGGTGACATAAACCTAAGAATGATAAGAAACATGTAATTTGAGAAAATTAGATTCAGAAAGATCCTAAAACAGATAAAATATTGTGCTTAGTTTAAGAAGAGGAAGTTTAGTAGGTATAAGCATAACATTTTACCCTGGAGTCCGGGAATGTAAGTACCTAAGAATAAAATTGGAGACAATGTAGTTTAATGGCACCATATTGGAGAACAGAAATCCTCCAATCTAACAGAGGCTTTTAAGCCTCTGTCATTGTTGTACAATCACATAATAGGGCTGTATCAAGAAGTATGAATGTCCTCACCTCTTTGCCTTAGCAAACCATACATGGGTGAGGCTTTTAGTTTTGTGTTTTAGGAGAAGCCAAGAAAGCTGGAACAGTTTTTCTCTCTTTCAGAAAATAATTTAACAGCTCCTATGGTCCAAGATTGTCTACAATACCAAATATCAAAAGATTGGCTATCACTCTCTGAGAGCCAACAGACTAGAGGAGAGAGATATTGATCAAATAACCACCCAAATAAATATAAAATATCAAATGTGATATGTGCCAGGTCAGAGAGGTCCATGGTGTTCAAAGAACCTTTACTAGGAGAACTTTTGTTAAATTCAGAGAGACTGGGGAAACTTTCTTTGCAAATCAAAGATTCAGCTGAGACCGAGGTAGAATAGGGGTGAGTTGGGAGAAGAGGAGGAGTTTCCCAGGCACAAGGACCACACTTGTAAACGTTGAGGTGAGAGAGAATGAGACACGTTGAGTGTACAGGGGAAGCTCCTGTTGAAGGAGAACATGTCTTGGAACATAAGGTTCAGGCAGATCATAGGGGCCGTGATTTGAATCTTTATTCCAGAAGCAATGGGAAGCATTGGTGGGATTTGGATAAGAAAGTAGCATGGTCATATTTGCCATTTGATAAGATTGCAAGACTGCAAGATAATCACAAGTTTATCTACTGACATGATGCACTGTATCGTTGATTTCCTATTATTAAGCCACCCTTGCTCTGAAAGAGTAAACCATATTTGGTTATAACAAATTTTTCTTCCCTTGTTTATTCATGCATCCATGTAACAAATACTCATTAAGTGCCTCCTACATGCCCAGCGTTGTAGGTGCGAATTGAGCTGTGGGCCGATAAGGACTTGCCCCCGTGGAACTTCCAGTAAGGGAGACAGACAACAAATATATATAAATAAATGTGAAGCAAAGCACAGTGTATTATGTAAACAGGGAGCAAAGAGAGGCTCTATTTCAGATAGTCAGTGAAGGCATCTCCAAGGAAGTGACATTTGCACATAGACGTCTGAGTGATGGGAGGCAGGGTGCCCCCCAGGAACAGACCCAGCTTCCTTGTCACTGTAGAATCCCCCTCTGTTCTCGCAGACATATACTGATTGAATTTTCACATTTTCCCTCTGCTATTCCCTGCCTCCAAGGAGGATCTTAGTTACTCTCTTGAGTATGTGGATTCCCGTTTAGCTTTAGTAGTGAATTCAGCATTGTATCTCTCTCATCATTTCCACCTGTCTTTCAATGCAGCTCCCTGAGCTAACTCTGCACAACCCATGCTCTGCTCATTTCTTAAAGAATACAGTTTTGAAAGACATGTTTTTCTTTGTTCTGTGCCTGTTCTCCTTTTAAGCGTGTTCACTTTATCATTCATTCATTTGGTCATTCTCTTATTCATTTGCTCAACACATTATTTTGTGAGTGACCTCTTTGCTGCAGGTATTGTATTGGTGTGATTGTATTGGTCTTTCCTTAGAGGATAAGGGATGTCTTCTCAAGGGACTGGGAAGAACACCTATGGGTATTGGCTTCTTCCTCTCCTATGAGATCTTCATGATGTGTACATACACAAACTCTCTTTTCATGCTCAGTAGGCAGGTAGCTTTACTACAGCCCTACTGCAGTGAGGAGGAACCTTCTTCCTTCAGCTTGGTTTCTCAAACCCTTTTTGTAGTTTTTCATTGTACAATGTGGGCATGAGACACCACATTCCTACCAAGAGAAGCTTTCCTTAGATAGTGAAGTGTCTCATAATCAACCCTAATTACCATCAGAGCACATGCCAATGTCATTTTCTTAAAATGAATGGAGGTAAAGAAGAGCTACTTATGGGGAAGGAGAAGGGACCTCCCTGACCCTAGTTCTGGGTATCTCAGAAGGGTGTTCCTGGAGATTGGCTTCCATTTCTTTCCTGGGAACTGTAGGAATAAAGGGATGAAGTAAAATTTAATGGGGTAAGGGGCTGGAGTATTTCTCACTTTTGTGTGTGTTTGGGGGGGGTCATTTGTGCTGTTATGAATGAAAGGGTAGTACATATGTGTGTATATCAAAAATATGCCTTTCCATCCATCCTTGTCGTCAATACAGTTAGTTAAAATTCCCTGAGGATTTTTGTCATTTTTTTTTCTGCAAGGGGCAGCTGCAGTCTGTTGTTTGTATCTTCAGGAGTATTTCATAAAAAATTGGGAGGAGGCAGTCACAGCAGGCCTAGGTGTGCAATCTCTGTGTTCACCCAGAAGTGTCCCTAAAGGAAAAAACTCTAACAGAGTTCTGAAGCTGGAATATGCTGCCTCCATGAGATCATATTTCCCATCTACAAAGGTGGTTAGGCATGAGCTGGTCATCACTTGGCTGTGTGCTGAAGTAGTGATTCCAGATGTCTTGAGTCAGGCATAATAAGTGGATTTTACCTTGTGGGTCCAGCCTGATGAATTGTTCCTGGATGTCTGGGCTCACTAGGATGAATGTCGTGATCCATGAACAAGGTCTGTCCTGGACGTGCAGTGTGGGGAGGATGGGGTTGCACACACCACGTATTTGTCATCCCTAGGAAAGGAAGGAACTAGAGAATTGCAGTGCACTTTGAATAGTGAGAGTACCAAGGCAAATGGCCTCTGTATCTTCATCCACATACTTTACGAGAACAGGATTAGTAATATTAGCCAGAGCAATGCTTTGGGAAGTCCAGAAATTAAGTATAGTAGGAGTTCCAAAACAGACTGTTTTAGAGGTGGGGAGGATCGTGAGTTCACATTGGTTATATCTCTAGAAAGTCAACCACCTATGAAGTCTGCTTCTTTTATTGATTCCATTTGTTTGTCATTGAGTTTGTTGGTTGGTTAATGTGTATTTTTATCATTTACTGAGCATTTATTGGTGCCATGTTCTGTGCTAGATTGTCTAGGTAGAGATGGATCAAATGATGAACTCCTAACTCTGGCTTCCTGAGAAATTTGGGCCACTTGGAGGTATCTGCCATGGTCCTTAATTGCTTTTGCTTGTCTAACATTTAGCCTACTTCTTTTCTTTTCAGGAAAAAGCCCCTATATTTATTTCAGGAACTTTCTACCATTTTATGAAGCCCTTGTGTACAGCAGAATGCACAGACTGTCCACCCTTTCCTCCCCACCCACTACAGGAGGGGGGCACAGGGTCAAAACTTGGCCAGTGAGAGACAAAGGCTGTGCCCAAAGGGATTGGCCATTGTGATGATGGTGTGGTCCTTGTTTCTGTACTTCTCTCAAGTCCCCTTTAGCTCAGAGAGTTACCAGTTTCCTCCAAATAAACCCCTTTGATTTTCTAAGCATGGCCTGACTTGGCTTCTGTGACTAGTAACCTCAAAACCCTGATTGATTCCACACCTTTTGGTTGGCATTAAGGTTAAAACTCCTGGGCCGCAGGCAGATTTTCAGAATCTGGAGACTGTTTAACCTTTGACAGAGCCATCTACTTTTTAACTCACAACTTTTGTCAAAACAAAGTGAGGAGCTGGCTAGTGGAGGAAGATAGATTATAGCGGGGTTTAGGTACCCTTGCCTTTCCTAACTTGTGAAACACAGACGTAGTAACAACATGCAGTTCACTTCACCTTCCATTCCTGTTGGCGGTTAAGGAGTTGATGTTTTCTTCTCACGTTATGGACAAGATGTCTGGGAGGAAGTGTAGCACAGAGGTTAGAAGCATGAACTTTGCCATCTGAAGTTGGCTTAGATTCCAGTTCTGCACTTATGAGTTGGTAACTTGGGACAAGTCACTTGACCTCCCTGGGTATCAGTTTTCTTAAGTATGAAATGGAGATAATAACAGTCCCTACTCACACAGAATTGTAGATTAAATAAGATAATGCATGCAAGGCATTTAGTGATCTTTCTATTTAATGTGGATTTGTGTATGTGTATTCTTTACATCCTAAAAACTTAAAGTTGCACACAAGAATCAGTTTCACCTTGTAGCCTTTCTTCAGATTCTTGTTAGTATTTGAATTTGAGAACAAAGGGACTGAAGGCAATAGCCATAATCTTATGACCTTCCCCACCCAAATGCCACACACAAGCTTACTCTAAACCCCATGTTTCTTCCTTAAGTGTGCCAGTTACTTCAGAGTGTATTAATAGTGCCCTCTGCTGCCCAGAGCACCGCAGCTTAATGGGAGCTCCTGGGGCAGATGAGCTGGGATGTGGGTCTCAGCATTTGGTGCTTCCATCTCTCCCCTGTCACCCTCAGACACGTTCTCCTCCCAGTTCACAGCTCCATTTCTCGCCTGCATTTCCAGCTAAGCTCTGAGTCATCGATCTCAACCTTTAATGCAAGTTTGTGCCTGGATCTGAACCAAACCATAGATAGATACTCATAAAGGTTGTGCAGATGAAAATGTGTGGTTGTTCTGCTTTTGATCAGCAGCAGGCTGAGATTGGATCCAGGGTGGCGGGTGGCGGGAGCCAAGTCTATTTTCTTGTGTTACAATGAGGAACTCAAGTCCTGCCTGGAGCTGGCTGAGTGATTAACTAAATTGGAGCAATGTGCCATGTGGCTCGCCATGTTGATTAGTTGAGTTCACTTGAGTCCCCCTTTTTGCAGCCAAGTGCAATCATAACTTTCATAGCATGGAACTCTAAATCTGCTAACTTTTTTTTTTTTTTTTGTGGTGGTTACTATTCCAGTTTGAAGAGAGGGATGTAGAGAAACAATGATGAAAGCGGGAGTAAAGACTTCTGGCAAGTTGAGGCTCCACTTTAAACCACCTCATTTAGACCTCATACTTTTTTTTTTAAGAAAAAAAATTTTTTTTTTAAATTTTTGAAGTGGAGTCTTGCTCTTGTTGCCCAGGCTGGAGTACAGTGGTGTAATTTCGGCTCACTGCAACCTCCGCCTCCCAGGTTCAAATGAGTCTCCTGCCTCAGCCTCCTGATTAGCTGGGACTACAGCTACTTGCCACCACGCCTGGCTAATTTTTTGTATTTTTATTTGAGATGGGGTTTCAGTATATTAGCCAGGATTGTCTCAATCTCCTGAGCTAGTGATCCACCCACCTCGGTCTCCCAAAGTGCTGGGATTACAGGCTTGAGTTACCATGCCTGGCAGACTTCATACTTTTAGTGTGATTATAACTCCTCTGGCAAGAATGCAACATGGAGAAGTTGGTGATGAAATGGTAAGTATCCAGAAAATCCTCTTACACTGTGCCTGCAGAGTTCAGGCTAGACTCGGGGAGATGGTGAGATAATTATCTGTCTTCTGTAATGGAGTATGTGTGCTTTGTGCAGCCTGACAAGTGTTTGGGATGGATTTTCCCTGAACCACTCACATGCTTCTCTTTGCTTCCATTGTGACTAATGTCAGTCAGGGAGGTGCCTAAGATGGTATAATCTGAGTTTCCTGGGTCGAAAATCTAATTCATTTCTATCACATCAGAACTGGAGATCTTGGCATCCCAAAATCATGTACAGTAAATACCTCAGCTAACCATCTAAGTTCAAAAGAAATGCAAAGTCCATGATACTGTATGTACTTTTGATACCCATAATGTTCCGTTTACTTCCACATAGCTACACAATATATTATAACACAGTACTTATGAACACAAGCTCTGGAATCAGACAACCTGGATTTGAATCCCAGCCACACCACTTATTACCTCTGCAGCTTTGGATCAGTTGCCTTCCCTTGCTGCTTCTTGATAGTCTCATTGCCATAGCAGGAATACTCAGTCTACGCAACAGAGTTATTCTAAGCATTCAAGTTGTGGTCAGGTGCCGTGGCTCACACCTATAATCCCAGCACTTTAGAAGGCCAAGTAAGGTGGATCACTTGAGGTCAGGAGCTCAAGACCAGCCTGGCCAACATAGTGAAACCCCATCTCTGCAAAAAAATACAAACTGGAGAGCTATCAAAGATGGCCGAATAGGAACAGCTCTGGAGTGCAGTTCCCAGTGAGAAACGCAGAGGGTGAGTGATCACTGCATTTCCAAATAAGTGATAACTGCTCACAGACCAGGAGATTCCCATGCAGAAAAGTGCCATGAGTTTCCAGCATGGCTGTTTCAGCCGACACAGCGGGTCTCCGCATAAAAACTCACACAAATCTGGGCGGCCATTTCACTTGGTGCCTGGAACGCCTGGGAGACAGAGCTGCCCATTCAACTGAGAAAAGGGCTGAAACAGAGAGCCAGATGATCTGGCTTGGCAGGTCCCACCCCCACAAATACCAGCAATCTGAAACACTCTGGATTGAGAGTTTCGGAGCAAGCGCAGCTGGACCGGGAACGGTCCAGCTCTTTGGGGGGGAAGGGCATCCACCATTACTGAGGCAGTCACCACTACTGAGGCAGTCCACGATCACTGGAGCAGTCTGCCATTACAGAGGCAGTCCATCATTTCCGAGGCAGTCCACCATTACCGAGGCAGTCCTCCATTACTGAGGCAGTCTGCCATTACAGATGTAGTCCGCCATTACTGAGGCAGAGTGCCATTACTGAGGCAGTTCTAACTATACCTCTGTAAACAAAATCACAAGGAAGTTCACAGAGCAGCTGGGCAGAGCCCACAGCAGCTCAGCAATGCCTCTGCTTGCAGACTGTTACTAGGCTACCTCCTTGCTGGACAGGGCATCTCTGACAAAAGGTAGCAGTGTGTCAGGAACTTATAAAGAAAGCCCCACCTTCTCAGGACAGAGCACCTGGGAAAAAAAGGCAGTTACGCGTTCCACTGCAGCAGACTTACCTGCCCAGTAGGTCTGAACGGAACAGCAGAGTTCATAGCTCAGTACTTGAGGTCTTGTAAGGGACATACTGTCTCCCCCAAGCAGCTCCCAGACCCCTTTATATCTAATGAGACACCTCATAAAGGAGAGCTCAGGCTGACATCTGGCGGGTATCCTTCTGGGAAAAAGATAATAGAAGAGGAAACTAGCAGTAACCCTTATTGTTCTGCAGCCACTGCAGGCAAGCAGGATCTGGAGTGGACCTCCAGCAGTCCTACAGCAGAGGGGCCTGACTGTTAGAAGGAAAACTAAAAACAGAAAGAAATAAGTTCATCATCAACCAAAAGGATGTCCAATCAGAGACCCCCATCTGAAAGTCACCAATGACAAAGACCACAGGTAGATAAACCCACAAAGATGGAAGAAACCAGCATGAAAAGGATGAAAACATTCAAAACTCAAATGCCTCTCCTCCTGTAAGGGATCACAGCTCCTCACTAGCAAGGGAACAAAGCAGGATGGAGAATGAGTCTGATGAATTGAAAGAAAGAGGCTTCAGAAGGTGGGTAATAACAAACTTCTCTGAGCTAAAAGAACATCTTCTAACCCAAGGAAAAGAAACTAAGAACGTTGAAAAAAGGTTTGATGAAATGCTAATGAGAATAAACAGCTTAGAGAAGAATATAAATGACTTGATGGAGCTGAAAAACACAACAGGAGAACTTCGTGAAGCATACATAAGTTTCAGTAGCCAAATTGACCAAGCAGAAGAAAGGATATCCGAGATTGAAGATCAACTCAAGGAAATAAAATAAGAAGGCAAGATTAGAGAGAAGAGAGTGAAAAGAAATGAACAAAGCTTCCAAGAAATATGGGATTATGAGAAAAGACCTAATGAAAGTTTGATATGTGTACCTGAATGTGACAGAGAGAATGGATCCAAGCTGGAAAACACTCTTCAGGATATCATCCAAGTGAACTTCCTCAGCCTAGCAAGGCAGGCCAACATTCAAATCCAGGAAATACAGAGAACACCACAAAGATATTCCTCAAGAAGAGCAACCCCAAGGCACATAATCATCAGATTCACCAGGGTTGAAATGAAGGAAAAATTGCTAAGGGCAGCCAGAGAGAAATGTCGGGTTACCCACAAAGGGAAGCCCATCAGACTCACAGCAGATCTCTCAGCAGAAACCCTACAAGCCAGAAGAGAGTGGGGGCTGATATCAACATTCTTAAAGAAAAGAACTTTCAACCTAGAATTTCATATCCAGCCAAACTAAGCTTCATAAGTGAAGGAGAAATAAAATCCTTTACAAACAAACAATTGCTGAAAGATTTCATCACCACCAGACCTGCCTTACAGGAGCTCCTGAAAGAAGCACTAAACATAGAAAGGAACAACCAGTAACAGCCACTCCCAAAATGTACCAAATGGTAAAGAGCATTGACACAATGAAGAAACTGCGTCAACTAATGGGCAAAACAACCAGCTAGCATCAAAATGGCAGGATCAAATTCACACATAACAATATTAACCTTAAAAGTAAATAGGCTAAATGCCCCAGTCAAAAGACATAGACTGGCAAACTGGATAAAAAGTCAAAACCCATCAGTGTGCTGTATCCAGGAAACCCATCTCACATGCAAGGACACACATAGGCTCCAAATAAAGGGATGGAGGAAGATTTACCAAGCAAATGGAGAGAAAAAGGGCAGGAGTTGCAATCCTAGTCTCTGATAAAATAGACTTTAAACCAACAAAGATCAAAAGAGACAAAGAAGGGCATTACATAATGGTAAAAGGATCAATGCAACAAGAACAGTTAATGATCCTAAATTTATACGCACTGAATACAGGAGCACCCAGATACATAAAGCAAGTTATTATTGACTTCCAAAGAGGTGTAGATTCCTACACAATAATAGTGACTTTAACACTCCACTGTCAATATTAGACAGATTGATGAGACAGAAAGTTAACAAGCATATCCAGGACTTGAACTCAGATCTGGACCAAGCAAACCTAATAGTCATCTACAGAACTCTTCACCCCAAATGAACAAAATATACATTCTTCTCAGCACTACATTGCACCTACTCTAAAATTGACCACATAATTGGAAGTAAATCACTCCTCAGCAAATGCAAAAGAACGGAAATCATAACAAACAGTCTCTCAGACCACAGTGCAATCAAATTAGAACTCAGAATTAAAAAACTAACTCAGAACCACACAACTTCATGGAAACTGAACAACTGGCTCTTGAATGTAGACTGGATAAAAAACGAAATGAAGGCAGAAATAAAGATGTTCTTCGAAACTAACGAGAACGAAGTCACAACGTACCAGAATCTCTGGGACACATTTAAAGCAGTCTCTAGAGGAAAACTTATAGCAATAAATGCCCACATGAGAAGCAAGGAAAGATCTAAAATTGACACTCTATCATCAAAATTGAAAGAGCTAGAGGAGCAAGATCAAAAAAACTCAAAAGCTAGCAGAAGGCAAGAAATAACTAAGATTAGAGCAGAGCTGAAGGAGATAGAGATACAAAAAACCCTTCAAGAAATCAATAAATCCAGGAGCTGGTTTTTTGAAAACATCAACAAAATAGACAGACCGCTAGCCAGATTAATAAAAAAGAAAAGGGAGAAGAATCAAATAGATGCAATAAAAAATGATAAAGGGTATATCACCACCGATTCAACAGAAATACAAACTACTATCAGAGATTATAACAAACAACTCCATGCACATAAACCAGTAAACCTGGAAGAAATGGATAAATTCCAGGACACTTGCACCTCCCAAGCCTAAACCAGGAAGAAGTCAAAACCCTGAATAGACCAATAACAAGGGCTGAAGTTAAGACAGCAATTAATAGCCTACCAACCAAAAAAAGCCCAGGTCCAGATGGGTTCACAGCCGAATTCTACCAGACATACAAAGAGGAATTGGTACCACTCCTTCTGAAACTATTCCAAAGAATCCAAAAGAAGAGAATCCTTCCCAAATCATTTTATGAGACCAACATCATACTGATACCAAAATCTGGCAGAGACTCAACAATAAAAGAAAACTTCAGGCCAATATCCATGATGAACATAGATGCAAAAATCTTCAATAAAATACTGGCAAACTGATTGCAACAGCACATCAAAAAGCTTATCCATCACGATCAAGTAGGTTTCATCCCAGGGATGCAAGTCTGGTTCAACATATGCAAGTCTATAAACATAATTCACCGCATAAACAGAACCAAAGACAAAAGCCACATGATTATCTCAATAGATGGAAAGAAGGTCTTCCACAAAATTCAACAGCGCTTTATGCTAAAAACTCTCTATACTAAGTATTGACAGAACATATCTCATAATAATAAAAGCTATTTACAACAAACCCACAGCCAATATCATACTGAATGGGCAAAACTGGAAGCATTCCCTTTGAAATCTGGCACTAGACAAGTATACCTTCTCTCACCACTCCTATTCAATAGAGTATTCGAAGTTCTAGCCAGAGAAATTAGGCAAGAAAAAGAAACAAAGCATATTCAACTTGGAAAGGAGGAAGTCAAATTGTCTTTATTTGCAGACAACATGATTGTATATTTAGAAGACCCCATCGTCTCAGCCCCAAATCTCCTTAAACTGATAAGCAACTTCAGCAAAGTCTCAGGATACAAAATCAGTGTGCAGAAATCACAAGCATTCCTATACACCAATAACAGACTTAAAGAGAGCCAAATCAAGAACGAACTGCCATTCACAATTGCTATGAAGAGAATAAAATACTTAGGAATACAACTAACAAAGGATGTAAAGGACCTCTTCAAGGAGAACTACAAACCACTGATCAAGGAAATAAGAGAGGACACAAACAGATGGAAAAACATTCCATGCTCATGGTTAGGAAGAATCAATATCGTGAAAATGGCCATACTGCCCAAAGTAATTTATTGATTCAACGCTATCCCCATTAAGCTTCCTATGACCCTCTTCACAGAACTAGAAAAAACCACCTTAAACTTCATATGGAACCAAAAGAGAGCCTATGTAGCCAAGACAATCCTAAGCAAAAAGAACAAAGCTGGAGGCATCATGCTACCTGACTTCAAACTGTACTACCAGGCTACAGTAATCAAAACAGCATGATACTGGTACCAAAACAGAGATAGAGACCAATGGAACAGAACAGAGGCCTTGGAGGCAACATCACACATCTACAACCATCTGATCTTTGACAAAGTTGACAAAAACAAGCAATGGGGAAAGGATTCCCTGTTTAATAAATGGCATTGGGAAAACTGGCTAGCCATGGACAGAAAGCAGAAACTGGACCTGTTCCTGACAACTTAGACTAAAATTAACTCCAGATGGATTAAAGACTTAAGCATAAGACGTAACACCATAAAATACTTAGAAGAAAACCTAGACAAAACCATTCAGGACATAGGCATAGGCAAGGACTTCATGACTAAAACACCAAAAGCATTGGCAACAAAAGCCAAAGTAGAGAAATGGGATCTAATTAAAGTCCAGAGCTGCTGTATAGCAAAAGAAACAATCATTAGAATGAAGTGGAAACCAACAGAAGGGGAAAAAAGTTTTGCAATCTACCCATCTGACAAAGGGCTAATATCCAGAATCTACAAAGAACTAAAACAGATTTACAAGAAAAAAAAAACAAGAAAACCCATTCAAAAGTGGACAAAGGACATGAACAGACACTTTTCAAAGGAAAACATTTATGAGGCCAACAAATATATGAAAAGATGCTCATCATCACTGGTCATTAGAGAAATGCAAATCAAAACCACATTGAGATACCATCTCATGCCAGTTAGAATGGCGATCATTAAAAAATCTGGAGACAACAGATGCTGGAGAGGATGTGGAGAAATAGGAACACTTTTACACTGTTTGTGGGAGTGTAAATTAGTTCAACCATTGTGGAAGACAGTGTGGTGATTCCTCAAGGACCTAGCAATAGAAATTCCATTTGACCCAGCAATCCCATTTCTGGATATATATCCAAAGGATTATAAATTGTTATATTATAAAGACACATGCACACGTATGTTCATTGTGGTACTGTTGACAATAGCAAAGACCTGGAACCAACCCACATGCCCATTGATGGTAGACTGGACAAGGAAAAGGTGACACATACACCACGGAATACTATGCAGCCATAAAAAATGATGAGTTCCTGTCCTTTGCAGGGACATGGATGAATCTGGAAAGCATCATTCTCAGCAAACTAACCCAAGAACAGAAAATCAAATACCACATGTCCTCAGTCATAGGCAGGTGTTGAACAATGAGAACACATGGACACAGGGAGGGGAGCATCACACACTGGGGTCTGTTGGGGGAGACTAGGGGAGGGACAGTGGGGGTAGGGAGGTTGGGGAGGGATAACATGGTGAGAAATGCCAGATATAGGTGGCGGGGGATGGAGGCAGCAAACCATGTTGCCATGTATGTGCCTGTGCAACAATCCTGCAGGTTCTGTGAATGTACCCCAGAACCTAAAGTGTAATAAAATATATATATGTGTGTGTATATATATATATATACACACACATATATATATAATATAGATGTATTTTATATATATATCTATGTATTATATATATTATATATATAATACATAGATATAATATATATAATATATTTATAATACAAACATTAGCAGGGCATAGTGGTGCATGCCTGTAGTCCCAGCTACTCGGGAGGCTGAGATGAGAGAATCACTTGAACCCGGGAAGCAGAGGTTGCAGTTTGAGCTGAGATCGTGCCACTGCACTCCAACCTGGGCAACAGAGTGAGACTCTGTCTCAAAAGAAAAGAAAAAGAATTAAAGTTGGTAATGCGCACTGGCACTTTGCACAGGTAATGTACACAGGTACTTTGCATGATGCCTGGCACAACCAGTGTTAGCTGCTATTTGTGATGTTGTCCCAGTAGAAAGGAGCTGGTCCACCCATTTCAGAAAAGGAAATAAAGAGTCCAAAGGAGTGTAGAACTGAGTCAATTCTCCTCTTCTGCTGCCCCCTCAAAATGTTGTTCACCTGTACATTACTCGTTAGTCTTCAAGAATTTCCAGATCTCATGCCATTATGCAAGTATCGGATCAGTAGTTTCCAGACATGGAGATTTTATAGCTCTATCTATGTCTACATTGCAGATCAGTTTTAAGGATTAAATACAATATTGTGTGTGGGCACTTACACATATATAACTCTAGAGAACTTAAATAGGATTGTCAACTTATGCCAATTAAAGACATTCAAAGACAAACACCACACCACCATCTACTCTCACCACTATTTCATAGAAGAATCTAAAATTATATACATACAGTGTTATGAATTTTTCATTTCTTTTTAACATGAGTGGTTAGTGCAGGTGTTTGCAATACATGCTTCTGGGATGCCAGGATCCTCAGTTCTGATGTGGAAAAAGATAATTAGTTTTCTTTTTTCACTTAAGGACACAGGCTGTGCCATCCAGGCACCTACCTAACTGACATTGGTTGCAATGATAATAGTGAGAGTGTGTGACTGGAATGCCAAAAAAGATCAGCCTGCATGCTGAATAAATTTAGCTCTATGGCAGAATTCAAAATGTTGTCCATTTGCTGAGGATGGACAAAAATTTGATCTCTAACCAGATCTTGGAAATTGGTATAGACTGTAAGAAACCATTACGTTTCAGAAAACGCAAGGCTCCCAGCAGTCTTCTCTGAGCAAGTGGGATAGGAAGGTGAAGACAGACCCCTCAAGGCTCCTGTTCTGAAGATCATCCCAGCCCAGCATGCTTTACAGAGTGCTCAGAGGTCAGGGAGCATGTGTGATGGGATAGAGATGCATGAACTTGAGCCTTGCCAAGCAATTCAAAGTGATTTGAAGAGATTACCAAGGCTTATGTGTCCTTCACTGTGGTGAGTAAGCAAGTGGCATGCTGTCCCCAGAAACCAGCACCAATTAGTCATTGCACACCCTGAGGACATCTCAGACTTGCCAAGGCTGACATGAGTCTGATCTTAAGTGGAAAGGACATACCAGCCTCTGGGAAGAGGTTAGCTCTGGCAGAGGAGGGTGAGGGAGGAGGACTCAGCAGTATCTCTAACCTTTTATTTCTTTAGAGGGTGAGAGAGAGAGGTGGCTTCCATACAGAAAGGCCTGTGTACATCAGCGTTACAGCAGCTGGCTGGAGAGATGGGATGCAGCCTGCCAGATTCAGAGGGGGTGACTCTCCCACCCGACTTTGAATAGAATTATCATTCCACATGGAGACCTAGAAGAAATAAAACTAGGCCCTTGAGCCACGATCTAATGGATAGTGTGACTGTCACGAAACTGTGGCAGGCTTTGGAACTAGACAGACAGGATTTGACTCCTGATAGAAGAACGTGATAGTCGTGTAAGCTGGGATGGTTCACTTACCCTCAACGATCTGTCTGTATCCTCTTTGTCTCTTACTGCCCTGTCCAGCACTGTCCAGCTTCTGACAGTTTCACCCAAGGAAATTTTGCGCAGTGTCTCCAGCCTTCAGAAAGCATGAGTACTGAGGAAGATATGACTAATTGAAGATATCAGTGAGGAGTGGGAAAGAAAACAAGAACGACAATATGGAACATTACTAATAAGGATCATAATTTTAAACCAGCCACTATCCACATGTGGCTACGGAGCTGCTTAAATGTGGCCAGTGAGGCCCATGTGTCCTGAGATGTGTTGCACACGTAAAGTCCCCACTTGATTACAGACACTTAAGATGAATAAAATGAATGTCACATATTTCATTAATAATGTCCTGCCTGGATTACCTCTTGACATGTTGAAATAATAATATTTTGGATATATTAGGTTAGATAAAATTCATTTTTAAAGTGAATCTCCTCTTTTTACTTTCTTTTCATGTGGCCATTAGAAAATGTAAGTTCTATATGCAACTCACACCTAATTGCCAGAAGTTCATTATTCCATTAGGCAGTGCTGGTCTATAGAATTAGGAGCAGTAGAAGGGGATGGGGAGAAAAGGTCATGACAAGGGGAGCCCTACTATTTGCCAGACACTAGGCCCCGCCCTGTGAACCTCTTGGCAGCCCAACGTAAAATAGATACTGCTATATTTATTTTACCATTTTACAGATAAAGCTTCTGGAGAAGAAACTGCTCAGAGCCCAACAATGAATAAGTGTCAAGTGATGATTCAAATTTGGGTGTTTGGACTCAACAGTTCAATGTCTTAACTGTTAATAATTGCCTTTGCCGCAGTTGGAAGTGCTCGATAATATGTGCCTTGCCAAATGATTTTGAGGATTAAATGCAATGTTGTAGGTGAACACTTTGCTTAATAAGATCTCCATAAGAAAGGATGGCTGCTATTCATATAAAAATAATAATCATGAGGAGGAGAAGGTGGAGGAGATGGAGAAGGAGAAGAAGAAGTAGGGAGAAAAAGAAGGGGAGAAGGGGAAGGAGAAAGAGGAGAAGCAGGGAGGAGGAGCAAGAGGAGACAAGTTATTGTCTTCACCAGTAGTATGTGCCAGGTGCTATATTGGGCAGTTTACGTACATTCTGTAATTTAATGTTCACAGCAAGCCTAGCCAATATTCACCCGCCCTTTCCACCTCTAATTTTTTCTGGTATGCATGTAGCAAAGTCCACCTGGCACTTGAATATTTTACTTCCACTTCACGACTCTTCACCGTGGTCTGATGGGTGTGTAGGAAGCTTCAGATGGCAAAGGGAGGTGCTGGCAGTGACTGGCAGCAAATGAGCAAACTATGGAAATGAGAGGGCGGGACAGAGTCTAGGTTTTATAAGGGAAGAGTGGCTGTCCTAATTTTAGCTTCTGATTCACCCAGGGAAATTTTGAGCAGTGTCCCTAGCATTCAGAAACTCTGAATACTAAGGAAGGTATGACCAGCGGCTGAAGATATCAGTGAGGACTGGGAAAGAAAACAAGAAGAACGACAATAGAACCTTACTAATAAGGATCATAATTTTAAACTAGATAAATGCCAATTGGAATGGAAGGTATTTTTCTTCAAGGAACTCTAGAAACTGATTTCATGCAATTGGCCTTGCCCAAAAATAAGAGGAAGGAAAGTATACTTTAATTAGACTAAATAAGGAATCAAGCTTATGTGGGTTGTGGGGTACTGTCAATCACACAAAAACCTTGAAAGATGTGGGGAAGGAAGTACATATCTACCAGGGTCTTGGACACTTTTGATAATAGAATTTATATCTGACCCTGGTCAAGACACACAAGGGCACAACGTTAGTAAGTAAACCATCCCTGCTACTCTCTGCCACCTTTTGTTAACCCAAAGCACAGAGCATTTTCTACATGAAAGACCAAGACAGATGTCCCCATCCTCCAAAGGTGGTGGATAGCAAGGGGCAACGTTTACAGTCAGACTTCATGCCAGACCCAGCTCTAGCCTATGTTTGCTGCATGGCATGTCCTTGAATCTTCATGCTAACCCTCCGAAGTATTTATTTTATCCCTCACTGTATAGGTGACATTGAATTATTCTGCCAGGTCATTTAATTACAAGTTGGCAGAGCCAGAATCCTAAAGTAGGTTGATCTCACTCCCAAATCCCTGATGAATCTACCACGTCATGTGACCTTCTCTTTCAATCCCACAGTCATGACTAGAGCTTCTCCACCTACACCAATCACATGAAGGAGGTCTGGCTGCTGGGACCTCCCAGGGTACAGAGCTGATTCACTCCAATTGGCATCCAGGGGCATGCCTTGGAGAGCCAGGATAGAGGGGAATAGGCAATTGCTCTTTTGTTAAATGCAACTTGGGCTTATTTGGAAGCAGAAAAGGAAAAGAAAGAAAGAAAAAAGTTCTGAAAAAGAATCCTGAGTTGCTCCATGTAATCTGTAAATTGAAATTAGGTGGTTGTCAATAAATTCTTACTATAAATATAAAATTCCACATATACACATATATATGTATTTGCTTATGGATATAGGAGTGTGTGTGTGTGTGTGTGTGTGTGTGTGTGTGTGTGTGTGTATACAGTTATAGATATATAGTTTGAGTTATTGTATTTTTTCACTGTGTCTGTTATTTAGATAAAACCTAACTATCCCTGTACAGCTTCCATGATGGTTAATATTGAATGTCAACTTGATTAAATTGAAAGATGCAAAGTATTGATCCTGGATGTGTCTGTGAGGGTGCTGCCAAAGGAGATTAACATTTGAGTCAGTGTGCTGGGAAAGGGAGACCCACTCTCAATCTGGGTGGGCACCATCTAATCAGCTCCCCAGGAGGCCAGAATAAAAGCAAGCAGAAGAATGTGAAAAGACTAGACGGGCTTCGTCTTCTGATCTACATCTTTCTCCCCATGCTGGATCCTTGCTACTCTCAAACATTGGACTCCAAGTTCTTCAGCTTTGGGACTCAGACTGGCTTCCTTGCTCCTCAGCTTGCAGATGGGCTGTCTGGGAACTCATCTTGAGATCTTGAGAGCCGATGCTCCTTAATAAACTCCCATTTATATATACATCTGTCTCGTTAGTTGTGTCCCTCTAGAGAATCTGACTCATACAGTTTCTGAAAGGATCCATTGCTGCCTCTTGCCCTTTTTAGGAAATAAAATAATTAATTGGTATGATAATTTAAATTGTTCAGGAAGATAATACATTCTAATCATCAAACATCTAAATAATTCCTCAATTGTGAAACTCCCTTTTCTCTTGCGCCCCACTCCCTCCAAGCTGTCTGCTCTTCCCAGAGGTACTCACTGCTATCAGCTTAGTGTGAATATCTGTAGCTTTTTGTCTAGCATCTCATTTATAGGAACATATAGAAATATATGGTTTCTTTTTCTATCAAAAATAGGTTCTTATGCTACATATTATTCTGTAACTTCTGTTTTTAAATAACATGGCTTATTTTTCTTGGTGGCTATATGCTACCCTAGAGTATGGAAGTGCCAGGATTCATTTAACCATCTGTTATTGGTGGACATTTAGGTGGTTTCTTGTTTTTCAGTATTATGAGACTAATTCTTTATTCTTTCATTCTAGGGAATGCTTGATATTTTACAGTCAACATATGGCTGAATAAATATTTAAGATTTTATGTTGACATTTTGCTGTCAAGTCCAGAACTTGTATTATGCAATTCACCTTTTGAATTTTATGACAGTATGTGTTATTGCTTTCCACTTCTTAGTGTACGAGGCCACATCTATAAATGTTGACTGTCATTTCTATATAATACAACTTCAGTTTTCACGGCTAAGAGCCCATAAGCAGTAGTGGCCCTGCCTTGGCTATGAGAGCCATGGTTAAGGATGCATAAATCTGAGAAAATAGAAAAATAGCATTTTGGGCCAGGCACTTTAGCTCATGTCTGTCATCCCAGCACTTTGGGAGACCAAGGCAGGAGGATCACTTGAGGTCAGGAGTTTGAGACCAGCCTGGCCAATGTGGCAAAACATCATCTCTGCTAAAAATACAAAAAAATTTGCTGGGCATGGTGGCACAGGCCTATAACCCCGGCTACTTGGGGGGCGAAGGCAGAAGAATCACTCGAACCCGGAGGCAGAGGTTGCAGTGAGCTGTGATTGTGCCACTGCATGAGCCTGGGCCACACAGTGAGACTCCATTAAAAAAAAAAAAAAAAAACAAGAAAAGAAAAATGGCTTTGTGGAGATTTAGGGGTTCTATTCCTTCCTCTCTTCTCTCTAAACTCTTATCCAACTGAACATAGGCTTGAAGAATCAGGAGACTGTCAAGTGAAACATCTGATGCAGGATATTAATGAGGAGGCCAGTGTCCAGACCTTTCACATTTAGGGTCTCCTATTAGCCATGCTGGAGAACACAGCTTAGGCCTTAGGTCAAAGTGAGTGTTTTCACAGGTAACCCTTAAATCTAGACCTTGAACCCATTTTCAGCAAGTAGGTTTTCAGCGTTCAGTCCAAGCAAGTTCCCAGCCAGCAGAGGGTCTCCAGCTCCCTAGGGAGCCATCATCTAAGTGAGGAATACTCTTATCCTGACTGCTCATCGGTTCTTGATCAGTGGCCCAGGGGGATGTCGAACCTTCCCCTGCTCTTGACAGACAGATTAGTCTGTGACCCTCCCCATAAGAATGAATGAGTAAGAGGGTACACACAGAACCAGAAGCACCCAGTCCTGCTGTCTCCTAAGAAATGGGATAGAAATCCCTTCATGAAAATATGCAAGCAGGGGAATTGGGTCTTCCTCAACATAGCACATAATCTGGCTTTCTAGATATCTTCCTTGAAATTACAGATTTTTCTTAAAAATCAGACTATTAATTTTTGTTTAATGTAATGAGTTAGTGGGCCCCCAAAAGTATCTGCACCCTGTGAATCCCTGTGAATGTTATCTTTTTAGAACAAGGCTTTAGCAGATCCGTTTAAATTAAAGATCTCGAAATGAGATTACCCTAGGTCACTCAGGTAGATCCTAAATCCAGTGACAAATATCCTTATAAAAGACAGAAGATGCAGAATAGAATGGGACGTGCAGATGTAGGCTGAGCTTGGAGTGACGCTGCCACAAGCTTAGGAACACTTAAAGCCAGCAGAAGCTGGAAGAGGCAAGTAGGGATTCCCCGTTAGAGCCTCCAGAGTGAACAGGGCCCTGCTGACACCTTGATTTCGGACTTCAAGGCTTCAGAACTATTAGAGGATAAATCTCTATTATTTCAAGCCGCCCAGTTTTTGATTATTGCTATAGCAGCCCTAGGAAACTTACGCATTTACCCTAAGAATGAAAGAAGAAAATGGCATTCTAGTCCAAATTAGAAAGAGACTATCAAGATTTGGCTATTCACCTGTGCTCTAAATTCAGCTGTTTCCTATCCCTGTTTAGAGCTGTAGTTGTTTTTCCCCTTGTTTATAACCCACTTGTAATTTTCTTTCATCCAGGCTTCATTGGAGCTTATTTTACGAATCCCGCTGCTGAGGGTTTGCCCTGGCTTGTTCCAAGAGGCAGCAGGCACCTCGGGAGCTATGATTACCCAGCTCTCCTCTGCTTACAGGCTCCTCTAGGGGCCTCTGGTTTTTCTTTTTTCTTTTTTCACTTTTTTAGGTTCAGGGGTACATGCGCAGGTTAGTTACATAGCTAAAGTCGTGTCACGGGGGTTTCTTGCACAGATTATTTTGTCACCCAGGTACTAAGCCTACTACTCATTAGGTATACTTTCTGCTTCTCTTTTCCTCCTATCCTCTGCCTCAAGTATGCCCCAATGTGTGTTGTTCCCCCTCTTTGTGTTCATGTGTTCTCATCATTTCGCTCCCACTTATAAGTGAGAACCTGCAGTGTTTGGAGTTTTGTTCCTGTGTTGGTTTGCTAAGCATAATGGTCTCCAGATCCATCCTACAGAGGACGTGATCTCGTTCTTTTTATGACTGCATAGTATTCCATGGTATATATGTACCATTTTTCTTTATCTAGTCTACCATTGATGGGCATTTAGGTTGATTTCATGTCTTTGCTATTGCAAATAGTGCTGCAGTAAACATGGGTGTGTCTTTATGATAGAATGATTTATATTACTTTGGGTATATACCCAGTAATGAGACTGCTAGGTCAGATGATAGTTCTCTTTTCAGCTCTTTGAGGAATTGCCACGCTGATGTCCCCAATGGCTGAACAAATTTATACTCACACCAAGAGTGTATAAGTGTTCCCTTTCTCCATGACCTCTCTAGCATTTGTTATTTATTTATTTATTTATTTGAGACAGAGTCTCGCTCTGTTGCCCAGAATGAAGTGCGGTGGTGCGATCTCAGCTCACTGCAACCTCTGCCTCCCAGGTACAAGTGATTCTCCTGCCTCAGCCTCCCAAGTAGCTGGGCATGCAGGCACACACCACCATTCCCGGCTCATTTTTGTATTTGTAACAGCGATGAAGTTTCACCATGTTGGCCAGGTTGGTCTCGAACGCCTGACCTCAAGAACAACTAACCTCAAGTGATCTACGTGCCTTGGCCTCCCAAAGTGCTGGGTTACAGGTGTGAGCCACTGTGCTGGCCTCATTTGTTATTTTTCACTTTTTAGTAATAGCCATTCTAACTGGTGTGAAATGGTATCTGATTGTGATTTGGATTTACATTTCTCTAATGATCAGTGGTACTGAGCTTTTTTTTCATATGCTTGTTGGCTGCATGTATGTCTTCTTTTGAAAAGTGCTTATCTATGTCATTTGTCTGCTTTTTTTTCTTTTTATTTACTTATTTTACTTTAGGTACATACTATATCTGGCATTTCTCCCATGTTATCCCTCCCGACCCTACCCTGCCTCCCCACCCCCCATTGTCTCTCCCCTACCCCCACCAACTGTCCCCTGTTTGTGATGCTCCTCTCCCTGAGTCCACGTGTTCCTGTTGTTCAACACCCATCTATGAGTGAGAACATATGGCGCTTGGCTTTCTGTTCTTGGGTCAGTTTGCTGAGAATGATGGTTTCCAGATTCATCCAAGTCCCTGCAAAGGACACGAACTCATCGTTTTTATGGCTGCGTAGTATTCCATGGTGTATATGTACCACATTTTCTTTGTCCAGTCTATCATTAATGGGCATTTGGGTTGGTTCCAGGTCTTTGCTATTGTACACAGGGCTGCAATGAACATATGTCTGCATGTGTCTTTATAGCAGAACGATTTATAGTTCTTTGGGTATATACCCAATAGTGGGATTGCTGGGTCAAATGGAATTTCTATTTCTAGATTCTTGAGAAATCACCACACTGTCTTCCACAATGGTTGAACTAGTTTACACTCCCACCAACTGTGTAAGAGTGTTCCTATTTCTCCACATCCTCTCCAGCATCTGTTGTCTCCCGATTTTTTAATGATCACCATTCTAGCTTGCGTGAGATGATATCTCAGTGTGGTTTTGATTTGCATTTTTCTAATTACCAGTGATGATGAGCATTTTTTCATATGTTTGTTGGCCTCATATGTGTCTTCTTTTGAAAAGTGTCTGTTCATATCCTTTGCTCACTTTTGAACGGGGTTGTTTGTTTTTCTTGTAAATCTGTTTTAGTTCTTTGTAGATTCTGGATATTGGCCCTTTGTCAGATGGGTAGATTGCAAAAATTTTTTCCCATTCTATTGGTTGCTGATTCACTCTAATGATTGTTTCTTTTGCTGTACAGAAGCTCTGGAGTTTAATTAGATCCCATTTGTCTATCCTGGCTTTCATTGCCATTGCTTTTGGTGTTTTAGTCATGAAGTCCTTGCCTATGCCTATGTCCTGGATAGTTTTGCCTACGTTTTCTTCTAGTGTTTTTATGGTGTTAGGTTTTATGTTTAAATCTTTGATCCATCTGGAGTTAATTTTAGTGTAAGATGACAGGTAGGGGTCCAGTTTCTGCTTTCTGCCCATTGCTAGCCAGTTTTCCCAACACCATTTATTAAACATGGAGTCCTTTCCCCCATTGCTTGTTTTTGCTGGGTTTGTCAAAGATCAGATGGTTGTAGATGTGTGGTGTTTCTTCTGGGATCTCTGTTCTGTCCCATTGGTCTATGTCTCTGTTTTGGTACCAGTACCATGCTGTTTTGATTACTGTAGCCTTGTAGTATAGTTTGAAGTCTGGCAGTGTGATGCCTCCGGCTTTGTTCTTTTTGCTTAGGATTGTCTTGGCTATGCGGGGTCTGTTGTGATTCCATATGAAGTTTAAAGTGATTTTTTCCAGTTCTGTGAAGAAGGTCATTGGTAGCTTGATGGGGGATAGCATTGAATCTATAGATTACTTTGGGAAGTATGGCCATTTTCACGATATTGATTCTTCCTAACCATGAGCATGGAATGTTTCTCCATCTGTTTGTGTCCTCTCTTATTTCGTTGAGCAGTGGTTTGTAGTTCTCCTTGAAGAGATCCTTTACATCCTTTGTTAGTTGTGTTCCTAGGTGTTTTATTCTCTTTGTAGCAATTGTGAATGCGTGTTCGCTCTTGATTTGGCTCTGTTTGTCTGTTATTTGTATATAGGAATGCTTGTGATTTTTGCACATTGATTTTGTATCCTGAGACTTTGCTGAAGTTGCTTATCAGTTTGAGAAGATTTTGGGCTGAGACGATGGGGTCTTCTAGATATACAATCATGTCATCTGCAAATAGAGACAATTTGACTTGTTCCTTTCCTAATCGAATACCCTTTATTTCTTTTTCTTGCCTGATCGCTCTGGCTAGAACTTCCAATACTATGTTGAATAGGAGTGGTGAGAGAGGGCATCCTTGTCTAGTGCCTGATTTCAAAGGGAATTCTTCCAGGTTTTGCCCGTTCAGAATGATATTGGCTGTAGGTTTGTCATATATAGCTTTTATCATTTTATGATACGTTCCATCAAAACCTAGTTTATTGAGAGTTTTTAGCATGAAGGGCTGTTCAATTTTATCGAAGGCCTTCTCTGCATCTATTGAAATAATCATGTGGTTTTTATCTTTGGTTCCGTTTATGTGATGGATTACATTTATGGATTTGCGTGTGTTGAACCAGCCTTGCATCACCGGGATGAAGCCTACTTGGTCGTGATAGATAAACTTCTTGATGTGCTGTTGCAATCAGTTTGCCAGTATTTTATTGAAGATTTTTGCGTCGATGTTCATCATGGATATTGGCCTGAAGTTTCCTTTTTTAGTTGAGTCTCTGTCTGGTTTTGGTATCAGGATGATGGTGGTCTCATAAAATGAGTTAGGGAGGATTTCCTCCTTTTGTATTGTTTGATACAGTTTCAGAAGGAATGGAACCATCTCCTCTTTGTACGTCTGGTAGAATTCAGCTGTGAACCTGTCTGGACCTGGACTTTTTTTGGTTGGTAGGCTATTGATTGCTGCCTTTACTTCAGCCCTTGTTATTGGTCTATTCAGGGTTTCAGCTTCCTCCTGGTTTAGTTTTGGCAGAGTACAAGTGTCTAGGAATTTATCCATTTCTTCCTGGTTTACTGGTTTATGTAAGTAGAGATGTTTGTAGTAATCTCTGAAGGTAGTTTGTATTTCTGTGGGATCAGTGGTGATATCCCCTTTATTGTTTTTTATTGCATCTATTTGATTCTTCTCCCTTTTCTTTTTTATTAATCTGGCTAGCGGTTTCTATTTTGTTGATCTTTTCAAAAAACCAGCTCCTGGATTTATTGATTTTTTGAAGGGTTTTCTGTGTCTCTATCTCCTTCAGTTCTGCTCTGATCTTAGTTATCTCTTGTCTTCTGCTAGCTTTTGAGTTTTTTTGATCTTGCTCCTCTAGTTCTTTCAATTTTGATGATAGGGTGTTGACTTCAGATCTTTCCTCTCTTCTCTGGTGGGCATTTATTGCTATAAATTTCCCTCTCAATACTGCTTTAAAGGTGTCCCAGAGATTCTGGTAAGTTGTGTCTTCATTCTGGTTGGTTTCAAAGATATCTTTATTTCAGCCTTCATTTGATTGTTTATCCATTCAACATTCAGAAGCAAGTTGTTCAGTTTCCAAGTGGTTGTGCGGGTTTGAGTGTGCTTCTTGATCCTGAGTTCTAGTCTGATTGCGCTGTGGTCTGATAGACTGTTTGTTATGATTTCTGTTCTTTTGCATTTGCTGAGGAGTGATTTGCTTCCAATGATGTGGTCAAATTTAGAGTAAGTGCAATGTGGTGCTGAGAAAAAGGTATATTCTGTGGATTTGGGGTGGAACGTTGTGTATATGTCTATTAGATCTGCTTGGTCCAGCTCTGCATTCAAGTCCTGGATGTCCTTGTTAATTTTCTGTCTCATTGATCTGTCTAACATTGACAGTGGAGTATTGAAGTCTCCCACTATTATTGTGTGGGAGTCTAAATCTTGTTTTAGGTCATTAAGAACTTGTTTTATGTATCTGGGTGCTCCTGTGTTGGGGGCGTATATATTTAGGATAGTTAGCTCTTCCTGTTGGATTGATCCTTTTACCATTATGTAATGTCCTTCTTTGTCTCTTTTGATCTTTGTTGGTTTGAAGTCCATTTTATCAGAGACTAGGATTGCAACCACTGCTTTTTTTTGTTATCCATTTGCTTGGTAAATCTTCTTCCATCCCTTTATTTTGAGTCTATGTGTGTCTCTGTATGTGAGATGGGTTTCTTGAATACAGCACATCGATGGGTTATGAGTTTTTATCCAGTTTGCCTGTCTGTGTCTCTTGATTGGGGCGTTTAGGACATTTACATTCAATGTTAATATTGCTATGTGTGAATTTGATCCTGCCATTTTGTTACTGGCTGGTTTTCTTTCTCATTAGTTGACTCATTTTCTTCATTGCATTTTTGGTCTTTGCAAACTGGTTTGCTTTTGCAGTGACTGGTACTTGTTCCTTTCCATGCTTAGTGTTTCTTTCAGGCGCTCTTGTAGGGCAGGTTTGATGTGACAAAATCTCTCAATAATTGCTTGTCTGTAAAGGATTTTATTTCTCCTTCACTTATGAAGCTTAGTTTGCCTGGATGTGAGATTCTGGGTTGAAAGTTCTTTTCCTTAAGGATGTTGAATATTGGCCCCCACTCTCTTCTGGCTTGTAGAGTTTCTGCCGAGAGATCTTCTGTGAGTCTGACTGGCTTCCCTCTGTGGGTGACCTGACCTTCTCTCTGGCTGCCCTTAGCATTTTTTCCTTCATTTCAACCCTGGTGAATCTGACAATTATGTGCCTTGGGGTTGCTCTTCTTGAGGAATATCTATGTGGAGTTCTCTGTATTTCTTGAATTTGAAATTTGGACTGTCTTGCTAGGCTTAGGGGAGTTCTCCTGGATAATATCCTGGAGTGTGTTTTTCAGCTTGAATACATTCTCCCCGTCATATTCAGGTACACCGATCAAGCATAGATTAGGTTTTTCACATAATCCCATATTTCTTGGAGGCTTTGTTCATTTCTTTTCACTCTTTTTTCTCTTGTATTGCCTTCTCTTTTTATTTCATTGAGTTGATCTTCAATCTCTGATATCCTTTCTTCTGCTTGATGGATTCGGCTATTAAAACTTGTGTTTACTTCACGTAGTTCTCGTGCTGTGTTCTTCAACTCCATCAAATTGTTTATGTTCTTCTCTAAGCTGGTTATTCTAGTTAGCATTTCGTCTAACCTTTTTTCAAGGTTTTTGGTTTCTTTGCATTGAGTTAGAACATGTTCCTTTAGCTCTGAGAAGTTTGTTATTATCCACCTTCTGAATCCTGTTTCTGTCAATTCTTCACACTCCTTCTCAGTCAAGTTGTGATCCTGTGTTGTTGAGGAGTTGTGGTCCCTTGAAGGAGAAGAGGTGTTCTGGTCTTTGGTGGTTTCACCTTTTTTGTGCTGTTTTTCTCCCATCTTTGTGGATTTACCTGGCTGTGGTGTCAGAGAGCTGCTTGATGAGGTTGCTTGTCTGCCTGTGGGGGGTGCTACTGGGTTTCTAGGGACTCCTTCAGGTTACCAGAGAAGCTTCCTTTGTCTTTTTTGTTTATGCTGGGAAATTAGGCCCGCCTCTTCCGCTGACCTGTAGGTGCTGCAGGGTTGTCAAGAACACCATCCCGATGCTACGTAGGCTTCCTGTGTTTTTTGTTAAAACATGTAGCCCAGTCCCACCCCTCTAGTGGTGGGTTGTGCCTTCCTCCACTGGGCTGGATCATTCAGCGTTCCTCTTAGACTGTGGCACTGGCTATGCAACCCACTAGAGTCAGAGCTTCAGCCCTCTGGGGTTTGTGGGGAGGTTAAGGACCCGCCCAGCCGCACCCGACAGTCTCCCCCTTTCAGCTTTCTTTTCTCTCTGGTCATGACGTAGGGACCGCCCAGCTGCTCCCACTTACAGCTCCCTCTTTCTCTGGGCGGGGGGAGGGGGCGATAGCTCAGTCTGCAGACTCTTATTCAACTCTGCACTTGTAATTCCTGGGCTTGACTGGCAAAGATCCCCTGTTCTGTGTATTGCTGAGGCTTTGGGGGAAGCGCTGTATCTGAACCGGAGCGCCAGAGGTGGAGCCTCCGACTCACCGGTCAGATGCACTTTCTGGGTGAAGGAGCACCCCTCCCTGCCTCGATCTGCCATGAGTGGGCTTTGCTCACCCTCGGACCAGACCCGTTGAAATGCACCTGGTACCTCAGTTGGAACTAGGAGATATCTGGGTTTCTGTGTCTCTCTTGCTGGGTGTTGTGCACTGGAGTTGTGTCTAATCCACTGTCTTGGATCCTCCCCAGTTTGTCTGCTTTTTAGTAAGGTTGTTTCTTTATATATATATATATATATATATAAATTAGTTTAAGTTTCTTCTAGATGCTGGATATTAGACTTTTGTCAGATGCATAGTTGGCAAAACAGCATGGTACTGGTACAAAAACAGACACATAGACCAGCAGAACACAGTAGAGAGCCCAGAAACAAGGCGGCACCCTTACAACCATCTGATCTTTGACAAAGATGACGAATAGAAATAATGGAAAAAGAACTCCCTGTTTAATAAATGGTGTGGGATAACTGGCTAGCCATATGCAAAAGACTGAAACAAGACATCTTCCTTACACCGTATACAAAAACCAACTCAAAGTGAATTAAAGACTTAAGTGTAAAACCCAAAACTATAAAAATCCTAGAAGACAATCTAGGCAATATCATTTTGGACATAGGAACTAGCAAAGATTTCATGATGCAGATGCCAAAAGCAGTTGCAGCAAATGCAAAAACCAACCAGTGGGATCTAAGTAAACTAAAGAGCTTCTGCACAGCAAAAGAATCCATCAGCAGACGCAGCAGACCACCTGTAGAACGGAAGATAATATTTGCACCTGGCTTTTGTGCATCATTGTTTGGTTGCCCCTTAGTCTAACTCCTGGCTCTGATTTCCATACATCTTGGTTAAAGCAAATCATAAGAGATAATGAAGGTTTTCTACTTATGCTGGTAGCCTAAGGTCTCCACAACAGTCTCCTTGTCTTTTTTTTTTTCTTTAATTTAAGGCTCTTGGGTACATTTGCAGAAGTAAAATACCGCATGTTCTCACATATAAGTGAAAGCTTAACAATGAGAATACATGGACAGTCTCCTCCTATTCAGGGGGAATTGACATGGGAAAGTGTTACCGCAATATGTCAGTGGATTCAATTCTCAGTTCATCTACACTGGCCCTTCTGTCATTGTACCAAATAGCTTTGCTAAGAGTGAGCATCTTCAGCATCTTTATGCCTTCTTTGATACTTTGTTACCAATTGGGGCTTTTAAAAAGGAGTCAAGTTCTTCACCTTCTTGGTGGGAAATATATTGAACCACAAATTTAACGAAACAGAACAGTTTGAAAACAGCTGTTCTAATGTTCAGCTCATCAAACTTGCACGAGGCTATTGGTGATCTTAACACTACTGAGGAAGAGATTGCTTTGTGGTGGATCATTCCAGCCACTGGAGGTGATGAGTATGAATCCCTGCAGGGCCAGCTTTATGAATGTGCCACCTATATATTCACATAGGATTTGGTTTAATGCTCTGCTCTTGCTATCCTGAATTTCTTAATATGTTCTGAATAAGGAACCCCACAGTTTCATTTTGCACTGGGGCCCACAAGTCATGTAGCCACTCCTGGCAGCCATCATGGATCTGGGGCATTGGAGTCCGTGGAGTGGCCATTTTCTGCAGCAAGCTACCTCCTTAGTTACCCGGCACATCATGGGTGCTTTCTTTGTTTTCCTGTTCAATAGATACTGTGGTCAGAAGACTTCAGGAAGCAACACTAGAAATTAAGCATAGAGGTTTGAGAAGCCTCAAACCTCTCGCCTCCCCCTTGGAGAGGTTTGGCAATGCTTAGAGACATTTTTGGTTGTCACAACTGGCGGTGCTACTGGCATCCAGTGGGTTGAGGGCAGGAATGCTGCTAAACATCCTACAATACTCAGGACAGCACCTCCCACAAAGAATCATCTGGTGCCAAAGGCCAACAGTGCTAAGGTTGCAAAGCCATGGGCTAGAGCTCTTCAAAGGTTATCCTTGTACCTGTAGCCTCAGACACACCTACAACCTTGTTGGAAATGTGGAATCCCAGACTGCAGCCAGGCCTCCTTGATTCATAATTGGCATTTTAACACAATTAACATGATCCCCAGGTGTCTTATGCATGTTAAAGTTTGAGAAGTACTGTGCTAGAACAAAACTTACTTGGTTTGTGCTGAAGTGTCTGCAGCGTTGCTGATTGGGAGGCCTGCCCTGGAATGGGAAGGACCAGGTTTGGAACTAACAGGATGTATGTTGTGTGGAAGGAATACCTAAAAAGCGATTATGGAATTATGGGAAGAGAGGGAAAGACTGCAGTGGCAAACTAGCCGAGTACAGAAAAACAGGTCTGGAAGACAAGGCAGCAGAGGAAATGGGGGGAACCAGTCCCTGGGAGGAGCCAGGGGCATGGCGAACAGGAGGGACTGTGGTGTGAAGAGTGAGATGGGGCTAGTGGTTCTAAGGAGAGCTTGAATCTGCATTGCATGTAGCTTATTTTATGGAAATGGGTAGTGAAGCTTATAAAGGAACCACACTGGTGAATACCAACATTGAAAACCATCAGAAACTACTCTGTCTGGTTGTTGCACTGGACAGTGGTGTGGATGTTGTTAGAGGCTGCCTGTGTTCATTTGCTTGGGCTACTGCAACAAAGTACTGGGTGGCTTAAACAACAGAAATTTATTTTCTCACAGTTCTGGAGGCCAGGAGTCCAAGGATTGTAGGATTGATTTATTCTGAGGTCTCTCTCTTTGGCTTGTAAATAGCTGGCCACTGCTCCTCATGCCTTCATGTGGTCTTCCCCTGCAGACTTCTGTGTCCAGATTTCCTCTTCTTATAAGGAGAGAGACCAGTCATACTAAATTTGGACTTGCCCGTATGACCTAATTTTACCTTAATTACCTCTCTTCAGGCCCTATTTCCAAATGCAGTCACACTCTGAAGTACTGGGGGTGAGGACATCAGCATGTGAATTTTGAGGGGGAGACAATTCACCCCTCTGCTTTCTGCTCCCAGGCACCCCTCAACATCCAGATCTTCCATTCCTCTTTGCTGGGCTCCTCTCAGAGCCAGTCCTGGCCCTTTGATCTGTGAGCTTCCCTGTTGAAACATGAGGTTTGGTAGCTCATGGGAAGTCCAGCAGCCTATTAAATATTAAACACACAGGCTCTGGGCTCTTGAAAGACAAAGTGAGTTGTGAGCCAATTTGTGCTCTCCCTCCAGAAGGCACTTTCTTCCCTCTATGGGTACACCACACGGAGGGCCCCCAGGTTAACCAGGGCAATTATTAGTAAATGGTTAGAGCACGGTTGTCTCAGTGTTCTGATGGATAGGTCGAAGAAGTATGAATGCAAATGCATTTTTAAAACACACTGCAGCTATTGTTGGGTATAATGGAAAGTCATTAAGCACATTAGCTGCTGATTTTATAATCAAATGCTAACATTTTCTGGAAGCTAACCTAAGTAACAGGAGATATTGGCCATTTGCAAAACATGTTTAAACAAAAAAGATTCAGAGACAAGAAATGCCTCTCATCTTAATTATTTTTTTGCATCATAAAAACCTTACAAACAATGCCTCTGCAAACGCATAATGGATGTGGAGCAGCTGTAGAAAACATCTCACTTCTCTTATTGGGAAACAGTGTTTTACATTTGGGGAAAAAAAAATTCTGTCCAGCTGATTTTATTCCAAGGAGAGGGTGAATCTGAGAGAGAAGTCTCTGTTGTCTGAGGAATGTCTATCTGTGTCCATCAAACATTGGTAAAACTTTGGAGGGAATTGCTGAAATTGTACTTGTTTTGCTGTAGATGCTGCTTCTTCAAGGTCACGTCTGGGTAGCTGCTGAGCCTGCAGGGGAGGGTGACTTGTTAAGCATCATATCCTGCCCTTGATTTCTAAGGAGGGTCTTTCCTTATGGGTAGAGAAAGAACTTCTTTTTGTTCTCTTCTCTTTTCCTGAGCCTCTCACAGGCCATCAGCATCAGCCCAGACTTGTTTTTCTAGATGCCTAAAACAATATGACTGATGAGTCCAGACACTGGGAGCAGAACTACCCCAACGACTGAGCCGACCACCCTCAGGCAGGCGGCATGTCCTGCCTTTCGAAGGTCTTAGATGTGAACTTGTGGCCAGGGAACTCTGTCCAGTGGGCCAGCAGTCAGCAACCTAGCCGTGGGACACAGCGGCAAGTGACTCTGGTGTAATTTCTTCCATTGCACCACCGTTCATTGCCTGCGTTGGTTGTCACTGACACGCGGCCCTGGATGAACTGAAAAAGAAAACAAAAACAGTGATTAACCAACAAGCATCTGAGCAAGAGATGTGGCCCAAGAGAAGAAGCCCTTTGGTTACTTTCCTTGAGGTGAAAGGGTTTTCAGCCTTCTTGGTTCACAAACTCAATGTTCTCCTGTCACTGAGGGAGTATCAACCCTGGGGAGGATTGATAAGTGTTTTGTTCACTTGCTCAATGTCAGTTTATCCCTCGGAATTTTGCCTAGCTTTTCCCTTCTCTATTAAGTCTTACTCTAAATGGTTATAATTAACCAAACCATACTTCTCTGTGTTGGCCTCTTCCCACGACAATCTGTCTGTCTTTACCCTGTATCAGGTGGCTATTGCTGTATAGCAAACCACCCTCAAATTTAGTGGCTTAAGCAACAACTACTTACCATTTCTCATGAGTAACTGACAACTGGATAGTTCGTTGATCTGGTTAAGGCTCAGATGATCTGGGCTAGGCTCATTAATAGATCTGTGGTCAGTTAGCAGATCTGCCTGGAGACAGTTGTTCAAGGATGGATGACCTTTGTTGGAATATGTCAGCTTTCCCTCATATATTCCCTACCTCCTCCTATAGGCAAACCTGGGCATGGTCTCACAGCTGTGGCATAGGTCCAAGAGAGAAACAGATTGCTCAGGTACTTTATCAAACCTCTGATCCAGTTGGCCAAAGCAAGGTACAAGAATCAGTGTGAGGACACTACCAAAAAATCAGGGAGGCATGGAAAATTAGGACCTTTAATGTAATCAATAGAGACACAATCCCCCATTCTGTACACTGTCCCATTACCATATTCAGTTACCTTGTGTAACTTCAAACTGAAGTCCAGCTGGCTCAGCTTCCCCTCCCTTTCCAGGAAGAATGAGATTTTACACCCATGACCCTCACCCTGGGAAGAGAACTGGCATGAATAGGGTCACTAGGCCATAGCCACCTCAGGGGAATGGCCAAAATTGCACTCTGCACGTATGGCACATGATAGGGACTTTAACAGTACATGATTCAGTGGAAAATGACAGATTCTGCATTCCCAGGATGCAGCCTAGCTAACCTCCATTTTGTCATTGTTTCAAAATCTCCCACCAGAAATGCCCTGGATCCTCACTCAATGTGGTTATTTTTTCCCAATTACATTTGAGTTTGTTTGCCGGCCTTGGTTGGCATTGGCAAGCAGCCCTGGGTGACCTGGAAAAAAAAAACAACAACAGTTATTAACCAATAAACATCTGAGCAAGAGACATAGTCCAAGACAAGAAGCCCTTTGGTTAATTTCCTTGAGGTGAAAGAATTTTCAGGCTTCTTGGTTCACAGATTTAATGATTCAGTGTTCTCCTTTCACCAAGGGGAGTGTCAACCCTGGGAGGGCTGATAAGTGTTTTGTTCACTTGCTTGATGTCTATTTATCCCTCAAGATTTTGCCTAGCTTTTCCTTTCTCTATTAAGTCTTACTCTAAACAGTTAGAGTTAGCCAAACCCCTTGTACATAACCCACTACACCTATATAATTCTATTAGTCTTTCATTGTTTTGACTAAATATATAGTGAATGCTTCCTGTGCACCAGGCACTGTTGAGGTGCTATGTGAAGAGTAGTGAACAGAAGCAAAGTCCCTGCTCTCACCGAGTTTATATGTAGAAGAGAGGACTTAATAATAAATAATCAAATAAATATATACTATATGAGCTGCAAAGACGAAAAATAAGATTGGGTAAGGACAATGATGGGGTATATGTGTGTGTGTGTGTATGCGTGTGTCTGTTTATATGTGGGGTATTTGTGGGGTATGTGTGCACTTGCATGTATATATGTATGTAAATGTGTGTGTATGAGTTTGTGTATGTATGGCTAGGTGTTCTATATTAGACAGTTGGTCAGGGAAGCCCTTTACATAAGTTGCATTTAGGCAGAGACCTGGATTACATGAGGAAGTGTGAGTATTTTGGGAGAGCTTCCTAGCTACAGTCGATAGAGCTGGACTGACGTGTTTGAGGCATGGTGAGAAAACCATCTGGGGTTCGACTGGATAAGGGAGAGAGTACAGGGTTTGCAATTTGAGAGGCAGAGGGTCTCTGATTGTGTTCGGCTTTGTGGGCCAGAAAAACAACTTAATTTTGTTCTAAGTGAGATAGGAAATGTGATAGACAGAATAATGGTCCCCAATTAGGCCCCTATGTCCTAATCCCCAAACTTGTGAATCTATTATGTGTCAAAAGGGACTTTGAAGATATGATTGAATTAAGGGAAATGTCCTTAGGCATTGGGCGGTCCCTATGCTGTGGCAAGTTTCCTTATAAGGGGGAAGTGGGAGGGAGAAGATAGGACAACGGAAGCAGAGGTTAGAATGATGTGGGGCCATGAGCCAAAGAATGCAGGCAGCCTCCAGAAGGTGGGAAAGGAAAGGAATTGACCACCAGCTGGAGTTCCCAGGAAGGAGCCAGCCCTGCTGATACCTTGGTGTTGACTCACAAGATGCATGTCAAACTTATGTCCTCCAGAGCTGTAAAATAATCAGCTTTCGTTGATTTAAGCGACTAAGTCTGTGATTTTTATTTACAACAGGAAGTTCCTGGAAGGTTTTGGAGATAACTGTGATAGAGACTGACTCACATTAAAAAACACACACAACATGGGGAGAACAAGAAGAGGAAGACCAAGTAGAAGAGTTTGTAAAAGCCTAGAGAAGAGTTAAGGTGCATAGCTAGAGTAGTGATGGTGGAGAAAAGTGAATGAACTCTACACGTGTTTTGAAAATAGACTCCATAGTACTCAGTATGTAAGACATTAGTTATCAGGACTCAGAGAAACAGAGGGGCATGGATGATTCCCAGACTCTTGACTTAATCCCCCTGAAATGATAAAAATGTCTTTTACTGAAAGTAGGGAAGATTGGAAGAAAATCACATTTGGAGGTGTGGTGTTTGTATTTGAGTGGAGAGAGTGTATTAGGAATTCCATTTGGATATAATATGTTTAAAATGTCTGTAAATGATCAAAATGGAGGTGTCAAATATCCTGTTGCTTTTGTGAATTTAGAGTTCAGAGGTGTGTTGTGGCTAAAGGTCCAACTATAAGCGTTGTGTAAAGCCATGGAAATTGATGAAATTACCTAGGAAAGGTATGTAGATTGAGGAGAGCGCAGGCTAGAGAGAAGCGGCAGCATTCCACGTACATCTTCCCAACATTAACAGTGCTCCTTGTTGTCTAGAACCCAGGCTAGAGAAGAGTTCTCCTAGAATATTGGTGTGAAGAATAAACAACTAAGGAGATTTTGCAGTTACGCACTTCCCTCTGCAATGTAGAATATGACTGGACCCAAGGAATATCACCCAAGGTGATATTCCCTAGCACATATTCATAATAGAAATATATGATGCTTTGTAAAATAGATCATAAATAAAAACACATATTTAAGCAAGGCAGCAATCATATTAACGTGTGTACTATGTTACCCTCTGGCTAAATATGCCCATGAAACTGCTTTAATATGCTTTATCAGATAAATAATGATTGCAAGAAAAGGGTAAATGCGTGGGGGAAAGCAGAAGGAAATGTACTGTGTGGAGGGCAAGATGGCTTCCCAGATTGATTCATGTGCTCTTGTTGACTGTTTCCATGCCATAAATCTCCATTGAAGAGTCTTGCTGTATCCAAATTGAGGGCCCAGAAACCCCAAACAAGAATACAATGGCTCACGAGGGAAGGCATTAACCAACCTAAATGCTGCTTTCCTTCCCTGAAGAAATCTCCTCCATCTGTGCTAGAGTCATTATCTCTGCCTTCCTTGGAAAGGAGGAAATTTGCACTCTCAAAAACAGGATTTGTGTGGCCAACCTGACTTTGGAGATATAAAATAAAATGATAAACTTCCCAAGTGAAGAACAGAATTAGCTCTAAGTTCTGACTTCACTTGTCCAGCAAATGAAGATAGAGCCATGTACAAAACTGCCTGCTAGAAGGAAAACAAATTTCTTGATACCTGACCCACAGAACCGATCTGACAAAAGAGGAGAGCTCTGGTTCAAAGACGTGGTCCAACCTTAGGGCTTCTAAGAAGCTCACAATCATTGCTTGATAATGTAAGTTGTCTTCTATTACAAAAGTGACCATACTGCTATATTCTTGCCATATGGAGAATGTATCAGTTAGCTATTGCCACCATAATGCTGTATAACAAATCTCCCCCAAACTCAGCAGAATATAACAAAATTCTTTGCTTATACATCTGTGAGGTTGTTGGGGTTGGCTCACTGACTCTGTTCTACACATTTTCACTATTGTGGCCAGGATGAAGGGGGTAGCATTTATCTAGGGCAGAGAAAAGGCTTTCTTATAGTGGAGGCTGGAAGCCCTTAATGGGATGAGTAGAATTACACAGTGTTTCTTAGGACCTAGGATCAGAAATGGTATACTGTCACTTACATCTACATTTCATTGGCCAAAGCAAGTTACATGACCAAGTCCAATGTTGTGGGGCAGGAAAGTGCACTGCTCACATAAAGTTTAGGGAAAGAGAGAGAATGTTTACTAAATAATAAGCTTATCTGTACAGGGAGTAACATTAAATTTCTGTTTTTTGGATGTGAAAGTGGAAACACAGTAAGATCAATACCATGTCTGCACAATAGTTCTCAGCTGAAACTCAGAGAAAATATATTGTATTTACAACAAAATTGTTATTTGTTGCATTTTCATGTACTTGATCATTAAATATACAGTTATTCTCTAGAAAGGACCAGAATGACTCTGCTATCATCCAGTGAATGTCTGGATGGCAGTGACCACACTGTGACCTGTTGAAAGTTGATCAGCATGATGATCAGATAATTTGGATGATAGCTTGTGACTGGATTACATGACCCAGGTTTGAATCTCTTCTCTTTCCAAAATCAGGGAAGTATTAATTAAAACCCAAGTCTTGGTCTTGGGCAATCAAACCGTGGCCATCTTCTGGCTTCAAGCTGTGACAGTGTGGCAAACATAGTCTATTGTTCAAGGATTGATTCACATTTTCCCAGCTGCGAAAATGACTGAGAGACCAGTGTCAGTATAACCTCAGTGAGTCTGGTTTGGTCAACCTGCCCGAAATAATGGGGACATGCAATGGTTTGAGTGTCCCTGCAAAACTCATGTTAAAACTTAATTACCACTGTAACAGTACTAAGAGGCTGGGACTTTGAGAGGTGATTAGTTCCTGAGGATTCTGCCCTCATGAATGGATTAATGCTGTTATCTCAGAGGGGCTTAGTTATCACAGGAGTGGGCTTTGGTTAAAAGCATAAGTTGCTCCCGTATCTTGTCTTGCATACTTGCTTCTGTCTTTCTGTCATGCGGCGACCCTCAGCAAATGCCAGTGCAGTGCTCTTGTACTTCCCGGCCCCCCAGAACCATGAGCCCAATAAACTTCTATTCTTTATAAATTATGCAGTCTGTGGTGTTCTGTTACAGCAGTGGAAAACCACTTAAGATTGGGCATGTGTCACCTCATGGACTCAAATGAAAGAATGGGGACTCTTGTATCGAGTAGTTTCTTAAAGCTTAGTTTTTGCACTGGGTCGCTCTTTCTTTCTTCATCCTCAAGAAACAGAAGTCAGCTTCTCTCACTTCTCTTTGATGTCATGTCTGTAATTGCTACTCTTTCAGAAGAGGTCATGTCCCATGTTTGTCCTGCCATGTGAATGGGCTCAGAATCTAAAGGCAGTCCAAAAAAAAAAAAAGGATCAGCTCAGGGTCACATGACTCTGATGAATTTTAAGCTCTAGTGGCTCAGTAGTGTCTCTCCACACCAAATCCCTTTCTAACCTGGATGACAAGCCTGCAGCAGTGGGTCTGGCCTCTTGAGAAGTGATACTCTCATTATTCATTTCTGTTCATCAAATGTGTCCACCAAACTCACTTTCTTTTTCTTTGGATATCTCCTAAAATATTTACCAGCTTCCCCTGCAGCTCAGTGAGGTCATGTGACTGAGTTCTGACCAATGGAATGAGGGCTGATGGGGTTCACACCTTTCCCAGGCCTGGCTGATGCAAACCTCCCACACTGTCTCCCCAACACTCTCTCCCCTTTCCACCAGCTGAATGTCCTCATGCAGGGTGACACTGGGGGACACGGTTTAAAGATGAGCCAAACTGCCTACAACCCGGAACACCTGATTGGTTACACAAGTAAAAAATAACATATTTTGTTAAGCCACTGGAGATGGGGGGTTTATTTGTTCGAGCAGTTAGTTCTATGTTGATTAAAAACACTTGTTATTTTTTTAGTCTCATAATAAAACTCTCTTACCTTCCCATGCCCCCAAGGCCTTTGCTTGGACGTGGTGACCGTTTGAGGACCCACATATGTCTTTCCCATTTTTAAGGCTGACCAGAGTATCCTTACGATTGAGCCCCACATTCTGTCCATGATCAGGCTGATGATAGCTCACATTCATCAAAGACTTATTAGATCCTGCACACTTTATGTACATGGATTATACCTTGTGAACCTCAAAAATCCAGTGATGTTTATTATTTCTATTTCACTGTTTAGGAAATTTGGGCTCAGAGTAGATAAGTAATATGGCCAAGATCATACGGCTAGAAAAATAGGGTAGTCAGGAATGAAGCCCAGGTTACGGGACTCTGGAGTTTGTGTGCTAACGGCTGTGCTGGGTTCCCGTTGAGCAGATAGTTAGCTCTACCTATGGCAGAACTTCCTCCAGGCAGCCTCTCATGGCCATCTCTGGAAACCAGTGCCTACTATCTTGCCATCCAGAGTGACTGAGCTCTCTGTGCACAGCCTATCCCAAGCCCATCCCTGACTCTGACAAGATCTGAGCAGAAGGACACTGTCGGGGCTCCAGGCAGCTGCACCGTTCATCTTCTCGCTGCCTCTGTTTGGAGACAGGCTTCCACAAGCCAGCCTTCTCATGTAACAGCCTTGGCCTACCCTTTGCTCACCCACACTGGGAGGACATGTCCATAGGAGCATTTCTCCCATTTGCCCTAGTGATGGTGAGACTGATTACCCATTGCCCTGCTTTTGAGATTGCTGAAGCCGAGAGCGGCAGGAAAAACTGCCATCAAGGCTACTGCGTCAAAGCAATGGACTTTGCAGAACAATGATGAATGGGCCAGAGGGGGCCTGTGCGTACTCTCACAGCATAATAAGGTGCTGGCTGGCAGACTCCCACCAAGAGAGGCAGAGACACTCCCTTGCTGTAGTCAGGCCTCCCCTTTTTCCTTCTGGCCAAGGCTGAGCTCCTGTCCCTGTCAGTCAACCTTGATGTCAATTTCCAGGAAACAGTCAAAGGCAGCTCAGAGAAACAGTGAGGCCCCAGGAGGTGACCTGGGGTGAGTACGTGGGGGATGGGTAGTGGGTGTGTAGCTGAGCTTGGAGCCCTGGGCAGTCTTAAACAGCCACAGTCTGAGCCTAGAGCTGACCCAAGAAGTAGGCAGCGTGTGGAGCAGCGGTCAGAAGCCCAGCCGCTCATTTGGAATGTTTGCTCCCTCACTTCCTAATTGCAGGACTGTGAATTCATTTCCTAATTTCTACACGACTCAGTTTTCTTCTGTGTATAATGGGGCCTTTAGAAATGAAACTTCTCCCCCAGGGATGTGACAGGCAGAGAAAGTGCTTTGCAGAACAGCCGCTTTTATGATGCCCTTCCAGGCCATTACCTCCTAAGCAAGGCTTGTTCAGTTCACAGTGTTTTTCAAGAAAATGGAAGGGCCCTAGAGGAAAATGATAGAGAATCCTGTTGATATCCCCTGTGGGGTCATACTTTAAGGCTTCAGAAGGGAGAGGCCAGAGTGATCCTTTGAGCTTCTCCTCCTTATTTCTCTCAGCGAGAGAAGGGCAAGGAAAGGGCAAAAAAGTAAGGTTGCCCGTGTTTTTCCCACCGAGTGGGCTGTCAGCTGGCCCCATGGACCTCAATCCTGGTGAGCCTTTGCTTCCCATCTGCAGGCGGCACCTCCTCTCTAAGATGGGAAAGGCTCGACAGTGGGTTGCTGGAGAAGGACGCAGAGAAGAGAGGAGACTGAACACCAAGACAGTGAGGAGACCCTCAGGACCACTGGGATGCTGAGAAGGTGGGAGGGCCCGAGTATGCAGGGGAGCCAGCAGACCCCGCCTCCACTGTGAGGAGTCTCTCTTTCATTGTGGGACACTGAGAAAGCCCTGGCCCATGTGGTCTAACCCCATGGTGAGTGTGTGTGTTTCAAAGTCTAGTACAGGTGGAAATTCCAGTCTCTCTTCATGTTCTCAAGCAATGAAGGGGGGTTATCTTGACATGGTTTCCCCAGAAGCAGACCCTGAGACTGGGATTTGAGTGCACAGAGTTTGATTGGGAGGTAATCCCAGGAAGCTCCAGTGGGGAAGTAGGAGAGTGATGCAGATGCGACAGGCAAAAAGATTAGACAGCCCTGTCCTAATCTCTGCAATCTGTGAATATTACATTTTATTGCAAAGTCTTTGGAGATATAATAAAATTAGGCTCTTAGGTTGGGGAGATGATCTACATTATCTGGGTGAGCCCTAAAGACAGTCACATGTACCCTTCTGAGAAGGAGGAAAAGGGAGATCAGACACAGGAGAAAAGAAGAGCATGTGACAGTAGGGGCAGAGATTGCAGTGGTGTAGAAGCAAATCAAGAAGTCCCCCACAGCTGCCAGAGCTGGAAGGATTCTCCTCTCGAGCCTCCAGAGGGAGCACAGCCCTGCTGACACCCTGATCTCAGACTTCTGGCCACCAGAACTGCAAGAGAATACATTTCTGTTGTTTAAAGCCATCAAATGTATGAGGATTCATTACAGCAGCCACAGGAAATTAATATGCCAGGGAAGTTAAGGAAGTTATCTATGGTGTGTTAATAAACCAGCTACCCCTGGGGGCAACTGGGGGGCTCCTGGAGAGCTAAGTACTGCACCTCCCATTGTCTCACCTGCAGGGCAAGGAAACTGGAGTTTGCATACACCATAGGTTTCAGTCTATGTTTGGCTACTTTGGGGAACATCCAGTCTCTGGCTCCTCTGGCCTGCTCTCTGCACCCCAGGAACGAGCTTTCTGTGCCAGAGAATGTCATCAGGCAGATTATCTATTGCAGTTTTCTGCAATAAGAAGCTGCCAGCATGCTCTGAAATGGTGGGTGTTAAGGGGTAGCATCTGCTCCGAGGGTCCATGGTCAATTTGTCTGTTTTTTCTCCTGATGTCTGGATCTCTCACATGGCCTGTGGTCTCACCCTCCTCCTAGCCCTCTCTCACCCACAGCAGCCTGTTCGATCATCTTTGGTACCTGAAAGCTCTGTCTGAGCTAGGCAAGGAGATAGTTGTTGAGTCACTACAGATGAATAGTTTTGGTTCTATTACAATTATAGTAAAAGGCAAAAGGAGAAAGGGATTTGGATGCAGGATTGTGGAATTGAATTTCTTTCCGAAATCTTCCACTCTAATGTACGGAGAGAAATCATCTGGGTGTTACTGTGGCCCACCACTTCCCCCTGCCGTTGTGTCTCTAGAGCACATTTCTCTGGCTTTCAAGTGTGTTTGGGCAGTGCTCTGAGGACACCCGGAATATTAACTACCTATGTGGGGTGCTTTATAGGTTCCCCCTCAGTTTTAGAACCAGTGTTGTAGTTACATCTGGTGATGAGAGAGTGAGGATAGTGTTGTCAGAAGCATTTGAGCCACAGCAACTCCATCTTGAATAGGGACTAGATAAAACAAGGCTGACACTTGCTGGGCTGCATTCCCAGTAAGTTAAGGCATTCTTAGTCACAGGATGAAATAGGAGGTTGGCACAAGATACAGGTCATAGGGACCTTGCTGATAAACAGGTGGCAGTAAAGAAAGTGGCTAAAACTTACCAAAACCAAGATGACGTGATGAGAGTGACCTCTGGTTGTCCTCGCTGCTACACTCCCACCAGTGCCATGACAGTTTACAAACGCCATGGCAACATCTGGAAGTTACTGTATATGGTGTAAAATGGGGAGGCATGAATAATCCATCCTTCGTTTAGCATATAATCAAGAAATAACCATAAAAATGGACAACCAGAAGCCCTCAGGGCTACTCTGCCTATGGAGTAGCCATTCTTTTATTCCTTTACTTTCCTAATAAACTTGCTTTTACTTTACTTTATGGACTCACTTTGAATTCTTTCTTGCATGAGATCTAAGAACCCTCTCTTGGGGTCTAGATTGGGACCCCTTTCCGGTAACAGTATTATAACCATATTAATCGCTAACCATTATTAAACATTAGCCATTATTCATCAAATCTGTTTTACCAGCAGAGAGAACAGAAGCTGATTGCCTTGCTACTTAAAGTGTGGTCCATGGACTAGCTACATCAGCCTCACCTAAGAGCTCATTAGAAATTCAGAATCTTAGGCCCCACTCTGGACCTACTAAAATGAGATCTGCATTTCACCCTGATTTCCAGGCTGCTCATTAAACTTTGGGAAGCGCTGATTTATTCATCCTAACTGAAACTCTGTTGAGACCTGGGTCTTCTTTGCAGACATGAGGAGAGGGAGTGGAATGACCAGAAGTAGGCACCCTTAGCATCGGGAGTCCTAAGCGTACCCTGGGGACTGAGGAGTCCTCCATCGTTCTACTCCTGCTTCCTCTGAGTTGATAGAAGAGGCCTTTTTTACTGCTGGCTCTGGTGAGTCCTCTGCAATTGTGTGTTGAGATGTAAGAAGTAATCACTCTGCATCGTGGGAGCGGGAAGGACAAAGCCACTTCACACCTTACTGGGGGATCATGAATTCAGGGCCATATTTAGGTGGTTGCTTCCTCCGGCAACCTCTCCTTAGCCTTCTTCCCCGTGGACCGGGCCTCTGGGGGTGAGGCGGCCATGCTTCTCTTTGCTCAGTTCTGAAACCCTTTCTACCCTTCTAGGCCCCTCACTTTGGTGGAGTCCGTCCTATTCTGCTCCCTAAACCTACCAAGGCTCCAACTAATCCCATGTCTTTCCCATAAGCTCTTTTGAATTTTCTTGCTCCTGTAACATCTCGGACAAGAGGCACGTTGTTATGCTAAAACCAGCTTCTCCCATGAGCCTTTGTTACAAAAATAAAATAGATGTTTGCCTTTGTTCCTTCCGCTCCACTTTTTTACACTCCCAGGCACAGGCTTTTAACAGAGTTTATTATAAATGGAAAAGAAAGCTGCTAGTGGCTGCAAAGGGTGCCCGTGCATTCTTCTGATTCCAGCTCCTGCCCTTCCCTGGTGCCTGTGTTTTCAATAATGAATGTCATAGGGGGACGGGGGAGATGAATGAGGACTCATAAGAACGAACCATTATCTCCCTTAGCTCTTGGGAGCAGGCAAGGGGTGCCACCACCTGAGCTTCTGCTCCGCGACAGACAAAGTACTTTCTCTGTGGTCCTCCTGTCTCCTCCACCTCCCCAAAAGGAGAGTTTCTTTGTGATGGAGCCGGGGGGAAGAGCAGCAGACTCCAGTCTCAGGACCTGGGTTCCCGGTTTGACCTTTGCCAACAACATGCTGTGAAGCAGTGGTCATGTGACCGAAGCTTTCTGGGCCTCAGTTTCCTTCTTGGTAGAGAAACTTGTCAGGTTGCATGACTCCATATGTTAAGATATTCTTTCTTGGATTAAGAAAGAAATACGTAGTTCCTGATGTCTTCCTAAAAGTGTGTGCCATGGGTTGCAGTTCTGTCCTGTGGGGCTCCAGAGGACAAGACTAAGCCGCTTTACACCAGTGGTGATGAGATAATAGCCGTGCAAGCACTTGGTGAACTGTAAAGTGCTGTGCCCCGTGTGCAGCATTGTCGCTGCCATGACCCATGAGTTTGCTGGCTCACTGTGGGGTGCTGAGAAAGAAAAGAGGGGAACTTGGAAACTTCCGTAGGCCAGGTGAGAGGCTATGGGGAGGGGAATCTCAGGTGGGATAAAAGCTGGGTGAGAAGGGAAGGGAGGATGCAATAAGAAAAGGGTCAATGCATTGCAGATGATGACTGTGAAACACCTGGCATCCCTCGCATGTTTTATTTTATTTTATTTTAAGACAAACTCTCACTCTGTTGTTGCCCAGGCTGGAGTGCAGTGGCACGATCTTGGCTCACTTCCACCTCTGCCTCTCGGGTTCAAGCGATTCTCCTGCCTCAGCCTCCCTAGTAGCTGGGTTTACAGGTGTATGCCACCATACCTGCCAACTTTTTTTTTTTTTTTTAAGTAGAGACCAGGTTTTGCCATTGCTGACCAGGCTGGTCTCGAACTCCCGGGCTCAAGTAATCCACCCGCTTCGGCCTCCCAAAGTGCTGGGATTAGAGGTGTGAGCCACCACACCCGACCTTCATTTGTTTAAAATTTGGATTTCACCCCTACTTTTTTACCTCTGAACTTAGGGTTGTCCAAATCCCTCTTGATAGGATAAAAGATTTAAGGTCAAGGTTCCAGCCTCCTTAACTCTTTCAGTCCTCACTAAGATGATCACCTTCTTTGAAAAACACGTGTTACACGTGTTAATATCATCTACAGTAGCACTGGCCATTTCTTTTTGTCAGCCGTGTTTTGCCCTGGGCTAGCGGAGCTTACAGTCAACCCATGTATCTTTTCTCTCATGAGCTGATGCCAATTTGGCTTCACTATTTTTCCATTTTATATTTAAGTTAAGGGGCAGAAATTTTCTGTAATAAATAGCTTTTAATAATCTAAAATTTCAGCAGCTTAAACAGGCATGACGAGGCTCCAGCCCGGTGGACAATCCTATATGGGTTTCCAGGGACTTAAGGTGGAATTGGTGAAGTGGTGACCAGAAGCAGAGAGGGGAGGGAAGGGCCAGCCTCCCTCATGGCCCCTGGTGACCCTGGCCTGCTGGTATTCATGCCGTTGTATAATCTCCTCCTGAAGTAACTCAACCAATCAAGTAGGGCCATGATTACAGTTTATTGATCTCTGAGGCTGTCATAAAAGGCATGGCAGCTTCCACCTCGGCCTCTTGGGTCTCCTGCTCTGAGGGCATCCAGTGGCCATGACCTGGGGAACCTCAAGCAGCTTTCTGGAGAGGCCCAGGTGAAGAAGAACTGGGGTTTCCTATAGACAGCCAGCACTGATTTGTCAGCCCTGTGGGGAGCTACTTTGAAATATCCTCCCAGGACAAGCCTTCAGGTGGCTGCCATCCTGGCCAAGGCCTTGCCCCCTGATAGAGACCCCCTGAGTCAGGAATGCCCAGGCAAGCTGCTCCTGAATTCCTGACCCATGGAAACTCTAAATGATAGTAAATGTTTATTGTTTTAAGCTACCAAGTTTTGGGGCAGTGACAGATAACTAATATAGTACATATAAGCTCTGTGTTGGGCAGAGCTGAGGGTCAAGTTAGAGAAGTCAGTTTTTGCTTTTAATCCATAGGATAAATCTTTCTGCAGGAAAAAAAAAAGATTTTTTTCTTTTTTTGAGACCGAGTCTCACTCTGTCACCAGGCTGGAGTGCAGTGGCACGATCTCAGCTTACTGCAACTTCTGCCTCCCGGTTCAAGTGATTCTCCTGCTCAGCTTCCTGAGTAGCTGGGACTACAGATGCACACCACCACACCCAGCTAATTTTTATATTTTTAGTGGGACGGGGATTCATCATGTTGGCCAGGGTGGTTTTGATCTCTTGACCTTTTGATCTGCCCACCTTGGCCTCCCAAAGTGCTGGGATTACAGGCATGAGCCACCACACCCTGCTTTTCTTTCTTTCTTTCTTTCTTTTTTTCGAAGGAAACATTGTAGTTTATGAGAAGTGCTTCTCAGGAAGAAGAAAGTGTTCACCACCCAGGGTCTGGAGCTGGTGCGCCCCCTGAACACATCAAGTCACATACTTCAAAATCCATGAATACAACAAAGTCCCAGTGAATATGGCCTGTGGTTGTCAGGGGATGAGGGGGTCTTGTGACATTCAGAGGGAAAAGATGAAGCATTGTGCTGTGCAGTGGGGGAGAGGAAGGTGGTCCTTGCTGGAAATTAGCAAATTTCAATCAGGCTTTTAGAAAAGTATACAGAAAACATATCTTTGAAAGAAGTTGCAATATTTGTTCAGCAAAACGTACAGGATCTCCAAATGGGTTATAGTCTTTGTCCAAGGAAGTAAAGCACTGAAGATCTATAAAGCAGTCATGGTGTGGTTTCAGCAGAGTGAAATACTCTGACTCTCTCGTTAATTGAGATTTTCGAGTTTTGGAATATGTGCGATGACGTTCAGCTGACCATGTTTTACCATCAGCATGAGGCCACCAGTGAAAGCCAGACCATAAGGATCAGGAGTGGCAGAGCCGGGTGGCCAGGGCTCAGTGCCAAGTGAGGACGCTTGACAGTTGCTCAAACACAGCTGCTCAGATATTTTTAGAGGGACTGTTAAGCCTCTATGACTGGGATAAGAAACACCCCGCTCCAGTGTGGGATTCTCCAGGCCTATTCTCGGAAACTCAGGCAGTAACAGGGTTCTGGTAGTGCTTGCCTACTCCTGGGACATTAAAAAAAAAAATCTGTTGACTGAGTCAAGATAAGGCCACAGATGTCAGGCCACAGGGATTCTGGTCCTCGCCATGAGGGCTCCACACCCTCTGTACACAGGCAGTCTAGTGTGGGGTTTCCAGCTTCCCTGGGAGAAGGCAGGTTTTTTTCCATCCCTGTACGTGTGCCTGAGTCATCCAGACAATATGGGATGACGGGGCACAGTGACTCATGCTTGTAATCCCAGCACTTTGGGAGGCTTGAGGCAGGCGGATCAGTTGAAGTCAGGAGTTTCAAGACTAGCCTGGGCAACATGGTGAAACCCCATCTCTACAAAAAAAAAAAAAAAATTAGCCAGGCGTGATGGTGCACACCTGTAATCCCCAGCTACTCAGGAGGCTGAGGTGGGAGAATCACTTGAACATGGAGGTAGGGGACAGAGGTTGCAGAGAAGTGAGATCGTGCCATTACCACTATGGGTGGCAAAGCAAGACTCCATCTCAAAAAAAAAAGAAAGAAAGGTGCCCATCTAAGCTGATGATACTTACAAGTACTATTATTTTCAGGACGTTAAGTCAGGTTACCTTTCCAGTAACCTGGGCCTCTTAATAGTTTTTTCTTTTTCTGATTAAAAATAAAATGCAACCAGTTGAAGAAATAAATAACATTAGAGGATTGTGAAAAGGCAGTAATGTCTTTATTCAGGCACTTAAAAATATGGGTCATTTTTATTACTCTCATGGGCACATCAAATAAATAACTGAAGGGTATGGCCTAATGAAGACTGATTTGGTTGCAAGAGCCAAAAATCCCACCAAAACAAACCAGCCAGCGAAAGCAAAACAATTAACAAAACCCCTCAAAGAGCAAAAGAAGGAAGACAGAAACGGATGAAAGAAAGAGAGAAGAAAGGAAGGAAGGAAGGGAAGGAAGGAAAGAAGGAAGGAAGGAAGAAAAAGAAAGAGAGAAAGAAAGAGGAAAGAAAGAAAGAGAAAGAAGGAAAGAAAGAAAGAAAGGAAAGAAAGAAAGAAAGAAAAATTTATGGGATTTTGCCGTGGAAGTTTGACTGAGCTGCCATCTTCCACTCTCCATATTTCTTGGTTCAGATTCTCAAGACAGAGAATTTGATTGGCCAAGAGCAGTTCAGATCCTTCTAAGACAGGCAGTCTAGGATAGAGTGGTGGCAGGGCCTTCCCCTCTGGGTTGGGAGGGTCATTATTAGATGGGAGATCCATGAACTGGACAGACACTCCAAAATGTCTACTTCCATGCTAGTGGGGAGCACTGTTCAGCTTATAACCACGCCCACATCTGTGATCTTTTAGAAATCCAAAGCTTTAAGGTTGTCTGATTTAGCAAAAAAGAAAGAAAGTTGTAAGTATTTAATAGTTGTAACATATTTCATACTAGGAAATTATCTGTTATTTATCTGACATTCAAATTTAACTGGGCATCTTGTATTTTATCCAGCAACTTGACCCAAAGGTGAGGGTTATCCTTCTTCATTGGAGCTGTCATGGAGAAAGAATTGGGAAAATTTAAACTCTGAGTCTCAAACTAAGTTTTTCATGCCCAAGGGCTGCTTGTGTTCATGTCCTGTTTATTTTCTGTGATCTATTTTCATTTTCAAGAGGAGCAACCTGGTTTGATGAGAAAACAGAGACCCTGACTCTGAGGTCTGGATCTGCCACTTACAGACTGCATGATTCTGAGCAAGCCAACGAGGTACCTCTGTCTCCTCATCTAGAAACCAGGCATCACTGTGCCTATTTCAGGAGAGTGCTGTGAGCTTCATCCCTGTTGTTCCAAATGGCAGCACGTCCTTTGTTTTTAAGGCTGAATATTCCATTGCATGTATATATATGTATACACACACACACACACACACACACACATACATACATAGACATATACATACTATAGATACATGCATGTATATACATTTTCTTTATCATTTCGTTCACTGATGAAGCACTTAGATTGTTTCCATTCTTTGGCTATTCTGAATAATGGTGCAGTGAACATAATAGCACAGATATGTCTTTGAGATACTGAATTTAATTTCTTTGGTAAATATCCAGAAGTGTTCAGTGAAATAAACAAGACAAAGAGAGACAAATACTGCATGATCTTACTTATATGTGGAATGTACAATAGTCAAAATCATAGAAGCAGGGAGTAGAAGTGTGGATGCCAGGGAATGATGGAGAGAGAGGGATATAGGGAAATGTTGGCCAAGACGCACAGAGTTTCAGCTATGCCGGACAAATGGGTTTTGGAGATCTAATGTACAGGATGGTGACTGTAGCTAACAATACTGTGTTTCATACTTGAAATTTGCTAAGAGTAGAGATCTCAAGTTTATTATTCTCAGTATACACAAACACACGCACAAGATGTAACTATGTGAGCTGATGGATATGTTAATTGTCTTGACTGTGATGATTATTTCACAATGAATACATACATCAAGTCATCAAATTATGTAACTTAAGGATGTACAAATTTAAAAAATTATTTAAATATTGTTATGAGGAAGAATACTGAGGGGGATACCAGCCATGCAGCAGGTTCTCAACTAACGCATGTGCTCCTTCTCTTTCCCCCACTCACAATACAAACAGAAACACCAGTATCTACTATTGTTATTGAGTAGCTATGATCATGTATATGTCAGCTATGGGATAATGTGCTGTTGAAGCATTGTCTCATTGAATTCTGGCAACAGTCAAGGGAGAGGGCTACTGTATCCCTCTCTAATTTACTGATGGTGAAACTGGGACTTAGGCTGGTAAAAGAGTAGTCCAGAGACACAGAGCTTCTCTACAGCAGAACTAGGATGTAATCCCAAAGCTGGGTGTCTCCAGAGGTCAAGCTGCCAATTTTCATTGCTTTTCCTTGTACTCAGAAAGCACACATCCCATTGTGTGGCATGTGGAAAAGTTGCAGCGGTGAATCTACCCTCTGTTCAAGTATAATTGGGCCTGCAATCACCCATTGACTAATATTTGTTGAGTGTTTATGCCATTGCAGGCTCTCTTCTGGACTCTGGGAATGCAGTGATGAGCAGGGAAAGTCCCTTCATAGAATTCCAATCCCACTTAGGAACAAACAGTAAACAAACAGACATGGGCAAGACTGAGCATCATATTGTATATGTGATATAAAGAGAATTAAAGAGAGGAATGAGAGCTGCGACTGTGGGTTAGGGAGTCAGAGAGGGATGTTTTAAAGAAGGATGTTCCTGGAGCATTTCTCTGAGGAGGTGGCCCTTGAGCCAAGACCTAAAGTAAACATGGGGAGATGTAGACGAAGAGCTGGTGGCTACAAGAACAAGCCAGGAGTGATGTGGGCTCAGCTCAGAGGCCATTGTGAAGCTGAGTGTGCGAGGCAGAGAGGTAGGAGATGAGGTCAGACCACAGCAAGGAGGTGGGGATTTATTCTTTGGTGGTGGGAGATACACGGCACTAACCACAGCTTCTGAAGAAAGCCCCCCTGTCTCCAAAGCACGGAAGCCTGCATGAGGAAACCAATCATGCCACTTATCGCCCCAGTTTGAAAAGTAATTGCAGACACATGTGTAAAGGGCAGGGCAATCTTTTCTGCCAATTATGTGCCCTGTTATTAGGCGATTGGAAGCCGGCGAAGTCACGGTGTGAGGGATTAGCTGCACAATCTCCTCTCCCACCGCCTCTGCATTTCTGCTTCTCCTGAGAGCACACTCTTCCTTCTCCAGGGCATGGTCCCAGCTTGAACAGGTACCTTTGCAAATGATGTCCTCTAAAGCAACTTGTCCTTGTTTGTGAAAGAAAAACGAAGCCGGCAAGAGACGCTTATAAAACGGCAGTTGAGAAGCAAGGTGACAATATTGCAAACTTTTGGAGGGTCTTGTCTGAGTGTTCCCAGAGCTGGGAATCAACCAGATTGTGTTGGTCTTCGACACACTTCCATTCATAAGCTGCTTTAGTGTTTTATTCAGTTCTGCCCATTTCTGTGGGTCTTTTCTTCACTGATTTATCCATCTTTTCAGTCTTTAAGTCAATACTTAACTGAGCACCTATCTTCTGCCTGGCACAGAGCTGCTTTTTTAAATTAACAGTAAAGACTAGTGGTTAAGAGCCTTAGGGCCAAACAATTCTCCATGCTAATCCCAGCTGAGCACCTTCAGTTCTTCCTACACTTAGCTATGTCATCTGGACAGTGGGGACAGTGGAAGGATGGGGTTCTCTGTCTCTCTAATGCCCTTCATTCATTCTCATTTTTAGCTCTGATGGAGAGGAGACTTTGACACTAGCACCCCAACCCAGGGTAGAGGTCAGTAGTGGCAAAAGGTCATTGGTTGGTATGAAGTGCCCCACTCTGGAGGTAAAGATCTAAGAGCAGGCAGCTCTGCAGGGCCTGGCCTCCAAGGAGGGCAGGACATGGGGGCCTCAGAGAACTGCATGAAGCAGGAAAGCTGGGAGTAAGAAAGAGGGAGGCGAAGGGAAGAGGGAGCAGAGACAAGAGAAGGGGCTTCCAGCACCATCAAAGAGGAGACGCTGGGGCCTGAATAAAAGCCAGCTAAGTCATCCTGTTCCTGGGCTTCTAAGGAGCGTGGTTGGCTAAGGGTGTAACATCAGGAACCAGATTGCTTGGGGTCAGATCCTGATTCTGCCCCTTGTTAGCTGTGTGAGCTTGGGCAAGAGATCAAACCTCTCTGTGCCTCATTGTCTGCTCTGTACAAACTGAGCCTAATAATAGAACTGACCTTGTCGGATGGCTAGGATTCCATGAGTTGATATACACAAAATACTTAGAATTACGCCCACTGCAGAGTGAGCGTTAGCAATTGTGGAAATCTGACTGTTCTTCTCTCTTTTCCTGCCCATGTTTCACCAGAAAACTTACCATCTGGGATATTTGTTTGTTTTGTTCACTACTGTATTCCCCGTTCTATTTCCTGGAACAGTGCTTGGACCTAATCAATATTTTTTAAGGTTTGTTTAAATGGATGAATACATAAAAGAATGTGTGCATTACTATTCCATATACTTTGTGTTCTTGATCAACTCTGTGTGATAGTGAGCTGCCTGCCCAGTCTTTCAGATATCGTGGGCATAGTGACAGTGTAGCATGATAGTATTCATTGTAGCATGGTGACTCATTCTTGTAATCCCAGCACTTTGGGAGGCTGAGGCAGGAGGATCACTTGAGCCCAAGGGACCAGCCTGGGTAACATAAGGAGACCCTATCTGTACAAAAAATACAAAAATTAGCTGGGCGTGGTGGCATGCACTTACTGTCCCAGGTACTCAGAAGGTTGAGATGGGAAGATTGTTCAAGCCCAAGAGGTTGAGGCTACAGTAAGCCATGATTGTGCCACTGCACTCCAGCCTGGGTGACAGAGCAAGACTCTGTCTCAAAAAAAAAAAAAAAAAAAAAAAAAGAATATAGTAGCACCTGCTTTTTGAGGAGGGAAGAGCATGATACCTGGCCTCTGCCTGACACAAAGAAAGTGCCCAATCAGCTGGACGTGGTGTCTTACGCCTGTAACCCAGCAATTTGAGAGTCTGAGGTGGGTGGATCACGAGGTCAGGAGTTCACAACCAGCCTGGCCAAGATGGTGAAACGCTGTCTCTACTAAAAATACAAAAATTAGCCAGGCATGGTGGTGGGCACCTGTAATCACCGCTACTCAGGAGGCTGAGGCTGAGAATTGCTTGAACCCGGGAGGCAGATGTTGCAGTGAGCCGAGATAGCTCCACTGCATTCCAGCCTGGTAGACAGAGTGAGACTCTGCCTCAAAAAAAAAAAAAAATGCCCAGTCAAGTGACCTGCTAGTGACATCATTGCTTTGTGTGGTATATCCCCTCTTTCATGACACATGAGTGCTTACCGTGCCTTTTTGACCGTGGTGCAGAATCAGTGATTGATATGATTAGAGATGGGGATCTCACGAAGACTAGACAACCTGGATTTTCCATTCCATGGCCTATAACTCCCTGGTAATGACTCCCTGGAATCAGCTAGAATTTTACTGTCTTGTGACAGTTTACCACTGTTTGTGTACACCCTACCTTAGATACCACAAAATTGACAGTGCTTGAAATACTTAGAAAGTTCGGATCCAGTGAACATTCCCATAAACTGTGCAGGTGTCCAGTTCTGCCACCCAGAGGCTGATTCCAAATCCTTGGTGACCATTCTCTTCTCCTAAGATATGAATTTCTGACATTGCTGGGTAACACAGGCCCTTGAGTCCTGACTGATTCCATAGAACAGAAGGATCGAAAGGGATCTGTAGAATAGCCAATTCAACCCTCTCATAATACAGACTAATATGTGTTTTACATGAACAAGCCATGTAATTTGTGTAACAGTCTGTGATATAGAAACAGTTACCAGCCCGTTTTACGGAAGGGGCATCTGAGACTCAGAGAGGAGTTAGCAGTTCTACAAAGCTAGAGGTATGGCCTGTTTATCTTTCTATTGATGTATGAAGAGAGGCAGTATGGCAAGCTGGTCAAGGGCTTGTGTTCTAGAGCTGGGAGCTCTGGAATCAAGCCCCTTTTCCACTAGCTAGCTATATGCCTTAGTTTGCTCGTTTTAAAGTGAGAATAGTGATAGAACTGGCCTCTTCAGATTTTCATAAGTGATGAACAATCTAACATGTAAAAAGTGCTTAAAACAGTGGCTGCCACATTACCAATGACTGTTAGCTGTTAGTTAATTGTAACTATTATAATAAATAATAAAATAAGATATTTTACATAAATAATGAAAGTAATATGATAGTAAATTTTAAGATGAAATAATCAACTCAATTAATTCTGAATTAATGTTCATTATTATTTCTGTAGTTGCTCCCACCATGTGGCACACAGTACTTGGCAGATGGCAAGTGCTCAACAGTGATGAGTTAAGTAACTCACCCGAGTCTGGCTCTGGTAAGTGATAGAGTAGAATTTAAACCTAGGCTGTTGGACTCCAAAGGCTGTGCTTATTAGCAAGAAAGGAAACCAAGTCTTTAGGAACAGTGATCTGTTTTCATTGCAGCAAAAATAAGCCTCAGAGACAGGCTCAGGATCCAGGTGCTCTGACTCCCAGGTCAATGCTTGCTTCTTTATGCCACAGGTTCCTTCACCCCAGGGCAGGTTTGCCTATCCCTGGTTATCAGCAAAAGGAGATAATCATATTTCATATGGGGCTGCTTATGATTCAATGAGAAAAGCATGAGTGTAAAGCACTTGGAAAAGTGCCTCACACTTAATAAATGTCACAGCTGTCATGATTACTTTTCATGCGTGCATTTATTAACGCATAGATGTTATTTTGAAGACCTGCGTGTGCTTGCTACTGGGCTTATTGAGGATGTAAATGAGAATCGGACTTGGTTCTTCACCTAAGACAGCTCTTGGTGCAGTGGAGGACTCCAGTAAATGAACAATAACATGTTCTGAGTGCATTTAACCCAGCCTGGGTAGATCAGGGGGCAACTTCCTGGAGGAGGTGGCATTGGGGGTAGTCCTTAATGATGAGCTGTGGCCCACACACTGCACAGCCCATGTTTCCTGCACAGGAGAAAGGTGATACAGGTAATTCCAAGGAAGAAACATGTGTAAAGATCCTGAGGAAAATTCAGTAGTCTCACAAGAGGTGGGGTCGATGGGAGATGTTCTCTATGGCTGGTCCCTGAGCTTTGTTGTGGGAGATTAACATAGAAAAACAGCTGTATAGGATCTTTATGCATGGAATTGAACACCAAGTTAGGGATTTGGACTTTAACCTAAGAGCAATGAGAGGCCACTGAAGGTTATACATACATACCACAAAGACCGTGGACAAATTGCTGTTATTAACTGCTAAGTAAAATAATGCGTGGATCGTAGTAGACACTTGATATTTATTGGTTAAATTAAAAATTGCCCTGGCAACAATATGAAAATCAGGCTGAGGAGTTTGGGGAGACTGGCAACCTACAAACCAATAACTTAGCTTGATTCCAGAAATGTCCTTCTTCTTCTTCGTTTTAAATTGTATCTTGCTGGTGCTTATCAAAGCAGTTGCTGAATGAATGAAGGAAGGAATGAAGAAAGTGTTGTCATCGTCTACGTTCTTTGTTAAGAGAGGAACAATTTATGGGCATCCAAGGCAGTGTTAGCCATGAGCACTAAAATAAGTTCTAGAATAAATAACCATTTAACCCCCAAAGAATAATAACTGGGCTATAGGCATCTCGTGGGAATATTCTGAGACCTGTCTCTTCACCCAGAGGCTTCATGACAAGCAACGAAAATTCTTTGTCTTCTCTCTTGATACTCTCTGATCGTCAGAGTCTCCCGGGGGACAAAATGTGAATCAATAGATTCATTACACGAACAAGAACCTGACACTCTGAAAAGGCTTTAGATGAATTCCTGACCTGTCAAGTAAGAGAAAATAGTGTTGAAAATACTCTACCATGTCTTGCTGAGGTGTGCCCTGGTTCATCTCAGTCTCTCCAGATTCATCTTGGGACAATGGCATCCTCAGTCTACCTAGGGCACGTCCCATGGCCCACAGGAGTTTCATCTTGGCAAAGAATAGGCTGTGATCTATTTGGCTTGCCTGCAGGACCCCTGGGCCTTGGTCTTATGGTGTATATAACATGAGCTTTCTAAACGTGCATGCTTACTCCTGGCTATATTTTTGCACAGTGGTTCCTTGGCAGTGTCCTGCCATCATCAAGCATTGGACCGCTTGATATTCCTCATAAGATGAATGTGTTTAGAGAGTCACTGGCCCATCCACTCTCATTGGCTGTAAGATCACCTGTTCGTTTATTTCTTAAGAAATATATTGTTAAATGCTTATCATGAAGCAGGTATGGTTCTAAGTACTGGAGTCCAAAAATAAATTAAGAGATATTTAGTTGCCTTCATGGATCTTATATTCTAGTAAGGGAAACACACATAAAAAGCTAATAATAAATAAAATGGTGACAAATGATAGGAAGTGCCATGAAGGAAACAACCAGGACATGAGCCGATGGAGGATAACTGGATAGGGTCAGTGCCTCTTCTGAAGAGGGGACATGAAAACAAATTGTGGGAAAATGAAAATGACCTACAAGTGAGGGAAAAAAAATGTTCCAGATGGAGTGACTGGAATGTGCACAGGGATGGGGAAGAGCTCGACAGATTTAAGAGCCAAGAGAAGAGCAGAGCGCGCTGAGCAAGGGGGAAGTGGAAATGGAATGAATCTGGAGAGAGAGGCAGGAGAGAGCTGTGTAAGCCCTTGGGGGCCGGGGCGAGCTTCCCCTTTCTATCATGCGCTAAGAGAGAATTTAATGAGTCAACATACTCACTTCCAACTTTTATGCATTGGAAACAGGACCAGCATAGACAATTTCTATTTCCATTTGGAATATTGGGACTGAATGGGAACACATAATAGGACTACACTTTGAGAACCACTGCTCTGGGAGATGGATGCTGAAGTGTAAGAGATGCACTATTGGATATTTCGTTTTTCTGCAGAAAATATAAGTGTTAGAAACAGAAGACTTGCAGAGCTAAGGAGGAACTCTGTGATGCACCTGCGCTCTCACTGATGCATCCCACTCCTGTCTATTAAATGTCTGCTCAGTGCCTCGCAATGTGCAGGCAATGAATATCTGAGAGAGAGGGCAGACATCATCCCTGACCTACTGGAAATCGCACACCAGTCATTTCAAATCCACAGAAGCTCAGATTAAAAAACAATATAGTCTTAAGATTTGCCTTTTCTAACTCTCTTTTGGTTAAATTTTGACAGCTGTCACACATTCAGAATCATTAAATTGTAGTTTTCTGTGCTTTTACCGATTAACTTTCCCCAACTCATTATGGTGGCCCTGACCTTGGTCTATTCATAAAAGACCATAGAAACCATTAACCGATTGGGCTGCATTTTATAGGAGCAGCACAATTGTATCAACTAGAGGAATTTGGATTACATTGTAAATAAATTTATCCAATGCAAACATTCACCAATCTGCATTGCATTGTAAATATATTTCTCAAGTAATTGTTAAGTGCTGGCCTTACAATTATGTTGGGATAAGAAAAACAACCAGAGAGATTCAGTAGCTTTGCAGTAATGTTGAAGAAGGAAATGGGATTTTCAAGGGGAAAGTCAGCTTGGATTAGATGGATGGAAGGAGAGGGTGGTGAGTCAAGGAATTATCAAGGAATTGGATTCGTGATAGACATTAAATGTTGGCCATACCCATGTAAACATCTACGCTAGATTTAAGCATTCAGCTTTTTGCCCATTCCCTAGCTACGCATAGTCCCTAGAAGGGAGTTCATTAAGGTATAAGTCAGCTATTTCTGGATAAAACAAATAATCACAGCAATATCTGTGTCATATGACAGTAAAGATTTATCCCACTGGATTAGCTAGGGGTTGGCAGATCTGATCTAGGCTGGGCCAATCTCCTTCTCACTGCAGAGCTGAGATGGGATGGATTATCTCAGCTTCACATGTTTCTCATCTTTCTTGGACCAGCTGGGCATCCAGGGAGTGTTACTTTCATGGAAATGACAGTGGTATGAGAGAACAAAGGGCTCTTAAGACCTATGCTTAGAAGTGCACGCTGCCACCTCCATCTCATTCTATTCACCACTGCAAACCAAATGGACAAGCCCAAAGTCAAAGTGGAGTATATTCATTCCACCTTTGATGAAGCAAGAATTAGATCCAGGTGGAGGTGAAGAATTAGGGCTCAGGACAGGCACAATGGCTCATACCTGTAATCCCAGCACTTTGGGAGGCTGAGGCAGGTGGATCGCCTGAGGTTGGGAGTCTAGACCAGCTTGACCAACGTAGAGAAACCCCATCTCTACTTAAAAAAATACGAAAAATTAGCCAGACATGGTGGTGCATGCCTGTAATCCCAGCTACTCAGAAGGCTGAGGCAGGAGAATCTCTTGAACCTGGGAGGTGGAGGTTGCAGTGAGCTGAGATCACACCATTGCACTCCAGCCTGGGCAACAAGAGCAAAACTCCATCCCAAAAAAAAAAGAGAGCTGAAAGCAAATCTACCATATTCATAAGTATGTTTTCATTCATCTGCTATTGCATAGGCTCATGTTATGTGCCAGACACTGTGTGTGGCAGCAGGAGAGATGTCCATGTCGTATTCCTGTACCACTCACTACTTAGGAACCTGATAAAAAGAGTTCTTGCTCTCGTTGTCTTCTATATGTTGTGTGCAGTAGTCTGCTAAGAAGTCTCTCTTCCGCGATTCTGGTCCTCAATTCAGTCCATCTTCCAATGTGGCTGGAATAATCTTCCTAAACTGTAAATTAGATAAGAAATCTCTGTTTAGGCAGTTTAAATGATTCCCTCTTGCCTGTAGGATAAAGTTGAGTCTCCCAAGGTTGATGTTTAAGCTGGTTCTCATCTGAACCCCTAAACTGCGCAGCCTTGTCTTCTGCCAGCCCTCTGGTCACCAGCTACTTCCACAAATGCCTTTCTTTATTCACTTTCCCTTTGTTCTAGCTCAATGATTCCTGACTTGGGGACCAGAGACGGGTAGATTGGGACTTGAGGACCCTAGGTCATTGTAAGAAATCTCGTCTAAATACACAGTAAGCATTACTTATTAAGTGTATAAATAATACCCCCGGACACAAAGATAGACACTGTCATTTTAGACCTTTACCTAGATGAGACTGTAAAGAATAAACTTCAAATTCTGCTAGAAGGAAGGGTTGAATTATGAACTTTCTTTTGCAGTTATTTCTTTTCTCACCAATGGATGTGAAAAACACAACATCTGCCAAGTGGAGACCCATGATGGTTTTTGACACATAATGGAAACCAGCAGTGAATCCCTTGTCTCTTCTTTTTATTTTTCCTTCAGACAGGATCTCACTCTGTCAGCCAGGCTGAAGTGCAGTGGCACAATCTTGGCTCACTGCAACCTCTACTTCCCGGACTCAGGTGATCCTCCCACCTCAGCCTCCTAGATAGCTGGGACCACAGGCATGCACCACCACTCACAGCCAGGTTGTATTTTTTGTAGAGATAGGGATTTCACCATGTTGCCCAGGCTGGTCCTGAACTTCCGGACTCAAGTGGTCCACCTGCCTCAGCCTCCCAACTTGTTGGGATTACAGGTGTGAGCCACTGCAACCGGCACCCTCGTCTCTTCTTAAACACTTCTTGATCCTCCATAGCTCTGGTGACCTTGACTATGTTTCGGCACCCCCAGTAGCACATTATAACAGAATTTCTCCCGATTAGTCACATTTTCAGCCAGGCGTGGTGGCTCATGCCTATAATCCCAGCGCTTTGGGAGGATGAGGTGGGCGGATCACCTGAGGTCGGAAGTTCGAGATCAATTAGTCACATTTTCTTAAGCATACACACTATGCCTTATAATTTATTTCCTTGTTGCTTAACTCAGGGGCTAATATGAAATAGGCACTTTAGAGACATTTTTTGAGTAAATAAATAAATATTTGTGAATGAGTGGTGGAGAACTCTCTGGAGCATTGGTTTTCAAAGTATATATTCCAAGGGCTTGTAAAACACGGAATGCTAGACTCCACCCCAGGATTTCCAAACCAACAGATCCAGGGGCCTGACCTACCTGGGGACTTTCATTGCTCACAAGTTCCCAGGTGATGCTTATGCTGCTGGTCTCGGTCCATACTGTATAAACACATTGCCTTTCTGAACTGACTCTGAGATGATTCTCTGTGTAAAAATAACCCCAGCCACTAATTTTGGGTAAGGGAGACACCTAGAGGGGGGTTTTAACTGCTTCTTATTCACAAGATAAAAATTGGTGTCTGAATGTCCAGTTTTGCTGCTCATGAGGGACTGAAGTCCTAAAAATAATTGGGCCAAAAACTGAGATGGCCTAAAAGTCACTCCTGGTTTCATCTCCTTTGCGAGCGTGGAGGTCATGCTTATATTAAACATATTCACAGAGGACGCTGTATTAGGTCAGAACCTAAAAAGATGAAGGAGTATGTTTTGTCTTATTCTTAGATGTGTGGGCTGTGCCTACATCGAGGAAATTTAGAAGGATGTCACACCCTATGTCTCCTCCACAAAAGATCTTTAGACACTGACATGCTTACACATGTTCTTCACTGTGTCTAGTTCTGGTCTAGACTATTGTGAGAAGACCCTTGCATCATAGGGAACTACATGTGATGAGCCTCTCAGCATCACACATTTTGCAACACAAAAGCCACTTAATTCACCCCCTCACAGCAAGTCTTCTAAGCATCTGCCATGCTCCCGAAGCTCAGCACTGAGCAGCAAAATATAAGAAATGAACTTATATTCCAGAGGAAGAGACAGACAACAAGCCAACAGATGTAATCACTCATTAGTTAATGCTACAAAACAAACCACCTCACATTTAAAGCAATTGTTTATGTTTAGGTCAAATACCTGCCGATCAGCTGAGCTGGGCAGATTCTGCTGGGCTTGTTCAAACATCTGTGGGTCCATAAGGGGGCTCATCTTTCCTCCTAGGACCAGCGGGATAGCCCACAAATGCTCTTTTCAAGGCATCAGTAGCAGCGCTTGTGAGAGCAAGCTAAAACACAGAGGGTTTCTTAGGACCTGGGCTTATAACTGGCACCCCATCCCTTCTGCTTCATTTCATTAGTCACAGAAGTTGCATGGCTAAACCCAAAGCCAAGGGGCAAAGGGCAAAGGGCTCAGATGCAGGTTGGAGTGAAGGATTGAGATGATAACGCAAGCAACAGTGTGTAGCAGAAGGTCAAGTAACGTAGAGGGCCGCGAAGAAACACAAAGCAGTGTTTGTGGCTTAAGAGTGATCAGGAATGCTACTTTTGGTCAGCATTTTGGTAGCCAGGGAGACTTATAGGATGGCGTATTGTCATAATCTTGGTTATTTTTAGCAGGCGTTCCCATTGTAGGGAGTGAGCCGTTAGCATTAAGGTATGTTGCAGTGCTATATGATATGGCCTTCCCTGCATGCACGTGGATCCCCTGTTATCCAGGTCCCCCAGGCGCGCCTAAGGGCTGTGAGGATGCAAAAGCGCTCCTAGCTGGATTAACGCTGCTCTATACAAATGCTTCATCATAGCAGCACATTGAAAGCATAACAAAATTTGAATACATTGTCTCTGCTAGACTGTACGCTGGTCACCCCCTTCCCCTACACACACGCACCCATGTGCGTGTACACATACACATGGGAACATGCGCACAGTCACACAGTCACAACCACCCACTCTGGAATGTCTTCATCAGCATCAGCCAAGGACAGGAAACAAGCTCAACCCTTGGCACCCACAGGAGGCAGCTGCTGGCTGTTGGATTATTCCCTCAGTGCCAAAGCGAGGCTGATGCCTCTGGAAAAGGGCTGTGAACCTCGAATGTGTCTAAAGGCAGACACAGCTTCTCGAGGAGCCCACAGATGCTGCAGCATCTGGGGCTTGGTCGGTAGATTACACAGGTGGGCGGTGGAGTGGGGGATACGTAGGGATCAACTTTAGTATTTATTTGCCACATCAATCAATTCATCGGCCAAAATAGCCCTAATAGGCAACTAAACAAAAAGCAAAGCAAAGCAAACAAGGATGGATTTCTTCTTCAGAAGCCTCTTATCCTTAAAATGAAATAATTTTTTCTTCCATCTTCATTGGATGAAATACATTCTCTCATTCTTTGGTAAAATGCAGGTTTTCTGAAAGTTGAGAGGAATAGATTGATAGAGGGGAAGAGAAACATCAATATTTACAACCATCCTGGGAGTGCTATTATGTTATGATTTCCATTTTATTGATGACAAACTGAGTCTTAGGGTACAAAAGAGACTTGCTTCATGTAAGTAGAATCTGAAGATCTCAATTCAGGTCTTATCTTTCTGACAAATCTTTTTCACCTTAGTAGGCTCAGCGTGTTTGGAGCCTCATGGGGTTACGGAATTGAGCCTCAATGCTTAAGAAGACTCCAGAAATCAACTCCTTTCATTCCTGAAAAGCCAATCTGTCGGGATTGAGGCAAGGAAGGAATAAAGACTGGCTCGTTGGGCACACCCACCTGGAATCAGGCTAGGTTTACTGGAAGCACTCTGCCTGCCAGTAGAGCAGCCCAGGACAAAAGCCCAGGACCTTAGCAAATGCCTGAGCAGGACTTTGCAGGGGCCAGAGTCAGCAGGATTTTGACCAGATGACATCCATCTTTATTGGTAATATCAGAGTCATGAGGTCTTTCATGGCCTGGGCATCACAACCTCTCATTAGTCATACTGCCAATAGCCTCCTTTTATATATAGTTGATGAATTTGAGGACAAACCAGAGAATTGTCCTTGGCCAAACCAAGCTGTTTCACCCAAGATTTTCCCCTCTTTGGGTAAGTACTGGGGCAAAAAGCACATCCAGGGAAGCCAATCAGTCTGACACTAGAAATTAAATGTTCCAGCATTGAAGGGACATGACACTTTTCACATGGCTCATGGGCTAGATGTACTCACACTGCCCCACCCCAGCAACAGGGGGGCCAGCGAGTGCAATCCTACCATGGTCCCAAAAGGAGGAAAACTGGAAATATTTGGTAAGCAGCACTAAGGACAAGGGAATGGGAAGACCACAGAAGGCCAGCAGAACTGTGAAACTGTCCTTAGAAGGCAGCCTTGGGCATTCCCGTCTCTGAGGGACGGCTTCTCTTGACTGAGCCACTGCAGATGGAAACCTAGGTAGATCCCCACCTTCTGCAGTCTAGCTCCTCGTTGTGTTTTATCACCTCCCAAGCTGTGCTCTGCTGTCTTTCCCTATCACTGTGTCCCTAAGCCATGGGCTCAGTTCATCTGGCCCTGAATGACAAGATGGCGCTTTCCCTGGATTGGAGAAAAGTCTGGATATTTCAGGATGCCTTGATTTGAAGCCTGTTTGACTCTACAGTTCTCTGGTTTACTCCCACCTGTGGGAAATGTGAGGATAGATGTCCACACGTGGGTTCCAAAGTGTCATGATCTGTGACATCATCTGTCAGACCATACTGGTCAAAGGCTCAGGCATGGATGGTCCTCTTTAGTCAAGGAAATGAGTGGGTGAAGCAGCAAGATTCACCTTTCCCAGTTTCATCTGGGGGTTGTTTTGCCAACATTGCCATCTGTTGGGCCAGTGCTGGCTATAGCAGCCAAGCCTCAGATGTTACTGCATCTTTATCAATGACCTTGGGACCACAGGAGGTGACCTTGTGACCAAATAGCAACCAATGAAGGATCTTAAAAAGCACATCACTTTGTATTTATTCAGCGGATGTGTCGTCACTTAATCCTTACTACAACCTTATGACTTCTGTATAGTTTGTATTTTCATTTCACCTGTGAACAAATGGAGACAGAGAGTTCAAGTAACTTACAAGTAAGTGGCAGATCTGGGGGCTGTGCCTAGACAATGTGGCTCCAGACTCCTTGCGCCTCCCCCACCTTCTGCTGCATCTTGACAAAGTCTAGCCAGCTCTTCCTTTAACACACACTAATTTCTGTCTCCATGTTCCAGGCCCTGTGCCAGGTGCTGGAAATACATCCCAGTCCACTGGATCTTGGCATGGTCCATCACTCGGTGTCCTGCTGTATTACATGTTACATAATGCATTTATTCCAGTATGCAGCCCCATGGAAAATGATGCTGAAAGACATTGTATACATGTTTCTACAACAAAACTATGTAACTTACACTTCTCTTATTGCTTTGGCTATCAGGGGAGCTCAAATCCAAATCAGAGCAAATACATTAGAATTTGGGTTTGTCATTTTGGTTTGCTGAACTTTTTCTTCTGGCCCAGATTTTCTATTTTGGTTCATAAATTCTATTGCACAAATGTCTTTTATTGTAAAACACCTTAAATTCTTTTTAAAGGAAGGCTGCATGGAAATGATAAAGTAAGATCTTCTCTGTATATTCTTAGATTCCTACCAGAGAAGGCAGACCTAGATGTCCCTCTTACCCTCACAGTACCCCATGTATAAAATCCCTTAAGCAGTGACTACTGCTGTTCTGAGTACCTGGGGGTAGTTCAGAGCTTCTGAAAGGTAACATCCACACAGAAAAAAGAAGTTTCCTCCAATCCACATCCCAGCTTTGGTGCCAGATGCACATTTGTGGGGTAGGTGGCTAGTCAGACTCTCACCTGAGCGGTTAATAAAATCTATTGCCCCTTGATGCCATTTTTTTTCTGCAAGCTAGAATTGATCTGTCCTCTTTGTGATTTGTGACATGGCAGGAAAACACCAAACACCATTATGATTTGAGCCACAATGGTGGGGAAGAAAAGGAAAAAAAAGAAAAAAAAATCCACTGCCAAGGCTTGCCAGGCATAGAAAGGGCTGGAACTGCTGGGTCATTTTATTTGATTTATTGGAAATAAAGTGGATCTTATTAACATTTTAATAAAGAGAATCTTTTTGCACTAGGCTGGAAGTGGCCGCCAGTCCCCCGTGCAATTCCATTCTCTGGAAAAGTGGAATCCGCTGGCATTGCCCAGCGTGATTTGTGAGGCTGGGCCCCAACAGTCCAAAGAAGCAAACGGGCTGCCACCTCCGCGGGGCTCGCTCCTCGCGAAGTGTTCACCCCGTATCTGCCATGCAAAATGAGGGAGCGTTATGAAGGAATCCGTCTTGTAAAGCCATTGGTCCTGGTCATCAGCCTCTACCCAATGCATTCGTGATGCTGCTGCTGATCTATTTGGGAAGTTGGCTGGCTGGCGAGGCACAGCCTCTCCTCAAAGCCTGGCTCCCCACGGAAAATATGCTCAGTGCAGCCGCGTGCATGAATGAAAACGCCGCCGGGCGCTTCTAGTCGGACAAAATGCAGCCGAGAACTCCGCTCGTTCTGTGCGTCCTCCTGTCCCAGGTAGGGAAGAGGGGCTGCCGGGCGCGCTCCGCTCCCCGTTTCTGCATTCGGATCGCCGGGCACAGGCAGGGTGAGGGGACTTTCGGGGGGATCGGGGCCTCCGGTCGCGGCTGCAAAGACAGATCGGGGCTCGGAAGGGAGGTCATTCTGAGCCCAGAGATCCTGGGCACCCCGCCTCCGCCCCCACCGGCTCCCCACTCCGGCGTGTGTGTGTGTGTGTTACGTTCACGGGAGGAGGAGAGAGCTCCCAGACCTTTTTTTGCTAGCAGGGGCGACATTCTCGCCCACATCAAGTGGGGGTAACTTTGGTTCTCTCCTCCGGAGGCTCGGTGCATTGGAGAGAGACTCAGTTGGAGGCGACTCCAGCGAACCGCGGTTTTCCTCAGCCCAACGCCCAGCGGCGGAAGCGCTGCTCGGGTCCGAATTGCGGGCTGCGGGGCTGCGGGGCTGCGGAGCTGAAGGGCTGGAGAGGCCGAGCAGGGACCGCCGACTTCCCGAGGCGCCCGGGCCCCCTGGCACAGCCCGGCCGCGCGCTGGAAGGCTCCTCGGGGCAGCAGAGAGCCGCAGCCCGGCTGCTGCTGTCGCTCAAAGGCGCCGGCGCTGGCAGCGCCCTCATCGGGGTCCTTTTGCTCCCAGACCCCGGGTTCGAAAGGGCCGGAGCGCGTCCCCCGCCAGGGCGCAGGCCCCAGCCCCCCGCACCCCTATTGTCCAGCCAGCTGGAGCTCCGGCCCGATCCCGGCTGCCGCCTCTGCTGCCTTCCCTGGGCGGGAGCGGAGCGTAGAGAAAAGTTCAAGCCTTGCCCACCAGGACTGCAGCTGGCTGTTAACCCTCGGAGAGCTGCGGCGCGAGGGAAGGGCCCGCCAACCCGGAGAGGGGGCGAGGGAGACGCGGTCCGCCTGCAATCCCCGCTGCGTCTCGGAGATCTCGGGAAGTTTGAGCGCAGGAAAGAAAGCAGGGCTCTGAAGCCAGGCCTGGGGTGCTGGCAGCTGCGGGGCACGCCCAGCGCTGCTCCGGGGCCTGTGATTTCGGAGAGCACCCCGACCCAGCTCCCCCATCGCCTCCCAGGCAGGCTTTGGGACTTGGAGTGAGCTGGCAGCCTGCAAGTGGGTGGATAGGAGCCAGGGCAGGGCAGGGCCAGGCAGAGAGGAGGGAAAGAGACAGGGAGTGCCTCGGGGTGCTAATGTTGAGTTCCGGGCCAGGGATAGAGGCTCCCGTGTGAGTTCCTGGGTGAGAGGGAGTGGAAGGGAGTTGGGGTCCTAGGTGGGGACTGTCTGGGTTGGGGGAGATTGGTGCAGCCTTCTGATGTGAGACCACTGCTGGAGCAATGTTGGGGTTAGACTTTGAAAATGGGCCAACATCTCAGAAATGTAGTAATGAGTGATGAGGGAGGAGATTAAAGTGCCTGGCTGGGCTGCTGAGCCCGCTCCCATGCTCCTGACTTCTTTATTCCTTGTATGTACAGTCCCCATCGAGGGCCGCCTAGTTATAGCACCTTTTCTAGCAGGCATTGCTGGTTGATTATCTTGGGGTCCTTACAGCCTGGAGTCTTGCCATGGAATCCCAAGCCTGGCTGTGAACCAGTTTTCCACATGTCCTGTACCTGAACGACCCCTAAGGCTGTATATGTGTATATATATCCCAATTTAGCAAGGTGGTTTGGAGCATGCCTCAGACAAAAAGGATTCAGATCCTTCCTGCCATCTGCTACTGGTACCATCCGGGGCAAGTTGTTTAACCTCTTTGAGCTTCCAAGTTCTCCACTGTAAAATAATCTGCTGCCTTCCTAGGACTGCTGTGGGGGATAGGATTGCATTCAACAGGATGTCCTATGCAATGCATGCTTCCCTGGGAGCATCGGTGTCTGAGAGCACCTCCCATTGCCTTCTACAGGACTTCACAGTCCTTTTTCTCTCTTGGCAGGTTTTTCAGTTCAGATTCCAGGGCTTGCCCAAAGTTATGCCTCCTTTAGAGCAAGATAGACCACGTGACAGGGCCCCAAGATCGATCTTGATGCGCTAGGGGCTCTCCACATGGTTCTTTTTGCAAATGAACTGGTATGTCTCCTCACCCAGGGCCAGGCTGGCACATGTGGGTTGTGAAGCCTCTATTTATTTAGAAGAAGGAAGCAGAGATTTTGCTGTGAATTGAAATGATTGCCCTAAGAGGCTTATTTCTAATTTCAATTGTTATGCATATCAGAGCAAAAGTCCACATTAGGATAGTAATTGATATCCTGGTAGCAATAGTACCTCCCAGAAAAATCATTTTCATGCAATCCACTTAACCAACAAGAAGTTCAAGGGCAGAGCTCTGTGTGCCATAGAAAAAAGTGGGGAACATCTTGGAGACTTTGAGTCAACAAGCAAAAACAAAACTTTCCTGGGGCAGAGAGAAAACAGAAGAAAGGGAAAAACAACGTAATAAAGCAAATTAGTCACTCAGCCCTGGTGGTGTTCAGGCAAGCCTGTGTGTTTTTTCCACTGCAGCTGTAATGCATTGGGTCCGACTTTGGAAGCCATCAATCTCTGTAAGCTTATGGGCTTGGTTGCCGTTTTAGGCATTTTGGTAGGAGGCGAGGAATTTAAGCAACAATGACTGGAAGCTGGCAGAGTTGAACAGTCACCTCTCCTATCCCCTGGGGTGTTTGGGAAAGTCCGTCCCAGAAGTGGCCTCTGGAATTTGGCTACGATAAGTAATGAGTGTGAAACAAATCAAGAAAGAAATGAGCTAGAAATTCCGTGGTAAATATGATTCCCCTCCCTATTTGGGTAGCACTTACAGCTAACCAAAAGTTCTAACAATGAGTGAGTAATCCCCCCAAGAATTAGGAATTTAGGGAGTAGTTCAGGTTTGGAGGGCAGTCACTTGGGAGTGACTAAAAATGTTCCATGGAATTCTGAGATTTCGTTATAAAGTGAGGAGTTCTCCCCTGCAGTCAGAATCTTGATTTTCAGTATTTTAAATGAGAGTCAGTGTCTTGTAGTGCTCCTGCAAATTTGTGTGTTATGTTTTAAGAACAGTGTTTATTTGCAGAACCTTTTGGATAAGGAAAGAGACACAGGGTTGAAGACAGTGCTGCCCCCTGCCACCTAGGGTCAACATGTGACAGCCTGTAAGATTTTCAGAGTACTAGTGAAATGGAATGGAATACGTAGTGAAAGGAGGCAGTGATACAGTTCACCTGTCTGAATATTCTTTTTTAGCAAGTCCCATAACAGGTTTAATAAACTGCAAAGTTAAGTAATCTGGAATTTGTGAAATTCCACAGTCTATACTAAAAGCCGCAACAGTCATCTTAGCTAGTCTCTTCTACTCTGCCTTCCTCCCTTCTCCCCTTTTCTATCTTTAGCCCTTGGGTTTTCCATTAAATAAAATCGATTTACTTCCAGAAGTTTCCTATATGTGTTATAGTGAAATTGCCCAACAAATCAACATACCCTACAACTGCATTATCTAAAAGTATCAGCACTTAGTTGTGTAAATTGAGCCTGAATCTGAAGTTCAATGCTTAGGTTAAAGTATAGCTAGGTTCTTGAAAACATCCTTATTTCCTTCCCAAAATACAGTTGCTTGGGGAGTCTAGTTAATTTAATGTAAGGTAAGGAAAAGGACAAACTGTGGATTTAATTTACACTTGCATGACAGTCATATCGTCTAAGTAGTCAACAGTGTTTCTATGTTCATGTGTGTACACCTCTGTGTGTTTTGATCTTATTGTAATACCTGTTGAAAAACTTCTCCAGAAGAGGGCTCCATCCACAGCATTACAAAATTCTGAATCCACAGCTCATATTTTAAAGAACTTCAATGTAGCAATTCCATCAAAACATAACTATTCTCCTTATTCCACGTTATTTGCCACAAGCACCTCCAAATGAGAAATCCTACTCGCTCTTTCTTTCCCTTCCTTCCTTCCCTCTCTTCTTTCTTTTTTTTTCTTTCTCTTCTCTTGCTTTCTCGCTAGATTTCTTCTTGCTTTCTTTCTTTCTTGCTTGCTTGATTTCTTCCTTTTCCCCTGTTGTAGTTGGTTCTGTTCTAATTCATTCTTCAATTCTGTATCTCCTCTGAGTATTGGAGACGGGAAAATTTCAAAGACCTTTGTAGACAATGCAATATGGAATGTGAGGAAGTTCTGAAATTTCCTGGCACTTGACTTTCATTGAACCTGATTGTATTCTTCAGGCAGCCAAAAGGCAGAAACAGTTCTGCCTGTGGAAAGAGATAACCTTCCCCTTACATAACCACCTAGAAAGGTGATTCCTGAGCTAGGTCTACTCACTTTCCAACACCCATTGAAAGGGAGAGGGAGATATCCACCTGTCATCCAATCACAATAATCAGCTGGGCAGAATCAAACCAATTGACCAGTGGTTTTGGCATTGTTTCTAATTTAGCTGTCGGCAAGGTACCTACGTGCCTGTGGGAATCTGACCCTCCTGAAGGATGATACCAATATACTTCCCCACAGCCTGTTTCTCCTGCAGCCACCTGGGATCCCAGGCCTGGCTCCCCCAGGCATGAGCAGGCTACACAGACAATGGCTGAGCTGCGGGAGCTCTTGCTCTTGCAGTAGCCAATCAGCCATGGCCTTATTCTGGGGTTAGGGTAGAAAGTCATCTCTCTCTGCTGAGAGAGATAGCTAAGGGGAAGGCAGGAGAGGAGAACAAAAGACATTTCCAAGTTGAAGTGCCGACTGAGCCAGGGTCTGTGGAGGTGAATGGGTCACCCTCTCACTTAGCAGGTTAAACTCAAGGCATCTGCTTGGTGGTAATGAAACTCATCTATCCCAACCCTGCAACTCTGGCTTCTGGGCAGAGGTTGCCCAGTAGCAGCCACAGGTGAAATTAAGCCACAGATGCACTTGGTTTGGCTCAAATGTTTTGACGATTGTACATTAGTAAAAAAAGCAATCCAGGTTTCTAGCATTTCTGAGAAAGTCAGAAGGTCAGGCAACCCTAGATCCACACTTCTACCTGGGCGTACTTGATGGGACTGAGTCACTGTTGCCCTCTTTAGGTAGGGCCTGCCACAATCCCCACTACTCTCTACTACCCAGCCTTTTGTGCTCACTACTCTTGCCTGCTTGCCTCTAGGGCTTTTTGAGTTTGGAAACTCGGCTTTCAGAAATGTTGAGGTTTGATCAAATTGATGCAGTTAATTTTCAGTGATGGACTATTTGAAAAGGGAGGGACTGGTCTCTTCTCATTCCCTGTGATTGAATTCTGTTGATGTGTGCTTTGGAACAGCATGACCTAGGAGACTGCACCCCCCTCCCTGAGCACATTCCTGGCAGTGCTGTTGGACAGGCACCCAGAGCAACATGGCACCCAGATCATTGCTTCAGGTGTGAGAGTCTTGCAGAGAAATGACACACCGCAGCTCTGAGTCAGTGCGAGCCCTGGCACAGCAGTGCGTTGGTACAAAACATCATCATGCGCCTGCAGCCAAGGGACTCTGAAACCCTGGGATAATATATAGGCCCACAGACCCTCTCTGTCAGCAGTCCCCAACCTTTTTGGCACCAGGGACCAGTTACATGGAAGACAATGTTTCCATGGACTGGAGGTAGGGGGATGGTTTGGGGATGATTCAAGCACATTACATTTATTATGCATTTAATTTCTATATTGTTACATTGAATTAGATAATGAAATAATTGTACAACTCACTATAATGTAGAATCAGTGGCAGTCCTGAGCTCGTTTCTCTGCAACTAGGTGGTCCCATCTGGGAGTGATGGGAGACAGTGACAGATCATCAGGCATTAGATTCTCCTAAGGAGCATGCAACCTAGATGCCATGCAGGTGCAGTTTACAACAGGGTTCCGACTCCTATGAGAATGCAATGCCACGGGTGATCTGGCAGGAGGAGGAGCTCAGGCGGTAATGCGAGTGTTGGGGACCCATTATAAATACAGATGAAGCTTCTGCTTGCTCACGGGTTACTCACCTCCTGCTGTGTGGCCTGGTTTCTAACAGCCCGTGTAGTGGTACTGGCCTGGGGGTTGGGACCCCTGCTCTGCGTAGTGTTTTACGAAGAGCATGGCTGTCCTTGGAGAACAGTGACACCCAGGCCTCGTCATTCCAGGAGTGTTGCTTCCCCACACTACAGACATAATCAGAACATCACAATAACTTATTGTACATAGATTTGCCAGGGCCTTCGAGAGCACTGGTGTCATATCCAGCACCTTTGTAACTTCAGGATAAAGCTGCATCTGTGGCTTTGTCACCTAGCATACTCTTATACGTAGGACACTGTCACACCTAGCACCGTCCTGGAGCTTGTGTAATGTTTTTATATTTGTTTTAACAGTTCACTCCCATGGCCACTCTACACACAGCGTAAATGCTACAATTAATGCTCTCTGGCTCTGTAAATACAAGACTAATCTGTCTGCCTCATCCCATACCAGCAGGTGAGCCTCAGATGATTCCTGTTTTCCATAGCTACAGACCCCAAAGATCAGGGTAAATATAACTCTATACGCATGTTTTTAAAAAGTGATTGTTTCTCCTCTGCCATGGCAGTTGCCAACAGAAGTCAAATTCTTGAAAATTAACGTTAGAAATAGACACGTTTTGACATGTCATGTCTCATTTCAAAGACACCAGTGAGTGTCACCTAATCTGCTGCAGAGGCACAAAGACCCTGTGTCTCCCAGCTGAACGCAGGCCGGGCTGGGGCGGACGGCAGCAGCTGCTCAGCTTTCAACAGCCCTGCCACATGCATGGGCAGGGCCCGGAAATGAGCTCAGCCTCTGGAGGAGCCTGGGGAATGGAAGGAAGGAATGTGGCAGCCTCCATCCTTGCCTTACGGGGCCTTCAGGCCAATGTCTCTTTCCTCCAAAGTGGCAGGGAACCACTTTCCTGTGTTGTGTGCTGCAAGAAGAAGGTGGTGGCTGCAAATGCCTGAAGCTCGAGCCTCTGTGATCGTCTCCCTGTGGACTGATAGATGTAGGGCCTGCGGAAAGTTGCCGAACGCTGCTAGCAGAAGCGAGGCTGACTGAGACTGAAGGGAGTACCCCCTCCTCAACTGTCGGGCATCTGGGATCATCTAACTCAGGGGTTGCAAATGATGGCCTGTGAGCCAGTTCCTGCCTGCGGCCTGGTGTTACAAATAGTTTTATGGTTTATAGCCACACCTATTCATTTATATAATTGTTGATGGCTGCTTTTGTGCTGTAACAGCAGAGTTGAGACAGTCTGGCCCTCGAAGCTGAAAATATTTACTATTTAGTCCCTTAGAGAAAAAGTTGCCTGACTCTTCATTAACTTAAAGTTATAGCCAAAAGGCTGTCAGGGAGTATTCTCAAAGGATGGGTCTGAGAGGTTCAGCCATTAGGGATTTTTCCTCCCAGGCTCCAAACGCTCAAGCAACTTGACTTTAGGGAGATTCACCTGAGACCAAATGACTCCAATAAACATCTGTGATGTCTATGAAGGACCTACTATGTTCCAAGCACGACTTGTGTGTTCAGGATAGAGCTACTAATAAGGCAGACTGAGTGTCTGCTCTCTTGGGGCTCAGAGCTTGGCACAAAGAATCAATAGCAATTAATGAATAATTTAAGATGGAGATAACCACGATGAGGGAAGGAAACCCAGCTATGTGAGGTCACACCATTCTACATATTTTGCCTAGGTGTTCTTTGTCTTTCTCCTCCGCTAGACTATACGCTCTGTTGTGGCCCATGTTGTGCTTTAATTTATTCACTTCTATACTTCCAAGGCTTAGAACAGTGCCTGGAACACAGTAGACACTCAGCAAACATGAATGAACAAATGATTGTATGAATATAAGAAAGTCATCAGATGCAGATGAAGGATCTGGGCGGCTTCCCTGACAACCTGATGCTTGAGCCCAAATCTGGAGGAGGAGTAGGGTTTACAGACAAAGACACAATAGAGGGCTTGGGTGGGGAAAGGCATTCTAGCAGAAGACACAGTCTGGGTGAAGCCTCTATTGAGGTGAAACACCACACAGCCCAGGCAGTGGTGTGAAGTGTGGCCCAGAGGTGCCAGAGTCAATGGGGCCTTGTCAACCACTGCAAGGGTATTGGTGTTTTTCTCAGAGTGAGTGGCAGCCACTGAAGATAATGAGGGGAAAGGTATAGAGTGACGCGATCAGATTTGCATTCTGGCTACAAGTAGCAAATGGGTTGGGGCTGGGTATGAATGGAAAAGAAAGGCAGGCCTAGGCCTGAAATCATGGGAAGCTGGATGCAGGAATGATGGTGCAGAGATGGGGGCAGATGAGAGAAGCAGATTGATATGGTTTGGGTGTGTCCCCACCCAAATCTCATGTCAAATTGTTTTCCCTAATGTTGGAGGTGAAGACCAGTGGGAGGTGATTAGATCATGAGGGCGGATTTCCCCTTGCTGTTCTCGTGATAGTGAGTGAGCTCTCACGAGATCTGTTTATTTGAAAGTGTCTAGCACTTCCCCCTTTGCCCTCTCTCTCTCCTGCTTGCTGCGTGAAGACCTGCCTCCTTTCCCTTCACCTTCTGCCGTGATTGTAAGTTTCCTGAGGCCTTTGCAGCCATGCTTCCTATACAGCATGCAGAACCTCAAGCGAATTAAACCTCTTGTCTTTATAAATTACCCAGTCTCAGGTGGTTCTTCATAGCAATGCGAGAATGGACTAATACATAGATGTATCCTATTCAGATAATCCGAGAGGCATTTAGGCTGAGAACTTGGTAGGCCTTGATGGTGGCTGGGTATGGAGATGGCAGGGCCAGGGCCAGGGAAGGGTTAAGGATGCCTGCTTGAGTTCTGACTCTTTCAAATGGCAGAAAGAGTCAACAAGGATACCAGGTGTCGACATTATAAACAGGACAGGCTGCAGAAGGTTCCTGGGAGAGGCAGCTAAGGGGCCTGCATTACAGTATTGCCAGCAGATGCAGTCCGTGCTTGCATCTGGGATGGGCATCGTTGGGGCCTGGAAATGCCCTTGAATAGAGTGACCGATGTGCAGCCTCTATAATTAACCAATCTCTGAGACTTTTCATGCACAAGATATTTGAGAGAAACATTGCCAAGCCCTTTAATCGTTCCTTGAACATACAATCAGCAGCACTGGAAATATTTCTTACATGAAGCAAATGATCTCCCAGTCTCAGCAATTTACTCTGCGAATGCTAACAAGCCTCTGTTTCAGCATGTTGAGTGTAGCCTTGGTGACTTATGTTTTTGGTGTAGTAGGAGAATATTCAACTTGGTGCCAGGCATCAGTATAGTAGTAAATGTTTAGCAACTGGCCCACTCGAAAGAAACACCCAAACCTAAAAGCAAAACCCCAACCAAGACACAACCAGGTAGTTTGCAGTGCTTGCCAATTTCTGTGGTGTAAATACTCCCATCATGGGCAATTGGAATCTACCAACCTGAGAGATTCCTAAAATCTAACAATGGGCTCTTGCTACCTGATACTAACTGGCCCCAGCACACCATGGACTCGGATCCTGTTTCTAGCTCACCCCTCACTTGTGGTGTGATCTTCAGCTAGAAGCTTCAATGCTTTCATCTGTAAAATGGACCAGATTACTTTGAGGTTCAAGTGGGTAAAAAGATGTCAGAATGCAGGGAAGTCTAATTTGCTGCAAAGATGCATGCCGATTATCAAGATAATTATTACTTACAAGGAATCAGGTCCTTCTTCCAGGATTCTACAGCTGTCTAATTTGTCCCTGTAAAAATATTTAGTGAGTTTGACTCAGCCACTGAATGAAACTTTATGTGTGAGAAACAGAGGGTGTACCTCTGCTTCTTGCAGGTCTGCATATTTTTGCAGTAAGAAGGATTATTGCGTTCTGTGGCAGTATTGATTCTGAACGTGTCTATCTTTCTTTCCTGCTCTCTTTCCCTTCTTTTCTTCCTGCTTTCCTCAACAAAGATACTGAGTGAGTGCTGTATGCCAGGCACTCACCTAGGTACTTTATCCTCAGACGGTGAAGTCTGTACAGTTACTGTGCCCTTTTAACAGATGAAGGAACTGGTGCCTTTAAGGAACTGGCCCAAGATCACAGAATAACAAGTGATGAGGTGGGATTTGCACCTGGGTGTGTGCGTGGGCAAGTCCAGCTGAGGCCCATGTCTTCACTCAGCGAGTATTTATTGGGGCATGTTGGGAATTCAGAGGTAAAGGAGATGAACTTAATCTGTCTCGTGGAGCTTTCAGTCTTGTGGGCACAGAAGATAAAAACAAGTAAGTAGTTGAAATAATTTCAAATTTGGTAATTGTTACAACAGGAAACAGTAGAGGCTGAAATAGATTGAAGGGAGGCGAGGCCGCCGTGCCCTCCTTTGCTCCCTTTCATCTGCCTGCCTTCCTCTTTCTTCCATCTTTATTTCCTTCTTCCCTTAAACGTTAATACCTGCCAAGTACGAAGAATGTTGCAAATCTGGGAACCAAGAGGTGAACACAACAGTGCAGGCCCCCACCAGGAAATGCGCTGGAGCAGAATTAGAGCCTGGGGCTGCCTAGACCCAGGGCTGCTGGTATCTTGGACTGCTTAGGGGTGTTAGGGAGACCTCCCAGCTCTTTCAAAGTGAGCTTGCATCCTGGCCCAGCCATTTACACACTGTGTTGCCTTAGATAAGCGACTTCATTTCCCTCCTTTTCTGTTTTCCCCCTGTATTAAAACAACTAAAAAAAAGGAATATCTCTGCCTGCCCTGCAGGAATTTTGTGAGAATTAAATAAACGTGTGCTAATGATGTCATCCTATGCTCAAGAAATGTTGGTTGTGTTGCTTTTCACCCTGTGCTCCAAGGAAGTTTATGGTCCGAAGGTGTCATGGGGACTTGGTTTTCAGGATATGACTAACTTAATGGGGAAAATGACTGTGTATTTTTATAATGCGCGGACATTAAAAAAAATAGTTTGCTCCCTAGGGAAGATTTGCCATTCCCATATTGGTCCCCCAATATTGTTCCCCTTGGAATTCATGCCTCATAAAATCATTTGATCTGGTGGCATCTCATCTTCTTAATGTATCTGCCCAGCAGCTGTTCCCAGGAGGCTTTATTAGGGCAGTGTGTGTGTGTGTGGGTGTGCGTGTGCGCACACGCGTGTGTGCGCCAGTATCATGAGTACTTATTATTATTGTTATTTAAAATACCTCCATATAACCAGAATTTACTGTAGCTGCTATGCACTCGTTACCCATGGTATCTGGAATCCTTCCTGCAACCCTTAGAGGTAACTCTTATTCTCAATTTTATATATGATGAGAAGTTCTGAGTGGTGAAGTCTTTTGCTCAAAGCCGCACGGTCACTGAGAACTGGGACCAGGGTTTGGATACATGCATGTTTATTCCTGCACATGTTTATTTTCCTCTGTGTTGCACTTGTATATAAATCTTCCTTTCCCACTTGTATATAAAAACTTTTCCATTGTCTGTTTTGTTCTCTAGCTCCCTTAAAGTCAACATAGCTGCCTGGGATGACCTCTTTTTGAGTTCCTTGTGTCTCAAAGTAGGTCTGGGCCCTGGACCTCCTGTCTGGGTTACTGATTGCAGCATTCAGAACTGGGTTAGCCCAGGGTCATTTGTGTTCTTTGTCTCCATGTCCTTGCTTTCAACCAGGGCCAAACAACCCACCTACACTGCATGGCTCCCCCAGCATAACATCCCAGTGAGAATGGCCCACAGATGCCTGGGTGTGGCTCACCTGCAGCTTCAACCATGCAGACACATTCTCCTGCAGTTTCCTGCTGGCCACCGAGTCTTTCAGTTGCATGGCATTCTTCCCTAGAGGTGCTAAGAAACCCTGTTGTCTAAGCCAGTGCTTCCTGCAAGCTACAAGCCTGTCTTGTAATGTTTTCCCCCAATCAAAAAGAAAACAAGAAATAGACAGCCTGTAGGTATATAGAGACACATGGATCTATACTGCGTGGCAATTGGATTGAATCTAACTTGAAGTTTATTTTGTCTTACTGGACCAGTGTTTTTTCCTTTTAAGTGCCTTTAGTGAAGGTTGCCATTGATTCAGCAAATGCATGTTTGTTGAGTGCTTACTGTGTACACAGCTCCATTTTCCATACTGGCCACAGAGCAGCCAGAGCATGGCCTTTGCCCTCCAGAGCCCGTTCTGGTGGATGACACTCCCTCCTTCGACAGGCTTCTCACCGCTCTGTCTACCATCCTGCCACTCAGTGCCCCTGCCCACTTGTGCATTTCCTATTTGGTTAACTCATTCATTTAACAAATATTTACTGGGAGAACAATATCTCAAGCACAGTGCTCAGCACTGGGGGAGCCAGCAGTGATTAAGAAAGGCAAGATTGCCTGCCCTCATGGAGTTTGTGTTCTCTTAACAGAAAAAGACAGTAAACAAGAAAAATAAATACGGTAGTTTTGCATCGTGGTAGTGCTATGGAAAAACGTTCAAATGGCATAGAAGGATGGGCAGTGTTGTTCAGGGCTTGTCCACCACCCTCTCTTGGGATAGAGGATTCTTTGTTCAGATGGAATGGCCTTTCTATCGTGCAGAGAGGAAATGTGCTACCATTGGCGAAATGAAGTTAGTAATACATAGACGGCATTTTTGTCCTTACTCATAAAGTGTTGTTGGTGAACTTTTGTCAATCTCTACTTTTTGTTTGTGTTGAAATTTTGCTGTTGAGAATTTACAAATATGGCAACCAATGATTTAAACCAGAGGTGGAAATCCTTTTTCTGTAACGAGCTGTGGAGTGAATATCTGGTTTCTCCTGCAACTATTCAGTTCTATGAGTGTGGCGTTAAAGCAGCCACAGCCAGTGTGTAAACCAACGGGCAGGGCAACAGAATGTTATTTACAAACACAGACAGAGCTAGATTTGGCCCTCGGGCTGCTGTTTGCCAACCCCTAATCTAAACCAGTAGCTGCCTTGCCAGTTGGTCAGACTTGTACAAGACAGGGACAGGGCAGAAGCCATTTTTTGCCATGAAAATCGTGGTACTTCTTTAGGGTCACATATTACTAGATTATTCGCGTTAACTGTGATGAAGGTAAAGATGCTGGGTGTCAACTATGGAACATAATTCTCAGACTAGCTCTAATTTAGGAATAATTTAGCTTTGTAATGATTATCTGGACTTCAATGTTTAAGGTACTCTTGCAACGCAAAGATGTCTTGGAGTTAAACACTTTCTTGGACTGAATTCCTCTAAAGAAATAGGAACACAGAATTGGGTTCAGGGGACTACGTTGGGAAATGATCTCAAGGCCCATAAGTGAAGCGAGAAGGAGAGTGAGACGAAAAGAAGCAGAGCCAGTAAGCCAACGGTGAATGTGCCATGGAGCTGGTCACAGTCATGGGAAATGGGCTCATTGCTGCTGGGTCTCTACAGAAGAACTGTGTAAGCTCATTTCAGAATGGTCCCTCTGTAGAATAGGTGGCTGGGGGTGTGTTCACCTGCCCTTATCTTCTGCTGGTCAGGGGTGACCCCTGCCATCATTAACTTCTCTGTGCTTCCCTGCTGAGCCTTTGCTGTTGGGGGGAGCAGCCATGACTTTGGAAGCGTCATAGCAGAAAAAACAGAAAGGTATGACAAGTTGTTGGACTGTCAGTATATGCCCTGGGTAGGGCATGAATGTGTGAGATTTCCCCTGGCCCCCATTATGCGTTACTGGAAACTTCCTCAGTAGAGCTAATGGTAACAGAAAGAGTTATGGTGGTGGTGGTTTTTAAAACCTTCCGAATTTGGTTAAGCACCGACCTGCAGATATTCTGTTTCCCACTAGATGGTACCAGTATGCCAAAGCCCTAGAATGCTACCTTAGGGCCTCATCTTTGACATGTGCTATATTCTCACTACTTTTCAACAATGAAGGAACAAGCCAGTGAGGTCAAAGGGATGAAATATGGCTGTTTTAGGGACAGGAGATGGGAGAAAAGTGAAAGCTGTCTGAACAGTTACCTTCATTTAGGCATTCAGTCATTTATCAACAAATACTACCATTGACTGAGTGCTCAACACTTTTCTAGGCACCGGTAATACAGAAGGGAATAATACAGACCAAGCCCCTGCCCCTGTGAGCTTATGTACTGAGGGGAGAGACAGTACAAAAATCAACAGGTAGGTATATGATGTCTGCAGGAGGATGATGAGTGCCATGAAGAATGGTAAAGCAGGAAAGGGAGTAGACAGTGACAGGGAGAGGTTGTGGCACTTGCCTTTCCTCTTGGGTATAGGGTGAGGGATTATTTCCATCTGCTTTTTGAACCTGGTTCTTCCATTCACCAGCTCTTTGTGACCACCCCATGTGGTTTATTTTTGAAATGGAACTAACAGCTCATGGAGGTGAAAAAAAAAATGGTGCTTGGCAAATGGGTGTTGACTAGTCAGGGCCCATTGCAGCCTCACACCTAACTCACTAGACTGTTTGTTGGCTGATTTAATTCTTCTGGAATAATTCTGAATTGCTATTGTTGTTGACACACAATAGAGTTGTATTTAACTCGGAGGTTAGACTATAAAGTCGGGGTTTAAGGCAAACACAGAGTTGTCATTAACCTTGAAATCTTTTAAGTTGCCAATTAAAGTGCAGTAGGCATGGTTTTGTGTATGCATCTCCGTATTGTAATCAGTATGGAACAGTGTGTAATGCGTGCAGTAATGTACAGAGCATAGTAAAGAATATATGTGAGATATAATTTGATAGCATTTAATTGCAGTATTTACATTGTTCCTTTTCTTTCTCTTTTTGGTGGAAGAGTTGGCTTTCCATTAGTTAAACGTGCATATGATGAGACTTCACTATATTCACTGAAGCCAGATTTCTAATCATACAATCTCCACCAGGCTGTGCATTAAGCAGGAAAAGACCTCTTTTCTTTGTTGTGTTCTGTTTATTTCAGATTCCCACTACCGGTCAGATGCTTTGGAGCAGGGGAACTGTGGAATAATAATAGAAGCAGTGGCAGTAACAGTAGCTGATATAGGTGCAGTGCTGATTTTGAGCTAGGCGTGGTGTGAGTACTTTAGTTGTATTAATCAGCACATTTAATCCTCATAATGACTCTGTAGGGTTTTAATCCATTTCATAGATAGGGACACTTCAGCAGAACTTAATAAAATACCCTAATAAAGCTTTAGGACTCTGGGGCTGAGATTCAGGAGGAAGTGGGGGAGTTACTGCTAATGGGTATAGAATTGCTCTGGGGACCATGAAATGTTCAGGAGCTGGAAAATGGTGGTGATTACGTAACTCTGTAAATACACCCCAAACCAGGGTATCATATATCTTAACCGAATGAGCTTTATAGTATGTTAAATATGTCTGAATAAAACTGGTATTGAGTAGGAAAACAAGCAAACTTTGGGCAGGTCAGCCTCAGGGCTCCTGTGTGTTGATGAGCACACACAACCTGTCCTACAGTTGCTCACCACCTGCTGGTGACATTCTGCTTGCTTTACTTGTATTAACACAGCGACTCCTGAAAAGATTCCCATCCACCCTATTGAGAGATCAGAAAGCGGAGGCAGAAAGATGTTGAGAAACTTGGGGTTGGTAAGTGGTGGCGCCAGGATTAAGACCCAGGCAGTTTGGGTCTGATTCTTCTGGCCACAGTGGTTCTTACATGTGTTTCATTCATCAACAGCAACCTGTGTCATTTGGAGCTGCAGGTCACCTTGGCCTATTGGAAATAAAGCAGTGGTTCTTCACTTTTGCTTTGCTGATTTGCAAAGTGAATTAAGAACCATGTTTTGTCTCACTGGTTATTATTCCCATGGTAACCTACCCTGGTGTGGAGTTCTGGCTGCAAAGCTCTCAGAGACTGTAGGAAAAGGAGATGTGTTAGTGTTACTGACTTTCTTTGGGGGACAGGGTCTTCTCTGTCGCCCAGGTTGGAGTGCAGTGGTGCACTCATAGCTAACTGCAGCCTCGAGCACCTGAGCTTAAGCAACCTTCTTGCCTCAGTTCTCAAAATAGCTAAGTGGGACTATAGGCGTGGACCACCGTGCCCAGTGAATTAAAAAATATATTGGTTTTAAAGACAGGTACTCGCTGTGTTGCCCATACTGGTCTTGAAGTCCTGACCTCAAGTTATCCTCCAGGAGTATCTGGCATTACAGACTTGGCTAACTTTTAAAAGTAGTAGGTGTTTTAGGAAGGGGGGGGGACCTATGGAAGTGGGGGGTGGAGAGAGAGAGAGAGAAAAGAGAAATCTATTTGGTATGCTAATTGTCATTGTACTCAAGTTGATAGCAGACTGCTGGGAGGATTTCGGATTTACTCAAATTAACATGAATGTTTGGCACCCCTTGGCTGGTGCGGCTGAAGAATTCAATAGCCTGGTAATGAGAAGTCAATCCAAGGTCTAAGGCTGGGAAAGGAGCTCTCACTTCTTACATCCAGCACTCATCACTCTGCAAATCAGGGCCCCCTGACCTCCTTCCGCCCCTGCCTTCTGAGTCTCCCTCAGTGCCTTCCATCACCCACCTACGGAGTTCCTTTGATTCTCAGGTCCCCCAACCATGGAATTTACTCCTCTCTGCCCTCAGTCATGGGCTGATGATTTGTATCCTTTGTCATGTTTAAAATGCTGAGTGACAAAGCCATTAGCCATGCACAGTGAAACAAGGAAAGCAGCATAGAGCTGGTCCCCAGACCAGGCCCAGTGCACTAGTTTGTGGTGCTGGAGGAGAGGCCTTATGGAGGCAAAGCTTCATTAAGTCTCCAGTCTGTAGAGGCAATCACGGTTTGGACTGGGGCAGAAATCACAACTTGAACTGGCTCTGGCTGAGACCCCTGCTCCCAGATAGTCAGATCTCAGGGGACAGGAGTCTGCTGGGCTCCCTCTGATTCTTAAAGCTTTCCCAGGTGGCAATAGGAAATCACACAAAGCCACATGAGTGTCTGATTCAGTCTTCCCTGGTCCGTTTTCCAGTACCACATTTTGCAAAGTGTGTTCTGAAGAGACACTGGTTCTGTGGGAAGTTAATATGGGTTCTGGGGGGGAAAAAAATTAGTCAAATCCAAAAATTAGTTGTATGAACTGATACTTTGGAAAACTCTGGTGTTACTCAGAGAAGTGGACCAGATTGGGTTTTGTTTTTTTTACAAATGAAAGTCTCTGAGATTGCAGTGTGCATTTCAGTTTCAGAAGGCTGTTCCCAAACCCCTGAGGATAAGGTAACTCTTGCACATAATAGTTCTTGGGCAGTAATTCACAGGACACACTTGTGAAAACAAGCTACTAGGATGCCACATTCAGAGTACAGACTTCGATGGGGCCCTTTACCCAGCTTCAAGACCTAGTGCAAGCCTATTAGGACTGCAAATTCTGCCCTCTGGGCCTAGAGAATCAGAGCTTCTGGGGATAGGCTCAGAAATCTGTGTTTGCAGTTGTATGCAAAGCTGGGGGAGCCTCAGAATTCCACTGGGTTTTCAACTCCATCCAGAATAAGTCTCTGGGTGTCACTGAATATTTGCTGATCCTTCTGCCATCTGTTCACGGTGCTTGTTTACAAAGTATGGTCTAAACCATTGGCTCTTAACTGTCGGGACAAGGGGGGTTGTAACCCTCAGGGGGCAGTTTGCAATATCTACATACCTGCTTGTTTGTCATACAACCTGGGAAGGGGAGTGCTACTGGTATCCAGTGGGCAGAGGTCAGGGATTCTGTTTAACATCCTACATTGAACAAGACAGCTCCTACCACAAAAAGTTATCCTGACCCAAATATCGGTTGTGCTGAGGTGCAAAACTCTGATCGAAATGCATAGCTTCATACTCACCCGGCACACACAGAGATTTGTATCCTCACCTTATCCTGTTGTGACTAGGAGCTGGAATCTGAAGTTCGGTCTGTGAAAAGATACCTCACAGCAAGCTACTATTCATGGATAACTTTTCAAAAGGTAAAACCAAGACTCTTGGGTTAATATACACTTTAACTCATTAATATATGAAGAAACCAGTAAGATGCCATGATTATTTCAAAGGGCATTTAAGCAGCTAAGGTATTTTTAAGGAGTTTAGCAAAGAAATGTGAAGATGAGATTGCTTAGTTAGATAAAAATGGGTTAATATTCACCATGCCTAAACTTTGGGGTTGTTTGTTCTACTAGACAAAAAGTATTTGCATCTCTGCTGGTCAAAAATTGAGCACTTAAGTGGTGATTCACTAAGTCTGAGACCTTCAAGAGCAAACAATGAGATGAACTAAGGCATGTTCCTTGACAACTTCAGGTGGTCCTTGAGTGATAACCAAAGGATGTGCCGTCAGCTGTTTGGGCCTTGTTTGCAAGCTCTGAATAATTTTTCTGGTGCTTTAAACACATGACTTTTTTTTTTTTTTTTTTTTTTTTGAGGCGGAGTCTCGCTTTGCCACCCAGGCTGGAGTGCAGTGGCACGATCTCGGCTCACTGCAATCTCCGCCTCCAGAGTTTAAGTGATTCTTGTGCCTCAGCCTTACAAGTAGCTGGGATTACAGGTTCCTGCCATGAGGCCGGATTAATTTTTTCGTATTGGTTTTAGAGACAGTGTTTTACCACATTGGCCAGGCTGATTTCAAACTCCTGACCTCAAGTAATTCGCTCTCCTCAGCCTCCCAAAGTGCTAGGATTATAGATGTGAGTCACCACCCAGCCTAAACACATGACTTTTAATTTACTGGTGCTGCATGGTCTGTGAAATGTGGGGCAAAGAAATGGGCGGTGATGGGAGGAGAGGTCACAGGAGGTCAAGGCTGTAAAATAGGTAGATGCCATTCCTTAACTGCCTTCTATGAAGTGTGGACTGTGATAGGTGCTTTCATTCAACTCTATGAGGTGCATCTTATCATCATCCCCATCTACAGATGAGAAAACTGAGTCAAAGGAAGAGTTAGGTATGTCAGTAGCAGGCATGGGCAAAGGAAGGAGGAAGTAATGATGAGGACGATAGAGGGAGAATTAGAATTAAACCAGAGAGAGGAAAGATGGTGTGACAAGCTTGAGGGTAGCATGAGTCCAGGTCTGAAGCAGAAATACTCGTAGCACGTTCAGGGAGTAATAAGGAGTCTGTTTTGGGTGACTGTGAATGTGAAGGCAATGTGAAATTGGATCAGAGCTTCAAGGATGACAGTTATTAATAGCATCAGTGTTATTTTAGCCAAAGGATTTTACTATTGCTGCAGGGCAGTGCCTCACAGTACACCACGACAGTTGAGAGCCCAGGCCTCCAGGGAAGGTTACAGTTTGAATCCCAGCTCTGCCAATATAGGGCTGTGTGGCCATAAGCAACTTGCTTGATCTCTATGCCTCAGTTACCAGATCTATGAAATGTGGACAATGAAACCTGCCCTGGTATGATTAGGATACTAGGATGAGGATTCCAGAGAACCTTTTTTTTTTGAGACAAAGTCTCGCTCTGTTGCCCAGGCTGGAGTGCAGTGGTGTGATCTTGGCTCACTGCAACTCCCACCTCCTGGGTTCAAGTGATTTTCCTGCCTCAGCCTCCCGAGTAGCTGGGCCACAGGCACATGCCACCACGCCCAGCTAATTTTTTGTGTTTTTAGTAGAGACGGGGTCTCACCATGTTAGCCAGGATGGTCTCGATCTTCAGAGAGCCTTTAAACACTTGGTTCAGCAAACAATATGTCCTTGGAAAATGGAAGTTGGATGTGTTTATGTAGATGAGGAAGTGAACAGACAGGATTTAACAGACCATGGGTGTGAGCAACTTGCCGGTAAGTGTTAACAGTCTCAGTTTGAGTTTCCTCAAAAGCAGATTCTGCAAGGAGGATTTGAGTGCAATGAATTGACTTGGGAGGTGGTCCAGGGGGGATGTGGAGAGTGGGAAAGTGTGACAAGGAAGGAAAGGCAAACACACAAAGGGTCTGTTACTCAGCCAGGTGCTGCTGTGGGTGTCTAGAGCTTAACTCCCCTGGCAACCCTTGGGAGTCAGTGTGGAATATTTGCTTCTGAGCCATCCCACCTGAGGGGCATGGGAGCTCCAGACTTTATGCTGTAAATCTGGTGGGCATTAATTCAAAGCTGACCCAGCTGGCATTGGTTTTGAGACTGCTGGACTAATACAGTATCCAAAAGCATAAAAATAGTCATGTACTTTGGGGCAGTAATATACATCTGAGAAGTTAGAAAACAGAGGTAAATATAGGAAAAGATGTACAAAAATGCATTATATTAAATGTGATATAGGCATATTGTATATGTTTTACACATTGTATGTGAAATCATAATAGCCAACATTTAGGAAGTAGTTGCCATGCGCCTGACTCTCCTAAATGCTCTGCAAATAGGCTAGATTTCCAGCAAATGAAAACTGGTCAGGCAACTCAATAGAATATTACATAACCATTAAAGAGGATGGTTATAAAGATGATAATGACATGGAAAAATCATACGAATGAGAAATGAATGCTAAACAGGAGATGGTGTGTACAGTAGGATTTCTACAAAGCAAAACAAGCTTCTAAATATAGGAAAGAGGGGTGGAATCTGAAAGGAATTTATCGAAATCCTAACTGCAGTTTTGTTCATACAGTGGGACTCAGAGTTGTTTTTTTCCCTCTGGCTTATAAGTCTCCATTGATAAGCTTGCATTCTATTTATATGAAAAATACAAGAAACTTGAAAAAGTGCAAGAAGAAAAATATTCTGAAAAATAGGTGATGGAGACTCACTCAAGGTTTTAAAGAAGGGAATAACATAATGGAAAATGATATTTCAGAAAAATTAATCTGGGGCAGTGTGGAAGATGGATTGAATCAGGAAGGACCCAAGGCAAGAAGTCCGGCTTGAAAGCTTGTATGAGTCATTGGGAGTATGGAAAAGAAAGAGCCAGTTTTAGAGGCTTGATTGTGAATGAGATGATGGGGAAGAGAGAGAAAAATGTAAGAAATGATTCCAACATTTTAAAGTGTATTGAATGGAAGAAAATAAGCAATGGAACTAATATAAATATAGTTACAGAGCAGGCGCACACCAGGTTTCTTTACATCTGTTGCTTGTTGAAACCTAACAGCGATCCTATATGCTATACTTTTAATATTCCTATTTTGCATGTGAAATAATAGAAGATTAGAAAAATAAAGCCACTTTTCCAAGGTCACAGAGGGTCTGAGCTCAGATCATTGTTAAATGAATTGGCTAGATAGAAGGATGAATGATGGATGGATGGATGGATGGATGAATGCATAGATGGAAGATGGATGGATGGATGGATGATGTATAGATACATTGATGAGCACATGATGGGGAAGGAATCTGGTGAACTGTAATGCTGCAGTAGAAAATAGGGAATTTCAAAAAGAAAGTAGCAGATAGTCTTAGACAGTAAAGAAGGAAGGGAACAGAGAAAGCACTAGATTCAACAAGAAGAAGGAGCAGTCACTGGTCCTCTTTGAGAAGGTCCTTCCAGTTCAATAATGGGAAGTGGGCTTAAGCAGCATGGGGGACTGAGGGGCCAGGACATGTTGGGGAACCTATGAAATAGCTGGTCAGATCAAGGCATGTATGAGCTTAAAACCAGGTGTGAGCCTAAGGAAGAGATCCAACAATAAGAAGTAGTGGGTATGTAAGAGGGAAAAGGGATGGGAAGTGGGGGGTGGAGGGTAAGAAGACATGGAAAAGGGGAAAGGAAAGAAATTATTGGTGAAGAACAAGGACACCAGACTGCCTGGGTTTGAGCCTCAACTCTGCTGCCCTGTAACCTTGAGCAAACCCCATAACTCTCTTTGCTTTAGACCCCTCATATGTTGAAAGGGAAAATAGCAGTAACCCGTATCTCATGGGGTTCTTGAGAGGAGGAATTGAAGCATATAACATGCTTTAAGACAGTGCCCGGTGTGCTGTAAGTTGAAACTGAGTAGGGATCCTTTTGTCTTATTTATCACAACCAATGCCATTTTCTGGGAAATGGCTCCAAGATATAGATTAAGACCCTGAGGCTCGGTCACTTAAAGAATGTTCCCAAGAAAGTTCACTTGGAGCCTCAACATTCTCTACCTGCAAGTAGTTAGCTCTCCTATCTTTCAGGAAGAAGTAGATGTGTGAAATAGGATGCCTGGCTTTGTTAGTGGAAACTAACCCTCTGCAATTGTAATAAATGAGGTACATGAGATTGCACGTTTTTTTCCCCTCCTTTTTGACAGAAATGTTAACAAACAGGCTGTTCGATAAAGTAAAGTTAGGAGTTTAGGAAGCACTGGAGAGTGGCTGAGCAGTAAGATAGTGAGGACTTGGAAGACTTAGAGGAGGCAGATGAGATCCATCAGATCCCAGCAAGCTCGGTGAACTCAGTGCCCTTTCTCTATTCCAAAAAGTTTTATGCTTGGAGAAGAATTGATGCTTGGAGAAGCCTGCATACCACAGACTTGGCATGAGGAATCCTAAAAGCCTTATTAACCCAACCACTTAGGCTTTCTCAGTGCAACCCCTACCCTGTTCTATTTGGGCTCCAGATTTGCTGGGTCCCAAAGTGTCCACTGTTGGGATGAGGAGGTTCCACTAAGACCTTTCTTCAGTCAGCTCTCCTCCCAAATCCCCCTGCCTCTCTAGCCTTGGTTTCCAGAAAACTGCATCTGTGCTCAGCCCGCTCCCTCCTGCCCTTGGCGATCATGAAACCTGCCAAAGAAGCATTCTCTCCGAAGCTGAGCTACTGGAGAAACTGCACATCCAGGGTTGATTTTGCATAGTATAAAAATCAATCCAGTGAACCTGTCAGCAGAGGTACCCGCTAAGGTTGGTTGTAAGCCCTGTGGGGCATGTCAGTAAGTATTTTAAGTTGGAAAGTTAAAACAATAGACAGGAGAGACAGATGAAGTTGGGGTTTGAAATTTGCTGGGCTAGAATGGGTTTTCTCTTCCTGTGTTAATGAATTTTACCTGGCAGCTGATCTTTTCCTGTCACCTGGTTTTGGGGGAAGAGAAGGGTACCCTCTTTAGACTCTGTCCTCTGCTGGCAGGAGGACCCTGAGAGAGACACTCAGTTTGAGGTTGTTCCTCCAGGTATAGAAACTTACCTAATTTTATTTGGTGGCAAGACTGTGAACTACCATTATTATTTGTGCTCTAATAATTATTAATTTAATGACATTCTAACAATTAAGTTAAGAAATAATTAAGTTATTGAGCACTATCTACATATCAGGCACCCAGCTAAGTACTTTCACACCTGATGTCTAATTCAAGCTTCTGAATAGGATTATAAGCTTCATTTTATAGCTGAGGAGTCTACAGCCTATAGGGCACACACACATATACCATCTTCATTATTCCTCACCCAACCCTCAGGAGGCTGGGAAAGACATTTTGCAGTTAAGAAAACTGAATCTTAACTCAGGGACTTGTCTTCTTCAGCAAACAGTTGGCAGAACCAGGGTTTGAATCCAGGTCTCCTGATTCCATATTGCTTTGATTTTATTAGGAGAGCATATGGGTGGCGTGTCTTCTTAAATTCCTCTGGCCAGGTCCTGAGAAAAGAGTCTACTGTGCATCGTCTCAACCCTTGTAATAACCCTATTATGGAGGTGGTGTCTTTCCCCTTCACAATGAGGAGATGGAGGCTCAGAGAGGATAGGTATGCCGTTGGAACAAAGACACTCAGACAGTTGTAGGAAGCACAGCTGGGACTTACACCTTCCCATTCTACTCTCCAGGTTTTCCCTGTGATAAGCATTTCTCTACAGTAGTGCCTTCAATAGGCGAAACAATGACAAGTGATTTTCCAGTGGGACAGCAGGAGGGTGATTCTGGTCTTGGATCTTGGGATTTAGGATGGGCTATTGACATTAACAGTTGGACAGGCTGCTAGGTCAGTCCAAGGGAAAGCAGGAGGGAAGATCAGACGTGACTGAGAATTCAGGAAGGGCCAGCTCTGTCCAATCAGAACAAGCTGGGGCTTTTCATCTTCTTTAAGGCTACTGGTATCACTTCTCATTTTGAACGAAACAGCTTGCTGGGCCAACCTATTGTTGCTGCCTTCCTCTGCCTATCTCAGCCATCAAAGCAAAGTTCTTGGAGCAGGTGAATGTCACTAGCCTCCCAGGCAAGATTTAGGTTCTGAGAAAAGGTCATCAGATTGTAGAGTTGGAGCTCGATTTCCCTGGAGAGTCCTGTGCTTCAGAAAATCATTATTGGTTTGTCATCCTAGCCTATCATGGTGAAACCCCCCCCAAGCTCTGAAAGGTTACAGGAAAATAGCAGGTCTTTGGCAGTTCTTAGAAGGTTCTGTTTCTCACCTGGGCCAGGATTGTGCCTGTGCTTTTTATTCACGACAAGATGAGAAGAGCTTGGTTAAATAAGGACTGGCTACTCTTTATACATCTTTCCCGATTGATGGCGTCATAAAAGCCATTCATCTGGTTTGAAGATAGACAGGTGGTTGCTGTCACTGCACCACCAGCTTTTGAAGTTTGCTCTGTGATGTGATTACAGCCCATGCTTAAGCTTCTGCTCCAGGAGGTGAGGTTGACCTTTGATCCTACTCCTCATTTAAAAATCACAGATCTTGGAAAATGAACCAATCTAGAAAGGTACTGAAAGCTGCTGCTGCTGCTGAGTCTGGCTGTCAAATCAATGTAACTGGCCTGTTATACCAGAATTCTGGTTTTTGGTTTTTTTCCTTGTTAAAACCAATGACCTTTAAAGCCTTTTTATTTTTCCTCTGATGGACTCTAGCAGACATCTGGTCTTTTGTGAGTTCTGATGGGAATCCCAGAATCATTCCATAACTGTGGGTTCCAAACGAGAGAGGCACATTTAACAAAGACCAGAAGGAAATCAAAACTGTTACCCACTCCTTCATTAGCTCATTCATTCATGTGCTGGCTCTGTGATAGAAGCTGGGGGTAAACAGGTGACCAAAAGGTAGTCCCTGACCTCAGGATGTTCTAATTCAGAAGGGTAAATAGACAAGGCAGTCAACATTGTCCATCCAGTGTGACTGAGCTTGGGAGTACAACCACTTTGGAAACCCATTTTGTTAGATCACCTTTGACAGATACCATGTCAGTGTTCCCAAGTGTCTGTGAAAAAGACATGGTGGTGGGGGTGGATGGGTAGGTGGTTTCTGAGGACTTGATCATGTTTCTTCTTGAGTTTGAGTTACATAGCACCTCATGGAAAACATTGAGCTGAATTCGTGGGCTTTTGCATGCTTTTCCTAGTGCCTTAGTATATTTTACATGAAAAATAAAAGTATATTCAGCCTCAGGTGCTTTGGGAACACAGAGGAGACCAGTCCACCTTTGGAGGAGGACAGAGAGAGGGATCCAGGAAGGCTGTCTGGGGAACATATTTGACTTGGATCCTGAAGGAGCAACAGAAATTAGGCAGTGAGTAAAATGGGACTGGATGTACCTGCACAAAGCCAACAGCAGGAAAAAAGACAGGGAGTGGAGGGAGCTGGCAGTTAGTGCTTGGGGGAAGCTAAGAGTTGCTCCTGGGGCTGGAGCCCAAGGTGCACAGCTGTAGGGGTAGGAAGGAGCAGCCAGGGAGGGGGCTGGATTGGTTAAGGAACATGATGTCATGCGTGTCATGTTGAGAAACTTGGATTTCACTCTGGAGACACAGGAATTAGGGTGACTTTTTCAGCAGCAGAGTGACAGACAATGCTCAAGTCTGGGTTTTCCAATGATCAGCATTCTTGTGCCTGCACAGGGGCGCAGGATGGGAGACACGTCTTTTGCAATAGTTCCAGAGAAGACTGAAGACCACATTGAAGGCACGGAGAGAGGAGAGGAGGGGACAGATACCACAGAGATCAGGAGAGCCAGCACAATAGATAAGACTTGCTAATTAACTGTAGCACGTTGAGGGGGAGGAACAGGGAGAGAAATCAGGTTTCTTCCAGCCCAGCTTCTGGTTGGAATCACTCAGACAGAGACACTTGAGCCTGAGAGAGGATTCCCCATGTGACATAAAGCCTCAAAAATTCCCATTAGTCATTCCAAAAACATCTGTTTCATGCATACCCTGTACCAGCCAGTGGGTGAGGTTCTGAGTAGACAGAGAATGGACCTATTTTTGCCCTCAGGGAGTCACTGAGAGATTCTGGGGAGACAGCAGGTACGAGTCTCTCTGCCTGAAACCTCAGGGCAGTATGTTTGGCTTACACTTACATGGTGGTGTTGGTTTCTTACTCGATTCAAAGTCAGTTTCCCAATTCTCATAGCGTTAGTTTTAGGGCATCCCAAATCACTGGCAGAAGAGATAGCTTTTTCCCTTGGAGTCGTTTTGAGCCAAGCGTATAACATTGCGTGAATGTTTGAAAACTTCTCTTCGTTCTCAGAATGCAATTCTGACAGTGCTGAAGGCTGCCAATTAAATGAAGATTTAGATAAAGGCTGTGTGGGAGAGGGAATGCAATATTCTTAAACCTAATAATGGTTTCCTTCTGTCTTTTTGAAGCTCTCAAATAATCCTGATTGACTGGCTCTCTGCTTTGGGCATTCCCATTTTCTGGACAATTTAATACCATTTAAAATGTTTGACAACCTTTATTTGGGGGGGCAGACATCCTTAGGGGAAGGGGCTGTGGGCAAAGATACAAATGCTGTATCATTAAAGGAACAACGGGTTTAAATAAGAATTTTTTTTTTTCATATTCAGAAGAGTTGGGTACAGAAAGGATGAGAGCAGCCTCTGAGGCTACGGTATTAACCACGTGAAGCAGCTGACAAGGGTATGTGCCTGGCCTTGCGCTATGGGCTTTCCTCATATCACTTCATTTACCCCTCCCAGCAGTATTGAGGTAGATGCAGGGAGTGGATCCATTATACAGGCGAGGTAGCTGAGGCCCACAGCCATAGCTAATAAGCTGTGGAACTGGTGGTCCCAGATCTTGTGCTCTTAGTCACCCTCTTGGCTCTGGGATACAGGTGAGCTTCCAGAACTGGAGGATGGGGTCCAAAAGAAATGCAAGATAATTTCCCCATCTTTTGTATTGTGTTAGGGGATTCATCTGTTCATACATTTATTCATTTACTCAATACATTTATTGAATGCCCACTATGTGTCAGGTATGTTTCTAAGCACCAGGAAGATAGCACTGGGCACAGCCAGGTTCCTGTCTTCATGGAGTTTTTGTTTCAGTGGCAGAGACAAACAGTAAGGAAATTTCTTTAGCAGTAAGTGTTGTCATCAGTCAGTCGGTCAATCAAGTGCCATAAAAGATTAAAGTGAGATGAAGACGCTATGCTCCTTGTGATAGGGGTTGAGGGTGAGGGGAGGTGCCCTGGAGAGGAGACATTTCAACCGGGATCTGCCTGAGGTAGATGAGCTGGCCACGTGGGTCTCCAGAGGAAAGAGTGTGCCAGGAAGAGCAAAAAGCAAGTGCCAAGTCCTAAAGCAGGAAATAAAGAGGTAACCGCAGTGTCTGGACCAAGAGTGGGAGATGAGATCAGGGAAGCAGATTAGGCTGCAGGGAGGGAGTGCGTGTGATGCTGAGAGTGATCAAACACTACTGGTCAGAGTTGGGGAGGGCAAGGCAGTGACATCATTTGTTTTTATGTGCAGTAGAGGAAGCCGAAGCAATTCAGAAGCCTGCAAAGCTTACCTCCTCCACAGGCTATTTTTTCTTGTTTACGTATGTTAATTTTACATGTGTATTAATTCCGTCCTCACAACCACCAATGAAATAGGCATTGCCATTATTATCATTCTTTCCTATTTGAACAATGGGGAAACTGAGGCTTAGAGTAGGCAGTCACCCAGATAGGAAGCAGTGCCTTTGGGTAATAGCTTACTACTCCAGTGCTTGAAGTTTCAGTTAGCCTTTAGTGGGCACCATCCATGTGCCAGGATCTGTTTGAGGTTTGGGGCCACCTAGACAGACCCTTGAACCACTGGCATGTCTCAGGACAGTGTGAGAGACAGAAACTTAAGCTGAGAGTTATCGTGCAAAGCAGCAAATGCTGGTCTAGCAAAAGGAGCTCTGGTTTTGATTTGGGAGTACAGAGAAAGAGCATCTGGCTCAGACAGAGTTAGCAGTGAATAGAGGACATCAGAGCTGGGACTGGAAATTGTGCTGGAGATAGTCAAACAAAGCTGACAGTATAGGGGTGGGGGGCTTCAAGCAGAGAAATGAGTGGTTCAAAGGCACAGAGTAGAGAGGGAATGGCAGCAGGCTCAGTGTGGCTGGAGAGAGAGGCTGAAGTGCATCTGGTTGCATTTGAATAGTGTGTGTGTGTGTGTGTGTGTGTGTGTGTGTGTGTTCTGTCTGTCTGTCTGTCTGTAAATGTGTGTGAGTGTGTTGATGGTGATGAGATGAGGGGCTAGAGAGGAAGACAGGTTGGCACCTGGTTACATTTAAACAAAATAAGTGACCTTATTTTTTAGAGCAGGTTTAAGTTCACAGCAAAATTTAGTGGAAGGTACAGAAGTTTCCCAAGTACCTCCTGCCCCTACAAATGCATAGCCTTGCCCCACTATCAACATCCCACACCAGAATGGTACATTTGTTTTGGTCAATGACCCTACATTGACGCATCATTATCACTCAGAGTTCATAGTTTACGTTAGGGTTCACTCTTGGTACTACACAGTCTATGGTGGATACATGACAAATGTGTAAAGTCATGTATCCACCATTATGATATCACACAGAATAGTTGTGCTACCCTAAAAATACTTGCTCTGCCTGTTTACCTATTCACTCCCTTCTCCTTAACCCCTGGCAATCTGCTGATCTTTTTACTGTTTCCGTAGTTTTGCCTTATCTAGAATGTCATATGTTTGGAATCATATAGTATGTATCATTTTCAAATTAGGTTCCTTCACTTGGTAACATGCATTGAAGTTTCCTCCATGTTTTCTCATGGTTTGATAGCTCTTTTTTTTTTTTTTTTTTTTTTTTTTGAGATGGAGTCTCACTCTGTTGCCTAACTGGGGTACAGGGGCATGATCTTGGCTCACTGCAACCTCCACCTCCTGGGTTCAAGTGATTTTCTGGTCTCAGCTTCCCAAGTAGCTGGGACTACAGGTGTATGCCATCACGCCCAGCTAATTTTTGTATTTTTAGTAGAGATGGGTTTCACCAAGTTGGCAAGGACGGTCTGAATCTCTTGACCTCATGATCCACCCGCCTTGGCCTCCCTCCCAAAGTGCTGGGATTACAGATGTGAGACATCACACCTGGCCAGCTTTTTTTTTTAAAAAAAAAACATTGAATAATATTTCATTGTCTGAATATACCACACTTTATCCATTGACTTACTTAATGACATCTTGGTTGCTTCTAAGTTTTGGCAATTACAAATAAAGCTGCTATAAACATTTGTGTTTCCTCATACAGATCTTGTGTGTGTGTATGTATGTGTGTGTGTGTGTGTGTGTGTGTGTGTGTGTGTGTGTATATATATATATATATATATATATATATATATATACGGTAGTTCCCCCCTTTTCATGAGGAATGAGCTTCCAGACACCCAATAGATGCCTGAAACCATGGATAGGACCAAACCCTACATACATTATGTTTTTTTCCTGTACATAGCTATGTTAAAGATTAATTTACAAATTAGGCACAATAACAGATTAATAATAAAGTGGAACAGCTATGACAATATGCTGTAGTAAAAGTTACATGCATGTGGGCTCTCTATCTCAAAATCTACTGTACTCTACTCACCCTTCTTTTTCTTGTAATCTGTTAGTCCGATAACCAAGATGGTTACTGAGTGACTAATGGGTGATGGGTAGTATATACAGCATGGATACACCGACCAAAATAATTCACATTTCTAGCAGGATGGAGTGGGATGACAGAAGATTTCATCATGCATCTCAGAACAGCATGTAATTTAAAACTTATGAATTGTTTCTGAAATTTTCTATTTAATATTTTCAGACTGTGATGACCACAGGTGACTAAAACTGTGGAAAGCAAACCTTGGCAAAGAGAGACTACTGTATTTTGTGCATTTCTTTCATGTACACATTTTGCTAGATTTATATGTATGTATTCCAATTGGGGGAGGCTAAGGTAAATGGTATTGTGTTTTAAATTCCTGATTTCATTCATTCATTGCTGGTACTTAGGAAAGTGATTGGCTTTTGCATATTAACGTTGTGTCTTGTAATCCTGGCATAATTACTTATTCTTGGAGTTTGTCAGCTTTTTTGGATTTCCTACATAGATAATTATTTTATCTGCAAACTAAGTTTTGTTTCTTACTTTCCAATCACTGTACCTTCCTTTTCTTTTCTTATTGCATTAGCTAGGACTTCCAGGATGATGTTGAAAAGGAATGGTGAGAGGAAACATCCTTGCCTTGTTACTGATCTTATCAGGAAAGCTAGTTTCTTGCCATTTAGTGTGATGTTAGCTGTAAGTTATTTATAGTTGTTCTTTATCAAGTTGAAGAAGTTTCTCTATATTACTAGTTTGTTGAGTTTTTATTATGGATGAGTATTGATTTTACCAAGTGCTTTTTCTGCATCTATTGAAATGTTCATGTGATTTTTGTTCTGTCCTATTTATGTGATAGGTGACATTGATTCTTAAATGTTTCAGAAGCCTTGCATACCTGTGATAAATCCCATCATGGCTACATTTAATATACTTACTTCTCTCCAAACCTGTCTCAAGAGAGAAAGTAGCTCAGTGGTTAAGATTGGAGTCAGGCTACCTGGGTATAAATTCCACCTCTATTGCTTATTAGCTGTGTGAACTTGGGCAAGTTATTTAACCTCTCTGTGCCTCAGTTTTCATCTCCTTAAAATCATGTAAAATAGTACTGATCTCCCAGGGTGGTTGTATGGGTTAAATTACACCTAAAGAGCTCAGCACCCTGCTCAGCACATGGAGGCTGGCATGATGGCTCGCTGTGACCTCTCTCCATTTGAATGTGTGCCCAGTGTGTTTTGTTTCTCTTTGTATTCTCATTGTCTGTACAAAGTTGATAGTAAAAAAAAAAAAAAGCACATAGAAGAAAACATATATTTTCGCCTTTTTCTGTGTATGTATAGAAGATTCTGTTACTTTAATTAGACAGTTGATATTGAGATAAAATAGCCCTAAAGAAAGTTCTCAAGGGGATGGATTTTCTTAGACTGTTTTGAGCATAGATCCCAAAGCTGACTCCATGTTTTCTGCAGATTTTAATCACCTCCTGGTCATTACCCCAGGCTTAGCTCACAAAAGCTGTGAGCAGGGAGGCCACCAGGGCTGTGGGGCAAGTAACAGGATTCCCATTATACAGAACGTAATGCCAGAAGAAAACAGTGCACAGTAGCTGCTGGCTCCCAATAGTCGATTTGACTTATTTAAAGATTTAGCAGCACCTGAGTTAGCATCCAGATGGCATAACTTCTCTGTTGGACCCTAGTCCCACTATTCCTCTCTCCCTTCATTCAACGTTGGGGTTAGAATGCTCACCAGCAGCATTATGGAAATAACCTCAAAGGCAGAAACACATAATTCTTAAACAGACATGGTTAAGTATAGATCAGGATACTAGAAAGATGGCCTTGCCGTTGAGAGGGGCATAGTGGGAGCAAGGCTACAGAAGCACAGGAGTCTGGTTGAGTGTAGGCACTGTCTGCATGTATGTGGCACAGTCCTTAAAAATGGCAGCAGGTAGTCCATTCTCAAAATTGGTACAAAAAATAATGTGAAACTATAAATAACAGAAAAGAATGCATACTTAAACATGAATAATCCATATGCATGAACATTACTCCCCCTATTGGGAATGTCTCATAAAGAATCCCCCCCAAAATATAATACCATGTCCTCAGGAACCCGCCACAGGCCAGGTACTGTGCAAGGCACTGAAATACAATGGGGGGCAAGATGGATTTGAAAACTCATGAAAATATAATGACAAAAACCTGGGAAATTCTGAATATTAAATAGTAGGGCGGGGTTTCCCTACCATGGCATTGTGGCCACTTTGGGCTGGAAGATTGTGGTGACGCTATCCTGTGCATGGCAGGATATCTAGAAGCATCCGTGGCCTCTACCCACTAGATGCCATTAGAAGCCCCACCCCCAACAGTGAAATCCAAAAATGTTCCCAGGCATTGTCAAATGTCTCCTATAGGGGAAGGGGGAGAAAGCAATTCCCCATTGAGAACCACTGCTTTAGGGGAATAGTTAAGAAGTTGAGGCATATCTGCTCACTGGAAAAAATGTGGAGGCTTATACAGCAGCATTGGAAAAATGACGTAAATTTTAAAAAGCAGAAAGTAATATTGCATTTACTCTGTAGGTTGGCTGAGGTTTTGTGTTTCAGAGGAAGCTGCCGAGAAAAGACAAAAAGGGAATATGTGACCTAGAAATCACAGGAACCAGGGAATCTCAATACATTGAGTATCTTAGTTTTTTAAGATTAGGAACCTGGAGATAAATATGGGTCGGGCAGATGCAAGTAAAATGATCACACGTGGGGGAGCATGGAAATTGGGTCTTAAAAGTGAGTTAAGTCAAGGGTGGTATTTAAAATATTTACCAATTAAATATGAAGGAGGAACCACCAATCATAATGGCCATCTGCTGAAACCACCCAGTGTGGGTATCCCCACGCCTACCAGAACGTGGGGAAACCCGAGCGAGCAGCAGTTGGTGAAAGTCAGTCAATCCAGAAACCATCTAACAGAGGCACAGGGATTAAATTCAGAGCAAGACCTGGCAAAACAGAAACAGTCCGAGGCCAGGGGTGAAGTGAAAGTAAGAGGACAACCTAGGGCCCAGGAGAGAATCTTCCAGAAGGTTGAGTTATATTCAATTCCTTTAGCTGCATACCTTAGAGCAGAGACCCTAGAGCAGCTTCAGACATAAATTATGTATATACATGAACAAAGACAGAAAGGCAACACAGAAAAGTGAAAACAGCTTGATTTGTAGGGCTTTCAGCGTCGCAGGTAATTTTTTTCCCCCCCTTGTTTTATTTAGAGGTCTGTCGCTACTACTACAGTTCTGTTCCAGCAATAAAAGTAAGATGTATGTGGTTGTTAACAAAGATGTAAAGAGGCTTTCGAAGGATGTAACTGATTATAATTTAACATGTATTAAGTTTCTTTTAAAAAAATCTGTTAAGTTCATTGAAGAAGTCATAAAAACAAACCAAATACCCACCATCTTCTCCCCCACTCTGGGGAGACATGGCAGTGGCTTCTTCAAAGCAGGTCAGGTCACCCTGAAGAAAAGGGGCTATTGAGTGAGAGATGGTGCCCAGGGGCCCGTGTGATGTTTCATGCTGGAGGGATACAGTTGTCTGTTTCCTTTGCCTCTTTTCATCCTGATTCAGCCACAGCTCATTGTCTGTGCTGACCTATTGAGGTGGGTATCAAGCTCTCCCCACACCATGTTGTAACTACATAGTCCTCAGGACACACGCTTTGTCCACTGAAACATATTAGCTCTGATCACAGCTTAATTATGTGATGTACAGCCAAACCCTATTTATGCTTTTCCTAGCAATGGGCCAAAACAGATAAGAATGGGTAATTGAGAGATACTAAGATACAGACTAAAATATTGTTGTTCTGCTTTAATATGTACGCTATTAATGAGACGTTTTGTGAGTGCTGAGTAAAGAGGTTGCTGCCAGCTCGTTCTGGTGCCAGGTAGCCAGCAGACCCTCTTTCCAAGTGGGGGATTAGCACAGGTATTTCCTTGGTGAAAGCCTGGCTATCAGCATTAGCACTTTCTAGAAGATCCATGCCTCTTGGTTTATTTCAGGGCGACTGTGGGATTTCAAAGAGGATGCTGGATGCATATGGAGGCTCCATGCCTTAAGACTAGCTTACAAATGTATGGGCTCATCTGTCGTTTATTCCATCAGAAATAAATGCATATTGTAGGAACCTGACTTAGTAGAGAACACAGAGTATTGGGGCAAAGCTCAATCAGGGAGTAATGAGCTAGCAGACACTTAGATGTGTGTCACATCAGACTACCTAGTGAAAAAATGTAAGAACAACTAAGGTATGCTCTGTAATTAGGGGACTTGTTAAATCTGCATTGACTAATATAGTAGCCACTAGGTACATGTGAGTGTTTGCATTTCATTTAATCAAATTAAAGAAAATTAAAAATTCACTGTATTGATCACAGGAGAGGCATTTTATTTATTTGATGATTATTATTTTTTATTATTTTACTTTAGGTTCTAGGGAACATGTGCAGGTCATGCAGGGTTGTTACATAGGTGCATACTATATCCAGCATTTCTCCCCATGTTATCCCCTCCCCACCCTTCCCCACCCCCCCACTGTCCCTCCCCTAGTCCCCCCCAACTGCCCCCAGTGTGTGATGCTCAGGAGAGGAATTTTTTTCTTTTAGAGATGGGGTTTCTCCATGTTGGCCAGGCTGGTTTTGAACTCCTGACCTCAGGTGATCCGCCCACCTTGGCCTCCCAAAGTGCTGGGATTACAGGCGTGAGCCACCGCGCCCGACCTCAAGAGAGGAATTTTAAGGGCTCAGTTGTCACATGTGGCTAGTGGTTCTCATGGGCAGATATAGGACATCTCCACCATCACAGAGGGATTTCTTGGACACCACTAGGTAAAATGAATGGTGGTGTGTCCATAGAATGGAGTATTCTGCATATTCTCAATGAAGTAAATGCAGATGTTCTGGCATAGAAAGGTCACCCTTGTGTATTGCCACGTAAACAAGTTACAAAACTTTATTATATTAATTTTACTTAAAAAAAATGGATGCAATACATGGGCACATCTTTTTTGGTTAAGAGTGCAAAAAACACGGACAGGATGCACACCAAATCATCAGCATTAGCTACCTTGAGGAGGCAGGGATAGATGTTTACTTTTAATTTTCTTCACATATGTATTGTCTGAACATATTTCAATGAGCATGTGTTACTATTGTAATTAAAAAGAGATTTATGTGATAAAAACTGATTAAAATGATTGAGAAACATGAACAGAGGGTTTTTTTCTTTGCCTCTTTAGTTAGAGACTGATTAATGGTGCCACCTGAGTGAGGCTGACCAGATGTCTTGCTGGGAGAAGAAGGGGGCTGGTTTGGGGTCCATCCGTCTTCACACTATCAGGACTTGCACAGGCATGTCCTGCTTGTCTGCTTGTCCTGAATGTTCTCTTCTGGTAGGAGGACAGAGGCACTTTATAATCATTCTGAGGACCTCTCACTACTAATCTGTGACTGGATAACTGCCTCTCCTATAGAATGGGGCAGAAAATCACTGGGCTTAAATGTCAAATAGCACCTGGGAGGCTTAAACAACCACCAATGTGTATCTGTCTGGGCGGGCTTCTCTGCCATTTAGAAGCTCAGTGAAAAGATGTCTTTCCAGGCTGGTGTGAGGTAGTAGAGGTGTGTGCTCGCATGGGCATGTCTGTGTGTCTGGTGCCCTTACCCACTGAAACAGCAAAGGCCATGCCTTCCTTGAATATGCCAAATGGGTACATTGATTATTTCGAGTTGAAAACATTGGATAAATTGTAGTTTCAGAAAGGGCTGGCTGACTTGTCTCTTCCTGCATGTAGCAGGCTAGAAAGATTCCTCTCTGGGAGGGGTCCCCTCCCCCTGCCAAGGCAAGAAAATAGCCCTGATCGCCAGAGATGGAGGATTGCAGGCTGCGATGGACTTGAATAAATACTCTTACTGAAGTAGCCTTTAGCCTCCACTAGTTTTACACAGTCCCCTGTATCTCACTTAGTGACTCCCCCAGAAATTCACTGCCCCTATAGCGAGATCCCATTTGTCCTGTCTTTGTCAGATTTATCGTTCTTTGTCGAAAACGTATAAAAGCATCTCGCTTTGGCCACTTCAGACGTCACTCTCTGGTGAAGATCCCATGTACCTGGAAACTGTTAAGATCCATACACTTTGTCTAGTTGATCTGGTTGTCTGACTGGTGTCAATTTGGTTTCTAGGTCCAATGAAAGCACTCACGTAAGAGCCAAGGTGGGGTTGCGGGTGATCTCTGGTCCCCTGTGTCATCCTGTTCTAGGGGATTTACCTCTCTGCTAGCTTACGTACTATGTGAATAAAGCAAGTACTTTCCTCTTCCTCTTCAGAAATTCCTCTCTACTCTCCTTCCTCCTCTACCATGGCGCATTCTCCAGCATCACGGGCATTCCACTCTGGGGTGTGAGCTATGCAGGCTCTCTGGCCTCTTCTGGATCCGCTTCTGCCTTTGTAGCTGTGGACCACAGGGCAGTGACTTTGAAATTCAATCTTATTCTTCAGAAATATTACTTAGTCACCCCTACTTCATAGGGTGGTTTCTCAAAGTTAATGAGAGGAGGGCAGTGAGAGGCTGACGCAGTGCTTGGCACATAGTAAGTGCTGAATAAATGTTAGCTTCTGTTGAAATTAGTCTTTTCACTAAATTGTGCTGCAAAGCAACGTGCCATTGCCCGTTCTTCATGTGGCTGTGTCTACTCAGATGGATGGAGTAGGAGGGTCATTGGAAGACAGAAACATCCCGCTTCGCTTCTTTCTGTCTCTCCAGGCCCCTGACAGTGACCTGCACTAGCTGACTAGTAAATTCACAGCAGTGCCTGATGCCTGAGAGAGCGAGGGTTGGGTGCGGTTTGGCTACAGCTCTGAACACAGCAGTGGGAGCTCATTTGCTTAGGAAACCTGCCAGCCAGTGAGCCCAGCAGAGTCAGGGTCCTGTCAATGCAGTAGGTGGGTGAAAGAAGACACCACCATGCCTTTGAAGCATGACTTTCTGAGGGAGAACATCAGGAGCCTATATATTTGATGACTCGGAGAAAGGACCCAAGTTTTTCCTGTGCGTTTCCCTAAAACAGCCTTGTTCTCGGGATTAATTTGTTTTCCTTTTTTTTTTTTCAAAGAGAAGGAAATCTTGTTAATATTTGCATATTAAGTATACTTAAAATTTCACTTTACTTGTTTGGTATGTGAAACCGAGGGTTTTCTTGTACCCAGTGACAATTTTGATATGAAAGAGTAACAACAACAATATAACTTGTATTTTTGAGTATATTTGTTACATATATTAGGTTAAAAGCATTTTGTAACTACATATATATTCATATATATGTGTGGGTATGTATGAATATGTGTATATATGCATATATATGTGTGTGTAATCAATTCTCATTTTTCACGAATCCTCTATTTGCGAATTTGCCTACTCAGTAAAATGTATCTGTAACTCCCAAATCAGTGCTCATGGTTGTTTTGTGGTCATTTGCAGACATGCACAGAGCTGTGACAAATTTGAGTCGTACAATGTACATGTTTCCAGCTGCATTCAAACTAGGTGACACTGCCTTCTTGTTTTAGTTTTCATACTACAAACAGGTATCCTTTTCATGACCCGTTTAGTGCCACATTCTCCCCAATTTGATGCTTTCTCTTGGCAATTTTGCTGTTTATAATGGCCCCAAGTGGCGTGCTGAGTGCTGTCTAGTGTCTCTAAGTACAAGAAGGCTGTGATGTGTCTGACTGAGAAAATGCATGTGTTAGATAAGCTTTGTTCCAGCATAGTTATAGTGCTGTTGGCTGTGAATTCAATATTAATAACTCAATGAAATATATGAAGTAAGGCATCGTTCAACAGAGTTACACATAAAACAAAGTTATATATTGAGTAGTTGACAGAATTGTGACCAGAGGCTCCCAGGAACCTAAACCTGGATTTCTACTAGGAGCAGTGGTTAAGTATTCATGGTGTATTGGTTAAGTATTCATGGTGACTTCATAGAACATAAATATCATGAATAAGAGATTCAATTGTATACAGATGTTTCTTGACTTACAATGGGATTTTATCCTGGGTTAACCCATCCTACGCTGATCAGACCGCATGCCTGCCGCAAATATCATGGGTGTACTGCTTCATCTTACTTACCCATGTCGTGCCTCAACTCTGCTTGGGATCTGCCCAACTTGAGACAGGGGCAATGTGACAGTAGTCAGCTCCTCTCTGAACTGACAGGTTGTAAACAGGACCTGCTGAACAGCAATAGTTTAGCTTAACCTACTGTAAATGTGCTTAGAGCACCTGTGTTAGCTTACAGTTGGGCAAAATCATAGAACACAAAGCCTATTTTATAATAAAGTGTTGGCTGTCTCACGTAAGAGTATTGTACCACATGTTGCTAGAACAGAAAAAGACCAAAATTCAAAATCTGAAAAATGGTTTCAATGGAATGAGTATTTCTTTTGTACCATTGTAAAGTTGAAAAACTGTTGTCTAGGCATTCTAAGTCATGGACTATCTGTGTATAAATCGTGTAAAATCCTCCCAGAGCCTTTATGAGAGGGTGTGGACTGTGATTCTTAAGTTAATGGCATCCCTTTCTGCCTATAACCATCTCATGTCTGTTTTTTTGCCAAAAAACAAACATGCTGGGAAATCTGTTCAGGAAAGTTGGGATGTGTTTATCCTTAGGTGTTTATTCATCTTTCCAAGCTCCTGCAATCAATCACGAACTTAGGGGAATGGATGGCTTAGTGTTTGTTGCACCAGTTATGCCACAGGCAAAATCTTGTGTGCGTTAAGTAATAGTGCTGCTTTGGTAAGGCAGTCGATCCCCCTTTCAAAGGCAAAGTAACTGGATCATGGACAACGAGGCCACCATCAGCCCTCCCTCTCCAATCCATGGATGAGTATACACTGTGCTTGCTCCTTCCACACAGAGACCTATACTTGAATACCTTGGTGAGTACCTGGAGCTAACCTTTTACTCTGTGAGGAATAGGGGGTGAGGGAAAGGTACACCCTTCGAAGTCAGACTCACTTGCATTGGAATCTGGGCTGTCCCACATAACAATAACAACTGCTACTAATTTTTTGGCCATTTACTGTAACCTAGTCATAGGTTAACCGTACTATAACCAAGGTAACTGAGGCATGTGGGTCATCTTTGATTATTTCTTGTGCATATCACACTGTAATATGCACATTATAATACACCCATTTTTCACATGAGAAAACTAAAGCTTAGACATGTTAAATGGTGTGCCTAAGGTCATACAGATGGAAGCTGGTGAATCCAGAATTTAAAAGTAGATCATTTAATCCCAGAGCCAGCCTGCCTTCCCAACATCCAACTGATGCTATTCCACATCTTTGAGAATCAGAACCACCCTTGTCAAGGTAGATGACAATTCCAACAGAGAAATGATATAAAATGCATTGTGCAATTTCTGCCCCTGAGATGAGTTCAGAAATGGGTCCTAGTCCCTGTTCTGAAACATGCATTGCCCTACTGCTTCCAAGCCAATTCAAAGCCTTCTGATGTTTCGCTACAAAGTGACAAAGGAATCTGCTGTTCCTTCTAGGAGGGGGAATACTTTGACTTGGGTCTTTACAAGTTACCTGATGACAACTTACTCACATTGTCTCCCTGCTAGCAGCTGGAGCAGGAATGCAGGAGTAGGGTATTGAAATTAAAAAGGTTGGCCTTTAGTCATTTACTTAGCTGGGTATCCCATAAAGCAGAGAGCTTATACATTTCTGTTGTATTGGAGAGACAATTCCAGAGAGCAAGCATGAAGGTAGAAGGTATCGAGGCAGGTTAGTGGGGGAGCCTTGCAAAGGTGCACACGGAGCTGGCCATTCCCAAGTGCAACTAATTGAGAGGTTTGTAGAATCTTGCCCCTAAGAAGCCTGCCTCACCAGGATGTGGGGTGGGGAGATGAAATAATTCCTCTACTCATTCCTATCTGCTATGTCAAATGTTTGCCCAAGGGGTGTTCCTTTCCTTGCACCATTGGATTGTGCATGGATGATGGGGCTCCTGTATCGAGTTAAGAAGGAAGCCCTTGGCAAGGACTGAGAGGCCCTCAGTTCAGAGGTGAGCTCTCTGATGTCATGATGCCCCTATCTTAAGTTGAACAGAGCCCATGCAGAGCTGAGACATGACGTAGGTGAAGAAGGCGAAGCATTGCACCCATGATGTTTGATGTAGTCTTGAAAGCAGTCACTACTGAGCCGTGCCTCCTCCCTCCCCTTCTGAGGCCCCACAGCTCATGCCTGCCTTCTACATCCTGAGCTTTTCTGTACCTGTGTCTTGCCATGTCAGGCATTCATGACTGTGCTGTTAAGGAGCCTTTTCAATCTTTTCATGCTCCACGTTCAAAGCTGTTTCAAAAATGAGATAAGTTAAAGCCTAATACAGTTTTTCAGAAACACCTGTATTTGTCTCGCTGACCTAATATTAACACAGGTTCTCGTTCTACTTGAATGTTACCACGTCTATTGCTACATCGTTACCAGGACTGCGCTCTGAATCCTTAGAGATCATCTGTGTGCCTGATGCTGTGAATACCAAGTAGATGATGTAGGGGGCCTGTACATCATCTTGGAGACTTGGCTGGGGTATCAGTGAGTTTACAAAGACTTGCAAGAGGCAGCAGACAGACCATGGGCTTGGAGTTTTCCAGTTCAACTGCACCACCAAACCCTGGCACTTAAGACTTTGGTTGTTCCCTGTGTCCTATGAGCCCTGATCACGAGGTGAGCAATGCTGTCCAGGCTGGGAAGGCAGATTTGGCAAGAACTGCCAACCCCAGGGATGCGTCAGAACTGCTGATAATTAAAGGGTGCCTCGGACACATTGCCAAATCTATTATTTGTTCAATGGACTCAACTTTATTCCTTGAGAGGTAAAAGAAGTAGATAGGGAGGTATTCAGAGCCAGAACTGGTAAAGGGGCACAGTTATAATATTACCCTACAGCTATAACTCAGGGAAAACCATTAGGGCAATGTTGTTGTTGTTTTTCCCTTAAGAAAGGATCTGGGCCATGTGTTTCAACATTACCTGAGATGGTCTGAATAATGATAAGAGTTTGAGGTCCTGTCTCTAATCTACAGATTCAACATTTCTTGGGGTGAAGTCTAGGAGTCTGTATTTTGACAAGAGTTCTGAGTGATTCTGATGTACGCTAAAGTTTGGGAACTACTGTCCTAGGAGTGTTCCACAACTTGGGCCTCCTGGAATGCTGTGTCTACCTGGGACACAGCAGGGAAAAGCAAGGAATGACGAAGTCAGACAAGGGCTGCGAGCCCTCACTTTGGAATCAGACCTGTACCTTCCTGGACATTAGCAAGTTCCAGAATTTCTGTGCATGTGAGTTTGCCCCCGTGTAAAGCAGAGATGGCAACAGAGGCTGCTATTCTGGGGGCTGCGCAGGTGCACCTGGCACAGTACGGTCCTGCTGATTGCTTTTGTTACTGCTCTCATTGGCATCCACATCCAAGGGAGTAAATTAGCGGGATTCACAAGCCACAGATGAGCCTCAAACCAGAGAAGCAACAAACTAGCTGTTAGGACTTCCTGAAGTTCAGGTGTGAGCAATGCTGCCCAAGTGCATGGCATGAAACCCACTAGAGACCATCAGAAACCTCTTGAGGACACCATTCCTCTCTGGTAGCCTTTAGGGCATCATTGGACATAGGGACAGCATGTTAGATACAATGAAGTTCCAGATACAAGGACAAACCCTTTAGACCCCTGGTATATGGCTCTGCCCTGGCATTTGATGCCCAGGAGATCATATTGCCCTATGAAGCTTATAGAAAATGGACACAGGTACAATAAATATTACCTACTGCCACTCGGATAAAGTCTACAGAGAGAATAGTGGGTCTTTTAGGACTTACCCATTGAGCCTTTTATTTTAAGTGACACATTCTAGTACAGACTTAATTGTAATTCTGGTAACATTACTTGTAACACTGTCTCCAGTCCTCGGAATTAATTTGACTGGCAAAAATCCAGAAGGACTTAAATGTTTCTCATTAAAAGCATTATAGATAACTTATTAGACATTGTGACTAATTGTAATATGGCCCAATGTAAAGCCATCCCAATTAAGATGCTGTTTCTTCTCTTGTGATTAGTTGGCAAACCTTTTCCATACAACTGTGCCCTCTAGAATGTAGATCAATTAAGCATATATAATTGGACTGAACCATTTGCTCCCCAATTATCTTTCTCTCCAGTGAGATATATCCCAGACAGGTTTTAGGCTAGTGAAGACAAATGTCCTGAACTCACTTTAGGGAGTTGACAAATGGATCTCTATAAGGCAGCTTATGTGCTAAATATTTCTCCTGGTCCCATTGGCAGAGATGTAGTCTGTTTACTCAGTACAGAGAATTTCTTGCAGCTTGTACATTTTCCCTTTAAAAGATAAACAGAAGTCATTATGCACTTTTTATTCTTGACCTGTCTCAAGAAGCAGATATGGACTAGAAAGCAGCCCCCTGTTAGGTGCTTGCTTTTTGTCTCCAAGTTGAGATTCTGCCTGGGTTTCTTGAGTCACCAAGCATATGGGGCTTCTGGTTGGACTGCCCACTCCAGTGCCTGAGAATTTACTGGGAGGGTTTAATAAAGTAAAGCAGAGATTTGCTGGCTTCCACGGAAATATTTGATGTTATGATGAATTGCAAATGCCTCCCTGATGGGAACATTTGAACATCATCTAGAGGGGATCAGGAAATAACCCAAAGGTTTTGTAGACCAGTTAAAACAATGGCTGCTCTTAAGAGGGAACAATTTAGAGTGATTTCTTTCCTCTTCCTTCTGTCTACCTTCCCCACTGAAATCTCCTTCAGGCAGCTATGGTTGTGAAATGAGAATGAAAGCCACTTGAAACAAAATCAAAAGCTATAGCCATTCTGGAATCAATAAAAGCTCACATCTAGAAGGAAGTGTGAGTTGATGGGTAGGGTGACCATATACTACCCAGGTTTGCTGTACCTGAAGGCAGTAGGGCAGAGGTACTCAGGACTATTGGGTAGAAGTACAAATGGGGCTGTAATTAGGGGATGAGCTTCCAACAGATTCTCAGAATGAGCTAGTCATTTGCACTGATCAGAGCATATACAGTGGCACGTAATTTGGTATTGTCAGGTATGAAACTTAAAGACACATCGGTGGATTTCCCTTTAATAAATCATCTCTTCTAGTAGTCATTTTTCATCAACAGGCAATTCAGTAAAAGTTGGAAATGATAATGTTGCATATCATTTCAGAACATCTGGCCCTAATATGTAGTAACAGCTGTTTAGTACCTGAGATACAAACAAAACATTTTTCCCATGGCTGTCACTGTTCTTCCTCCTGGAGATGCGTTATCACCGAGGCTTCTCTGTATTTCCTATCATGGGTATTAGTAATAGTAACAGTATCAATAACACATTGATGATTATTATGTATTGTTTAAGTATGTGTCAGACACTACGTTCAGCAGTTTTCATATATGATCTCGGGAAATCTTCATGCCAGCCTTTCATGGACATTTAGATGGCAGGGGAGGGTTATCAAGCCAGAGGCTGACTGCATTGAAAGCTGAATCCAAATCTGTCCAGTACTGAAGCTAATACTCTTTAAGTACTCCAATATATTGCTTGTAAATAAAGTAAATGAAAAAAGAACACAACTGTGTAAGTCACAAATGAAGAACGCAACAAAAGGGAACCCAGAGGATTTTTTTTTGTTTTGTTTGTTTTTTGTTTTTAGTTTTTTGGTATGGTCTTCCTTTGGGATGTAAGATAGTGATTTTCCTGCTATAGTATAGTATGTACACTGTTACCAGGTGGTAGTACAGTACCTTAGTCATGTAAGCCAATCAGCAAATCAACAAACTGTGTTGTTTTCCTGATATTCAAAGTGGTAACTCCCTAAACAACATCACATTTAAAAACATGCTTTTTAAAAATCTTTAACCAAAAATTTCAAAATCGAATGTTTAAGAAAACAATTATACCTATACATTCAATACCAAAGCAGATCAATTTTTAAACAAAATTACTAACATACTTTTCAGATACATAGGTGTTTTTTCTCACTAGTCCTTAGTGGTAACTGAAAAAGCATAGGTATCTCCAGCCTTTTACCCAGACAGTGATGAAAATGCCGATCTTTCTGTGTGTGTGTATATATATATATATATATATATATATATATAAAATTGCATTTTAGGTTTTGGGGTACATGTGAAGAACATGCAAGATTGTTGCATAGGTACATACATGGTAATGTGGTTTGCTGCCTTCCTCCCCATCACCTATTTCTGACATTTCTCCCCCATGTTATCCCCTCCCTAACTCCCCCACCCCCCCGCTGTCACTCCCCTAGTTCCCTCCACAGATCCCAGTGTTTGATGCTCCCCTCCCTGTGTCCATGTGTTCTTATTGTTCAACACCCACCTATGAGTGAGAACATGCGGTGTTTGATTTTCTGTTCTTGTGTCAGTTTGCTGAGAATGATAGTTTCCAGGTATGAATCCAACTGAAATTTTAACTTCGTGCCCAAGCTTTTCCAGAGCTCAATTGACCAGATCCAGATTTGGGATCCTAAAGACTTTAGTGTTTTACTTTCTGGATGTTCTTTGGGCTTCTTTTCTATTCATGACCCATCGGTTTATGAAAGAAGAGATACACCATGGGGCAGATACGTCCAAGAATAAACAAAAGAGAAAGTTGTGCACTCGAGAGGTGACCCCTTCTAGCCAGCATCATTTGTACTGTGTCTCACTACAGAAGGAGGTCTTTCTCTATGAATTCTGGTCTCCCCAACTCCAGCCCTGACACTATCACCTGCTTTGGTAAGAGTGGCATCATTTGCAGAATGTCCCTAGGGGGTCACACTTAGCTTCTCTTCTGTGCTCGCTCTTGCTTTTCAATACAGAAGTTAACAACGCAGGTTTGAGGTTGGGCAGATTTGTGTGCAAATTCTAATTCAGTAACTTCCCAACTGTGTGAGTTTGAGCAAGGTACCTCTTAAGGCTCAGATTTTTCATCTGTAAAACAGGAATAAAATGTAAATGATAACTATCTCTTGGAGTTACTGTAAGAGTCAACCGAGACAATGTGTGCACACCAGTTAGCAGAGTGTCTTCCTCATCATTACTCCTTTATAAATAGCTAGTGTGACTGAGCATCCAACTCAGATGTCTAATTCTCTATTCTGATTTTATTCCTAAACTCCCATTTAGGCACCACCACCTTAAACTCAATACTTCTGTCTAGGCCATGACGACCCCCCTAATGTCAGCTTTAGTTCCTCCCTAATCACTGTATTTCTAGCAATGACATTAATATTCTTGAAACTGCCCAGATTCAAAGTGTCCAGTATCATTCTTGTCTCTTCCCGCAACTCATTTCCAATCCCTTCGCATCATATCATCTCCCACTGCTTCCTCACGCCTCTCCCTAGGTAATCAGTCACCAACTCCCATTATTTCCTTGTCCATCTACCTTGTAAATCTTAATTCCATTCTCCTCACTGAGTTACTGTTCTTCATAGAATTCCTTGTGACTTTCTTGGAGGTGGGATCTCATGTTTCCTTTAAGAAAGGAAATATATATGTGTATACACACATACACATACCATCTATCTATCTGTCTGTCTATCTATCTATCTATCTTTCTATCTATCTAGAGACAGCATCTCACTGTGTCACCCAGGGTGGAGTGCAGTGATTTGATCATGACTCACTGCAACCTCGACCTCCTGGGCTCAAGTCTTCCTTCCTCCTTCCTCCTCAGCCTCCTGAGCAGCTGGGACCACCCAGGTTTGTGCCACCATGCCTGGCTAATTTTTTAAAAGGTTTTGTGTTTTTTTCTTTGTAGAGATGATGGGGACTCCTTATGTTGTCCAGGCTGGTCTCGAACTCCTGGGCTCAAGTATTCCTCCCACCTTAGTCTCCCAAAATTCTGGATTATAGGCATGAGTCACTGTGCATAGCCCCAGGAAACATATTTTACTTCTTTTTCCCCCTGTCAGTGTTCCACAAAGCCCTGGCTAGGAATTTGCTGGATGTAGGAGTTTGATTAATTTCCTCCTCCTATTGTTTCTCTTCACAGCCGTGTGTCCCTTTCTTCTGTCATTCGTTCAACCATTCATTCATTCAGACACTCACTGAGTTTCACACTCAGGCAAGGAACTGAAAACATTGATACTAATACTAATTCTCTCTAGAAAATTATCAGCAGGAAATAAAAGTATCCCCAAGGAGACAGCCTTGGGAATTGAAATTTTTAGCACAACAAATGTTTATTGAGCACTGACTGTGGCACTTTGCTTTTCAGTGAGGAACAAGATAGACACAGCCCTAGCCCTAGTGGAGCTTAAAGCCTCGAAGGTGTTAGATAGGTATGAGATAAATAATTCTAGGAGCCATGAAAGTAATAAAAGGGAGAATGCAACAGCACCATGAAAAGGTTTTCATTTCTGAGATGGCAATAGTCTCCCTAAAGAAATCATATTTAAACCTATGTTGAGAAATTGAGTATAGCTTAGCTAAGCATGTATATGTTGGGGGCAGGAGGCAGAGTGTTCACATTAGAGTGGACAGAGAAAGATTGCCCCATGATGTCACTGGCAGGTGTTCTTGATGTATATATACAAGCTCATCTGTGTGGAAGCATTAGCAACAGAGGCAACTGTATGGGCAGCTACCCCAAGTCCTCTCAAACTGAGAAACTTAAAATTCTATCCAAGTCTGGCACTGTGCTCTTTCATGCATCTTTAGTATATGGTTTGGTTTAGTGTGCTAATTAAGCCTATGGAACAAAAGTGTTCTTTCTCCTCCAAACCTTCAAAGGATGTACTCTAGGGCTGGAGGAGGGGGAACAGAGCTGATTATGTTGGTCTTCTTGTTTGTGTTTTCCTTCCCCTTTAAGAGCATACATTTGAAGGTGCAGTCCTAACATTCTTATTATTTGCATGGCAGACACTTGAGAGAGAAATTAGCAGAAAATCACACCCCATTTCAATAAATCCTCACCCCTTAAGGTAGCCTGGTGGCCGTCCTGCATTGGCATGTGAAAGTCACCATCTCGACTGGAAGGATCAATGGCTTCAGTTTCACCCATTTCTAAATTGTCTTTATGAAGATCCCTTTCTTCAGGTCAGACTAGAGATGGCACCTACAACTAATATTGAAATTGGACCACTTGGTTTTCATCTTTGATTTGAGGCATTTGAAATAAACGTGAGATTGAAGCAAATGAAGGGGCGTGAGAAGTGTTAGCAATTCTCCAGACAGGGAAATTTTCTTTTCATTCTGTCTCCATGATATCAAACTGAAATCCTCAGTTAGCAGCAGGGGCAAGTGCCTGGGCTGAAAATGTCTCGATCCTTGTATTCTTAATTCATCACCTGAGAAGTCCTTCGATCAGGTACATAAAACCGGAAGAGAGATCTCACTGGGGATTTCATAGATGGTGGATATTTAAATTTGCAAAACATTATTGAGAAATATGAGATATGTCGGCCGTCTGCTGTGCTAACATTCTTTCCAAGTGAATTATTTTGTGGATATTTGAGGTGGAAGCACACTGGAAAGAAAAAAAGACAGGAGGAGCCAAATTATTTATAATTATGATACGTGTTGGCGGGACGGGGGCTGCCTTCTGAGACGCAAATGGATGACAAAGAATAAGTTATCTCTTTATAGGTAGAATGTGGCAATAATTGCATTTTCTCTGGATTCAAAAAGTAATAATCTATTAATTTGATGGATATCAAAAAGCTATAATCTGTCAATCAGGTGTCAGAAGAAAGAGTATCTCAGAGCTTTGAAGCATGGCATTTAGAATACCCCTGGATACCTTTATTTTTATTCTAATAGTAATAAGGAGGAAGGATAGAAACATTCTTGGCATAGTTAGGGAATGTATATCATTTTAGCTGTCTTAACAGTTTTGCAACTTAAAAGTTGTATTGGATAAGGGCGCTGTATTGAAAAAATGAGTAAAAGTCATATTGCAGTGAATTAGAGGGAGATAATTTCATCCTAAAATTTCTCTGACATTACCCATTGTGGCATCACTTTCTTGGTTTAAATGTGAAATAGAACCTGAGATTGCTTTTTCATAAATTTATCTGGCCTGTCTATTATTTCTCTATATTATATGGTTGTATCCTTGAAACATACCAATGGGCACTTAAAAAAATTCTCTAGTCTATCAATGGAATCAAACTTATGGAGGAAATTGGAGATGTCACAGACAGAAAAAACAGAGCTTTTCTAGGACCCAGTAAGCTTGCCATTACCCAGGAACAAAGGTGTTCTCCTCAGGTAGGAAAAGAATTTGACTCCTTGGCCCAGCACAGTTTCAAAGCTGCATGAAGTCACATATGCCTCATTACAATTCTTTTGGTTAAAAATGCTTTTCTAAGTACTTCAGAAAATGTATGCAAAAATATTTTCTGGTACAGAGGCCACCAAACTCACTGGACTCACCTTCCTGCTTTCGGCAAGCATAGCAAAAGAACCTTCTGGGTTCCCTTCCTGCTTTTCTTTTTAAGATCACGCTGAAGAGGGAATTTTTCTGTATATCCAGTTCAGCCTTTGTGACCTCTGCCTTTAACACAAACACCTTGTTTATAAAGCAGACTTAAGGTAAGGCACTGGAGTTCAGAAGCCATAAGAAATGGGTATTGCTCTTTCTGCATTAAGCTGTGCTGAACCTAGACCATATCCTTGGGAGACCAGAGCAATTTTAAGCAGCAGACTGGCTCTTTTCTGCCTCCCTGTGAACCTGCTTCCCTGGAGGATATGCTTAAACTCACTTCCCTGTCCTGTTGTTCAAAGGACAGGGATAAAGGGAGGGAGAAAATATTGATTAAGCACCCAGTCTGTGCCTGGTAGCATTCTAGGTGCTTTGTATGTGAAAATCTATTTTCACAATGATCTCATCCATGTCCATGGTTTCAATTTTACCTACCTAAGCACCAATAATTCACATATTTAGTCTGTTGTTTTAGTCATCTTGGTGTCCCAGAGTTGTATGCCCACTGCCTGCTTGACACTCTTCTCGCATGTTTCAAAGGCACCTTGGACTCCACATTTTCCAACTCACTGTGTGATCTTCACTCCCAGACCTCACGGCTGTCTGCTGTTTCCTGCCTCAATGTGTGGCACCATTCTCCTTCCAGTTTTTCCCCTTTCTCATAGTCAAGTAAAATTCTGTTGATTTTTTTTTTCTCCTAAAATCTCAGCAGGAATCCATCCACTTACTTCTCTCTCCATTGCCAGCTTCCTCAACTGAGCTACCATCATTTTTCTTTTTTTCCCTTGAATGTCAATCTGGCCTCCCATTGGGTCACACCACAATCACTCTTACTTTCTTCCAATCTGCTCTCTCTCCCCCAGTCAGAATGATTCTTTGAAAGCTTCAAAATGATGTATATGACCATGTCATTCATTTGCTCAAAAGCTTCCAATGTCTTGCTGTTGCTTTTTTTTTTTTAATGAAATAAAAAACAAAACCCTGGACATGAGGTATAAGACCTTGCATAAGATGTACTTCCTGAGACCAGCTCCTCTAATCTCTCATCTACTCTACGCTTCCTGAGACCAGCTTCTCCAATCTCTCACTCCGCCGTATGCTTCCTGAGACCAGCTTGTCTAATCTCTCACTCCACTCTACGCTTCCCGAGACAAGCTTCTCCATCTCCTCTCACTCCACTCTACACTTCCCGAGACAAGCTTCTCCATCTCCTCTCACTCCACTCTACGCTTCCTGAGACCAGTTTCTCCATCTCCTCTCACTCCACTCTACGCTTCCTGAGACCAGCTTCTCCAATCTCTCACTCCGCCGTATGCTTCCTGAGACCAGCTTCTCTAATCTCTCACTCCACTCTACGCTTCCCCGAGACAAGCTTCTCCATCTCCTCTCACTCCACTCTACACTTCCTGAGATCAACTCCTCCATCTCCTCTCACTCCACTCTACGCTTCCTGAGACCAGCTTCTCCATCTCCTCTCACTCTACTCTACGCTTCCTGAGATCAACTCCTCCATCTCCTCTCACTCCACTCTACGCTTCCTGAGACCAGCTTCTCCATCTCCTCTCACTCCACTCTATGCTTCCTGAGATCAACTCCTCCCTCTCCTCTCACTCTACTCTACGCTTCCTGAGACCAGCTTCTCCATCTCCTCTCACTCCACTCTATGCTTCCTGAGATCAACTCCTCCATCTCCTCTCACTCCATTTTACACATCCTGAGACCAGCTTCTCCATCTCCTCTCACGCCACCCTGCACTTCCTGAGATCAACTCGTCCATTTCTTCTCACTCCACTCTACATATCCTGAGACCAGCTCCTCCAATCTGCTCTCATGCCTCTCTGCACTTTTGACTCCAACCACCCCGGTGCCTGTTCAGTTGCTGAGACCATCATGCACAAAGGCGTTTACACAGTTTTTATGTATATTTCTCTCTGTTCAGAGAAAGGTAATGCAAACTCATTCATCCTTTGGATTTCAGCTCTATTGCCACGTTTTTGGGAAAGGCCAACCCTCAGTCTAGATCATATGCCCCTCTTATGCCCTCTTCTGTTATATACCTCTTCTTCCTAGCTCAGGTGATTACCAGTCCCATTTATTTATGGGGAATATATGATTAGTGTAATCTCCCTACTGAGACTCAAAGCTATACAAGGGAAAGGACTCTTTCTCTTTTCTTTCTTTTTTTTTTTTTTTTGGTTTGTAACTCATTATTAAATCCCCAGTGCTGAGCCCAAATGCTGAACACCTTTGAAGTAATTAATAAATAATGACTAAATTAATCATGCCTAGATAAGGCAGATAGAATTAGGTTCTTTCAACAATGAGGAAATCAGAGCTCAATCTAACTTAAGGGTTTAGAAGTATCAGAGGCAGGATTCGGACCCAGGTATCCAGGTTCACAAAACACGATACATCATAAGGTCTACAGTAGCATGGACAGATACTTTTTAAAGTTTCCTGTCATCACACCATACTAACACAAGTGTGTTCATTTCTACAATCTACCTTTCTTCCCCCCAAGTTTTCCTCCTCTTTTTTAACTGTCTTGATGGTTTCAGTGGGTCCTGGTTCAGCCTTTCTTCAAGTTTCTAATCAAACTAATCTAAATGAACTTGGCTCCGGACCTTGCTCTCACATATTTGCCATCTCTAAATGATTGATGTCTGCTTGATACCTGTTGGAAAAGTGTCTGAAAATATGATCCAGAAAATCTATAGTTGCAAATCCAGCATAATTTTAACAAATCATGGTCAGAATAGTAAGACGCATTGCATGGACGTCTTGCATGAAAAATATTCATCTTCTGTCATCTTTGCCCTTTACACTGGCCTCCCCAAGTCCTCGTGCAAGGTATCTAGTATTGGAAACCTTCTTTTCCTGTAAGAATGTTGTGAACAAACATATTGTATATTGGATGGATGTGCTCATGGATGGATGGATGGGAGGATGATTTATATTTTCATGTCAGTATAGTTTATAGGTCTAGGAGCAGACATAAAGTAGGATAAATCTAAATATTGCTTTTCTTAATGTTGGTTTAAAATGCAAATGCATGGTATACAGAAAATATTTTTTTTTTGCTCTAAAAGCTCAGTGTTTACTATATGATTACCTCAGTGGAAGTACTTTTTGCAAAGTATGAGAATTTTCTGTTTGCTTATCTGCTTTCAATCTAGAATGTTCACTTCTTCAGGGCAAGGACTAGGTTATGTTTATCTTCTTATCTCTGGAGACTTGTATAATCCTAGGTGCTCCTAAGTACTCAAAAATATTCTTGAATGAAACAAAGCCTTCTCAGGATGAGGAAGCCTGTCAGAAGCTTTAGTGACTGATAAGGAGGGTGAATCTCTGCTTTTGTTTTACTAAGTAATATTTCAATCTTTCCTTGAGGCTAAGGGTATATACCTACTTCTGTGCAAAATAGGTGGCATGGCTGGCCCTTGAAGAGTGCACAGTTTAAGGAGACAGTACTGGATACAGTCGTCTCCTTAAAGATCTGGGCCACTCTGTTCCTGAAAAGAGTGAGAAGTTTATCTCTTAGGCATTCCATCTCTTAGAGCCTATTATTCACAGCAAAATATTTTTAAAACAAAACAACTCTTTCATCATCCCTGACGTAGCCTGCACTTACCCTAGAAAGAAAAGCCCAATAATAGGGACTGCGTGATTCCAGGAAATAGGACAGAAGGATAGGGCCAACTCAATAGGTAAGGAAGACAGCACATTCAAGGAAGCAGGCTCCATTTGATTAGCACTGTGGGCTGCTGAGGCACATTCTTCCCAAGACCCTCTGATAATAGCCATAGAAAGTGCCTCAGAGGCTGGGTGCAGTGGCTCATGCCTATAATCCCAGCATTTTGGGAGGTCGAGGTGGGTAGATCACCTGAGGTTGAGAGTTTGAGACCAGCCTGGCCATCATGGTGAAACCTGGTCTCTACTAAAAGTGCAAAAATCAGCCAGATGTGGTGGTGTGTGCCTGTAATCCCAGCTATATGGGAGACTGAGGCAGGAGAATCACTTGAATCCAGGAGGCAGAGAGTACAGTGAGCTGAGATTGCACCACTGTACTCCAGCTAGGCGAAAGGGTGAGACTCTATCACAAAAAAAATAAATAAATAAATAAAAGGAAAGAAAGTGCCTCAGAAATGCCTATCTCTAGGACACAGTTCCCGTTCTCCATGGGTCATGGCTTGCCCAAGGAGTGCCAATTCCTTTGCATTCTCACACTGCAAGCGTGAGTGATCCTTTAGGTTCTTTTGGGCATTCTATTCTAAGGAGTCTGAGAAGCTCCAAGGCAGAATGCAGGAATAGGGAGTACAGCTGAGGCCAGGGGCTGTCTGATCACATACCTGGGAATCTTGTTGTTACATCCATGCTGGGTAGCAGGGTAGCAGGGAGCAAGAAGTGTCCAACATAACCTCTTAGTCTAGCTATGGACCTTCAAAGTCATTTACAAAGATTTATATCCTACTAAAATGGCTTGTGGGCATGGATGGCTTAAACATTAGCAAAGCAGGTAGACAAAAATTTTTTTTTGTCTCCGCCCCTCCTTTGTTTTTTTTTTGTTTTTGAGCAGGTAGAAAATTAAGGCCTGGTAAGATGTCAAATGGTGGAAACTGAGGCAGAAGATAGTCCTCTGGACACAGTCAGAATTATCTAGTGCATATGAACTTAGGCTCTTGTACCAGACTTCCCTGGTTTTGGATTCTGTCTCTGTTCTTCCCAGTGGAACCTGAGAACATTGTTTAATCAGCCTTGGCTATGCATTCCTCATCAGATAAATGGGGATGCTAATGACAACCTCACACTGTTTAGATTTTGGATCATTTACAATGAGAATGTGTTCATCTATTACCTTTGTAACTGAACATAAAAGTACTATGTTTGAACAGATTTCAAAAATGAATTTGGATTTGATTTTAAAACATTTGAAACAGATGTAGAACAAATTTTTAAAAAGGGGACCCTATCTCATAAGGTTGTCAGGATCATTATACAACATGTATATGAACCCGAGTAAACTTTCAGTATATCATGGTTTTCTTGACAGTGGTGAAGAAGAGAAGGAGGAGAAAAAAGACCACTGCCACAACACAGGGGTCTTGTTTGGAATGGAGGGTCCAGGATCTATAGGGAATTTGCTCATCCTCATATTCTCTCATCCCTCCACTGGGGAAGGGAGAGTTTGTGCCAGCCTTCCAGTGCCGGACATTGCTGGCTCAGCATCTGGAAAGAATCTGGGCCTGCAGGAAGGACTCATGGACAGTGCCATGAGAAGCTGATAAAGACCAAGAGAGGGGAATATAGGGCCTGGTCTAATGAGAGTTACCACCATAGCTGGCATTTACTGAGTACATCCTATGTGTGACCCTCTTCTAAGTACTTTCTGCGTATTGCATATTAGATATCAAGAATCTGGTCACCATCATTCATATTCTACACATCATGAAACTGAGGCTTGTAGAGATTAGACAATTTGTCCCTTGTAAAAGTGCCAGGAGGTGCGGATCTAAGATTTGAACCAGGAAGGTGTGATTCTTCCAGCAATTGCTCTCTGGTTGAGATCTGGTCAGAGAAGTGGAGATAACACGGAAGTGGGGGATAACACAGGTCATTTCTGAGCACCAAAGTTTTCAATATATATACTACGAAATATGCTTCAGTGACTAAGTGAGATATGGATGGGTTACTCTATCACTGATCATTGTGTTAGTCCCGGTCCCAGCATGATAGAAAGGCACACACAAACTGGAATAATTGATTGATGTTTAATAGACTATTTACAAAAATGTTGGAAGATTTGGGAAAAACTAATGAAGGAATGTTCCCTACATGAGGCCTGTCAACAGCAGGAAGCTATTACTATCCCAAGGCCTGATAGGGCAGGGAGAAGGGGGGCCAAGAGAATGTGGAGTTAGAAGGTTGGTGGAGAGGACCACCTAACGTGGGTGGTGGTCATGCAGCAAGGGAGCTGGAGAGAAAAGTACACTTAAACTCACTTGCTCAGTAGCTCCCATGCGCCAAATCTAGCGGAAAGCCAGAGAAGAAAGTGAGAGGAGAAGGGAGCCCGTAGAGAGGAGAGGACTCCGTACAGAGGCCAGTGGCTCCGAGCACAAATGAGGGTGCAGAGCACAGCAGGGCTGCTCTGGCACCGCAAAGGGGAATGCCCAGCGCTATCGCCAGCCTACAAAGAGATATTCCTGGGGAGACTGTGGCATCCAAAAGATTAAAGGGAAAATACATCCACGTGAAGAAATATTATTCAGCCACAACAAGGAATGAAGTATTCGTACATGCGACAACATGCATTAACCTTGAAAGCATGATGCTGAGGGCAAGAAGCCAGGGGCAATGACCCCTTCCGTATGATTCCATTTGGATGAAAGTCCAGAATAGGCAATTTCATGGACACAGAGAGAAGATTCTTGGTTGCCAGGGGTGTGGGGTGGGAGAGAATGGGAAGTGACTGCTACTGGGTATAGGATGTCCCCTGTGGGGAGGTGGGAATGTTCTGGAACTAGATAGTGGTGATGTTTGCACAACATTGTGAGTGCTCCCAATGTCATTAATGGCCAATTTTACATTATGTTTGTTTTACTACAATTAAATCAGCAAACATATAAATGAGATAGAATTTTTCTCTCACAATGTTTGTTTGCCTCTTACTCATTTTCTGAACTAGTCACCAAAACGCATCTGATGCTTTCTTGCTTAAGCTGGCAGGAGCGGCAGCGGGACGCTCCTAGTGTCCCAGTTGCATGCGCTCCCTCATCTTCATGCCAGTTGAACTTCCAGCAGCCAGTGCCTGCCTGTGTTTCTCTGCCTGAGGACTCTCTCCGGCTGCTGAAGCCCATGTCCATGCACAGCAATGCCAGGGAATTATCAGGTCCCAGGAGCAGCGCTCAGCTGAGGACTGACAGGCATCAATGTGTAAACACCAGCTTCCCTGCCCTCCAGGTGGAGTCCAGAGCTGATTGGGCCCTGCTGGCTCCCAGAGGCCCCAGCCAGGTTGAGCTCCCTTGCCTGCAGCAGTTAACAGCCTCAGTGTATTTGACTGTGCCGCCCACCTCTCCTCTCATTTCCCCTCCCCCACTCCTGGTTTTTCCTTTACCTTGCAAATCAGGCGGGGCTCTCAAGCCCTTGGCTCAGGATTTATATTAACTACGGAGTAATAATAGATAACATGTATTGGATTTTTATTATTAAAATATGTATGAGAAGAGACTGGCTTGTGTTCATTTTGCCTCTTTTATTCCCAACGATAAGACTGCCTTCATGCATCAGGCAAATAACTATAATTGGTTCCTGGACGTTAGCATAAACAGATTCTCCTAGGGGAAAGTGCTAAAAATGCAGATTCCCAGGCCCGACCCGCCGATGTGTTGATACTGTCAGTTGAGGTGTGGGGCCTTGGAATCTGCATTTATCAAGCTCTTCTGGTTCTTCTAACGCAGAGTAGAATAGAAAGTTTCCACTGAAAACCCCTGGACACTGGCATGATGAGAAATAGAGGAGAGGCCGCCTGTTGGAGGCAGGCACGCACCAGCATCTGGCTGGTATTTCAACAAATGTGGTACCTCAAATTCCGCAGGGAGAAATACTGCATTACATGTATACATTTACTTTCTCTTAAACTGGTGGGATCCATATCCAAATATGAAAGTTAATTTCAGTATTTAATAATCATTAAGTAAAGAGAGAGTGAAATATCTACACTATGTAATTACATAAAACATGCTTCTGGCAATATTTGCCCCCTTGGAAATTCAAATAGGAAGTCTCCAAGGAGCAAGGTTGAATTCTTGGAGGTGGACACAAAGTAATTGAGCTTGGCTAATGGAGATAATTAATTAAGAAACGGATGTGCTCGCTTCTGAGAAAAAAATTGGAAGGATCTTCTGAGAAGGGCTAGCCCTCTGCTCTTGTTATTTTCAGAAGTCAGTGCCACCCCGAGGGCTGGTGCTTCCCCTGAGCCATGACCCAGCGACACTTAGGAATTAAGGGAGCAGAAAACACACATCCCTTGCCCGCAGTTCAGCCTGATCCTAAGTATGCCTGGGCTCGAGGAGCACTCTGTCTCCAGGAAGCAGCTCTGAGTTAGACCTCGGGTTCAAGTTCCAGCCCCCACTTACCAGTTTCCTGAACTGAGCCGTTATTCAGTTTCCATGGAGCTTAGTGTTGTCATCTTAAAACTTGGCATTGTGATACCAGAAACAGTCATCAGTATCCAGTGAAACAATGCTCTGCAGGAAAATGAATTGTAGATCAGAGGATGTCGCCCTGGTGTGGTCTTACTAAACCTCCTTGGTCTCAGCCCGGGGTCTTGTTTATTGCACCTGGGTTGCCTGTTTGACTCTTTCTGTCCAGGTTTGATCTGCAGGAACTTAATATTCTGGTCTAATCTGGTCTGCTTGTCAGCACCCACCTCCCGGCTTTCTGGGTCCAGATGCTAGCCCATTCTTGCCTTGTTTGTCTGGCTTTCTGGGCTCACTCTTGGTGCTGCAAAGTGGCCATGCCATGAATCTTACAGAACCCTACACAGTGTCACCCCAGTAATAGGGAAGGACAGCCCTATGGTGAGATTGCATTCAGACCATTGAACTTTCTCTCTCCTAATGATATCACACCAGAAGCAGCTGGACCAAGGAGACAAGCGCACAATTATAGCTGGACCAGGAGGACCGGCAGCTTTCAAGGGGTAGGAGAATAAGGAGACATGTAAACATTCATGGATTGAGGAATGCATCCATTATTCAAGCAAGCTAATAGAGATAATTAATTAGGAAATGGATGTCTTACTGTCTTACTCACCAAGCTATCTACACCATCTAGCTCAGACCATACTTTCTGAATGAGAGAGAGGCTGAGATTCAAGCCAAGAAGGCAGAGACTTGATGTGGATGATAGTTTCTCTATTTTTGCTTTCTGGTGATGGTAGACATTATATTACATATTATTCAGTTATGGTACCAGATGGTTTTGTTTTCTATTCTGATGCAAATTGTGTGCTTTCTATTCTTCTACAGAACTAATAAAACCATGACACATTAGCCTCTTTTATTAAATCTGCTATAAGAAATTGTATTCAGAGTGGCTTTTCTCCTGTCTACCCCTTCCCAAAGGCTATTTATATTGAGGCAACCAAATGATCAAGGAATAATTAATGGATAGCTGTGATCAAAGTAAGTAGACAGGGAATTAGAGGTTACTATTTGGGGAAAATGGTCCAATGATGGGAAGAAAGCCCCGGTTTTGATACCTGCAGACATCTCTGGATTTCAGGGATTAGAGGCAGATCCCTAGAACTCAGATCTAGGATTCAGAACAAAACAGTGACTGTGAGTAAACCATGGCATCAGATATAAGTGTTCCCATGATTTGTCCCTTAAGGGCCAGCTATGAATGTCTCTGGGCCATCAGTCCCTTAGATAATATCATGTGTCTGCATCTGGGATAGCAAGTAGGTTTTGTTTCGTGGGTTGACTCTCATGAAGAGGCTGCCTAGGTCTCTGTGCTGAGCAAGATTCTGAAGCCCATCGGGAAAGTGTGCTGCAGTCAATTAGTGATGTCTGCCATGTGCATGGGTGGAAAAGTTATGGCATGCACACCACAGACTCACCATCTTAGCTTAATAGATCATGAAGTTAGGATCTGGAGAGCTACCTTAATAGATGGTGACTGTTTCCAAAACGTTTCTGAAAAATCTTGATAACTAGATCCTACCTAGAGTCTCTACTGCTTCCATAGCATGGAACTATTTACAGTTGACCCTTTTTCCAATTGATTGAGTGCTTCAGCATAAACAGGTCAGGTACTGAAGGCTCGGCATTTGAGAATTATCCTCTGCAAACATGACTTGTAGGCATAGCATGAGCCCACTCAGAGCCCAGAGCCAAGTTCTGCTTTCTTGAGCACACAGCCTCCTTCTGAGAGTTGAGGAGGATAAGGGTGGAGAACAAATAACTTGGGTGTTCTTTGAGGATAAACAAATCACATTTAAAAGTTGCTTGAAAATGACTAAATTCAGCTATTTATTGTGTAGTGTTCTTGGAGGTGGGAAATTTGGCCAAGGTGGGCACAACTTAAGACAGTGTTTGCTGTGGAGCAACACGTGTGTCTGGCCAGAAAACTTACAAGTAACCGGGTGCTCAGCCATTTTCAGGCAAGGCCTTTCTGGGAGAAATGAACCAATAAGGGGCAAAAAAATGCTTCAGTTTTGTTAAGAGATTGTCTTAATTTGTTTGAGCTGCTATATATATATATATTAAAAAAAAAAAAACAGACTGGGTGGCCTAAAAGCAATGGAGGCTTATTTCCCAATTCTGGAGGCTGGGACATTGAAGATCAAGGCACTGGCAGATTTGGGGTCTGGTAAGGTCCCGCTTCCTTGTAGTTAGTGCGATCTAGCTGTGTCCTCACATGGCAGAACAGGTGAGGGATCTGGATGGTGTCTCTTTTATAAGGACACTAATCTCACTCATGAGGGCTCATCCTCATGACCCAATCACCTCCCAAAGGCCCCGCCTCCTAACGCTATCACCTTGTGGGTTAGAATTTTAACATATGGATGTTCAGGGGCATAAATCTTTACAGTGTAGCAAAGATAATGAGATCATGTTTATGTGATTAAGTGACATCTGGAGCAAGAATTATTAGCTGTCAACAAAGATGTGTTTGTGCCTGTGGGGGGGGTGTGTGTGTGTGTGCGTGTGCGCACTTGGACGTGTGTGGATATGTGTGTGTGCATGTTTTGTGTGTGTGTGCCTTGTACACAAGGCAGACTTTGCAGCCTGTGAGGGGGCCAGCAGGTGTTCAGCCCCGCCTGGATCAGGTAGCTTTCCCTTCAGTTGGCTTTTATCTCTTCTGTCTGTGTGCCCTCAACCCTGTGTCCCAGGAAGAGGTTTAACGAAGTCTAGAATGTTCCACTCTGCCTAGATGCCACTTCAGCGGTCTTAATACAAAACCTTTGTTTTAAGCAGAGACAGTCCTCTTTTCAATAAGTGGTTTTCAGGTGCTCCCTTTAGGAATGGCTGCCACTCATGTATCATGGTGCCGCTAGTGGTTGGATCATGATGAACAGGCACAGAGAGCTCAGAATTAGGGTGGGAAAGAGTGTACTGTATTTCTCTACTGCATCATCCCTTGTGAATTACAATTTTTTCTCCTAACTGCAAGTAGAAATGATAATGACCCTTAGCACCACTTCCTCACCCTTCTCAGAAATTCAGGTGATGCACACTCATCTTAATTATCAACATAGAGGGTTACCATTTGCAGAGAACATGTGTTTTGTGTTGGGGCGGTGGGGGTGGGGGGGTTCTGGAGAGGGTGTTCATACAATCTGTGGCTCAAAGCATGATGAGAGTAAATCAGGATTTTGCTGTTCAAACTAAGACATGAAATCACCTTAGCAAGGGCAGATCTTTGAACTCATCTCCTCCTGGTTCTGCAGAGAACCAAGAGAGAACAGAACACGATCATCAGTTAGGATTGACACGCTTATAAATGCAGAGGGTCTTAGCATCCATCTGGTGCCAGCTTCCCTTGTGTGACTGGTTATTGGTGTGGACAGAGATTATATGGGAGAGGAACTAAAGGATGCAGGCTCTGCTTTTCCCAGAGGCAGCAGTGCGATGCATGGGTCAGAGAACGTGCCTGAGAACAGCCAGGTCAGTTGTTCACTGGCTATGGAAGCTGAGTCCATTATTTAACCACTCTGGCCTTTAGCTTTTCAGCTTTAAAAATGAGACTATTCCTTTCCTCAAATGATTATTGTTATGATTCCCTGTGATAACGTGCATGAAAGATTTTAGCACCCAGCTGGCCTTCCTTCCTTCTGTTGAAAACCCAGAATGTCGCTTGATGCACAGGGAAAACAGAGTAATCAAGAAGAGCCTCCGTAAGTGAGGGTCGATTTTGAGTAATTATATAGGATATTATCAATACCCATGACCATAACACACCCCCGATGTGGAACAACCCAGGGAACACAACTTCTTACTCAAGCTACACCAGAATTCCTCCTTGGATCTCGCTTACAGAGACCAAATCCCCCTATTTTTCATCAAAATGCTAGAAATGAGAGCTCAACATTTGTAAGCTCTTGCTTAATTAAATAAATATATTGTGTATGGGATATCCACTGCTTCTCTCTCTCTTCATATGTATGGAGGAATATTCCTCAGACATTGTACAAATGGGTAGACAGGGGAATAGAACTGAGTCTTATGCACAACATTTAGGATGTCGGGGGACGCAGGTTATCTGTTTACTTGAGATGGGGAGGCCAAGCCCTCTCTTACGGTAGCTTTGAAGCTGGTGTCAGGGAAAGGTCAGTGCCTGTGAACAGTGAGATGCAATGGGCAGAGTTTGGCACAAAGAGTAACTAAATCTTAGCTTGTAGGATACTGGGTAGTGGTGGGGTTACTATTCCAACTCTGTAACAAGATGTAAGTGGTATCAGCATGAGACCAAGTTTACTGGTCTGTGTGGGTGTATTAGTCTGTTCTCCAGCTGCTAATAAATATACCTGAGTCTGGATAATTTGTAAAGGAAAGAGGTTTAAAGGACTCACAGTTCCACATGGCTGGGGGAGGCCTCACCTGAGATGGAAGGTGAAGGAGGAGCGAAGTCACATCTTGCATGGCAGCAGGCAAGATAGAACATGCACAGGGGAAGAACTCCCATTTATAAAACCATCAGATCTCGTGAGACTTACTCACTGTCACAAGAACAGCATGAGAAAACCCCGTCCTCATGATTCAGTTACATCCCCCTTGCTTCCTACTGTGACATGTGGTGATTATTACAATTCAAGATGAAATTTGGGTGGAGACACAGAGTCCAACCCTATCAGTCGGATAAAGACATCATTTGCAATAAGGTTGCTTTCCATTCTGATCTCATTCCCTTAAAATTGGTAGATCCTAAAATGGTGACCCAGTGAGGGTCTCTTTCAAACTGGCTGTCCTCCAGGTAGCAGCAGAGCCAGGGCAAACTGTCAGGGATGCTAAGTAAGGAGCTTCCCCGGCAGGTACCCTCTTGGACACAGACATGCTTGGGACTGGGTTTTAGGACTGCTTTACCTGTTCATTGCCACAGTGAAACATTGCAGTGACAGATGTAGGCCCTCAGTGATCACAGATCTATATGGCAGCAATGGTTCAAGTGCAGAAATGACAACAGCGTTGGTGATTTTGACTTTTTGTGAAGCTGTGTTACTGGGGCTTCTGTCCTGGAATCTCTAAAGCAAATAACCCCATGGCAGTTGCTTGGCTCTTGCCTCAAGTGAACCAGCCAAGAGATCCTCTTGTCCAACACTGGTGTAGCCTGCCAGCAACTGCTACTTCCAGGCTTTGTCCCAGATACCCTGCTGGGCTCCATGTCTATCTGGGAACATGGTTTCTGATCTGCAAATCCAAGCCCCTACGTATACAAAGTACTAAGAAAGGCAAACCATATGTCTTAGGTTCACTTTTAAGCCTCTCTGAGCTTCAGCGTCCTCAGCTGTAAGAAGGAAGCCATGATCACAGGCATGTCTGTGTACTAAATCAAATAATGACTGTCACAAGTTCAGCACTGGTCATTACCATTCAAGACTCTGAAGTCTATCAAAGCAGAATTTGTGTTCTCTGGTGTCATTTTCCATCAGTGGAGACTTAGAAATGTTCATTGAATAAAACATCAACTATGACAACGTATTTTACAGACTAATAGTAAAAACATGATTCATCTGGTGACATATTTCTTTTGAACCATTTTGGGATGGTTCTGGTAGTGTTTGTAATAAGAAATAAAGATCCAAGGATGATCAAGTGAGTATTCACTGAATTATTCTTACCTTCATGTTTGCAATATTACGTAATTTGTTGTTTTTGTCATTTACAAAGCAATAAAATAAGCTAAGAAAAATGGAGAGACGTGGGTTGGTGGTTTGGTGAACAGGCAGATTGACAATGGAAAGAAAAGGGACCAGGGTAACCATGTGACCAATTTGCTTCTTGGAAAAGGGGCCACACAGGAGCCAGAGAGGGACCTGGCCAGGCTTCCTGGTCACTGCCAGTGCTGAGACGTTAGAGATCCAGGCCCCAGTGAGAACCAGGACACCTCGACTCTGATCTTGCCAGAATGGTGTGCTTCCACCTAACAACTGGGTCAGCTGTCTTTCACACCAGCTGTGTTCGTGCTTAGGGCAATCACGTGTATGAAGTAATGGGTGTTTTTCTAGTAGGGTTAACATACTTATTCAGGTTTATTCTTTGAACTTGCCTGCATCTGAATATTTTGTTTTTCAAGATAAAACCAGCCTGTCAAACTGTGCAGTTGACATTACTTGGTAGAATACAGAAAATATCTGAATTAGGGATGGGCCCCTACAGGTTCCAGTGGGAATGGCTTTCTCAGCAAGTATGAATCACTGCTATGAAAAATGTATTCCATAGATAAATTGTTAGTAAGTTATCACATTCATCTACTCTTACAGAAAGCCAGTGCTTTCATTTGGGTCCGTTATGAAGACCGTCAATATCATAGTCAGTTTAGTAAGCTCCTTTTGCATAACACTGGTTGCTTTGTTGGTTTTCAAGTCTCTTCCAAACCTGAATCTCAGAATCTGCATTTATTTTTGAGGCCACGTTGCCTGAAGGCTCGAGGATCATAGGAGTGATCACTGTCCTATTTGTTCCACGCTTGAAGATTGTTGTCTGGGCTGTTGCTGCAAATGGCAAGTGTGTTTGATGCCCTAATGTTTGCCATAAATCAGAATCGTGGATGTGCATAGCCCCCTTCCATTTCTGTAAAGTATTGTAAAGGGACACCTGTTCTCAGAGCATCCGGCCTCACATTTACATTCTAGACAAACTGGGCTGTTTGACAGGGCAGATACTACAGGTTGGAGCAAACAGCTTCTGAAGAAGATGTAATGTGTTTCTGTCCCAGTAAGTCATGCCTGATTAAGATCTCTTATGGCCGAGGGCAGCGGCTCATGCCTGTAATCCCCGCACATTGGGAGGCCAAGGCAAGTGGATCACTTGAGGTCAGGAGTTCGACATCAACCTGGCCACCGTGGCAAAACCCTGTCTCTACTAAGAAAAAAATACAGCATTAGCCAGGCGTGGTGGCACACACCTGTAATCTCAGCTACTTGGGAGGCTGAGGCAGGAGAATTGCTTGAACCCAGGAGGCACAGGTTATATTGAACCGAGATTACTCTATTGCACTGTAGCCTGGACGACAACAAACTCCATCTCAAAAAAAAAAAAAAGGAAAAAAAAGATCTTCTCATGACCCCAGGTGGAAATAAATATGAAGAGTAATGGTGAGACAACCAGTGGGCATACACTGTGTAGACTTTGAAAAGGCTTTGGAAATGTGTCAACCGTAAAGCATTGCTGTTTTAAAATATTTAGTTGTATTATATTAAGCTATAAATGAAGAACTTGGCTTAGACACAAAAATAACAAAAAATTGATTTACTATCCAAGAGTCATGTTCTCTGTGAAGTAATACTAGGGCTGGTCTTATTTTCTGTATTTATTAATGATCTAGAAGAGGAAGCACACGAATTTGTAGAGTATCCTAAACTATTCTGGTTAGAAAATACACAGTGCCCCAGCACAGCCTTGTGGGCATAAGAATAAGCTAAGAAACACTTAAGAAAAAATCCCCAAAGCCTTTCACGTAGGTGACTGTGGTATACACAGTGATGAACCAGAGCTAACATGCTCTGGAAGCCAAAATGTCCAGCATTGTTGATGAATACAAGAAAAGGCGTAGGTATCCTTACGCATGTGTGCACACACAGCACACCTGACCTGGCGCAACCTGCTCACACCTCTGGGAGTCACCTGGGTGTTGGCTGATGCAGCCTGGCCTCGGCTGAGCTGACCGTCAGCTCTGTATCTGCCTGTCCTGTCATGGACCAGAAGCAGAGCCAGGGATGAGGATGAATGCTCTAGCTGCATGTGGCAGATAAAGAATCAGTTATCTAGTTGGGAAGGGAAAGGTTGAGAGGAAAGCCAGCCAGTCTCTATAAAGATACACAGGAAATGGGATAATAGAGCCAGTGAAGGAGATGCAGAGAAAGACCTAGATTTTGGATTCATTTACACATTTGGCAAATATATACTGGGCATCTATGCTGTACTAGGCATTACACTGGGCTCAGAGATATATGAGCCAAAAAGACAAGGCTGGACTCTCAAGGACCCCTGTGGAGGTTACTGCAAATGAGGAAAAGGAGACCAAAATGTTTGTTATTTAATCACTATGCACCTCAGAGGCCATCTGCAATCAGTCTCCCTATATGTCAATGGCTGCCAGTATCTTCCTGCTTTGGGGAATTCTCAGCCAATAGCAGCTTGCACAACCTGAACATGTGGCAGGTGGGGCCTGATGTAAAGTTCATACCCAGGAATAATCTTCAAGCCATTGGAAGTTGGTCAATGAGTGTTCCGGCCTCCTTGCCCCTTGGTGGGATAATTCTAAGGCCTATGCCATCTTTCAGAAGTAACCCCGGCAGTACCCTACTCATTAGTGCACCCTTTACTGACATTTTCTCCTCCTCTGTCTCACTTACTACTTGGGGGAGATTTCCTTCCAAATAAACTACCTATATCCAGGTCTTTCTTATAGATCCACTCTGGGGAAAAGCCAAGCAAAGACAATACATGAAGAACCTGTTCTATTAGGGAACTCCCAGAAGCTGACTGTGAAAACCTTTCCTCATTTGGGCTTCAAAAGAGACTGATGGAGAGTTGAAGGGAGAAATCAGAAAGATGCTCTCCCCCTCAGTATTCTGGGATAGGACAACAAGGAGGCACTGGTTCTTAAACTGCAATCTCAGATGATGCTGGACCAGCGGCAGCAGCATCACCTGGGAAGTTGCTGGGAATGCGAACCCTCGGGCTTCACTCATGAATCAGAAAAGCTGCCAGCAACCTGTATTTTCACAAGCCATTCACGAGGTTCTGATATATGCTGAAAGTTAAGGAACACTCATCTAAAGCTTGTCTATCTTCCTTTCAATTATGCTTTTCATAATCTGCAAATAGTTCCACATATTTTTAGGGGATATGGCTGGACAATGCATTATCTGCGGCTTCATTTGAAAAGTACCTGAATTATATTGTGGACAGCAGAGTTAGGCTGAGGTGCTGAAGGGAAGTCAAATGCTTAGGAATGTAAGCTGTAGGAAGGAATAGGCAGACAAGCTAGGATGATGTTATTAGGCTTAAATGTTCACACTCTGCCTTTGAAATAAGCCATTAGAAACTATATTAGTCTGTTCTCATCCTGCTAATAAAGACATACCCCAGGCTGGTAAATCAATAAAGGAAAGAGGTTTAATTGACTCACACTTCCCACATGGCTGTGGAGTTCTCACAATCATGGTGGAAGGCAAAAGAGGAACAAAGTCATGTCTTGCATGGCTGCAGGCAAGAGAGCTTGTGAAGGGGAAGTATTCTTTATAAAACCATCAGATCTCATGAGACTTATTCACTAACATGAGAATAGCATGGGATAGGTCTGCCCCCATGATTCAATTATCTCTCACTGGGTCCCTCTCATGATGTGTGGGGAATTATGGGAGCTACAATTCAACATGAGATTTTGGTGGGGGCACAGCCAGGCCACATCAGAAACCTTCTGAGAGGATGCCTTGAACAGGTGATATGGCAGTGTAGTCCTCAGCAATCAGAGGAGAGAGAACACGGGTCCTCTGTGAATAGTGTTAGTATTCCTTGTGTCATTGGAGCTGTGTGTATGAAAGTCCTAGGTTCTCAGTAGCTGGGAGGGGACCTGCACAGGCATTGGTTTTTTAGCATATGTGGTAGGCAGCTTCTAAGTGACCCCAGTGATCCTGACTTCCTGGTCCTCACACCCTTAGGTAATCGTCTTTTCTTGAGGAACTGACTTTTAGCCAATAGAGTACCTCATCATTGAGGGAGGTGCCTTTTGTGATAGTTTTACAATCTACCTTGTTAGACTCTCTCCCTTGCTGGCTTTGAGAAAACAAGTTGTCATTGTCGGGAGGCCCATGTAGCAAGGAGCTCGGGGTAGCCTCCTACCAAGACCTCAGCGGGAACTGGGAGTCTCAGTGCAATAACCTCAAAGGAGGCTTAATCTGACAATTATTGTGCCATGGACTTTGAGATGAGACCCCAGACCTGGATGATCCTTTGAAGCCTTTTGAAACACCCTGAAATAGAGAAAATAGCTAAGGTATGCCCAGATTCCTGACCCAATTAACCCTTGGTTGAATAAGTACTTCTTTGTTTTAAGCCTTAGTTTGTGGCAGTTTTTTATGCAGCAAAACTTAGTTTATGCGGATACCTAATACATACATGAAGGTTGAGGCTTGGGTATCATCAGAGGACCTGCTAGCAGAAGTCTTGCACATGATCACGTGGTTGTGCAGGACATCTCAGTGCACCTCTTTGCTGAAAGCAACATCCTCATCCACTGCTCGGCTTGGGACCTAAACATTTAGGTACTCTTCTCTGTGTTAATGTATGCTGGATAAAGGACCCCCATTTTCCTACATTGACCCCTCTATAAGAACCTCCAAGTAGACACTTATGCAAACTTAGCAAAGTGCAGAACCACATCACAAGGATAAGTTGCTGTCAACGAGTCATTAATAAGCACGACTTTGCATCCTGCCACATGTTGGAAGGTAAAATTACATTCTGATATTTATTTGAGCTGTTGCCACTTAAGGCATATTTCATGGAGAGATAGGAGTAGAACAAGACATTTATTTTGCATTATTGATCTAAGGTGCCGTCAGAGTCATAAGGTTCCTGCTAAAATTCCAGTGAACCCTTGGATTTTGCCATTCCTAGAAAACCTTATAACTTTGTTGGTTCAAGCTTCTCATCTGTGATTTCACAGGACACAACAAAATACAGTGAAGGCCTGGATTAAAATGCTGTCATTAATTTGCTGCATACATGGCCATGGACAAGTAATTTAAATAAACTCTGAATTTCAATTTCCACATCTGGATAAAAATAAAAATAAAACATACATTTAAACACTCTCATAAAAAATTCAATTCCTGGCACTTAGTAGGTGTTCAATAATTCTGTCTCCCCAGTTCGTTTATTCACCAGTGTAAAGAGCTTTTTTTTTTTTTTTTTTTTTTTTGAGACGTAGTCTTGCTCTGTTGCCAGGCTGGAGTGCAGTGGCATGATCTCAGCTCACTGCAACCTCTGCCTCCTAGGTTCAAGCAATTCTCCTGCCTCAGCCTCCCGAGTAGCTGAGACTACAGGTGCACACCACCACGCCCAACTAATTTTTGTATTTTTAGTAGAGATGGGGTTTCACCATATTGTTCAGGATGGTCTTGATCTCTTGACCTCATGATCTGCCCACCTCAGCCTCCCAGAGTCCTGGGATTACAGGCATGGACCACCGCACCCGGCCATATAGACGTCTTTATGCAGAAAAGTTTACAATTACCAGTTACTTTTATAGAAAAGTATCCATAGGAAATGGCTCAGCTTTCTGCCTTACAATAAAAAGTAATGTTTGGCTCCAAGCAGATGAGATTGAGCAGAGTTATTTGAGCTACTTATAATAAAATGTGACAGGCAGACTCTGGTATTTCACCACCCCAACATTTTTTTATGGACTGCTCACTATCACTGCCACATTCAGCACTTTTTTCTGTGTCAATGTGGTAGACAGTATTCATATTCTTTTTGGGTAATTGCCTTTTTAGCTGAATCAATGGCTTGCCGGCATGAGAAGGAGGCTATTTTATCTCAACTTTATTTATCTTATGATTATACTAAGACTATTAAACTGAATCTCCCCTTCCTCCCTTCCTCCCAGGCCCATCCCCCATCATCTTCCAAAACCTCTCTTAATACTCAGCTTTTTTTGTGAATTTTCCCACTGCCGTGCTTCACATTACCAAAATATTTCCCTTTTCTGACAACATTCCAAATATAAATAAGGACCTGCTGAATGAATAAACCACTACTATGATTCACTCAATCACTCATTCAAAAAATAGTCTTTGAGGATTTACAGTGGGCAGACCCTGGGAATACAAGAGGGAGGGAGAAGGATGACTTTATTCCTAGGTGTAAAGAGGATACAGCTATGGTCTTCTAGAAAGGAGGAGTGCCTATACAGGAGGCACCTTGGGTATTCTTACTGAGCATAATAGATGGAACTGACTAGTCAAGGAGGTAAGCATTCTCTGATGATATGACGATGGAGCTAAGATTTGAAGGAAAACACATAAAGGGGCATGTGTGTAGGGAGGGTGGAGACAGGAGGCTGGGGAGGAGCTAAGTATCCCAAGGTGGAGGAGGCAGCAGTGTGGGTAAAATCCTGGGGGCTGGTGGAAGGGTAGCGCATTCTAGGTACTGCAAACAGCTCAGTGGAAAGGATCCAGAAGGGGAGGCTGGTTGGCAGAGTCCAGACCCTGGAGGCCTTGTCAAGCTAGATGCACACTCCAGACTTTGCGTCTGGGGCAACGAGGAGTCCATGTAAGGTCCACAGGGAGGTATTATATTTAGGGTATCTCAAATTCTCCCTCTGTGTGTTGTTTGGATCTTTCTGAATCCTAAGATGTGATATAAATTATTTGAAAGCAAGGACCAATTTGTCTGCTTCTAATTCTGGGTCTCTTACTCATGACTTGTTTGTCCAGAAGGGGTTTAATAGATTCTCTTTAGTTCTACTTCCCCACCCATTTTTCTGCCTTCAATCTGTTCCTGTATTTCTATCATTCATGGCAAGGTTAGCACGTGGCTCCAGTGATAAGCAGAAAGGACTTCACCTCTTACCTGTCCCTTAGCTTTTGTGTGTGCTGCTCCCAAAGTAGCTGTGGAGTTGGAGTTAAGAAGAACATCTCATAGCATTGTTGGGTTAGGTATTCTTTGTCTTGGTCCATTCACACTTCCTATTACTCAGGGAGAGAAAGCTGCTGTGCTGACCTTCAGTCAAAGCCCCTGCCTGAATTCTTGTAAGAGGCATAATTGTTAGCTCATTATTTGATTCTCCATCATACTAGAACAGCAGCAGATTTGAACATAAGGGTGCGATGCTATGCCATGCAGCCTGGGAGAATTGAGCTGAATAACTTTTAGATTTATAAGACAGAACATTTAATTTTTAACAGATTATGTACAAGATATTGAGTGATGTTAAACAGAGTTAAATCACCCATAACCCATTTAAAGCCGCCTTGCAGATAAGTGTCTGAATCTACTAGCCTGCCAAATATATTCCTTATCTACACACATTTATCAATTATTTCCACAACACTAAGCCTTTCTAATGTTTCTCTGACAGTTATTTTTTTCCCACAAGCCTGAAATTCAGGTGACATCTACTTTGTATAAACTATATGTGCTTGACTAGGGAAAGTCCCTAGATTTGTGAGTGTTAATCTTTTGGGGATCACAGGCCCTTCTGGGACTCTGATGAAATCTTTAGATTGCTCTCTAATTTAAAAAAGAGATGATATAAACGTATACAGATTTCATTTTGCATAATTCTATTGTGTTGTTTTTGAAATTGATTTTATTCACATCATATATTATTCATATGAATCTTTACAAAAAAGTGTCACTCTAGATATTTTAGATATAAATGAAAGATTACTTTCTAATAAAAATTAGAAAAAACACAATCTATGCAAGTTAAACAAAAAGTAAACCTTACTGTATTCAAAAGTAAAAATCAACGAAAATACCATTGTTTTGCAAGCGTAAGAAATTTTAATATGTCACAAGGTCTTTGACATGGCAACATGAATGACAGTTTTGCAGTCAAGTTCGGCACCTTTGGTTTCAATGGCAGCAAATGTGTAGAAAAAGTAATTGATTCAAGTGATAGAAACAAAATCAGAACTCCCATAACTCACGTTGCAATGAAGGCTGTAACAGGAAAGCAGGCTCTACAAGACTCTTACCATTTGATTTATATCCCGTAATTTCTTCAACTCAATTAAGTCAACTATGGTGGTTTCAACTGGATGTGATCTGTTTACATTAATGATCTATTGTTGCATTGAAAAATTTCCCCAAATTTAGTAGCTTACAAGCAAGTATTATTATAGAAACATTGCAATGAGGTAGTTGTAGTTCAGAGTCTTTCATGATATTGTTGTCAAGATATTAGTTGAAATAAGAGTCATCTGCAGGCTTGACTGGGGCTGGAAGATCTCCTTCCAAAATGGCACCCTCCCATGGCTGGTGGTAAGAGGCCTCAGTTCCTTACCACGATAGCCTCTCCATAGGACTGTTAGGGTATCTGCACAGAGTGGCCACTGGCTTTCTCCTGTGTGAAATATCCCAGAGAGAGAAAAGCAAAGAAGGAGCCAGAACACCATTTATGTCCCAATCTTGGATGTCATACATTATTACTTTTACCTTGCTCTATTTATTAGAAGTGCATACTGAGTCCAGCTCCACACTCACAGGGAAGAAAATTAAACTCTATGTCTTGAAGGGAGAAGGATTAAATAATTTGTGGATATATTTCAAAACCACCACACTGCCATCAAAGAAAGAGTTGTATATTCATGATTCGGTTTTGAGGTGGTTTGGGGAACGTTAATGGCACAGTTTATCCATATTCCGAGGTACTGGTGATTTCCATTTGAAGAGAACATGATGAGGCTTTATCACTCTCACTCCAGACTGTCCTCCAGCATCCTTTAATCACCTTTAAGAAGGCCAAGACATTTCATATGTGTGTGTGTGTGTGTGTGTGTGTGTGTGTGTGTGTGTGTGTGTGTGTGTGTGAAGTTTTTTCATGCATTTGAAATACAGCGAAATGGTTTTGAATATATAGCATTTATATTTGTACTACTGATAATAGGTTATAATAAATCTGTGGAACTATACTCTTTATTGTTGCTGCAACAGGACACTGCTGGTGAGGAGGAAACAAGAACTGGAAGATGTAACCTACCCTATAGATGAGCTCCTTGAGGATATGGCTACATGTTAATGTTCCAGCACAGTGATTAGCACATAGGGGCTATAATGAAATATTTGTTGAATGGATGAATGAATGAATGAAGAGTGGAGACTCATGGCATTTAGCTTGGACAGGCAGGTTCTAGTTGTTGCTGTAGGCCTAGGAAAACCGTGTTCAAAGTATGGAAGATTGGCGCATTTGTAAGAATGAGCTCTCTAATTTTAAGGGAAGGCTATCTCTAGTCTCTTCAGTGTTTTCTGGCAGGTAGGAAGAGTCTATGGATGTCAAGCATATGTTTGCATTCAAACACAAAAGTGAAAGCTGGTTGGGATTGCTTTCTGTTTGTGAAGACCAAGGCAAAGAACAGTATCTTCCTGGCTACCCTCTGTAGATGGCGGGAAAAAGGAAGAGAATGTATCAGGTAGTTTTTGCTGTGTGACAGACAACTACAAAACATTGGTAGCATATTAACAAGTAGTGCTCACTGCCCATGCATATGAGCTCAGCCATCAGTTAGGTGGCTTTGCTGTTATTAGCTGAACTTGTTTACATGTCTGAGGTGGGCTTTGCTCCATGACTGTCTCACATTGTGGCAGGCTAGCTTCTGCACAATTTTTTGTTTTAATTGTACTTTAAGTTCTGGGGTACATGCAGATTTGTTACATAGGTATACACATGCCATGGTGGTTGCCTCCATCCATCACCATGTCATCTACATTAGGTATTTCTCCTAACGCTATCCCTCCCCTGTCCCCTACCCTCCAACAGTCCCCGTGTGTGATGTTCCCCTCCCTGTGTCCATGTGTTCTTATTGTTCAACTCCCACTTTTGAGTGAGAACATGTGGTGTTTGGTTTTCTGTTCCTGTGTTAGTTTGCTGAGATTGATGGTTTCCAGCTTCATCCATATCCCTGCAAAGGGCATGAACTCATCCTTTTTATGGCTGCATAGTATTCCATGGTGTATATGTGCCACATTTTCTTTATCCAGTCTATCGTTTATGGACATTTGGGTTGGTTCAGAGACTTTACTATTGTAAACAGTGCTGCAATAAACATACATGTGCATATGTCTTTATGATAGAACAATTTATAATTCTTTGGGTATATACCCAGTAATGGAATTCCTGGGTCAAATGGTATTTCTAGTTCTACATCCTTGAGGAATCACCACACTGTCTTCCAAAATGGTTGAACTAATTTACACTCCCACCAACAGTGTAAAAGCGTTCCTATTTCTCCACATCCTCTGCTTGGGCATGTTTTAGAGCAATAGAGGAGGCATGAGAGATAAACTCAGTCCTACAGGTGATTTTCAAGCCTGTTCAGCAAGCAATCTATTGTCCAAGCATCCCATGGCTGAGCCCAGTGTCAAGGAGGGAGGGCACTGAATAGCTGCATGGCACAAGGAGGTGTGAAGAATCAGGACATTTTTTACAACCTATTACAGGAAGGCAAAGAAATAGCTGGTTTTTCTCTGTTTAAGAAGGGTTCACAAACTTTGTCTGTAAAAGGACAGATCGTCAGTGTTTTAGACTTTGGGGCCACGTACAGGCCCTGTTCTATATTCTTTTTTTGCTTTTTCTTTTCCTTCTTTTTCTCTTCCTTATTATCCTTCTTCTTTTAATAATCCTTTAAAAATGAAAAAAAAAAAAAAAAAAGACACAGGAAGCTGAGGCAGGAGAATTGCTTGAACCCAGGAGGCAGAGGTTTCAGTGAGCTGAGATCGTGCCATTGCACTGCAGCCTGGGCAACAACAGCGAAACTCTGTCTCAAAAAAAAAACAAAGACATTCTTAGCTCCCAGGCTATGTGAAAATGGGCTGCATGTCAGATTTGGCCCATGAGCCACGGTTTGTTCATCCCTAGTTTAAGATAAAAGAAAATCTTCATGCTAATAATAATATACAGTGTTCTGTTGGCAAAAGACACCTTGACACCTAACATTTAATTGATCTTCGTGATAACCTGATTGCTGAAGGTGAACATTACTAATAGCTCCCCCTTTTCATATGGGGAGAGATGGGAACTTATGTGATGAAACTGGGATTCAGGCTATAGCAGGGCCGGGGAGGGTCATCGATGATTACCTGAGGTTGCCCTGCCAAGGACACCTGCTCGTGTCGTCTGCATCTGAGGACTAAGTTTCCAGGAGGACCACCAGAGTGAGGAGTGTGTTCTGCTCCGTTCTCCTGAGAACACACACTCCGCAAGTGGAGGGAAGCCATCTCATTATGCTAATTTCAACCCAGCCCAGGCTGAGAGGAGGCTGATTTCAAGGGCACAGAAGGTGAGGCAGCGGAGCCCCAGGTCCCATTTCCCTTTCTCCACTTCATTAACATGGCCACCTTTAATGCGTGTCATAACTCTGCCTTAACAGCAAGATTTCCTCTCTCTACTAAGAACGTTTTAGAAATGGTATTTAAGGGAATGTGCGTGAAAAAGTCTTCATGGTGATTATGACATTTTTGCTATACCAAAATGTAATCAGTACCCACATTTTGCATCCTTATTCTTAATCCACAAACGTAGCTTTTACTGTTTTCCCTTCGCCAACCCCACAATCCAAACAGCGTCGCAGAACAAACATAACAGGATATTAAGGTAATCTCTTTTGTCTATGTCAAATGTCATTTAGCTGTTGAGAGAGGAATGTCCAATCTAGTTTTTACGAACAGTAAATAAAACGGCTTTTGAAGGTCCACGTGGGTGACACTGATGCAATGTTTCAACAGCTCTCTGAAAAAGGGAAATAAAATGAGTCATCCAATTAGTTCGCTGGGCATTTGCCTACAAGTTGCCAGAGAGCATTGTTGATTTATCCCAACTTGGCTAAGATTGGCTTACTCTAGAAGTTCGCTTGTTTTAGGAGTTTGGCCTTTACTAGGGTGACATAAGGTATATTTTATGGATATTAATTCCTGAGGATGCTGAGAAGTGTTATAGAATCTGTGGCAAATATGGCTGAACAAATTGGGGGTCATCTAGATTAAAGAAATTTAAATGAATTTTTCCTGCAGGACTTCTCAGAGGCGTTAATCTGTCAATGTGCGTACTGAATTTCTAAGAAGGGGTAAGAATGTACAGCAGTTTCCAAATCTACTTGATCTGGGAACCCTTTTGTTCAGAAGGATAATATTCTAAAGAACAGACTTTGAGAATCACTACCATGAGTGAAATGTAACTAACATTCTATGCAGAGGAGAATTTTGAAAGTATCCCCACCAGGGAAGAGTTACTGTGTATGTGTATAATGTATATAAGTGGACATTAGCTTGTATTTTCAAATAATAACATCAAACTCAGTGTTTTCAGGAAGATATAAGAATTAGAGCTAGTGAGAGAGAGAGAGAGAAAAGACTTTGTGTGTGTGTGTAAGTGTGTAAATATCCATCCCTAGGGATTAAGAAGTCTGGATTTGGGTTAAACTCAATCATTTCTAAGAATGTGAGATTTTAAGTCCTGTCCTAGAATTTCAAAAGCAGCCAGAGAAAGCAACTGTGAGAAGATCACAGCTTCTCGTCTTGTTTTGAGTCTCGCCCTCCTCTTTGCCCTCATGCAGGATTTCACTGATTGTATGACTGACAGGATGCATTTTAATTGCTTTCTGGTATGACCTCCCAATACATCAAGCTGTGTTTTCTTTTCTATATAGCAGTTATCCAAAATGATTACTATTCAAAACACTAATCTGATTTCTACATCTACAAAGAAGAGGCCATGTAATTTGCTTCTCTTAACAGTAGCTGATCTTTTCTTCTCACTGAGCATGACATGCACCCTTGTGCGTGCTGTGACCCAGCCACACTGGGCATCTCCAACCTGCTGTCCTGGGGGGTATCTCCAGCTCCATCCATGTGGCCAAAAGCAAGCTTTTTATCTCTGCCATGAGTCAGTTCCTCTTCCTGTTTTTCTCTCATTGCAGCTAATGACATTACCATCCCCTCAATGTTCAAAGTTAGAAAGTTCTGAGGAATTTTTTATTTCTTCCTCTTCCTCACCTTCTATTAATATTGCTGTTAAATCCTGTTGACGACATCTCTGAAATATTTCTCAAATCCACATCTCCTTTCAAGCTCGGACATGGCCCCAGTTCAAGGTCCTATTTTTCTTAGATGGACCATGGTCCTTTTGCCATGATGTCTTTTTCCATCCAACTGACACTTTTTCTACAACTTTGACTTCCACCCTGTTTACTAAGACATTTTTTTTTTTTTTGGTTGGGGGGATGGAGTTTCACTCTTATTGCCAAGACTGGAGTGCAATGGCGCGATCTGGGCTCACTGCAACCTCTGCCTCCTGGGTTGAAGCAGTTCTCCTGCCTCAGCCTCCTGACTAGCTGGGACTACAGGCATGCACCAGCACACCTGGCTAATTTTGTATTATTTTTTCTTAGAGATGGGGTTTCTCCATGTTGGTCAGGCTGGTCTCGAACTCCGGACCTCAGGTGATCCCTCTGCCTTGACCTTCCAAAGTGATGGTATTGTAGGTGTGAGCCACCATGCCCGGCCTGATATTTAACATTTCTGAGTGCTTCTACTTCTCTGGGTGTTTTACAAGCGTTGTCATTCTGTCTTCTTGTTGCAAGTGATAGAAACCTACTCCAAACTAGCTTACAGAGAAAAAAGATGTTTATTAGGCTGCATAACTGGAAAACCTGGAGTTGGTTTAGCCTTCATGAAGGCTAGACCTTAAAGTTGTCATTAGGAGTATGTCTCGTTTGCTTTCTCTGTCAGCAGTCCTTCCCTTTCGTTGGCTGCACTCTGTGGTCATTGTGGTGATAACGTGGTTTCCAGCAGCAATTCCAAACTCACAGTCCATCCTCCCAGCAGTTTCAGTGTAGAGAGGCATTCTCTCTTCCCAACAATTTTTTTTTTTTTGAGTCAGAGTCTCACTCTGTCACCCAGGCTGGAGTGCAATGGTGCAATCTTGGCTCACTGCAACCTCTGCCTACTGGGTTCAAGTGATTCTCCTGCCTCAGCCTCCTGAGAAGTTGGGATTACAGGTGCCTGCCACTGCACCTGTCTAGTATTTCTATTTTTAGTAGAGATAGGGTTTCACTATGTTGGCCAGGCTGCTCTCAAACTCCTGACCTCAAATGATCCACCCGCCTCGGCCTCCCAAAATATTGAGATTACAGGCGTGAGCTACTGCGCCCAGCCTCCCAACACATTCAATACAAATCTTAGAACTAAATTTCATTGGCTCTTATCACGTCACATGTCCATCCGTCAACCATTAACTATGAACAATGGAACAGGATGCTCTGATTAGCCAGGACTTAGTCACCTACCCTCTTCTGAAGTCAGAGAAGTTGGGCCTTCATCTCTACCGAGACACATGGACTTAGAATACAGGGTGCGTGGGTGTGGCTTCCCCAAGGAAACTGGAGGACTGTTCTTGGAGCAGGAACATGAATAAGCAGCTTAAAAAAGAGCAAATAACCCTTGCTTATGGCACTCAGGGTGTTCTGTGACCCCATCTCACCCGCCTTTCCCACTCAGTCTACTGTCCCTAAATCAAAGAACTAGAGTCCTCTGCTCTAAATGGCTCCTTTTCTGTGTGTGCTGCATGTTTGCTCTGCCTGCCGAGATCCATGCTGTTCCCCTGCCTGAAACACCCTGTGTGGTTGTTGCAGGTGTGTTCCCTCTGTAAGCCCAGCTCAAATGCCTTCCACCCCAAAAAGCCTCCTTAAACATGCCTCCGCTCCCCCAGTCTGAATTATTCTCACAGCACATGACCTGTACTTCCATCATGGTTCTCGAAATACATGAATTATCTAATCATAGTGTTGGTTTCATATGATCCCCACCTCCCCTGCTAGACACTGACAGAGTGACAGCAGGGCCCCTGTCTTGTTCATCTCGGTGCTCCCCAGGGCCCACACGCAGCACCTTGGACACAGTGCAAGCACCGTAAATACTTATTGATTGATTCTGGACTTTCCATTTATTAAGAGAAGTTAATGGAGGTTTTCTGATTCCCATCAGATGACCAATTTTGAAATGTTTTATCCATCAAATTTCTAAGAATCAATACAATCTCCATTTGGATTATTTTTTCCCCCACTGAAATTGCATTTTAAAAATAGTTTTGTTGTGCTTGTCCCCCTCAATTATGACAATATGTAAGCATTGCAGAAAATTTGTGAATATAAAAGTATGAAGATGATCACAAGCTTCTTCCTGACTGACGGCCGTTGTGCCTGTGATTTCCTCTGCCTGGAACCCTGTGGGTTAGCTACCTGGTGCCTCATCAGGCACAGCTCAGCGAGAGCCTCACCTTTGTCTCCCGATCTTCCTGTGCATTTAGTTTTTTAAGAAATAGCACTTATCCTGGTGTATCCCCCTCACTGACTGGCTATGAGGTAAGCTCTGTGTGTGCAGGGACCTTGTTTAGCTTGGTGAGGGTATATCGTCTCCCCCTCCTGGAACAGGGACTAGCACACAGCCAGCGAGTGCTCCACAAACACTTATGGCATAAATTCATGAATGCTTGCAAACATGCAGAGGTTACCATTGCTTATACTTTTTTGTTTCCTTGCATTCATATAAAACATTTATATACTCAGATATGTGTGGATATATGCATATGTATGTATGCATGCACACATAAACATAATATACTACACACACTGGTTGTAAACTACACAAACACACACACAATATTATAGGATGTATGTAGCATACTTCAGGGCTGCCCCACAGCCTTTCAGTGCCATACTCATGTTCTGTCCTCCCGCCATTCCTTCTGGCAGCCTCTCACTGTGAACCCTGAGACTTTCTGCCTGAGTGCATGTTCTGGCTGTAGGAGCATGGCAGGCAGAAGTGCTGGGCAACTTGTACCCGCAGGATCAGCCCTCGACCAGGGATGAATACAGATGGAGGATAAACTCCCCCCACTCCCTTGCCCCTTTGGCGGGACATCTCTGGGATGTGTTCGACACCATTTCTCAGAGTCTCCGGGGGAATGAGCTCCAGTAGCCCACAGTGGTAGCTGGACTGATAATGCTTTACTGGCTTTCTTTTCATATCACTGCCTCCTGGAATCACCTCCTAAATAAGCTACTTAAACTCAAAAAGTAATTCCAAAGATATGCTACTTAAGACAAGGGAGAACTGTAGAAACAGATTTGTATACTTAAAAAAAAAAATGGCCTTTTGCTCTTCTGAAATCACAGCCAATGGATTGTGGCTTCTAGGTACCCCCTCTGCTCTGCCCCCTCCTCTCTGCCCCCTGCACGTGGGCACCCATGTACAACAATGTATATATACTTCCTTAGGAAGCCAGTCATTCAGAGTCCCATCAGTGATACCTGTACTCAGAATGTAATCCTGCCCAGCTTCGGTGGCTTCAGGAATCCCTGTGGCATCCATGTGATGGACTCCTTTGCATTCACCTTTGCTTTTATCTGTTTCCAATTTCTATTTTCAAGGCTTCGGTTTTTCTCCTTTCTCCTTCATCTCATGCCCCTCCTTTGCAACAGTACCAACTAAAAAAAGCCATCACACTGCCACGGCTGAAAAAACCTTTGAAAAAGGCAGGCAGTGTGGCTGGAATGTTTCTTAACTCTAAAACTGCAAGCCACAGACAAAGAAAGAGGTGGAGGTGGGCCTGGGGGGTTCATAGTCCTGTGGAAGCAATCCTCAGCCTTCAGCAGGCTCTAGGGGCACAATGCCTCTAGCATGTTGTGAGCACGTTGATTTCGGCATCTGTCTTGCTGAATTTGAGTTTGAATTATAGATGTTACTGAATGAATCATTAAGGCTGTGTTCACCAGGATTGCTCTGGCTCTCTTGCCTGTTAACAGTGCTGTTCAACTTTATGTAAGCATTGCTTCAGTATTTTTGGTGGATGTCCTTCATTCAATATGCATCGACAGCGACTCTAAGTCTTGGGGCTATAAAGACATCTGAGGCTCATTCTTTTCTCCCCCATATCTCAAGACCTAAGGGAGATAGACAAGCGAATCAATAACGGAGGAACTTGTGGTTGGTGCTGTCCGAGGTGGGCGCTGGGAAGAAGTGCTTAAGGGTAAGTGCTGCAGAGGCAGGTACACCCAGCATTCTTGTCCTGGCCTGGGGGGATTCAGGAAGGTTTCCCAGAGGAGGAAGCCGGGCTCAGCCATCAAGAGCTGAGGATATGGAGTCAAACAGCCCTGCCTCATTAGAATCTGCTTTGCACTAAACTGATTGAATACTTAACCTCCCCAAGCCTCAGTTTCCGGATCTGCTAACTGGCCACAATAATATCTACATCACAGATTTGTATGCAATAAATAGGATTATGCATGAACCATGCTTAGCATGAACCATAACATGCAAAAGCAACATAATCAGTGTTTGTTAATTTTAACAATTAAATCAAGCCCGGGATATTGACAGACTGCTAATGCAGACTTGGGAGATGATGTCTCTTGCTGCTTCCTCATGAGAAAGGTGAATGACTGTGCATTGCCACTGGACAGCAAAATAAATGGTTTCTTCTTTTTATTCTTGTGGACACCAGTGAGGCCTACCATATACCTGTGTCAAAACCTGTAATTTATCAAAAATAAAGCCAGAGATAGTAACAGTCTTGCTGATCACAAAGGCAGAAGGATCCAGGCAAATAGGCTGCTTCCAGGACGATTATTTCATGATGAGTTGTCAGGTATATAGCACACGAGAAGGAGGACAAGGTATGATTGCGCTTTGCGAGACCACAGTTGACGGGTGAGATGTCCAGTGTGTTCTTACTTAAGATCTGATTTTCTCTTTCCTTCTCTCCAGCAAGGGATGTTCTGAGATGTAACAATTAGAATTCAATATGCTAATACAATGTCTCATTAGCCAAGCCACACAGTTGCCTCTAGTGTACATGTGCACGACAACGCAGGTTCCTGGAAATTAGCTCGGCTTCCCGCCGTCCCCATCTGAATCTTTTTTCAACGACTTTTTGATTGTGAGGAGCCAAGTTCACTTCAGCAGTGGGAATTTCATGGGGCTGGTGATCCCAAGATGCATTTGAAAATAAATAAATTTCCCATTCCTTTCTTTACTTATTTATTTTGGTGGGGCCTATTTCATGACACACGCCTGCTTCTTTCTTGCAAGTATTTCATTTAGAGTTAGTCCTCAAGTTTTCAAATTTTAAAGACTTTAAAAAAATCAATAATGCTTTAAGAGGATTAAGAGGCTGTGCTTATTTCAGCCTTACACAATGCTGGAGAGAAGACAGACTGATTGTGCTTCTCATTTTGTTTATGATCCTGCAGTGTATCATACATTCTCTGCCAAGTGAATTCAGACTGCATGAGGAAGGGGTACATGCTTTTTCAACAGGCTTAGTCATCTGGCTTATTATTTAATGGAACTGATGGTGTTTTCCTTTGTGAGATGCAGCCTTATGCACAGGGTAGGTGTTAAGTTTACACCCAGGTTATCCTCTATTCCTTCTCCTGTACTCTCTCCCATGCTGTTTTTACTCTTTCTTCCCTCCCTTCTTCCCTTCTTTCTTATTTTTTCTCTTCTTTCCTTTCTTCATCTTCCTGTCTTCCTCACTCTTCCCTTTTCTCCTTCCCCTATCTTCTCTTTCCCTTTCTTTCCATCTTCCTTCTTCCTTTTTCCCTCCGTCTTTCCCTTCACAAACATTTATTCAAACCATATATATACCAGGCACTATGCAAGACACTGGAAATACTCTGGTGAACAGGGCAGATGTGGTTTCTGTTACCTGATGGATAACACAGGTGAAAAATAAACAACAAGATAAGAAAAATTGCCAGCGAGTGTTCTGAAGACCAGGAGACAAGACCTGGAGTGATATGGAATGTCTTTGAGGAGAATTATTTGCACATAACGATAAGGGATGAGATAGACTTACCAGTCCTTTTGTGTCAGGGCAGAGTAGAAGAACTTGGGGCTGCCAGGTGGTTGGCCAGGAGAAGAACAAAGGAGGTGAAGAGGTAAGTGGGACCAGATCCTGCAAAATGCTGGTAGAAATTTACAATTCTGCATAATGTTCAGAAGGACAGAGGTCAGCAGAGGTGGGTGGATCACCTGAGATCAGGAGTTCGAGACCAGCCTGGCCAACATGGTGAAACCTTGTCTCTACTAAGACCTTGTCTCGACTACTTTTGTAAAAATACAAAACGATAGCCAGACACGTTTGTGGGTGCCTGTAATCCCAGCTACCTGGGAGGCTAAGAAGGAGAATTGCTTGAACCCGGGGGCAGAGGTGGCAGGGAGCTGAGATCATGCCACTGCACTCCAGATTGGATGACAGAGCAAGACTCTGTCTCAAAAAAAAAAAAAAAAAAGAAGTACAGAGGTCATTTTAATTTGAGAATGTTCTCAATAAATTAGGTATATGTGCCTGCCACACTTTCCAAATCATTTTTTTCTTCTAAATATTTTAGTTTATCCCTCTCTTCTAAAGTTATAAAGTTAATCTGACTTCAGTTTTCCATTTAGGGAGTCCTCTTTTAAGGAAAGGAAAAGGATGCTTAAATCAGGGGGCTGTCACAGAAGCCTCAGATTGGAGAACCAAGGTGTGGATCATCCCCCTGTTTGGTGGGAAAGAATCTTTTGTCACAGGCAGTTGTTTTGCTTCCTAAAGCATAAAGTCGGAAATGCAATAATTTCATCAAGTAGTTGATATAGTTGTATCAAGCTTAACTAATTAACATCAATTCCATGCTTGATTCTTTTCTCCATTAACTGAACAAAAGCCATTGCTAATGAGGCTATGTATACCAAGCCAGATGACTGACTTTGTTGTGGAGATTTCAAAAGGGAAGGGAGTTATAAACATTTGTCAGGAATAGATAGGGGTAGACATGATATTCCACATATTTAACAACAGGTGCAATAGAGGCGCTCGCCAATTAGAATGAACAGTGGTATAAAGGTGCCACCAAGGTATACAGAAGACGAAGAGTAACATGTATCCTCAAGGCACAGAGAGATGATGGGGTACATGGCCTTTGCTTTGGGCTTATTTACAGGCAAAATATTTTTCCTTATTTTAAAGAAATAGAAAGAAGTCTTCCTTGAAGCCTGTGTCTGTGATAGATGACAGACTCACCACAGCACTCAGGGGTGCAGAGGGTATGTGGATTATGATGACAGCTTGCCCGTCTGATTCTGCAGAATTAGCTCCAACATGCTTTTGGTAACACCAATCACCCTATTTAAGCTTGATGTCTCTCTTTTTATATAATTTCCACAAAGTAGGCACTCACTAGGTATTTGTAGATGAAGCTGTGTATCTAAGCACAAAGCAGCCTCTTGGGCTACCATCTGTGTGGTATTCAAGGTTTTTTTGGTTTCAGAGAGGAGGAACACAATAAAATTTACCCAAAGAAAGTAGCATATGTGTCGGTTAGGGAAAGACGAGGCTTCCATAACAAAAAGACTCCCAAATCCAATGGCTTGATAAGATCAACTTATATCTCATGTTTTGGTCTCTTGGTAAGTGGTACTGACTAGCTGGATGGCTTTGCCTTATGTAATCATTCCATCTTCTTCCTTTCAATTGTTTCTCTGACATCACCTTGGAGATGGTGCTTGTCTGAATGGTTGAAGTTGGCTCGTTGTTATGTCTCCTTTTCAGTGCATGGATGGAGGCAAACATCTGTCTTTTACTTTAGAGATGACTTGGATGTTGTTACATCACACTGGTCACATCCCATTTGCTCAAACTTGGTCATATACCCACATACAGCTGTGAGTGACGCTGGGAAATCTAGCTGGCTGGCTTTGTGGCACAGCTTTCATTCTTCTGCTGTGGGAGAGAAGGAGGAAAGATTATGTTTTAGTGGACCCACAGGGAGTTACTCTAAAAGTACAAATAGGGCAGAAGGGGGATGCAAGAAACACTGAACAACCAGGCAGAGTGCAGGAGCCGAGGGAGCTCAGATGAGAGCTCTCCTGCCTGCCTCTCTAGTTCTCTCTCTCCATCTCTCACTCTTTATCTTCTTTCTGCATGAAGACTCCATTGTCTCTGTCTACCCACCAGCATCCTCTGAGCTCCTATCTTGGATCTGGCCCCAAATAGCACCCTCCACTCTCTTGACCTTGGTTTTTCCAAAACCAACTGGTATCTTTTTACTTGTCTCTAATTTATATAAAGAGAAGATCTGATTGGCCTAGCTCAAGATAGTCAGGGTCTAAAACACGGACCATGACTACTCTAAAAGAGGGGGTCCCAAGTCACCTGTCTGCCCTTTTCCAATCAGATGAGGCTGTGCAGGTGAAGAAGCGGTCAAATTTCTGGGACATCCCCTCCCCAGACTGACCCAAACACAACTTAGACAGTGTGAATATCAGAGTAGCACACGAGAAAGTACTCTGTATAGCTCACCAGCATCAGAAATTCTGCTAGGGCTCTCTCTTATAAGTTGATGACTTGTTTCTCAGTCTTTTATACATTTGGCAACTGTGAATCTATTCTTCAAAACGGGAAGAGTCCTGAGTGATGCATTCATAGATTAGAGATTCTCATACTTCACAGTTGAGAAGTGGGGCCGGCCCAAGGGTAAGAGTCAGAGTGAGCTGCCAATTACATTGCTGGTCAGCCCCTCTTTCACTGCAGTAGATACAATGAATATAACAACGGATATAAACTCCAGTTCTATCCAGTTAACCAGGAATGAAGATGAGTCTTTGAATACGCCCTTAGCAGTTCTCAAAAACCAGCTGAACAAGTCTGGCCATCTCCCACTTTACGTGGACATTATCATCAAAAACTATTTTAATCCCAAGAACCAAGAAAGAGATAAAAATTCTGAACTTGCAATTTTTTTTTTCTGTTTTGTGTTTCATGCCACAGGAACCATTTCAAAGAAATTCTTTAAAATAAATCCAATTCTATGTCTTATTTAAAGCAACAGATACGAAGCAGTCTGTGTAGCAGGCAAATTTAATGGTTCCAATCAGGGGCCTTGAATTAGACTGCCTAATTTTAAATTCTAGCTCCCTGCTTGGTAGGAATGTAACTCTGGGCTGGTTACTTAATCTCTCTGATGTTTCTGTTACTTCCTCTGAGAGTACAGATAACACTAATAGGTACCTTGTGAGGCTGTGGACAATAAATGAGATAATTCATGTCAAGTGTTTGGCCCAGTGACTGGCACATAGCAAGTGTTTGATGAATGTAGTTATTAGGACTTGATATGAGTGTTGTTGGAGGAACTTAGCTTGTTTATGCTGGAGTGGAAAAGATATGGTAAAGAAGATGCAGGAGCTTCCATTTAGTATCTACAGGGTGGGCCGTCCTGTTTCCTATGGCAGAGAGAGAAGAGGTAGAACTAATGGGGAAAAAATCATAGGCAGACAGATTTCAGATCAACAAAGAAAGATGAAACAGAGCTGTCCAAAGAAGGAATGGGTTTGAGAAGAAATAGAGTCCCAGAAGGTTGGATAACCCATGAAGGGTTGACGCAAAGTCAGACCGTCTTCTGGGACTGATAGCATGGGTCAGGATAGGCTGAGAAAGACTGCCTTAAAAAAAGTATACATACTATACATAAACACACCCAATATACTTATATATAAATATACAAATATATTCATATATAATATATTGTATACTTATAAAATATATAAATATATTTATAAAAGATATAAAGTAAATCTATACAAATATATTTGCATATAATAATCGTTTTATATTATTTAAAAATATACAGTATATTTCTATATATTTGTATATTTATAAATGCATTTTTATATATTGTATGTTTATAAAATATAAAATATATAAAAGTATATATTTACATATAAATGTATTATAACCTATAAGTACATATATATTGATTTTACATACATATGTACTTTTATACATAAATGTGTATATACACATTTCAGAATCAAACAGCCCATTGTAAGCATATATGAAAGAACAGTTTGAGTTGGCACCTGATTTTTTTTTAAAACCAACATGAAGAAAAAGCTAGTGGATAAATAAGGTGGAGTAAAAGCTGGTCATCATCTCATTGTCTCTCCTCCTGTGCCAGCGTTACGGTGTCTAGCAGCTGAAGGTCTGAGCCAATCATTTGCCCAGACTGCGTTGTGTCTCAGCTCCTCCTGGCAGTTTCTGTGTCCCTTTCAGAGCTTCTAAACAGGAATCAACATGAAACGGCAGCGTGGCAGTGACCACAGTGTGGAGGTTCTAATAATGACTAGGAGGGACACACAGTTTTCAAGGAGATCTAACAGTGTGTATCAAAGGTTCCGTTTCATCTCACCAGTGAAGAGCCCCTCATCATCGGCTGTCCTCATAAGGATAGAGTGTTAGAACCTTAGGTGATCCTGCAGGACCCTCATCCTGTAGTTTTAAACCTGTGTTCTCCAGAGGTCCAGTATGGAGGGGTGGCACTTGGGTTTCTGGAATGGGGGGGGGATGCAAGAGGAACAGAGTGAAGTAAGCAGCTTGGACTCTGGCCCTTCAAGCATACTTCATCCAGGGTAAGAACTTTCTTTCTTTCTGTTTTTATTTTTTTTTATTTTTTTTTTTATTTTTGAGATGGAGTGTCACTCTTGTTGCCCATGTTGGAGTACAATGGTGTGATCTCAGCTCACTGCAACCTCCGCCTCCCAGGTTCAAGTGATTCTCCTGCCTCAGCCTCCCAGAGTAACTGGGATTACAAGCATGTGCCACCATGCCCGGCTAATTTTGTATTTTTAGTGGAGATGGGGTTTCTCCATGTTGGTCAGGTTGGTCTCAAACTCCCGACCTCAGGTGATCTGTTTGCCTCAGCCTCCCAAAGTGTTGGGATTACAGGCGTGAGCCACCACGCCTGGCTAGGGTAAGCACTTCCATCTGTTTTAGGCATGAGGGTTCAAAAAGAGATTCCATTTGAAAAAAGAATAGAGAGTTCCAACATAGATCTACCTTCTCATTGCACAGACGAAGAAACTGAGACCCAGAGACACTGAGGGGCTCTCCTGGGCTCCCCCAACCTTGTCTATGGGAAAGTCAGGACTGGGATCCACCCTATAATCACTTACTATGGCTATTGCCATTATTTTTTGCTGCTACTGAAACACTGGAACACATTCTAAAGTTCAGACACTTAGAAAATACCCCGTGGTGATAAGGACGACAGATGATACCGATGAGCTCCTACCAGGTGTCAGTGCCTCAAAGTCTTATTTAATTTCACAACAGTGCTCCAAGTTAGGCGCTCATATTAATCCCATTTAACAGTTGGAGAAAATGAAGCTTAGGGAAGTTAAATCGCTTGCTCACATCACACAGCTACTAGGCAGAAGATGCTGGATTTGAGACTAGGTGATCTCAGTCCAGAAGCCTCAGCCTTAACCATTCTGCTCTCTGGCCCTCCTGCATTTTATACTCCAAACTTCTCTTGGGAGACAGATACTATCGTATTATATTATCTAACCTTACCGTATTTTTTTTTTAAAAACTCACCAGCATAAAAATCATCCAACTGCCTTTCATCTATTGACTATTCTACTTCTACAGATTTATGCCATTATCTCGCTTGGCCTTGATGAAGATCATAACCCCCACCCTTTATCAAAATGGTCAGTCATTAATTTATTTTACTAAATAGTTGAAGGCTGGTGTAATTTAGAGAAAGTCTAAATTATAGAATACATTTTATTGTATTACTTTTAAGCACAAACCTCAACAAAGATGTGTATAAAAATGCTCTCTTCTGGGACCCACTTCAGTGATTTGTAACTAGCATTAGTACTGCTTCTATGTAAGTGAAAGGAAGGCATAATATCAATGCCTTGCTTGTTCTTCTCCATGCTAATAAATCTTTCCCAATAACCCATGTAAATGGCTTCATTTTTCTCTTACCAGGCCTATCATGGTGGCTTTCAAACTCATTACCCTGTGCCCAAACTATAGCATCTGTCCTGTGTCCCTTTCTCAAATGGCTGTCTATAAAATGCAGCAGTAAGGTGTGCCATGATCCACACTTCAATTTCCATAAATGTTTAATTCCCCCGTCCCCCCCCCCACTTTTTTTTCCCATCAGGCCCCCTGAAGCCTCAGCCGAGATGGCTGACTCACCGAACTCTTCTTACACTCTTGACTGTTTGCATAGCTTTTCTTGGGATTACCTCCCAGTTCCAAGTTTACCCATTCTGCAGGAAGTCTTCTTGGGTTCCAGCTTTTATCTACCATCAGTTTCTCTTATTAACTCCTCTAGGGCTCTTATTAACTGCCCTCTCTCTGGGGGCCACTCTCACTTTCAGCTTCATGTGGATCAGTGTTTACTTGTCCTATCTCCTCTGCTAGACATGGAGTTTCAGCAAGGCAGCTCTCTCCATTTATCGTCTATTTACATGAACAAGTATCCTGCTCCCTGGGTACTTAGTTAATGCTTATGGAGTGTATAGAACCTTGGTGTGTGTGTGTGTGTGTGTGTGTCTGTGTGTGTGTCTGTGTGTGTGTGTGTTTAGGGAAAGCAAAGTATATATAGCAAAAAAACAAAAAAACAAGTTAGTTGAAGGAATAGCAGCTGTAAGCCATTGCCCCTCAATTTGGGGTTCCAATCCCACCCACATAAGGATCTTTGGGATGCTGAATAAACATGCAGTTTCTCCAGCCTGGCCAAGACCTATCAAAGCAGGGTTCTTGGGTGTGAGGTCCAAATCTCTGCAACTGGAACACGGTCTCCAGGCAATTCTATGCACATTGGTATCTAAGAGCCTCTGCCCTCTGAACTAGGATATCCATCAAGCCTGATCTGAAGTGTCTGCATGAGTCCCAGTGTCATGATGAGACCAAGAGAGCTTCTGTGTCCTTGAGGGGCTGGAGTATGCCTGTTGCTGAAACCATTTCCTTGTCTGCCCGCAGCACAGTTTGGTGTCCCTTCTCTGTGCTTCCTCTGCCAACACTCTGTGCAACGTTTCTGGGAATCAGAATGGCAGGGTAGTCAAGAGTTTTCAGAAAATAAAAAGATGATTGCATTCGTGGTTGGTATGATGTCTTATACATAGAATATTGTCTTATTTGCTCAAAGACTCTATTAAATAGCCAGTGAAAGCAAATGCATACCAAAAAAATTGTGTTTTGGACTTTATATTAGGTAGCCTAGTGCATGTTTCACCTTGGGCCCTTACCAATTCCATGACCTTGGGCAAATTATCTAGCTTCTTCAGGGCATCTGTATCTGTGAAAAAAAGGAAAACAGTGGTTTCCCTTTCACAGGGCTATTGTGGGAATCTAATGAGATCATATCTTGGAGTGCTCAGCTGAGGGCCTGGGCAGGATAAAGATCACTAAATGTCCCCTAGGATAAATATTATCACTATCATTAGTATTCAAATCATACATTATTATTATTGTTTGAGACCAAGTTTTGCTCTTGTCACCAAGGCTGGAGTGCAATGGTGCAATCTTGGCTCACTGCAACCTCCGCCTTCCTGGTTCAAGCAATTCTCCTGCCTTAGCCTCTCGAGTAGCTGGGATTACAGATATGAATGACCACACCCGGCTAACTTTTTGTGTTGTTAATAGAGATGGAGTTTCACTACACCCTTATTTTTTATGTGATTTAGCATCCTCTTACCCATCTCTGGGCCCAGGCTCAGGAGCCTTGCTGGTCCAGGACTCAGGAGGACCAGCCTGTACTCAATTCATGTCCTGTTGAATGAATGGCTGGCAATGGCAGTGTGGTTATGAGGTGTACCTGAGCAGACTTCTCCATCAGCCGAGTGTGACTAACTTCAGGGAGGAAACACATCTGCAGCATCTGGCCAAGCTAAGCTCATTCCCGGAAAGGGCAGCCATTCCAGCGTCTTCCTGCCTGGACAAAGAAATCTCTGGGTCTCTAATTGTCCCTTCTAACACCAGACTCTACACAGGGACTTGAAGAAGGAATGAGACCTAGAGGTGCATCTCACAAGGGACCCATGTAAGGCTTCTGCTTGAGGCAAAGGACAAAGAAAATCGATAGTTACCACGTGCTTGGCTGGAAAGGATTTTTGGTGGGTGAAGTCTTGGCTCATTAAGACAGACCTGGCATATTCATAACGTATTACTCAGCAACAATGAACCCCTCCAGAAACCTGTGCAGGCAACTAATGATTTTAAAACTACTAGTCACCCCCTCTTAATACTCAGTCTCCCTGCCAAATGGTTGAAATTCCGTGCCAGCTGGGTGTCTGCTTATTTACATAATTAATCTAGTATGAAGTCTTTATGTGTCCCTCCTCAGCCTTCTCTTTTCCAGGAAAAATAACCCCGATTCCTCCATTCATAATCCCCAATTTTACAACCCTTTAATAATTTTTTGTGGCTCCCTTCTGGATTTTTTTTTTTTTGGCTCTATTTATGCCTTATCTAAATTTAACAGACATGCTACAAAAGCAATTAGGAGAGATGAATCCATCAGAACCTGGAGCCATCTCTAATTTGGATCCATGTTTCTCTCTCTCTCTTTTCTCTCTCTCTTTCTTTCTCTCTCTCTTTGTAAAGGTGACATGGAGAATTCTCACCACCATTCCCATGGAAAAGTGGGCTCAGGATGGGCTGTCAGTTTCCATTCCCATAGGATGTCCTCCAAGTTCCCGAAAAGCCAGTTTTCATAAAGGCAGGAAGCAGAGGACAAGCCTGAGCCCAAGAGGGAAGTCTTTTCCAGGCTCCTAGGGGGATTGAGGAGGGCCAGTGTCTCTCTGACAGCTGTTACAATCTCCTGAGGCCAGGCCAGCCTGCTCTTCTGTGTCCTAGGGGCTTATCTGACCACCCCTGGAAGGTCATTTCCTTATGTGACTTTAAGCAAAGCCAAAGAACTGAGCCCCAGCAGACTGCAGGGAAGCTGACTCCTGAGTTTTCAACACCCAGTAGTGACACATGGCTTAGCTTCCACCAAAGAGCCCATCAAAGGCATCTGGTAAAAGTATGACATGGCTAAAGAAGAGAGGGCATTTTTGGAGTTGGATTGGGGATTTTCCAGTCAGGTGCGTTTTGAGAGCAGGGGAAAAATAAAACTAAAAATAAAGAGGCAGGACTGAGGTGAGACTGGCTTGTCGTTTTGCAAAGACAAAACCCCATCGTCGCTGCTTTATGCTGCATGTCACTGTCGCCTTCTTGTTCTGCCATTTCCTGCACTCAGTGTTTTCCTTCCACAATGTGGCCTGCTCTTTCCCAGGTACCCACTTGACAGGGCACAGACGGCGGAGATGTGTATTTGAGGAAGGATGAGCAAATATGGAAATTCCAGTTTGGCTACCCTGTCAAGAGTTTCAAGGTGAAAAGCCCACTAGTTCACCAGCTAATGTGGTGAGGGAGATTATTGTTGCATGCAAAAACCCAAATAGAATCCTTTATGGCTTTTCTTAGGCAGCATCGCACGTAGCTCTGGTCTCAAGATCGATAAAGCAGAACCTGCTCTTGATTACCCGTTAATAAGGTGCGAGCAGAAACCAGAGCATGGAGCGGGCCCTCCTTTGCCTCTCAACAAAGAGACACCCTGACTTTGCTGCAAGCAGTGCAGGATTGGTGCTGATGATGGCTAAGTGACTCGTTTGCAGCCACAGTTGACTTTCAGCCTGCAAGTCAAAGACGTTGCAAAGCTTCTCCTGGCTTAATGTGCTCTAAGATGCTCGCTAACTGGGCATTAACTGAGTGAGTTAATAACAACGATTAATTCAGAATTGAACATAGCTAGGGTCCTGTCTAAGTCCTAAGCCAGGCCTCTTGGTGACTTTGGATCTAGACGTAGTGGAAAGAGTTTGGGACTTTTCATTCATGTCCTAGGGATGCTGGAACAAAGTATCACACATTGACTGGTGTAAAACAACAGAAATCTGATCTCTTACCGTTCTGGAGGCATAAAGTCTGAAGTCAGTATCAGAAAAGTCATGTCCTCTCTGAAGGCTCTAGAGGGCGATCTGTTTCATGCTGTTGTCTTAGCTTCTGGTCATCGCTGGCAGTCTTGTGCTTCCTTGACTTGTAGATGGGTCACTCCAGTTTTGGCTTCCATCATCATATAGAGTTCTCTTTGTGCCTCTTTTCTTTTTTTTTTTGAGATGAAGTTTTGTTCTGTCACCCAGGCTGGAGTGCAGTGGTGTGATCTCAGCTCACTACAGTCTCCTCCTCCCCAGTCCAAGTGATTCTCCTGCCTCAGCTTCCTATGTAGCTGGAACTACAGGTGCCTGCCAACACACCTGGCTAATTTTTGTGTTTTTAGTAGAGACAGGGTTTCACCGTGTTGGCCAGGCTGGTCTCAAACTCCTGACCTCAGGTGATTTGCCAGCCTCAGCCTCCCAAAGTGCTGGGATTCCAGGCATGAGCCACCATCCCCGACCCTCTTTTCTTCTTACAGGGATATCAGTAAGAGATTAGCTTATTCTCCCCAAATGACCGTATTTTAATATGATTATCTGCAAAGCCCCTGTTTCCAAATAGTATTACATTTACAGGTCCTAGGAGGTGAGACTTCAACGTATCTTTTGGGGGGGCACAATTCAATCCTTAACAGACTTGGAAGCAAATATGTTGGTTCAGCCCTGGGCAAGAAGGCTTGGGAGGAGCCAGAGGTATCAAAGAGCAGAGAAGCTGCCTTTATGGGTGTATGAGTGTCCTGTGGCTCTGGGAGAAATGGCCATAAATGTGGTGGCTTAAAACAACACACACTTACTCTCTTACAATTCAGGAGCCCAACATGTTTCAACGGGCTAGAGGCAAGGTATTGGCAGACTCTGGAGGAGATTCCATTCCTGGATTCTTCTAGATGCTGGTGGCCCCCAGCATTTCTTAGCTGGTAGCCACATCAATCTAATCCCTGGCTCCATGGTCCCATGACCTTCTGTGTCCAATATTCCTCTGCCTTCCTCTTATGAAGGAATTTGGGATCATATTTAGTGGCTACCCAGATAATCCACAATAATCTCTTCATCTGAAAATCATTAATTTGACCACATCTGCAATGTCTTTGCCACATAAGTTAACATTGATAAGTTCTAGGGATTAGGAAGGAATTTCAGATTATATTTAGTGGCCACTCAAATAATCCAAAATAATCTCTTCATCTAGAAATCATTAATTTGACCACATCTGCATAGTCTTTGCCATGTAAGTTAACATTGGTGAGTTCCAGGGATTACGATTTGATGTCTTTGGGGGTCATTACTCAGCCTACTACAGTAGGGTTCACCAGTTAGTGGGGGAAGTAGCCAGTTAAATCTCAAAATGCATGTGTAATCACAAACCAAGATGAATTTCCTAAAAGATAAGAAAAAGATACTACTGTGAATGTCACCCAGTGAGGCCTGACCCCTTCTGTGTGTGCAGGGATGCTGTTTTAGTTGGATTCCCACAGAAGCAGACCCTACAACGATGATGTGTGTGCAAGTTGTTTATTTGAGAGGTGATCTCAGGAAAATGATAGGGCAGCAGGGAAGTGAGACAGGGTAGAAAGGTCAGCCAGTTACCGGGTTTGTTTTCAAGCAGTTGCTTGTTCTTGTGGGCAGCTGGAGCCGAATCCCATTGGGGATTCTGTGAGACAATGAAAAGCATGTCTCACAGTTATCCCCCTCTGGGGAATGAGGGACCCAGGGTATTTATCTACCAACTCCCCATCTATTATTGGTTGAGTCCTGTTTATGGGGGAGTCACAGGTGTTCACAGTAAGCAGCCTCTGTAGGGCACAGCTGAGTGATGGCGGGATTGACGACTGGCAGCTCTGCTGTTGGTTCCCCTGGGCAGGAGACCTCTGAACGGCTACCTAAAGCAGAAGTAGGAATTAACCAGCAATTGGGGTAGGGATGGAGAAGAAGGAGGAGAAAGTGTTAAGGAAGGAAATGAAAAGTGCCAAGCCCTAAGGCAGCCCTATGGTCAGGGATAGTGAAGCCACAAGATGGAAGGAGGAGTCTGGCTTCCTAAATAACAGCAAGGAGTTTTCGTCCACCCAAACCCCTGCACAGTCTAGCATGTATTAGTCTGTTTTCACACTGCTGATAAAGATACATCCAAGACTGGGCAATTTGCAAAAGAAAGAGTTTTAATGGACTCAGGAGGCCTCACAATCATGAGGAAAGGTGAAAGGCATGTCTCACATGGCAGCAGAGGAGAAGAGAACTCTTGCAGGGAAACTCCCCTTTATAAAACCATCAGATCTCATGAGACTTACTATCATGAGACTAGCACAGGAAAGACCCACTCCCATGATTCAACTATCTCCCACCAGGTCTTTCCCACAACACCTGAGAATTATGGGAGCTACAATTCAAGATGAAATTTGGGTGGGACACAGCCAAACCATATCAAGTATCTGGACTGAAAGGAGTTCATGTAGAATAGCATCTCACCAGACCTGAGAGCCATTGGGTGGATGTTGGGTTCCTGTGGTCATTATCCATTCTTGGTTGATTGGTGCCTGTGCCTTGATAGTTGTTAAATACTTTGAATATCCTTCACGCTGAGGTCAATATCCATAACTCTTTCACTGGGTGGTTATAAGCATTAAATCAGCTATGCCATGTGAAAGTTATTTGCAGTTTGTGAAGTCCTGTGGAAAGGTTGTTACTGTTTTTCTGCTGGGGCTGTTTTAAGATGAAACATGATGTGGGGGGAAAGAGTCAAGCTCTGGCTCCCATTCTCAGAAGGTTCCACGAGCAGGACACTCTGAAGTCACTGCCGTTGGCCTGTAATGTAATTTTGGCCTGAGTGTATCTGGGACAGATGGTGTGGAGATACACTGTTACTAAAGACTTAAAGCTTGGAAGTTAAAAGTCTGCATTTTCTTTGGTGTAAGGCAGTCCTATGTGCAAGTCCCAGTTCCAGGCCTACCATCGACTGTCCAGTGGCTATGGGTGGGTCTCTGAGCCTCTTTGAGGCTCAGTTTTCTGACCTGCAAAAGGAAGAAATGACACCAACTTCACAAGTTACATGAGGTGTGAAGGCAATGATGGAAGTGGGGCTGGAGCTCCTGTCCCCTCTGTTTCAAGCATTTGATTAAAACAAATCAGGCTGGCTGCGGTGGCTCGTGCCTGTAATCCCAGCACTTTGGGAAGCTGAGGCGGGCAGATCACCTGAGGTCAGGAGTTCAAGACCAGCCTGGCCAACATGGCAAAACCCTGTCTCTACTAAAAATACAAAAATTAGCCGAGCATGATGGTGGGTGCCTGTAATTTCAGCTACTCTGGAGGCTGAGACAGGAAAATCACTTGAAACTGGGAGGTGGAGTTTGCAGTGACCTGAGATCACACCACTGCACTCCAGCCTGGGCAACAGAGTGAGACTCTGCCTCAAAAAACAAAAAACAGAAAACCAGCCAACAAACAAACAAAAAATCAAGTCTTGCTGTACCTTATGTCCTCACCTAACTTCATTGGTAAGTTCTTGAAAACTGTGACTTTCAGAGAAATGAAATATAATGAAAGCAATTTTACCACAGGCTAAATGGTATAAATAAGAGTTAAGTTCCTACAGCATGTTCCTGGTCACAAAAACTTCAGCAAACTTCTTAATAAAGACCCAAAATACTTCTAATATTAAACATTGAAATAAAAGTGAGCTATACATACATTTTAGAAAGACGAATAAAAACAAGTACGTTAATGGTTTGCTCAATGTTTGGTGAATGAGTGAGTGATGGTGGTCATAGTGGTGGTGGGTTAAATCCACAAATAAAGGTTTGCGAAACAGAAATTGTCAGGGGCACTTCCTGCTACCATACACTTCAAAAACAATTCCAACTAATGGCAGGCTCACTGAGTGCTTTCTTACTGTGTTGTTTATTGTTGTGCATTTTTGTGATTATTATACAAAATGCTTCATGAATTTTTGTTTTACAATACTTTGTATTAATTCATTTTTCAAATTGCTTAGTCTGTAATAGTTTTGGGTCTTGGGTGACCAAAACCTCTACGAGCACAAAGTAGGAACTGACCCTGGACAGGACATGATTCCATCACAGGGCACACTTACACCCACACTCATGCTCAGACGGGGGCAATTTAGAGGCGACAGTTCACTTCACATGCACAACTTTGGGATGTGGGAGGGAACCAGAGGATCCAGAAAACCCACACAAACGTGGGAGAATGTGCAAACTCCACACAGATGGTGGTCCAGGCCAAGAGTTATTATTATTTTTTCTCATCAACATTATATTAAGACAACATTGAACAAAATGGCATTATTTGATGTCCTGATATAATTATTGTTCATGATGGTCAGGTCTTTGTGCATTGTTTTTTGAGTCAGACACAGTGAGCTGGCATTGTTACAAGTCACTGAGCAAAAGGCCCTAGCTTGGCTCATTTGCCAGTGAGTCTCCTGTGCCTGAAACAGTCTTGGCAAAGACTGCTTTCTTTGCCAAGAAAAGTTAGTATTTATTGAGCATGTTTGCCAAGATGCTTAATAAATACTAACTGAATAAATGAGTGAGTGAGGTTTACTGGAGAAGGGATGAAGAACCTGAACTGATTTAGCTCTCCCCACATGATTATGGGATGAACCCATGATAATTACTGGCACAAAACATCCATTTTGTACATACTGAAAGTCTAGCCAGGGATGCCAAGCAGTTTGTCCCAAGGGTGCTCAGTTAATTTATTCAATGACCAGTTATTCCTCTCCTTTATTTAACAAGCATTCATTGAGCACCTACAATGTTGCTAATGATATTAAAACCTTGGTTTCTATCAAAAAGCATCAGACATTGTCCCCACCCTTGATAAGCCATGGTCTGGTAGAGGGTTCACATACATAAACAAAGGATTATATTGCAATGTGCTGTGATCTGATATTTACACACATGATGTCCTGAAGGAATACAGATGAAGGAACATTGATTCTGCCTCAGGGCCCAGAGAAACCAGTTAGGAAAGTTCTATTTAGGATGACTGAGGAACTGGCAGGTTCAGAGGTCCTTAGGCAGTTAAGAAGGGTTGGGATAGAAGGTGCAGGATATGCGTGGGCTCATGGAAGGTCATGGAACTGGCCAATCATCCAGTGAGGCTTGAGTGGAAGAGATTGCTCATGTAGGCCAGAAGAAAGGTACTCCAGGTAGAAGTAACAACAAAGTCAAAGAAAGCAGTCAGCAAAGAGATGGATAAGTTTGAAGCAAGATGAACCATGGGAACCAAGAGAGTGGCAAGAAATGTTTCTGACAGAGAGAACATTTGGTTCCAGGTCATTCTGGTCTTTGTAGGCCATGGTAGAGAGTTCAGATTTTATTTTAAATCCAGTCAAAGCCATTAGAAATTATGAGCAGTGTACATCCAATAAGCTAGGGATGGGATTCAAGGAAGACTTCTTGGTTTGGATGGAAACACAACAGAGTATTTATAAAATAATTTTTTTTTCAAATGTTAATTCAGTTTAATTCAATAAGCATTTGGAGGTGTATTTTCATCAGAACCCTCTCATGTTTAAGGGGTTAATGTCTAACTCAAATGGGAAATGGAGAATTCACTTAATTGAAAAGGTTCAGGGAGTTGAGTTTCAGGCAAAACTGAACACATGGGCTTGAATCTTGTTAAATGGTTTCTCTTCATCTCTTGGCTCTGTTTTCTTCTATGGTGACTTCACTCTAAGGAAGGGTCTTCCCATGAGATGCCAGCTGCTGGCCAACTCAGATTTGTAGTGTTATAATTTCACAACCCCTGCAGAGAGAGAGAGAGAGAGAGAGAGAGAGAGAGAGAGAGAGAAGGCTGCTGTTTCTTAACAGTCCTTGCAGAGGGCTGGCAATGATTTGTCCAATTTGGATGCCGTGAACATGATACAGGTACTGTGCCAGATGAACTGCTATAATTGGCTAGGCTAGGGTCACATGAATGGCTTTGCAGCTGGGGGTGGAGTCACCCTTAATTTCATGGACCAAATATGAAGAGCGAGGTGATTGCCCAAAGACATACTGGGACACTGGTGCATGGAGAACCTGAGAGATGGCAGGTAGACAGAACGACAGGTACCTACTACGAGCACCTGCCATTGTATGCAAGCTCTGCCCAGTTCTCCTGCAGGAAGGTCAGAAGTGAATAATTCAGTTTCTGCCCCCCAGATGTTCATAGGGTGTCAGGGATGCAGATACATACATATAAGCCTCTTTCATATGAGTACACCTGTGAAAAGTGCCCGATTTGATTGCATGTCCAGCACCAAAAAGCTCTGACTCCTTACTCAGTTGGCACCTGGGGCCAAGGCACATGTTTTCTCCCATTTCTATTTTAAGAGTCAGTAAATCATTTCTACTTTGGATGGCTAAGGTGAGTAGATCACGACGTCAAGAGATCAAGACCATCCTGGCCAACATGGTGAAACCTCGTCTCTATTAAAAATACAAAAATTAGCTAGATGTGGTGATGAGGGCCTGTAATCCCAGCTACTCCAGGTACTCAGGAGGCTGAGGCAGGAGAATCACTTGAACCTGGTAGGTGGAGGTTGCAGTGAGCCTAGATTGCACCACTGCATTCCAGCCTGGTGACAGAGTGAGACTCTGTGTCAAAAAAAAAAAAAAAAAAAAAAAAAAGTCAGTAAATCATTTTTAGTATCTTAACTGGATGTTAAATCAGGGTGTTTTTCTTGTTCCGTAATGTTGCATCGAGTTGTCTAAAGTTGACCTTCAGTCTAGTCCAAAATATGGAAATCAGGACTAAAGCTACTAGCACAGATAAAAATGGAGAACAGGTGCACCTGGGGAACCGTCTGGGGGAAGGAGGGATTCCACATGAGAAGTTACCTGCAGGGAACAGTTGGGTGGCTTGAGTTGCAGCCTGAGAATGACTGTAATAACTCTCCTTAGATTGATATATGCAGGTGGCACTCTGTTCCTCCTCACCCCTGTATGTCATCCGCTCTTAGAGCTGTGTTTTTTTTTTTTATTGCATTTTAGATTTTGGGGTACATGTGAAGAACATGCAAGATTGTTGCATAGTTACACACATGGCAGTGTGATATGCTGCCTTCCTCCCCATCACCTATATCTGGCATTTCTCCCCATGCTATCTCTCCCCCAACTCCCCACCCCCGCTGTCCCTTCCCTGTTTCCCCCAGACAGACCCCAGTGTGTGATGCTCCCCTCCCTGTGTCCATGTGTTCTCGTTGTTCAACACCCGTCTTGAACCTGGAAACCATCATTCTCAGCAAACTGACACAAGAACAGAAAATCAGACACTGCATGGTCTCACTCATAGGCGGGTGTTTCTTCGCTTCCTATAGCCATTTGGTTTTCCATTCATCACATATGTATTGAACCTTTTCGTAGTGACTGGCTAGTTATTCACCAGCTCGCTTCCTTCTTTGTCTTGGCCACACAGCTAGGTTATATTCCCCCAGCATCCCTTAAGTTCTCTGTGGCTGGATTCTGGTCTGTGGGATGTGGGATGATGTAAGGTCCACTTTGTTTCTGCAAAAGCCTCCTGTGAGGTTCGCCATGCAAACTTGCAGTATTCTGTCTGCCACCTGGAGGAAGAGGATATGGTTGGGGAGAGTGGAGCCACAAGATGGAAGGAGGAGTCTGGGTTCCTAAATAACACCAAGGAGTTTCAACCACCCAAACCCCTGCTCAAATACAAAAATCCACACCAGATTGTGACAGAAGTGAAAGATACATCCTCACAATGTTCACTTGTTGAAATTTTGGAGTTCTTTTTTTTGTTTTGTTTTTGCTTTAGAATATAGAATTTAGCCTCTGTTGAGTAATGACAGTTAGAAAATGTAAGAAATTGTGCCATGTGCTAGGCTCTCAGTGTTGAGCGAAGCAGGTGCAGCTCTGGGCTTGATGGAGTTTTCAGTCTTACCTGTTATTTTGTCTATTCCCACCCCCTCTTCACCTTCTTGCAGGTAATAACAGATGTTGTTGGGAGCAATAGTCTTAAAATAACTCTGGTAAATGCCCAGCAGAGCCGGCTGCTGGGCTGAGTTTGGAAAATGAACATGTTCATTGGTATTCTCCAGGCCTTTCTTGGAGTGGGGCTTATCTGTGGGTCACAGCCTGTTCCTTTAGGCCTCATGAAGCTTAAAGATTCTACAACTGTGCAGAGTAAAGAGCTTTTGTGTTATATACACAAACTGTACCTTTTTCTTTCTCATTTTTGTTCTCAAAACAGTCCTTCTAATGAGTTAGAATTTCATGAATCCAATAATCCATCAATCCATCCATCCATCCATCCATCCATCCATCTATACATCCATTCATGTATTTATTCTTTAGAGGTAGTTTTATTAATAATGGTTGTCTTTTGTGAAATGCTTCTATTCCAGATGCTGTGCTATTGATATAAATAGTCTTTTTAAATTCTAATGACAATCCCACAGGGTAGGTGCCCTGATAATCACTTAATAAATGATAAACTGAGGCCCTGAGACATTTCTTCAGAGTATGAGCCCATAGATTTTTTGGTAAAGCCTAGATTCTTAGTCATCATGCTGTCCTTCATTCTGCATCTATCGGGATGCCCTCAAATGCTGTGCCTGATGGAGGCACCCCCACCTAGAGAAGCTGGCTTGAAGGAGTTCATTCTGTATATGTGTGCATATGTGTGAAGATGGATAACTGAAAGGGATTGTCATGTAAACAAGTAATGCAGTTGGAAAGGTGCTGTGAAAAATAGCTGAGAGAATTTCAGGGCCCTGTGAGAGACTGGAGGGCACTCAGATGATTTAAGGTGATGACCAAACCCACAAACAGGGGAGCCGGGGACAAGAGTAGGGATGATTGAATCTAGAGTCAGACTGTTTGATCTTATACCCTCAATCTTCCGGTTGGATGTCTTTGGCTGGGTCAGTCATCTCTCTGTGACTCAGTTTCCCCACCTATAAAATCAGGATAATTTAGCTCATACCTAAAGGGTGGTTTTAAGTATTAAATAGGGTGGTCTCATAAGAATTAGCAGAGATAATACATTTTAAGTAGGGCTTAGCACATGCTACATTCTTGATAAATATTAGCTTATTTTGTGATGATGATGATGGTCATGGTGATGGTGATGATGGTCATGGTGATGGTGATGATGGTCATGGTGATGATGGTGATGGTCATCGTGATGATGGTGATGATGATGATAGTCATGGTTATGATCATGGTGATGGTGATGGTCATGGTGATGGTGATGATGGTCATGGTGATGATGATGGTGACAGTGATGATGTTGATGGTCATGGTGATGGTGATGATGATAGTGATGATGATGGTTGTGATAATGGAGGTGATGATGATGATGATTTGGAACCAGAATCCAAAGAATAAATGTTCCTGCTGTTTCGTTCATTGCAAATAATGTACATGTGTCTCTTTCTCCACACTCGTTATTGTCTCTCAAGTTCTGAATTGTCCCAGCTCTGCTATCAAACCAGGATTATGGCCCTGGGCAGAGTATACAACAAGTCTTGGTTTATTTTTCTATCTATAGTGAGTGAGAATAGTGGGCCCTGGAGCTGGACTGCCTGGTTTACAAGCTAGCTCCACCACTTATCGGCAGAATGCCCTTGAGGAAGTCATGTAACTCCTCAGAGCCCCAGCTATCTCATCTGAAAAATAGGGATGAAAATAGTAACTGCCACATTTAGGTGTTTTAAGGAATGGTAAAATGATTCATGTAAGGCTATTAGCCTCATTCCTGGCAAATGGTGACCTCTTAATGAAAAGTAGATATTCTCATTTTGAAATTAGGAAGTTCCTTCAACTTTACCTGGAGGCTTTTCTCTATATGTTTTATGTTTATTTTTACTTTGGAAAGTTGTATGCAGTGCCCCCAGCACAGACTTGTAAACTGATTTTGACACCATCTGATTCCTTTTTGCTCTCCGAGAAATATTCCTTTTTAATGAATATGATAGCAGGACTTACTCATTACCAGCTTATTTTAGGCAAGAGAGATTTTTAACTCATTACCCAGATAATTATTGCAGGTCTCTAGTTACCTTTCTGTTCATGGATTTGTTAAGGCCTGAGGATACATGGCAGAGTTTTCTTGGCTAAGATGGAAGAATTACTGAAACTCTCAGGGGAAGGTATGAAGCCCTTGGTGCACAGGGGGGTGGCCATGCCAGTCAATCAGTCCCTGACTGCTAGAGCAGCTCAGCTGCTTAGGGAACTGCTACAAGATTTCATTAATCATGGGATGTTTCTGGTGTACTTGAAAATGTTAGTTTTACTTATGGGAAAGAGGTCCAGACTTAAGTGTGTGTGTGCAGTGTACATGTGCATGTGGTAGGTTATACAGTGCCAAGGGGTCAAATAGACGGGTTGACTGTATCCTGTAGCGGTTTGGAGCAGGTGCTGGAAAACTTTTTCTGCAAAGTAGATATTTTAGCCTTTGCAAGCTGTAAGATCTCCGTTACAGCTACTCAGTTCTGCCAGTATAGTATAAAAGTGGCAAAAAGCTATATATAAGTGACGATGTGACTGTGTTCCAACACAACTTTATTGTGGACATTGCAACTTGAATTTCATATAATGTTCATGGGCCACAACTTGTTATTTTCTTTTTGACGTTTTCTGTTCTTTACAAGATAAAAACCATTCTTTTCTCATGAGCTGTACCAAAACAGGTGGTAGGTGGGATCTCGCTGGTGGGCTGTTGTTTGCTGAGCTCTGGATTACAGTCTGCATCTGTTGCAGCTTATTTCAAGCACTGCTTGTTTCATTATTTACTTCATCAGCTTGGGCACATTCTGTAAGTAGTCTGTGCCTCAGTCTCCTCATCTGCAAAATAGAAATCAGAGACTTCACAGGGTGGTAGAGAAAATTTATAAGAGTTAGCAGAGATTAAGTGTTTAAAACAATAGCCGGTGCATAGTACCCCATTGAGAAATATTAGCTTTTATTGTTTTCATTGAATTACTGTCTCATTGAATTCTTACAATTACATCATTACTGTCTCATTGAATTTTTACAACTACATCATGAAGAAAGTAGTATTTATAGTATTATTCCTGTTTCCTGGATGAAAACACTGAGGCACAGAGCTGTCACCTGTCTGAGGCCAGAGTTAGACCAAGACTTACTTATTTACACAAAGCAGTGGGGGCCTGTCTTTGATGAGTAACAAGGCTAAATTACTTCAAAACTGCTTCTGTTCTTTTTCTAATGATGCTCCCAGGATTCCCCAGCCATCGGAAATTGCCTGTGCCTATTAGAAAGTGTCATTTGGCAAGGGAATGAGGGCAGTGTTGGGGGGTTACAAGATGCAGGTGGCATCGGGAGGGAGTGGCAAATCAAATGAAAGCAGTAGAGGGGCAGTCCTTGCATTTTTTGGCATTTTCATCAGTTGTTCTCCTTTGTGGTCACACTCTGGTGTTTGCATTGGGGGCATCCCTGTTGTGGTTGCAAATCCCTGGAGGTTACAGTTGTAAGGTCTGATTTTATCCTCTCCCACTGCATTTTTTCCCTCTCTAATGCACCAGTTAGAAGATTGGCTGATTTTCATTTTCCCCGGAAAGTAAAATTTCAGCTTAGATCACAAGTGTCTGTGATGCACTTAGCAGCCACAACAGCTTCTAACCAGCAGCCCTTCCTCATTATTCCCTCTCTACCCAAAAGAATATTCAGGTCTATCGTGATTTCGAGATGCGTTAGCTACATTTAGAGTTAAGGATCAACTTTGGCTTCTGTGGAAGCTACCTGAGATTTAAAGGGTAAGAGCCATCCAATTTGGAACATGGTATTTTCCCTCCTTGCTCATATCATTTATGAAAGGATAAAAGATTTGAGAAAGTGTCAGAGTAGATTCTGGAGGTACTTACATTGCTAGGGCAAAGAAAAAAAATCATATTACCAATAGCTGGCTTATTTCTGCATGTTCCTATGTGGTCAGTTTCCAAAGGCCTTCCTCTTGGAAGGCATGTAGTCCCAACCTATAAGAATCTGCTCACCATAGAATGGTCCTCATGACCTGCCCCAGACCCACTCCACCCATCTTTGCCATTCAAGTCTACAGCATTTGGATAGATCAGTTCATTCTGTGTCACGGAACTCCTTATAATGTTTTGGACACAGCCCTGTGTCTCTGCAGGTTCAAATTCCCCTGAATGAGAGAAAAGTTAGAACCTTCCCTTTGTATCTCAGCTCCTCTACCCATTACTCAAACCCTTAGGAGAGCTGCTCTGTTGCTTATTATCTCTGCTTCCTCTGTAAAATGAGAGGGTAAGATGAATACCTTATGTATAGAGTTGCTGTGAGAATTAATATTTGTAAAACACCTGGAATAATATTTGTAAAACACCTGGAATATACAAAGCACTCCAAAAATGTTCTCTGGGATTAAAAACATTTGCTAATATGGGCTGGGAGAGTCACACTGCTTCCCAGATGCAATCCTTCAGTGACACCCCATTTCTTGTAAAATAAACACTAATCTCCTCAACCCGGCTTACAAGACCTTTTTCAGTTTACCCTTATGAGCGTATTCCATCAGTCCACCTTTCCTCTGCAGTGACACAGTACAGGCACACCTCAGAGAATCCAAGTTTGGTTCTAGACCACAGCAATAAAGCAAATATTACAGTAAAGTGAGTCAGACAATTTTTTTGGTTTCCCAGTGCACATAAATAATCAACTACAGTTACACTGTAGTGTGTTCAGTTTGAAATAGTGTTATATCTAAAACATACCTTAATTTTAAAATACTTTATTACTCAAAATGGGAATGATTATTTAAGCCTTCAGGGAGTCATCATCTTTTGCTGATGGAGGGTCTTGCCTTCATGAAATGTTGATAGCTGCTGGCTGATCAGGGTGGTGGTTGCTGAAGGCTGGGGTGACTTGGCAATTTCTTCAAGTAAGACCACAATGAAGTTGTCCACATCAATTGACTCTTACTTTTACAAAAGATTTCTTTGTAGCATGTGATGCTGTTTGATCTCATTTTACCCACAGTAGAACTTCTTTCAAAATTGGAGTCAATCCTCTCAATCCCTGCCATTGCTTTGTCAACTGGTTTAGACACTATTTGAAATCTTTTGTTGTCATTTCAACAGTGTTCACAGTATCTTCCCCAGGAATAGATTCTATCTCAAGACACCACTTTCTTGGATCATCTATAAGAAGCAACTACTCATCTGTTCAAGTTTTATCATGAGATTACAGCAATTCAGTCACATCTTCAGGCTCTATTTCTAATTATAGTTGTCTTTCAGTTTCCACCACATCTGCAGTTACTTCCTCTACTGAAGTCATAAATCCCTGAAAGTCATCTAAGAAGGCTAGAATCAACTTCTTCCAAACTCCTTTTAATGTTGACACTTTCACCTCCTTCCATGAATCATGAATGTTTTTAATGGCTTCTAGAATGGTGAATCCTTTTCAGGAGGTTTTTACTTCACTTTGGCCGGATCCACATCAGAGGAATCACTATCTCTACCAGCAGTGGTCTTACAAAATGTTATTTCTTTAATAAGAAGACTTGAAAGTTGAAGTCAGTCCTAGATCCATGGGCTACATAATAGATATTACTTACATTAACAGGCATGAAAAAACTAATCATTTACATCTCTCTTAGAGCTCTTGGGTGACCAGGTGCATTGTCAATGGGCAGTGATATTTTGGAAGGCTTTTTTTTTTTTTTTCTGAGCAGTAGGTCTCAACAGCAGGATTAAAATATTCAGTAAACATGCTGTAAACAGATGTGCTGTCATACAGGCTTTTTTTTTTTTTTTTTCATGGAGAGCACTGCAAGTGTAATTTAGCATCATTCTTAAGGGCCCTAGGATTTTCAGAATGCTCAGTGAGCACTGGCTTCAACTAAAAGTCACTAGCTGTTTAGCCCCTAACAAGAAAGTCAGCTTGTCCTTTGAAGCTTTGAAGCCAGGCACGAACTTTTCTCTATCTAGGCAAGTCCTAGATGACATCTTCTTCCAGTATAAAGATGTTTTATCTACATGAAAAATCTGTTGTTTGGTGTAGCCACCTTCATCAATGATTTTAGCTAGATCTTCTGGAAAATTTGTTGTAACTTTCTACATCAGCTCTTGCTGCTTCATCTTGCACTCTTATGTTAGGAAGAAGGCTTCTTTGTTTAAACCTCATGAACCGGCCTCTGCTAGCTTTCAACCTTTCTTCTGTAGTTCCTTACCTCTCTCAGCCTTCAGAGAATTGAAGAGAGTTAGGGCTCTGGATTAGGTGTTGGCTTCAGGAAATGCTGTGGCTGGTTTGATCTTCCATTCAGACCCCTTAGACTTTCTCCCTCTCAGCAACAAGACTGTCTTACTTTTTTATCATTTGAATTTTCACTGGAATAGCACTTTTTATTTCATCCAAGAGCTTTCCTTTGCATTAACAACTCGGTTGATTGGCCTAGAGGCCTAGCTTTTGGCCTGTCTTAGCTTTCAACATACTTTCTTCACTAAAAAGCTTAATCATTCTAGCTTTTGATTTAAAGTGAGAGATGTGCAACTATTCCTTTTACTTGAACATTTAGAGGCCATTGTAGGGTTATTCGTTGGCCGAATTTCAATATTATATGTCTCAGAATAGAAAGGCCTAAGGAAATGGAGAGAGACAGAGGAAAGGCTGGTTGGTGGGGCAGTCAGGATATACACATACAACATTTACCTATTAAGTTAGCCTTCTTGGATGTGCATGGTTTGTGGCATCTTAAAACAGAACAGTAACATCAAAGATCACTGATAACCGACCACCATGACAGGTATCGTAATAATTTACAAGTTTGAAATATTGCAGGAACTACTAAAATATGACACAGAAACAAGAAGTGAGCATATTCTGTTGGAAAAATGACACCAATACACTTGCTTAATGCAGGATTGCCAGGAACCTTCAATTTGTAGAATATGCAATATCTGCAAAATGAAATAAAGTGAAGCACAATCAAATGAGGCACACCTGATGCCTTTCAGTTGACTTAAGGTAATAATGTGCTGCAGCCAGTTCAGTCCAGCCCAGATTTGTTACATTTTTATGAAGTTTTCAAATGTTTTGTCAGATGCAGTTATCATTAAAAATTAAATTGTATCAACTTATAATTAACTCAATTATATTAAAACAAGGATAATGTATGCACAAAACTGACCATTTGCTAATAATTTTACTACTTTCTATGCTTATTTAGATCTATTATTTATGTATGGTGAAATCTGTATAATGGAAAGCTGCTGCTCCTCCCTTCCTAACACTTCATTCAGTGAAGTCACATTGGCAGCTTGAAACTAGCCATGCTGGAAGTATTTACCCCACAGGAACTGGCAGGTACTTTGGGGCTAGATTTCTTATTTTTGATCTAGAATGGCGGTCCACAAACTTTTTTCAGTAAAAAGCTAGATAAGTATCGTAGGCTTTGTGAGCACTGAACCCACTGTTGCAATTACTCAGCCCTGGAGCTGTAGAGTGGGAAACAGTCATAGAATATACATACGTAAATAAATGAGTATGGCTGTGCTTCAGTAAAACTTTTATTTACCAAAACAACAGGCTCATAGTTTGCTGACCTCTACTCTAGACTTATAGAAGTGGTAGAGAAAACATTAAAAATGCAAATTAAAATTTTAAAATGTGTTGTTTCTGGTAGCTGTTACATTGTATATTGCCCCTCAAAGTACAGGACACATTTTTAAACATTCGAAAACTATTATGGGATTCAGCAGAGAAGCTGCTCAAGACTGACAAATAAGTGAAATTCTGGCTTATGCCATTGTTTTCTTTTCAATCTTGCTTGTTAATTTAAATGGAAATGTCAATCAACATTGATATGGGAACCACACTTGCTCATCAGTTCTAACCGTAAGTTGGCTACGGATATATGTTTGGAAAAAAATCAACAAAAGCACTCTGTGAGAATCAGTTGGCTATGTGTATGATTTACAATAAAGTTTTATTATTTGTAAATTATGTGTTACTTATCTTTGAGATCAATGAAATGTATAATCAACATATATGTACCTAGATATGCATATGGTAGTTTTTGTTTAGAGCGCATTACAAAAGCAGCTTCTGTTTTCAGAAACACTGGGATGTGTTTGGATTTCTGGTTTCATCAAGAGTTGGTGTCTGACATCTGAGGATGAGCGAGGGGTCTAGATACCCATTACAGAGGAAGAGTCTGATGGGGAAACTAGAGGGAGTTCCCATCTGGGATTTAAATTTAAGTTTAGGGTTCCAGAAACACAAACGGAGTTGAAGCTCTGTCAGGCAGGAGAGATATCTCCATTTCTTTTTCTGCTTTCTCACCGTAAGGTAAATGTCAGTAGTAACCAGGTTTATTCCACAAGCATTCTGCAATGTGTGAGTAATTGGCCTGTCAATTGTGACAAGTTCTTCAAGCATGAGGCAGAGAAGTTTACTAACCAACATTACCAGGACATCACTGTTTGAAGGGGGCAGGCTCTCTTCAGATTCCAGGCCTTTGAGTGATTCCTCCACCTGAAACAATCTCTTCTTCCTTTTGCCTAACTCCTCCTCATTCTTTGATCTGTAGCTTAAATGTGACTTCTTCAAAATGACTTTCTCGATCCCTTCAATACCAAATGAGTTCTTCCCTTTATGCACATTTTCCTTGTGACACTTGCCTGAATTATAGTTAAATGATGAATTATGTGCTGGCTTATTATCTCCTTTTTATGAAAAGACTGCACGTTTCTCCAGGTAGACAGGTCCATCTTCTTCATCATTGTGTCTTTGGAGCCTAGCACAGTTTGTTGAAAATATTAGGCACTCAGTATATTCGTAGCTGAACTGAATTGTGATTTTAAAAAAATTTCAGAGTTTCAGCGTCAGCTCCATCCAGCCCAAGTTAAGTACTAATTCAGCAAGTTAGTTAAGTAATAAATGGCTATCGCTCTACTACAACATATTTGAATTCAGCTTCGAGGTGCCAGTAGTTGCTGAAAATCGATGCCCACTTTCTCCAGGTATAGTAATTATTTCTCATATTGTTATTGACTCTCTCTTTAAAGACCAGCCAGGACAAATCTATTTCTGAAGCTGTTGTAAATGATTTGAAGCAGGAAGATGAATGGAATGGAACAAGCGTTGTTTAAAAGAGATTTATCCCTCTCATTCTTGCTCAAGAAATGAGTGACCAGTTGCTACCAGCCCATCCCAAAAGCCAGGAGATAAAAGCCAGCAGCAGTTAATTTTCTAGTCTATGTACTAGTTACCACAGTCATCTAACCACTGATTTCCAAAGGTTTATTATAATTCTGATAAACAGCTTCTGTTTTCAGAAACACTGGGGGATGTGTTTGGATTTCTGGTTTCATCAAAAGTTGGTGTCTGACATCTGAGGATGAGCGAGGGGTCTAGACACCCATTATAGAAGAAGAGTCTGATGGAGAAGCTAGAGGGAGTTCCCATCTGGAATTTAAGTTTAGGATCCCAGAAACACAAATGGAGTTGAAGCTCTGTCAGGCAGGAGAGATATCTCCATTTCTTTCTCTGCTTTCTCAACGTAAAGCAAATGTCAGTAGTAACCAGGTTTATGCCACAGGCATACTCTGCAATGTGTGAGTAATTGGCCTATCGATTGTGACAAGGTCTTCAAACATGAGGCAGAGAAGTTTACTATCCAACTGGATGCCCTCAACAATTTGCATCTCAACAGTGTTTGTCACATTGGCTGGGTTTACATATCCAGACAAGTGAGGACATGCAGAAAAATATTTCACTGCTCCTCTGCAGTGCATTATTGATTGTGTGGAGACTAACATGCAAACTTATCAGCCCATCAGCAGACACAGAGTGAGTACTCCATAAATAGTTAGTATAATTGTTCTGTTTTTCTTATTAGAATCTATTTTTGTTGTGTTAAAAAAAAATCAGGTGATCTACTGCATGTATATGTGAGTTTTCGTTTAAAGGCATATAACCCAATTTGTAAATTATTTTCTCTGAGAAGAATACTTACCAAGGGAAAGAGTTAATGATTTGGCTGTGTAGAGCTCTCATTGAGTGATAGGTGACTGGTTCTGTGCTGAGTGTTTTTCATCATCGTGATCCCACGAGACATTCAGCATTCCATCTTCATCTTACAAACGAGAAAACCGAGGCTTCGTGAGGTTCTGTACATGTGCAAGATCACAGAACCGACAGGTGGCTGAGCTGGGGTTTAAAACTCCAGGGGACTTACTAAACGGCTTATGCTTTTAAGCACCAAACTCTACCAGGATATAAACGGCAGAAGGAACTCTTTAAATTGTGAAGAGAAAAGAAACACACACATTACACTAAACAAAAACTGGAGAACATACCCAATTAGCTGAATATGTATTCACTTATTCTTGCATTCTACAAATAAGTACTTAGCACCTATCATGTGCCAGTGACTTTTCTAGGGACACAGAGCAAACAAAATCCCTGCCTTGATGGTGCTTACTTCTTAGTGGGGAAAGACAGTGGATGACAGAATTGTAGGGAAAACAGAGTATGCCAGATAGCAACAAGGGCCATGGAGAAAATAAGGAGGGAAAGAGAACCAGGGTTGGAGTTGGTTGGGATTTCAGAAGGAAGGAAGCATTTGAGTTGAGATTTAAAGGAGGTGCAGAAGCCACATGACCATCTGGGGTCAGAGTCAGCAACATTGCCAATGGGCCAACTTTGGCCCACTCCTTATTTCCATGAATACAGTTTCATTGGAACTTAGGCAGGCCCTTAGTTTATGCACTGTCTGTGTCTGTTTTTGTGTTCAAATGGCAAAGTGGAGCAGTTTCAATTTTGTGGCCCAGAAAATCTTAAATAATTACTATTTGGCCTTTTATAGGAAAAAAAATATGTATCTACCTACATCTAGAAGAAGAGTTTTCCAGGCGGAGGGGACAGGCAGCACATATGAGTCTTAAGATGGGAGTGTGCCTGGTGTGTTTCAGGAGGCAGGTGTGCCTCCAACAGAATGAGCAAAGGGGTGAGTCAGGGGAAGGGCCTGGGCACCTGGGGGCCACTGAAGGGGAGAGAGGGAGGGTTCTGCAGAGCCTTAACAGGAGGACTCTAGCTCTTTGTGATACACTGACTGTCACAGGCTGAAGAAGCAACTCTAAGAGGGAGTTTAGCAGCCAGGGTCAACACTTGTGGAAAGCAGGGGTGGGCAGCAGGAGTGAGAAGAGGGAGAAATCCAGCTACAGTGCAGACCAATGGCAACCTTGGCCGCTCACTGGGAGCTTCAGAATTAACCCCATTTGGCCAGAGACAGTCAAGTCTCTATACTCCAGTGTTGATCCATCATTGAATGTAGGTCTTTCAATGACAATGACAGTAACAAGGAAGGTGCATCACCTGGGCTATGGCTGAGAAGCTGAGAGCCAAGAGCTGCCTGCTGACCACACTCCCAGCAGCTGGTGCCATGGGTCCTCCATTGAAGTAGGATCTTGGGGGCACATCACAATGTCCAGGACATAGAAGATGCAGGAAGTAACAGCTAAAGCAAGACTAATTAGGAGGCTACTCTGAAAATCTAACTGAGAGATGAAGGTGGCTTGAACCAGGAGGTGGCAAGCAGTTGGCTGACTCTGACTGTCTTCTGAAGGTAAAGCTTTTATATATTGTTCATGGCTTCAGATCACCTTAAAGGAGCAAAGTAAAAGGAAACAAGCCAAGGGGAAAGGCTTCAAAGATTCTGGCTATGTTATTAAGTCTCCCCACCCACTCATTACCATTCATGATGGTCTTTGGTTAGTTTAGGTTAACCTGTGCTCATCGTTTTCCAGGGTGTGCAGAAGGAACACCATTTAATCACAAATGTTCCAATCACAAATGCTTCAATGACAGGGGGAGAAGCTGTCACACCAGACAGGGCAGATAAGTCCTTGTCGCATGGCTGGGTCTGTCCCTGCAGTGACTGTGCTATTCATAGCAAGAATGTTGTGTTGCAAAACTTGGCATGAAACAATACAGTTATTTATGCAACTTCATGGCGTAGAGTATCGCCCTGGATTTGAGATTCTGCTATAGCACATGAGTGGGCAAATCAAGAAATTGTATTTCGTAATTTGTTTCCAGTCTGACAGAGTGCTGTGTGTAATAGGTGAATAAGCTTATAGATTTTAGCACATTTATTGCAGTGTGATGTGGTTTGACACAGTGTCTGTGAGCTGTGTGGGGGGCGAAATGGAAGATTTAAATGGATTCCAGTTTCATTATCTCACCGTGATCTGAGGAAAGCAAGACCAAAATGTTGCCACCCAGTGAAGCACTTAATCAAATTCCCTCCCAGGTTGAACAGCACCGTTCTGCCAAAGAAAGCTATTTGCTGGGTAGACTGTTTAGCAAGTTGCATTTTTAACTTGGGTGCCAAGCCAGCCAATGGAGTCTAACAGGCTTCGCTTACAATGTGCAGGGCTTGGCTATTTACATGAGATTGACAGTAAGAGAAAACCAGATGCTATACTCACTAGGCTGATTTAGAGGTTTCTCTGCTCATTTGAATTCAGCCAAGCTAGCCAGTCTAGCCCTGGGAAAACATGCAAGAGTAAAAAAAGAACCAATAGAAGCAATTCATGAAAAACCTGAAGTGCATAGGAAATTAATTCCGCTGAGTTTCCAAACCAGTCAGTAAGCTGCACTGAGGTTTTGCTTTCTATGTTTCTCCTTTGCTTAGAGACTGGTCAAAATCTTGAAGCCACTTGTTGATTTTTCTCTCTTTAAACTGCTTTGATGGAAGAACACCCAGGGTGTAATGGGCACCTGGGTGGGTGGGTGCCTAACTAAATATATTTATATAATCCTTGAAACATGTTGAACTTTGGAGGTGAAGGAAGGCCCAAAAGACAGAGGGGAGTTGTTAAGGGAAGAAAAACACAGAACTTCTTACAGGTTGAGACTGTGCCATTCATTGATTCTAGAAAAGTGTACAGGGGTTCTGTCACATGTCAGACACAATGCCAGCTTCCTAGATGTACTGATAAATAAGTTGCAATTCTTGCTGCCATGAGCTAATGGTAAAAATAAACAGAGCATTGGAACACACAGGCATAAGTGCCATGTGGTAGCATCCCATTCCAATGCCTAGTACATATTAGGAACCCACTAAATATTTGTTAAAGTTCATTTTGAGATGTTATTTTTTTTCCTCTCTCCACTAGCTTACATCTGTTCAAGTCTCCCATAGTTAATACTATAATTTTTCTCATATTTGTCACCAACAAATTTCAGAAAAATCAGTCTACACAGTCGCTTTCTCCACCTTCTTATGATGTACTCACTGTCTTTCCCTTTCTCTCCTTCAGGCAATTTGATTTGCTATCTTTTTCCACCACTTTAAGAGAAGGACGCTTGATGGGGCTCCCACAGCTGGTCAGATGGCCTCTCTTAGTTTTCTTCCTCAACCCCTTCCTTGTGTTGAAGTTGGGCAGTTCCTCCTCCTTTCACGTCTCAGATGCAGCATAATTTTGTTTTCTTCCTCCCCTCTGAATATTCCTTTTCTGCCTCTCTGCATTCCTTTTCCTCTTCTCACTACCTAAGTGATTTTTAAAATTATTCTCTTTCTGTGCCTTCTCCATCAGCATTAGTTTCAAGTTATCTTGTCATAGTTTCATTTAAGAGATAATACCTGAATCTGTATCTTAGCCCTGAACCCTCTAGAACAATTTCATTTGTGTGCTGGGCACCTGGATGCCCCAAAGGCAGGTGAACTCATCATGTCAGGAGCCAAACTCATTCTGACTAATTTTATTTAGTGCTATTTCCATTCACTTGGTCATCTAGGTGGAGAACTAAGGATCAAGATGGAGCCCTCTCCCATGACTCTATCTTTGCTGCCCTCAGGCTGACCCAGTGGCCATGCCGTGTCAACTCGTCCATCGCTATATTTCTCTACTTTGCCTATGTTATTTCCATTTCACCCCACCATTGGGTGACACCACAGCATCTGTTTTACCTCCTACTGAACAAAAGAAATGTAATCCTTGAAACATGCTCCTTAGCGTGGAAGAGAAGGGTGGTATGATGACTTATTTCAAAATGATCTTAATGATCTTAGTTTTAACCAGTGCCCCAGCAGTCTTGCATTTTATACTTAAACAACATATTTCAGTGCAGAGGTTTGTAGTGTAGTGGGAATTTGAGGGTAGCTTTTCAATTCTGGTCTGTTTGATTCTTGACTGTTGACCCCAGACACAGAGATGTGGCCCTGCAGAACCTGCCCTGAGTTCTACAGAGAACACCTTTTCTGAGTGCCACCGAGAACACCTTCCGCATATTTCCTTCTCCTTTTCCTCTTCTTCCATAATCTCTAGGTTCTTTTACTGCATTTTTTAAAACCGCTTTACTGAGGTATAACTGATATACAAAAAAATTGCTCCGATTTAATGTATACAATGTAATGAGTTTGGATATATACAAGCACTGGTGAAATCATCACCTTCGTAATCAAGGCCTCAATATCTGTCATCTCCAAAAGTTTCCTCATGCTCCTTAGGTTTTTGTTTATTCATTTGTTTGTGGTGATAATACCCAACATGCAATCTACCCTCTTAATAAAATGTTTAAGTGCACAATACAGTAGTGTTTATTATAGGCACTGTGTTGTATAGCAGACCTCTAGAAGTTACTCATCTTGCTAAACTCTCCACCTGTCACACACTCACTACGTTTCATGAAAGTCTGTCCTCTGAGATGGGCTAAGAGTTAGTCTGCTCTCGAAGAGTCTCTTGCTAGAATATGATGGGTATTTCATGGTGAAAAGTGAAACACCAATAAAAATAATCAGTTATTTCCACTATAAAAATAAACATAATGGCCAATATGTTATTCTGAAACAGAATTCGGCTTGTTACCTGGCTTTACCATGCACAGAGGCCCTTAGTTTGTGTTCATGTCAAATTCTAGGAACATGAAGATGTGGAAAGCCCGTCTCAAACAAAAGTAATCCTCTTGTTGGAGTCCTCACCTAATATCTCTCTGTTTCTTACCCATTCACTTTTCAGATCTGTGCTTTTAGCACATCACCTTCTGCCCTAAAACGTTTAGTGGCTCACAAGCTGGTTTCCAAATTCCTTAGCCTAGTGTTAACCCTCCGCCACCTTTTGTTAATGCACTTTTACACTTTTCTCTTTAGTGCTGTAACTAAACAGCACTACCTACTATAACAGAAATGTGCCTTTCAGGTTCCTGACGCCATGCCAATATCTACCATTTCCTTTTCCTAGAATTCTCTCCTCCTTCTCCTTATTTACATCCTATCCATTCTCTAGTGCATTTGTGGAAAAGGTCATCTCTTTCTGGAGGCATTAGCTCTCCATGCCTTAAAATTTCATATAACCATGGCGGTTCCTTTTGTCACACACATTTCACGTATTTCTCTGACTGATGTTATTCATGAACATGTTTTACCATTTATTCTGCTGCATCTACAACCCCTGGTGGCCAGTGGCTGTCTTACTAATTTTTTATTCTCTGTGCCTCACACGTTATAGACTTTCCAAAGGCTTTTAGTGGACAAAGTTAATGCAGAAATGAGTTAAATATTCAAAGAAGCAGTTAGCAAAATATGTTTATTATTCTTTCCTTTGGAAGTGAATCCTTGCTATTCCCTACCCCTGGGTACTGTGCACTGGCTACGATTGAGGTATCATAGTCACTCCTCATTCACTTTTCAGTTAGTTCTAATTGCATATCATTTTATTCTTTACAATAAAGATAACTTGTTAATGATCTAACCAGATGTGATTTAACTATTATGTTTTGTAGTGATTACATAAATTAGAGGCAAAATCGTTCTCAGGTGATATGCCCTTATGTGTGATTTAGACAGGCTGACTACCTACTTCTAGATAAAGTCGTCTTCTGCCAAGATAGGGCTAGATGTCCCCACCCCAAAGAGCCAGATCCCACCTATCAGGGAGGAAAAGTTTCCTACCAACAATTCTCATTTAAATGTAAATTTAGAAGCATGTTTAGTCCCTGAGTCTTATTGCGCTTTGGACTTGTTGAAGTTTTCCTCATGAAATATGCTTTAGTTGTGTTGGTAAATTTAAAGAGTGAGAGAAGACCACATAACAGTTTACAAAGGTAAGAATCATTTAAGCCTACTTATCTTCCCTGTTTTAGCAATGAGGCAGATTCTGTTAATTTATTTTTAAAAAGTGTTAAGAGAGGAAGTGCTATTTCAAATTAAAGGAAGGCACAAGAATTTGCCTTTAATTATTTAAAATAGTTTAAATCTTGGTTCAACTGTATTTCAGACAACACCTTGTCTCTACAAAAGAAAAAAGAAATATGATGACATTCAGACTTTGTCAGCCTTTTGCACAATATTAACAAGTTAAAAAAAAAACTGTTGGTTCTGAATGATGAGATATTACCCGAATAGTATATATTCAGAATGGAATATTGTTTAATCTTTCTTTCTTTCTTTCTCTTTCTTTCTTTCTCTTTCTCTTTCTTTTCTTTTCTTTCATTTTTTTGAGATCGTGTTTTGCTCTGTTGCCAGGCAGGAGTGCAGTGGTGTGATCTCGGCTCACTGCAACCTCTGTCTCCCGGGTTCGAGTGATTCTCCTGCCTCAGCCTCCCAAGTAGCTGGGATTACAGGCAAATATCACCATGCCCAGCTAATTTTTTGTATTTTAGTAGAGATGGGGTTTTACCATATTGGCCTGGATGGTCTCCATTTCCTGACCTCGTGATCTGCCCGCCTCGGTCTCCCAGAGTACTGGGATTACAGGCATGAGTCACCACGCCCGGCCCAATCTCATCTAACTTTCCAAGAAGGCTTCTTTTCCTTGAAAAGATACTGGAACTCTTGGTGTTGGCTACCTATGAAAATATGTCAAACACATAGATTCTACATCTCCAGGTATTCAAAACTGATTATCCCTTAATTTGCATGTGAAAGCAAATTACCACCTAATAGACCATTTCTCTGGCAAACCGTTTTTATCTTAATGAGCAGAATGCAGAAGCCTATTACAACCTGATTTTAAAACCTCCATGCCACTCAACAGCTTACTCATAACACTGACCAAAAGGAGGCAACAAAGATGTAAATATTCTTATTTACAGTATGGACTGAGCTCATATCTGTCTACTCAGCATTTTATTATAATGCTTGTCATCCCCACAGAAACAATAGTTGATTGATTTCTTATGTAAGAGACTTGAGTACTTTAATTCTGGGTGGAATTCATCAGCAACTTCCAGCTGATGAGATGACATTCTACATTTGGCGAAACTGGACTGCATTTAATTATTGCAAACTTCAAATTGTGTTATCCCACTTTCCAGATAATGTACAGCATATTAGCCCAAACCACTTTCTTTAGAAGTGTCTTTAAACAGAGATGGGCTGTACCTAGATGGGGATGGAATATGGCAATGTATCGGTTAGCCTTTGCTGTAATAATGCTGCATAACAAACCATGTTACAACTCCATGGCTTACACATTGCTCCACAGGCTGAGAGGTTGGCTCATGTAGGCTGGGTTCAGCTGTGCCTGGCTCCAGACTGTGGGTTTCATTCAGTTCTGCTCCATGGATGTCTCATTCTTCTGAGGACACCATGCTCCTTTGGAAACATTCTTTTCCTGATGGAGACTGAAAGGTTCCAGATTAGCATATAGAAACACATGATGCTTCTTGAAGCCTAGGTAGGAACTGGTGCTCAGTTACTTCTACCCACCGGGTAAAGCCAGTCCAACATCAGTGGGAGAACATTCTGTTTGGAAGAACTTCAAAGACTCATAGCAAAGGGTTCCATACAGGGAGTAGTGAAAAATCAGGAAAAATAATGCATTTGATCACAGCTGCTTTGTTTTAGGGTTTACATAAGAGAAATAACTCTTTAAAAGGGGTTACCTCCTTCGCATGCCTATATTTTTAAAAGTAAGTATATTACTCTACATTGAATAACCCAAGCTCAAAGTATTTTAGAGTTAACCTTGACCTAGTATATATGCTCTCTCAATCTCACTCTCCCCTACTCCACTGAACCCAACAATGACCACAGACCTTCCTTTCTTCCGCTTTTACAGCCCAAAACTTGTCCTGTTCAGTGTCTGCTCAAAAACCCGTCAGTCAGTGAATCCCTATTTCCCACTGATATAGCTCAAACCCTCGGCTAGCTTTACACTATCATTCACAATATGTGGTTTTTCTCTTCCATCATTCTGCATGAATTTACATCTCTGTCTTTCCTTTCCTCTGCTAGGACACTCTCTTTCTCTTTCCCACCTGCCTGGTGAATTTATATTTATCTGTTAGAGCCCAACTCAAACTTTACAACATCTGCATATTCTTCACTAATCCCCTGCAGGGTTTTTTCTGCTTCCTTATCTGTGGTTTACAAGCATTTTATACATATGTCTATAAAGCACTTATAATAATAGACTGAAATTAGTCATTCATGTGTCTTTTGCTGCTAGCCTGTGAAATCCTTGAGGATGAGTGTACATGTCTCATTCATTTCCTATCCTCAGCATTTATCTCCATGCCTGTAACATTTTAGACTTCAAATAAGGTGGTAGTATTAAAAAGAAGGAGATTGTAAAAATAAGCATTTAAGAAAACAAAGGAGAAATGGCCATGGCACAGACAGATATGTTCAATCTCACTATTAATTAAAGCAACTAGCCACAAAGAAAAATTATAGGAGATCAATTTTTATTCTTCAAATAGGAAATTTTGTTTTTAAAAATACAAAATTCAATGTTAAAAATGGGGATATCTGATATTGTCAATAGGAGTCTAATCTACAACTTTTAGGGATTTTTATCATTTCTTTTTCTCAAATACTTAAATATTTTCATGTGTTGACTCAGAAATTTGATTTTAAATAATTTATCTAGTGGAAATAAAGATGTGAAAAAAATTACATACGGTTACTGATTTATGGCATCATTAATAATAGGAAGAAAATTGAAACACTCTAAATTTCTTACAATATCAGACAAGTTAGATAAATCATGGTGTAGATAGATCTAACATTGGGCCAAAAAGTCTGCCATTATTAAGAGGGGTAGTTAATTAAATGGGGAAAGGTTTACCATGTATGTTCCAACATAAGAAATTAAGAGCACAAGAAATGACAATTTTGTAAAATATAAGGGGCTATTGTTAGTTATCTCCCATGTAAGCCAAAAAGTGAACCTGAAAGAAATACAGCGTAATATTAATAGTGATTAGATTTGGATATAGTAATCACAGGATGACCTTATGTTTTTGCTCTTCTCTAGTTTCCACATTTTCTGCAGTGAACATACATATCATTAATAGTAAATGAAAAGATCTAAAAATATTTTTAACATATAATTATGATACAGTAACTTGTACTGTTAACTGGGCTTATACGAGCTCTAAATTATTGATTATGTATAGCACTTTATGTGAGTTCTGCTACTTTTGAGCCTTGACTTATTTATTTTCAGATTGGCTTCCGTTTCTCTTTTGTAATTAAAAACCGAAATGAATTTTCTAAATAGAATTGTTCTTAATTTAAATATGAAATTCTGTTTCTCTAATGTAATTGTACCTGAATGAAAGTAACTGCAACGAGAACTATAAAGGAAGATAAAGTAGGAATATAATGTATAGTTTTTCTCTGCATAATTGTAACTCTGCAGAACGAATACTCCCAGCAGAAAAGTAATTTAAATTATATCACAACAAATGCCATATTTTAAAATAGAAACTATCCATCATTTACTGAGTAAAGCTGGTAGCAAACCATATATCTGGAGAATATACTGAGAATTCCTCCATGAGTCCATTAAAAACAAATTCATTGGTTTAATTCCACCACATGCTGAAGTAAAGTATAAGTGACATTAATGTAATTTTAAGTGCATGAAATTATGAATTACATATTTAGAAAAAAATTATGTAAGAGAGTAACCATTTAAAATAATTTTTATTGTAAAATATTGAAATGTATACAATGTGAACAGAATAGTGTAATAAATCCCATGTATCTGTCACAACATCAGTTTTTATTTTTCAGTGCAATTTCTATTTTGGAGATGATTTTTAAAAATTTAAAACTAACGTTCTTGTCTTTATCTTATGGGCAAAACCAGTTTTGAACAACAGTGAACGTTTTAACAATCATAGACAAGTGTTAATATGTTTTTTGTTTTTGAGACAGGGTCTCACTCTGTTGCGCAGCCTGGAGTGCAGTGGCACTATCTGGGCTCACTGTAACCTCAAACTCCCCAGACTCAGGCAATCCTCCCACCTCAGCGTTTTGGGTAGCTGGGCCTGCAGGCACACTCCATGACACCTGGCTAATTTTTGCATTTTATTGTAGTATACAGAATCTCACCATATTACCCAGGATGGTCTCAAACTCCTGGGCTCAAGCACTCCACCCACCCAGTTTAGCCTCCCGAAATGCTGAGATTATAGGGGTGAGCCACTGTACCTGGCTATGCTACTAATAAATATTTTGCAGGCATCATTTGAAATCTGTTGGAGCAAATGCTCTAGCAAAGACATGAAAATGTATTTTTCACCTAGACAAACAATAGACATACCTTTCATTCATTTACGCAATTTGAAACACAGACCTAACACTCAGCATTCTTCTCCTTGGTCAGCATAAAAAGTATGAATATGGAAAACATGTCAAGGGTTATTCCTCCCCCGCGGTTAATGTTTTCTCACATTCCTTTCCAAAGATCCTTCTCTGCATCTTTTACATTAAAAAATCATGCCATAAATGTATTTTTAATACAAATATTTTCTGTTATAAATATGACATATAAAAATTTTAAGCTATTCAGGTGTATGTAATTAAACTTGATTTTTTACAGAAAAATTTGAAATTGTTATAGTGATTAATTGATTTGTTCACCTGGCATATATTAGACGCCTACTGTATGCCAGGTGCTCTTTTAGACTTTGGAGAAAACAGTGAACAAGATGTATAAAGGATCCTATCTTTAAAGCACAAAGTTTTCTCCAGCTATTTCTTAATGGAACGATTAAAGAAATCTTCACCTCCAAAAAGTTCGAATCTAACTCAGCTCCCCTTACTTGATCAGGCCCATTTCCACCCCCATCAGTTCAGTTGACAGAGATAGGATGGTACCTCTTCCAGCATGTTGCAGGAATACCCAAGAAGCAAATACCCAGCTGGAACAACAAAGGTCGAAGCACAGCAAGAGGATGATTGTCACATGAGTAACTAGAATAACACTGAAAAATGGTGTGTGCCTGGGCCTCTACTTTGGTCGCTTTTGTAGTTATTTTTCTTTTTTCTTTTTTCTTTTTTTTCTTAAGAAAGAGAGAGAAGAGAAAGAGAGAGAGAGAGAAAGAAGGAAAAAAGAATGAAAGAAAGGGAGAAAGAAGAAGAAAAGAGGGAGAGAGAACGGGAACCTTGCTCTATTGCCCAGGCTAGAATGCAGTCTAAAAATGGGTATTGAAAACCTTTTTTATACTAATAATTGTATTGTAGAATGGAGACAGGAAGGAATAAGGGAGGAAAATAACGAACAAACAGCCAACCAATATTTCATTTAAACCTATGAAATGCTACGCAACTGCTGGGGAGTAATTTACTTCCAATTATGTGGTCACCTTTAGAATAGATGTGATGTGTTACTGAAAAAAAATGTATGTTTTGTAGATTTGGAGTAGAGAGTTCTGTAAATGTTTATTAAGTTTACTTGTTCCAAGTCTGAGTTCAAGTCCCGGGTATCCTTGTTAACCTTCTGTCTCATTGATCTGTCCAATATTGACAATGTAGTGTTAAAGTCTCCCACTATTATTGTGTGGGAGTCCAAGTCTCTTTGTAAGTCACCAAGAACTTGCCCTATGTATCTGGGTGCTCCTGTATTGGGTGCGCGTACACTTAGGATTGTTAGCTCTTCCCGTTACATTGATCCCTCTACCATTATGCAATGTCCTTCTTGTCTCTTTTGGTCTCTGTTACTTTAAAGTCTATTTTATCAGAGATGAGAATTGCAACTCCTGCTTTTTTTTTTTTTTTTTTTTTTTTCCTCTTCATTTGGTTGGCAAATCTTCCTCCATCCCTTTGTTTTGAGTCTCTGTATATCCTTGCATGTGAGATGGGTCTGGATGCAGCTTACCGATGGGTTTTCTGGAATGGCTGATACTGGTTGTTCCTTTCTATATATAGTGCTTCTTTCAGAAGCTCTTGTAAAGCAGGCCTGGTGGTAATGAAATCTCTGAGTACTCGCTTGTTCGTAAAAATTTTTATTTTTCCTTCACTTATGAAACTTAGTTTGGCTGGATATGAAATTCTGGGTTGAAAGTTCTTTTCTTTAAGGATGTTGATATTGGCCCCCACTCTCTTCTGGCTGTAGGGTTTCTCCTGAGAGATCTGCTGTGAGTCTGATAGGCTTCCCCCTTGTGGGTAACCTGACCTTTCTCTCTGGCTGCCCTTAGTATTTTCTCCTTCATTTCAACCCTGGTGAATCCAACAATTATGTGCCTTGGGATTGCTCTTTTTGAGGAATATCTTTGTGGTGTTCTCTGTATTACCTGGAGTTGAGTATTGTCCTGCCTTGCTAGGTTGGGAAAGTTTTCCTGGATAATATCCTGAAGAATATTTTCCAGCTTGGATTCATTCTCTTTGTCACATTCAGGTACACCTATCAAACGTAGATTAGGTCTTTTCACGTAGTCCCATATTTCTTAGAGACTTTGTTCATTCCTTCTTAACCTTTTTTCTCTAATCTTGTCTTCTCGTTTTATTCTGTTAAGTTGGTCTTAGACCTCTGAAATCCTTTCTTCTGCTTGATCAATTCGACTGTTAAAACTTGTGCATACTTCGTGAAGTTCTCATATTGTGTTTTTCAGCTCCATTAATTCACTTATATTCCTCTCTAAATTGTCTATTCTCCTTAGCATTTCGTCAAACCTTTTTTCAAGGTTCTTAGTTTCTTTGCATTGGGTTAGAACATGTTCTTTTAGCTCACAGAAGTTTCTTATTATCCACCTTCTGAAGCCTGATTCTGTCAGTTCCTCACATTCATTCTCCATCAGGCCTTGTTCCCTGGGTGATAAGGCACTGCAATTCTCTGTTGGAGGAGAGGCATTCTGATTTTGGGTGTTTTCAGCCTTTTTGCGCTGGTTTCTTCCCATCTTTGTGGATTTATCCACCTGTCGTCTGTGTAATTGCTGACTTTCAGATTAGGTCTCTGAGTGGACGTCCCAGCTTGTTGGTGATGAAGTTTTTCTGTTTCTTAGTTTTCCTTCTGTGGACGCCCCCTCACCCACAGAGCTGGACCTTCCCGGGTTGAGCTGTACTTGCTGTGAAACTCTCAATCCTCAGCAGTTCCAATTGCTGCTTCTTTTTGGCGGGGGGAGCGGGGGGGGGAGCGGGGACCAGCCTTCCCCTGTGGCGACCCACTACGCCAGCTGAAACAGCGGAGTTGAGATTCGTGGCACTTTTCTGCCCGGGAATCTCCCAGTCTGGTTCCCCCACTTCAGTCCACTTTTCAATCAGCTGAATGGGAGACTCTGCCTTCCCAGAGCTCCAAACACCAACCAAAAGGGCACTCAGTCCCGCATACTCTGGACTGAGAACCGCCGCGCTGGCTAAAAGAGTGGCACTGGCGACCCGTGGGGCTCCTCCGCCGGGAATCCCTGGTCTGTGGGCAACAAAAATTCGTCTGAAAATGTGGCATCCACTCACTCTCTGCGCTTTCACTGGGAGCTACAATCCTGAGCTGCTGCTGATCGGCCATCTTGGATCTCTCCCGTCATTTTTCATAGGTTGGACTTCTTGCCCTCCAGAGATGATGAACCACAATGTACACCTATCTGTGGGTAGCAGTTTGGGATTGTTCCCTGGGTTCCTAGGGATTTTTCTGAAAACAAGGATAGGATTTTCTGAACCCAATTCGTCCAGTTAATGTATCTATACATTGTACTTCTCTCTCTTTCAGGCACAAATCTCTGGGCTGGCTTCCAGAATACCAGGTCCCTTTCCTCTCAATTCCTGTGTATCCTATCCTTCAAGCTCCAAGAAGGAGCTGTAACAGGGTTAGAACAAAGATCTCCCCCTCCCTGCAACTCCTGGATAAAATCACAGCAAAGCTGTAGTTTTCGAGTGCTTAGCACATGCTAGGCACTGCAGTGAATACTTCCCTACACATTATCACATTTAAGCTCCACCACCTATTTCAAGGGCTGGGTGAATTTATATTCTTGTGGTACATCTGAGGAAACTGAGACACAAATAGCTTGGGTCATTTGTACAAGGTGCAGAGCTTATATAATGGCAGCTTGGCAGTAGCACCCAGTTGTATCACTCTAAACCCCAGAGCTTGTGGCCACCATACAAGGCTGCTTCTCACAAGAGACGTAAATTTTCGTATGTCTCACAGGTAGCATTGAGAGAGTTAATTCTTTCCAGTACTGAGAGCGGTGAATTTTAAGACACGACTTTTTGGCAGAAATGCAATCTAGGTGGCAAATCAGCAACGGGTTAGATTCCACATTAAAACTCAGAATCTGTGATTCAGAGTCTACAAGCTAATGTGCAACACTTTAAAGGCTCTGGGAAACAAAAGAATGCTGTTTCATCTGGTTACCACCTCAGACTCAGGCTGACTTGGATTTGTGTGCATGGGGTGATGCCGTTGCAATGGTAGCAGCTTTGGTTCATGGAGTTTTGGGAAGAAATCCAAGCTTCAGTAGCATTTAGCAACCTGATGCATTATTAAAAATACAATGCGTAGCTGGGGACTGATTTTGACATTTTAAACATAATTTTTCTCCATTAATAGAGTACCATAAAGCCAGCAATAACAACATTACAGAAAGCTGAAAAAGAAAATGAAAGCTAAGACTCATCCATAATCCAAGTGTTCTTATATAACTATAACTTACTTGTCCTAGAATTTTTCACGTGGTCCCATCATACATCATCATCATCGGTCATCATCACCTTTTTCTCTTTTAGGTATAAGCCTTTTCTTGTGTTATTACATCTCTTCATAAATAGGATTTTTCATAGTGACATATATATCACTGAATTAATAAGCCATAATTTAAGTAACCATTTCCACATTACTGAATATTTAGCTTGTTCTTTTATTCCCCTCCAGTTTGACACTGAAAACATCAGATCTGGCCCTCTGTTATTTGACTTCTAGGAAATAATTTTCTAGAACTAAGATTACCAAGTCACTAATATTTTTATGGTTTTTAATGCATATATATTGCCAACTGCTTTTCAAACTATCGTAGTATTTGAAAACACCATCAAAATATATCCATTCACAAGGTAATTACACTGTCTTCATCATTAGTCATTACTTTTTTAAAACCTAATTGCTAGCATAAGAGGAAATCTATATATCTATGTCTTTCTTCTTTCTCTCTCTATATATACAGTTTATATATATATATAAACACATATATCATACATACTATATACATGCATGGCATGTGTGTTTATATATACATACATACGCATGACGTGTGTTTATATATACATACAGTATGATGTGTGTGTATATACATATATTTTAAATAATTTCTAAATCATACTCAAATACAGATAATAGTACTTTAACATTTTCTTTAAAATCTAGGCAAACCTGACATACTTTCATCATTGAAAGTAGAAGATGTCCTCATTATTGGCAGGCAAATAGATTCTGAAAATGAGAACCGGATAATTAATCTAAGATTCGTTTTTCATTTTTTAAAATAGCGTTATTACTTTAGCAGAAATATGACTTTATGCCTTCATAACGAATTGTACTAACTTATGAGTAAAATTGTCCTATTAAATAATACATTTTTATTTAAAAAGCCAAGAGACATACTAGAAGAAATTACTCCACTTATTTTTTTCTCGAGTAAGTGGTTTATGTCATCATACCTATATATACAATTTTATTTTCCCAAGACCTAGAAAAGAAATCCCAAGTTAATTTTCTTACATTTTTACTTAAAAAAAATTTTCATCTTATACAGAAGTTGCAAGAGTAATACCATGGTTGGAAATATTCTTAATCGTTTGTTTTGTTTCGGTATGATATAGACATTTTTTGGTGATCGTTTACAATTTAACTTCCTGGAATATTAAAACAATTATTAAGAACTTAGTGTTTTGATTAGAACAGCCCCATTTCTTTCATTTTTATATTCCTGACAGTGAAAATTGCTGTGCAAATAGTAGAAACTCAGAATATGTTGTTGAACTGAATTGATTGTCTTAGTCCTCTTCTATACAAGCATTTCCTAAGACAAGGTGATTGACACAAACAAGCAGAAAATATGCTCCTTCTATGCAAGGAGTTTTATTTCCAGTGGGACTGTTTAATCAGAATAAAATGTTGTCATACCACGGATGACTGCCCTGCCCTTAGAAGTCAGTTATTTTATGATGGAGAGAAAACTGTGGCCCTTAAATCAGTATTGTCAGGATCACCTGGGATCTGGGTAGACATTCATAATCTCCATCCAAAGCCTGTGGAATTGGAATCTACAATTAGAAGACCCTCCGAAGAGTTGTATGCACTTAAAAGTTTGAGGTGTGTTTATTCAGGTAACTTTCCTTTCTTCTGCTATAATTTTTAGGTGTAAATGGAAGGGCTAGATTTTTTCGTGCATTGGCAGATGTGTATATTTTTATTAGCGCAGTGCTTTTCAAAGTGTGGTCCCTGGACCAGCAGCATCTGCATTATCTGGGAACTTATTAGAAATGCAAATTCTTGGCTCCTCCCTCAGATTCGAATCAGAAACTTTGGAGAATGGCCCCACTGTTTTACAAGACCTTCAAGTAATTCTGATGGCTAGGGTTTGAGAACCACTGCTTTAATGCTTACGAGAGTTGAAATAGTTGTTTAAACAGAAATCTTAGAGGCTTTGAATCCATTTACAAATTAGTCTCTTCAAAGATGTACTTTTTAAGTGTCTGTATAACACGAATGTTGTGAATTATATCAACTCTTGGGATTTAGGAGTAGCATAGTATTAGTATTCCAGAGGCAAAATTTTGTAATTGGTCTTTTCCCTTGTGTTTTTCCACAAGTGACAAAAGGCTATGCTTAACAATAGAAAGGCATTTTTTTTCACATCGAGGCAGCCTTCTTTTTTAAAAACCAAGGTACAATTTTACATAGCTGATAATACCTGGAAAAGTTTGGCCTCAACTTGAGGAAGGAGATTCCACTTTACTTTTCCTTTATTTCCCAGATACAGAGAAATTCACGTTAAATGCCTTCTGTGGGTCCAGAATTTCTTGCTTGTTCTCTTTGCCCGCAGTCTCCTATTTGACAGAGCAGCTGGACTATAATGAACAATTCCCTGGCATTTCAGCATCATAGCTGGGGACTCAGCATCATAGCTGGGGACTCTGCCAAAGCACTGGCCACATCTCTGTAGTGGGACGTACAACTACTCAAGAAAAGAGGCTGGATCCACAAACCTCACAGGAAATTAGTCTCGTTATTGTGACTTGATTCATGTTCCCATCCAGAAGAGGGCTTCACGGCACATGGCAATTAATTTACTATGCAGAGGGTGTTTTGCTTGGTATCAGCTTTTATTCTGACTTCCAGGACAAGATGGTTGCCTCAGTCCTTAATTTTGTGTGCAATTTGACAGTCAAGATGGACTATGTGTGTAATCTCTTGGCAGTGTCATTAGCAGAGAGAAAATACTTTTCTGAATTGAGCTTTGATTGTATGGGGTAGATATCTGTTCAGTTGAGTTTTTGCTATTGGTGGTGGTTTCTACGTTTTTATTTTTGGGTGGTGACCTCAGTTTGAGTGAGCAATGTGATACAGCTCTAACAAACAAAAAATCAAAGAGAAAACTCTCAACTCTATTAGCAATTGTGCACTGTATCATAGCATGTTGGCCCCACTGTGCTTGTCACAGATCAGAATCTACCTAGAGAATGAGGGCACACGTAGAAGCCCAAGAGTACTAGATGGTCTCCTATAAAGGGCCAAGAGGGTAGAAGACTCGTGGATTGGCTGTCTGCTGTGTTTTTATTTCCCAGCACCTTTTTGGTCATCCCAACAGATACCTGCTCCTAGCTGCCAATCTCATCACTAATTGTCTGGACTCAGTGACTGGTCTAGACGCATTTATAACCAAAATACAGCAAGTGAGTGTTCTTTGGGGGAAATTAATTTGAATGTTGCAGAGTGTAGTCCTTCTCACTCCCTGGAGTTCCAAAGACAAGGTGAATTTGGAACTGTGGGGTCCAATTTTTTTTTTTCAAATAGACACAGTGAGTTGAATAAAAAGCCCAATGGAGCCAAGAAATGGAGAGAAAATGTGAGACGGGAGGTGGAGGGGAGGAGAGACGGGGGCAAACTCGATGGTGTTATTCAAATCCCTGGATCCAGCTGTACCTAAAGCCTGTACCTTGTGCTTCCCCATTACATGCACCAATATATTATCTGTTTGATGAGTTTGTTTGCATTACATTCAATGAGACTTCACTTACGTAGCCTGGGAATCTCATTTACGAGGACTAGTTTGAAGACAGAGGGAACCCTGATGGAGAAAAAAAAATGAAGATTGATGGTGACAGGAGTGGGGCAGGAAAACCCACTTCACTTCACATATCTCCAGGTTTGGAACCTGGAAAAGGGGTTTGCTTGTCCTTGGTCCTTCTGGGGAGCAGGGTCTGGAGCAACCATGAAACTGGAGGAACAAGGGAGGCAGCAACAGCGGGGAAGGCACACAGATCTCAGCCTCGGGGAATGGGGAGCCAGGCCTGTGCTCTACATCTGCCATTTTCAAACCTTGCTCACATAGGTTTATTTTCAGAGAGACTCCATTTCCTCATTTATGAAATGGTTATGATACTGTCTGTCCCCTTATCTTTCTCTGTCAAGTGAAAATGCCATAACAAATATTTGTTGAGAACCTAGTGTGTGTCAGGCACTGGCATAGGCATTCAGGACCCAGGATTGAATAAGGAAGACAAAATCTATATCTTTGTGGGCCTTGGAGTCTAGAGGTGTTGGTGGTGAAATAGATATAAAGGCAACAAGTGCACACGTGAATGCAAAGCTGTCACCTTGATGAGGGTGAGGATGTGAGAGGACCATGGCAGCCCACGGGAGAAAGAAATGATGAGTCAGGGGACACATCCAGAGGTCATAGCTGAGCTGAGATCTGATGGGCCAGGAGGAGCTTAAGGGTCAGGAGAAATGGTACTGCCAAAGGGAGCTGCAAGTGCTAATTACCTGTGGAGGTGGACAAGGAAGCCAGGATGGCTAGGTTAGAGCTCCCAGAGGGGAGCCTGAGATAGGAGGAGGCAAGACCAAGCAGATTTGTGGAAGCCAAATAAGGAGTTTCGTGTCCAGTCAAAGGGAAATAGGGTAGCCAAAGGCAGGATTCAGTAAGAAAGGGAGTGTACATATCATTCTGGTGAATGACAGACTGAAGGACAGACTGAAGGTTGCCAAAGCGGATGCGGGAATACATGTTATTCAAGAAATATTTACAAAATTGCATTGCAAAGTGAAGATGCTGTACCAGTGCCTCAACAGCAGGCATGGTGGTGGTGACAGTGATGTTGATGACAGTGACGATGACAGACACCCCTAAGCTGAGAACTTCATACATGTTAACTCATCTATTCCTCAAAACAGTGCTCTGAAGTATTACCAACACTGTGCTACAGATATAAAAACTCAACATAAGGTTCTAATTTGTTTAAAGTCACATACAAAGTGAGAAAGCTGGGACTAGAGCCCAAGTTCATGCAATTGTTTTAAGTAGGTGTCCCTACATCTGAGTTTCCATTGCATCATGTACATATTTTCCTTGAACCTCCTTAAAATGAGCATATTATAAGTGTTTGTGTAGTCTACTAGGCTATGCCTCGGCAAAGTTGTTTCTGCTTCTCTCCTTTCCTTCTTTCCTCACTTTTTTTCTTTGCCTGTCTCATTTTCTCTCTTTCTCCTCCTTTCCTTTATGTTCACTAGAATCTGACATACATACATTTATACCTATGGAAGGTGTCAGTGATGTTATTTTTTTTTTAATGACTGAAAGAAAAAGAATGTGTACGTTAAGGGCTCCTTTCTCTTGAAATATGGAACTAAAGGCAAGTCGATTTTTGTTTAGGCGTTAAGGGGAGTATCCTTGGGTTGGGTTAAAGATCAGATTAAGAATCCTCTGTAACCCTTTACAGTCAACAGTCCATGGAGAGGTTGCACCAAAAAGAGACTCTCCTTCTAGACATCTGTGTGTGATTCCTGGAGGACAGAAGTTGAGTGGGGTGAATGGAAGTTAACTCCAAAAGCAGCAGTGCTTCAGAGGATAGCGGTAAACAGAAATCAGGAAGCAGATGGGGGAGGTATCTGTGACCAGAAATAAGAATATCTTTATTGCCGAGTACATAAACAAGCCACATCCTGACTACATGAGCGGAAATTTCTGGAACATGCAGAAAGGATGTCTGGTCTTTAATGTGCTTTTGAAAAGTCAACCTCAGAGCATTGAGCCCGAGTGTGTGCCTCCTCCAGCCTCAATCCTTCTCTTGTGATTTACCACCCACTCTCTCCTTCTTTGGGGGAGCTTGTTGGTTATTCTTCTTATGGACTCACAGAAGAGAATAATTCTTCCTCCCTGTGCCCATTCAATTCCAGTCTGAGTGTTAGTACTAGACTAATGAGCTGACATAAGACTGAAGACGAGTTCCAAGGACTTTCTGAAAGCTGAGCCCATTTTTGTTCACCTTTCTCTTAAAGTCTCAGGTGGAGAAGGAAGACCTTAAATAAATAGCTCTTCTTTTATAATGAAAGGGGAGAAATATCTGAAAGAATGCTTCCAGCTGATCGGGTTTTGACAGAACAGTAAAGAGAAATTCTCTGAGTCCACCTGGAGCTTATTAACATTGAAAATTGCAAGAGACTGGCTTAAGCTGATTTTTTTTTTTCCCCAACTGCCTAGACAAAGACTTTGATTTCCAATTTTCTGTTATGGTTGAGTGCATTCTTCTGGTAAATATTTAGTAAGCACTTTTAATGCTAGGACTGGTCACTTAAAACAAGTGTCTTCAAATATTCTTCATTTAGACACATAATCTTCCACCCACAGCAGTGATGGAATGAAAGCCAGTCATCAGCAATTTGCAAAAATTACGGTGCTGGTCCTCTCCCCAGCCAACTCAACTGGGTTTCTACCATCCTCCTTCTTCCTGATCTTTCTTTTCCCTTCCTGAGCATCTTTCCAGTTCACTGCTTAATCATATGTAATCTTCAGTACATGCTGTTACGTGGAAAGCCAGATGTGTGCCAGCTGATGTCACCATGACAGACAATAAAAAGGGAAGTTGACAGACAAGGGCAGATCCATGCGTTTGCAGCATGTACAATTGCATAGTGCCCTGTGCTTAATGGGGATTTGAGGGGAGGCATGCTTGGGAGTTAATGCTCTGTCATCACTATCCTGAAATTCTTAATAGATTTTTCTTTTTGTTTTGTAAATGAAGCCCAAAGGGACAGTGAAGCATGAGCTGAGGCTTGGAGTCTTATGGTTACGTCACAGGCAGCCCCCACCTCTTACTGCCCCCACCCCCCCCCACTTCCCTGGGACAGATCTTTAGCCACCTGCTCCCTGACCTTGCCCTACACAAGGCACTCACTGATCTTCCACTACAGCACCTCATTCTGCTAGCATGGACCAGAGCTCTGGGCAAGAGAGGTTTATGTCAGGTGCATGTAACCCACGTGGAGAATTACAGGACAGAGCCCCAGATTCCTGAAAAGGTCAGACTTATGCTTGATATATCCCATGCCTGAGAGAGCACAATATTAAATAGCAAATAAAAAAACACCATGACAGATTGAGAGAGAGACCATGTCAAAAAGGTAAAAAATGTTTTGTCTGCTTTTTAGACAAGAGACCCCAAATTTTCATTTTGTACCTTGCCCTGCACATTACTTTACAGATTCTGGTTACACACAGCTGTTAATGTTTATCAACACACAGTGTCAGTGAAGGGATGAGAAATGTGGCTCCTCCCACAGGTGAGTATGGAAATCATTCTGAAGTCTAAATGTACAGAAATCAGCCTGATGTAGGCCAGCACCACGCTTACCGATGAGCTTATTGGTTGTATCTGTCTTCCAGAAACACACAGGCTAAATAACAACAAAAAATGTCCATATCTAACCGTCTGAATATTCCTCTAAAAAAATCAACTGCCAAATTTGGGGGAAACAAGATGATAGCTGAAATTAACAGAATATCCTCCAAAGCAGCAGCATGGGAAACAAATGTTATTTATACCATAAGCTAACAAGGCAGGCCTGGGACAATCAATACATGCGCCTCTTATCCACTAGATTCTCTTCTCATTATGTAAATAGGATGGCCTGAGGTACCAGAACAATGAATGGAATAATAACTGGAAAGGTAATGGAGCTAATAGTGGATTTCTCCGGACTGTCAACTTCTGTTCAAAGAGCTGGCAATGATGAATAGAGAGCGGCATGCAGAAAGGAATCTTTCTCTGGTTCAGCATGAGTGCAGTGCCTTGTGCTAACTCTGCCCTCCCCTACCCACCACACCCCATGTGTCTAGAACAGTCTCCTCTGCAGTCCTTCATGTCCTAAATGACTTAGTCCAGAGCCTTGTTTTGAACAGAGGTCTGTACATTTCTCGATTGGTTGAGGCACATCTAAACTGACCCAAGTCCTAACTCTAAAACATGTGACTTTTTACTTAGAAAATGTCCAATTCTCAGTTGTGGGCTATTCATTTGCAAGTGACAAACACCCACTCAAACAAGCTTAAGAAAAACAGAGAATTATTGGGAGGATGCAAGAGTAGGAAATTTAGCCAGTTCTTCCAAAGGGCCAGAACCAGAAGGCAGATCACTGAATCCCAGACAGATGGGTCGTCTCTTTCCACTGCGGTTCAAGCCCTGATTTGTGGCCTTTGCCTATTTTCATAATATAAATGCCTCCACTGTGGCTTATTTAAAACTACCAGTGACATATCATAGAATGTGGCATTGGGGAGAGATGTACAGCTGCACCCTGTTATTGTACCCCATTATATAGTAATTCTACCATATGGATATCATAGACAAAGAATCTTAAAAGCATAGATAATAGTCAAATACAGTAAAGTAGTTAAGAAGTGCTTCATTTTGAGTATTCATTGCCTTTGCTTTTAAGATTATTGAATCACAAGTGCATATAATTTTTAATAACATCAGTGTTTAACTGGCTTAGACAATTCCTGAAATTTCAACAGTGACCTCTTACAAACAGTCCGTGCCAGCTCCCTACTCATCATTCCTCCTCACGAGTCCATGGAAGCAGCCTCTCTGGGAAGAAGGCAGAGAGCAGGAGAGAGGCCATGGGTGCAGAAGGAAGTGACTGGTGAAGTACATGGATGGCATCTCAGTTCGATCTCCCCACCGATTTATTATTTTTGCATAATTCAAAGTTCGTATCTCACTTCATCTGAAAAACAGTGTCCATATCTGTCCTTGTCTTCATTTTCCTCCTACCTCTTAAAACATCTCTTCTATGGCTCTTCTCCTTACCCTCTAACGGGGGCTCTCTACCCTGTCTTTGGACACGCTTTATCCTCTCTATAGTGACAAATCGTAAATCTAAGAAATGGGTACAATTCCCCTGCTAAGCTACAGACCTGTGTGTTTGAATATTTCCTAGATATTGCCACAGGTATGGCCCACCATCACCTTAAATTCAAGGCACCCAAACGAATTCTTCATCAAAAAAAAAAAAATTCTTTATATCCAAATGGAAGTGTGCTGTAGTGAGAGGCATGGACTTTGGCTATAGAGCCAAATTGTAGGTCTTAATGAGCTCGCTGACTGTGGGCAGGTCACTGATTCTCCCTCATCCCAGAGTTTTGCTATGTGATTAACAGGCTTGACCTTGATGAATGGTTTTTACTCCATGTTCCATGGGGTCCTTGATTCTGTGGGTCCACCTCAGAAACTGTCCACACATCAATAGACAGGAGGCCTTGGTCCAGTCCTGGGCACCCCATCTTCCCATAAGCAAGGGCCATCTCTCTTTCATCTTTTCATATGTTGAAGTTCTATGAAATATTTCTTCTCTGAAGTAGTTACCCGGGGAAATTCTGTGAATCAGTGAATTGAATCATGATCACTCAGGAACGCTCTAGGTCTAGCATTCCACGATTCTTTAGTTAGTGCTCCAGCTTCTGGAATGAAAAGTACAAAGGTACAGAGACAGCAGCTGGAGATTACAGCACAGTCTGTTGCCATGTATAGTTCATTGCACAGGGTCAGGGGCAGGAAGCTCCTCAAGATTAAGCTTAGTGTACAGTAATTCTGATGTCTCATATTTGATTTGAATTTAGCACTGACAAGATCCTTTCATGTCTATTTCTGCCCCAGGGTCCTAACATATAAATTTTAACATTCCATGGTTCTCCTTGGTGATCATTCCCACATAGAAATGGAACTGCATTAATAATCATTGTTGAATAAATGAATAAATGATTGTTGAATGAATAACTGAATGAATACCACCAGGGAAAATTATTGTTTCAAATTCATTTTAGGGCCTGAATTTTAGGAGAATAAAGTTATCCTAAATAGAGTTGTTGGCAACTGCCTTTCTAACCAGCTTCCTGTTTTCTAGAAAAGGGGTCAGTGTTTGTAGGAATTGTATGGAATTCCTGAGAAATGCCATTCAACATTAATTTTGCTTTTCTTATTGCTAAGCATTATCAGACAGAGACACAGCCTCTGCACAAAGGAAGACACTAGGGCATTGTCTATTCAGGGCTGCTAGATAAATATGATTATAGTTGTATTTATTAATTTATTTGGATTTATAAGCAGCTCTACCTTTGGTTGTGATGATTATATGGCAAAATGCAAAACAGCTTGACAGAATTTTGCTATCTAGGCTTTTGATAATGATCTCTAAAAGCCAACTCATTTCATTTGCATCCTTTTATTAATAATACAAAAAAATCTGAACCTTAACTAGTGCTTGTCACAGTCAGTGGGTACTTCATGAGCCAAGAGCGCACAGGAAGGTATTTTTGGTTCCTTATTGGGTTTCTATAATTGAAATGACATTTTATAAGAGCTATCTTGTTTGCTAAGGAGAAACTCAAGCCAATGCCGTAGTTTCAAAGCTCTCATTACTATTACCATGGGAAGCAAATTCGTCAGAAGTGTGTGTATGTGTATGTGTTCACATATACATCCCTGTGCATACACAGTCACGCACACACGTTGCCATTCGTGGACCTGATAAAATATATGAAGTGTTCGCTTTGTCCAAATCCAGCCTGTCATCTAGGGCCTGTACAATTAGGCAGTGCCTGCAGCCCTACCCTATCTTTCCCCTTTTCCCTGCTGCTTGAGCCTCACCGTAAGGCTTAAGTGAGATGTACGTTCTGTCCCAAGTGATGGCTCATGGGGAAAGAGCATTTCTGAATCTTCCTTTCTGACCTTCTAGTTATATGGCAGTGATTGTACTGAGAGAAAACCAGGAGATAACAAAGGAAACTGCTTAAGCAAGTTGTGTTTGGGAAGATTAGAAAGGGAGCGCGTAGAAGGATGAAGCTGAAGCCTCTAAGGAGGTAATCTTGTTCAAATAATAGCTTTCCTTGTAACTGTATTTTGTCAAATTGGTTATTTCGGATGAGCTATCCCCAATTTTCCGAAATCTTTTAAAACTTACATTGTAGCTTCCTCTTCATTTCTGTATTCCCATGTTCTCATTCTGGTCCATCATCTGTTCTTTTATTCAGTCCATTCTTTGTGTGTTCATTCATTTATTCTTTCAAGTGACATTTATTGATAATTAAAAATTAATAAAATCACTGACTTCAAGTTCTATGAGCAAAACTGAACCAAACCAAAGCAAGAACTAAACTAGAATCCATTGTGGCCAGATTGGCCATTAGGTGGTATGTGCCTTCTGTGGTCTTATTGTGGATTTAGGCATTTGTTTTGGGTACGTGCCTTGTTAAATATTCAACATGTCAAAATGGTGGTAGTAACATGACCACAATAAAGAAAATATGAAAGAGTGATTTAAATTTTATTTAGAGCTCATAGAAGGGCCAGGTAGACTTTCCAAGTTGGATTACTTCTGCCTTAAGCAGAAAAGAAGTTGCAGAGAGTTCTAGGTGGAGTGAGATGCTTGAGTAAGGGCTGGGAGGCAGTAAAGCAAGTGATATTTTCAAGTTTAACTATGCATCCACACATTTAGTGTTCAATATTTAAAATGTTCAGTGTGTAAATTCTATCATGGAAAGGTTTTTGAGGAAGTAGCTTGTAAAAGTTGCATATTCTATTTGTTGCTAGGGTTACCTAGCCAACAGGTTCTTGGCTAAGCAAAAAAGTGCAGTCTGTTAGTTAGATATAGAATAAAAATTTGGGGGAAAGAGGAAAAGCTCTCATGCTCCCCCAGAAGGGCAAGTGAAAAGTGATATCCTTCTGATAGGGGAAGAAGTGGTGAGTCATTAGTCTGGACTGCTATTGTAATAATAATAATAATAACAGCCACCATTTGTGGGTCACTAACCACAAACCAGTAAGTGTATTAAGTCCTTCTCATGTGCAAGCTGCCCTGTAACCCACCTGGCAACCCAGGGTGACTAGCTGTTAGTATAGCAGTTCCCTGCTCAAGTTTCTCAGTCTTTTTCAGCCTCAGTTTCCTGTTCTGCAAAATGGAGGTTATGGGACTGTGGGAACATTAAACGAAGCTATGCTTGTTATGTGGTTTGCACAGCGTCAAGCAGGGAATAACAGGTCAGTGAGAATTAGAGTATTAGCTAGTATTAGCATTTCTCCTTCCGTGTTAGCATTTTTCCTTCCCTGAGGCGGAAACAGAGAATCAGGAGGACCAAGCTGAATATAAGTAGCACCTGAGAGCATTCTTGGAAGATGATGCTCTTGTGAGCATTTCTTAGAAGTAAAAATTGATGATCAGAGAGATAGACTGTCACCAGTGCATGACTATCACCTTGTCATTATTAAAGTACTTTCCACTACTTGATACTACTTTATTCTTATAAGCTTTGTAAGGACCAGGATTCGGGTCTTCTTTTGTCCCTTGCTACATCCTCGTCTATATCAGTGACTGGCATATTATCTTTGTTGATGACTGATCTTTCATTTTCCTCTTTCTTTACGTAGCAAGCTCTTACTTGCCCATCAGGATCCATGGGGCATTGACGTTCCTCCCTCACTCTCACCTCCAGTCCTTACTTTCCACACAACTCTTAATTCGGACAGTGGTCACAGTACCTCCATGCTGTATTGTATCATTTCTGCTGTCCTGTCTGTCTCTTGCTGCAGGCTCCTCTAAGGCAGAGACCACTTTCACCACCTTTCCATGCCCCTGGATCCTAGCTCAGGTTTGGCTTGATGTAGACACTTTGAAGATACTTGAATGAATGATCACAAATACCTTCGTTTGCATCTGAACAATTTTCTTGATATTTGAACTTCTTGCCAAAACCCCTAAGTCCAAAGACCCTTGCCTTGAGCTTACAGGTTTTCAAAGAATGCTTTACCTGGAAACCGGACAGCTCTCACATGCCTGGGAGGAAGCCTTGGAGCAAAAGCAAAGCTATAGCTCTGAAAGAATTATGTCAACATTTAATTGCAAGAGATAGTTTCTCTGCCCAGAGGGCTTCCGGAACAATTTAGCTTTTGGTTTAAAGCTCAGTTTCAGGTAATTGATCAGGTAGAAGCCAGTCTACTATCTCAGCTTGGTGATGCAAGCTTCAGTAATAATGCCATAGCTTCTTAAAATGTCATTATCAATCCATTTTGGGACTGAAAATCTCTCTGGCAAGTGTGTGAATGCAAAGATAATGGCTTTACCTTTCAGGTTGGTTGCAGATAATCTCATCTTTGTTGATGACCAGTGAGTGCCAAGCCCCCAGCATTGAGTATGTAGTCTCCAAGGGACATTTTCCTTGTGCCAAGTGGGAAAAGACCTGGAAAAAATTGAGGGATGGGCAATATTCACCTGGCACGTGTTAATTTGATTCTTAGAGCTATGAGAAAAAAGGGACACAAGCTATGTTGAAGAAACAGGAATTTGAGAAGTGAAGGTGATGAGAATCAAATAAAACTTGCAATAGCTGGACACCCAGGTCTCCTGGAAATGGGAAATTGATTGAGGAACTAGAGGGAAAGTTAAGGTCTCAGCTCCAGTGATTGGGTTTCTGTGTCCACACCTTGGCCTAGGAGACTGTGCATACCCCACTGTTTGCTTTGTTTCCCCATTTCTTTTAGTAAATTTCTCCTTCCAACTGAGCAGTCTTCTGACTTCCACCAGTTCAAGTTTCTCAGGGAAAAGCTAATTGGGCAGAGCTGTGCGTCAGACAGCCTATAGATGGGCGCTCTTAGGTCACATGTTCCCTGTGAGCCAATCAGCAGCCTCTAGAGGAGAGGTCATGTGGCACAGAACATGGCCACCTATGCTTAAGGAACCACAGAGGGCTTAAATGTAGGCACTTTCTTCTAAATGGGCTATGAGTTTAACAGGTATCGGGGGATGCTTCTATTTTATCAGAGGATGAGGCCATGATTAGCCCAGTGAACATTTATTAATCAGTGAAATTTAGGCATGGCAGCCTGGTTTGTAACCATCATTCGAGTTAGCACACTTCAGTTTTCCCAGTTGATTGAGTCTCATGTAAACCTGTGAAGCCTCTGCCAGTCTATTCCTAAATACATCTGACAGCTACCGTGATTCTCTTTCTCCTAGCCCTTTGGTCCACCTAAGTTCACCTAGCTGAGGTAGACAGTCTGCAGCCTCTATATGCAGCCTCTATCCTTCTCTGCCTAAGGACTTTCTCAGCACTGGGGACTTATTAAGCAGCAAGCAAGTCAGTCCTGTAAGTGTGGGGAAGCTGGCTCCCTGGGGTCTTTCCCAGCTGTTGAGAGTCAGTGGATAAATGCCCCAGCTTCCTGTGAGACAATTCTGAGTCAGGTTCCACATAGCGTCTTAGAGCATCCCCCAATGGGACTGAGCCATAGTTGTCCACAGCAGGAAAGTGATTGTTAATATAAACTTTATTTGTGTGTCTCCTTCATTGCCTCGTTTTCCACATTTTTTCACTTGTGCTTCTTCCAAAATATATTATTTGCCCCAAAATCCTTGCCTCAGGCTTTGCTTTTGGGATTATCCAAACTAAGACAATAAAATATTACACCTATTGCAGGGAAGATCAGGAGCTCTCAATGTAGGGACCAATACAAATGGTCTTCATCTAAATAAACTCTGTTCTAATATACTGAATCCTCCTATAAGGCAAAAAGTTCATAGGTAATTGGTTAAATATGGGAATATATATTAATATGTAGTTATATATACAATATATAACATAATATATGTATAATATAACATGAATATAGTACTCCTATGTATGTATACACACATATATATATGATATATATGTATAATATAAAAATGACTTTGGTCCATATGCAGTATTCCACAGAAAACTGATATTTTACTTTATCAAGAAGCAGCAGTTAAAGGAATGTATACTAACATAGCTGAATGCAGCACGCCTCAGAAGAATAGAGAATGGACTATGCAATTAAAATAGGTTCTGCCTCTTGACTCACTTGCCATATTCTCTCTCTTAGAAGTGATTATTGAGTAACTCTCCCCAATCCTGATGGACTGTGCCTCTGTTTCCATTATTCAGCAGACTCAGCCTTGCCTTGTAACCCTTCTACCAAGCAGCAATCCACATTTTTGAAAGAAAAGCCTTATATTTACTGTAAGTTTTGATTTATTAAGAATTTATCATGTCTTCTCAAACATGGCAGTTTAAAAAATTATGTTTATAATTATTATTTGCAGTAAATGACATGATTACAAAGTTGCAAAGATCTGGACTGTTTTGCTCTAATCTTGTCTTTTCCCAAATCCTTGTGATATTATTGCACAATTTACCTAAGCACGGAGTTTTTCTGGAACACAAATATATATTTTCCAGAACACCAATTTCAGGGCTGCTCCACACATAGGCACATCTGTGCCAGTTAGACATAAGCACCCAGCTCATCCCAAGTACTTACTGAGGGAGTAGAGGAAACCTAGTACAACCCCTGCAAAAATACAATTAGCCTGTTATCAAAAGGCGAAAGAGATGAACTCTTATCTTTGTACTGGAAGGTGGAAAGAAGCGCTGGGCTTAGGAAGCAGCCATATCGTGGTCATTTGATACACTGTCATTTGTATCTAGTATAAGTTTCACCACTGTTTGTCTTATGAATTTATGAGTATAGACCAACGGAAAAATTTTGTACTTTCATTAATATTGTGGCATTACAATGCCTTACTTTAAATGATTCTTGTTTGGACCCTATTTACAAAAATATGCCAGTTGTACAGTATTTATTAAGTATCTCTACTGCATACTAAGAATCATACAAGAGGGAAACATACGTTATTTCCATGTAACTCTCATAGCAACCTGTATTAGTCCATTTTGTGTTGCTATAAAGCAATGCCTGAGGCTAGGTAATTTTTACAGAAATGAGGTTTTTTGGCTCACGGTTCTGCAAGCTGTGCAAGAAGCATGTGCCAGCATCTGTTTCTGGTGAGGGCCTCAGGCAGTTTGCAATCATGGTGTAAGGTGAAGGGCGAGCAGGCATATCACCTAGTGAGAGAGAGAGCAAGAGAGAGAGGAGGAAGTGCCAGCCTCTTTTCAACAATCAGGTGTTGTAGTAACTAATAGAGGGAGAACCCACTCATGATCCCAGAGATGGGAGCAAGCCATTCAGGAGGGATCTATCCCCATAACCCAGATACCTCCCATCACGCTCCACCTCCAACTCTGGGGATCTCATTTTTTTTTAGAAGGAATCTCACCCAGGCTGGAGTGTAGTGACACGATCTCAGCTTACTGCAACCTCTGTCTCCCTGGTTCAAGCGATTCTCCTGTCTCAGCCTCCTGAGTAGCTGGCATTACAGGCATGTGCCACCATGCGTGGCTACTTTTTGTATTTTTCACAGGGTTTCACCATGTTGGCCAGGCTGGTCTTGAACTCCTGACGTCAGGTGATCCACCCTCCTCAGCCTCCCAAAGTGCTGGGATTACAGGTGTGAGCCACTGTGCCTGGCACATTTCAACACATGAGATTTGGAGGGGCAAATATCCAAATCATGTCATAGCCTGTAGGATAAATACTATTTATTTTCATTCCTCAGATGAGACCTCTTGGTCACAGAGTTAGGGGCAACCAGCCAACTTCTGATGTTCACAGTCAGTGCTGTCTCAACTCAGCTTTCACGTTCTTTCCACCTCAGAAGGTTACTTCTCAATCAATTACTTGGGATCACTTAGTTTCTCCACATGGCATTCCCTTATGGATATCCTGAACAAGGCCAAGGAAAGGCAACGATTAACTGGGAGTTTGTAGGCTTGCGATTTAGATACCATTAGAAGTCACATAAAGTTCCAAAAAATGTTTTTCACTTGTTTCATATCTCAACAACTTCCATTCATTTAAGTTAGCCGTTTTTCCAAGTTGTATTGTGATGAGGAGAATGTGACATACTTTTGAAAGGTAAAAATGAGAACGATTCAAAGCTGTGAAATTTGAAGTGATGTCTAAACGATTTTTTTTCTCATGCCTTATGATTTTACACACACACACATGCTAGTAGGAAAAATATCAAACTATAATAACTTTAGATAATAAGAAAAATGGTTTCTGCTTACACTGAGTTTTCACAGGTGAGATATGCACTAAAGGCACAAAAGCTAAAACACAAAGAGAAATGGCAGTTTATGCACTTGAAAGTCTTGCTGAATTTTTTACAGAACGTGTCAGGTGCAGCTGGAAAGTGAAACCACAAATCGGAGGCTAGGAAGGAAGCAACTGAGCAGGAGAGAATGCCTTGCACCGGTGGCTGCAATTCCCTTCTTTTTCCCTAAGTGACCTGCATGTTCGACTTCCCCCGCATTACTCCCTCTTCCACAGGTGAAATGAAGAGATTGAATGTAATGATTACTCAGGTTCTCTTTCTGCTCCCACAATGATGTGATGCTCAGGATGTGTTTTTTTTTTTTTTTTTTGAGACAGAGTCTCGCTCTGTCGCCCAGGCCGTAGGGCAGTGGCGGTGGCATGCTGCTGCAACCTCTGCCTCCGAGTTCAAGCGATTCTCCTGCCTCAGCCTCCCAAGTAGCTGGGATTACAGGTGTGTGCCACTACACCTGGCTAATTTTTGTATTTTTAAGTACAGATGGCATTTTAACATGATGGTCAGGCTGATCTCGAACCCCTGACCTTGTGATCCGCCCACCTCAGCCTCCCAAAGTGCTGGGATTACAGGTGTGAGCCACCGCGCCCAGCTGATGCTCAGGACTTTTAAGAGTTCTGTGCCGTTAGAATTGATGATTTCTAAATTGTTATCTGCTATTCATAAAAAGAAAATTATTCAAGCTTGTACTTCTTGGCACAAAATAGACCCATGATTTTCTAAAATATTATCTCTTAATGCACAAAGTTCTCAAGCACTGAAGCTAACTGGAGCTACCACAGAGTATTAATAGAAAATATATGTGAGAGGATGTTATTTAATAAACCCCTAAGTCAGTAATTCTAATGATTCAAAATGACTCTAACTTTCTACTAATTAGAAGCCAGAGTCCCAGCTTTGCTTCTTTGATCCCCAGTTCTCCCCGTCTTGATCTGCTCGGTGACCGTCATGCTCCTGGCTGGGCCACTGCTTCCATGTCTGTTCATTAAAATCCCCTGGCCAAACAGTGGACATGCTGGACTTCACGGAGGGGTTCACTGGAAAGCTTTGAGCAAAACTTGGGTGCTAAAAGTAAAGACCAGCTGTGCTGGAAAAGAGAAAGAGAGTTCTGGTCTCTTTGCATCTGTGTAGAAATGTCTTTCTAATCAGCAGGTTCTCACACTTGGGGATGCCAGGGTGGTTTGGGTGGGCACGCTCTCCATCAATAGTCATTATTGTGGAGTGATTAAAGTGGACTAATGATTTTTTTAGGAAAAATAATTGTCTCCTGTGCTCTCTGGGAGGTGCATAAACTACTCTAAGATTCCAAGTACAAAGCAGGACATTCCTGGTGCTACTGTGTGAAAAAATAACCAGCAGTACCTTGACATTTATAGATTTTATGTAAGTGCATGAATATGGAGCTCCAGCTGCACCAGCTCCAGAACCCACCCCGGCGTCAGTCCACCCCAGGGCCTTTGGATGTGCCACTCTTCTGCTTGGCATGCCCCACCCAATATCTGTAAGCCGTGGTCTTTCTTTCAGTTAGAATCTTTACTTAAACATCTCCTTTTCACACAGGTCACCCTATATAAGTCAGCCTTCCTCCTGTCTCCTGTCACTCTCTGTCCCTTTATCCTGTTTTGCTTTTTCTTCACAGCACTTATTTCCTGACATAATAAATAATCTAAAGGTCGCTTATTTTCCATGTCCTCCTCTGGAATGCACGCTCTGTGAGTACAGGCTTTTCTTGGTCCCTGTTTTATCCATAACCCTGGGAGACCACCTGTGACATAGTGAACACTCAACAACTATTTGCTGAATGACAGAAAAAAATAAAAAGGTTCACATGAAGATAAGAACCACTGGCCAACAATTTCAGTCCAAACATATTATTTACTTAAAATGCACAGTATTTGCACATATTTGACAATAATAATTATGTGTTGAAAACCACAACAATGAATACATGAGTTGATGTCTGTGTCTTCAATAGATATATAATGAGCCTCTGGATTTTATTTAATTTTAATTACTTACATATTTTTTGAGACAGAGTCTCACTGTATCACCCAGGCTGGAGTGCAGTGATGCGATCACAGCTCACTGCATCCTCCACTGCCCAGGCTCAGGTGATCCTCTCACCTCAGCCTCCTGAGTAGCTGAGACTACAGGTGCACACCAACACACCCCGGTAATTTTTTGTAGATAGGGTTTTGCCATGTTGTCCAAGCTGGTCTTGAACTCCTGGGCTCAAGCAATCTGCCTGCCTTGGCCTCCCAAAGTGCTGGGATTACAGGTGTGAGCCACTGTGCCTGGCCACCCTGGATTTTAAAAGGAAAAGGGTAGAGTGACAAGGACTGGTTGCATCTCGCATTCCAAACTTTGCTTGTTTGAGGATGTGCTTGTTCATCAAGCTTTTATTACTGCCCAGACCATAGAACTGGCTTGTTCCTTTTCACATGTTATTTTCACCAGAAGCTACAAAGTAGGTGGTATTTGTTATTGTTATTATTGTTATTGTTGTTGTTAAAATACGTATTCCTTATTTACAGAGACGTACACAGGCTAAGCATGACTGCAACTTTTGCATTGTCATGCAGCTCAGAGCTGGGGGAATCTAGAAACTGAATTCATTATCCCTTGTCAGGTAGTTTAAAAACTTTTAAAAAAGAAAAAAAAAGAAACTGAATTCAGCAGCTGATTGTTTGGTTCCCAAGGCCATGGTCTTGCCACTTACCTACTAGAAAGGTTTCTGATTTGTCCATTTAGGTTATTCTTCTCTACCCTCTGAGGATTCCTCCAGCTCTCAGTGAAATAAAACTAGAAATGGAAAGGGAAATTTCAAATGTATGTTCAGAAGAGGGAAGGGATTTGACCTGGTAGTGGGAGTGAAGCAGACACATGAGAGAGCAGAGGAGGCATTTTGAGATCTAATACATAGCCTTAGTGGGATTAAAAAATATAAGGTATAATTTGTGTCCATTTATTCTACTGATGCATTTGAGAACTTAGTGAAAGCATGATGCCTGGCACATAGTAGATGCTCAATAAATATGTGTTGAGTAATAAATGAAGGACACAGATAAATGTGTGTTGAATAATGAATGAAAGACACAAATTGGGGAGGCAATTTTGCTTGCTGATTGTGTCCCTTTATCTTGTGATGTGGAACCACACTCACAGAATCCCTTCATCTTCATTCATTCCTTTTTCTTTTCTTTCTTTTTTTTTGACAGAGTTTCACTCTTCTTGCCCAGGCTGGAGTGCAGTGGTGCAGTCTTGGCTCACTGCAGCCTCTTCCTGCTGGGTTCAAGCAATTCTCCTGCCTCAGCCTCCCGAGTAGCTGGAACTATAGATGTGCTCCATCATGCCCAGCCAGTTTTTTGTATTTTTAGCAGAGACAGGGTTTCACCATGTTGCCAGGCTGGTGTCAAAGTCCTGACCTCAGGTGATCTGCCTGCCTCAGCCTCCCAAAGTACATTCCCTCCATTCATTCTTAAATCATTCTTTTTTTTTAATGGAAGTCCCTTACCTCCATGTAGTTGATGGATGCATCAGACCAAACTCAATATTGTTTTTTCTTCCACTTTTTAAAGAGATGAGTATTTGGGTTCTTTGATTCACAGTGAATTTCAGAATTCTGTCAGCTAAACACCTCTTGAAGCTCCAATTACCAAGATTATAAGCCCTTGTAGAACATTAAGGGTTTCCTTGTAAAGATATTGCTATTATGCTTCTGGTACAAGAGCCCCCTCATCTTTAGCTCAATTCAACAAGTTTCCATTGAGTGCCCAGCTCTAAAAGTCTTAAATGGAAATTGATTGATTCCCTACTCCTTCTATTTTAACTGTCAAAATCACAGACTGCATTGTTTCTGACTGAAAACCCACTGGCACCTCCCTGCCGACTACCCCGTGAGCTTCCCAGGGCTGGTACTGATGATGCTGTTATCAGTGGGGTATCTACATTGTGAGTGGGTATTTATTATGAGAAAACCATGTGGCATGAAAGAGAATAATTGCCTTCATAAGTGTATAATTTTTTATGCTATGAGCTTCTCAATGGAAAAGCATTCTAAGGGAGGCATAATTGCTAATTTTTGGTGTTAAACATACCTCTGAAGAGTATTTCACGCTCTGACTCTCTGAGTGTCATTTCTTCCTGTGGCCCAGGGAAAAGAGTGGGAAGGAAATAAAATTTGATTGAGCATCTACACAGGGCCAGGCCCTGTGAGTTCTCGAACATTGGTTTCTTCTTGTAATGACTTGAGAATTACATGGAATTATCCCCCATTATACGAGAAGAAAGATTCTCACAGGAGTTAAATCACTTCTCATAAAATCACCTCTCATAGGTATGCGAGTTCAGAATGCACATCTGTGCTACCCCAAAGTCCAACTTCATAAAAAGTCTACAGCAACTATGTATATTCTGGAGAGGTTTCTTATTATCAAACTTAAGAACAGAGGTGCCCCAAGAGCTGGCTGCCGCCAAAATATTTCCTTCACCTCCTGACTTTGGTTTCTAAAAGCCCACCATGAAAATCACTTTTCTAAAGTAAGGCTTGTGTCTTCTTTAGCTTTCTGCTAAAAAGTTCTATGTGACATGAGAAGTCTAGCGTAACTTCTTTTTTAAGTCAAGGAAAATGTGTGGAATTTAGGTCAAGATGCACTGAGAATAATTTGCAAACCCCGTAAATCCAAAGCTGATAGTATCTAACACCAGGTCCAAACTGTTTCTGAAGGATTGAAACTCTCGCCTTGACACTGGAGAAAACGGGGAGTGATTTGAGACTGGGGAATACACTGTCTTGACACGCATAACTGTAGAGTATTCCGATAAAGTGCAAAGGTGCCACATGGGTTCTGGATTGGTCGGACCTGGGTTTAAATCCTGATTCTGCCATTACACCCTTCTGCCTGATTAGCTTGGAACAAAGCAGTTAATCTATTGAGCTTCCTATCCCTCTCCTGAGGCTCTTGTAAGGACTAAATGAGACAGTGCCTAATGCTTAACACAGAGACAGTGGCCACCCTATCGTAATAATAATAGCTCTCATTGTTTTTGTTTTTACCATATATTATTATCCAATAAATTCCTGTATATTATTATTCTAATAAATAAATGTGATTAAATTCCCCCAATCGCTTTCTTCTTAGCATTCCTCAGCACAAAATATGAGATGTCCTTTGACTATATAACACAAAATATACCGTAATATATAATATTGACCTTATATTGAAGGCCTATTTGTACCCAACATACAATATTTTTAAATAATATTTTATTATAAAATATTTAAACTTACAGGAAAATTTGAATTTTTCAGTGAGCCCCCGTGTACTCACCACCTAGATTCTACCATTACCATTTAATCCACTCACTTTATGACCTCTCTTTCCTTCTGTGCCTCTCCCATCCATCCACTAATCTGTCTCATGTTTTTGATTGGACACATTTCAAGATAAATTGGAGACATGCTTTCTCTCTAAATACTTCAGCATGCATATTCTGTAGCGTTAAATATTTGCTTACATATTTTTTCTCTTTTGATGTAAAATTTACACACAGTGAAATGCATAAATGTTAAGTGTATGTTCTCTGAGTTTTAACAAATACACACACCTATGTAACCCAAAGCATTGCCAAAATGCAGAATTACTCCAGAAATTTCCCTCAAGCCTCTTCCCCGGTCAATTCTGACTCCTACCACCGCAAACGTTACCATTACTCTGATTGTCTTCTATCTCGGATTGGTTCTATCTGCTCTGGAACTTGGTATAAATAGCATCATGCAGCATATCCTCTTTTACGTAAGGCTTCCTCCACTCAGCATGTTTTCAGGATCCTTCCACGTTGTTGCAGCAATGTGCTTTCTGAATCTGTAAAAACAAATATTTTTGTGTTTATAAAAGTCTAACTCACCAGACGCCAGTTTTAAATTCCCTGTGCCAAGCACACTGTGTGCTCCTTGTCCCTGCCACTTTTACTTTCCAGCATAGTTCCTTTGCTCATATTCTTCTTCCCATCATTCCCTGGTCTCTGTTCATATTCTGCCCTTCCTCTGGGGATCAGCACCAATCCCACACTTTTCCAAAGCCTGCATCCACTCCCTTGGGTTTCTGCCTGAGCTCTCTTTCCTTTGGACACTGGATTGCCATCCCACTAACTGTTGATGTCATCAGTGATCAGCTCCTGGTCACAGACTAAGGGAGAGTAAGGTGGGGGGACTGGCACAGAGGGTCCATGCACTTTGCTTAGCTTTCCAGATACCAAAAGTACTCTTCACCCTGAGAGCCGAAAGGGGTGAATCTAGAGTGACGATTGCAAGACGCAGAGAGAAACAAAGAGTGGGAGTGATGGGGAAGAGCCAAGGGAACCATCTCTGAGTCATGGGTGTGACTTGGGTTGAGGCTGAAGGTTCAAGAGGCAGGAGGTGAAGGAGGGAGGGGAAACTCTGAGGAGTGGTTGCTGTCATGTGGAAAAAGCGTAAACATGAATTCACCAGAGTGATGCTCCTTGTGGCTACTGGGAATGCTACACAATCATGCAACATATGCCTCATTTTCTCAACTAAATTGTAAGCTGATGTCTTACTACTGACAGGAGTAAAGTTTCATAAGGTGTTTGTTTGTTTTGTTCCCTGCAGTGGCCTGATTATGCGAGGCCCTGATAGATATTTGCTGGTTGCAAATGATGCCTCTCACCTGGCCAATCATTGTAGCAATTTGTTTCATTGATATTTTGGGACTGGGCTTATTACAGACTTGACTGAATTGACCATTTCAGCCACTACAGCATTTGGAGAATTTGTGTCTGTCAACTTGGCCTTGCCAAGGAAATGGAGGTTAGGCAATACGGACTCTGTTCTTTTTATTGCCATTTTACTGTCACAGCACCCTAGCTTCCAGCTATTAATCCTTATGGTATAAGGTGCTTTTTATATCTTCAAAAATATGGGATAATCTTGATCTCTGTTCTTGCTGCTCTGGAATTAAAATAAAAACCTTTATCCCTATCTCAAAATCTTTGGTGCAGGTTAGGACAGTTGGGCTTCAAGACCATCCAGCCTAGTGGTTAGGTCTGTTTACAGCTCAGCAACATTTCCATTGGATGAGGGATATTGTTGAGCAAACACTGAACATCCATCTTTACCTCATAATTTCTTCACTCTGTAACCCAGTAGACCATCCTCAGTTAAGACTTATTCTGATCAGTCTAGCAAAGAAGATCAAATACAGTTCTGTGTCAACAGGCTCCCTGTCACACATTTAATATTTTGTATTTTGCAAACACTTCAAGTTAGTTAGTAGGTCTTTTGCTTTCTCATGAGGGCTGGGCCCAAATGTTCAAGAATAATCACTGTAATCGCATCTTTCTGATTAAAAGACAGCCAGCAAGATTGAGACAGAACATCAAAATCTGAACCATCATTAGCAGCATTCTATCTTGGTTAGGTATAATCTGTGAGGTCATCATGTTGCCTTCGATGAGTCTAACCATTTTATATCATTCAGATCAAAACAGACCCATCATGTCACAGGCAAATGGCTTTATCATATTTAATTAACCCAACACCGTGTAATAATCTCCCTGGTAATTATCCCTCACTGGTGCTTGAGAGCGTGCTGCAACAAATAAATCATCAAAGTTGCAGGTATGCTTAAACTGTTATTTGATGCCATGGCAGAAGAATATTGACAAGTCACAGTGCAATACTAATTATACTAAGAAAATGTAAATTGCTTCATCAGAAAAAGAAAGAGCCAGATGGTAGGTTTTATATACTGTATCCTCCTCTGTTAGAAAATGGGGTATTAAAAAGGCATCATGCCCTCAGCATCAGGGAAGAAGAAATAAAGGCTGATACCTGCCTTTTTATGGAGGCCAAGTTGAACCTCCAATTCTGGAGAATGGCAACATTGAAGAGGATATTAGTGGCCATTGACATTTATGTCTCCTGATGCCACCCTATGTAGAAGTGAATGAATATTACCCAGGATGGATGCTACTGTTTTTATGATAGGAGTTGATGGAGGAGGAGAGGAGAGGCAATTCCCTGATGCCCTAGATTTTCCTTTATGCTTACAAATGACAAATTATTCACGGAAGGACATGTACCCACCAGGTGGTGAATCAATGCGTTTCCATTGACCTGGCTTTTCTAATACATCAGCAAGAACACATTTACCTGAATGCATTGCAATTAAAAAGCAAAATTCAATTGGAAACAATGGACTTAAACCTATGCAATGTGACAGCGTAAGTCAGAGAGGAAATTTGATTTCAAGGGTGAGATTTTGCAAGCCCATGAATGCATGGTGCACACTGCACAAAGATAACTGAATTGGATTTTCAATAAGCATAGAGTTCTAGATTTCCTTGTTCTTGAATTGCATACTGTACCACCCAGCTGCTATCCCCAGCTAATTTTGCCAGAGCGGGATGTCAGCTGAAGCACATCTGTCTACTGCTTGGGAAGTTATCCTTTGAGTCAGATTATTTAGTTAGCTCGAGCTGGCAACTGCCACAGAACATGACTGTGATTTGGCCTTATTAGAAAACAAATTTAGAAAGTATTAGAGAATAGTGTTTGAATAGTTGTTCTCCCTTTCTTCGTTTATTATTTCATCTGTGTGTGCCTGTGTTTTTGTGCACACTGCACTGTTGTTACCCAACCAATCAATCAAAATTCTGTTTATTATAAAAGTAATTCTCCTTAATTAGAGAAAACTTGGAACATAAAAAAGCAAAAGGAAGAAAATCACTCAAAGTTTGTAGTCCAAGTATAATCGTTCTTAACAGTTTACTTTGGTTATCTGGTCTTTTTCCTTTACGCATACATTTTGAAGTTGGTGCTTTAGTTTTTTATAGTTCAACTCATCAAAAATCATATATTCGCTATCCTGCTTAAAATTCATCGTAAGTTTACTCTATATAGTAACACATTCAATCATTATGCTTTGAGTTATATTGATATTCCATAGACAGATATCATTTCTTGATTTTTAAGCAGTCAATTTTCAATGACTACATAATATTGTTCTGCTTTAGACATACATATTTTAGTTGAATATTATCTTATTGTGGCACATTTATTTTCAATATTTCCAATTTTTTTTTGAGACAGAGTCTTGCTCTGTTATCCAGGCTGGAGTGCAGTGGTGCTATCTCGGCTCACTGCAACCTCTGCCTCCTGGGTTCAAGCAGTTCTTCTGCCTCAGCCTCCAGAGTAGCTGGGACTACAGGCGCATGCCACCATGCCTGCTAATTTTTTGTATTTTAGTAGAGATGAGGTTTCACTGTGTTGCCCAGGCCGGTCTCAAACTCCTGAGCTCAGGCAGTCTGCCCGCCTCGCCCTCCCAAAGTGCTAGGATTACGGGCATGAGCCACCATCCCTGGCCCAATATTTCCAATTTTCAATGTGTATATTCTCAAAAAACTAAGTTGTGACTTTAGCATAAATTAAAATTTGTTTTACTTTACTTCATAAACCCTTTCATGTTTTATAGTTTTTTACATATTTTTTAACAATGCATAACTTTTCATCACAAGTCAACCCCAGAATATTTAGCTCTTCCTTTGTGTTTATTCACTGAAATCAAGGTGCTTTCCAGTTTTTTACAAAGATGAATAATACGTTGACTTATTAATTAATTGAAATGTATTACGTATCAGTTATATACAAAGCACTGGGCTAAACTAGTTATCTTTGTATATAAACTTTCCAATTTTGGGATTCTTTGCTTTGAAAGGATGATAAAATTGGTACCATTGGACCCAATATGTCTGGTGTTTGTAAGGGTCTAGGTAGAGGTTGCTTGACATCATTTGTAAAGGGCGGTTAATTTATTCTGCCATCAGCATTATATGAGTGCTCGCTTCACCACACCTGTGCAGTCAATGGCTCTTCCTTCCCGAAGGTGGAGACAGTGGGGCAAAGGACGTGGCAAAATGGAAGCTCAGAGAGTTTCAGTAACTTTCCCTAGTCCACCAGCTTGTGTTAGAATGAGGATTTGAGGTCTGGTCTGTCCAGCTTTAGAATGCAAACTCTTAAGTGCTGCCTTAAGTTTGGTTCCCCAGAAGAAGGGCCTGGGATGAGAATTTGCATGAAAGTGATGTATTCGAAATGTTCCCAGGAAATATTTATAAGGAAGTGGGAACTAAGTTTGGCAAGAGAGGAGACTGAGCAAGGGTGTGATCTCAAGCAAAGTTCCATTGAGGTAACTTTGGCCTCATTTCCAGGGAGACTGGACATGATGTGATTTGTACTTCAGTGCTGGCCCCTTTGCGACAAGGCGACTTGAATATTTGCACCTCTGGACCCACAAGTCCTTGGTTAAGGCTGCTGAGATGGTGGGCAGGCAGGGGCATGAGTTACCAGATGCTTCTGTACTTCATGAGTACAGACAAGGCAGATCCAGCAGCCTGCCTGCAGCCTTTCAGTAAGAGACACAGATGCCCTTGATGTGCTGGTGTTGGTTAGCGATGGCTTGTAAGAGCTGGGTGTTGAATTGTTAGGAATTTTGCAGTCTGGTTGACCGCACATTGATAGCTTGAAATCAGCCATGATGAGAGTATCTACCAATGGAAATTGGCCAAAATTACAAATTAGTGCTCCCTTCCCTTCACCCAGTCATGTTTATTAAATATTTACCAGCATACTACCTCAGCTGCTGGCCTTTGGGAATGGAAGCACACTGGGAGTCCATTAAAAAGGCAAAGAGAACCTAGGGGATGTGGATGGGCAGGGATAGTAACTGCTGCAGCACTCATCTACCCCGGTTGTGATGGAGCAGAAAGCCTGCCCCTGCCCACACAGGCTAGGCAGAGGTGTCTGCGAGAAAGGGAACTGGTGAGAGGGAGGGGAATCTGCTGGATTTCAGAGCAAGGTCTCTCAATCTAAGGTGGCCTGGGTATGAGAAGTGCTAGGCAGACAAAACCTAGAAATAACTGAGATCACAATAGCTAACTAAGCTGTTGAATACTTGCACTGCCAGGCACTGAGCTAGATGCTCTACTTTGGCTAATCTTCATAGGAGCCCTAGGAGGTAGACTTCATCATCATATCATCATCATCGTCACTCTAATTATCATTATCATCTTTGTCATCCTTCCTCTACAGATGATAAAATGGAGATTTTGAGAAGTAAAGTAATACGTCTGTCATCAGAGAGCTGAGCTCTGAACCCGTTCAATCTGACTCCAAAGGCAAAGACTGAATAACTAAGACAGAGTACCTCCCTGGTCCCACTTCCTGTGGACTGAGTCCACATGGTAGGAGGGCATAGGTTGCTTCAGTGGCCATCAGGATGACCTGGGACTACCCTAATTTTACGTGGTTATAGGCTTAACCATTTGGTTATTAGGAAAAAAAATGTAGCAAGGGCACAAAAGCCCAGAATCAGTAGCTGGGCCTCCGGGTGTGGAAAGAATAGAACTCAAATCTCATCGAGGGATGGAGGTCTGGATACACTCCTTTCATCTCTCAGAAGCAACTCCAGGCTGGCCCAAAACAAAGGATATGGAGGCTGAGAAAGGCAGAACAAACTGGGACATGGGCTGAGTCAGCAGAATCATTAGCAGTCAGGCTGTGTGAATTCTTTTGTGGTAAGAGAGATAAATGTCCCTCTTCTCCTTTGTGGTTTCCTTTGCCATGAGAGCCACTGGTTTGTGAGAGTTCTTCCTTCCTTTCTCTGCCTTGCCCATCCCTGGATTGATGTCGTGGCCAACAGCAAGGACAGATGAAGGATCTGGAAGTGGAAGGCTGCCACCCCTGTCCTGCTCCCCTTCCAGGCCCCCCAGGGATCTTTTGATAGAAACAGTCCTGCAGGAGAAAATAATAGATGGATTTGTTCCTTTGACATAGTGGTGGAAGGTCTGGAAGATTCCTGTGAACATTAGGTAGGTTTCAGCTTTGTATTTCAGGTACTTTTATCCTGTAACTGTCTGAAGCTAATTTTCAAGTGTCACCAGTCTCCAATTCAGTCTATATTTTCCTCTATGTGTGTACGCTTGTATGTATGTGTGTCCGCTTAACATTATGAACTACCTGGCCTGAAGCAAACTGAAAATAAATCTCTCCTTATGTTCCTAACATCGCATTTTTTTCTTTTCTTAATTTATCTGTGAATATTTTTCTTTATACCTAATTACTCATCATTGGAGTTCTGTTTAAAAAAAAAAAAAAGTGCTTGCCTTGCCTAATTCATTGTCAATGGAGAGGCTACATCATAGCGGTTAAGAATATAGGCTCTTAGGCCGGGCGTGGTGGCTCACACCTGTAATCCCAGCACTTCAGGAGGCTGAGGTGGGTGGATCCTAAGGGCGGGAGATGGAGACCATCCTGGCCAACATGCTAAAAACCCATCTCTCCTAAAAATACAAAAATTAGCTGGGCATGGTGGCAGGTGCCTATAATCCCAGCTACTTAGAAGGCTGAGGCAGGAGAATCACTTGCACCAGGGAGGTGGAGGTTACCGTGAGCCAAGATCACACCACGGCACTCCAGCCTGGTGGCAGAGTGAGAGTCTGTCTTTAAAAAAAAAAAAAAAGAATAAAAAAGAATATAGGCTCTGATGGCATACTGCCTGGGTTGGAGACCCAGCTCTTCCATTTGCATATATATGACTTCAGTTCAATGTTTTTGTTTTCATTTCTACATGGCTTGGTTTCCCCATCTGTAAATCATGGGTACTTACAGTAGCTATCTCACAGGTTATCGTGAGAAATAAGTGAGTCTGTATGTATGAAGCCCACAGAAATACACATGACACGGAGGAACACTGCCTAGTGTCAGGGTCCATCACTATGTGTTCTTCGGGAGGTTTCATTCTTGACCTTCAGAAAAAGAATTCGTTCATTCAACAAGCATTTATTGCATGTTTTCTTTGCGCTCATCTCTGTGCTATGTCCTTTCATATAGAGTTTATCTGACATAACTTAATTCTTACCATCACCCTGTGTTAAAGTTACGGTTCTCATTTTCTAGGGTTTGAATTCTGGAAATGCTGTGTGCTCACTGAATCAGCCAGGATAGGTCAGGCTATGTTGCAATCATCAACAGTCACACATCTCAGAGCCTGTGAGGGGGTTTCGTTCTCCTTCATGAGAAGCCCCCTGGTCAGGGTGTGTTCCCACAGGTGGCAGGTCAGCATGGCAGGCTGTCCCCTCCTATGGCTCCTCTGTTACCAAATGAGCTCTTCTTATAGCTGCAGCTAGGGAAAAAAAGGCTGGAGAATCTTGGTGGTTAAATGCTTTAACATAGAAATAAAATAGATTAGTTCTACCTACAGCCCAGGAGCAAAATGGGTTGCAGGACTCTACCTAGTGGCCCTAGAGATTATAATCCTCCCACCTGCTGGAAGGAGAGTAGAATAGGGTATGGTGAACAGGACGTGTCTCTACCACTGACTTGGGACTGTGAGCACCTGTCTACACCTCAGTTGTCTTATCTGTGAAATGAGGATGACAGTTGTACCTACTACATATAGTTGTGATGGGGTGAATAGATAAATGCATGTAAAGCTCTTAGGACAGTATATGGCACTCAGAAAATGGTCAAAATGGGGTCACTATAATCATGATCTACGAGAAAGACAGCAGAGCGTCGTAGTACAGTAAATAACCATGGCTTTGAATAGTCATGTGTGGATATCAGGTCCAGTTATAGCACTTACCAGCTGTATAGATGAGCTTGAGGAAGTAATTTACCTTCTGCGACCTTTACTTTTCTCATATGTAAAATGGTGTGGAATCACCATAGGCTGTATCAAGGATTAAATCACTAACATTTATTGACACCTTGGAAAGATAACCTAAGTATTGAAAACCTGTTTGCTCGTTTATCTCTAGGTCAATGCTTTGGGAAAGGTACTCTATGATCCCCCATGTTATAGCAGAGGAAACTAAGCAGAGGTTAAGTAATGTACCCAGGCTTATCTAACTGCTAAGTGGTGAAGCAAAAAGTGAAACCCAGCCATTTTGTCTTCTCAGTCAATGATCTTAACTAATACACATTACAGCCTCCCTGTGATCAGCTGGGTAAAGCTCCCAACACAGGGCCAGGCACAATGTAGACCCTTGCAAAAATATTAATTTGCCTGGGTGCATGGTGAGGGAAAATGTCCTTTGTCCTGTTCCTAAACTCTACTCTTCTTAAGATGCATACTGATGGCTCTTTTTTGTGAATGGATGGAGGTATGAAAGGAGCAATAAAAAAAGGCCAATATCAGGCTACATGCAGTGGCTCAAACCTGGAATCCCAGTACTTTGGAAAGCTGAGGTCAGCAGATCACTTGAGGCCAGGAGTTCCAGACCAGCCTGGCCAATGTGGTGAAACACTCTCTCCTAAAATAGGAAAATTTGCCAAGTGTGGTGGTGCATGCCTATAATCCTAGCTACCTGAGTGGCTGAGGCATGAGAATCACTTGAACCCAGGAGGCAGAGGTTGCACTGAGCTGTGATCCTGCCACTGCACTCCAGCCTGGGCAAAGAGCGAGACTGTCGAAGGAAGGGAGGGAATGAGGGATTGAGGGAGGGAAGGGAGTGGAGAGGAGGGAGGGGAAAGAAGAGAAAAGAAGGAGAGAGTGGAAGAGAGAAAAAGAAAAAGCAAAAGGAAGGAAGGAAGAAAGGAAAGAAGGAAGAAAGAAATGAAAGAGAAAGAAAGGAAAAAAGAAAGAAAAGAGAGAAAGAATCTTTTCCTATCTATGCCATATGTTTTTGTGAGAACATCAAGGCCTGCATGCAAAAATGCCCAGAGCAGAGTTGGTGCTTAGTTAGCTGGAGTGCTTTATTATTTTTAATAATCATCCATGCTTAGTGGGAGTCTCTGAATCTGTAGTTATGGCTGTAGTAAATGGGACACAAAGGGACCAACTGGACATACTGGCAAGTATTATAATGTGCAGGCAACCTGCAAATATGAACGTTCTTTTCAAATAAGAATCTCAGTGCTGTCACTATTTGTTTTCAAGAGTGCTGGTTTTAACTGAATGAGGAAGTTAACTGCATGCTCTATTTCCTGTTTTCACTGCACCTACATGGGTTGACTATGGGTTCAGTTTTCTGTCTAGATCAGACACCTAGTACTTAATGGGGAAACTACCTTGGAAAAGCGAACTGATTTGAGGTGGCATCAACCCTCTCTTCTCCCACCAGAAAGAGATGGGAGGTTCCACTTCAACCTGGGGTGAAGACAGAGAACTAGGTGTCCCAGCATCTTGCACAGAAGCAAAGCCCTAGAAATTCTGGTGGAAACCAGACATACAGAGTCATCAAGCTCACAGTCAGTTCCTGCTACATGCCAGATACTGTGCTTTTCACAGACATCTAATTTACGTTTCCCAGAACATCAAGCTGAAGTGCAGTGACGTGATGCAATCATAGTTTGCTGTAGCCTTGAACTCCTGAGTTCAAGTGATCCTCCCGCCTCAGCCTCCCAAGTAGCTAGGACTACAGACATATACTACCACACCTGGCTAAGTTTAATTTTTGTTTTTTCATAGAGATAGGGTTTCACTGTCTTATCCAGAGTGGTCTCCCACTCCTGGCCTCAAGCAATCCTCTCGCCTCCATTTTCCAAAATGCTGGGATTAAAGGCATGAGCCTCTATGCCCAAATGTTAAGACTCTTATAGCTGCTTTATAAATGATGAACTACGGATCAAGGTGAGACTTGATGTGAGTCAGATAGTGAATATACTCTAGAAAACCAAAACCCAGTTCCCTTGGGGACTTGGGATTTAATGTAAATATTGTCACAGGGCTTTAATTTTGCGTAACTCCACGTTGTGTTCTTTGTGAACGGTGCCTCCAAGAGTTGTGCCCCTGGGTGGGCCTGAGCTGAAAAATCCAGTAGATGCAATAGGCCTCGTCTTTAGAGACAGTTCTATACTGTGATCCGTAATATATCTGTATTAGTAATCTCTGGTTGCATAACAAATCACCCCAAAACGTAGCGGCTTAAAATCGTCTTTATTATTCCACAATTTCTGTGCAGCAAGAATATGGGTACAGCTTAGCTGGGCATTTGGGCTATAATCGAGGCTAGAATCAAGGTGTCAACTGAGGCAGCAGTCCTCCTAAGGCTTGACTGGGCATGGGTTGGCTTTTGAGCTCATTCATGGGATTTTTGGCAGGATGCTGCTTTTTCAGGCTGCTGGACTGAGGGCTTTGCTTCCTTGCTGACTATTAGATAGAAGAACTCCTTAATTCCTTGCCTTTTGGACATCTCCAGAGGACAGCTCACAACGGGACAGCTTGCTTCATCAGAGCAAATAAGTGGGAAGAAACAGAGAGCCAGAGTGCCAACACAACAGAAGCCACAGTTTTTGATAACAGTCGTAGAGAGATGCCCGCCCACTTTTGCTGTCTTCAGTGCTTTAGAAGCCACCCATTAAGTCCACCCCACACTCAATGAGAGGGGATTACACAAGCACATGCACTTGGGAGCCAGACACTGCCTACTACAAGAACCATGATTATTTTAAGGCAAAATGATGTGTCACATTTCTTTTACTGCGTAGAATTGTCTCTCCAGAAAAATCTGTTTTATCTTGAATATTCATGCATGCTCTGGTACCGCTCTTTCTATGGTAAGGACATTCCAGTTTGAAAAACTGAGGCTGTTCGTCAAGTTGTGCTGGTTTAGAAATATTCACTCTCTTTCAAATAACGTTGCATCCACCTGCTTTGACCCATGATGTGGAACCTAATGTTATTACAGAGTTTTGGATGGTGGGGGCATTTCCACATGGCTGCTGTGTACTTTCTATACAAGTAAGTGTTGACCTTTGAAGTAGTCTCTCTGGAATAGAAGGTTTTAAACTCATTGATGATGCAAACTTTGCCTAAGACCTTGTTGTAGCTTCTCCTTGGGAATGGCCTTTGGAATCACATAAAAATAATTTGCCTTCTGTATTCTCACTACACAGTGTTTATTAGATATGGCTGGCAGGAAGACATCTCCTTCTTCACTGATTATTATTCTATGCATTTCCTTCCTAAAACTAGCAGATTCGAATTCAGACCTATCTAGAGCTCTCATGATGAACAGTTGCTTTAAACCACACAAGGCAATAGGAACCCCTCTTTAATCATTTACAGACAAAACATGGCAAAGACTACCACCTCCTTCCTTAATTCCATGGTGGATTTAAAATACTTATATTAGCTGAGTCTTAGGAATGGAAGTATCCTTAGTCTTTAATTTGTGATAATTTTAAATACAAGTGTTGGTCTGAGGAAAGGAAATGATCAGGGATTAGCCCTGGAGGTTGCTGTGTGTATATTAAATCGATCTCAGATGGACGGACTGAGATCTCAGAAAGCAAAGAAAAGGGCTGGACTTCAGAGCAGAAACAAAAGATAACCTAGAAATGTCAAGTTAGAGTGGGAGGGAGAAGGGTGAAGCTTGAGTAATGAATCCACTTGGAACTCTTTTTAAATGTAATAAATATATAAGTAGCAGTTACTGTGTGCTAGATATCCTTCCAAGCACTTGGCAGAGTTACTCCTTAGGAGATAAGTACTATTCTTCCCATTTTCTAGATGACAAAACTGAGGTCTGGGGAAGTTGAAGGACATATCCAAGATCACACAGATAGTAGGCAATCCGGCTTCAGAATCTGTGGGCTCTACCAGTGCACTTTGCTGCTTCACAGAAGAATCCAACCATAAAGACCAGAGGCCGCTCTGAGAGTTTCTGTGCAGGTCCAAGGGTCAACATTAAATCAGGCTGCTGACACAGCAATTCCCAGATGTTCTGTGGAAAACACTCCTGTTCTCTTGGGACAAGAGAAATCTGAACTCATTTGTACAAAAGAGAGGGTTGGGAGTGAACCAAGAGGGATGGTCAGTGGCTCCAAGAGGCAGAACTGGAGAAGGCAAAGGAGAGGGGCCAGGAGAGAATGCCAGCAAAACTCAGAAGAAATATATCAGCGAACCTGGTAATTTACCTGTGACCAACAGCTCTATTTCAATAGTTTATCTGGGCACTCTGTTCCACCAGAAACAGATTGTTGGAGTTGTTTCAACAGAGGAATGCAGAGCTTGAGTGTGTCTGAGTGCTATGTGAATATACTTTTGCATATCTTTGTAGGAGATAGTGGTAGAAAGATTTTGGAAGTCAAGGGAGACGACTGAAGTAAAGGGAAAGGTGGAAGGTCATGGCTCTTGTAATATTTTGTCACATAGGAAACTCTGACAATCCCTGAGAACTGATCAGTCCCCCGATAAGTCGAATACATCTGCACATGTGTATCATGTTCCTGCATCTTTCCTTGACAGGTACACTTTAGAGGATGCAGACTCTGCCCTTTGTGCTAACAGCAAATCCATTTTGCCCATGATTTCAGGTACGCAGGTGATTTCACAAAACAAAACAAGCACAGCTGAAATTTGTGACTTAAATCAAGCAATGATGTCTGCAATAGTCTCATTACAGAGATGCCTGCTCCCTTCTCACTTGTAGGAATCGGGGGTGGGGAAGGTCAGGACTATATATTTAAGAAAAAAAATCCCACATGTGTAGACCCACAAGTGGTTACAACAAAACTGGTTTACTCGAAAGCTTTGTCTCCACTCCTCCTACAACAATTCAAGAACCTGGGATTCAAGGAGGTGGAGGAGTTTCCCTCTCCTTGCCAGTCTTTCCCTTGCTCTCTGATAAAGAGTGCAGCAAACAAGGTAGAAATGACTGCAGGGGACCAAGGAATATTAATATTCAGTCCTGACAGTTCCCAAAGGATATATGACAGCAGCCCATGCAACGTGCCTTTTGCACATTTTCAACTGACTCTTCTCGGCACCCAAGTTGACATATTAGTAAATTGTTTCCAGGTGATGCTGACATTTTGTAATTATCACTATCTATAATTTTCATCTTATCCCATTTAATATTTTGATCATTTAAAATAGAGCAGCATACCTAACAGTGGTCATTAGTTCAGCTCAAGGGAAGATTCATGGTTTAATAAACTTACATTAGAAACAACTTACTAAAATTACAATTGGCATGATGAGCTGATTTTAATAAAAAATAACAAACAGAGTGACTTTACCCACACTGACAGCTTTTTTCTTTCACACTGGTTCATTGTTCTATTGTTATCTTGGAGAATGAAAAGACATCTGTAACACAGCAGTTGTAATAAAAACTGTAATAACCCGATACACAAAAACAAGGGTTATGTTTCATTCTGCATTTGACAGTAGCTGAGTAGTGTACTTTCTCTTATTTTCTGACTAACCATGGACTGGAGTGAGGAAAGCACTGTGACTTTGATACAGGTTCAGATTTGGGGGAGCTGCCTCCTTCTCCTGCTGTCTGGAGACATTGTTTTGTGAGGTTGCCTGAAAGGCAGGGGATCTAGGTTTGACTTCCTTATTTCCCTAGGCATTGATTTTTTTTTTTTAAGCGTATCTTCTGAGGTTTGCCTCTAGGTTCATTTGAGGTATCATTTCTGAAGAATAAAATTGGCAGTTTTAATATGCAGGAATTTTTTTTAAGAAAGGCAATGAAATACAGATTTGATTATTGCCGGGGAACGCTGTTTGGTTGCCACAGGGAAACATACCACAAGGGAAACATACCACAGGGAAACATTGCCACAAGTGTCCTGCCTACTCTTTTACTTGTGGTGGTTCAGGTTTTGTGAACTTATTCAAGGGCTTAATAGTTGAATGTTCTCTTAATGGAAATAAGCTTTTTGTTGTGTACATTGGCACCAATGGCCAAGGTCATTCTCCATCCATTTGTCTAGCTACCCACACATCTACACATCCATCTACCCATCCATCCACCCACTCACCCATCTATTTATCTGTGTATCCATGGATACGCCCACCCATTTATCTTTCATCCATCCATCCACCCACCCACTTACCCACTTATTCACCAGTCTACCTATTAATCTATCCATCTGCCCATCCATTCAGCTATTCATCTACCTATCAGTCCATCCATCTATTCAACCTTTCACATATCCACCCACTCACCTCCCCTCTCATCCATCAGGATAGCCTTATATCCATCCACATCACCACTCATCCTTAAACAAAAATCAGTTGGCAAAACTCTAAGCACTGCTAATCAAGAGACACGTTAAGTCACAGTTCTGTCCTTAAAGAACTAAGGATCTAGTACAGGAGTATATGTAAACCCAAAATTATACAAGAGCATGCTCAGTGCAGCTACAGAGAACTGTGCCACGTTGCTGTTGGGAACGCTAAAGAAGGAATGGTTTACTGTGTCTGAAGGATTCCAAGAAGGATGCACATAGGTGAACCCAAATGCCCTGTGTGGTACATATGTTCCTCACCAGCCAGGGGTGAGGAACACGACAGCAGGAAAATTAAGTGGTGGGTGAATATTCAGACTCAAAGTTCCTCCTGAAGTGCCCATTTGTTGTTTGGTAGAAATATGTATTTCTACCAAATATATATATATATATATAGGGGGCCTCTACGAGGGAGCAGACAATATACATATGTGTGTGTGTGTGTTTCTACCAAATATATATATATATTTCTACCAAATACACACACGTACACACACACACACACACACATACACACACACTCACATGAGGGGGCATCTACCAGGGAGCAGAACATATGGGGGTATTATCAGGGCACCAGGCAGGTGAAGGGACCTGAAGTAGGGCCTCAGAAAGCCAATGACAAGAACTGGGATTCAGGGTGGGCCTCTGGTTTTGAATGGAAGAAAGGAGAAAAGAATAAACAAATGGATACATCAACACGTGAATGATAGGTGGATAAATACACCTTAGGAGACAGATCTAAATGAAAACTTGAATTTAGCTGACACAGACACTTAACTATGCATTCTGGCATCTTTGACCAAGACCAAAATACCAACCACAAAAGCAGCTCCACGACCAAGCACATGCTGGAATCCAGCCTTCTGTCTGTCTTGCTCCTGCTGCTGGTGAAACTGCAGGAATCCTGACAGGAGCAGGCTGCCTTTCTGCTCCAAGTTCCCAGCTAAGCTCTGCACAAGGGCCTGGGTGAGGTCTTTATGACTTTCCCAGAGGCTTCCAGGTCTCTATTGAAATGCAGCACCTGTTACTATGGGCAACTCCACTTCCCAAACAAGAACATAGACTTTGTGGAGCTCTACCCAGGTGCTGTGAACCCAGCATTTCCAAACAATGTCTGGGACCCACACCGTCTCCCTCTCCCATGGAGTTTAAATAGATTGGCAGCAAATGCTTGTTGACAACAGGTGTGGCTCAATGTGAGAAAATGTTCCATTCTGCTATTGCAGGGTTGGCACCAAAGGACATTTCCTGTGGAAGAAACGGGCTTCCAGGAGCATGGGCAATCTATACTCCAAGTCAGAACCTGCTCAGCTCCTCCCCTTTAGGGCCGAAGGCCACAAAGCTCCATGAGCAGGTGCTCCTAATAAATGCAGAGTCTTCTACAGCCCAAACAAGGCTAGCAGGGAGGGGAGGGCTCCCTGGCCACAAAGCTCCAACCAACCAACGGATCAGGCTTTCTGCGATGGTGGAAGTGGCTGCATCATCCTTAACTCAGCTAGATTAACTTGTTCAGCAGAAGCTTGCAGAGCTGCGTGAGCCTGCCTTCCACTCTGCTTCAAGTAAAGAGATTGGGCTGCAAAGACACAGAGAGGTAGGCTCCAGGAAGTGGGGTCCCAGTCCTGAGATTAGTGAGAGTAGCCCTGAGTTTGTAGAGAAAAACTTTTTACTCCTTTGAAAAATCTGTCCAGTGATTTTTTTCCTCCCTGAACTATCTTGGGGCCAAAGTAAGCTCTGCACTGAACTAAATGGAATTGCTTGCTCAATGAGATTCTAATTTCAGTGAGAGGACTTCTCAGCTACAAATTTATTGCTTTGGGACATCCTCCCCTCCTATGTGAGGGTTCCTCCACACCAAGGACTTGATATAGAATTACTAGGGCAGATTGTAAGAACAGAGAAAGAACAGAGACAGTGGCAGGCTTCTGACAAGGGAATACTAGTAATCAGGCTCTCTGCATAATTATTGGAGATTTGGAGATGGAGTTGGTGGAGGGAAGAAAGAAACGGAGATAAATAGAAAAAGAAAAAAATACTAATCTCTTCACAATACTTTACATTGTCAGAAATTCAATTTGGTTTATTCTTCTGCCTCCATAGGCTCTACATGCTCCTGGAGGTGTGAGTGGATGAGCAATTATCCTTTCTCACTCATGTCTAATGCTTGTTTTGAATATGCATGTATTAGTTCAGACGGCCCAAGTCGCAGTAAAAATCCACTCCCAAATTTCAGTGGTTTAACAGAACAGATATTTCTATCCTGCTGACCCAACCGCTCTAGGGTAGCAGTTCAAATCTGGGCATTTCTTTATGAAGTTGCTCAGAAACTCAGGCTGATGAGTGACCCTGCTGTTGACATCCCAGTCAGCCAGAGTACGGAAATATTACGGAGCAGCAAGTGAGAGAGGCTCTTACGGACTGTGCCTGGAAGTGGCAGACATCATCCCCATCACTTGGTCAAAAGACCACACCTACCAGCAAGGACATGGAGGAAATGTGGTCCAGTTGTGTGTGCCCAGGAAGAAGGGATAGCCAATGCTGTCCCCTACACCCTGCTTTCAGGGTTCATCTTTGTCATTTATTGAGGGCCTACTCAATAAATTGAGTAGGCCCTACATTGTCCTAGGTACTGAGGATACATCTGTTCACAGAATACCCATCATCCTTGCCCACACATGGTTAGAACCTAGGGAGGGAAGAAGTATTAATAGTACATTATAAAATTAATTAATTACAATTTGGATAAGGGCCAAGGGAAAACTCCAGGACACCATCAGAGCTGGTATCTAGGGTGAGGTGATGGGAAAGTAGAGGAGGTTTCTGGGAAGACGTGACACTCAAGCTGGCGACAGGAAAGAGAAACAGACTTAAACAGGCAGAGGCACAGCAGGGTGGCATTTTAGGAAGAGAGACCAGCAACTGAAAAGTCCTTAGTCAGAAAAGAATTTTAAACATTTTAGGCCCCTCTCCCAAAGGGCAGCGAGGCTGATGCACTTTGAAGAGGCTGGAGAGAGACTTGAAATGAGACAGGAGAGCTGCTCCGGGCTGAGACGGAAGTCATCCTCCTGGACTCATCAGAGACTTGGGGCTACTCCTTAACAGCAATGGGGAGCCGCTCATGGGTATAAGAAAGAATGTACCATGACCAGCTGTGCATGTCAAAAATCTGCTTTGCTTAATGAAGTCTGAAGGGGGGAGGGTATTGCAGTCTTTCAGGAGAGAGATGGGGCCTCGCTTTTGGGGCTGGCAGTTGAAATGGAGACATGTAAGATGGATTGCTGAAACAGGAAGGGGAAGACACGAGACTCTCTTATTTAGACATGGGTTGGAAAGGCTGCCTATGAGTGAGTCCCAGGTATGCAGGCTTGGCACTTGGCTCATTAGAAAGAGAGACGACTAAGCTGTAACTGGTTCATCCTTTTCCTCTGCAGTTTTATGGCCTTCTTGACTTGAGGGCCCATTTAATAAAATGCAGCTCTTTAAAATGGATGTTCAGTGGAGCTCAAATTCACCCTCAGTCTGCACTTCTGTGGAGTTTGATCAGTATGCATAGTAGAGCAGCGCACCTGATGTCCGCAGCAGGCAGTTCTAACGGCAGTGGAGAGAGGTACAAGATAAATCACTCCAAGTAAATGACTAATTAATCATGCTCTTGATTTTAATAACATATACCGTCTGGCTCGAGATTTGTCTGTCTATAATCTTGCATTCTATTCTAGAAATTTGACTGTCAGTAAAACCACCCATGGATTCCTAATTGAGAACAATTTCTTTCCTTTCTTTTAGAAAACTTAGGAATCAAAGCATATTCCAGTAACTGCATGGAAGGGGCTGGAGGGACTAGGGTATGGTTTGTTTTTTTTATTTAATCTTAAAACCGTCATAGATATTTCAGGATAATTTGTGGGACAAAATGGACACTATCCCACTGAACACTTGCAAAGTCACTTCCAAAAATGTCTATGCCAGCGGGCTTACTTGAAATGATTCTTTGCTCCTCCAGATCAGAAAATAGTTGTTTTCAAGGGTAGTTGGACAAGAGTCTTGAATACTCAGCAAGGAAGCATCCTCCACTTGTGCATGGCTTTGATCACTTCTAAACTGACAGGAGTATGAACCATCTGAGAATTCAAAATGTCCAGTGAGTCATGGCCCTACTTACTTGAAATGGATAGCCTCATAAAATAAAACATAATTCACTTATAAAACACTCTTTTATTTCATCAGACAAAATGAATCCATGGTCTTACGAAAGACTGTTTTCCGTCGGGGCTGGTCTCAGGCTAGGCAAGGTGAATATCTGTAGGAGGAATTCTTCTGGGAGCAGATGCTCTAAACTTTTTAAATAATTGATTTGACTTCTTCACTGTGTCCATGTGTATAGCTGAGTGTGGCCAATCTACTGGTTTGTATTATACTGTCAGAAAACAAACAACCCTCCCCAAGAAAACAAACAGTATCTCAAACTGCCGAACATATGTCCTGGGGGGTAAACAGAAAACCTGTCCCATTTGACTCATTTCATTATTTGGAAGAAATTTCCATCGCAGAAGGCTGATATGGGTGGACTGATGCCAGATAATAATAGAGAAATTCTGAGTACTTACTGTATGTGAAAACGTTGCATTAGGGGGCTTTAATCATATAAATCCATGAAAAATACTGTGAGTACTGTTTATTGAGCATTTACTGTATGCTAGACATATGCATCATCTCACTTAATCTTCAAAATTAGCCTATAAAGTAGAATTATCATTGTCCTAAATCGACAGATGAGAGATATGTTGCTCAGAAAGGTTGAGGGGCTTTCACAGGGTCTCGTGACCAGTGGGAAAAGGCTGGACCCAATCCCAAATCAGGCTAATTAATCACGCTCTTGATTTTAATAACAATTTTATTTTATTTTTTCTCTTAAAAAAGTTGCAAATCAAGGTGTGTTCCACAGACTGTATGGAGGGGGGGTGAAGGGAGGGTGTGTGTGTGTGTGTGTGTGTGTGTGTGTGTGTTTTATCTGAAAAGCCATCATACACCTTTCAGGATAGTCTGGCAATTAAAATCTGAAAATCCAGAGCCTGACTCACAATCCCTGTGCTGTACCCAGGGTACAGTAAGTAGGAGAAAGGTGTCATCTGTGTCCTCCCTTCCATCCTGAAGCATTCCATGGCTATACACCATTCACATGATTTAAAATCATCTTCAAGAAGCGCCCTGTTTCAATAATAAGTCAGTACTTTCTGGAGACTATAACCAAATATAATTTGCCACATAAACACTAAGAAATGTGTGTCCAAGAAACTAGTAGGAATGCATCTAGGAACCAAAGCGTCTCATTCCTAGAGAGGAGAAAAAAAAGCGACGATGGTCCTCTGCACATGCGTTTTATATGTCGTTCTCAAATCCTGAGGCCTCGGCTTGACCTGGGATGGTTCTCTACACAGCTGCATAAGCTTATTACTGCACATTACATCTGCTGGTACCTCCAGCAGGTGCTCAGGAGTTGGTTGAGCCTCAAGAGCCATGCTGGACGACCTTCCTGATGTGGCTTACGTGACTCTCATCAGGTATCATGGGCTCAGCACATGCTGTGCATTTTCCCCGCATCACTCTCAGAAGACCCTCCCTCCATGAATTCACCATTGCTGGTCTGTAATTCCCAGCTTAGGGAATCAGACTGAATTAGTTCTTTGTGTTATTAACCAGAGGAACACTTACATTTTCTGACAACTCTAATCTTGGAGCTCAGGGAATAGCACAGAGCATTTGCATGAAATTACCCCTCGTTCTATCTATAGGCCTAACTGCCAGCGTTTGTGAATTTGGCAGAAGCCAGCAGATCTCACAGTTAATGTCTTCCTCTCCTGCCAGGCTCTTAGGAACAAGGTGCATTAGAGTGCCGCGTGACAAAGAGCTGGACAGATCCTGTGATGTGGAGCCCAGGTGATGTTATTTGCATCCAATTAAAGAAGCAGGAATCGGTGGCGTAATTCACATGCGTGACTCTTAATGCCTTTTGGTTCATTAAGCCTTTGGATCAACTTTTGTAGGAAGATATTAAAAAGAACCTGAGCAGGGCTTGGGCACAGGTAGAGGTGAGCTTTGAGGCAGCATCCACTACTAGGCTGTTAGTCAATTGTATGTTTCCTTTTTGGACTCACCTCTGGGTTCCAAAGGACGTTGCTTTGACTCTTTCTTGTTATATCCATAAAGATAAGGAACTCAGGCTATTTTCCAGCGGATAAGGCTATATTTCACATTTTTTCATTTGTCTTGGAGTTTCACCCTCCCCTGCAACCCTACCTTTAAGGTGGCCTAGAGAAGGTAAGGGCATTTGTTGGTCATTCAGTCTCTATGTGGTTGGGTTAATCACAGAAATCAGAGATGTCACAAAAAGTAGGTATTCCTCAGGTTAATTACACAAAGAACCAATTCAGTCTGATCCCTTAAGCTGGGAGGTAAAAACAGTGATTGTGAACTCATGAAGGGAGGGTCTTCTGAGAGATGTAAAGAGGCCGATGTGTGCTGTCAGGAAACAGCTCACCTTTGATGATTACTCTGAATCACATCAAGGAGATGACAAAACAACCACCTGGACTTAGTGGTGTGGCTTTGAAAGGACACCTCACCTTTCAGGGATTCAATTGTTTTCCAATTTTATAATGAAGGAGCTGAGCAAAGAAATATTTTCAGAGGCCATTCTGGGCTGCAGAAGGATAGAAACAACGGGGAGGTCCAGTGGGCAGGACACCCCTGTTTCTACAAGAGCAACCACTTTTATGTTTTGTTTTAATCAAGGGAGTGTCAAGCAATTGTTTACTTAATAAATAGGGCTGTGTTGCTCTTTTCAAAAAGTGCAAAGCCCACACGTCTGAATAATTTCTTCTTGTTCCAGGAGTTCCTAGGTTCTTTGTTCAGATTTTGAGAGCCTTCATGTCTCAGGTCCCAGTGCCAGGATCTGTTGCTGACCAGCCTGTCCACAGAGCATCTCCTCACTGGACAGGCATTGTGGGCACGTGCCTGGGGGAGGAAGAATCAGGGTGATGAGGCAATTAGTAGGTGTTCTCCAATCTTGACATCTTCTTTCTCAGACCAGCCCCTATCTCTGCCTATGGGGAAGTTTTCTGCTTTAGCTTCTGCTTACTTTGACATGAAAGGCTACTTCTTATCTAGATATTCCTGGAGCACTAGGGGGGTGCTGACTGGTGGAGCTTAGAATTATTTTACATCCACATGCATGGACACACTACACATGTGTACCTTATAAAATGTCTAACTGTACTGAATACTTTAGATAAACATTTCTCAAATAGGACTTCATGGCATATTAATAGACATACAAAAAAAATTATTTGCTCAAGTGAGAACAAAGCATAGCCTGCCTCCAATATTAGGGTGGTGTATTAGTCCATTGCCACACTGCTATAAGGAAATACTGGAGACTAGGTAATCTATAAAGGAAGGAGGTTTAATTGACTCACAGTTCCGCATGGCTGGGAGGGCTTCGGGAAATTTTCAATCATTGCAGAAGGCAGCCATGATTCTTTACCAGACAGCAGGAAGGAGAGTGCTGAGGGAAGAGGGAGGAGTCCCTTATAAAACCATCAGATCTCATGAGAACTCCATGAGAACAGCATGGAGGAAACTGCCCCCCATGATTCAGTGCCTACACCTGGTCTCTACCTTAACACATAAGGACTGTGGGGATTACAATTCAAGATGAGATCTGGACGAGGACACAAAGGCTCCCATGGTTCTTGGCATTCACTGCAGTCCCTTCCTTTTGAGTGTGGGAAGGATCTGTGACTGGCTTCTAGCCCATAGATATGGCACCTCCCTTAACATAAATCATTCAAGTCTGAGCCATCCCCAGTTCCTTGACTTCATATACTCACAATTTCAGACAAGGGATGATTCTACCACCTTGTTGTCCTGGCATCCCAGGATTTCTGCCTGTGGGCTGATCTGTCGTTCCCAGTATGGAAATCATCACTTACTAATTCAGTCATTTAACACTCATTCTTGCTTGCTTGGGAAATACAAGGTAAAAAGACACTAGCCTACTAGTTGGTATTTTTTTATGTGTCGGGGATCATATATCCCTCTTAGTATCTGATTAAAAAAAATCTATTCATTACCCAGAAATATGTATCTGCATGTGTACAAGCACTATATCTACAATTCAGTACAATGCTGGGGATTCTGGACTCCCTGAAGAGCATTTTAAAGTTATCTCCAAGTCATCAACCCCAGGTTTAGTTGCCCCTCTAGACTATAAGACCCCTAGATAGAAACCAAGTCTCGTATGCCACTGCATCCCCAACTCTGAGGACAAAGCCTGGTGGCGGGTGGACCTTCAACCAGGGTGAATTGAACTGAATTAGATTCATGGCTCTGTACTCAGAAGCCCTTTATCTATTTCTTGTATTCCTTTTTATCTTGTCACACTCCAAAAAAAAAAAAGAAAGAAAAAAAAGAAACGTATACCTCTGCTAGTTGAATGACCATTAATTTGGAAATCCTTGCCCAATGCCTACTGCACCCAAGGCTGCGTGACATCATTCCAGACTACAAAGTGCCAAGCGCTAATTGATTTGTAAGAAAGTCTACGTGCAGTGCCTGGCACTCTCCCAAAGGCACCCATGGGCTTGGAGGGAAGACAGCATTGGCCTCTTGTGTGAGGAAATCATTCTTGCTTGCCCACCTGGGAGGGGATGACATTCTGGCCAGGAGGCAGAAGCAGACTTGACTTTGGATTGGAGTCTGCCCCTGATGGAGTTATTCGCAGATGGCTAAGTTAAATGCAGCCCTCACAGCACTAAGGCATTTCAGGAGCAGCTAAGCAAGTGGCCTATGAAATGGAAGGACCAGGAGCCTCTGGAAGTGGCGTCAATGCATCACCCAGTGAAGCCATTGTGTCGCCCTGTTGGTAATGAGCATTTCCGAGGGCAGCTTGGGAAATTTCCATCAACCTGTGAGAAGGCAAGGTGTGCAGACATTGTGGATCTGAGCGCGAGAGGGGAAACGCAATAATAAAAAAAAAGGCAGTAGTGGCAGGAAAAAAAAAATTTGGGCCAAAAGCCAAGAAGATACTTTTTGTGGAAAAGGAAGAGGAAAAAAAATTGCTCCACCCCCTCCTGTCCAAATGAAAAAGCATTTAATTGAATGTTCTTTATAGAGGTGAAAAAATACCCTGTGGAGTTCCCAGTGTTTCATTATCCAATTGAGTTCCGTACCTCAAGTTTCAAAGACCATTCTCCTGAATGATTATTCTTATTTCCTTGTCAGTCTGCCCTGTGCTCGGTGAACCCCTGCTGGGCCGCATCATTTAAAAGTCAAAACCCTGAAAGTATTTTTATGCTCGATATAGTAACAGAGCAAACCCTGGTATCACTCATTTTATTCTCTGCAGCCTCCCTCCTCTTGTCTGTTATGGAGATGACTGTGCTGCTGGAGATGCTTGGAATCAACAGGGCACTTCCCAAATTCTGAATGCAGCGAATGGCCTCAGAGGGAGCGAGATTAGAAGGCTTAGAGTTGGCTGCATCTCAGGAGCAACACTTGAAGCAGGGAGATGGGCCTCTCAGAATCTTCCCCTTGCAGTTAGAAAAATATGGGACAGGCTGGGTAGTAGGAGTGGCTTTAAGTAAGTGAGACAGTGGATCAGGTAAGGCTGGGCCTTCACTGGGTGGAAATAGCCTGGATGTAATTATCTGCCAGATGCTCCATGAAGAAGAGCAGCGCTGCTGGAGGAAAGCAAAAAGGGGTCTGGGGTATAACCAGGCTTGTCCAGTCCACAGCCCAGGGGCCACAGGCAGCTGAGAGAGGACGGCTTTGAGTGAGGCCCAACCCAAATTCTTAAACTTTCTTAAAACATTGAGATTTTTTGTGTATGTGATTCTTTCCCTTTCCCCTTTCCCTTCTTATCCTTTCCTTTCCTTTTTTCCTTTCCTTTCCTCTTTTCTTTTTGTTCATCAGCTATCGTTAGTGTATTTTATGTGTTGCCCAACACCATTCTTCTTCCAGTGTGGCCCAGGGAGGCCAAAAGATTGAACACCCCCTGGTACAAACCCTCGCTGCAAACTCACCAGCTCTGTGAAATAATTATCTTTGTTGGTGCTGAGAACACTTTAAATCAGGCTTAAATCATCTGAACATCAGAAAGTGTTTCTGTTCTTTTTTTTTTCTTCTCCCTTGAGAGGGAAATCCAGGGGTGGAATAAAGAATCATTTCAAATATTTCCCTTCAGAGACCAGCTACTAGATATAGCTGATAAACAATGTAAAAGAATGGTTTAATGGTTTCGCATTTGACCCACGTAGTACCCGGCACATTTGGTTAATTTAGAAAATATTTGACAACAACTGAATCCAATCTCATTTTCTCAAACAGAAGCTTAATTTCTCTTTGACTGAACTGAATAGTTACATTGTCATGCCTTAGCCAAACACCCTATAAATATAATACCCCTTCAGCCTTAATATTTCAAAAACTATAGTTTCATTTTGAGCTGTTGTGATATTTATCTCAAAAGTTGTAGAATAATTGAAACCAATTTTTCCTACTTTGGTTCCTTGGAGGCTGATTCTTCTGCCTGAATTCCTCTCTCACAGAACATATAAACCCCCTCTTACCTCCCGCATTGGCACAAATGCAATTTATTTCCAAGATCTGGGACTTAAGAAAAGGGCTGTGGGTTGGTCCAGGAAAACCATTAAACTGCATCCTCCCAGTCCCCAGAGATTCTGAAGATAAACAGGCACTGGCTTCCTCCTTCTCCCACAGTCTCATTCTTGGTGTTTGCTTCCCATACTCATCTCCAACCAGCTCACACATTCCTTCACCAGATAGGGCAGAAAGGAGTCCATCTTTCTGTGTTGGCTAATCCAGATGTTTGCATGGCAGTTTTAGCTCTGGTCTGACAGTTCTAGTCAAGGACAATTGTTCATGTCCATTGAAATGAACAATTTTCCAGTGGACATGGACGATTGTCCCAGGGGACTGGAAATCAAGGGTGCTGAGCAAACCCAGCCTCAGTGGACCACCTCTCGGAGTTAATACAGAGAACACATTCTGCATCTTAGCAACCTAAACAGAGGAGAGGCACAGCAAGGTGAGAAGGTTCAAAAGGCAGTCAGCTGATGCATCAAACCTGAGCCTGGAGGGGTCGGGGAACCTCAAATTGTCACCCTTCTCTAACAGTGATGACTAATATTTTTCAAGGCTTGTTACCGTGCCCTTGTGACCTGTGCCCCGTTATTTTATTGAATGCTCGATCAACCGTATGAATTATGTACTGTGTTATCCCCCATTTTACAATGACAAAATGAAGGTTTAGGGAGAAGGTTACACACCTCATCCAAGGTCTTACAATGGTTAAGTAGTGGGACAGAGACCTGCATTTATCTGTACACACTCCACCCTTAACCACCCTATTGACCCAGTTACTAATCCAGGTCCTCTCTGAGCTCCAGACGTCCACCAGGAAGAAAACAGCAGCTATGGTGGTGCAGTGACCCTTCTTTGCCAGGTTCTATCTTGGGTCCTGACGAGCTGCCAGGCCCAGACTGGAAAAACGCCCTCAATCCCTGTATCTCCTTCTCTTTTAGGCATTGTGGGCACCCACACAGACTCTGTCCTTATTTGCTTAACACAATGGAAATAATGGCCACCCTTCATTCTTTTTTTTTCATTTAGCACACATTTATTGATCTCCTAATGTTTTTTCAAGAATGCTTTTGGGCCTGGGATACAAACTAGTGGACAAAACAGATGAGTCCCATGCCCTCTTGGCACTCACAGGCTCATGTCAGATTCCTGTGCCTCTCCTGGAGAGGCAGGTGATGAGGTCTGTATGTTAAAGGAGGAAACCAAGGTTCTAGGAGGCTGCATGGGTAATACAGCCAGTAAGTAGCAAAGCTATGTGAACTCAATTTAACAGGACTCTAACCAGAAACTGGTTCTTTGCCACTAGTCTCTACTGACCTCTGTGGATGCGTGGAGGAAGTACAGGGTACATGGGACATACTGAGTCTTATCTAGAATGGTCTCTCCAATCCCTGCTCTCCTCTTCCATTTAGAACCACCTTCAACATCTTCCCAGTATACATTCCCTAAATATCCCCGATTATTCATTATTTTGTTGAACAACCAGATACTGAGTTCCTGTTCTGGGCCACGCACTCTAGGAGCTGTGATTTCAGCGGTGAAGGAGGACAGACTGGTTCCCACTACTGTGGAATTTACATTCTGAAGGGCACAGTTGTGAGTATGTGTGTGTGTGTGTGTGTGTGTGTTTGTTTGTGATGGAGTCTCACTCTGTCACCTAGGCCAGAGTGCAGTGGTGTGATCTCCACTCACTGCAGCCCCCGCCTCCCAGGTTCAAGTGATTCTCCTGCCTCAGCCTCCTGTGTAGCTGGGATTACAGGCGTCCACCACCCCACAGAGATGAGGTTTCACCATGTTGGCGAGGCTGATCTCAAACTCCTAACCTCAGGTGATCCACCCACCTCGGCCTCCCAAAGTGTTGGGATTACAGGTGTGAGCCACTATGTCCACCCTAAAGGGCATAGTTTTTCATGTTGAGTCTTCCCAGGAATTCTCTTTTTATTTCATGCCTTTGACCTTCAGAATCATTCATGAAACTTTGACTTATGGGTGTTCTGCACTTGATCCCAAGGGTGACATTCCACATGTCTAATGCCTCCCCCAACCAGAATGGACAGTGGCCCTAGTGGACACCCAAAAAAGGGTTCTTGGAGCTTCTTTACTGTGACAAATATTAACCTCTTAGTTGATGAATTATAAGGAAGTTGTGGGGGGATCCCAGAGGAAGGATTTAGGATAGGGAGATTCAGGGAGCTTGGTGCAGCGGCTCTGTGCTTAGGACCACAGAGTATTTCAGTGTTTCTCCAGTGGCTGCACCTGTGGACCTTGTGTGTACCGGGAGACTATTGACCCTGCTCAGATTACGTGGGGAAGTTTGCTCCTTACAACTAGACTGAATACCCATTGGAGGAAGGATCCTATCAACTTATTCTTCTGCCAAACCAGCCTGGCACAGTGCACATTGGATATGATTCTTCCATGACTATGTCCTCGTCATGAGTTATTCCTCGTTGTTCTAAACTTGGACCTCAAAGCTGAGCAAAGTCCAGATGAGATGAGGTTCTAGTTTTTATAATAATGCTCAATCGTTTTTCCTATCTGACAGTCTTTCAGTGTGGGAAGGAATGGTGAACTTTTCGGTGGCTGCTGAGTTAGGCTTGCTGTACACTGTGTCTTGCCAATGTGATTTGCTAAAACCCAGCTCTTAGAACCTCATATGGTATGTGGTTCAATAGTACAGTGGTCGTTCAAGAATAAATGCAGAGCAAGTAGCACGGTAGCCACAGAAAGATCATCACCACCATGCGCCATTAGTGCAGAGCCCTGGACCCAAGGACTCATGCTGTCACCAGACCCTTACCCTTTCCAAGTGCAGCCTTTGCTAATTCATCACTGCCTTCCTCAAGGCCTCAGGAAAGTTCTCATCACATCACTTCAGACACTTACCTGATCTATCAGTGATCTGAATGAGCTCAAGTAATTAGATATAGTCACCATACCATGTGAAGACTGCTACTTAATTAGAAAACAAAGAGACTTCCTCCACTCCACCCAAACACATGCTGATTCTCATTTACCTAAGGAATAAAAAAATTAGATTCAGGCTCATATGCTAATTTTATGCAGTGCTCAAGATATGTCTGTCATTTGGGTTCGAATTCAGTAAACAGTGCTAAGGTTTATCAAGGCTCATATATGGCCGTAGGGCTGTGTGTGTGTGTGTGTGTGTGTGTGTGTGTGTGTGTGTGTACATGTGCATATGTACATACTTTTCCCCCGTAATAGGATTTCTTTAGATCTGATGCTTAATAAGACAGAAAGATACCACAGCCTTCTCAGAAGACCTTTGCAGCATGTCCTTACTATTGGTTTGTGCTTTCAAAGCTTTTGTGTGTTAGTGGTCTCTCCTATCACCTTGATGAATCCAGATTTAATATGTCATTGAGCCATCACAAAGTGATGAGACGCTTTTCCCCCAGGTTGCTCTGGGGTGAGCAAAGTTTGTCTGATGACTAAGCTAAAGGTAAAATCAAGTGCACATGCAGTCTCTGAACTGGTTATGAAAGAAGAGAGGCTGGCATTTATTGGCTGTCTTCTGGAAACCGGATTGCTCTTGAAACACCATCTCATTTAATCAGAAAAATGACCCCTTGCAGTGGACATCATCCTCCCCAGTTTACAAATCTAGAAAACAAGGGCATCAAAGCAGTTAAGCATTTTGGAAGGAGTTGCACACCCAGTAAGCTAATATTAGAACTCAGGTCTGTCTGATTTCAGAGCTCTTTCCACACTACCTAAAATATTCATGCACCAGATGAAAGCTTTCTTTTTTCCCCTAGACTGTTTCTTAAATTTGTAGTTCTGCTTTCAACACAAGGTTTCTTGAAATGTGGTGATGTGATTATACATCATTTCTAAGCGAATCGGCAGGTGAGGCTGAAGCGATGATAGTAGGGTGAGCCGTAAATACAGGTTTACCTTCTTAATGTGGCCTGGGTAATATCTTAATTACTCAGGGCTATTTTTAGAATACACTTCCCCACTGTAGGAGAGGGGTTACGAGAACAAGTGTCCACAGAAGCTGGGTAGTTGCTGTCAGTAAGTGCTGAAGGGTAGCCTGTTTGGGTTTGGGGAGCTAAGTGGGGGTGTCCTGAGAAACACACATCCCGCCTAGACTGGGGGTTGGTGTCTTTGTTCCATTAAGATGATTGTAAAATCCTAGCAAGGGATCTTGAATATTTGCATGTGCTGGGTTCTGTGTTGAGTGCTTAAATGGATTGTCTTATTTAATACTAACAGTAACCCTTGAAGATGAGCACAGGTTTGATTCTCACTTTGCAGATAATAAAGAAACTTAGGCCCAGAAAGGTGCCCAAGAAGCAGAGTTATTCAGGACCTGGTAGGATTCCAACCTGGGCAGTCTACCACCAGAGTCCTTGTTTAACCACTAAATTTTGTACCTCTTGGGACTGTTCAAACCCAGCAATTTCTCTCAGAGAATGAAAGATAAACATGAAGATACAGGAGAAATCAATTATCCCCCCAAAATGCCTTCAGCATGTTCAAAAGTACTGAGCTGTCCACCATGATGTTTATAAGGGGGTGAAGTTAAATAGTGATCAAAGAAAAGTCCAATACATGTTATTTTTTGTTGTACAGTTCAGTTGCTTACACATAATTCATTTGTAAATTGATTCTAATGAAAGTTGGTCTTGAAATATTGTATACAGCCCAAATTAGGAGCTTGGCACCAAATCCCCCACTTGAACTACAAATCACTTCCTCTTGCCAAATTAGAGTCTAGAGTAATTTACTATAAAATGGGCTTTTAACCCTAAAATCTAGACATACTCAGCAGTTTGCTATGAAAGCTCATTAGTTTCTAGAAGCAGTTCATCGTTAAGGAAATGCCATCAGGGTAAACATGTCAGCTTAGTGTTTTTTCCAACATTACTAATTCCACATTGTAATCAAGGAGAAATAAATGGGAAACTCTTATTTAGTATTAGTTCATTTGGACCCATTTATTTTCATCAGTGACTTCGGCAGATAGTTGGTTCAGTACGTTTTCTCATATTCGGCCTCTAATTCAGTGTGGGATTTTGTGTTTTTATAATTAACAGAGACATTTTCAAATTGAAAAAATGTTTTTGTGCTTTTGGGGAAAAAATACCAATAATGTGGCTACTGGATTTGATTTACTAAATAGAAATCTACACAAAGTGTAGATTTTTTTTTTTTTTTAATTTCTAATGTATGTCTCTGCCTACCTACTGATGTTATGGATTTTGACTTTATGGCAACCCGCTGCCAGGCTTTTAGCTGTCAGAACTGGACAATTTATTGACTCCTAAGTAGGAACAGTGTCACTGCTGCATTATCATGATAAGGTGGGTACAAGTAGAGAGCATCTGTTTTCTAGGCAGTTATTTACTAAGGGACTACTACAGTCAAATGACATCACATCTTTGTTAGCAGATGTGGTTGGTGCCATTTTTATTAAAAGATGGGAAGACCCATTGGTGGGCCGTTAACTGTTGTGTATTTGTCTATCTTGTCAATAATCATTTTCTAAAGATTACTTTTCCTTTATGTGTTTCTTTGAGGTTAAAATGTTGAGATATTATGACAAAAGCCCTTCTTATTGAATGAGGAAGTTGGGTCTCATTCAGTGGGCTAGGTCTCTTTTAAAATTACATTTTTCTTGTATCAAGACCCAGTTCAATGGGTTTCATTGCCAATCTGAGGCAAAGGTGGCTATTTACTTCCAAAAGGACTTATCTTTAACGAAGAGACCTCTTAGTGATTCCCAATTCATGAATCAGGGTTCTTCAGTTGGGATCTATGGAACAGAGACCAAGAAATGGGCCTTAGAAGGCCCATTAACCTGCCAGTGTGTGGAAAAACCCTTCCAATGTTGACACATTTCACAGAAGTGTCATCACATTAACAAAAAGGCTCATACCCCATAAAAGTTAAGAACCATTAATTTTCAGATAATTCTTCTAAATAATGGGTTCTGGCCAGTTATATATGGTTTGGGGCATATTTACATACATTTGCATACTACTTGTCCTTGGTCATGCCATTCAACTGCTGTATACCTCATTATAGAAAGAAAAAGAATAGGATTTACCTAAAGCCCAAAGGAATACTGATCCTGTGCTAATTAAAGTTTGTTCTGGGATTTGGGAGTCTCAAATGAGAAGCCTGGAGTCATGTTTAGTTTGGTTATTTTACTCATTTGTAGTCAGTATTCAGTTATTTAAATTTGGCTTGTGCATTTTCAAGCATCTTATTTCCTTTTCCTCCTTTTAACTCCATTTGGTACATTTCATCCCACTAAACAAGGAGAAAAAAGGGACTAGGAGTAGTTCTTGAAACTCAAAAGCAGCATAAAGTTACTTCTTTGTGACCCTTATTGAGCAAAGATTAAGATGAGTGTTTACAGATTTTTCAAGAACTCTCAGGAGCTCTTCCTGTTTAGACTCTAGGACATGTTGGGTTTGTTCTTAAGAAACAGAAAGTGTCCAGTCCTACTTGGCTTCCTAAGCTCTCAGACTCACTCTTTACCCTACAGAAACTTAGAAGGATGGCCACCAACACCTGTGAGATTTACTCCTGAGTCATTTTTCTCAACCCATTTCCCACGCAACTATCAGCCTGTTTCCATTAACTTGGCTGGTGATTCCATGAATCACTGCCCCCTTTGAAGGTCTATCCAACCTCCTGGCTTTATGCTCCTCAAGAGACCTCTAGCTTCTATGCATTCAAAGGCTTTGAAGAAAAATAGTGTACTCCATGCTATCTCTAGAACCACCTAGCTTTGTACAGTCACTCAGGAACATCTCTGGTCCTCCCTACCCACACACTTGCCATCAAGGCAGAAACAATCAGATTCAGCCCTTGCTCATAGATGTGAAGCCACAAAGGGCAGCTAGGGTCAAGAACAGCAAGGTTACTACTGGATGCTGACCCAAGGTAAGAAGAGAAGTTCTGAAATTAGTAAGTGAGAGAAGTGCAAAGGTTAGCCTCTTCATCTACCCATACATGGCATGTAAAATAATTCCACCTTTCTTTAATACTTTTACCCAGAATCTGGTAAGAATCTTTTTGAACTGTTGACTCTATAAAAGTGTAGATTGGTGGGGTAGTAGCTTTAAAAGTTTGTTATTCACATTCGTGCCAACTCCTGATGTCTTAGGTTTTGTTCCCAAACACAGATGCTCACAAAAGGACTTAAGTGCATGCCATTTATTTGTGAAGTGGTGCAGATAACAACAGTAAGGAGTGGGGTATGAATAAATGGAAGACAATCCAGTGTGTGTGAAAGGTTATGTCACCTCCATGGGCGGATGGCACTTGTATATGGGAAGCCCTATATATATACAAGACTGTATATAGGGTGGTTCAGAGCTCTGCCCCACAGGGCAGGCCACTGGGCTATTTATCTGCCATCTCCCTTTCATTGGTTGGAGCCTTCTTCTAGGGGACATAACCTTCAGGTACTTTCCACCTGCCAAGGGAGAAGACCAAGCATGCTCCTGTGGCTGCAGAAAACCCTCAGCAGAATCTTAGCGGCTTCTGAGAAGACGACATGGAGATGATTGTGAGAATAGTGAGTGCTCACAGGATACAGTGGGGGACAACAATGTCTCCCACAACCAGCATCACAGATACCCGGGGAGTTGACCCTGATGAAGCTGATGGCTTTCTCAGCTTTACAGAATGCTCTTTTCTGTTTCTTCTGGCAAAACAGGAGGGTATCTGTCTCAAAGTTTTCTAAGAAAGGACATTCAGTGATCTGCTGAAGGGTTCAGAGGATCTCCTTTATCTGATGGTGCTCTGTCAGGGGCGATAGGTCCCTAAGACTTGGCAGAAAAAGGGACCCCCTGCGGAAGCATGAACATTATGTGAGTGGGTGTGCCCACAGCCCAGGGTTCATGCTGTGGGGCTTCATCCCCTTTTCCCACCCTCTCAATCCAGCTGCGTCTTTTTTTTTTTTTTTTGAATTTCTATACTTTACTCATGTGTACTTTTTTTTTTTTTTTTTAATTGCATTTTAGGTTTGGGGGTACATGTGAAGAACATGGAAGATTGTTGCATAGGTACACACATGGCAGTGTGATTTGCTGCCTTCCTCCCCATCTTAAGAAGTGCATGTTAGGAAAGAGTACACGAACGACAGGAACAATGAGTGGATTAATAGAACTTTAAAGTTGAGTATACTGGAGAAAAGTGAACAGTAATCCCTACCAATATCTTTAGGTACATTTATATCTCCCTCTTCGAGCTGCCAGGTAAGTGCACTGTAAGTTACCAAGGAGCAAACTTCAGCGCTTCTCCAACAGTCACAAAGGACTCTCTACGACCATCTCTTTTGTATGTCCACTTTACCTTTGCCATCCTCCTTACTTTGAAATAAATCCCATCCACTACCCTATGCCATTTCAGAAACTCTGAAATACCTGCTTGAATCCCTGAGATGGATTCATTCCTCCTTGTTCAGTTTCTTTCCTCCAGTGTGCTGTTCTATGGTAGAAACGCTGTCTGGCTATGGGATTTAGACGTCAGTGCATTTCCAAGTTTATAAAAAGGCAGAGACTGAACTGAAGTATTTGATTTTGTGTTTGTTGGCCAGTTCCTCTCACTGACCCTGGACAGGTCTAGGCTACTCTGAGCTCAGCCACCATATCTTTGTCAGATACATAGTCCATGGTGGTTGAATAGCACCACGAAGACATAGAGAGGTAAAAGACTTAAGATGATCTCAGTTTTGAATAATTCTCCTTGAGGGACAATTGTGTATTTTTGAAAAGTTCATTCTTATTTATTGGGCCTTCTTCATCTCAGAATTCAGGAAGGGGCAGAGTCTTTTCTTCCCAAGTTACCAACTTTCTTAGCACCGAAGGCTCAAATGACAATAATTATTTAGAATCTGTGAACAGCTCAGACTCAGTTTTTTTGTAATGCCAGCATACAGGTAAGATGTGAATTCCTCATGACTTTTTCTTAATGGAAAGTTAAGGGAACAACTCAAATGTTCCCGTAGTCACTGTAAGTCTTTTAGGTGTGGTATAGGATAAAAAGAAGAATAATGAAACTGTGGTATATGCATGCTGTGGGATATCATTCAGTCATACAAAAGAAGAAAATCCTACCATTTGTGACAATGTGGATGAACCTGCAGGATATTATGCTAAGTGAAAGAAGACAGTCACAGAAGGACAAAAACTGTAGGATTCCACTTACATGAGGCATCTAAAATAGACTAATAGAAGCAGAGTAGAATGGTGATTTAGGGTATGAAAAAGGGGAAATTTGTTGCTCAGTGGGTATAAAGTGTCAATTACCTGAAATGTAAAAGTTCTAGAGATGTTCTGTATAACTTAGTGCCTTTAGTTAACAAAGCTGTATTGTGCATTTAAAAATGTGTTCACAGTTTAGATCTCATGTTAGGGGTTCTTGCTGTACACATACACACACACACAAATACAAAGAAATGCAGTGAAGCTTCTGGAGGTGATGGATATATTTACTACCTTGATGATGGTGATGATATCACAGATCTATGCATGTATCAAACATATCAAATTGTATATGTTAAACATGTGTAGTTTTTATTACATATTAAGCATACTTCAATAAAGCTGTTGAGAAAAAGAAACAAAAACCACTTGATTTTGTATCATCAGGTCATCATGGATTTGGATCCTGTTCTCTTTGTGAACATCTTCCTCAGTTTCTCCACATAAAGAACAGTGGATATAATATATGCCTTATCACATCAGTTTGTGGATTAGGAGACATCATATATGTGAAACACCACATTCAATATTTGGAAGGGATCCCTTGAAATACAGCAAGTTCATCACTGAACACACTTTCCCAAAACAGGTATCTAATAGAGAAGAAAAGACTATGAATTGATGACCCATTAGCATAGTTTAGGGGTTAAAAGAGCTGCCTATAAATTGTAAAACATAGGAAGAAATTTGGAAAAATAATCTAACTTTAGCAAAGAATGTTCAAAAGTCCCTCAGATTTTGTTTTTCACCTTATCTAAATTCATATTTTATTCCTATTTTAAGCAGAATTATTCATAGTTATCTACTTAGCAGATGTTCAAGGATGATATTCTCTTTGTATCCATCTTTCATTATCCAGAGGCATTAAAGAAATCATGAAGGTAAGGCACAAGGCATTGTTAGGTATCCCGAGTTTGTTAACAGCAGAAGAGAGTGTGGACTTGTTTTCCACTTGCAGTGTGTCTGTCTCTAGGAGATCCTCTACCTTCATGCTCAGCCACCAGGTCCATGTGTCCTTCTCTCTAATAGGACCATGCTATGATAGCTGTTGGTGGGAGAGAGGTTTTGCAGCCTAAGAGGAAGGAGAGCCATATGCAGAAGAGAGAAGTGATTAGATGATAAAGCTGATTGGTGACTCTAAAGGACAGAGTAACTGTAAATTTGTGGGACTTCTGGCCTTTCTTCTCATTTGATGATTAGAAATTTTATAGGTGTCCAAATCCAGTCTTTGTCTTATCTCAGCTGTGCAGAGTGGCATGGCTGGTTCAAGCTTTCAGTGAAGAAACAGATGGATGAGGCCAAATCTTGCAAAATGCCAGAAGAGTGTATTTGGGCAGAATACCAAAATGAGTTGAGGGTGAGGGGGAGCTATATGGAGCTGGGCCCAAGGCCAATGACAGATAGTCGGGGACTGCAACGAGAGATGCCCAAATATGAGTATGACAAGCAGGAATGTCATTCTGTGAGTCAGAGTCAAAGTCAAAGAGACTTCATAAAAATATACTTTGGAGACTAAGTGTGGGTGTCTGATTTGGAACCCTTCTCGTAGTCTGGTGATTTCTAATGGTGCTTTTGCTGAAGGAATTCTTAGGAGCATCCAAGTTCCATCTTAAAGACATGGCTTCGCCAGTCTGTCGTGGGTGTGCTATGCCATGTCGGACAGAGAAATAAGGATGTGTGTGAAGGTATTCATCTCCGGTTTACAAACTCTAGTGTGCAAATAAGACAACTGTCTGTCTTCTAACATTGTACGCACATTTCTATTTTGATCACCCTTTCTACCAGTTGGTGAAAACTTTAGCGAAGGCCATTCATTGCCTCCATAATGCCCTAGGTTTCTGTCTAATTTTCATTGAGCTTACATGGCACATGGCAGGTGGGAGGCACTCTGGCACCCACTGAGATGTTAGTGAACCCATCTGGTCTTCAGTTTTTTCCTTCCACGCTGAAGGGTGATTGAATCTGCCAGCTCTCTTGCCACTGTTTTAGTTCTTTCCCAAAGCATATAAAGACTCTTCTGTTGCCTCCTTGCTGAACTGGGCTTGGAGATGCAGCTCCGAGAGAAGATATGCCATTGTCCCTTCGTAATAAACCATCGACATGTCCCTTTTTACATGTCTGCTGTTTTTCTCCTCTTCCTTCCAGCGCAGGGAGTCTTTATCTACATAACAGGTAGAGTATCCTGGATCACAGTCCATTCTTTCATGTCTACCATTGAAGGTACAAAATGTATACCCAGACATCTTTAAGATTTAGAATTTGAAATACAAGAATGCGGGCTCTTATAAAAACAAAAACTTGAATTTTTAAGCTAAATTTTTTTTTTTACATTTTTCACCTCCCTCTCTGCCTTTTTTTTTTTTTTTTTTGGCAACATTCTCTCTCTCCTGAGGCAATTAATCAGAAATGGAGTAATGAGTAGAGGGAAAGTTAAGGAGAAGTCTTATTTAATTTCCACCCAAACTTGAAGACTGCCTTATGGGAACTCTAGTTGAATAATAGTGGAATTTTGTTGTTGTTGTTAAGCAGAGATGATTTCCAAGCACTGCAGGGCAGGAGAGCTGGAGAGTTTACATGTCTGTATTTGAACTCACATGAAACAGTGAAGAGTGAAATACAGTCGTGTTTCTCCAGCAGTGAAATTTCAGGTCTACAGAGAAACAAGGCTTTCATTCCAACATAAAGAAGGATAAAACATAACTGAGAAATACAGTGTAAAAGGAGAAATTTACAAAGAATAACATGCTCTAGCATATTTCCAGGAAGGAGTAATCAGATATGGGCATAGCAGTCATCATTGGGGTGAAATCCAAGACAACTATGGGTAGCAGAGGAAGGAGCTATCTTTGAGAAGGTAAGACCGATGAGTTTTTCAGTCCAAATGACAAGTAACTTCTAGTTTCTAAGTATAAGCTTTTGCAGTTGAGACCATGCCTTTTTTTTTTTTTTCTTAAATTGCTTTTACTGACAACAGACATTGCCAGATTTATCCACACAACCAGTGTTCCAAATGCCACATAAAAATGCTGCAATTGGCCAGATTGTTAAGTAACCTGCTATAATTGCTTTTATTTGTTTTAATTCCTGTGAACAAACATTTTATTTTTTGTCCGAAAGACAAAAAGGAGTTGAAATTTTATGACTATTTTTCCAGGCAAAAAGAAATAGGGTGTTTGTTGATTGAAGAAGTAAGATACTCCTCTTTAGCAGCTTGGGCAGTATAATTGATAGGAAGAGGTCTGGTAGCTGGGAATGAAAGGGTGAGAAAAGTAGAGAATTCCAAGGTCAAGGGGAAGGGTCAGAGGTTCACAAGTCTCAATTGGAGTGGGTGAGTGGGAGAGAACTATAAAAAAGAAATAAGAGCAAAATCATATAGGTGAAAATGACACCTATGTCTTGATCTCTGGTGCTAAGGATCCATGGAAGATGCAACCATTTACACCTGCTCTTGAAAATGCCTCCTTGTTATGGGTTCAAGAATAACTCTCAAGCTAAAGCCTTTATGACTTGGAAGAAGAGAAAATGTGCTTCCTGTTTCTTATAGAGGATGAAAGGGGCAGTTAATCCCCAAATCTATCCTCTACACACCACAGTGGAACATTTTATATGTAGAGAAAGACTGCTAAAGGTTATTTACAGTTAGATTCATAGAAATAATTTGGGAGATTTTTAACAAACTTTATTTAGGCTCTTCCAAACTTAAGACACAGTTCTTAAGAATATTTTGGGTAATTTTCAAATTGTGTTCTTTTCCTTAAAATGATCAAAGGGAATTGCTTATTATCGAAGGTCAAACTTATTATCGAGAGACAGAATATTCCCCAATTACATTATTTCTCCAGTGCAATCCTTACTGAGCTCTAGGCAAGGGAAAAATGGGAAGGAGAGAGTGTAGTCAAAAGTCCCAGGGTCTTACGTGGGTCTCCAGCTAACTAGCTCAGTGGCCCTGGCCAACCCCGGTGACCTGTCTGCATCTGTTTTCTTGTTTGCAAAATGAAATGAGAGGGGGGTAATTCTAAAAAGCCTTTCTTTCTGCTTTTTCTATTTTTTTTTTTTTTTTAAGAACTGCCAAATCATAGCACGCATGAAATGATTTGCTTTTGTTCTCTTTGAAATAATAGAGCTCATTTTCTAGGATCTCCAGCCTGTATTTCTGTTAAGCAAGATCTATCAGCCTTTGATATCTCTCTGTCTAATTTCTAGGGAATTACAGATACAATATCATTTGATTTTGTGGAGACAGTTAGTCAAAAATTGTCACTGAATGCCTTATGCTTTTCCACAACGCTATCAGAGCTGAATCCTTATAGCAGTCAAGTCAAAGATGAAATAAGAAGGACTGACAGGAAGGAAGGGTGTAAAGAGAGCTCGTGAACACAAATTAAAAGGCAAGTGATAGGTACATAAGGAAATCACCAAGAAGAAGGCTCTTCTTCTACCCTTGAAGCATGAAAATATTTACTTATTTTTTCATATGATGATGTCAAAAAGGTAACAAAAGAAAGGCTTCTAGTATTTGTTGAGCACCTACTGTGTACCAGGCAGAGGTTAGGCAATTTTATACAAGATAAAGATGTTTGTACTCACTTAATGGATAAGAAAATTGAGGCACAAAGGGTTAGCAATCTTCCCAAACTCACCCAGTAAATGAACAATACAACTGAGATGATGATGATGATGATGATTATTATTATTTTTGAGACAGAGTCTTGCTCTGTCACCAGGCTGGAGTGCAGTGGCAAAATCTTGGCTCACTGCAACCTCTACCTCCTGGGTTCAAGCGATTCTTCCACCTCAGCCTCCTGAGTAGCTGGGACCACAGGTGCATGCCATCATGCCCGACCAATTTTTGTATTTTTAGTAGAGACGGGGTTTCACCATGTTGGCCAGGGTGGTTTCAATCTCTTGACCTCGTGATCCACCCACCTCGGCCTCCCAAAGTGCTGGGATTACAAGTGTGAGCCACCGTGCCCGGCCACAACTGAGATTATTTTTAAGCCAGGAATTTATGCCAGAGGACAAGTAAAAATTAAATAATCACATATAAAGCTTCTACTGTCTTTTAAATCTGTCTTAGCAGTGCACTTTAGACATCTTTTCATGTTAGTAAACATGGGACTACTTTATTCATTTTAACTGCTATATTATATTCATGGTGTGAATCTGCAAAAAATTAAATCATTTAGCCTTTTTACTATTGTTTTTCACGATTAAAAATGTTCCTGTAGTGCATCTTTATACCTGCCCCCTTATTTACACATAAGAGTATTTTTTTAGGTAGGTGCAAGAAATTAGCATTTATCTGTAGATATGTGTATGGTATACATACATATTATATATATATATAATTGTGAACATGCATATACATATATGTGCATGTGTATACCATATATATTTATATATCTGTGTGTGTGTATATATATATATACACACGTATATGTATTTTTCTAAGATCCTGCCAAATTATCATCCCAAAGTGGCTCTGTAAAATTTCACTCTCCCCAATATTATATGAAAATATCTGTTTCCTCATACTGTCACCAACATTTGGTGTCATCACATTTTAAACATTTGCCCAGCAATTATTACATAATTTTTTTCACATTCATTTCTCTGGTCACAAGTGAGTTGAAGCACCTCTCCAGTTATTTACTTCCAAACAAATTCACAGTCAATGAAAAAAGAGTAGCTTAGCCTTGCCCTGTGCTGTTGCAGAAAGCAGGTGAGTTTCTTCCTGAAGAGGATGCCCCAGGGTCATTTGACTTGGAGAGGAGCGGGTGGTAAGATCACACTGTCGTTAAGAATTCACTTAGGGGCTGTAAAGAAGGCAGAGCAGCTTCTTTAAGCATGTAAGTGATGACGCTCAAATCTGTCAGAATACTAACCCTGAAATCAGGTCTGAATTTACAGCCATAATATCTATCTTTGGATTTGGTTTTATGTTTCTACTCCTGATTTATATACTTACTTCCTTCAGCATCCTGTATCTCAAGCAACATAAATGTATTAAAGTGATGGGATTTAGCAAATATGTTATGGTTACCATCTTTGTTCCCAAGAGGGAATTTGGAAATCTGACAAATATTATAGCTTTCATTTTCAAGACCCATTTTCTGAGCCATTTCACTAACAAGTCCCCTGATTTACCATGCCATTAACAAAAATAATTCTTTCTGGACAGCAGTAAAAGAAGTGGATTAGCACAATTTACAGCCTTCTCAAGATACATGTAAGGTGCCCATTAAGAACAAAAAGCGACAGGTTTTTGATTAAATGATACATAGACTTGCTTTTAAGACATCTCAGTTCATTCTCCTTAAGCCCATCTGTTAAGGACAATGTCCCTCATTGAGTAAGCCTGTCATTGCCCGGTGCCATAGCACGGTCTCATGTTTGCCAACAGTGATTAGGAATTACTTAGTTGCTGACAACCCTCCAGCATTGATTGAAGGAAGAAACCTTTTCTACCTCAAGTAAGGACATGGTACCTACTTTCTAAATGAAATGTTATCCAGAGGCAACCTTTGGAATCCGTAGGCAATAACATACCCAGTTTGACAAAAGAATAACCTGCAATAAGCAGAGATAGAATGGGTGAGGGCCTAGGACAGCAGCTCATTAGGCAAAACCAATCCTTTTTCTTTGCTACAGTCAGGGAGGAAACAAATGCCTGCCAAACAGAAGCAAGAGATGAGAGGATCTGTCAGTGAGGGAGAGGTATAGCTACCGGCAAAGCACTGGACAGTTTCCTCTAATCCTTGGGAACTTTAATCAGCTCCTCAATAATTCCCATTTTGAGATGATCTCAGAGTGGGGCGATCCATGAGTAAGTTTCACTTTGGCCTGGAATGAGAGATGCCAAAAATGACAAGGTAACTTTTTGGAGTGGTGTCAGTTGTGTGGCCATGGATGTGGACAGTTGGCTTATTCCAGTCTGTGGCATTAGTCGGCATCTCTGAAACCCTGAGACATGATTCTCAGCCCCATGACTGGTCAAGGGATTAGCAGAGAAGAGATTTTCAAGTCCATGGGATTGGGGTGTGCTCCCAACCCTTCAGCCAGCTGTGAGTTTTGGGTGTGAAGAGCCTAAGACGGGAGAGAGAGGAAATGAGAGCAGCCGGATCATGGGGAGCCTTGTAGGTCATGGGAAGGATTTTGCTTTCATTCTAAGAAGGTGGGAAGTCATTAATAGGGTTCAGGGTGATTGTGTGTCAGGGGGACATGAGGGGAGGCATCAGGACATGGAGATCTGTGCAATTATTATTTGGGGAACAGCAATTGTTCTTGCCATTTCGTGTGCCCTGGACCCTCCTGTCACTCTGCTGAAGTCTGGGCACTCCATCTCAGGTACTGTGTGCAGGTGCATAGTTTTAAACATTTTAAATTATGACATGCGCTACTCATGCTATACCATATTTATACTATATCACTGTGGTAATAAAACATTTGTGATAGACTAATAGACAGGCTTAGGTATGGTGGAACTGGCTTACTCTTACCAGCTGGTCAAAGCTAATTATGCGAATTTCTTTCCAAATCCTTATTCAGTGATGGTAGCTTGAATGAAGCCACGGTGAGAGAATCTGTGGAATACGGAAAACATTACAGATCAGGACTTTTCTCCTCAAAAATCAGCTGTTAAACATTTACCATCATAGCACTGTGTATGTACTTCTTTATTTAATGATAGGCTTTGGTGGCAGGTTTAGTTACTATTACCATTTGAAGTAGTGATGAGTATCAATCCAATTTCAGGATATTTCCCACAATTGATATGTAATATAATAACTTGTTTTCCTGTAACTGGTGACGTAGGCTCTGCTAATACTACTGTGATTTGTTATCTATGTTCATAAAGAACATGCTAAATTTTAGTTAAAGGGTAATGCAGATAAGGGTGCTTTTTTTCCATCAAAAGAGCCTCTGAACTACAGTGTGCAGAAAATGGAAAAAAAAGGGGTAGCATGAAGACCCATTAGGACGTGATAGCAGTAATCCAAATGAGCTGTCATTATGTCTTGTATTCCAGTGAGGAGATGGAAAGATGCGTATGGAATTGGAACGGTTAGCAGATAAACTCTGTGAGAATTAGGTGTGTATAGACATTGGGGTGAAGGAAGTGTCAAGAGTGACTTACAGGGCTTTGGCTTACACTACTCCACTTAATGAGAATGAGAATGCCAGAAGGGCCCGGGTTTAGGGAAGATGACCATGAGTTTGATTAGGACCTGTTGAGTTTTAAGTGCCTTTTGAGTATCACAGGAATATGAAAAAGATACTGGGACACATGCATTCGGGATAGAGACATGAGTAGGTTCTACCATCAGCCTTGGGGTGCAACCAGGCTAGAAAGGGACATTATTCTCTGGTGGATGAGCAGACTACGTAAAATGGTGCGCCTTTGTCTAAATGTATTCACATTGCTTCCCCTGGCACCTCTTCTTTATCTCCTGACAATCGCTGTGCCAACGGACGGCCTTTAGAAACTGGCAGATGGCCCCTCTTTGAGGGATCCTGTGCATAGAAGGTAAGTACTTTCCCAGCTGCTGCATAGCTATCTTGCTGGATCTGCCGGTGCAGAGGAGGGGCCGGGACAGTAGAGGTGTACTCCGAAGTCATTAGGATACTTACAATAATTGAAGCTTGCATCCTATTTGAAACTTCCCCTAAGAAAGAAATGAGTGAGAAAGAAAGAAATGAATAGTCAGTAGTAAGCCTTGAGGAGTTCCAAAATCAGTGTCCAGCTGAGGCAGAGGAGCCTAAAAATGAGACTGTGGAGGGAGCAGCCACAAAGGTAGGAGGAGAGCCAGGTGAGGTGGTGGAGGTGCAGGGAAGGCAAGCGGAGAGGATGCTTCAGTGAGAACAGAGGAGAGGAGTGAAACTGAAAGCTGAAAGAGAACACTGGAAGTTCTTCACTGGGTCCAAGTGACATGGAGGCTGTTCATTTTACATGGTCGTGTTGGTGGAAGAAACCAGACGGGAGGGGGAAGAAATGGAGATAACAGTTATAGACACGTCTTTTAAGAAGTTTGGCTGCTAAAAAGGAGACAGATAGTGAAGTAGTTGGAGGTGGATGTAGAGGAAACAAAGGTTTTCTTTTTTCCTTTCTTTTTTCTTCCCTCCCCCTCCCCCTCCCCTCCCCCTCTCCCTCCCCTCCCCTCCCCTCCCCCTCTCCCTCCCCCTCCCCTCCCCCTCCCCTCCCCCTCTCCTCCCCCTCCTTCTCGTAGGAGATACTTTCTTATAAGTATTCATTTGAGACACAGAGGGTCAGAGGGAAGGGATTGATGATGGCATAAAGCTTCTGAGGAGGTGAGAAAAGATAGACTTCAAAACGTAAGGGGTACTTGTTAATTTTTTTAGTCTGGGAGTTAAATCAATGAAAGAGTGAGTCAATGATGCAACACTTTTAAAGGTAGCTGTTTATCATCCCCCATTTTAAAGAAGGGTCCTTTCTGGTTACGGAAGACAAAGTGATTTGCTCCAGATCTTGCAGTGGTGACATGCAGACTCGACTAGGTTTCCTGAGAAGATGTAGGTCTCTCTGTCTTGGAAGCACACATTGATGGTTTGGGGCGTTTTTAGTTCTGAAGGGCTTCATACACCTATGAGGCCCAGGCTTTAAGCCTTTCACACTGAAAGAAACAAACCAAAGCGAAGGTAAATGTATGCTGAAGTAAGTTCGAAATTCAGGTGTTCAGTTGATGTTTCCCGAGTAGATTGTGAAATTGGAATTGGGAGAGACATTATCCAGGCAGGAAAACTATGAGTTAAAGGCTCTGGACGATAAAAAAATAAGGGTGTCATCCTTGGAGAGGGGGATGGGTAATGCTGTTGGGTACAGGGCTTCAGAGCTGCATCTGTGCTCCTCTTGGGATCGGGATCAGAACTGCAGTGTCCCTGCAGCTGCTGCACCTTGTTTTTAACCCTTGCATCCACGTGAGTGTTGCTTGCCTCTCAAGATGCAGACATTAAAACCTTATTGACTGATGTAGACTCTTCTTTGCATCAAAGGGCTCAGAAATGGTATTAGCTGGCCGGCTCCTTTTAAGTGCAGAGTGCTTTTCTGTAGATAGTGATATGAGCTACCTGGGGTTAAGATAAAAGGCTGCAAAAAGGTAGTGTCTTCCTGGATGCTGCTTGCGGCCACTCACTGTGTGTCTTTGGCCGTACAGACCCCAGACTGCTGGGGCCGGACTTCGCATGTCTGTCTCTTTTACCTTTTAGAGCCTGTGAGGCTCAGGCTTTCAAGCCTTCATCACTGAAAGAAACTAAAACCAAACTTTTGAGTTTAAACTGCCTGAGGCCGCCTCCGTCTCGATGACCTTTCCTTCCTGCACCATTTTGGAGAAAACATAGATTTTGAAGTTCAATCAGTCCTAGTTTCAAATATTAGCTCTGCCTCAGTTGATTGTGGGACCTTTAACAAGTCTCTTGGCCTCTCTGAGTCAGTTTTATCATCCATGCAATAGGGATAATCTTACCTACCTCATAAAACAATACCATTATAGAAACCCATCTTTTCAGCACATACTCGAGTTCCAATTCAAATACTGGCTGCTGTGCTGGGCTGTGGGGTGTAAATGCACAAAACACTCTTGACCCTGAGGGTTTTATAGTTTAATAGTGGATATGTCAAAGTGCCTGGCTGTGATATTGTGATATAATAATAAATATATATTTGTCCCTAGTTCTAATATTTAGTCTTTGACTCCAGTTCCTGGCACATAGCATATTAAACCTTTGTAATTTCCTGAGTGACAGGAGCATATGACACAGAGCCCCTAAGTCCCTTGGTGTTTCCTGGGTGATAGGAGCATCTTTTTCTCTAGTGAGTTGACTTGTGGTGGGCTCCCAGATAGCCCCAGGATGGGGGCTGGTTTCCAGGGGAATCAACCATGTGTTTTTAGAAGGTTGGGACTTTTAGCACCCACCCACCTCCAGGGAGGGAAGAGGAGTTAAAGATTGAGTTGATCACTCAATTGTGCCCATGTATCAAAGCCTGCATGATAACCCCAAAGGACAGGGGTTAAAGGGCTCCCAGATTGCTAGACCCATGGAGGTTCCTGGAGGGTGGTGTGCCCAGAGAGGGCATGGAAGCTCTGCACACCTTTCCACATACCTTGCCCTGTGCGTCTCTTCATGTGACTGTTCATCTATACTCTTTGTAATATTCTTCATAATAAATGGGTAAACATAAGCAAAGTGCTTTCCTGAGCACTTCTGTGAGCCACTGTGGCAAAGGAATGGAACTTGAAGAGGGGGTTGTGGGAACTCTAATTATACCGGGTCGGTCAGAAGCACAGCCTACAACCTGGGCCTTGTGACTGGCGTCTGAAGTAGGGGACTGTCTTGGGGGACCTGTGAGACCTGACCTTGTGTCCAGGTAGATATTATTGAATTGAATCAGAACATTATCTGCTGGTGTCCACTGAAGAATTGCTTGATATGTGGGGGGAAACCCACCTATACTTGGTGTCAAAAGTGTTGAGTGGTGTGTGGCAGTAAGTAAAACACTTCGGTATTTTTTTCTATCCTTAATATTGGCCCAGAGAGTTTATTTAATAAATATCTTCTCATGCATTTCTTTTCTTGTCCTTGATACCCTAGGCTCACCTGAAGGCACCCTTCATGACCCATGTGAAAGCACAGTGGGGTACTTAGAAGGTACCGCATGGTTAGCAGACAGCTCTGCAGGGAGTCAGAACAGCAGTGCAGTAGGGTCTTGGGAGCAGAGTGGAGTAAGGGACAGAGACTCTGACTGAGGGCAGAGTCTGGACATCAGCCTCAGAGCTCCACCCATCACTAGTCACAGGAACAGAGACGGTCGACTTGCCTGTCGCCCTGTGCTTCAGTTTCTTCATCTGCATGATGGAGACAGTGGTACACAATTCTGAGGTGGTTGTGAGGACTGGACGAGCAGGTAGTTATGTGTCAAATGCTCAGAACAATGCCTGGAATGTGGAAAACACTCCTTATATGGGAGATATTATTTCCATTTCCGGAACAAGCTGCTTTCATTAGAGCCAACTCATCTCAAAAGGAGATCCCATGGGAATGGTGATGACTTGAAATTTTCTGCATCGAAATGCTCTTGGATGCTGCTTCATTAGTAGCGCCTTTCCTTTTCCAGTCTCCACAGGGCTCTGTTATATGGGTCCTCTTCCATGAAGAGCAGTGCCCCTGATCGTAGACTATCACTTTGCTGGGCACTATTTGTTGCCCACCCATTATACTCTGAGGTCTCGACAGCTTTAATTACAATAATTTGAGGTTTGTTCGATGCATTATATTCCAGATAGTTCGTGGATGCTTTTAATTTAATTATAGGCAGTTTAACACCACAGATGATTGTTGGGGAAAAGGAAAATGCTGTTCTTTCTGAATACAAGACACGTGTTTAGGACTGATAAAATACATAACCGTGTTTTGTTTCAGAATAAAAGAAATGTATTACAAAGTATGTGGCAGTACATAGACACTTGGAAGCCTGGGTCTGGTGCATTGTTGCCCAAAACAGGCTCAATTATGGTGAAGGGAAGGGTGTGTGGAAGATCAGCCTCCCATGCAAGCTAAGGTGCCCCAAAGCCAGCTCCCCCAGGGATCTCAGGGTCAGCCTGTCTCCTACCTATACACAAGGAGCCCCTCATGGAAGCATAACCCACTTCAGCCTTTAAAACAGGTATATCCTTGTTCTTCCCACTGTCTTGTTATTTGTATCAGCAATTATTCATTACCATCTGAATTCATTCAGTAAATAGTTATTGAGTACCCGTATGTTTCAGTGACACAGTGATACAGCAGTGGACACACAGACAAAAATCCCTAATCTGAAGGAGCTTATATTCCAGGGGAGAAGAGAGAGGAAAACAAGTAAAACGTGTGTTAGTTTTGTGTGTGAAGATGGCAAAGGCTATGCAGAAATCAAGGAAGATACAATTGGGGGAGGAACAGCTGTAACTTCCATCGGGTGGGTGGAGAAGGCCTCACTGAGGCATCAACATTTGAGCTAAGTCTTTAAAGAGGCAAAGGAATGAAAGAGGTGTCAGGCCAAGGAAATAGTTCCTATAAAAGTCCTGAGGGTGGAGAGTGCCTGGTGTGTCTGCAGAAGCTGAAGGAGGTCATGATAGAGTGAGGTGGGGGAGATAATAGAAGATGAAGTTCAAAAGTGAAGACGTGAAAAATTGTATTGATGCCTGTAGCCCATTTGTAAGGGTTTAGAAGTTTTATCATCACCATCGCCACCGTCATCGCTATCACCTGCTACCAAACATCTGCTGGAAACTTGGCAGGGAATAACTCATCATCTCATCTCTGCACTCCTGAAGCTCAAACTCAGTGCAGGATACAACAAAAGGATAATGTGATGCTTGGTACCAAGACTTTAAGGGCATTCAGGAGTGGGCAGAAAACATGGCCTAAAGGAGAGAGAAAAAGGGGGACTTCAAACAGGATCTCCTTTAGGAGAGGGAGATATCTCTTAGGAGGAGATATCGAAGCCACCATGCAGTTGTGAGGTCTTTAGAAATCAAGTCCATTGGTCAGATCCAGGCTAAGTTTTGCAACACAGAAAACCCTAAAATCCCATTCTGTACTTTGTCTTGATGCTCCTTTCACTTCTCTCCACCCACTCTTTACCACTGCCACTGCAGGTTCCCATTCCTTTTTCTGACCATGTCTCTGGACTTGGAGAAGGTTTTCTCTCATAAGCTCCTATCCAGCCCTATACCCAGTGGCCATACAGGTCCACCCCTCTATATGGCTTTGTACATTAATAAGTAGCTCTTCTTAGCTCAGCATGCTCACTAGCTTTAGGAATGTTTTCTGCTGAATCCACTGACTGCACAATAGCCCAGTGGAATGTACACTCTAGGCTCCAGTTACCTCTGAGGAGAAGAAATATATAGTTACACTTAAATACGTAGAAATATATAGTTATATTTAAATGTGCACACACATACTTTAGTATATACATATCAACATAGGCTGGGTGCAGTGGCTCACACCTGTAACCCCGGTACTTTGGGAAGTCGAAGTGGGCAGATCACCTGAGGTCAGGAGTTCAAGACCAGCCTGGCCAACATGGTAAAACACTATATCTACTAAAAATACAAAAAATTAGCCCGGCATGGTGGTGCACACCTGTAGTCCCAGCTACTCAGGAGGCTGAGGTGGGAGAATCTCTTGAACCCAGTAGGCGGAGGTTGCTATGAGCTGCTATTGAACCACCGCACTTCTGGGCTACAGAGTAAGACTCCATCTCAAAACACAAACAAACAAAAAACCACATATAGTTATATATAAAAGCATGCACACATGCATGAATATATCTATATATATATGTGTGTGTGTGTTTATATATAAATGCATGCATATATGTTTGTGTGCACACACTTATAATTATAAATGCATGCATATACACATGTATACACATATATTTATATAGAAATGCATAGTATACACATGTATAGAGTTGTAGATGTATGCACATATGTGCATGCACACATACATGACTGTATGCACAGTGCACACATGTTTATATATGAATGTATTCACACATACCTGTACGGTTATGTGTGTGTGTGTGTGTGTGTATTTTAGGAAGACTAATTACACCAGGAAATTTGCATCTAGTCTCCCTTTTTAAATACACCATTACCCTGCTATGCATTTGCTAACATTGTTTCTGTTACGTAGATGGATAATTTGAGTCTCTGGAAGTTTACGTTCCCTGGCTAAGGTCACGTAACTAGTAAGTTGTGAAGCTGACATTCAAACTAAGGAGTAAAAGACAGAAAAGACCACTTTATTCCAATGCTTAAAAGATGTTGACAGAAAGAGGGCAGAACAAACAAAAATATGAAGGAACCCTAAGTGTGGTCATTGAGCTACCCACAGAAAACAGAAAATATGATTAGGACATGAAGTGATAATTTTCATAAAAGAAAAAGTTATATGAGCGCATAGAAGAGAGAATACCATTTGAGGGAGCACTTTGGGAGGCCGAGGTGGGTGGATCACCTGAAGTCAGGAGTTTTGATGGGTAGGAGTTTTTTAGAGGGGTTGGGGAGCAAAAGGATTTCGCATTTCATTTAAAGTTATCGGTGTCACTGCAATAAGATAGCCAACGTTTACCTTTTAGAGGTGCTCAAAAGGTCCACTGTACCTTTGGCTTCATAGCTATAGAAATGGGGCATTTTACAAAAAAAAAAAAAGCGTGATGATGCCTCACATCTGGCCATGGACATCTCTCAGCAGCACGCGAGTCATCTAGGGCAAGTCTCTGTAAATGCCTTTCTGTCTGGCATTGCATTTGCATATTCATATGTGTGCATATAAACACCAAGTCTGCTGTTAATGGTGTCATAAGTTTGAAAAAAGAAGAAAACACAGCTAAAGGTAAAATGAGTTATGCATTTATAAAACGTTTTCAATGACAGAACCTGCTCCCCCTCTGAGTGCTTTTTGAGGATCAGCAATCATAAACTGCTGCTTTGCCAGGAGGTGCTGTCGAAGATTGTGTGGACATTCTTTTAGCAACATCATCTGGCATGTGTGATTGCTTCTATTTATTCAATACTAAAAAAACATAAGATTGAGTTTTATGAGAGAGAGGAAAAAAATGGGCATTCGACATAGAGACTGGATAAATTTCATTGTTTAGGGTGTTTGTATTACCACAAAGTAATCTTCTGATTGCTAGGTGAGTAATCTGGTAATTACAAAAACAATCAATTAATTGATCTAAATTAATCGGACAACATATTTTATCCTGCTAAGCATGAAGGCATATTTCAAGTAACTTTCCAGCTAACAGAGGTATTGAACCTTTTCAGCCACCAGCCAGGGATAGTGACACAGATTCTAGTATCAAATGCTGATTCCAAAATTAACAAATGCTGGAATTACTATGAGGAAGGAATGTACTACAGAGTCATGAAGTCTTCTCTCTTTTATTATGCAGGAAGCTTCTAAGCTGCCTGTCCCACTGTTTCTCCAACTCTTTGTCCCAGGCTTGGCCCTACTGGGAAGGAGACTTCCCTGACTTCTGAGCCACCCACTCCCTTTCCCTACCTCTAGCAACACTGTATTTCAGGAGGGGAGCCTGGGAGACAGAGGAAATTAAGACACCTGCATGAATGGTGGCAGAGTTACCCAAGAGGAGATGGCACTGGCCAGGGACTGGAGAGCACTCTAGGGGAGGGAGGCAAGTCCATCCTTTCTCCTTCTTTCTTCTTCAAAATTTATTGAATGCCTATGCTGTTCTAGGCAGTTTTTAGGCACTTGGAATATATCAATGAATAAAAAGGGAAAAGATCCCTATGCTTGTAGAACTGACTTTCTAGCGGAAGAAACAACTAATAAATAAGTGAGTCACACAGTATTTTAGAAGGTGACACATGCAGTGGGAATAGCAAAAGTAGAGCAGAATGAGGGTTAGATGGATGCTGGGGTCCTAGGTGGAGCAACTTGCTAGTGTTAAAAAGGAGCTAGGAAGTGATTCAGACAAACAGCAGCAGCAGAAGAGGAGAACACGGGTCAGACGGGCCAGGAGTGATCCTGGCTGTGCCCTGCACATGTCATTTGCATGAACACTCACCAGCATCTCTCAGTTCCTTCATCTTTAAAACAGGGATAAGGATATCTGGGATGCGGGGGAAGTAGGGATGATTAAATGAGAGATACTGTTTGGAATATCATTGATTTGTTTATACTGCTCCTCTTTAAAATGACAGCACTGCCACAAAGGAGTTGAAATAGTCAATAGTGTATGGAGAGCACCGAGCACAGGACTGGCACACATTGGGTATTCAGTACACATTCACGATGGTGGTCATAAAAAACAGGAAGAGCATGTATGTTGTGCCCTGATACTTCCTTAGACACTGTTCTAAATGCCTTATGGATATTAGCACATTTAATTCTTACAACCCTTTGGGGTAGGAAATAATTTATGTCCATTTTACAGATAAGGAAACTGAGGCACAGAAAATTTAAGTAATCTCCTCAAGGTCTTATAATTAGTTAATGGTGGAGGCAGGATTTGAACATAGGAGTCCTGCTTCTGGAACTGCACTGCAGTTATTCCCAGAGCCCAGGCTATGGAAAGAAACAATTCATTTATTCACTGAACTCATTTTTATTGGTTATCTGCTACATGACAGGTCTGAGATAGGCACTGAGGCTGTAGAAGTGAGTGACATGCACAGAGTTCCTACCCCCAAAGCATTCTTGATGTAAATGTGAGACTCACACTAGCCATCCTAAGAATGTGGGTCTGAAGAGACCTTCTTTATTAAAGATTATACATTTATGCCCTGGATTTCCTAGATGTGGCCCCAAATGTAAATATTCCATTTCTTACTGGAGTATAACCACCAGTGTGTGACTGCAAGAAATGGGGTAGATTATTTGCATTCATATGAACATGCCTGCCCTTTCTATGGTGGAGTCTGTCCCAGTAAGTCTATGGGACCTGCCTCTACCAATGAGGGGGTGAGCCTGGTGACTTTTAACAATGATCTCCTCAGTAGATGAGGCCATCAGTTACAGTGGAAATGATCATTATTGGAAAGCTGGAGACCAGCTGCTGTCAGAGAGGGATGGGCTCCTGTGGAAGGTTGCAGACTGATGACTACTTAATCCTTGAACTTCAGCAGCAACAATATTAGCTGAAGGTCTGTAATGCATTCACAGTTCTCATCTGACATTTTCCCCACATCATTATTTTTCTGATTTTACTTTTAAATTCCCTATACGATCATTGACATGAAATTCTTAGGGGAAATTTGGAACATTAATGACTGTTTAAAGCAAATGAGTAAGTATCCGTTCCAAGAGGAAATTGCCTTTATATTGTTGGCATAAGGCTATTTTTAAAATTTATACTAATGAGGAGACGATTCGAGGATGAAGTTGGCCCATGCACCTCGGTGAATTCAGCCTTAGGGTAAGTTCTGTGGCACCTTACAAGTCTGGTTCTAAATGCAGGGGAAGACCTGCCCTATACACATTCCTTCTTTCCATGATTGGTTAGAGCCTTGACCAGTCAAGCCTGGGGTTGGATTCTAGGTTTACAAGTGAGCACAGACAGTCATGGAGCACAGATGCTAGGCTTACAAGTGAGCACAGACAGTCATGGAGCTTACTGACTGGAAGGAAAGAAAGACTTTCTCAAATAACCCTACTTATAGATGTCTCAACTGCAAACATGAACCAGTGACTTGAAAGAAGAAGAAGAATATTCCCTGACTTTAAACCACAAAGGACTATGACCCTGTTGGGGAGTTAGGGGTGGTCATAGAGGGTTCCGCTCAAAATAAATACTTGCTCTGAATCTCAAATGACGTGTAGGATTTAGAGAGGCAAGGGGCCAGGTGAAAGGAAATAGTTTCAGGAGGAGAGAAGAACAAGGGCTTGAAGGAGTGTACATTCCGTTCGGACCATCTATGTTTCCTAATCTGGGGATTGCATCTCCAGTGGTATAAGAATGTATGACAGAGGGAACCATGTTCCTCACTGACTTTGTTCCCACCCACGGAAGCGAAAGGGTCTTCCTGAGTGATGCTTATGGGTATTGAGTGCTTATTACAGGATAGACCCTGCTCCAAGGGCTTTGTGTGCATTAACTTATTTGACCTCTGCAGACATTTACCTCACCCGATTGAAACAGGAGACATTAACGACAATCAAAAGATCACCCAGGGCCCCAAGGTTATATAATACAGCAATGTATGCAATATCAAAAAAAACCCCAAGCAAATAAACAAAACTCCAATTCTCCCAAATATCTATCAAAAGAACACAGGTTGAATAAACAATAGAAGGTCTATACAAATGGTTACTATGCAGCTGTAAGAGGGAATGAGGAATATGGCTATAGACTATTTGGGGATAATGTTCCGATGTATTTTTAAGGGGAAAAAGTAAGATGGAGAGAATTGTATGTTACATTACTGCCTGTCTACAGGGGGATACACATTTATATACAAATGTACTTTTTTAAAAAAGAAAAGTTAGGTTAAACCATTTTTTTCGAAAAATAGTTACTTTCCAGGTTTTTTTTCCTTGTAGAAACAAGGTTTCATTCTGTCACTGGGGCTGGAGTGCAGTGTTGCAGTCTAAGCTCACTCTAGCCTCCACCTTCTGCTCAAGAGAGTCTCCTGCCTTAGCCTTCTGAGTAGCTGAGACTACAGGTGTGTATCACCACACCTGGCTAATTTTTAATTTTTCCGTAGAAATTAGGTCTCCCTGTGTTACCCAGGTTAATCTTGAACTTTTGGCCTCCTAGATTGCTGGGATTACAGGCATGAGCCACCATGCCCAGCCTATTTAGCGCATTAAAATGTCAACACGATTTTATTATTGTTTATGACAGTGTAAGGATTGTCTTGGCTTAGCTAGGAAGGTCTCAGGGTTTCTGATGGGCTCGTAGTCAGTGGCTGTGGCTTGAGTTATCTGGAAGTGTGCTCACTCACAGACCTGGGTATGGAACGGAGAGACAAACCTCTGGGGGCTGGGGCTGAAACTGCTAGGGCTGCCTCGACATGTCTCTGTGGTCTCTTACAGGTAGCTGTATGTTTACAAATTGGCCTGAGGCTCCAAAGATGCCTGTCCCAAGAGAGAGGCTGTACAAGCTGTACTACCTTTTATGACTTAGTCTCGGAAGCCACACGGTGTCACCTTTGCCACATTTCTTTTTTCCTTGGCAGTTATAAGGCCCACCCAGGTTCAAGAAAGGTTGGGCAGCAGGGGCAGGGGACAGGGATAGACTTTACCTCCTAGTGAGGAAAGGGTAAGGTCTGGAAGAGGATGTATGGCAAAAAAATATTGCTCTGGCCATCACTGGAATATATAATCTGACACAGTTATTGAAAGTGAAAAGCATAAAATAAGGCTGAAGAGATAAGGAAAAAAATCACTTTTAAAAGATATTGTTGCATAAAATTGAAGACAAAATGAAATAAAAAGGCTATTCTGAAATTCAAAAGTCAGAGAAACAGTTGATCCTAAATGTGTACTCAGATGATGGCATAAACACTTGAGAGGAATTACCCTTAGTTATTTTAAAACGTAGTTATTTGACTGTATCTGTTAAAGGCAATTGAAAACCAAAAAAAACAAAAATAAACAACTGCAAAGAGAAATCTTAAAGTATTTTCAATAATACTGTTTGTGGATGTAGTGTTGGTATATTTATTTTCATTATCGTTTGTATTGAAAGATAAATGTATATGTTAATTTGGAGAATCAGAATATTGAAGTATGGGAGGAAGAAGATACAGATATAAGACCAGTGAGATTAATTTAAAATGTTAGAGAATTAGAAGTGGGATTTTATATATATGAATTTATTATATGTTTTGTCTTAAAAATTTGTGTATCCTCTTTCTACTCAAAAGGCCTAGAAACAGTGACTAACCCAAGCGCAATGAACTTCCTTAGCAAATAGATTATAGTCACAATAGATTTTCCAGCAAAAGAAACAAAGCTTTCTTAGAAAATGATTGAGTTTATGTTTAAGGCAGGCAGTAAACAAGAAAAATCTGTAAAATCTTGTTATACCAAAGAGCAGAGAGGCTATGGGATGTCATTAGAGTCATGTCATTTAAAGAAGCCAGTATCAGTAGCTGAAAGATGAGACAGTTTGAGCCTCAAAACAAAATAAGTAATTTCAGTGGATTTAAATACATTAAATCTGTTTAAACACACAAGTTCATAATGGTAGGGGAGAAACAAAACTATTTATAGGTTACCTTACAAAGATGATAGAGATCGTCTCATTATTTTAGAAACCGAAAGGAAAAAACAAAACAAAACATACACACTTATCCTGCCTTTGTTTTCAGAATTCCATGTAGAGATGATTAACTAGTTGATGGAAGAGAGTTTCTCTTTCTAGGTAATAAGTGATGAAAAATGACAGAATTAGAATATAATGAATTTGTAATTCTTACTAAATTAGTGTATCTAGGCAATAACCAGCAATAAAAAGAAAGACCACCAGACATTTGTATCTCCTAAAGTAAGTTCACACCACCACCTGGTTCGAGCCAAAAATATTGCACCTGAATCTGATCTAGCCTCCAAGATATATCTATTTATGGGAAACATAGTGGGACAGGCGAACATGTTAAATGATACCACAGGGATGCAATCTGCAAACTTCCACTGTGAAAACCATCCAAATGGTTCAACACAATGTTGCAAAGACAAAAGAAACATATATGAACAGGAGACTGCATGAATTAAAAAACATTTAAGAGGTCTATCAGTTAATCATAATTTTTGGTTCTAATTTGGATTCTGATTTAAAAATAAATGAAAAAAATTTAAGTTAGAATAACAAAGACTAGATGTTTGCTGATATTTAGAAATTCTCATTTTTTGTTCAGTTATGATAATGCATTGTGCTTCTGTTTAAAAAAAGAACTTCAGTCTTTTACAGATACCTTTGAAACATTTATAGATGAAATCATATGATATCTAGAATTTTCTTCAGGACAATCTGTGGAAGGGGTGAGTAGATGGGTGCTCAGATGAGCTAAGGGTAGCTGTGAGTTTAATACTGAGGTTGAGTGATGGATACAGAGAAGTTTATCATATGATTCTCTCCACTTATATGTTTTCTTGAACTCTTTAATACTAAAAATGTAGCTAGAAAAATTAACAGGAACAAGGAACTTTCTTCTTTTTCAAGGGCTTTCTATCCATGATGTTAAGAAAACGGTCAGACAGCACAGGCATGTTTTACCTTAGCCCTTCCAAAGCAGTGAGGTGCACCCACCTCCTCAGCCACCCTCCCTAACTTTGTTTTCACAATCTGAATTCACCAGGAAACTACTAGGAGTCTACTTTGTATTGTGCCATCTTTTAAGTAATGCCTCACTTTCTAGCAGCAAAGCATCTCATTCTTTTTTCTTGATGCTTCAAAAACAAAATGAAAGAAAAACTTACCATTAGCTAAAGTGTTTTTATCCAATTTTGAATTCAGTGACTAGTGAGAACTGAACTCTTCTTGGCCTATTTCCTCTTAGATCTAAACAATATTAACAATTCTTTTCTTTTTCTTTTTTTTTTTTTGAGATGGAGTCTCACTCTGTTGCTCAGGCTGAAATGATTGCAGTGGCACGATCTCAGCTCACTGCAACCTCTGCCTCCTGGGTTCAAGCAATTCTCCTGCCTTAGCCTTCCAAGTAGTTGGGATTACAAGCAAGCGCCACTGTGCCTGGCTAACTTTTTGTATTTTTAGTAAAGATCGGGTTTCACCCCGTTGGCCAGGCTGGTCTCGAACTCTTGATCTCAGGCAATCTGCCCGCCTCGGCCTCCCAAAATGCTGGGACTACAGGCATGAGCCATTGTGCCCAGCCTTAACATATATTTATTTATTGTCTTTTAGAAAGGATCTTGATCTGTCACCAGGCTGGAGTGCAGTGGTGCGATCTTGGCTCACTGCAATCTCTGCCTCCCAGGTTCAAGTGATTACCCTGCCTCAGCCTCCCGAGTAGCTGGGACTAATTTTTTGTATCTTTTTAAGTAGAGACAGGTTTCACGGTTTTGGCCAGGATGGTCTCGGTCTCCTGACCTCGTGATCCACCTGCCTTGGCCTCCCAAAGTGCTGGGATTACAGGCATGAGCCCCCACGTCCAGCCTAACAGATATTTTTAAGACTCATTGTCTGCTAAGGAGAGATGACTCTAATTCTAAGGTACTTTGTGATAAACAGCCACACGAGAGCCAAATGAAAACTTAAAATCAGAGGGTTGCTTTCTCATGAAGTTAGACTGCTTGAGAACTGCAGTGGTTTCTAGATGGCAGGTGCTTAAATTGTCAAAGTTGAAATTCTAATTTTAATAATGAGTGGGGATGAGGGCATAAATGGTTGAGTGTTTTTTTATTTCCTACATACAATATCGAATTCAATCCCAAACTTGAAGCATTGATGAAATTGAAACATATTGGTAATTTTAAATGGTTCAGTGCTGCACGTGATCAGAATACCAATCAGTATCAAAATAGGTGTTTCTATTATATGCACAGGTATAAAAAGTCCTCCAAAATGTTAAATTACCTTGCTCATCTCAGGAATAGAGTCCCAATCACTTCCAGATTGAAGCACTTTCGGTGGGGTGGGGGAGCGAGGGGGTGAGAAGGCGAAGTGCTCCAGTAATTTTAAATTGCTTCGTACAATGAAGAGTGCCCGTAAATTACTGAATGTGGTCATTTGTTCCATAAGCTTTTTTGATTTGCAAGTAACTTAGCGGATTTGCTGGTGAAACAGTTTGGCAGGTTCCTCAGATAATTTAAAGATATTGAGCATACACATCTAAATGCGATTAAAATGTGGTATTAGCAGACATTGACCACAGGAAGGGTGAGGCAGGTTTTCAAGTTACGGCAGCTGGAAAAGCTGAGAAAGACTGTAGGCAACTCTCAGGGGACTTGGGAAAGGCACTAAGAATGCACAATTGAGCTAATTACAGGAAAATGCCACATGGATGGCTTTGGAAGCATTCATCAAGCCCCTGGCATGTTCTGCTTACCTTCTTCCTGATGATAAAATAGGGGTTATTTCTATCAGTGGACACATTTGGCCCAAATTTTACTCAGGCAACACAGCCTCAGCCTTGTTCTGATAGTGTTAATTAATTAATTTATTTTTAAAAATACTGTTAATATAGTAAAATGTAGTTGTTTGACGCTTAGAAATGGCTAAAGTTTAGGTTTGTAATTTTCCAAGCAGATAGATAGTGGCATAAACATCCTGCGCACTCCCTTCTAATAGGATGTCTTTGCCTTTACTATTTTGCGTAATAATGTATTGCTTGGCCACAAGAGGGCTTTAGGTACTGGATCTGGAGGCAGCTACAGTCTTTAAGGTACTGAGGGGTGAAGCAAATGTCTGCCACTCAAAGAGTGAGGGAGACAGAGCCAGAGGTTCTGAACAAAGAACCTCACCAAATGGTGGGGAGGGGCTGTGTGATGAATGTCATGGTGCAGTGATGATGTGAGTCTTGGGCTCTGTAAGTGAGGGTGGGTAGAAGAGTAGATCCAGCCCTTTTTAGAAGAATACTGTAGACTAGAGTCAATCTGTAGACAAAGCAAGGCTAGCTTCCTCCTGGGCAATGTCTGAGCCATTTCTTCTTTGACCTCAAGAAACAGTCACAATTGTAGGTAAACTGAGGAAGGACATGGAATCTCTGGGGGAGAATCTGACCTAAAATGGTTTCATAAAGCTTCTCAGCATTAATGTCCTTTTTTACTTGATGAAAATAGGCCTAATAGTGGTTGGATTATTTAAGCAGAACAATAATGGTGAGGGGAAAACAGTAGTGAGATTTATGGTGTAGGATGCTACAAATGTGGTATGTCTATGACACGGAGCAGAAGTGCCTGGTCGTTCACTGATTTGTCACACTGATGGATTTGGAATACTCTACCTTGCAAGGCAGAGTAGGAGTAGAGTAACCAACCGTCCTGGTTTGCCCAATTCTGTCCCGCTTTCGACACAGCAGAGTCTCACACTCTGGGAAACCTCTCAGTTCTGGACAGAGACAGTTGGTCATCCTATTAGGAGAGGTTAAAGAGGAAGCACTTTCTGGATGGGTTGAGTCTGATACTTAGGCTCTGTTGTGTTTGATTAGACAGGTTTCCATCAGATCAAGGCTTTCAGTAGCATCACAGAACCATTTCTGGAGCTATGTTTAGGAAGAGAGGGCAGGGGTTACAGAAAAGTTTGGGCCTCAACACTTGCCTCTGCCATGAAGACTCCTTTTGCATCTGTTTCACACACAGTCAGCCCTTCTTATCCACAGGATCAAAAATGTTCAGGCCGGGTGTGGTGGCTCACACCTGTAATCCCAGCACTTTGGGAGGCCGAGGCAAACAGATGACTTGAGGCCAGGAGTTTGAGACCAGGCTGGCCAACATGGTGAAACCCCATCTCTACTAAAAATAGAAAACTGAGCCAGCCATGTTGGCGGACACCTGTAATCACAGCTAATCCCAGCTACTCAGGTGTCTGAGGTGCAAGAATCACTTGAACCTGGAAAGCAGAGGTTGCAGTGAGATCACACCACTGCACTGCAGGCTGGGCAACAGAGCGAAATTCTGTCTAAGAGTTAAAAAATATATATATACACACACACATATATTCAAAGGAAAAAAACGAAATAACACAGCAATAAAAATAATACAAATAAAAAATACAGTACAACTATTTTCATATCATATACATTGTATTAGGTATTATAAGTAATCTAGAAATAATTTAAAGTATACAGGAGGATATGTATAGGTTATATGTAAATACTATGCCATTTTACGTAGGAGATTTGGGTGTTTGAGAAAATCCTGGGACCAGTCCCTCACAGATTCCAAGGGACAACTGTGCTAACCTTTTAGATAAAGTTTCATAGACCAGAGACTTCCACAGTTGAATGCAGGATTGGATATCTTAGGCTAGAGTGACGGGCTTTAGAAAAAAGATAGAGACACAGAATTTATGGATATGAAGCAATACATTGTCCAGAAGTAAGGGCGGTCCATGGAAACTGGCTAGAAGGGAGTGAGAGAGTCCTTTCTTGGTCAGAGTCAAGCCTTCCTGCGTTGGCAATATGTGTACATGAGTGGACTGGAGGGATGGAGAAGGCACAAGTCAAGGAGGAACAATCTTTTATTTTGACTTAATTTTTTTTTAATCCCCTCTCCTTCTGCCCCAGGGTTCTTCTCCGTGTGGATCACATTAAGGGAGCGTATAACCTGTCTCACTCTTGGGCTTAAAACACCTTCCAGGCTGGAGGGGCCAGTATTGCATTTACTTTTATCCCATTTCTGTTTTCACTGCTACCCAAGAGGAAATAATCTGATTTGGGGTTGCAGGTGGTAGGGGTGGAAAAGTGCAGTTGGAAGATAGAGAAAACCAGCAAGAAAATAACTGAAAGGGGAAGAGGGGGAAACCAACCGGCTGCACATTTCCTACAACGTGTGTTAATGAAATTCCGTTCCTTCTTACACAGCTGTATTTGGTTTGTTTTACATTGTTTGGTATGTAAAAGGATTTGGCTCTGTGTTACAGAACTAATTGCTTACTAGATATTACATGGATATCAAAATACTTTATAAATATTAATTAATCTTCACCTAATTCCCTGGCAAGCACAAATAACCAGTGGCGTATTTATTGAATGTGTAAGCAGTAGTCTAATTCTTAAAGATTTGTTTTCTCTGCTGAAGCTTTCTCATCATTTCCATGCGTCAAAATGCCTCACCTCTTTTGAGGACCTATCAGATGGCACTTCCATAATAATTGTTAGGAAAATAATAATAAAAACAATGTTTAGAGTAACCAACATTCTTATTTGCTGAACACTCTTCCTTTGCCAAGCCCTTGAGTAAGCGTTTCGTAGATATATCTCATTTAATCTTATAGCAGCCCTACAAGAAAAATGTTACCGTTACTACTTTTTTTTTTTTCCAGATGAGGGAGCAAAGTTTCTGAGAGCTGAATGGTGGCAGGGCTGGGATCCATAGCCCATTCTGTCTGCATGTGAAGCTTATAATAAAAGCCACTATCTTGCGCCTTTTCTGATTCACACTATAGGAAGGATACTTAGTACTTATTGATAATTCCATTCATTCATCCATTCAAAAATACGTGTGTGAACGCCCGTACTATGAGGGGTACTGTTTTAGACTCTGTTATGACACACGTGGTGTTGACCCTTGAGTAGGGATTATAGAGGTTAGCATCTTTTCTCTCCTGACATTCCTCAGGGTCCCCTTGGGCAGTGAACAGTGTTGTCGCACTATGCGATGGAGATAGTGCCTGGCACAATGACCATTTCCTGAACAAATGGAGAGTGATACAGTGAAAGGAAAAAGAAGATTGACGGTGTCGTTTGCTTGTAAATGGTGAGGGGGTGGGAGCACTTAGAACATGTAAGGATGTCCTCTCTTCTCTTCTTAACAAACACTCATCTTGTGTATGATGACATTAATTCGTGTTCTTACCTGCTCGATGCCTTCTCAGCTTGACATGCCATAATGGCATGGGCTCTGTCTGTTTCTTTTAGCACTTAATACCTATATTGACACATAGATGTTTGTTAAATAGACCAGTGCCTTGTTCTAGGCATAAAGGAAGGCCAGTAAAAATAGTCTCACATGCATATTACCATGACCATGAAAATAATCCCAACCTGGGCATAGCCTGGCTCTAGTCTGAAATGCACAGTACTTTTGTGTGGCAAGATATAGAATAAGTCATTGGAAGAAAAACTGTCCTGTTAAGATATTTTATATAAAAATGTACCTTGTGTTCTAATGGGCCATATATACAGGCAGTGCTCAGCAGATCTTCCTCAGAGCTGAAACCAAGCTGAAGCTATGGCCCCGTTTCCTGCTTGCTGTCCCTTATTATTCAGGCCCCTGCTTCCCAGAGTGTGGTTCGCGCACCAGCAACTTCAGCATCACCTGAGCCCTTGTCAGAAATGCAGCACCCAGGCCCCACGCCAGACCTGTTGAATAGGAATCTGCATTTTTACAAGATTCCAGGTGATTTGCATACACAGTGGCCTTTGAGAAGCATTAATCCAGGGGCTTCTTTGTAGTCAGTGATGGTGATTTGTAAATCATTAGCATTTCAGAAACCCTCACTGAAACCACACATTTATCCTTGGCTAGGTCGGCGTCACGTTTCTCTGCTTTCAGCCAGAATCCCAGCAACTCAGCTTGGTTGATTATCTAAGAAGCATCTATTTGATAATTATATATCTTTGATTTTTTTTTAAAGCGCTGGGGGGTGGGGGAGATCCTGGGAAATTACATAACTATTACTTAATAAATGCAGTTTGCTTGGAAGACCAAAATCTTTCAAATAATGGGAAGCATCAAAAGGAAATAACTCCAACAACACCACACAGGTTTTCTGACAACAAAGGGGCTGAGGTGAGGACCCCAGCTGTAGATCACAGTACCAGAAGAGAAGCAACCACGAAATCATTACACAACAAAATACCAGTAACATCCAGGTCATTTCACATATGAAACACAAGAGGAAGAGAGAAAACACATTCTCAGATACAAATACTTCTGCTGCTGCACGTTGTTCCATGGGGCCAGGATTGTGAAGACAATCTTCCTCATGATTAATGGAATTTTTCACCTTTTGTTCAAATGACTTGGCCCCTTTGGTTTTTAAGTGACATCTAAGGGCAAAACAGACCCAAGACTTTGTGGGATGGCTTTTCAGGAAGCAGCTACATCTAGGTAAACCCGTGCTCACAGGTTCCCTCTGTTAACGGTGAAATTATATCAAGGATGACCTTTTGAAGGAATAAAACTCATTATCACATGGAATGTGGTAGCTATAAAAGATCAGCACTTGGAAGCCAGAGCAAAGTCCCACATATGATAAATTAATTAGAATAGAAGTTACACAAAACCTCGACCTTCTGTGTGACCCTTATCTTATAATTACCTCTTCTTTAAAAACAGGATGGAATCTTTTATGTATGAAGATGTTACTGTTGACCCTAAATGCATTAAGAGTCAAGGAGACATTTTTCCCATATTGAAAATAAGATTTGATCGAGTTCATGCAAGTGGCCTAGTGAAATCACGTTAAACCACTGTTTATGTTAATACTTTATAAATGGCAGAATCTTAACCATTAATTATGAACATGAAACCAGTTAGAAAGTAAGTTCTGCAATATCTAAGCTTGATTTTCAACCCTAATTAATACATTGTCTTTTTCATAGTTTTCAGTGTTTTAGAGCAAGTAGGTACTTATGACTTAGGTGTAACTTTTCCTCTCTTCTTCCTCTCCCCTCTCCTTCCTCCTTCTCATCCTCCTTATTGTTGCTCTACCAACATGGTTACAAAAATCCAGATGGAAATAAGAAAATACAGTCTATTAAACATAGTTATAGGCTGTCACTATCCACAGTTATAATTAGATTTACAAATCATGTGCAAGATTCCCAGCCAAAGGAAAAAAAAATGAATCTTAGATTCTTTTCAACTTATCACCACAAAATGAAACAAAACAAAATACAGCAGCAATATGAAATTATTTCAGTAGCATTGCCATGTTACGGTAAGCTTCTGTATCTGGATCAGTCACTCTGGTGCAAATAACTGTATATTCTGAAATATAAATGAATACAAAGATAGTGACCTTCTTCATCATCTACTGGCTGACTACCACTGAAATAATATCTGAATTTCACTGCACCAAGGAACATAGGCGGATTTTGATTTAGATGACAACTTCCATTATTTGTCAGCAGATGCTTAAGAGGCTGTGTGGGGAGGATTCTGATGTTGGATCCAGCCTACGTCATGGAACTGCAGCCGTGGATTAGCAATGTCTGTTATGTGAGTGAGCTGCAAAAATATGCTACAACATTTCCTTCTTACAGTTATACCTTTTTACCCTGAAATGAGCCAGTGTGTTATGGTGACATTCCCAGATGGCAGACAGAAGGAGAGCCAATGTGAGGGACCAGTGGACTCAGACCCGACTCCCAAGAGCCTTCTCTAATTCAGCTAAAAACCAAACGTTCTGAACATTCAGAGTTTTCTGATTTCAGGTGTATTCATACCATGAAAAATTATGCAGCGCTTTCTTACTATGTGCCAAGGACATCAATGTGCTTCTTCTGTAATCCTTCAAATGACCCTGCAAAATAATTATCACTGCCGTTTTCATGGGGACATCAACTTCAGCTCTTAGGAAAAGTGCCTCCATGAAAGCTGCATAGGTAGCAAATTGTGGCATGAGGATTCCAAGCCAGATATGCTTGACTTCAAAGTCTAAACTCAACTCGGGAACCCAGCAGCCTCTTGCTGTGTGATTCTGATCCCCCATGAATTCACTATGTTGTCAAATGCTGAGTCTGGAAAGCATGGTCTGAATGCATCCCTTCTGGACCTCCCTTAACTATTCAAGGGCTTTGAGTTGCTTGTGCAGTTAATGAAAATAGAAAATGATTCTCTTCCCTCCCCCTCTGTTCTTCCTTCTGTCCAGGGAACAGCCTAATGTCAACCTAGTAACTTCATGGAATCTGTTTTCAGCCTACTGCATCCTTGTCTAGAATTCTCAGGGGACACTTAAGCCAGAACCAGGGCTCGAAGGAAGCCCTAGCTCCATGCAAGTCCACAGAATAGCAGCTTCTGGGGAGGGAAAAACAGCATATGGCGACAGTGAGGGTTTCTTCACGGCTGATGCCATTATAATGTGAAAAGATCGACATATGAGCCCAGAGCAGATGAATAATAATGCTACTGGCATTTTGTATTTAACAAAACACCTTTCTCAAGAAATGTATTACTTACCTTGTGGGTGGGGAATTGTCTCTGAACCCAATCAGGTTAGTCACTGGCCCATGACTATCTCATTTTTAATAAATAATTATTTTCTCAATGCAGAGCTACCAGCTCATCTGCTTTGAAAAGATAGGATATCACTGCTTTGTATTTTTTATATTAATAACCCTCAACATCAGAGGATTAACTCTTGATGCACTGAAGGGAAACTACTGGATGCTGTGAGATCCATTTATTCTCACCAGATAGGCTGACGTACCTTTCAAATGAATTTAAAGGTCAGAGCCTTATGCGTGAAAAGCAGGGGCCTGCCTGATTGGGCTGAGCAATAGTCAATCCTTGGTCCTTTGTACTGAAAGAGAGGCAAGAGAGAGATTTCACAACCACCACAAGGAGGCTCCCAAAGGTGCAGGCATTTCTTTCCTTTATCTGTCTACTCAAAGAGCATCTATTCAGGGCCAAGCAGGAGATCAGGTGTATCTGACATAGTCATACAGCCACGAGAAAGATTCCTCCTCTAAAAAAGAGAAACGAGAAAAAAAACAGAGGTGCTTTCCATTGGTGAAACATAGTCGTTAAGAACATGAACTTTGCAGCCACCCATACAGTGGATCCAGTTGTACTTTCCCTCTTAGCAGCTGACCAGCTCCTCACCGTGATCAGCCCCTTTATCTTCCCCGTAAATGTCTGCTCATGCATGTGGCCCCACAGAAGTGAGCTTGCTGGGTCCATGGGGATTTTGCACAATATTATGATCTGGAACAGGGGTCTGCAAACTCTGATCTGAGAGCCAAATCGAGCCCGCCTCTTGTGTATGGACAACTAGCAAGCTAAAATGGCTTTTACATTTTTAAGTGATTGCATTTTAAATGCTTGTATAATGGCTACATAAAATCCTTAATTTTGCCTCTTGGCCTACAAAGCCTAACATATTTACTACTGGTTCTTAAAAAAAAGTTTGCTCATTGTTCAACACCCGCCTATGAGTGAGAACATGCGGTGTTTGATTTTCTGTTCTTGTGTCAGTTTGCTGAGAATGATGGTTTCCAGGTTCATCGATGTCCCTACAAAGGACACGAACTCATCGTTTTTGATGGCTGCATAATATTCCATGGTGTAGAGGAAGGCAGCAAATCACACTGCCATGTGTGTACCTATGCAACAATCTTCCATGTTCTTCACATGTACCCCCAAACCTAAAATGCAATTAAAAAAAAAAAAAAAAAAAAAGGTTTGCTCAGGCCGGCTCTGGAGTCATCAAATCCACATATATAGTTGTAAATTTTCTCATACCTATATTAAAAGAAGTAGAGAGGAACAGGTGATGTTAATTGTAATGTGTTTAACCCAGTATATCCAAGTAGTATCACCGCAACACGTAGGTAATATAGAAATTGCGACTGTAATAGTTGATGTTCTTTTTTCATACCATGTCTTTAAAATCCATGTGCATTTTGCACTTCACAGCAACTCTCAATTTGGACTCACCACATTCCAGGGGTGTAACAGGCACACGTGACCGCTGGCTGCCGCGTTGGACAGTGGCAGCTCTAGAGAGCTGGGACCGATTTATGCTCCTTCTGACATTCACAGGAAACGCTCTGTGTAAATCGCAGTCTCTTCTTCCTTTGTAAGGTCATGTAGCACCTGGATTTAAACTCCAAAGCTACCCCCAATTTTAACCACAGGGACCATATCCCAAGCTGCAAATATTGTACCCACCCTGCAAATTTCCTGGGATGTGCTTCCTGGGAAAAGTGAATTCAGTTGCTGTAGCTCTCGATTTGATAAAACGCTCCTCTTTGTGGCCTTACCCTTGCTCAATCATTTCCAGTTCCACTGCTGGTTATTTAACCTGCTAGGGGCAGGAGGTGCATAAAGTGCTATGCTCCCAGTTTATGAGGAGATGCTCTGCCCATCCACAGCCCTGATCGGTGGCCTCCTTGCTCCTGTTCTTCAGATAGAAGTTTCTCTAGTTTTGCAGGTCTCAACTCATACACAGGAGGAGGCTGGAACTGCCCTGCTCTGATGATCAATCCGTATGCATGCTTGCCTCCAGCAGACCAAGGACATTTAATTCTTGGCCAGAGTCTCATCAGCTCCATCAGTCTATGACAATAAACTGAATATATGTCTTGATCACACCAAGAAGTCTCTGCTACCAACACCCCCAGGAGAAAACGGCTCCAGGCTCTTGAGCCCCCTTATGTAGCAAAGCCTCATCACTGAGGTCCCGCTCATCAGAATTTCCCATGATTCACTCACAGCATGTGTCATGTGTATTTGGTAAAATGTTTGAAATGAATGCATTCTTCCCATGTGGATTTTCAGAGCCTTAAGTGTGAATGTGAACTTTGCATGTGAAAGTTGATTCACTTTGCATTTTTTGTTTATTTGTTTTTGTTTTTTGAGACGGAGTTTTGCTCTTGTCCCCAGGCTGGAATGCACTGGTGCGATTTTGGCTCACTGCAACTTTTGCCTCCTGGGTTCAAGCGATTCTCCTGCCTCAGTCTCCCTAGTAGCTGGGATTACAAGTACCTGCCACCACGCCCAGTTACTTTTTTGTATTTTCAGTAGAGACAGGGTTTTGCTAGGTAGGCTGGTCTCGAACTCCTGACCTCAGGCCTCTCAGAGTGCTGGGATTACAGGCGTGAGCCACCACACCTTTTTTGATTCAATGAAAGATGGGTGAGTCATTTCACCCTGTGGTGCTGAATCTGAGCAGGCGTGGAATCATCCAGAAGGCTTAAGAAGAGACAGATTGCTGAATTTTACCTCCAGAGTTTGTGAATCAGTGGGGCTGAGGTAGGGCCTGAGAATCTGCATTTCTAACAAGCTTCCAGAAAGCTGCAGGTCCAGAGACCGCACTTGGATAGACATTGATCTTAAATTTAGAGTGTGTTTACTGTTTTCTGGTTCTGACTGATACCTATCCTCATGTCAGTTTTCGCACCCCCGTAGGTCTTTCCTATCCAACCCTTTTGAGACAAGTTATCCACTTCAGTGTTTACCCAACTTAAATCTTATATATATACACATATATAAAGAGAATACGTTTTCATATAAATAACATATTCTCTTTAGTCTTTACTATTATTTAAATCAATTTACTATTCTGTGCAAATATATTTAGAAAGGATATTTCCTATCATTACCTTAAATAAGAAATCAATATTGCTTACTATAAATAGGAGGTAAGCATTAAGACATAATTTTTTTATTTTTTTATTTTTATTTTTTGAGATGGAGTCTCACTCTGTCACCCAGGCTGGAGTGCAGTGGTAAGATCTCTGCTCACTCCGCCTGCCTGGTTCAAGCAAGTCTTGTGCCCCAGCCCCCTGCATAGCTAGGGCTACAGGTGCACACCACCACACCTGGCTACTTTTTTGTGTTTTTCGTAGAGATGGGGTTTCACATGTTGGCCAGGCTGCTCTCGAACTCCTGACCTCAGGTGATCCACCCACCTTGGTCTCCCAAAGTGGTGGGATTATAGGGGTGAGCCGCTGTGCCTGGCCAAGACATAATTATTAGCATTAACAATGTTCATCTGAGTATACTGCCTAAAATTATGTCATATGCCCAAGTGGGCATATGTATCCCACTTTGAGGAATATTGATGAGAAAGGATGTCAGGCCTACAGAGATCTTCATCTTCAGAAGAGCACAGATCAGTTCTGGGGTAATGAAAATGACAGCATCTTGGCATTTTTTACTGCTGCCTTCAAATAGCAAACATCATAAACCATGATGGGCCTGCTGATGCCGAGTTCCTGCATTCTGTGGTACACCTGGACTCAGCTTAGAAAGGGCCTACCCCAACTCATACTTCTTTATAACGAGATGAGCCAAATTCAGTTCAGCCAATAGTCATTCTAATCTGCATTTTCATAACCCACCTTTCTGTTCTCCAAGTGTGACTTTCATTTTTAAGACAGCGTTATTTAGTCTCTGGATATGCAGTGCCTTTAAAGGGATATTTATCACCCTTGAAGAATCTTATTGCCAAATTTTAATGGTCTTTCTTATAACAAAGCCTCAAATTCACTATCAAGATTAAGAGGTAGAGCTTGAATGAGCTTTGCTGGAGCATCTCATGATAAAATAGATTAAAGTCTTAAATGGTCAACCCATCGAGTGGAAGTCAAACAAATATGCAAAAGGATTCCTGTGTTTTCTGCAGGCAGTTTGGGCACTGTGGGTGAGCCCAGAGGGTGAATGGTGGGAATGGGAGTTAGGCCACGTGGATTTTCCATCAGGCTCTGTGGGGTGACCTCCCGTGAGAGGCTGAAACTGTCTTAATCTTAATTACTTTATCTGTAAAATAGTGGTGGTAAGGATGGGGAGAGCTTGCCTACCTCAGAGGCTTGTGGTGAGGATTCCATGGAAAATTCTATGTAAAGTGCTCCCCCTTGGTTTCTGGCACAGAACAAATAAATGAAATTTAGATCCACCATTTATGTCAGAGGTCCCCAAGACCACCCCCAGGTTTCCTTGATCCCCTAGTCCTAGGAGGTCCTAGAGGTCCCCAAGATTACCCCCAGATTCCTCGATCCCCTAGGAGGACTCATGGTTAGGATTTATTATAGTGAAAATATACAAAGCGAAATCAGCAAAGGTCAAAGGCCTATGAACAAAGTCTGAAGGAAATCAGATACAAGATTTCCACAATCCTCTCCCAGTGCAGTCACATAGGATGTGCTTAACTCCCTCAAGCAACATATGGTGACACGATGTGTGAAATAGTTTCTACTAGGGAAGCTCACTGGAGACTTAGTGTGTAGGGAATCCATGAGCCCCACATCACCCCTGGATACCCTGAGTTCAGTGGCGACAAAGGAATGAGAGAAAGACAGACTAAGAGAAAAAGTGGGACCAGGGGGCCATCAGTTTATTACTTTGGAGGCAACAGTGAAGGCCCCAAGCTCTGATCATCCACACTATTTATTAATTAGAATTACTTTGATCTATAGGGTAGGGGTGGAATGAAGAGCCCTTCCTCCTCTGAGGCCTCCTGCGGCCTTCTGCAGTTTGTTGTTCCTTGTTTATATGTTACTCATTACCAGTCTATGTAGGCACTCTGTAAGTCCTTTCTCCTTTGCAGTGTTACTCAACACAGTGCCCTGGGTTTTTACTGGAAGCTGGTCAAGCTGGTCACATAGGCACCGTCTGCCTGATACATGGCAATATTCCTAACTCCCAGAAGGAAAGCAGGTGTTCAGCATAAACCAAATAGTTCTTACAAATGTTAGCCACTTGGAGCCGCTCTTATCAGTTATGGACATGGGAATACTCTCCAAACCCAAGTTCCCAGGTGCCGCCCAAGGGCCAATCTTTCAAGCAGGCCTTTCCAACATCACAGCCCCCAATCTGCTTTGTAACCTTTTCTGCACAGGACTAGAGGTCATAATGCCCCTACTCATTCTCTGGCTTCATCCCCAGTACTACCCATTAACCACCCTGACACTCCTCCAATCACCCCACCGATCCCGGCAGCAAAGCTTTACCTTTGTGCTAGCTGCTGCCTCTGCTTTGAAAGGTCTTCCCCCGAGTTCCCCTTGACCGAGTCCTCACCCTTTTCGTTGCAGATGCCTGCCTGTTTCCCAGAACTGAGGGGATGCTTGCCCGTTCCCCATCACTAATTTCTCGAATAGAATTATCATTCTAAAGTTGTCCTTTGTCCTTATTTTATTCTTGTTCGTGGGTATCTCCTCCACTAGAAGGAGGATATATTTTTCTGGCAGAAGAATATGCCTGTCCTGTTTACTGTGCTATCACTAGCGCCCACTATCAGGTTGGGCAGGTGGTAGGTACTCAATATTTGCCACATGGATATTGACAATTAGCATATTTATTGTTATCTGTCCCAAAGAATAAACAAAGCCCCCAGGAATAAAAAGCTTCCTGTTTATTGATTTAAAGTATTGTCTTTGAATGTTGAAAAAAGTTTTCAGAAAATACTGAACTTACAGAGAAATTCACCAAAGTAACAGTAATATCGTGAAGGCACTCAGTGCTTCTGGGCTTCCCAAATCTCATCTTTCCACAGTTGTGCCATCTCTGCATGAGCCTAATTCAAAAACCTCATTCACAGAGGGCTGCTTAAGAAGTGCATCGTTTTGTTTACACTGAGAGTCACTGAGGGTACCTCTGTTTTCACCTTTTTGGCCTAGGTTGTCCCAGTACTTCTCTAGTTCTGTGATTGATGTCCTAGCTAAGGAGTGTGATGGGTAACTTCATCGGCCCCTCCAGGCTCATTCTTTAGCTTACTTCACTTTGCTCTGGCCGTATATAAAGGTCCTGGCCCTCTGTCTTCCAGTGGGCTCAGCCCACAAGTCTGCAAACTTTTTCTCAAAGAACCAGATAATAAATATTTTAGGCTTTGCAGGCCATTCAGTCTCTGGACAGCCACTCAGCTCTGCCATTGTAGCATGAAAGCAGAAATAGACAATAGGTAAACCAATGAGCATGATTATGTTCCAGTAAAACTATTTACAAAAACAGGCAGTAGGCTAAGATGTGGCCTATGGGCTGTGATTTGCCAATCAGTGGTTTTGCCAATGGAAGACTGGAGCAAGAGCTCAGAGGGAGAGAGGAGAGTAAGTCTCTGCAGGCTGCTGTGTCCTTCCATTGGGGGTTAAAGTTCTTTTCAGGGAGCCCCCCTCCATGTAGCTGTTTCTGTTGGATCTGGAAATTGTTCCTTCCCTGGCTCTCTTGGCTTAGATGTGGGAAAGGTGCCCTATTCTTACTGGCATGCTGCTTTATGCTGTGGACACCTTCTCCTTGACTCTGACTATACTTTTACTAGTTCCTGCATCCATCTTTTCTCGTATAGCTCAATTTGAGTGTGCCATCAATTTCCTGCTGGGATTCAGATACCTGGCACTACAGGGTTTCCGGGCATATGGGACTTCTAAAATGGAAAGCTGGACAGTCCCAGGAAACCAGGATGATCAATCTTTCTAACTCGAATCCAGCCCTACCTCCCCGCATTGTTCCTCTTCCAACCACCTTCATTCTGGCCCTCAGCACCTCCAACTTGGACAATGGTTTTGCCGGCCAACTAATAAATACAGGGGCCAGATGGGGTCTGTGGCCATCACCATGTGCACCTCTCTGCTAGAACTTTTTTGACCTTGAAATAAAGTCTGTAGCTGAGGTTTGACAAGCCAAGAAGACTCTAGTGTAGTCCACACACCTACTGCAGAGGCTCTTCATGTTATCATATTTTACACTGCATAATTTTTTAAGATGATCCCTTCTTTTCCAAGTTCTACTATGGGAGAGGTACACGATTTTTCCGCAAGAAAAATCAGGCTTACTTTGAAAGAGCAGTAGGATTAGCAGACACTTTGAAATATTACATTAATCCAGCTTGGGTTGAAAATATCCAAAGGACTGACTCATGAAATTTCAGGTAATTGAACTTCTGGACTCAAACAGACATGAGAAGAAAAAGTTATGTTCCTTCAAACTATTTCAGCTCTGATGATTTTTTTCTTTTTAGTTCAAAACCTGACAAAGGTTTGCTTGATGAGAAGAGAGACCTCCTTCCCCACACTGAAAGTTAACACTATAATGATAATAGGAGGGCTTATGACTGAATCTGTACCCAGATATACCAATTTTGCTTGCTTTTAGTGGCAAGCAGGTTTAGGAGGTTAGAGAAGAGGGTGATGTTTTGATACTGTGGTGAAACTGACAGAGGGGATGTCCTTAGTTTGGGGAGACCAACATGAAGCCACCTTTATTGTCCTAAAATTTCTCTGCCTTTGAACAAGTGGGCTAAAGAGGTGGGGCCTGATGCTCTGGAAAGAAAAAAAAAAACTTGGCCGGGCATGGTGGCTCATATCTGTAATCCCTGCTACTCAGGAGGCTGAGGCAGGAGAAGTGCTTAAACTTGGAAGGTGGAGGTTGCAGTGAGCTGAGATCACACCACTGCACTCCAGCTTGGGCAAGAGAGAGAGACTCTGTCTCAAAAAAAAAAAAAAAAAAAAAACAAAGAAAAATATAACTTGGGGAGCAGGCTGACTCAGGTTCCCAGAATCTAGAAGACATTAAATATGGAAGCCGCTTTAGGAAGATAACTGGAGACATTTTAATGTTGGTGGCACTTTCATTGTACCACAAATGACTTCCCTGCAACCATTCAAGGGAGACTCTTTTCCTGTAAGTGTTAGCAGATGAAGAGTGGAAACTCAAGTTCTTGGCGAGGTCAGAAAGTTAACGTCTATGAGTGAGGAGGCTTGAGTATAAGAAACATCTACATAAAGACACAAATACAAACCAGAAATCACTTTTAGTTGAATATAAGGCAAAGAACAGCATAACTGTGATGATGGAAGGCAAATGGTACTTGTTGCTGGGGACACATGGGATGTGTGGCCTATGGGCATCTGGAGATGAGGCCTGCCCATCAGGAGGTCATCCTCATCATTTGTAGAGTGTTGCCCTATTTGACTCTAAGATCACGGCTGTCCCAAATCCAGACACTTGGTAAAAATCCTTGATATTTGAATGGCAGCCTCTAAAGGCCGTCTAGCAGATACAGTGGCCGTATAGGACCTGCAGGCCATCATCTTTTGCAGCCTCTGTGTTAGTGCATGCTTGCCCTTGGAACAAAGCCTGTGGCTGGTGTTTAACTATCACAGGAGAAACTAGTGTGGCTGACACGTCTGTGTTCTGAACAGTAGTATGGCACTATAGACAAACTTTGAAGGTCAAATTGATTATCCTCTAGCTTAGCAAAGCAGCAGCTCCCTAATTATGTCAGGAGGCAGGATTATCTCTGATCATTTGAGCTGGGACTTTGGATAAAACATCAAAAGCAATATTTAAATAACACACAGCCGTGATTAAGGATTCATTGCATCTTCTCATACTATAAAACCAAAATTGTGGTGGCCCATTTTGCTCCATTACTAGAAGGGTTTCCCAGGCTGTTTTAACTCATACATAGTGTAACCGTTTCCCTTATTACAAAATGTCACTCTGGGAAAGAGGAAAGCTCTACTTTGTGGTACAGTGGTACGATGGTTTATGTTCGTGAAGGTCCTACAAAAATACAGAAAAGTTCTTAATCTAAATGACCTGGAAATAGGAACGGGAATACCTAGTTCTGGGCCGGAGCTGGTTAACTCATGAAAGACGGTTGTACACAGCTCTTCACAGCTCAGTGTTCCGTGATTTCACATTGCTAGCTGGAAATTAGCCATGATGGGAGCATTTGCCCCCTGGACATTGCCAAAAGTCACAAATCAAGGCATTTCTTTCTTGGAGAGCTGGTCCTTAAACACTTAGTAGGATACCCTCGGGTACACCTCACTGCTAGAAGAATTCCTTCCTTCCCTGTATTTCTCCCTTGAAATCTGAGCCTGCCTTGCATTCTACTTAAACATTATATATAATATGATAAATATTATATATATCTTGCATGCTACTCCAGAAATATGAAGCAGAAGAAAAGATGCATATTAAATTACTCTCTAATTCCTATCTTCTCAAAAAATTTTGCCTTTTAAAAAGTTGTTATCAAAGGCAAAAAGGAATTTTTTAATCATCAGGATAGCTCAGTCTTGAGACATCTGAGTTCTGAGTAGCAACCAGTAGCTACACCAAAGAGAGTTTAAGGATTACAAATGATGGTAGTCCTTGAATTTCAAGTCCTTGAGAGTTCAAGGCCTACCCTCATTTGTAGTTCTTCACACTGCACAACTCTTTATTTGTTTAAAATATAGGGGTACACAGGTAAAATCAACTAAATGGGAGTTGTCTAGAACAGTGCTTTCTCCAGTGACCTTACTCACCCCCTCCCTGAGGACTCAGTTAATTCTACTCTCCATTTTGCTGTTTCTATTAGATCTGTGGTCCCCAACATTTTTGGCACCAGGAGCTGGTTTCATGGAAGACAGTTTTTCCATGGACCAGGGACCATGGGGAAGGGGATGATTTGGGGTGATTCAAGCACATTACATTCATTGTACACCTTATTTCTATTATTACTTTACAATATATAATGAAATAGTTATACCGCTCACCATAGTGTAGAATCAGTGGGAGCCCTGAGCTTGTTTTCCTGCTACTAGGCAGTCCCATCTGGGATGATGGGAGATGGTGACAGATCATCAGGCATTAGGTTCTCAGAAGGAGGGTGCAACTTAGATCCCTCACATGTGCAGTTCACAGTAGGGTTTGTTCTTCTATGAGATTCTAATGCTATTGCTGGTCTAACAAGAGGTGGAGCTCAGGTGGTCATGCAAGTGCTGGGGAGCAGCTGTATATACAGACGAAGCTTTGCTCACCAGCCTGCCACTCATCTCTTGCTGTGCAGCCTGGTTCCTAACAGGCTGCAGAGGGATACCCATGCATGACCTGGGGGTTGGGGCATCCCTGTAATAGATTACTAACTCCATCCTTAAACTTTTAAAATTGTATTTTTAAAGAAGGTGTTAGCATGTCAGTCTTTACTATTATGTTCTGTGTTTCTTGAAGATAGGGACCTTGCCTTACTAATTTTTGCATATTGTCTTGACACTTACACACAGTAGGTACTCAGCAGATGCTACTTGCATCAGTGAATGAGTCCTTAAGAATACGAATTAAGTCCTTAAGAATATGAATACCAATTGGCATTCATTGAGCAATTGTTTAAATTCCTTCTAATTCAGGATGGTCAAATGTTTGTATGAACATTCGGGGAAACATCTTAACTGTTTGTTAGGCAGTTAGATTTTTTTTTTTTTTTGAGACAGAGTCTCACTCCGTTGCCAGGCGCCAGGCTGGAGTGCAGTGGCGCGATCTCAGCTTACTGCAACCTCCACCTCCTGAGTTCAAGCAATTCTCCTGCCTCAGCCTCCCGAGTTGCTGGGACTACAGGCGTGCGCCATCACGCCCAGCTAATTTTTGTATTTTTAGTAGAGACGGGGAGTTACATTTTAAAGAAAAGACGCATATTCATACACCTCGACCCAGGGGAAGATATGTGGCATTCTGCTTAAAACAATTAATTCCTTGCTTTCCACACCAATTTGTGCTTGATTTGTTTCTTTTCTTCTAGAACTTTTCAGAGTGAGAAACTTTATCAGAAAAAAAACAGCTTAACAAGATAGACATTTTAGTTCAATAGAAGAATTTTTCTGCTGTGAAAAAGTAAATTACAAAAAGGACTTTGCTTCTGAAAGATAATTAATAAAAACCTTCCCGTGTGATGACAAATCTGACATCTTTTCTAAAGTCTGGCAGAGAAGAAAGTGTTGAGAGTTGCACAGTTGGAATAAAATGTTCCACTTCACAGCGAGACCCAGTAGGATCTGATAATTATTTCTAGGCAAGAAAAGTTCATAGTCTAATTGTTCAATTGACACAACACCATGTCTGGATATGTGACTATTCACTATCAGTGAGGTCTTTGTTTAGGCTTTCCTGATTTCACAGGTAAATATTGCCAGGAATATGGGTGATCGTGGAATGACTCCCTCGTGGATATTTTGTACTACAGCTGTATTTATAGAACTTTCCCTTCCCTCCTATAAGCTTCTCATGGGCTGTGCTGGGCTGAGTAATGGTCCTGTAATAAGTCCACATCGTAATTTTCAGAATGTGTGAAGGTTACCTGTATTACTCAGATGAGCATGATGTAATCACAAGCTTATGCAAGGGAAGTAGGAGGAGCCAGAGTTAGAAACAGAAGACAATGTGATGGAAGAAGAGAGACAGCGAGAAACAGATGAGAAGATGCCATGCTGTGGGCCTGAAAGAGGAAGGAGGCTGTGAACTAAAGGATGTAGATGGCCTAGCTGGAGAAAACAGAGTCTCCTGAAAGAGTTCAGCCCTGTAGCTTCCGACTTTAGAACTGTAAGGTAATAAAGTATTTTTAAGCCCCTCCAATGGCGTTACTTTCTTACAGCAGTGACATGAAATTGATATATGGGGGCATGTTTTCCTGAAATCAGAGCCTGAGATGAGAACCAGGTACAGTAGTTTTTCTTTGGAAGGTTATCTGATCCAGGAAGCAGGAGTAGGGAAGGATGAAGAGACAGGAGAGAAGAAAGAACCAGTGTATTAAGCAATCCTTGAGGACACTGCTATAAGCAGCCAGGGGTCACTCCACAAGGACCTGGAGAGGTACAGGGAATGACTCTCAGACGTGTCTGTCTGCAAGAAGGCAGGGGGGGAGCATTCAGCCAGCTGTCATTTCCGATGCATTGAGGGCTGTCCGAAGGAGCATTAACTCCCCTTCCTTTCCTAGCTCTGCTTTTCCTCACATGAACCAAGCTCCTGCAATGTAGGAGAAAGAGCCAATGCAGAATGCAAAGAGACTCAGGGCACCCTAAGGGGCAAGCCTGACTTTTGGGAAACACTGCAGCAGCAACTGAGATCAGAGGTTGGCAGAGGTATTGGCCGCAGCCACCAGCAGCATCCTCCACTGGGCTGAACCCTCAAATTCCAGATGTATTCATTTACAAAGTTTCCCATCTGTTGTCTCTGTGTATTCAGGATTTTTTGGTGTGGACCAAACAAGTTTCCCAGTGCCTGGCACATGGTAGGCTTTGTTATTTTCTAAATCGAACTTCATAGGGTTACTAAGGCCCACCCAAGAGTACGTCATACAGGGGGCTTCACTAATTTGGCATTTGACTTCACTAATTTAATTACAAAAAATTTCATAAGTATATGCAAATACCACGAATCCTGACCAGGTACATCCTCTGGTTTCTACTGAGGGCCAGCCAGCAAGCCAAGTGTTCCCAGTGCACTAACTTAAATTCTTACAGAACTGTATTTTTCTTTTCTTTTCTTTTCTTTTTTTTTTTTTTTTTTGAGGCAGAGTCTCACTCTGCCGTGCAGGATGGAGTGCAGTGGTGTGATCTCGGCTCACTGGAACCTCCGCCTCCCGGGTTCTTGCATTTTCCTGCCTCAACCTCCCAAGTAGCTGGAACTGCAGGCGCACGCTGCCATGCCTGGATAATTTTTTGTATTTTAATAGAGATAGGGTTTCACCGTGTTGCCCAGGCTGGTCTCAAAGTCCTGAGCTCAGGCAACCCACCCACCTCATCCTCCCAAATTTCTGGGATTACAGGTGTGAGCCACCATGCCCGGCCTGTTGCTTTTTTTCAGATAAAGTCTTGCTCTGTCACCAGGCTAGAGTGCAGTGCTGTGATCTTGGCTCACTGCAACCTCTGCCACCTAGGTTGAAGTGATTCTCCTGCCTCGGCCTCCTTGCTAATTTTTTGCATGCCCTGTCAATTTTTCGTTTTTACTAGGGACAGGGTTTTACCGCGTTGGCCAGGATGGTCTTGATCTGTTGACCTCATGATCTGCCCACCTCTGCCTCCCAAAGTGCTGGGATTACAGGTGTGCACCACCATCCTCGGCCACAAAACTGTACTTTTCCTTTTAAGTTTTCCAAGTGAGCCGAGTTTCTTAATCCTGGAATCTTAATGGTAAAGAGTTAATTCCATTTAGACAAAAATTGTGATTTCATTGAGTGAATTGTTCTTGGCTCTGTTTTACCCAAACTGAAGGAGGGCATGCATCAGTCCTATTTTGAGACAAAACACCTTCAAATAGTCTGGAAAACAACCCAGAGTTTATTTATGCCAAACGGCTCCATGTTTCCTGAACTGGCATGCTGTGGTGTTTGAATTGACCAAAGTTCTGCATGGAAGATTCGTTCCTATATCTTGCCATGTGAAAAGTTTCAATCATCTTTCTAATATGTCCTTGTCTGTGACATGGTCCTAGTCCTTATTTTCATCCCAAAAGTATGTTGTTCCTTTTTTATATTTGCACAGTACTTTATACATACCTCCTATATTAGTATAACTAGAATATTAATATATACTTAATATAATGAATATATATCAGATATCAATATAAATAATAATTAACACGTAACACCTACTGTGAGCCAGTTTCTCTTCTGAAACATTTGATTTGTGTTAACTCATTGACTGCTGCAACCAATGGGAGTAGACGCAATTATTAGTTTTGTTTTGCGAATGAGGAAGCTAAGGCACAGAGATGTGAAGTGACTTGTTCAGGGTCACATAGTAACTAACTGGAAAAACTGGGATTTGGACCCAGTTAGTCTAGCTTGGGAATCTTTACTCGGAACGACTTTCTAACTCATTCCCAATGTGTAGGCACATATGTTGTAGTTTATTATATGTCCATGTGTCTGCCTTTCCTTCTAGATAATAAGTTTTTAAGGGTTTTATTCATTTTCCATCTCTAGCAGATAATAGAAATGTTAAATGTTCACTAAGAAAATCAATTGTAAAATGAACCTCCTGATGCTGTCATCATGGCACATCAAAATGTCCCATAACTTGAAAGAGGCAATTACTAAAACCACAGTGAAATAAAATAAAATAAAGTAAAGTAAAATATGAGAGACATTGCCTATTTATGTTCGGGAGAGGCGCACTCAGGACAGTCATTGCCACATCCTGACTCCGACAGCCTTGTCAAAGCATTCCAAAGCTGTGACCCTCTCTCTATTCTCCCTACCTTTCTTCCTCTCTCTCAAATTCCCTCTGCTACTCCTTTCTTTGTAACTCCTGTTTTGCCCTCTTCATTGGTTTTCCAAAATTATATTAACATGTTAAAATACCAAGTAAAGGAAACCCATGTTTTCCGAGTGTCTGTTGTTTGTGGGGCCAGGCTGAAGTAGACTGCATCAGTTCCCAATGGCTGGTGTAACAAATGACCCCCAATTTAGCAATTTAAAACAAATACAGTATTGTGCAGTTCTGAATGTCAGAAGTTCAAAACGGGCTTCACTGGACTAAAATCAAGGTGTTGGCAGTGATGCACTCCTTTCTGGAGTCTCTTGGGAAGAATCCCCTTTCTGCCATCTCTGGTTTCTAGACGCCGCCCGCATTCCTTGGCTTGGGGCCCCTTCCTCCATCTTCAAAGTCAGCTATGGGCGGTTCAGTTCATCTCATACCACATCACTCTGCCCTCACCGTCATCATCATGTTTTTTTCCCTTACTGTTTCTTTCATTTTCAAAGACACTTGTGATCATGTTGGGTCTATGTGATTATGTAATCCAGGATAAGCATGCTATTTTAATGTTAACTGATTGCCTACCTTAATTACCCTTTGCCTTGTAATCTAGCACATTCACAGGCTCTCAGGAATAGGATGAGGACATCTTTAGGGGACTGTTGTCTATTCTGTTTGCGTTATCTCACTGAAGCCTCCCAGCGACAGTTTCTCTACCAAAGAGCCTGTGAAGGCCATTCACTCTGAATTAATTTGCCAAAAGCCAGAGAAATGACCACACAGCCAGAGTTCAGACTTCGGTTCGTTTTAGCCTTTTGCCCCATGCTTTTCCTTGTTTTATTGTTTCCTTGTTTTATTGTGCTTCACTTTTTTTTGTACTTCACAGATATTTTATGTTTTACAAATTGAAGATTTGTGGTGAAAAGGACTAATAGTTGTGATTCATGGGAAGAGGTTAAAATATCAAAAATAACAGGAGTTTAGAAGAAGTTGATTTCAGTCCTCATGGATGACTTTGAGGGGTTCAAGACCTCAGTAGTGGAAGAGACTGCAGATGTGGTCAAAATTGCAAGAGAACTAGAATTAGAACTAGAGCTTGAATATGTGACTGAATTGCTGCAAGCTCATGATAAAACATGAAAGGATGACGAGTTGCTTCTTATGGATGAGCAAAGAAAATGGTTTCTTGAGATGGAATCTAATCCTGATGAAGATGCTGTGAGCATTGTTGAAATGACAATAAAAGATTTAGAATCGTATCCAGACTAAGTTGATAAAGCAGTGACAGGCCTTGAGAAGACTTATTTCAATTGTGAAAAAAGTTCTCCTGTGGGTTAAATGCTACCAAATAGCATCACATGCTACAGAGAAATCTTTCACAAATGGAAAAGTCAATAGATATGGCAAATTTCACTGTTTTCTTATTTTAAGAAATTGCCACAGCTTCCCCAATCTTTGTAACCACCACCCTGATCAGTCACCAGCCGTCAAAAAGGAGGCAAGACCCTCACCAGTAAAAAGATGACCACTTACTGAAGGCTCAGATGATCATTAGCATTTTTTAGTATTATTTTTAAATGAAGGTATGTACATTGTTTTTATAAATAATGCTAGTGCATACTTAGTAGACTACATTATAGTGTAAACACAAATTTTATATGCACTGGGAAGCCAAAAAGTTCCTGTGACTCACTTTATTGTCATATGTGTTTTATTGCTCTGGTCTGGAACTGAACCTGCAGTATCTCTGAGAGATGCCTGTACATGCAGCTTCCCTGTTTATAGTTTGAGGAGAATATGTTGGATAGCATCCTTTAGAAATAACGTCTTGGATGTTGGTTTCAGATTACGTATGAAAGCAACAATACCACCTACCAAACTAAAAGTAGTCACTCCTTTTACCTCTCCAAGAACTACAAACTCATTTGTAAGTGTCTCTGACCTTAATGACCAAGATGGTGTCAGGTGTTCTGTGTTCCTGGGGCTGTAAAACACCAGAAACATTTTAATGAGATCACACTCAGCAGGATTGTGGGTGAAGTGAGTTTATACAGGCAATGAGTAGATGCACATGTGTGTACGTGTGTGTGTGTGTGTGTGTGTGTGTGTGTGCATGCACATGTCCCAGAATGCTGCATTGCTCCATGCTTTTCCCGTAGGCCGTGTGCCTTTATAAACCCTTCCAGGACTCTGGACTCAATCAAAGAATCAATCAAAATACATTGCTATGGTATGTTTACATCCTGCAACTCAGAGGCGGTATCCTTTCTTCTAAGACCCTCCCAACTGGTGTCAGTACACTGATTTTAACAAGAGTAAACCAGAGGTGTTTTGTGGCAGGGAGAAAGTTACTGTCCGTCCACACTAATGGCAAAAAAGCATAAAGAGCTGGAGAAAGGAAAACAACAGAGATCCGAGAGACACAAGGGTGTTTGTTTGGAAAATACCTTTTTGGAGCTAGCTTGAGAGGGGATAAAACCCAAGAGTGTTCCCAGCCTGGCGAGATAATTACTTGTGTCAGGAAGTTTCTCTCTTTATTTGTGGCTGGTTTGGAGACAGCTGTGTCATATTTTTCTTCAGTCCTGATATTTCTCACTGGCCTCTGGGCCATGTATGTGACGTCAGTTGTATCAAAGACTTTTCTGCCCTTGTTCCATCGATGTTTAATGTACAGTCAGCTGCTGTAACAACGCCAAATCTCAGTGACTTTGCCCAGGGTTGCATGGATGTGTCTTGAGGGGTGGTTGTCCTGAGTAACTGTATTCTGTGCAGTGACTGATTTCTGGGCTCTTTCTGTTGGATGACTTTGCCACCTCGGGAGTCCTTACTTCCACCTCGGGAGAAGAGAATCTATCACACAGGACATTCAGGGGGCATGTCTAGAAGAAGTGCGAATCCTTCCACCCTTATTCTGTTGACCAGTTCTTAATCCCACAGCTAAAATCGTTGTAATGGAGCCAGCAGCACCAGGTAGGGGTCCTATTGTGACAAGTAGCCAGAGACTAATCTCAATGACAGTTCTTATAGCTCAGAGAGGTATTTGCAAAATCTAAAGCAAAGGTTGCCAACTCAAATGTGTCGCTGTCCAGGCAAGTGTTTAACTGAATTGAGTGAGCAGGAACAGTAACAGGGAGTGGTGCTGAGAAGGAAAGCTTGGAGAGGTGCACTCTGCATAACATGATAATTTAACTTGATGACAGACTTCTCTGGCTAAACTAACCACATCTGCTGGCCACATCCATCCCATATGCTGCCATTTGGCAACCCACAGTCTGAGAGAGAAAAAGAAAAAATCCTTTCTCTGGAAGCAAACTCTAAAGTTGGCTATATTCTTGAATCAGTACCTGTCAGGATAAACATAAACCCTTTCTTTTTGAGATAGAAAGTTCTGTACTGCAGCAAATAAATGGAAGCTAAAAAGAGAACCAGGTATGAAGAATATGATTTAAGAATTTGTTTTCTGTGCATAACTTTAGGTCAGTGGCTCTTGCATGGAAGACAGATCTCTGAGCTCAGAGATCTGTCTCTTTAAAGGATGCTTGGGGTTCTACAAAGGTAACACAACTCAATCACAACAGTCACTGACATTCTTATTGTGCAGCTGATCCCCGAGATGCAGATGCCCCATGATCTTCTATTGTCTGATTCGGGTCCCTGCTCTATCCCTGGGCATAGTCTGAACAGTCTATTCACTGAACAGTTTTATAATAACAACAAGAGTAACAATATGTTGGCAATATTTTTCAATCTCTACCCTGGAGAATATCAGTGAATCATGAATATGGATTAAAATATAATACATAGAAATGATAATAGCAAGCATTTATTGAGCGAGTACTATGTGCCAGGTACTATTTAAGGCTCTTTACAATAATTGACTCACTTAATTCTCATAACACAAAAGATACCATGACTTCTGTTTTTCAGCTTAGAAAACTGAAACACAGAAGGCTACTTGCCCATGGATAGCCCACTGGTAAAGGAGATTCACACTGAACCAGTGTGGCTTAGACCTGTGCTTATAGTCTGTTTGGAACATGAATCTATGTAGCAGGCTCATGGTCATTTTTAGATAATAGAAGTCTTTTGGTTATAATGGAATTTGATTATTGCTGTGCTTTCAAAGGTGTCTTGGTTACTTCTCATTTATTAGGTACTCACTGATGCATAAATGGAAAAAAATGCCATAGAGGAAGATAATTATTGCCATGGCATTGAAGATACATTTGGAATGATGCTCAGAGCGTATATTCTGGAAAACTTATAGAGGGTTTGGGGAAAAGTACATCTTTATACGTGTGACATCTAATAATGTTGGATAAAGGGCTTTCCTGGTTTTGGAGTAATGTACAAGTACTAATTCATACAACACTGAGGGGTGCTGCTTTATGCTTTACATCCCATTACCAAACTTAGTTTGATTAAAATTGAAGAGAAGATATTGGTGGCAACTTCAAGCATAGATGCTGTTTTGTATTTTGCTAAGAAGTCAAGGGGCAATAGCCGTAACTAGAACATTCTACCACTATTGACTAGTAAGATATTCGGCTTCAGGGAAAGTCCTGAATTAGCCTGGAGTCATTTTTAAATTCTGTTTTGTAATTTCAGTGATGTGTTACATGAAACTCAAAGAGCCACAAAATAAGCAAAGAGCGTGTTGGTTAAAAAGATGAGTCTGTATTCTTCTCCCTTTACCCAGATAATTCTTTTTTAAAAAAATTTATTTTACTTTAGGTGCATACTATATCTGGCATTTCTCCCCCATGTTGTCCCTCTCTACCCTCCCCTCCCTCCCCGCTCCCCACTGTCGCTCCTCTACCCGCCCCCGGCTGCCCTCAGTGTGTGATGCTCCTCTCCCTGAGTCCACGTGTTCTCGTTGCTCAACACCCACCTATGAGTGAGAACATACGGTGTTTAGCTTTCTGTTCTTGAGTCAGTTTGCTGAGAACGATGGTTTCCAGATTCATCCAAGTCCCTACAAAGGACACGAACTCATTGTTTTTGATGGCTGCATAGTATTCCATGGTGTATATGTACCACATTTTCTTTGTCCAGCCTATCATTGATGGGCATTTGGGTTGGTTCCAGGTCTTTGCTACTGTACACAGGGCTTCAGTGAACACACATATGCACGTGTCTTTATAGTAGAACTATTTATAGTTCTTTGGGTATATACCCAGTAATAGTATTGCTCGGTCAAATGGAATTTCTATTTCTAGGTCCTTGAGAAATCGCCACACTGTCTTCCACAATGGTTGAACTAATTTACACTCCCACCAACTGGGTAAGAGTGTTCCCATATCTCCACATCCTCTCCAGCATCTGATGTCTCCAGGTTTTTTAATGATTGCCATTCTAACTGGCATGAGATGATATCTCAGTGTGGTTTTGATTTGCATTTCTCTGATGACCAGTGATAATTCTTAATCATCTTTGAGATCCCAGCAGAAATGCCTCTTTTGTGGTTTTGCTTTCCTTGATACTGTAGATGAAGTTAGAATTCCCTATACCCCAACTTTTACATACTCCCAAAGATATCTGTATTTTCCTTCAAAGTTAAATTCTAATCTTGGAGAATCACTTAAATTATGATTTGTTAATGCCTCCCTTGTTTGTGAGACCATAATTATATTTAACAATTGTCGACTACTTATTCTGTGTAGCACTTTTCTCATTGCTTTGGACAGTGTGTAGCCACGTCCTCACTGAATCCAGGAGTCTAGTAGGTGTTTGTGAATAAGTGAATGTATGATGCATGAGGTGTGAGTGAATGAATGAGTGATTTGACTAGTTCTTACCTCACTAAGTCACAGGAGTATACTGTGTACCTTTATGTTACAAATCATTTAACTTTAATTTTGTCAAGTAGTTGAAGTGTCCCAAGAATTTGTAAAGATAAAACTGTGTCTTTGGAAGTTCTACCACTCCCCCACTTCCCTAAGAGTCAGTAACTGGGAAAGGTTTATTTATTTATTTATTTATTTATTTATTGTAATTCTAGAGGAATCCTGAATAGGCCTTGCCAAGTAATCTCAGAGACCGAGCCACAGATAGACAAAGATGGAGAACACAGGTCATCCACGGAGTACTGTTTCTCACCACTAACTGTGCTTTCTCTCAGTCCTGACTTTTTATGCTCAGGATTCCAGGAGAAATTTCACCTTCCTTACTTCCTATGGGATATCCAGTTTCCTGGTCTGGGAGCTGAGATCAGAATTAGCCAGTTAGAAGGTTAATGCATAATTGCCTTAACCTCCAGGCACCTCCAGAGTGTGTTTGGGTGTTTGGAGGTGACCCTTGACTATTTGCTATTTAACTGAATTAATGTTGGCCAGTTACAGATTTTCTGCTTGCAAAATCACCAGCAGATTTTTCTGACTCCTGGATCTGCGTTCTGTGCACGTGCCACTTGGGATGCCAGCATTATGATTGCTTCCAGGGTGATCTCACCAGAGCCTGCTCTCAAGACAACAGAATCCATGATTCACAAGCAGAACTGTACAGATGGCAGACTACAGCATTCTTTTCCCTTAGATTTGAGGGCGATGATGTTGGTCAGGGTGATGACTCCCCCACTTCAATTTCTCTGATGTCGCTCAGGCCAGCCACACAGTGAACCTCTTGAGATTGATTCTTGCTCCCCTTCTCTGGGGTTCAGTGCACTTCAGAGGGCTGGTATTTAGAGAGAAGCTCTGGTTCCACAGCTTCCAACCCTTTGACACTCCTTTGAGTTCTCTGGTAGGGATGATAATGAATTTTCTTCAACTCTCTATGTGTAGTAGTTAGGACTTTGAGGTCTGATGTTGAAGTTTTGTTTCCTAAGAAACAGATACAGAGTCGAGGATTTGACTGCAACCAATTTGAGTGATGGCAGAGGTTGGTTTAAGAAAAATGCCAGCTGGGTGCAGTGGCTCACGCTTGTAATCTTGGCACTCTGGTAGGCCAAGGTGGGTGGATCACTTGAGCTCAGGAGTTTGAGAGCAGCCTGGGTGACACAGTGAAACCTCCTCACTACAAAAAAATAGAAAAATTAGCTGGGCTTGGTGGCAAGTGCCTGAAGTCTCAGCTACTTGGGAGGCTAAGGTGGGAGGATTGCTTGAGCCCAGGAGTTTGAGGCTGCAGTTAGCCATGATTGCACTCCAGCCTGGGCAACACAGCAAGATCCAGTGTAAAAAAAATATTAAAGTTAAAAAAATAGAAAAATACCAATAGGGAATGAGGAAATAAGTCAAGGAAGAGAAGGCAGGTAATGAATGTGAGTTATCAAGCCAGATACTCTGATAGACATTGGTGCTCAGTCCCAGGTGGAAACTGGGAAAAAAATGCATACCTCCAAGTCATCTCACCAGAGGGGTGAGGGAGCTGGGGTATTTACACACCATTACCCATCAGTTATTGGCTAAGGGCTGCTCCCAGGATGTTAATTTCCAAATACTCTCTTCTGCCACCATGCTCAGATAAAATACCCTTCCACAAGTTTTAGAGGCGTATCTCAGCCAAAAACAAACAAACAAAAAAAGCAGTCTTACACACTGACACAGCAGGTCTGAGGGGGAATGGGCAGGGCTCTCTAAGAAAGTGCCTTTCAGGACACTTGAACCTAGATTCAGATACGGACTCTACCCATTCTAACTGTATGATCTTGGGCAAGCTTGTTAATCTTTCTAGAATTTCAGGTTCATCTTCTGTAAAATATACCTTATAATGGTACATATTTCATAGTTTATGCATATGATGAGTTAGCATAGTGATGGCCAAATAATAAGGGCTCAAAAATGGTAGCTTTCATTTGTTAAGTGTCATGGAGCCTCTTCTCTGTCCCAGTGTGTGTGGTAGATGCTCAGTAGAAATGGTGGTTGGTGGTGGGGAGGAGGTAATCCCTGCTTTTATGAGCTTATAGCCTTTGCCTACTAAACCTTAAGACCATTTCTTATTTCACTAAGTTACACCATGCCCAGGAGAGAATCACATATATTCCATACATTATTTTCCAAATCATATAACCTAATTTTTTGACCATTAGATGAAATGTCTCAAGCATCCGCAAAGACAAAACTGCACCTTTGAAAGCAATTGTAAATTTTAAGTTTCCTAGTAGCCAAATGTACAAAAGGAATAAGAAACTGGTAGAATTAATTTTAATAACATATGTTTAGCTTCATATGTAAAATATTGTCATTTTAACATGTAATTAATGTAAAATTATTAACCATTTTAAATTCTTTTCCTTATTTAGACATCGAAATCCAATTTGCATTTTATGCTTACAACATGTCAATGTCAGACCTACAACTTTTAAAGTACTCAGTAGCCACTGGTGGCTCATGGCCGCCATATTGGGCCACAGTGAAGGTTTAACAGGCCCTGGACTCCTTTTAGCAGTAAATTCCAACAGAATAGTTTCATTTTCTCTGTCCTCCTCTTCATAGATGACAGTGCTTCTTTGCTTGTATAAAAATGAAGTCGATTTTAGCTTAGGCATCATGGAAAATTGACAGTTTCTGTAATATAATTTCACACATGGAAACCATGGTGAGAATCGTAGCAGGTGTAAAAATCTGACGAAGTTATTTCTTTAACTGCAACTTAATGGAAACTGCAGCAGCTGTTCCCATTTTCGTGTTCTCCAAATCTCAGTGCCAAAAAGAATTGTTGGCAGCCACTGGAAAAGTATCAACTTACCTCTTCATTTGGGAAATGGAATCAGAACCACAGCTTATTTCTAAAAGTTGTAGATTTGGTGAAAGTCAGCAGGGCAAACACATAAGCCGCTATTAAAATATTGATGGCTTTGGTTTTCTAGGTGCTGCTGCTAACATCTGCAGAAGTTTTGGACTGCACTCCTGGATTTCAGCAGAAAGTGTTCCATATCAATCAGCCAGCTGAATTCATTGAGGACCAGTCAATTCTAAACTGTAAGCAATGACACTCGAAGATGCTTTTAGACTATTCTCATATTTGAATTTACTAGTGTTTATGAATGTGCCTCCGGATGTGGTATTTCCTAAACTACGCGTTTTCTGATTATTTTTCTTATGTCACTGCTTGACCCAGGTGAAAGTTCTTGAATTAGGGCCTGGCCAACTTAGAGGTTTTAATAGGGTGATATGCATCTCTTTTTAGTATTTTATCATCAGTGAGTCTTTCCAGACTGCTCCCGGAAAAGGGTGCTGTCAGCCTCCAACGAGAGTTCTACACTGTGCAAAGGAAATAAAATTCATTTCCCCCTGGGCACACCCCCAAGAGCAAAATCATTGCCTTCTTGCAGATTGCTGTTCTACCTGTAGTTTCTCATACATAGCATTAGATCAAAATAATGGTGAGAGCATGACATCAGCTTCTGGGGATTTTTAGACATAAGAATCAAAAACTCTTATTCTTAAGACTAATAAGATGGTCTTTAGAAAGATTCTAAACCTCCACTAATTATTCTATGGATTAAACTCAAATCCTCTCAGATTCCAATTGATTTATTTAAAATATGCATCCCTCATATCTGTAGTTATGATCTCTTTCTATTTTTAATGTCAGTATTATATTATTTTGTCTTTAAGAAGTGTTCAGGTACATTGCTAAATGCATAACAAGTGCAGTTTTAGCACAATAGAATTTAAATTTGATGGTACGCAAATAGCCATTTAATTGTGGGCTCTTGAGTGCCTTGCTTACTGATTGTAAATGAAGAATATGGAAACAATTGATCTAAACTGATCAGATGCAGCTGGCCATGATGGCTAATGCCTGTAATCCCAGCACTTTGCAAGGCCAGGGAAGATGGATGGCTTGAGGTCAGGAGTTCGAGACCAGCCTGGGAAACCTGGTGGAACCCCGTCTCTACTAAATATACAAAACTTAGTTGGGCGTGGTGGCGCATGCCTATAATCCCAGCTACTCGGGAGGCTTAGGTAGGAGAATCACTTGAACCTGGGAGGTGGAGGATGCAGTGAGCTGAGTTCGCACCACTGCACTCTAGCCTGGGTAACAAAGTGAGATAGTCTAAAAAAAAAAAAAAGAATAAAATAAGATAAACTGATCAGATGCTCCAAGGTCTTTTCAAGGAAGGTGATTCCACATTGGCCCTTGTTGTCTCAGGTTTGCCTTCCACACTAGCTAAGTTCCTTCAGTCCTATACTATGTGGCTGGGAAGTTTAAAGGAAAGAAATGAAGAAAGGAAATAGCACACTTGACTGGATTATTCGGTTAGGCTGGGACACACTCTAAGAGTCAAAAGGAAAGCGATAATGAAGATGCACGGTTGAGCATCAAGGGAGCTGTCCAAGGTGAAGCCCATGTACCTCCTGAGGAAATGACGCCAACGAAATCATTTCAATAATTAGAGTCTGTAATGACAAGGTACAGGGTTGGCACAATAAGTGAATTCCAATATGTGATTTCCTGCTAATTTGATCTCTGAGTGTGACTCCTGGGTCAGGCCATCAGAAACCCTCATTTGTCTTTTCATTTTTGTATTTATCCGAATCAATATGTTTCAAACAGAACTTGATTTGTGAGAACCATTTTTCTGGCTCTCCTCTCCTCTCTTCCTCTATCTTCCTTTTATTTTTTTTCCAAGTGATTATTCCCAAAAGGCATCTATGTTAACATGCTTGAAAATGCGAAGCCACCCTGAGTATGGAAATTAATAGAGTTGGTATGCAAAGTAGACCTATAAATGTGATTGATTCTGTAATCTTCACGATACCAAACAGCTTTTAATTCACTGCTGAGAAGCTGGAAACAATCATACTTTGGGGGATCTTTTTTTAATTTAAAGTAGGCCATACTGTACATTCCAATATCACAGTTGTGTGTGTGTGTGTGTGTGCGTGTGTGTGTGCTTTAATCCCCTAAGTAATTAGGTGGGTTATGGTTGTTGGTTCTGGGCAAGCCAGTAAATGCTAAATGGGACTAGGTTGATTATCAATGATAACAGATTTAGAAAAAGTCAGTGATAAGAGGATTGAGGACAGTTAAATTTTTATGCTTGTGTATGAATTGTTGGGTCAGCAAAATTTGATTAGTCCCTCTCAGTGACACCATATGTCCATATATATTACTAGAGTAACAAAGAATACAGAGCAGATCTGGTTAGGGACTGTCAAGTTCATCCCAAAGCAATGAACATATTATGAGTGTAGAGACTACAGGTAAGGTTAATTGTGGCCAAATGAGGAAGAAGTTTGTCATAGTCTTGAGAATCCCTATTGAAAATAATTTAGGAATATCTGGATTTCTAGAAGTAGGAGCAGTGCTTTGCTTTATTCTACTTGCAAGTGGAAGTAAAAAGCCCCACATGTTGAATGAACTTTTATACCTAACCAACCAATATTTTAAGCCAGTCTCTCTACCTCTCTCCCTCTCTTTCTGTCTCTCGATCTCTGTCTCTCTCATTCTCAGTTTATTTTGTGTATTTCTTATAATGCAAGACGAAACCTTTCTATCTCTGAAAAATGTGGTTAATTAAGAAACCAAAGACTTGTATGTGCTATCGAATTGAAAACTCTCCTGGCACAAGGCTAAATCTGAATGAAAAATGAAAAGAACCAAACAGAACCGAAACTTTTAAAATGCTTAGATTACTATTTCCTGGATCATTGCATACCAAAGATCCAGGAAATGGTTAGGGATATTTTAGTGTCATATGAATATAGGTCAATGTTGTAAACAATAAGAAAACTAGTAGCATCATCTTGTGTCCTGCCCATGACATTTGAACTTTATATTCCTTTATCTTTGCAATATTTGAGAGCTTTGGTTATCAGTCATTGTGAACTTTCGTGTTGCAGAGAGTGTAAGCACAGCATAATGAATCAATTTATGTCTATTCTCCTCACTCTTCTTTAAAGTTGTCTGAAAGTGCTGTCTCTGCCTGACAGACATAGTATATCTACCCCTACCCTGGACTTGTATTCATCCAATTCTGTGTTCAGCTTTTAGCAGGTTATGGGGAATGTTTATTCTGTGGATGGCTTCCTGCTATCTTTGTTCAGACAGTAATATTTCCTTTCATCCTTTTTCATCTTCCTCCTCAATTTTCAATGACTTATCTTTTTCTACTTTAACTGTTACTAATGGTCACCTCCACTCCTTTTATTTCCCTAATTTTTTATTCACTGTTATCTCTGATACATCTTTCTCTCAGTTGTTCTAAAGCCTTTTATTTCCTTCACATCTGAATCACTCTTTATTCTACTTTCCTTTCCACTAACTAGACTTGCTTTCGTCTTAAAAAAGCCATTTTTCAACAAGCTGCTGGGATCAAAACACAGCATTCAGCTGTTTCTTCTCACGTAACCAGGGGGGGCTCTTTGTTGCATCTCTCAGAGAATAAGGCAAAGCCCCCAACTCATGATAACTTGGATAAAACTTCCTTGTCTTCATCTCAGTCTTGAAAGTTCATCTGGGAAAACGTGATTCTTCCCATTTTTCAATGAGAAGTACAAGAAAAAAGGAGAAGTCAGCTTAGAAGGCAACAACTCAGAAAGCAGGCATCCATTTAAGGTCTTTGAACTCAGAAAGGAATCTGTAAAAAGTTTATGGGAGGGTTTTTCTAGAGGCCGGGCGCCCACAGCTCCCCTCAAATTGTCCAGCATAGTAGCTCTTGCTTTTCCCCAAGCATGACAATTGTGTGATTCTGGGAGCTGACATCTTGGTACCACAAGAATTGAACAGCAACCCTGGTTACATCTTGACACCCGGAACAGAAGATCCCCAGTCTTAAAAGAATAGCTGTCTTGCACAACTGACCAGCCACTCAGCTGAGCCGGGAAGATGCCAAGTGATAAAACCTGACTATCCTACATTCTGCAAAATTATAAAACAGAATATTCTGCTTTGCTACCATCAGCTCAGACAGATTTTTTTTTTCCAGCAAATGGAGGAATGTGTGGTCATTGAGCTCATTAGGAGAAACCATACCCTTGACCTACAGCCTCTATTAGTAGGGGATGATCCAGCCTTTGGTGTCCAGAAGGAGACCCCCATTGGCCACCTAGCCATTATTAGAACTGTACTTTTTTTTTACCCTGGTTCATTCTTTATGGGTCACTTCTCTTAGGCCACTCACACACAAACATAGACACATAGATACACAGACAGAAATCACAGCACCTAAATTTACCTACAGTACAACTTGCCTCACATGTTTAGTAAAGAACCTACATTAACCAGAGCAGGCTCAGCTAAGCCATAGGGTCAAACAACCCCAATGACTTAACACAATGAAAGTTTATTTCTCATTCAGATCATGTGGATGCAGTTGGGCTGCTCTCCTGGGTAAATCTCCTCCCAGTGGTTGCCCTCTGTGCAGGAACTTGATGACCCAGGCTACTTTCAACTTGGTCCTGCCATCTTATAGCTTCTAGCTTTTATCACCGAGCTGACAGACAGGGGGGATAAGAAAGAGTATGGAGAGGTCACTGCAGATGCTTACCTACCTCAGCCCCAAAGTGGCCATGTATCATTTCTGCTCACATTCTTTTATAAGATCTAGTCATACAGCCAACCTAACTGCAAAGGAGGCTGGCAAACATAGAAGAACACATGAGTATTGATGCATGATCACCCTCTGTACAAAGATCATAACGAAATGATGCTGCCTGTGTCAGAAGGAGACACAGAGATAGAAATAGACCACTAAGGAGCCAGCTGTCTCAGAGTAACCAGGGCCTGCATAGGATGAAGTTGGTCAGTTTAGGCAGGAGAGCAAGGTCATGCACCTGTGACTATGTCCTGCTTTCCTTAGTAGAGAAATCTTCCCACTGAACAGAATCAACTTCCTAGATACACTAGAAACGTCTCTCCGTGTGCCCTATTAGAAACACTAGGGGAGGGACCGCACCTACTGATGGTCCTAGTAAAGATGGGCTCCAGTTGCTTCCTCCAAATGATTACAATACTGTGGTTAAGATCACAGAGTTTTAAACTCATGTTAACTACAGTTCAAATGTGCACACAGTCATATATTAGCTCTGTGGCCATGAGTGAGTTATTTGAATCCTCCAAGTTTGAATTACCTTGTGTCTGTAAGAAGAATAATGGCAGTCCCTGCTTCCAGAGCTGATGCATCAACTAATGGAAAACATGCTTAGAACATAGTCACAAATAAATGGAAGCTGCTGAGTATTATTGTCATTCTTATTATTGCTGTTACTATTGTTATTAATTATCTTTACTTTTATTCATAGACCTTAGCTAGATCCACTTTTCTTATAATGGCCATCTGAAATCTTGAAGAAAAATCATGCTGGCCATTAAAAATATGAAGTGATGAAGAAGCGACTAAAGCCATGATTCTAGTGCATTTGAACTTCATGGACCAGTAATTTTTTTTTAAAATCTTAGATCGATGAGAGTATATTTTAAAGAAATGTTGCTAAGCCTGGGTATGAATTGTAAACATGTAAGTAAATGAAGGGAGGGGAAAAATACTACCACCATTTACTTTTGCCAGGCTTTTCTTTCAAAAGGTCACCTGGCATCAAAAACAAACATAAAAAGGGTAAAGACTAGTTACAGAAGAAAAGTCAGTTCTTTGAGTAAACTTTGCTTTGTGAAAAATGTAAAAAAATTCTATTTACCTCAGTTTTGTCGAAACCATTGATCTAAGGCATTAGGTTGATGTCACCCTTTCTACTCTTGACTTTTCTGATATTTTTCTGAAATTTTAATATGTTAATGTTTCCAAAGAGGCAGGGGTAGTTCTTAGGAGACTTTTTCATGAAGGGTCACATGCCAATGTTGACAAAGAGAGTGAGTATTTGTAGATAATGTGACAAGCATATGCATGTTAGGAGCTATGTAATCTATTTTCATACTGCTATAAAGAACTGCCTCAGACTGGGCAATTTATAAAGAAAAGAGGTTTAATTGACTTACAATTCAGCATGGCTGAGGTAAGACCTCAGGAAACTAACAATCACAGCAGAAGGCAAAGAGGAAGAAAAACCCGTTTTTCACAAGGTGGCAGGAAGGAGAAGTGCTGAGATAAGGGAGAAGAGTCCCTTATAAAACTGTCAGTTCTCATGTGAACTCACTCACTAGCGTGAGAACAGCATGGAGAAAACCACCTCCATGATTCAATTACCTCAATATGGTCTCTCCCTTGACACATGAGGATTGTGGGAATTACAGGGATTGCAATTCAAGATGAGATTTGGGTGGTAACACAGAGCCAGACCATATTATTCTGCTCCTGGTTCCTCTCAAATCTCATGTCCCTTTCACATTTCTAAACCAATCACATTTTCCCAACAGTTCCCCAAAGCCTTAATTCATTACAGCGTTAACCCAAAAGTTCAAGTCCAAAGTCTCAACTGAGACAAGGCAATCCCTTCTACCTACAAGCCTGTAAAATCAAAAGCAAGTTAGTTGCTTCCTGAATACAGTAGAGGTACAGGCATTGAGTAAATGCACTCATTCCAAATGTAAAAAATTGGCCGAACCAAAGTGTCTACAGACCCCATGCAAGTCCAAAGTCCAGCAGGAACAGACACATCTTCAAGCTCTGAAATGATCTCCTTTGACTCCATGTCTCACATCCAGGTCACGCTTATGTAAGACGTTGGTTCCCACAGTCTTGGGCAGCTCCACCCTTGTGACTTTGCAGGGTACAGCCTCCCTCCCAGCTGCTTTCTTGGGCTGGCATTGAGTGTCTATGGCTTTTCCAGGAGCACAGTGCAAGCTGTCAGTGGATCTACCATTCTGGGATCTGGAGGACGGTGGCCCTGTTCTTACAACCTCACTAGGCAGTGCCCCAGTGAAGACTCTGTGTGAGGGCTTCAGTCCCACATTTCCCTTCTGCACTGCCCTAACAGAAGTTCTCCATGAGGGCTCTGCCCCTGCAGTAAACTTCTACCTGAGCATCCAGGTGTTTCCATACATCCTCTGAAATCTAGGTGGAGGTTCCCACACCTCAGTTCTTGACTTTCACGTACCTGTAGGCCCAACACATATGTTATCTAACAAGGCTTGAGGCATGCACCCTCTGAAGCAGTAGCCTAAACTGCATTTTGACCCCCCTTAGCCACGGGCTGAAATGCAGGGCACCAATTCCTAAGGCTATACAAAGCGGCAAAGCCCTGGGCCTGGCACATGAGACCATTTTTTCCTCCTAGGACTCAGGCCTGCTGATAGGAGGGGCTGCCTCAAAGACCCCTAACATGCCCTGGAGACATCTCCCTCTTACCACCCCACCACCACCATTGTCTTGGCGATTAACATTTGACTCCATGTTACTTATGCAAATTTTTGCAGCTGGCTTGAATTTCTCCTCAGAAAGTGTTTTTTTTCTTTTCTATTGCATCTTCAGGCTGCAAATTTTTCAAACATTTATGCTCTGCTTCCCTTTTAAACATAAGTTTCAATTTCAAATCATCTTTTTGTGAATACGTAAAGCTGAATGCTTTTAGAGAGCACCCATGTCATGCTTGAATGCTTTGCTGCTTAGAAATTTCTTCTGCCAAATACCCTAAATTGCCTCTCTCAAGTTCAAAGTTCTGCACATCCCTAGGGCAGGGGCAAAATGCCGCCAGTCTCTTTGCTAAAGCAAAGCAAAAATCACCTCTGTTCCAGTTCCCAACAAGTCCTCATCTCCATCTGAGACCATATCAGCCTGGACTTCATTGTCCGTATTACTATCAGCATTTTGGTCAAAGCCACTTTACAAGTCCCTAGGAAGTGCCAAACTTTCCCACATCTTCTGTCTTCTTTTGAGCCCTCTACACTGTTCCAGCCTCTGCCTGTTACCGAGTTCCAAAGTTACTTTCTCATTTTTGGGCATCCTTATAGCAGCACCCCACTCTACTGGTACCAGTTTGCTGTATTAGTCTGTTTTTGTTTTTTTGCGATGGAGTTTCATTCAGTTACCCAGGCTGGAGTGCAGTGGCATGATCCTGGCTCACTGCAACCTCCTTCGCCTCCTGGGCTCAAGCAATTCCGCTGCTTCAGCCTCCTGAGTAGCTGGGACTACAGGCATACGTCACCATGCCTGGCTAATTTTTTATAGTTTTAGTAGAGACAGGTTTTAACTATGTTGCCATACTGGGCTTTTATTAGTCTGTTTTTATACTGCTATAAAGAACTGCCTGAGACTGGGTAATGTATAAAGGAAAGAGGTTCAATCGACTCACAGTTCAGTATGGCTGCGGAAGCCTTAGAAAACTTACCATTATGGTTGAGGGCAAAGAGAAAGCAAGGCACCTTCTTCATAAAAAGGCAGGAAGGAAAAGTGCTAAGATAGGGGGAGAACCCCTTATAAAACCATCAGTTCTCATGAGAACTCACTCACTATCATGAGAGCAGCATGCGGGAAACTGCCTCCATGATTCAGTGACCTCCCCATGATGTCTCCCCTGACATATGGGGACTATGGGGATTACAATTCCAGATAAGATTTGGGTGGGGCCACAAAGCCTAACCGTATTAGGAACATATGTTGGCATGCAAGCTTCTGTGAGTGTCGACCCGTATGGCCTCCCTGTCCTTGATGACTGACATTTACTGTGTGCTCCCTAGTGTGTTGAGGGCCATCCTGAGCCTCACAACAGCTCTTGTGGGGAAAGGTACTCTTATCTGCCCATTTTACAGATGAGGACTTTTAAGGCCGAGCTAGGTGAAGCAATGAACCTGAGATATTACTGCTTGTAATTGATGGTGTCAAAATTTGAACCCAGAACTTTAGGGCCCTGGTTTTTATCCAAAGTTCTTTGTCCTAGTGTCTCTTAGATTTTTTTTGTGTGTGTTGGTGGTGATACATCAAGGAATTTTGCCACTTTATTTTCCCATCACTTTTATCAACCTGGATGAGATAGCGAGAATTGCTGCTGCATATTCGTTGCTGCTCCTAGCCAAGTTCATCTTTTCTCTGTATTATGGAAGAATTAGCTTTTTCTTTGATTTGGATGGATCCAGTGCCAGATTGTCCATGACCCTTCACTCTTAGCTTTCCACCCTCTCCGTGAGTGTCTTTCACCAAGACATTGCTTGGTCATGTCACCATGACACTGACCTTGGTTAGCACCCAGGTCCTCGATGGAGTGTGTGGAATCAAATTAATCATATTTGTACTTAACACACATGAGTCATGGCTTTTGAGGGTGCTTTTAATTGACTATAAATCAGGCAAGGAACTTGAAAAATGAAGGCAATTAATGAAAAAGCATGTGAGAGGTATTTTGCATCCTAAGAGAGGAAATACATCCTCAGTGAATTAAATGTCAAAATAAAGGCCCTTTTGACCCTGCTGAAAAGATTTCATTTGGATAGTAATAAATGGATGAACTTTCCAACCTCACAGGTGAAGAAATGCCTGTTTCCTGAGTTCAAGCTGCCTTAGGCTTTTATCTGTCTACATTCTCTATCTTGAGAACTTCCTAGTTTCTTTTACTTAGGTCTCATTTGTTTGTGATTTTTAAAAATAACAATGATAATTCACTTTTCGTTTTCTGGTCATCCTTCACATAAACTTTTATTTACTTTCAGGTTGGGAAACTGATTAATTGATTAGTGAGGTTATATAACGTCACCTGCCCTGCAGTCTGGACAGAGCTGGGCAAGACTGGGGTTTCAAATAGTGTATTTGTTTTAGTCTGTTGTGATAAGCCAAGGAAAATTACTCTGGCATTGCCTAATTCACTCTATCATTATTAAGTTGATGATACATCGGGTCAGAATGTGGACTCCTATTTACATTAATAAGAGTTTCCCCTATATTTAAACAGAGCTCCATAGAAATGTAATGCTTTTACAGGTTTTCCTTTCTCGACTACCAACTTATTTGTAACAATCTAGTAATAAGTCAATTAATAATAATTAGGAACCTCATAAATGCATTATTCTACCTACCTAACAAATGTGAAATACTATAATAAAATGACTGTAGGATAAGAAATGGACATGTGTACACATCAAAGACAGATACAACAAAATGTTTAGGGATCCTTCAATTGGACTTGGACCCTAACTTGTTCTTTAAGGAATGGGAAACACAAGAAGTAACAGAGTGAGAAGACCTTCCCAGATGAGGCATATGAACACAGGTGGAGTTCCCTTGGCATAAGTTTGCTGATCAGTAGAATGGAAGAAATAAATAGACCAGAGGTATTATACTGTCGGCCTTTGGGCTAAATCTGTCTCAATAGATATGTCCTGTTTGGCTGCTCAGTGTAAGAATTGGAGGTGTTTGATAAAAGAAATTTGTCATTAACATTTTGAATTTCACCTTTAGAAATTCCCAATTTCTGGGCAGTGTTGCGTTGTCTTCAGGGCATAGACCCCAGAGGTCAGCTGCCTGGGTCAAATCTAAGGCCAATCCTTTACCAACTAAGTAACTTTGGCAAGTTGGGAAAAACAAAACAAAAAAACTCACTATGGTTTATTTTCTCATCTGGAAAATTAATATTATGATGGTGGCAATCTCAGTAGGTTGTTTTGAGGAATAAATATTAATCTATGCATGATAACTGCTATACTGTGGAATTATTATCATCATTATTATTATTATTTGAGACAGAGTCTCTCCCTGTCACCTAGGCTGGAGTGCAGTGGCACAATCTCAGCTCACTGCAACCTCTGCCTCCTAAGTTCAAGCAGTTCTCATGCCTCAGGCTCCCTAGTAGATGGGACTACAAGAGTGTACCACCACACCTAGCTAGTTTTTGTAATTTTAATAGAGAGAGTTTTGCCATGTTCGCCAGGCTGGTCTTGAACTCCTGGCCCCAAGTGATTTTCCTGATTGGACCTCCCAAAATGTTGGGATCATAGGTGTGAGTCACTGCACTCAGAAGAATTTTTTTTTTTTTTTTTTTTTTAACATAAGTCAAATGTAGTAGTGAGAAATGGGGAAGGGGTAGAACAAGGAGTTTGATTTGTAACTTTGTCTTTATTAAAATACCAATGACATTCTTCACAGAAAAAAGAAAAAATAATCCTAAAATTTATGTGGAACCCCAAAAGACCCAGAATAGCAGAAGCCATCATGAACAAAAAGAACAAAGTTAGAGGCATTATGTTATCTGACTTCCAGTTATACTACAAAACTATAGTAACCAGAACAGTGTGGTAATGGCATAAAAGCAGACACATAGACCAAAAGAGCAGAATAATAAACCCAGAAATCCATGCATTTACAGTGAACTCATTCTTGACAAAAGTGCCAAGAACATACCTTGGGGGAAAGGACAGTCTTTTCAAAAATGCTGCTGGGAAAACTGGATATCCTTATGCAGAAGAATAATAGGCCCCTATCTCTTGCCATATTAAAAAAAAGCAAATCAAAATGAATTAAAGACTTAAATATAACCTGAAACTATGAAACTACTACAAGAAAACATTGGGGGGAATACTGCAGGACATCGGTCTGGGCAAAGATTTCTTAAGACCTGAAAAGTACAGGAAAGTAAAACAAAAATGGACAAATGGGATCATACCAAGTTAAAAAGTTCCTGCACAGCAAAGGAAACAATCAAAATAAAGAGACAACCCATAGAATGGAAGAAAATATTTGAGAACCACCCATCTAATGATGGATTACTAGCCAGAATATATGAGGAAGTCAAACAATTCAATAGAAAAAATAATCTCATTAAAAATGGGCAAAAGATATGAATTGATATTTCTCAAAAGAACACAAATGGCTAACAGGTATATGAAAAAATGCCCAATATCACTAAATCACTAATCATCAGAGAAATTCAAATCAAAAATGTAGAAACATATTACCTCAGTGCAGTTAGAAAGGCTTTTATTCAAAAGATGGGCAGTAATGAGTGCTGGTGAGGGTGTGGAGAAAGGGAGAACCTCGTACACTGTTGGTGGGAATGTAAATTACTACAGCCACTATGCAGAACAGTATGGAGAGTCGTCAAAAAACTAGAAATAGAACTACCATGTGACCCAGCAGTCTCACTGCTGGGTATATAGCCAAAAGAAAGCAAATCAGTATATCAAAGAGATATTTTCACTCCCATGTTTATTGCAGCACTATTCACAATAGCCAAGATTTGGAAGCAACCTAAGTGTCGATGGACAGATCAATGGATAAAGAAACTGTGATGCATATATGCAACAGAGTACTGTGTAGTCATAAAAAGAACTCGGCCGGGTGCTGTGGCTCACGCCTGTAATCCCAGCACTTTGGGAGGCCGAGGCGGGTAGATGACGAGGTCAAGAGATTGAGACCATCCTGGCCAACATGGTGAAATCCCGTCTCTACTAAAAAATATAAAAATTAGCTGGGCGTGGTAGTTTGTGCCTGTAGTCCCAGCTACTAGGGAGGCTGAGGCAGGAGAATTGCTTGAACCCAGGAGGCAGAGATTGCAGTGAGCCGAGATTGCGCCACTGTACTCCAGCCTGGTGCCTGGCAACAGAGCAAGACTCTGTCTCAAAAAAAAAAAAAAAAAAAAAAAGGAATGAACTCCTATACTTTGCAAAAACATGGATGGATCTGGAAGACATTATAATGAGTGAAATAAGCTAGGCACAAAAAGACACGTGTTGATTCTTCTCACATATGTGGGAGCTAAAAAAAAAATTGAACTCTTGGAGGTAGAGAGTAGAATGATGGTTGTAAGAGGCTGGAAGGGTACCGGGGAGGGAGGATAAAGTGGGGATGGGTAAAACAATGAAGCTAGAATGAATAACATCTAGTATTTGGCAGCATAATAAGGTAACTAAAATTAACAATAATTTATTATATATCTTAAATACCCAAGAAACTGTAATTGGAATGTTCCCAACACAAAGAAATGATAAAGGTTTGAAGTGATGAACACCCAGTTACTCTGATTTGGTTATTATACCGTGTATGTCTATGTGAAAACATCATAGGTATACTGCAAAAATATATAACTGTTATGTACCCAAAATAATTTAAAATACTTCTTAAAAAATGTTAATCTATGTAAAGGATTTTTTATAGTGGCTGATCTCTAATAGTCCCTGAAATATTAGCTGTCGGAAACAGCATAGGGATAATTGTAGCTGAAAGCTTGCTATGGCCCTCCAGTGTTTATCTTTCTGATATCCGGTAGGCTTTCCAGTTAACTCTGCCTATCCCACATGGGCATCTAAATTCACCTTCATGAAGTTACCATTACTCCTAACACTGTGCATGAATCACATGATGTTCCATAGAAGACAAAACCATCTTAATGTTTTTGATGCTATGTTGTTTCTATCATATCAGTAACACTATCGACAATATGTATTCACCATCAAGGAAGCAGAATACAGTGCTAAGAGATGACAGGACGTGGGCTGGCTGGTGTTGATCAGACTTTGAAATTTGTTTTCAGTGTTTTGAATTGTCGATACGGGTAATTTATGAAAAGGGAACCATGTGATTTGACAATATGACTGGCTATCTGGAAGTTCAGAATAGGAGGAAGATGAAAAAGATGACTGGGTGTGGCTCAGGCTGGCATGGAGGCATTTCAGAAGTTCTGAGATGGAGACAGTTGGTCTGTGTATCAGAGTAGAAATGAACATGGGAGACAGGAGTATAACTGGGGAGCACTTGAACATGAAATAAGTAAGAGGAGAGCTCAGAGAGCTAGCTCCAAGGGTTGATACCGGCAGGCATCTAAAAGAGTTTTTCCAAAAGAGAAGCAGAATCACTGGAGTCTACTCCCAGCTCTAACATTGACTTGCATGACATTTTCTTCCCTGGACCTCTGTTTCCTTATTTGTATAATGAGAGCATATCAGTTGGGCTATTTGGGTTGTAATCAACAGTAACAAAACTCCAAGTAGCCTGAGCAAAACCATATAAAATTGTCAGCTCACAGCTGGGCACGGTGGCTCACAGCTGGGCATGGTGGCTCACACCTGTAATCCCAGCACTTTGGGAGGCTGAGGCGGGTGGATCACCTGCGGTCAGGAGTTTGAGACCGGCCTGACCAACTTGGTGACACCTTGTCTATACTAAAAATACAAAAACTAGCCCAGCGTGGTGGTGGGCGCCTGTAGTCCCAGCTACTTGGGAGGCTGAGGTGGGAGAATCACTTGGACCTGGAAGGCAGATGTTGCAGTGAACAGAGATTGTGCCACTGCACTCCAGCCTGGGTGACAGAGTGAGACTCCACTTAAAAATATATATATATATCACCTCATATGATTGAAAATTTCACAGTGCGAGCTAGCTTTAGAACCACTTGGATCTAGATGCTCTAATAACATCAACAGTGTCACCCTTTATCCCCCAGCTCTGCTTTCTATACTATTGGCCTCAGTCTTCACTCTCAGAGAGGTTCCCTCCAAGATGGCCACCAGCAATTCCAGTCTTTTATTCTTCCAGCTCAAAAACCCAGGGAATCTCTTTTCCCAGCGTTCCAGCAAATATCTCATGGCTAACTGTTCTGGGCCAACTTGGGTCACGTACTTGTCCCTAAGCCAGTTATTATATCCAGGAAAATTCTGTACTTCTGTTAGCCTGGCCTGGGGAAATGGAGATACTATTCCCTCAAGGAAGGAAATGATGTTGGGCTGGCAAAAGCCAGACACTCCACCGTAAGGATATTGTGCTCTATTGCTAAAGTCCCGTTGAGTGCTAACATCCTATGACTGCAGACTGTGCTCCATGCATGGGAATTTTTATAACCCAGCATACACACAAATGAAAATGTCTTTTAGGTGGCAGGGAATAAGGGCAGCCATCACACCAGGTTTCTTGCTGGTGATGCTGGTGAGCAGATTGCTAATTAAGACTATGAAATTCTAAGTGCTGCCATATGGGCTCGCTGTTCAACCTGTTGAGTGTCTTCACTCACATGGTTCTGGAGCTGGTATCAATCCGTTTCATTTCTGTTTTTCTTTAAGGGATTAAGAATACAGGAACATACAGATGTTACAGGAGCATCTCCTAATTTAAGGTATTAGAACTACATAAACTGGGCTCCTTAATAAGTAAGGCATCAAAATATAAATTGGGAAACATTATGCGTTGCTTTAAATAGCCCGAGAAAGTGGAAGTTCTTATTATTCTGTTACAGATCAAAATCTACACACATTCTAATAACAGAGGTGCCCTCTGTTTGTTCTTTTCACATTAATTTTCGTGAAAAAAAATTTTTTTTGGCTTGAGAGCAAAAGGGCAAGAGGTACAAATGCTTGCCAGTCAAAATATCCCCAAGGACTTTTGCGTTTGACCAAATTGGTTCTCCTTCTGGAGACAGAAATAGGGAATAGAAAAGGAAAAGACGTAGATTAAGTCCTTACCACTCATTTAGCCAACTATACCAGAAACACTGAATGGTCACCTAGTTTGTGCCAGACCATATGCTAAGTATAAGGGATAACGCTTTGAATCATAAAAAGTGTGCCTCCTGCTCTGGAGCTTTCATTATACTGGAGAGAGAAAAAGGCAAACATGATACAATAAACCCTTAAGAAAACAGGAAAATGGTACATGACAAGTTGATGGTAAGTACCATGAAGGAAATAAGACAAGGCCATATGATAGAGATTTCTGCATGGCTGATGAAGAATGGGTGGTCAAAGGAGATTTTTTTTAAGAAGGCCAAGACCTGAAGTATGAGAAGAAACTAGTGAAGTAAAAATTAATGAGATAAACATTTAGGCAGAGGGAGTAGCTCATGCAAAACGCTCTAAGATGAGAGTGGGTTCTTCAGTTTGAGATACTGTGACCTAGGAGGAGGGCTATCATTTGATACATTTAATCATCTTAAATGTTTTGTAAATCGGATTATAAACTCTATTTTATAGATAAGGGTATAAAGGTTGACTAAAGAGTCCAAGATCTCTCTAAGAAGTGTCAGTGGTGGACAGTAAAATCTTCTGACTCCAAAGCCCATGATCTTTCCATATGAAATACTGTAGCTGGTGTTGGAGTCTCCTGTCACAATGAAGTGCTCCTGTCTGCTTCTGAGAACAGACTGGGGTGTCCTTGGTAGTTTCACAGGACAGTAGTGGGGGAGCTCCTAAGTTATATTGCCTGTCTCTGTCACTCCCAATGGGTGGTGTTTTTAAGCCACCCCAAACTGCCAGCTCTTAATTTTCCTTATCTGTGACATGGAGATAATATTTCAAGGATTAAACAAGATAGCACATGCAAAGTGGTGAGAGCAGTGCCTGCTACGTGAAGTATCTTTATTTATAAAAGTTGGTTGGTTTTATCCTTTAAAATAATAAGCCAGAGTGAGAAATCTCTGTGGGATGACACTGTTTGCATGGGTAGTGCTGGGTGCACACCAAAGATGACCCACGAAGTTTTCAACACAGCTTGGCTCCCCTGAAAGAGATCATATTTTTTTCCTACTTCCTCTGAGACGTGAGATTCTCTTTTAAGCATTTTCATATTCTAGGGATATTTGCTCTTCCTGCCCCCCACCACTTCTCACTCATGCTTAGTCTCTTTGAGCTAAACATTAAAAACATGCTCTATGAAAAATATTGAGAAATGAGTCCTTCCAATTTTAGGTCCAGATGTGTTCTGGAATTTAGAAAGATAATAAGATGTATACACTGTATATTACACAATTCTACCAGCAGGGTCTGGGGCAGCATCCTGTAATAAAACAGATTGGTATTTCAGTAGTAAAACATGTGAATGTTTACCCTAAGCAGGATAAAATAAGGACCATAAATAACAACATGTCAGCTCAGGTTGGGTGTTGCTGCCACATGAGTTATAAAAACATGTTTGGTATGCGAAGCCTCTTGTATTTCAGAAGTGCAGATTGCAGTCCTTAGAACACTCCCTTGAAAAGTTGCAGACTTAGTCACACGAAGACGCTGAGTTGGCCTCTTCACATCCTGGCCACTTCTGGGGGCAGCAGAGTGTGGTGGCTCAGCCTGCCCCTCAACCCCTCTACTACTTGCGAACACCTTGGTAAATGATGTCTTGGCAGGCCACCCCTGAAAAGTAGCCAAGTGCTGCACCAGCCTATTTCTTTTCCCTCTGAAGCCAAAACGGTTGTCAGCGATCCAGGCTCCTCTTAACTGTGCCTGTCAGCTGATTCTGAAGACCTCCCAGAGGATCTATTTTTAGCTAAAACTGGTTTTAATTTTCATATGTATACATTAAATTCCATGGAGGAAGGGGGGGATTCCAAATGAGGAAACACTGATTCTGAATAACATAAAAGAAATAATTAGTGCTTGAAAAACAGTTCAAAATATGAGTCAAAACCTCCTAGGAATATGGTTAGCACTGCATTTTTCAGTGGAAGGAAGTCTGTTGAATTGAAAAACAGAGTGAGAGTAAGTGGGGATAAATTACGCTAAGAAAGGGACTCAGCATCAAATTCTAGGTACTGAAGAGGGGGAAAGAGAATAAGTAGAGGGAGGACTGAGCTTAGAGAGCAACTGGGATTGCCAGATGGACACTCATGGGGATGTGTGGCCAGGTGATCAAATCCCAGTGTCCAAAAGGGACATGGAGGCCATGTGCTAGGACCAGGCTTTTAACCATACTCAAGAGGGAGAGAGAAGCTACAGCTCCCACGTAAAGGCCTGGAGTCTTGTACACGACAGCTTTGATTATGCTTCCAAGGTTTTGTTCATTGTTGGGCAGTTGTAGAATGAGTGAGGCCAAAGAAAAAAGGTGTCATAAAGTTTTTGTTTATGACAAAAGTTGCCTGCTTTGCTATTGGATGCTCAACCCACACTTTTTGTTCTCATCATACGCAGTTTTGATCAGGACATTTTAGTGATAGATATAGCCTACTTCTGTACCGAAGGAGAGCTTGGATTGTTATTTGTTGGAAAGCATTTTGTTGGCTATAATTACAACATGAAGACTTAGTTAGGAGTCTGATAAATCCTAACTTAAGACTTTAAAGAAAAATATTTAATTAAAATAGAAGTAAGTTGTTTAGTCACAGGTTCATCCAAAGACCTGAATGACAAGACCTAAGAAAGGATGTAAACTAGGCCGGGCGCGGTGGCTCACGCCTGTAATCCCAGCACTTTGGGAGGCCGAGGCGGGCGGATCACGAGGTCAAGAGATCGAGACCATCCTGGCCAATATGGTGAAACCCTGTCTCTACTAAAAAATACAAAAAAATTAGCTGGGCGTGGTGGTACGTGCCTGTAGTCCCAGCTACTCGGGAAGCTGAGGCAGGAGAATCGCTTGAACCCGGGAGGCGGAGGTTGCAGTGAGCCGAGGTCGCACCACTGCACTCCAGCCTGGTGCCTGGTGACGGAGTGAGACTCTGTCTCAAAAAAAAAAAAAAAAAGAAAGGATGTAAACTAGAGAAGTTCCAAGGGGTTAAGCAATGGGAGCTCGTAGAATTAGGACAGTGCTTTTCAAACTTTTACAGTGAATGACGATATTTATTTCATTTTATTTTGTTTCAGTGTGTCACAGACTAACATACTTTTGTTTCAAAAAAGAGAAAAATGTCAAATATAGTTTTCAAAATGTTTAAAATATGACTCACATTCATATATAAAGTGAACACATCAAAGATTTTATCTATCTCATCAATTCAAAAGGGAACCAATAAAAAGATAACTATAATTCAAAGAACATTTGAGGAACTGGATATTAGCATGCAATTTAATAGTAAAGGAGTGTTAGAATAAGATTACTAGGTTACATACGAAGCTGCTTAGCTGCTTAGTGTCCTGTATTCGTTTTTTTTTTTTCACGCTGCTGATAAAGGCATACCCGAGACTGGGAAATTTACAAAAGAAAGAGGTTTATTGGACTTACCGTTCCACATGGCTGGGGAGGCCTCACAAACATGGTGGAAGGTGAAAGCCATGGAGAAGCAAGTTACGTCTTACCTGGGTGATGGCAGGTAAAAAGAGAGGTTGTGCAGGGGAATTCCTCTTTTAAAACCATCAAATCTCATGAGACTTACTCACTATCACGAAGACAGTGCAGGAGGATCCACCCCCATAATTCAGTCACCTCCCACCGGTTTCCTCCCATGACATGTGAGAATTGTGGGAGTTATAATTCAAGATGAGATTTGGGTGGAGACACAGCTAAAGCATATCATGTCCTATAGGACAAAACACTGTAACCTCTGTGGTTATCTTTTCTACCGATCGTTACTTGCTTCTCTGCTAGCTTCTCTGCTAGACAGAAATCTACGAATTAACATGTCATGTTATTAAGTCTGAAACCATCAATGAGTAGTGAACAATGAGGTGAACAATACATTTTCCTAGATGATTAAATAATCTTTGAATTGACACATTAATGCCTGTGTATGACACTGAAAGAACATGCAACCTACATTTTTGTCTTATTTTCAAGTTTTGAACATTTTTTCTTAGTAGTATAATGAAAATCAAGTTTTATAAAATTAAATCAATCTAAAGACATAAAAATGTAAGCTTTTGAAAAATAGATCAAAATTACTATGTCGTATTACTTTCAATTTCTGTCTTCGTCATGGGCCCCTACCAGGAGGTTGAGCATTGATCTGTGAACCACACATTTAGTGTTAAGATGCTTTTATAGGAATAACTTAATTCCAAATGCCTTTGTTTGGGATGCCTTCATTCAGACTCCTGGTAGAGAAGCTGATTGGCTTGGCATTGGGTCAAGAGCCCACTCTGTGGTCTGGGAGACAGGTACCATGTTTGGAAGTCCATTCCCTAAACTAGGGACCTTAAACAAACAAAAATCAGAGGCATCCATACAGTTATTGAGTTTGGAGAGCTGGCCCAAACAAGGAGAGGACTTGGGCAGTGCTGAGCTCTGGCCATAGAAAAAATGTACCTGGGAACTATCTCAAGTGTCATTTAGGCTTCCACATTTTAAATATGTACCCAAGCAGCTTGTATACTGCACAGTAAATACACCTTCTCAAAATATCACCAGATAACTGGTGTTAAACCAAGACTACATTTATTAGAACTCACTTCCATAAGGGAGAACACTGCCTTAAGACAATCTCAGCAATGTTCCAGGAGATGGAAGTCAGAACAGATATTTACAGGGCTTGTAGGGAGGGTACAGGCTCAAGTAATTTAAGGTAGGAAGATGATTGGTATTGGGTAAACTTCATGACATCCCGATTTAAGATTGCTAAACATAGCAAGATGAGTATATTGAAATAAGTCTGACAAGTAGGTTATTGTTTGATAAATGAGCTATGTATTTAGGTAAGGAGAATGTTTTCCCAGGTAAATTGATATGCATGGATTTTCTGAATGAAGCAGTGAAATTGTTCCTGGGTTAGAGCCTTCTGTTTCCTAGACAAAGGTTTCTGTGAATAACTAAGTCAAGTTGACACAGGTGATGTCAGCTCTTGGTCTTAAGCACTGAGGTGATCTGAATTCTCAGGACATGGTAGTTCACATTTGTTCTGTTAGCATTTCCCAAACTTCTGAAACTTCTGTCTATGGAACACTATTCTACAGAATGGTAGTAGGAATGCAACAGGAGGAATATATTTTGAAGGTAAGGAAGTTTGGGAAATTCTGTTTTGTTTTTTATTTAAACTTTAGGCCCTCTCCAGCCTTTATGATGTGAAAGTATACAGTAAGTGTTCAAGAAGGCATGCAGAAATACCCCAGAGTCTAACTCCTTCCCAGTCTAAAGAGCTCCTCGAATCTTTCCTAAATTTCCAAGCTTTACCCACAGCCACCTGTCTTCATTTTTAAAAATATTTCCCGTAGCCTGTGTAACTTGGAGGCCAGGGAAGATCTGATTTTCTAGGATTCAAACCCTGTCATAGTCCTTGAGGAGAAAGAAAGGTGGAAATACATACATACACATAAACACACACACACACACTCATATCTCATATATATATAGATATTTGTATATATATTTCTCTTTCTGCTAAACAAATAGAATATATGATACAGTAAAATGTTTGAAAATTCATATGTGCCACTTTAAAATGTTATCACATATCATAATAGCTGTGCAATCAGCCTCAGAAGCCAGACTTTCTGAGACCCAAGAAAGTGTCACACCCTCTCCCTCTCTAGTACCATTCCCCAGTCCGTGTCACCGAGGCCAAAAGGGTCTCAGGGTGGATGGGAACCTCCCCTCCCTGAAATCCTAAGTTATCGCTACCCAAGGCTTATAGTGAAATGTTTGCAAATTAGAAAGCCTTTTGCTGTCTCAGTAAACCCTAGCTTTCAAGATTTTTGTTTCACTAAAGTCTTCAGACGAAATGTTGAATCTTTCCCTCTCTTGGCTCCTAACCGTCTCTAAGGCAGCAAATGCCTCTGGCAAAAAGAGGAGAGGTCAACTGGGAAAAATGGAAGAGAAAGTCACACAGATACATTTCAGTAAGGTTATCTCTATTACTTGAGGCTTACAAGAAGGAAGGAATTCCCTCTGTAAACACACTCTAAACACACAGGAGTTGAGAACAGGGAGATTTATTCCAGAATCCCTCCTGTGGGTTGGGGCTTCTGGTAGCTTGCCTGTCTTGGTTAGAATTTTCTCAGGGACTAGGTAGATTCGAATGGAGCCCAAGGCATTGTCATTGGTCCAGTGGCAGGGGTTGGGGGAGACACAAGCAGTTGGTGGAGAATTTACAAACCTCCAGGAGGGGTTATTGGTGACTTGAGAACAAAAATTCAGATATTGTCATCTTTCCCACTCCAAAGCACCAAGAGCCTATCATCAGCAAGTGTACCCTTCTAGGTGTCATTTGAATATCTGACATTGAGACATTGAAAAGTAGATCAGGACTGATTTTATTGAGCATTTTTTTTTAAATTGTACTTTAGGTTCTGGGGTACATGTGCAGATCACGCAGGATTGTTGCATAGATACACACATGGCAATGTGGTTTGCTGGCTCCATCCCTCCATCACCTACATCTGGCATTTCTCCCCATGTTATCCCCTCCCTGATACCCCACCTGTCCCCGCCTCTACTGTCCCTCCAGCAAACAGGCTTTTCAGTGTTACGTAAGCTGCTCACCTTCTCTGAGGTGACAAGGGCTTTCTGTTTTCTCGAGTCCCCCTGTTTACTGATGCCGTTCCCTCGTACCCATGAGTATGACACCGACTGCATTCATGGTGTGTATTTCCAATGTGTTCCAGCTTCTCATGGTCAGCTCCCACCAGTTCCATATTCCAGTGGGAGAAGCAAGCCTCACCTGGAGCTTGGCAAGCTGGGCCCATGCTTGTTGACATCACAGCTCTGGTCCTCATAGTATCAGTGGCAGGCAGATGCCCAGCTCTGGCACCTGAGTGCTTGGATTCGGATGTCAGCTCTAGTACTTGCTAGCTCTGTAACCTGGAGGAGAGCTCCTTAGCTTCTCTGCACTTCAGGTTTCTGTTTTAAAGAACACTGAAGCAGCCTCTGCTCAGCAAATGGTGGTTATTTCTATGCGTTAATGTCATCTGATCATGGCCCCTCAGACCTCACTTTGAGCCTTGTGAGCAAATGATACATACTGATTATATATATCTTTTTCTGTATATGTAGAAAAATATCTATAATATGTAAATATTAAATATATTTAATATATAAATATGTAATATTTTAATTATTAAATCTATTTACTATATTTATAATATATGAATTTTTAATATATACTATATAATATGTAGTATATGACATATATTGCATATTTGTATATATTATATATTTATATATAGTATATTTTATATTTAAACACAATATAAATATCTATTATATGTTGGATTATATTTAGATATATATTTTATATAAATTATATAATACATAATATAACCAGTATATATCATTATGTATAATATATAGATACATACTGATTATATATGAATATATTATAGATTTTAAAATATGATTATATGATTATATTATATATAAATATATAGTATATATTATACAATATATAAATTATATATTAACATCAAATAGATTTATATATATTTAGATGTGTATGTGTATATGTATAATCAGTATGTATCAATATGTATCTATAATGATATATGATTATATATAATAATATATGATATATATTATTATATCTATAATACAGATTAATAGATGTTACATACATAATATATATGTAATCAGCATGTATATATATTATCTCAAACCTCACTTTGAGCCATGCGAGCAAATGATGCATACTGATCATACATACTGATCACTGTGTATTTCAGCCTCTTTGTATCACCGTATATGTTTTCCACTTTGCAATGAGAGGTCTTTGCTTCTCAGGTGCAGCGTTCTCATGCTCCTCCTACCTGAACAAATGATTAAGTGTATAAACCGGCTTTCAGGAAGGCACCTGGCTAAGGGGTGTGAAAGGTTTTAGTTTCTCATTAGAATGTCTCTCGTTTCACTTACATGGTACCCGGCTGGGTTGATTGCTTCATGTGTTGGTGGTAGTAATGTGGATATTGAACATTTCACCTGCCAAGGGCCTTCATCTAATTCATACTGAGCATATATAAAAGTGATTTGAATGGGAGCATTTGCTCTGTTATTTTGGTGATGGATTTAGGGCAATGGAAAGTAGCAAATTGCTTTGTTTTGGGGCTTTTGCCAGGTTCATCCTGGTTACGAATAACACTTGCTTGGTTGATTGAAGAAGGCCAGCTGCTACTCTAATAGCCCAAATCAATGGCCAACGGTGCCTGATTAGCAAGCCTGCTATGCTCACTGTAGTGAAAAGCATCTTATAATTATAAATTAATACCCTTTCTATGATACAGCAATATGGTGGTATATTTTATAAGTTGGCCAGCCCTTTGTGACTAATACTGACATTAAGGTCAACTCTAGTTTCGTCATACCAAGGCAAAGAATCTCTTTAAGAAAATGTAAATACAACTCCTAGCTTTGAGTGCGGGAGTTCACACTCATAACCTCAGTGTTACAGTCTGTAAATCAGATTAAATAATTCCTGACAACTGGGGTGTTGAAAATCCAATGGGATAAGCTTTGTAAGAACGTTTTTTAAAGCCTTTAGGCATTACTCTGTGGTGTCTAGTGTCTACTCGGGGTTTTCTCTGGGTTTATCTTGACCCTTTCAAATGGAATGTGTCGGTGCTATTACTATTTCCAACATCCATTTTCACTGGTTTAGTATTGTGTTTTTCTTTATTCTTGTGTAATATGTCTGGAAAAGACATGCAGCAAAGGGTAATCCATGGCTGGGCTTATCCTCGTCTCCGTGCATGTGTTTGGGTCTGTGCAGGCTTCAGTTGGTGTCCCTGGGCCATCTTGCATAGGGGTCCAAGCTCCCATTTGGATGTCATTGGTTGAAGTCTCCAGAAAGCTGACCTTAGATGAGGATTGGTGTATAGGAAGTTGAGTAGGGAGTATTTGGGGGTTATCTGCTGTGGAAGGGAGGGGGGAAGAAAGCTGAACTTGGCAGAGAAGCTTGGTTCTGACAGTCTTATCAAAGGCTCAGTCAATCTCCCAGGGACTCTGAAGCCAGGATGGCCCACAGTGGTCCTGAGTTGGGGCAAGGGAGCCAAGCCTGTATAACTCCATTACAATCTGGTTTTGGATGTGGGTGGTTAGAGGGAGCAGTGACCTAAGAGGAGAAGACTGTCTTTAGCTAAGGCAGTTCATAGAGGACTGACAGCTGAGGGCTGGCTGCAGACCTGGGAAACACAGTCCTTCAGTCTTGAAGAGGAATACAACAGGCACGTTACAGAATTCACTATGGTTGTCTAGAAACGAAGCCATCTGGTGTCCGTGGAGACGGCCTCCATAGTCAGTATTGCCCTTGGAAACAGCCGCCCAGATTTCTAGTGTGGTTACCTGACAGTGGTGAGGAGGAGGGGGCTGATTATCTGAGTCCTCCTCTGCTATACGAAGACACGTCACCTGGTTTGTGACCCCCACAGCCAGGTCTATTCCTGGAGCTCACCCCTTTTGAGCCTGGCACCACCCTGGACCCACCCCCAGCTGCTGTGGCAGTGCTTACTCTGCTGTGCAACCTGCAATACTAATTCTTGTCTTTCAAGAACTCTGTCTTTCAAGTTCCCCATTATTAACTTTAATGTATGATTATTTATGTGTATCTATTCATGCGTCTATGTTTTTATTAATTTAGGTTGTGACTGAGTCCTCAGCTCAGTCTCGTTCACACCAGAGCTTTTTTAAAAAAAGTAAATACCAGGAATTTTTAGAGCATGTAAATTATGATTCAATTCACACTTCTCTGCCATGGTGTAAAGTAAGATACACAAGTGTCACAAAGATACTAACGTAATAATAAGCATTGATCTCTACTAGTAGAGTGTTACTAGGATACAGGCAGGATTCCTTCCAGCTGCAACACCAGGAATCCTTTCAGCCTGGGTACTAATGTCATCTTCCTTTAGAGACCAGACACGAAGAGTCACTCACTTCCTAAAGTCACTTGGACTCAAATCCAGGCGTTCTGGCTCTAGTCACCAACCCCGTTGCCTCTGACCACCAGCGCTGCAAACCCAGGCACACACACATCAGGCAGACCTGTCCACTGGCAGGGAAGCTAACCAGCTGTGAACCATGGTCACCTCTGCAAGATAGGGCTGGATGACCAGAAGATGTCCCGAATTTCTTTCTTTCTTTTTTTTTCTTTTCTTTTTTATTTATTTATTTTTTTGAGCAGGAGTCTCACTCTGTCACCAGGCTGGAGTGCAGTGGCATGATCTCAGCTCACTGCAACCTCCGCCTCCTGGGTTTAAGCGATTCTCCTGCCTCAGTCTCCAGAGTAGCTGGGACTTCAGGCGTGTGCCACCACGCCCAACTAATTTTTGTATTTTTAGTAGAGATGGGGTTTCACCATGTTGGCCAGGATGGTCTTATCTCTTGACCTCGTAATTTGCCTGCCTCAGCCTCTTAAAGTGCTGGGATTACAGGCATGAGCCACCGCACCTGGCCATTCCCTCATTTCTTAACTGTGCTGGAGAAAATACATAGAGGGACTAAGGCTGTTTTTATTTTCTTTGGCTTTTTTTATTCCTTCTCTTCCTTCTTATCACCCTTCCTTCTTTCCATTCTCCCTTTTCCCCCTTCTCTCTCCCTTCCTTTTAGAAAAAACAAACCTAAGAGGCATGCAAAATCTGGTATTTAATTTAAAAAAATTTATTTATACTCTTTGTAAGATTTTTATCAAGCCATTTTGTTTTTTGTTCATTCTGTCTGATATGGATAATGCCTGCTTTCTCTCTTGGGATATTTGGAGAAAAAAAGAATATTATTATTTTCTTAAAATGGAGCTTTTTAAACGAAAGAAGCATGTAAAGCCTACCTCTTTAATGGAGGGATTCAATAAATCCTAGAATTTGCCTGTAATGCGTAGAGGTCTAAAGAGATTTGTCCTGTGAGAAAGTTCACTAATTTCAATTATCTGGGTTTTATTATCACCTTCTACGGGTTGGAGAGACAGGATTTTATAGAATGCCATCACCTAAGGCTGTGACAATGGGGTTTCACACCATTAAATTCAGAAAGCGTAAGAGAAGGGATAAGAAATGAGAGGGCTTGAAGTGCGTGCCAGTCTCATTGTGGAAAATATGACCTACTAAGCAGCTATGAGAAATGAAAGCAGGCGGTGTCATCTCAGGATCCGTGCTATTGTCTGTGAAACGCTTTCTGTATTAGTTGTTAATTATCATCATCCCCACCACTGCATCTTTGTATTTAATAGCAGGAGAAAGGAAGCAGTGTGGTGTAGGCAAAGCTCTCACACTTAAGTGTCTATCAGAGTCACCGGGGGGGAACTTGTGCAAATGCAGACTGCCAGGCCCTTTGCCTAGTGGTGCAGAATGAGTATGGTCAGGCTGGAATACAGGAATCTGCATGTTTTCCATCAGACGTCTTGGCTGGTTCTGATTCAGGTGGTATGAGGATCACACTGAAATAGCAGGCCCATGCTTTGCCACTTGTTAATTTAGACAGTATGCATCTTTCTGCCACCTCTTGAATGTGATGTTTAGTCTAAATTTCAGTTCCTCATCTGAGTGAGGGAGTCATAAATTCACACCTTGCTCACAGAGCTGCTGTGAGGATTACCTGAGCTCATGCCCAGAATGGAGCAGCCTCTTATATTTGCTGTGTTGTCTCGACAGAGCAATAGGGAGCTGGCTATTTCATTGTGTTGGCCGTCTTGGTCATCAATGTATCTTTCTGTCCTCACTCTGTGCCTGGGACAGCTTTGGGGCTTAATGCACACAACAGAGTGCTGAAGAGCTCAGCCATTGGAGCCCTGCTGCTTGGGTCCAGATCTTGGCTCTCTAAGTTAATGTGTCTTCATGAGCAAGTTATTTGCTGGTACCTCAGTTTCCTCCTCTGTAAAATGGGCATGATTGTAATACCCATGTCAAAGGTGTTTTTTGGGTGTGTGAGATGAATGACCATCACTAAAACTGTTAACACTCTTAAAACACCAGTAGTGAAGTGCCATGTAGGTGTTCATCAGATGAGCAAATACAAACATTGTTGACTGAATGCATGTCTGCATGCATGCTTTTTCTTTCCTTATCCTGTTTCTTTCTAACATAATACAGATGTATTCTACTAGCTGACAGACTTTTAAAGTAGAGGCCACTTTTAAAAGCCTGGGCTCCCCGGGGAAGGAAATCTGCAGGTATAAGATGGGTTTGTCAGTCAGCAAAGGTGTGTTGTTTAGAAAAGGGGCTACCTGGGGAGGGGGTGTTAGAAGAGAGCTCAGGATTCAGTTCTTCTAACGAGGAGAGCTGACAAATAACAAAATGAGACTCCCTTCGTTGTCTGATGCAGCAGACAAAGCAAGATGCTTAGTTAATAGCAGCAACCCAGTGCCTGTAATTTTCAAGTCCTTGGAAGTACACCATGTCGCCCAAGGTAAGCCAGGGTACAGAAGAGGGAAGCAAGAGAAGTCAGGGAGAATCTATTTCCTGTGTCCCCTGTAGGTATTTGACTCACCTAAAGTTAACACTAATAGAACATTTGCTCAGAAATGTCATTGCTGAAATAAACGTGTTAAATTTAAACTTGACTGCCCCAATTCATCTGTTATGCAATGGAACTGGAAACGGCTCAGACTTAAAAGGCATCTCCAAGTTTTTCTCAGCCAACAAGACTTAGTCCACTTTGTTTCCTCATATTGTTCAGCCTTGTCCAATTTTTGGATTAAAATTCTCTTTGAAAACTTCAGCAGCTGTATTATTTTTTTCCTCCAATCATCAACTTACATCATGAAAGACAGAGCTGTGGGGAAAATCCAAAGTTTCATCAAATTTTTATTTTCTAGGCAGCTACAGCTCTACTTTAAAGTTCTCTCTTTTGGGGGAGAAAATCCCATTTGCACACTTCCTCTTAGTTGGGTGGACTTATCCACAGATAGTTGGGTGACATTCGGGAGGCTACTTTGTGTTCTGGCTATGTATTAGAATTTTTCTTCTGGTGCTATATATAGCAAGAGGAAGGGATGCTGTTCAGCTCTTGTTCTACCTGGAACCAAATCACAATTTTGCAAGAGATGGATAAAAGATGGATGTGTAATGCATACTAGTGTGCTATAAGCACTACTCTTTTAGCTTAGCATTGTAATTAATTTTAATGTGAAACATATCTCTATAGTCTGGTTACAAAAGCAAAACATTTTAGAAAATTTGGTTATTCTCCTGAAAAGACAAAAAGGAGAGAAAAAAATCACAAAAGATCCTCTAAAAAATAATCTGTTTTATGGTTTTTTTCTTTCCTGACAGCTTCATCCATCTGTCCATCTATTACTTCATCCATTCATTATTTTATTTTTCAATTCACCCATCAATCTATCCACACACACACACACACACACACTCTCACACTCATTCATTCATCCACCCACCCATCCATCCATCCATCCATTCATTCATCCTGCCTTCCATGCTTCCTTCTATCCATCTGTCCTTCTACCTTTTCTTCCATCCATCTGTACATTTTTTAATCTATCCATCCATTCATCCCAGGAAGAAATAATAATGCCTTTAAAATATAGTACTGTGGTTACAAGCCCAAAATCCTCAGTGAATTGCTTTGTGCATTCAGATTCTGACTGTGTGTATCACGTACTTTCTGTGTAACCTTGGGCAAGTTTTTATGCTTCTATGGCCTTTTCTGCCTTTAAAAAATGGGGTTAATAATAGCGCCTACCTCATACGGTTATGTCAGGATTTAATGATATAATCCATATAAGATGCTTGGCAAAGTGCCTGGCCTAGAAGAAGTTCTTAATAAATATTAGCTATCTTTATCATTATTATCCTCTTGCTAACTTAACGGAATTGTCAAGATCTGGAAAGAAAATATGTAAAAGATACATAATATAATGTTATATTAAAATTATAATTATAAATGCAGTCATAAGTATACACATGTATATTTAATTTATGTTACTGATATCCATCCATTTCATCAACTCATTTTAAATGTTACTTTAATGGCTGAAAAACATTCTATAGTACAAATATTTATAATCAGACTGGTATAGCTATTCATTTAGACTATATCAAATTTCTGTTGTTATTAATAATGTTGCAATGAACGTCCCAGTTCATAGTTGTTTCCTTAGATTAAATTCCCAGAAGTGAAATTGGTGGTTACAGAGTGTACACATTGCAAAGCTGAATCATATTGCCACGGTGCCTGGTGTTTGTATTTCCATATGGATCTGATGGCCGTGTTTTCTGCACTGTTGCTGGTGTATGTGTTATCACTGCAAACGCTTGCCATTTTGGTAGACAAACATGGGATATTATTGCTATTTTATTAATTTGGTATTATTTAATCCCAGCAAAGTTAAACTTTGCCGTATGTATTTTGACCATATTCATTTCTGTTTCTTAAAATTATCAACTTAGAATATTTGTGCTTTTTTTTTTTTTACATGGGGTGCTTGTTCTTAATGATTCTGCCAGGGCTTAAAAATTTTACTCTCTAATGAGAGTTTTGGAATTTACGCTTTTCCAATTTATTAAAATTGGACACGGGGCTCCATGCAGTGTTCTTAGCCTTTTTCTGTATTCTCTATAATTTCCTAGAGCCTACTAACTGTGTCCCCTCCAGTCAAAACCATATTCAACCAAGGGCTGATGGACTTGAGTCCATTCCTAAGCGACTCAGAGACTGCTTACTTCCCCCACCTTCAAGTGTGTCTCATTTCATCTCTGTGATGTTTTCCTTGCCCATCTAAGTCAAGTTCATTCTGCTCATTGAAGGAAAATAGTTGGTAATGCTAGTAGATAGCTACTCCATTCCATATGCCTTTTATATGTCTTTTCTTGATGGGTGCAACTCATTTTTTATCCTTCTTTTTAAACTTGTGCTTATTAGACAGGTTTCTATACAACCACATCTGTGTAGGTTTCTCACCCTAGAAGCCTCCTTTTAAATATGGCAAAGAAACTACCTGAAGATTTCCCTTTAATATTAAGAGGAATCCACTTTTGAACTTGTGCCCAAAGATTTATTTTTACTAATGATCTAGGAGAGAGATCCGAAAAACTTTTCTGTAAAGGGCTAAATAATACATATTTTCAGCTTTGAGGGCCAGATGCCCTGTGTTGTGACTACTTCACAAAAATAAGAAGAGTCTAATTTGGCCCAGGAGTTTGCTGACTCCTAGTGTAAATGAGAGAAAAGAATGGGAAAGAGAATGCTGTGGGAGGAGTAGGCATTTTAACTCATCGCTGTTAATGAGACATAGTCTTCAAACACCAGCATGCCGTGAGTTGATTAGGTTACAGAATCCGTGGAAGACTCCCTTGCCTCCCCTGAGTCCTAGAGAGAAGAATACAGCCTGGGAAGAAGGATCTGTGCAGGCAACATGTGGGGGAGAGGATTAAAGGAAGGAAGGGCCAAGTGCAGGGACTCACACCTGTAATCCCAGAAGAGACGGATCACCTGAGGCCAGGAGTTTGAGACCAGTCTGGCCAACATGGTGAAACCCCGTCCCTACTAAGAATACAAAAATTAGATGGGCATGGTGGTGCATGCCTGTAGTCCCAGCTACTTGGGAGGCTGAGGCAGGAGAATCACTTGAACCCAGCATATGCGAGGTTGCAGTGAGCCGAGATGTCACCATTGCACTCCAGCCTGGGCAACAGAGCAAGACTCCATCTCAAAAAAAAAAAAGAAAAGAAAGAAAGGAGAAGAGTTTCCCAAGGGTCTTTTTCCAGCAGGCGACCCCAGCCTCCCTAGCATCCCAAGGTGAAGAGTATATTGAAAACAGCATGGATGCCCATTCTGGAAAGCAGTGGTGATTGTGATTCTGACTGTAAACAGTTTCCTTTAAACAAACTGTGGCCAAAGGGCTATATGTCAGTTATTTTACTTGCTAATCTTGGTGGGTTTTGCTTGTTTGTTTTTGTGTTTTTGGTTAGCTATCTAACCCATTATTTTTCTGAGATTCAAGTTCAAAAAAGGACCTAACAACCTTCTGGAAAAAAAACATACATAGTGTGTAGATCCTACCCATTTGTATCATCTATGACCTTGTCGTAGAAAGGCAAATCAGACGGGTGCTCCCCTTACCTCATTGCAGGCTGCCGTTTTCATGAAATCTGGGAGAAAAAAGGTAAAAGGTTTGATCTGGCTGTGGCAGGGAATATCAGGAAGCTGCTGGACTGGGGTTGTGGGATGCATGTGACTGGGATCAAATTCTTCTTCTCTGGAGGCTTCAAATTCCTCCTCTGTCAAATGAAGGGACTGGACTAGAAACAGAATGGGAAGCACAGGGCAAGTGTCCCGTTGCTCTGTCCCTGCTGACTCTGGCAGCTACTTCTGCTCCTCCACAGCATCTCCTGGTCACCTGGACGGAAAGCCTCCTCCATGTAGCTCTACTCCAGGTAACCGTTCTCAGCCATTAAAGCTGGGTTCAGAAAAGCTTGGAGAAGAATGGCTTTGCAGGCCTCCCCCAGCGCTGAAGTTCTGTGATGCTTAGCATATGTGAAACTCAAGTTTCTTCTATTCCTGAATGAGGATTATTTATTGCTTTGGACAGCAACCCTGAAACTTGATTCATTTAGCTGCCCTTAAGTGTAGTTAAGCCCCTTGAAATGTAAACTTTGCAAGTAAATAGACCATTTTCAATTTGCCTCTGTCTTCTAGACGCAATTGTTTTCTATAGTCTGACTTTTGGCAGGTTATAAAATATCTGTCTTGAGCAAGCTGGGGAGGCGGGTGGATACCTTTCCATTTGCCCAAGTTTGTTAATGTTTCATTGCTTGGGATGTTTTAAGATCCTGTGCCTTTAATAGATTTCCTGAACTAACAGTTTGCCTTATTTACTTCCCTGGGCTATAATCATTATTGTGGCTGACCATGTTCATAAGCTACTCTGTGAAACATTCTCTTATGAATGAGTCACTCTTCAAGTGGTTATTCTCCCTAACCTTGTTTTCAATCACAGAAAATCATTCTCACAGAAAGTATTCTTTTCTTTTGTTCAAAAAATACCCCCTTGAATATTTTAAATGTCACCATTTTTTCAGTTCTAAATAATTTTTAATTGGTTTATACATGAAGTTAACTATAGCACTCTTGATTTAGGAAAATTGTGCTTGTTTGTCTGTCTGTTATCGATATATCTACCTGCCAAACTATCTATCATCTATCTATAATCTGTCAGTTTTTCTTACTTCGCAAATAACTTAAGGCAACTCCTTTTCAGGTTGATGGAAGAAAAAATACAAGGAGCAAACTTGGATGAAGTTGGGGGAAGGTTGGCACCTGTTATGTCTGACATGTGCAGATATGAGTAGTGGTCTATAAATTTAAGATCGTATTAACAGCCAAAGCAGAGGACAGTTTTTCCGTGTATCTGGTTTATAGTAACCACAGGATACAAGCATGCCGGTTGATCAAGTGTTGCATCTTATCTTTGGGATTAACACCTGACAGATATTTCTGTGATGCGTTCTGACTTAGGAGGTATACATGACAGAGTTGGTTCTATCTACATTGTACTTAATATTGTCATAGAAAGAAAAGTCAAGTATATCTTATAAAGAATAGTTCCATTTAGAAGTCTATTTCTTTCACATTAAAAAGGAATACAACTAAAATACATAAATCTAAAGGGCATGGTTGATTTAGGATTTTCTAGTGGAAAGACTATTAAAAGAGATGCTTGCTCAAGAGACTATGGACTCTTCTTTGGAAAATGGCCTGGGCCGCAGACCTCCGTAGTTAATGTATTTAAAACACAAATGCATTTTGGGATACTGCCTGTCAGTACTTTGTTTCTGAAGCTTTGAGACTCCATGGCTTCCATGCTGTATCTAATAAAAGTGGCTTCAAAACACAGAGCACTAACATTTCCATTGATTTCCAGTAAGACTCCCAGCCTTCATGATTCCAGAGACACCAATCAGTTGATGCTGGTTTCAGGTGCTGGAGATTCTTTCCTGGAATTTTGACGTAGGCTTATAAGGAGGGACCATACTTAAGATGGAAAATTAATGACCTGAGAGCCTGTTCCAAAAGAAATGCTCCAGGCAGGAGACTTTGAACAATGGCCATCTAGAGTTTCAGTTGTCTAGGATAGGACTGTGTGTAGGCTGGAAAGACCCAGCCCTTTCCGTAAGGCATATGAGTTTGGTCACTCACCACCATCTCCAGCATCAACCTTCTTGGAAGACCGTGGACCTAATGGTCATTTGCAATCCCCTTTAAAAATGGTTCCTTTGCTAGAGTTGGAATAAATAATTGAGGTGGGCTCTTCTAGAACCTCATTACTGTTAGCCATTAAGTCATCAATAGATGAAATTATTCCATCAAGACGGTAAATTGAATGGCAGTCTCAGAGTACAGTTTGCAAGGTCTTCTTGCATTTGTTACATTTGTTATTCTACTCAGTCTTCATAAAAACTATAAATTGAGCATGGCAGACATTCTTTTGTTTATTTGTTTGTTTGTTTATTTGTTTCAAGACAGAGTCTTGCTCTGTAGCCCAGGCTAGAGTGCAATGGGATGATCTCATGTCACTGCAACCTCCTCCTCCTGGATTCAAGCAGTTCTCCTGCCTCAGCCTCCCAGATAGCTGGCATTATAGGCATGCACCACCACGTCCAGCTAATTTTTGTGTATTTAGTGGAGGCAGAGTTTTACCATGTTGGCCAGGCTGGTCTTGAACTCCTGACCACAAGTGATCTGCCCATCTCGGCCTCCCAAAGTGCTGGGATTACAGGTATGAGCCACTGTGCCTGGCCAGCAGACATTCTTATATATAAGTGAAGGGTAGGCACCGGAAGCCCAGAAAGGTTAAAAGACTATGACATTAAGTCATAGAGGAAGCCTTTTTTTTTTTTTAAAGCTGTTGCGGTGGTGTTAATCATGGTGATGGTGTTATTCAATTCTTTTATTATCTCAGGACTCTCATCATACTGCCCCAGCCTCTATATCAGCATTATCTAGCAATGGTTTTACTGAGGCTGATCTCTATATGAGGCTCTGAATAAAATGAGTTCCATGCTGGAACTTATTTGGAGAATCTGTGTCTGTATGTCTCTTGGAGACTCTTAATTTCCTGGGTAGTGAAGAGGTCCTCTAAGAAAGAAGCAGATTTTGTGGAACCCAGCATTTCCCAACCCCTTTTTATCTGCAGTACATTTTAGAAGCTTTTCAATTTCTGTCTAGAGTTGGGCATCTCTTCAAGGTTAAGACTCAAGGGCTGTTTGTATTCCTCTTGGATTCCCCTACGTGTAGCAAAGTAGAAACGCAACACATTGTTGAAAATACTGAATTTCACTGGGCATATATTTTGGGTTGTCTGAAAGATCCCACATATTGAGTACACTGTACCATCACCCCTCCAACTGCTCATGTACTTATCAGACATATGTTGTTGTTTTTGGATCAGAAAATACCAGCCCAGTAGAATTAGGAGTGATCATTGTTACAGAGAGCTGTCTGTATTGTGGCTGTGAATGCCAGTGACCACGGCATTGAGCAGACCATAGGTTATGCTTATTCTTGTGGTTCTGACATGAAGTACAGGTCACACTTTGGGTTTCCGTAGGACCAAGAAACATAATGACCCACTTGAAAATGAAGTGATTTTGAAATACCAGGCCCTTATCATGGGCTGGGGAGAGTATGGACATTTGCATGTGTGAATGCTTCTTAAAGCTTCACTGTAACCTTGGATACTGCTAGTTATGGGTGTCCCTTAAATATAGATGAGGAAATTACAGCTCTGAGACAATTGCCGTTGCTCTGTATCCTTTTGATCCTTTGTTTCTATATCTTGACCAGTTTGGGCTGCATGAGGTTAAAAGCTCAGACTCTGTGGCTGAGCTGCCTCCCTTCCAACCTCAGCTCTTCCCTGTATGAGCTCATAGCCTTGGACAAATTACCTAACCTCTCTGTGTTCAGTTTCCTCATATGTGAAATGAAAATGATGGTATTATTTCCTCCTAATGCTATCGTGCGGATTAAATGAGTTAACACACATAATGCTTCGAATGGTGGTGGACATAGAAAGCACTCAGCAAGAATTTGCTGTTGTTATTATTACTTGTTCACATACATGCAGCATGTGTGCCTGCATGCTCACATGCTCTATTCTTACCCCAGCTTATTCGCCAAGATTGGATCTGGATGACATTTGACTGTTTTCAAAAATCAAATTCACTTTTCATGAACAAAGATTTTCATTCCTAAGTGTCATTCAAAAGATTGTTCTGTCTGCTCTGAAAACAGTTCTCATGGAAGAGACCAAAAATATCTGCTGGTAAATCGCAGTCTGTTTAGAATAAGTGAGTCATGTCACTAGATGTCTATTTGGAAGGGCAAAACAGTTATTTCAGTGTACGAATTATTGTCTCATTACTTTATTACAGGCCAGAAGGGAGTTTGGGGTGGGTCTAAAAAGTATAACGAAAACACTGTAGGTTGTTCCATCATTTAGCATTTAATTAAAAATAACTAGAGAAACAACTAATTGAAATGCTCAGTGTATTTATTTCTTTTTGTTTCATGCAACAATATGTATACTGAATTTTTCAAATTACTAAAAGCACTCAGGCAGTCTTTTAGAAATTTGGATCTGGTAACCCTTTAGTTTTTATTTAGAATGTTGGCATTTTACAGTAGAGCCAAATATGATAATTATTTTTCATAGATACTAAATTTAAAAGAGTAATTCCTAAACACATTTCTACATTTGGCTTTCCAAGACAAAGTTTGTAAAAATTTGTCACCTGTGAACAATAACTTTACTGTATACTTGTTTGACCATTATCTAAAAAAATATGCCCTTAATGAATAAGAGAGGAAAAGATAAAGCCAGACATCAAAGTCCCTGTAATTCTCATGTGAACAAACATGATTCCTGACTTCCATGTAAATTAGCCACTGTAGAATGAAAACAAACAAACCCAAAACAGAGAAACTTCAAAATTACTAGAACCAATTAGATATTCAAAGGAAAAGTCTCAGTTTTTAATATATTAGAAAATCACACAAATACATACACATATGTGTTGGCATCAGCGCTTTTGGTAGATAGGGTTTAAAATAGGAGAAATCCAAAAATAGATACAGGCGCTTTTAATATGGCCTAAGCCATAGCCGGAAGGATTAATAACATGCTGAATTTTTACTCCAGAAAGAACTGACTGTGCAAAGCAAACCAAGAAAGGAATGTGGACTGGGCCAACGAATGGGTTTCTAATCATTGTTAATGTACAAATCTGATCAATTCATTATAAAGTGTTAATTTTTCCTGTGGATAATACTTGGAGAAATACAGTATACCACTCGTTTCCAAAGTGATGAAATGGCTTTCCATTTGGCATGCAGGAAAATGACCCTCTTTAGTTTAGAAATGGGTTGGATATGGTTGCCAGGTCTGGGCTATTCCCTGCTCCATTTGAGTGAAAGCTCATGAAGCCAGGACCAGAGTGTCTTTTAGGACGTTCTGCAGCTGGCTTTCAATCATTGGGCCATTGCGCATCACCTATCAGCTTGTGCATCTGGCTCAGTAGAACCTCCTCTGGACCTCAGCTGCTCTTACCACTCCACATTCTGAGACACTTACCTTCTTTCCATGTGACTTATCTCTAAGCTCCTGACTATGTGATCCTCCTTCTTTCCACTGATCCGCCTGATCCAGGTGACATCATCCCCCCATCGTCCTCACTCCCAACACCACCACCTCAGTAACCTGCCGCGTGTTTTCCTCTTCTACTTTAATCCAGTCTACGAGAGAGCAGCCAGTCACTATCCTGTTTTATTTATTTATTTTTTTACTTTCTTAACAGACATTTATTGAGTATGTCCTAGATCCCAGGCACTGTGTTAGGAAGCAGTACAATCCTTTGTCTGCAGGCCTCCATTCATCCATTTCCTCATTCAATGATGAATGCATAGTTTTGTCCTACAGGGTGGTCACAAAGTTGGGAGAAGACAGATTTGAGGCTCCAAAGCAACTGACATTTTACTGGGCAAGACAGTGAATTAACAATAATAGGCCAGCCGTGGTGGCTCATGCCTGTAATCCTAGCACTTTGAGAGGCCAAGACGGGTGGTTCACCTGAAGTCAAGAGTTCGAGACTAGCCTGGGCAACATGGTGAAACCTTACCTCTACTAAAAATACAAAAATTAACCAGGCATGGTGATGTGTACCTGTAATCCCGATACTCAGGAGGCTGAGGCAGGAGAATCACTTGAACCCAAGAGGTGGAGATTACAGTGAGCTGAGATTGTGTCACCGCACTACAGCCTGGGCAACAGAGCAAAAACTCCATCTCAAAAAAATAAGAAAACAAAAACAATAATATAATTCAGGTAGTGATAACATGAAAGAAAAAATAAGATAAAATAAAAAAGAGGGGATGGGAAGTAATGGGAAGGCTCTAGCTAGCTGGGCCATGGCAGGCCTTCCCAGCAGGATATTTGCGGAAGACTGAAGTAAAATGAAGGGTAAGTGATGTGAATATCTGCAAGTGTGCTCTAACCTGAGAGGAGGACTATGGGGAAGGCCTTGATGAGACAGAAATGCCAAGAAGGAAGGCCAGGCTGGGGAGTCTTGAGCAAGGTGAGGGATGGGAAAGGTGGGCACACAGAGGGAAGGCAAGGGGATGATGATCTAGTGGGGGCTTTCTATGCTGTGGTGAGGAGGTTGAATTGTATCAGCCATGATGTTTTCCTTCTTTCTGTCGGTGAAATTTATATGACATAAAATCACTCATTTTTAAGTAAGCAATTCAGTGACATTTAGCACGTTCATATTGTTATGCAACCACCAGCTCTACCTAGTTCAAAACATTTTCATCACCCCAAAAGGAGAGCCCACACCCATGAAGCCGCCTTTCTGCATTTCTCTACCCTCAGCCCTTGACATCCACCAATACTACTTTCTGTCTCTGTGATTTTACCTCTTCTGGATGTTAAGAAAAGATACACACACACACACACACACACACTCACACTCTCTCTCTCTCTCTCTCAATTGTGTCCCTCTGTGGTTTAATATCCTCCCTCCTTCATCATACTTAGGCTCAAAACCAAACTCGCCACCATCCCCTTGTCCTCTGGTTCCTGTCCACTTCTTTGGTCTAACTTCCTACCAGTCTTCTCTTCACTCTTTAAGAATAAAGGCCTAGACTCACTGGTTTTTCTCAAGTGGTGCATTTGTTCCAACTGATGAACCCACATCATTGATACACAGTTACCACCCAAAGATTCCATGTTTTGCATTGGGGTTGTACTCTATGGGTTGGGACAAATGGTGTGATGACGTGTATTCACCATCATAGAAACATTGAAATATATGAGGAAACAGACGATGAAGCAAATGTTACATGCTAGGAAAGGGACAGCCTCTCCTTTATTATTTAAAAAAAAATGGGTGTCTTTCTGCTTGATTGTGTCCATTATAAACTGTTAGGTTAACCATTTGTGTAGCCAGTGAAATAGCTTTACGGGAGGAACTCAGGAGCTTGAAAATGTCTATAGAAATTCCAAGGCCCCTGCGGTATAAACTTGTAGTATGTCAAGCCACTGCATGTGGGAGAGCCTAGGAGTGCAAGATCAGGCTCCTCTCTGCTCTTTGAACACACGGAGCTTGTGGCTGCCTCAGAGTCTTTGCAGGTATTATCCCTCCTGCTTCTAATTTTTGCCCGGGTAGTGCTTCCTGTCATTCAGGTCTCAGCTCAAACATTATCTCTTTAAGAGCTCTTCCCAGCTTACTTGAAGGCATCAGCCTGTTTTATGTTGTCTCTATCATATTTCATAACCTGACATTCTCTCTTCATTTATTCACTCATATCTTATCTGTTTCCCCATAAAAGTATAGGCTTCATGGTGAGCAATAGCCTTTTGTCCTTGTTTACTAGTGTATTTCTAGTACTTCTTACAACAGTACCAGACTTATTGCAGGTTGAGACAGTCTGCGTCTTCTGAGAAGTAGGATTTTTTTCTTTTTTTTTTTTTTTTTTTTGAGGCAGGGTCTTACTCTGTCTCCCACGCTGGAGTGCAGTGACGCATTCATAGCTCACCGCAGCCTTGGCCTCCCAGACTCAAGCAATCCTCCCACTTCTCAGCTTCCTGAGAAGCTTGGACTGTAGGCTTGCTCCACCATGCCTGGCTAATTTTTGTATTTTTTGCAGAGTTAGTGTTTTGCCGTGTTGCAAAGGCTGGTCTCGAACTCCTAGGCTCAAGTGATCCACCTGCCTTGACTGTCCAAATGGGATTACAAGTGTGAGCCACTGTGCCCAGCTCCAGGGCAGGATTAAAGAGTAAAAAATTATCAGGGGATATGCCTGGGAGAGCAAATGAGGTGGGACCTGGAAGACTGGAAGAGCTGTCAGACCAGATGCAGGTCTGACCCTCAGTAAATGAGAGGAAAGAAAGAAAGGTTAAGTGGAATTATTTCAGACTGCTGTGCGATTCTAAAGAATTCTGGGAATGCTGTCAGAGAATACTTGAGCCAAAGTTGCCCATCAAAAGAGTTTTAAATTCCCAGGAGTGCATTTGCCTTAGTATAACTTTTGCACTAAGTAACTGGCCAGGAGCAGCACATGGAAACATGACCTTGGCAAGAAATGTGGCAACAGGTTTCATCACACAGCAGCTGGGGTAGCTGATCAATGTACTGCCTTCAGTTAGAGATCTGAAAAGTGCATTTCCATGGCCACCACAGAGATGTACAAGAAATATTAATTCAATGAATGAATAATGAATAAATGAAGAATGAAAGAATTACTCCTTCATGTTGCATTTATAACTGGCTCTTCCTCCAGGTTTTCTGTCTCACTTTTGGCTCTCTCTACTACTTTATTATTGAGCATTTATCTGCAATTTCTGATATAGTTTTCTTAGCAACCCTGGGAGCTGCTGTTATCCATCCCCATTTCATAGATGAGGAAAATGAGGCCCCAGATAGGTTAAGCAACTTACCCATCCAAGCTCAACAGCTACTAAATGACTCAGCTCTGTCTTCTAAAGTTGATGCTGAAAGCGCATATCCTTAGCTGTTAATGCTGTACATTATCAGTGTGAGGGGGGATAAAGACATGGAGAAATACACTACCTTGCTCAGTAGTGTCCTGAAATTGCAAGGGACAGGGAAATAGCAATGAATCCTAGGCTTAGGCAAGGTTACTAAGATGTGCCTGTATGAGTTTATCTTGATTATTTCTTCATTCGTTTATCATTGGCCCTTTGTTCTTTTGTTCACTCATCAGCAAACATTTATCAAACTCCTTTGCATGCCAATCCATGGACTGTGTCTTAATCTTTATGCCTCTGATCTACACTGTCCAGTGCAGTAAGCCACGTGGAGCTACTGATCACTTGAAATGTGGCTGGTCTAAATTGAGATGTGTTGTGAGTATAAAATACATACCAGATCTCAAAGACTGAATAAAGAAAAAATTATTTTCAAAATCTCATGAATAGTTTTTATAATGATTACATATTAAAATGATAGGTTTTGGTTATATAACATTAAACAAAACATACTGTGAAAATGAATTGCACCTTTTACAATTATTAAGGTGATATTAGATAATTAAAAAATGACATGGCTCCTGTTATAATTCTCTTGAATTGTAGCACTGAGCTAATGAATGATAGAGATTGTGGTCTAAAAGTCCAGAGGTTTCTGAGATCACACAGCCGGGAGCAGATGACTGCAGTGAATGTTTACAGAGGTGGGAGATTCCAACTGGACCTTGATGAGGGCATGGGATTTTGCCTGATGGATGAAGCAGGGGATGGCATTCCCGGTGAATGACAGAAGGGTGGAGTAGTGGAGAGAAAAGCTTCATCCATTTATTTGGGGCTGGAATTCTAAGTGAGATTGTCTCAGGTTGGGTTTTCTGAGAAACAGAGTCTGAGCTGCAGTTTAGCATTTTTATTTATTAAAGTGCTTATTTATTAAAGAGTATGCTTAACTTCACTCAGTGTTTAGATATGGGCTGCCTGGAAGGAGCAAAACCTTGCATGAGGCAGCTCTCTGCAGCTGAGGCAGCTCTCTGCAGCTGAAGCAATTCTCAAGAGGACCAGCGTTCAGATTGTCCCCCAGAAATCACACCTATCAACTGAGTTGACAAGTCCTCTTTGAAGGACAATCTGAAGGGTCTATCACAGTGTCCACTTCAGTTGTCTAGATAAATAGAGGACACAGTGTCCCTTCCCTTACCGCAAGCTCAGTCCACAGGGTCGTCTCACATTAGCTCAGTGTGTGGGAGGAAGACCAAGTGTCTGTGATGTCAGGTGGGTTTTTGGAGTGTATATAAATTACAGTCAGGGCAGTGGTGAATTAGTATGAGTAATGCATCTACCCATGGCCCCTAGAGAACACTAGAAGACAATTTCTTGGTGTTTAAGAGATTATTCTTTTAATAATTCATTGATCTTAACAATACGATACATCAATGGTTTACGCAAAAGCCGTGTTTTATCTGCAATGCGCTTCTAAATTGAAAGGTATCATAAAATGGCACTTAACTTTCAGAATCCTTATGTTATCTAAAGCTCAGTTTCATAGTTGTTTGATGATAACGAATATCCCATCTATTTTATTATCTAGTATAAGCTCTAATTTAGGAACTCAGAAAAAAATGAGGCAATACCTGCAGGTGGGTGGCACATGTGTGGGTGCCCGTGTGTGTGCGTGCGTTTTTGCATGTTTTAGATTATGCATGGCTTTGGCCGTATAGTTTACTGACAGCGTTTTTGTACTGATTTATAGTCATGCAGTAAAGCACGTCTGCATTTCTGTCTCATTTGGTCCATTTAGTGTGAACACATTCCTTTGTCAACAAGGGCATAAACCCACAGTCTCCTCCTCCAAGCAAAACAAAGTGAATGGCTATGTTTTCAGCATAATGGGAATTGAGAAGTAGTCAGATTTCTCTTTGCTGTTATTTGTCCATAATAGTCCCATGATTTCCTGGCACCTGACATTCAGGATGATGAGTGTGTGCAAGTAATTATAAGGGTAGAGCAGTCGCCAGTTTTCCCCATAGCTTTCACAATGACATCAAAAATCTACATGTATGGGCGGTGAGGTCTGGCTCCTCTATGTCTCCCCCTGCCCCGTCTTGACTGCTCTCTCTCTTGCTTTCTATGTCCCAGAAACATGGCCCTACTTTCACTTTTCCAAATATGCCATATTCCTTCCCTCCCAGTGTGTTTGCAACTGCCATTCCCTCTGCCAAGAGTGCTTCTTGCTGGGTCCCTTTTAGATCACGTCTATTCCTGGTGGACAGAGGAACCAGGACAACAGGCCCATGCCTGTCTCCACTGTAGCTGAGTGCTTGACACCTAAAGAATGTGAATACATGAATAATCACAATCTTAAATGAAATACCACAATCAGGCCAAGCCAAATAAACTCTGAAGTTGAGTTTTACTTGGTTATTGATGATCTTTGGTGCAAGAGTTTCAGTGAATTGATGAGGCCACAAGCCAGTTTGGCCTGGTTCAAGAATTACATGGATGATGATACAGAGAAAACAGAAAGTAAATGAATTCTATCAAAAAGCTCAGCTGTCTCGAAAAAGCAAGAGATAGGAAATAACTTTGGAGGTGGGTAGAACTGAGAAGAGGATTTCTATTTGGTTATTTCCCCAGAATAAATAAGCCTTAAACATGTTTGAAAGCTGCTGTGAAGTAGCCAGCAGAGAGGAAGTGATTGAAGATGGGAGACAGAAACAGAGTAATTGATGAACTAATGTCCCCGAGGAAACGAGAGAGATGAAATCACGAGTATAGGTCAAGAGGCGAGCCGGGGAGAGGCCAGTGCTAAGGCAGGTGATATTTCTGCCCAGCGTTAGCTTTTGTGCGAAGAGTGAGGGAAGAATCAATCACTTCCTTTCTGACTGGGTAAATACAAGAAATTCTATGACAGAAACTTCCCCAGGCAGGAGGCTCAGAATAAGTTGTTAGGATTAAGCATAAACCAAAAGGAGCAGGGAAATCCCAAGCGCTAAATCCCAGGAATGGGGCCATGATGGATAAAGGAAATTCATCTGTGAATGATCCGGAGTCCAGAATGCCAGGGGAGATTTCTAGGTTCTTGGAGATCAAGTTATGCTCCTCAGAAGGTTGTTTCACATGGGCCAAAATGTATTTTGATTTCTTTTTTGCTATGATTACACTTCCAGAAAGAGAACATGATCTCCTGAAATCTGTTTATAGAATAAAAATGTCTGTACAGAAGAAAAACGTTGTTTTTTGACCTTCTGCTGACATTGTCTTGTTGTTCTCATCATAGCTTATTTTCTGGCAATACAAGGCTCACAAATTAGGAGTCTCCTTTCAGGCCTTCAAATACGATTTACCTGATTGACAAAATCTTAATGGAATAGAGAGGATTTTCCGAGAGAGAGAGAGAGAGAGGGAGAGTGTGTGTGTGTGTGTGTGTGTGTGTGTGTGTGTGTGTGTGTGTGTGTGTGTATGTATGTAAAATGACGATTGGTGTTTTTGGATAGTCAGGGTGCAGAGATGAGGGCAAGCTGACCTTGTTTTTTGTCTAGGAGACCTGACAAAGATAGTGGACTGAGATAGCCGTGTAAAACTAAAACATAAATACTTTGTGAACAAGCCAGTGTGTGAGTAAATAGATCAAAGAATGAATGAATCTACCCCTCTGCACTCTAGGTTCTAGAAGGCACCCTGAAAAAGGCATGTTGCTTGGGGCATAATAATTTCTCAATATATTTTTCAGCAAAGAATAAAGACAACCAACAAATATTGGCTGGATTAAATGGATTAGTCCTGATAAACACTGCACAGTTGTGGCCTATGCGAGGTACAATGTGTTATGTAGATAAAATGGACGTGAACCACAACCAGGCCCTGTGCCAGTTGCCTGGAAATAACTCAAAACAAAAGACAAAGGTCTTGCCCTCATGGAGCTTGGAGTCCAGTGAGGTTTCATTAGACTCGTAGGACATCATTTCCATTATTTCCATCAGTAGAGCAGATTCTCTGTGCAGATTCCTTTCACACAAACAATGCCTAATCATCCCAGAAAATCTGAGTGGTATTAGCAACCTCACCTTCTCTGAGATAAGTCTGAGATTTCTTTTAGTGACTTGTCTAAGGTCACATAGCTACTATGTGGCAGCATTAAGACTCAAACACAAGTCTGTCTAATTTCAAAGCTTGGGCCATTTGCCCATATCAAACTGCCTTTAATTTGCCCATTTTAAAGCAGGCAAGAACTAAAAGTCTCGCTCTGATGGTTGTGAGGTGATTTGTAAAAGCTTAAAAGACTGCCATTTTTCATGATTGGCGTAAATGTGCCCTAACCTCCTAAAGCAATATAAAGTGGTCCTTTATGTTCTTAGGGTATTCCTCATCTAAGGTAAAACGTATCAAAACTACTGGGAAGAGAGGTTCCCTGGAGATTTGCCTTATAAAATAAACAGAAATCAATTTTGACTTGTTTTCTAATCATGATAAATGAAGCCAGGTTAGGAAAAAAAAAAGTCCCAGCATTAGCAGAGGATCATTTTGCCAGGATGCATTGGTCTTTGACAAGCAATTAAGAAGTCCTGTGATTGTGCCTGGCAGTGCCACGGCTCAGCACACTCCTGATTAATTCTCATTTTCTTTCTTTCCTTGGGATTTATTTACTCATTTCACTTGGAGTATGTTTAGCTTCTTAACTTCTCCCACCCCTCTTTCTTACGTGGTTCTTTTCTTGGACCCCTATAACTTTACCTATACATGAATCAGCGCCATATTCATTACTGCTGGTGAAATGCCATACAACATTGGCATTCATTCATTTTTGTCTCTTCTATTGAACCATCCATGGTAGATTTCCCCCATCTAAACTTGTCATATTTGTTTTCTGTATTTCCCACCAGATGTTCCTTTAAAGGCCAGAAGACGTCTACCTTGGTCTGGTTGGTAGAAAGAGGGTTCATCCAGTATAAACTGCCAAGAGTAGGTTGGAAATATGCATCAGTGTGGAAAGGGTGAAGTCTGGGCAAATTGGGTGGGTCCTGGAGAAGCTGTAAGAGTTGGAATCTACGTCATCAACTTTCATCTTTCAGACAGCCATCTGTCTTCATGGCTATCAACTGTTGAGTCCTTTCTCTAGTTCAGGCATTCCGTCTGACTCTTACATTATTTCTTGTAATCCTTGCAACAACTCTACAAAGATAGAGATAGAAAAAGACAAGATGACCAAGATTCAGAGAATTTAAAACACATGAGCAGTAAGTGGTGACAGCACCTCAAGCCTCTGCCTGTTGACTGATTCAGAGAATAACCCACAGAAACACTAATTCAAACATGACATCAACGATAGCAGCAGTAATGAATGCCTCGATATAAACCGTTTGGCCTCGCTTCTTGGTTGGGTTGATTTTATATGGAAACCCTGTAGAATCATGGGTTTTTCAGAGCTGAGAGCTACACCATGCCATTCATCTCCACCTGTCCTCTTTGGAGGCTGGGTTGGTGTTTGACCCTAGGAAGGACTTTGGATTTCTCTGTTTATCTGCAGTGGACTTGCCCACACATAAAGTCCTAGCTCACAGTCTCTGAATGTTTATCCTCATTCTTCCCACCTAGTTTTTTCCTTATTCTGATCCTTCCTGGCCACCCACCCTGCCATTATCTTTCCCTGACCCTTGAGACTTGAACGCTTTTTTCATCCTTTTTGTTTTATTCTGGTGTTGTAGCCCTGAGCTAACTGGAAAATGCTTGTCACAGTTCCATTGCCCTGCAAACTTTCTACCTGGAACCAGACTCTCTAATATATATATATTTTTGTCCTTTCCTTAGGAGTCTGTGGATGTAGGAAAAGGGAACATATATGTTATCCATCATGTGTTAGAGACTTTAAAGTAACAAGACTGGAATAACACTTAGAGCATCTTAATAATAAAAGTAGGCTTTATTATCCATGTTTCGTAAATAAGAGCCTTGAGGTTGAGAGAGGTGATGTAGCTTGCTGAAGTGCCTATAGATGGTAAGTGGTAAGTTGGAATGGGGCCCCAGTTCTGTTTACTCTAAAGCCCAGTCTATCTTCTTGTCTGTCTGTCGCTCTTTTTTCTCTCCCTATTCTTCTGAAAGTTATAGAATCCTGTGATTTTCTTCCAAACTGCTTTTTTCTATTAAAATTATAACCCATTCCTAAAATATTGAAACACACAAATTAACTGGTGCTAATTATGATATTTCAAAAGGTGACAAGCAATTAGAGTGAAATTTAAAGAGGAAAAAAACACCTAAATATAACTTGGTATCTTTTGTAATAACTACAAACTTCTGTCAATCATGGCTTTATCTAACTGATCTGCTTCAGGTCTATACAGAGCAGAAATGGTTTTTGGAAATCATAATACTTCAGAATGTTTTGTCATCCAAAGCCATTGCAAGTAGCTTTCTGTTTAGTCTCTCATTTACTCCCCTAAAGAGAGACTGATATGATGACTTTCAGTTTGAATTGGGAAATGATGAGTTTTGTCCAAGACACCCTCATTGGTTTACCTCCCTCTGAATCCTTTGTCCTTTCACCCCGTGTGGCATATTAAGACGAGGGGAAAACTATTAGGTTGGTGCAAAAGTAATTTCTGTTTTTGCCTTTACTTTTGAAAACCGCAATTACTTTTGTACCAACCTATTACTTCCCAGCAGAATGCAGTGATTGTAGAGAGAAAGAGAGCCATGTATGGAGAGTCAATCATTAGTGCATGTACAATTGAAGACATCCGGGTGGGCATGGTAGCCTTGGTTCTGGAGTTCTATGTCATTGCAGCCTCCCCCTCCCATCACAGCATAATTTACATGAAGCAGGTTTAACTGGTAGTCAGTATTTACCAGAGCCAGCCTTCTGCTTCTGGCCAGCTGGGCAACTTGACTAGCAGATTATTACTCCACGTGGGCCACCATTTCCCATGAATAGAGTGCAGCATTTGAACGAAATGAACCTAGGTTTCTCCTATGGAGTGCAGTTTCTCCCTAAATGAACCTAGGTTTCTTCAACATTCTGGAGGCTATGACTCTAACTGCTGCAATTGGACTCTTCCCTAGAAATGTCTTACTGAGTCTGAGAAAGCCATGTCAATGATTCTCCAGGGGGAAGTGGGGGGGACTCAGAGGCAGCACCATTCACAGTGAGTCGCTGCTGCTGACAGCAGTTCTGTAACCATCCAATGTGTTTAGAGGGGAGGAAGAGCTTGAGAATCACTATTATTAAGGATCATCTCTGTCTAGCTCGACATCTTTTATGGGAGATAATACTGAGGTTAAGAGGTTAAGCAACTTGCCAAGGTCACATAGCTATTTACAATATAATGCGATATTTATGAGCAAAACATGTATTAACTAATTATATATCTGATAGTTATTTTTAAGGAGGAAGATGTTATCATAAGAAAAAATATAACTTGGGTGTTACGTGAATCATGTGTGTGTGTGTGTAAAAGATAATTTTTTCAGCAAATTAAAAACAAAGTCTAAGAGAAATTAGAATTTCCTGAACAAAAATGTTCAAAATGTTGACTAAACAGAAAGTATCAGAACCACATATTCCTTAAACCAGTACTATCTGATGCAAATATAATGTAACTCGCACAAGTAAGTTTACATTTTACATTTTCTAGTAGCTGCATCAAAAAGCAAAAAGAACCAGGTAAAATTATTTTAATAATGTACCTTAACCCATATCTAAAGTGTTATTTCAGCATATAGGAAATTATTCACACATTTTACTTTTTTGTACTAACTCGTTGAAATCCAGTGTGTATTTACTTTGTGCTTATGGCATGTTTCAACTTGGATGAGCCACATTTCAAGTGCTTAATAACTTTATGTGGCTACTGGCTATGGCATCGTACAGTGTGGCAAAAGTTTCTCTCCTTTTTTTCTTTTCCCAGGCTCTATTGAAATTTTTCTTTCAGAAAAAATATTTAAATAGGAGATACTGTTATTTTGGAAAAACACATATATGTATGTATGTTTATACAAATATACACAGGTATACATGTATATTTCTATGTATCCTTTTCTCTATCTATCTATCTGTCTATCTACCTTTCTATTTATCTATCTAGAGAGCTTCTCCACAAACGCAAAGAAAGAGAATCTCTGACACTGTATTTTCTTAATGAAGATGGAGAAGTTTCTGCAAATCTCATTATTTCATTTCAGGCTTTTCGATCTTCAGGAGCCCTTTATTAGAAGATTGATAGATTAATAATCTCCCCACTAAGTTTATAGCTTAGCAGACCTCCATGGTGGCCATGATGAGGGTGCATTTAACACATGACTAGCCCTTAGTCCCCATTTCTCTGATGTGATTTTTCAGCTTTTGTTATTACATCAAAGCTCTGGCCATTTGTGCAGGTAACCCCCTGAAGCAATCATGAGCCCATTTGTACTATTGAGTTCTTACTACCATGGCCTAAAAATATAATAACCACAAAAGGATATTTCCGTGCTAATGGACTGGGGAGAGAGGGCTGTGAAAAAGGCTGGTTTCTCATTGCAAGGAGTTTAATGAGGGAACTCACCTGAAAACGTCTAGTGCACATTAGGCTCTTCTATTAGTTTCTGAGAGCTGGAGTAACAGATAACCACTAACTCGAATGGCTTAAAACAATAGGAATTTATTTTCTCACAGTTCTGGCAGTTAGAATTCCATATTCATGGTTTTGGCTGGGCTGCACTCTCTCTGAGGGCTCCAGGGGAGGACCTTCCTCACCCCTTCCTAGATTCTGGTGGCTCCCAGCAGTCCTTGGCATTCCCTGCAGATGCGTCCTGCCAACCTCTGCTTCCATTGTCTCTTCTGCCTCTCCGTGTCTGTGTGTCCTCATGTGTTCTCGTAAGGACACCAGTCTTTGTCTTTAGGACCTACCCTAATCTAGGATGACTGTACCTTTGTCACATCTGCAAAGGCCTTATTTCCAAATAAGGTCACATTCTGAGGTTCTGAGTGAACATGAATTTGGGGGAGACATGATTTAATCCAGAGCAGCTGTCACTAAAAGTTTCCTACCAAGATCCTTCACTCTAGTTTAACTGGCCTCTTATTCAAGGTCTACTCTGTAAGTTATTTTGGAATGTAGAATTTTGGAACAGAAATGGGATCTGATGATTGCCCAGTTCAGTGGAACCCTTTCTTTAAATGGAAATTTAGTCACAGTAAAGGACAGAAAAGTATACAAACCAAAGCTTCAGTGATATGTTTGCAGGAGGATGGGTGGTCCACAGGGGCCCCCTGCTGCCCCCTCCTCTTTGCCCCCACTTGGCTCCCAGAAGACTTCCAGAGCATTCCGAGGGTTCCACAAGCCCCTGTTTAATCATTATCCCTTTACTGTATAGATTAGAAACTCCTCTTCAGAGCGATGCAGTGAATTTTTCCAAATCACACTGCAGCTTGAATCTGAGCCTTGCCTCATCTACGAAGTGTCCAGACTCTCAGTCCAGGTCCATTCATTTCTCCATTACTAACGAGGGCCAGTTGTGTATTTTTCTTTGAGAAGAGAAAAACAAAGGAGTCAATGCTTGCAATTCTTTTCTTCTTTTTTGTAAATTATAACAGAAACTTCATGGTGAGGCCAAAGCCATGACCGTACCTGTGTTGCCTCACAGTGATTTTTTCTTTCCAACTGGAGGAAGAGGCCCCTGGAACAGCCACTTTTGAGTCAAGTGTGTGAGGAGGGAGTTCCTCTTTCCAAGGACTGCTCTAGATGGTTCCCGCTGTAGCCAGCACTGTGTAGGTCTTCTACATGAGCAAGGGCTCTGTTCCCATTCTATTTCTCACTAGTATTTTGAGTATTTTCCCCCAAAAGTAAAGGTAGTATGTCTTTGAATCCAAACCATGGTCTGAGCCCTCCAAATTACTTTAAAAAATTAGCTTCTTCAAACAGAAAAGCAAACACCACATACTTTCACTCATAAGTGGGAGTTGAACAATGAGAACATGGACACAGGGAGGGGAACATCACACACTGGGGCCTGTTGGGGGGATGGCGGGCTAGGGGGAGGGATAGCATTAGGAGAAATACCTAATGTAGATGATGGGGTGATGGATGCAGCCAACCACCATGGCACGCGTATACCTATGTAACAAACCTGCATGTTCTGCATATGTACCCCAGAACTTAAAGTACAATTTTTAAAAATTAGCTTCTTAAAAACCAATTTTTTAAATTAATAGACTGCATTTTAAGAGCAGTTTATTTAGATTTATAGAAAATTGAGCAGACAGTACAGAGAATTCCCATATACTTCCTATTCCTCACTTCCAGCTACCTGTTATTAACATCTTGCATTAGGTGATGCATTTGTTATAATTGATGAATCAATGCTTACACATTATTATTAACTAATAATAGTTCATAGTTTATGTTAAGGTATACTCTGCATCCTACAGTTCAAGGGCTTTTAAAAAATTCATAAGGCCATGTATTCACTGTTATGTTATCATGCATAGTTTCACTGACCTGATGCCCTAAACGCCTTGTATTTCCCCCATTAATCGTCCCCTCCTCCCGCCATTCTTCTGGCAATCACTGAGCTTTTTACAGTCTCCAAAGTTTGCCCTTTCCAGAATGTCATGCACCTGGAGTCATCCCCTATATAGCCTTTTTCAGACTGGCATCTTTCACTAATCAGTGTGCAAGTAATGTTTCTCCATGCCTTTTCATGTCCCGATAGTGCATTTATTTTAATCACTGAATTATGCTCTATTGTATGGATGTTCCAAGCTACTTTTCATGATTTTAATATGTAAAATAGCTATCTATGTTTATAGCATTCATTGAACCCAGAGGCCATATCTACAGTAAGATCAGGGGATCCTTCATGGGCACAGCCTCTCCTGCAGGAGGCCACCAATTCAGCCTGACACTACTTCCCCGTTGGGATTCACTCAGGGCGGCTGGCAAAATATTAGGGAAATAAAAGGTTTGAGACTATAATCTTTTAGCTTTCCCTAATATTTCTCTAATATTTTGCCAGCCACCTCGAGTGAATCCCAACATTTCCCTACTGTCTTAAATATACTTAAATATAATGCATCCCGTGAAATGCTGATGTCTTAGTCATCTACGTCCCTGGGTGTCTATGATCGTCAGAATCCTGCTGCTGACCTGCGTGCTCCATATGGCACAGGTAAGAATTAAATATGCTACTATCTTAATATATACTGGTGCTCCTGCCCTAAGACTTTTCAAGAAAGGTGCATATTCTACCTGATTTTAAACAATAGATTATTTTGGGTAAATAATATATCTGTCAGATTTATTGTGCTCATTATTTTATTATGTCTCATAATCATTAACCTATAGAAGAAGCTTGAGAAAAGGAACTAGGGTTAGGCAGAGGACAGACAGGGTTTGAAATAAGAAAGAAAATGAAAACATCTGGAACATTGACTTTCCACAGGATATTATCCCATGAATACCAAAGTTGATGGACAGCTAGAACCTGAGGGAGGAGGTGACTTCCCCTGGAATTAAAATTCCAGAATGTTCCAGAAAGTCCAGATGCAAGACCAAGTAGGACCAGTTAGTAATGAAAATTGCTCCCATATAGACAAGGTTGATGAACATATAGTGGGTGCGGCTCATGGAACACTGGGAGGTCAAAAGTGGTCTCTGTTACCTTTGTGCAATGGACATGGCCCTCCAGGTTAACACAGAGGCCACTTGCCTGGCAGGCATAGGCATCAGATGAAGGCATTTTTTAAACACCTTCTTTAAAACTTCAGAGGCTATATATGACTACATTCTCATTTTAAATAGTTCAGAAAAATAGATACCCTCTTTTCCTCCTTCCAAACGTATTCTTCCCTTAGAGGTAACCATCATTATTAGTTTAATGAATCACCTTCCAGAGCTTTCTCTGACATTTAGGTACATACACTCACCCCTCAGTATCTGTGGGGACCTGAATCCAGGAACCTCTGTGAACACCAAAATCTGCAGATGCTCAAGTCTCTTTTATAATATAGTGTAACATTTGCATAAAACCTATGCACATTCTCCCTATGTAGTTGACCATTGAACTACACGCGTTTGAACTGAATGGCTCTGGTTATGCACATGTATTTAACCAAATGCAGGTTGAAAATACAATATTCACAAGACACAAAACCTACATATAAGGAGGGCCACCTTTTCATATACAAGCGTTCCACAGGGCTGACTGTGGGGCTTGAGTATGTATGGGTCAGGGTATATATGAGGGGTGGTCCTGGAACCAGTCCTCTGCATATACAGAAGGACGTCTGTACTTTAAATTATCTCTAGATTACTTACAATACCTAATACACTGTAAATATTGTCTGTATTTTAAAATTTGTATTATATTTTATAGTTGCATTGTTATTTTTTATTGTTTTAAACAATGTTTTCAATCTGTGATTGGTCAAATTCACAGATGTGGAACCCACAGAAACTGAGGACTGACTCTGTGTGTGTGTGTGTGTGTGTGTGTGTGTGTGTGTGTAGACATGCAGAATTTTGTAATCTAGAAGTGTTAAATGTGAGAGATAATTATGTGAGGTAAATAAGATGTGTGTGCTAAATGTAACAGGGATACTACTACGTGCATTTTTCTGAGATTTGTATTTTAACATTGTAAGTTGTTTTTAACTGTTCTTTGATATGGACCTTGTATTAGTCTGTTCTTATGCTGCTAATAAAGGCATACCTGAGACTGGACAATTTATGAAGGAAATAGATTTAATTGACTCACAGTTTCACATATCTGGAAATGCCTCATAATCATGGCAGAAGGCAAATGAGGAGCAATGTCACGTCTTATGTGGTTGCAGGCAAGAGAGCTTGTGCAGGGGAAGTCCCTTTTATAAAACCATCAGATCTCATGTGACTTATTCACTACCACACGAACAGCACAGGAAAGACCTGACCCCATGATTCAATTACCTCCCACCCTGTCCCCTCCCACCACATGTGAGAATGATGCGAGCTACAATTTAAGATGAGATCTGGGTGGGGACACAGCCAAACCATATCAGATGTACTTCACACATCATGTGTGTGTTGAATATAACAGGGATACTACTATATGTGTTTTTCTGAAATTTGCATTTTAACATTTTAAGTTGTTTTTAACTATTCTTTGGTATGGACATTTTATTAGTCTGTTCTCAGGCATTTTTTCCCAATTTTTGCCAATACACATGTGGTGGACGTTATGAATGTTCACCAATATCTGGTCCTTTTCTGCTTCCTGGTCACAGAGATTTTATTAATACTTCCCTCCCTGCCTTCTTGAAGTTAGCTGTGGCCATGCCACTGGATCTGACCACTGAAATGTACTGGGGAGTAATGGCATGTGTCACTTCTCAGCCAGCGTGTATAGTTGCTGGTGTTCAATTCTCCAACCCTTTTTACACATCCCTTGAAATGCTGACATGTTAGTCATCTGCGTCCCTGGGTGTCAGTGATCATCAGAATCCTGCTGCTGACCTGCATACACGTGTGGTACAGGCAAGAATTAAACCCTTGTTGTTGATGTCACGGAGACTTTGGAATTATTTGTCATTGCTCCATAATCCAGCCTATTCTGGCCGATATGCATAGCCATGAGCAGCCTTGTACACGCTTCTCCTCTGCACCTATGATGGCCTTTCTCCAGTAATGAATGTCTATTGCAAAGTTAAAACATTCGATTGCTTTTAAAGCATCTTCTGATCCCTCCAGCCCCTACCTTTTGTCCCTAGGCTCCTCTGCATCTCTTGACTTTAGATTTTTTGTATTATTTATTCATGTTTTATTAGATAAATATCTTCCTCAGACAAACGTGGAACTCCTTGGAGTCTACCAATTCCTTTGCTCAAGCCTCCAGTGTTAGTGATTATTTCATTAAACTCTAGTCTCAAGGCTAATCCTTGCTGAAAAATTTGTTCTGTCCTGTAAGAAGGCTCCCAGGCTTCTAGTCTCAAACCACTAAACAGGCCACAGAGGTGTTTAATGGCACTTATTTGTGGCCATGTGACATTATTTCTCTCTGCTCTTTTCTAGTACGATTCACACTGTTTAAAAGGATTACCATTTTGGTTTGGGATGGTGCAAATTTAGAGAATCGGTTTTCCAAAGCCATATTCTTCCTTTCACAGCACAGTGAAGGTATTCTTTCCTACCCAGGGGGCAAGGGTGCCACAGACTTGCCAGTGGATGAATTTATTCAGCTCTGACCCGTGTGATCAGTGAGCAAAGAACATGACAGGGGTTTCTTTGAGGCAGGCAATGCCCTTTACCAGAACCTAGCAAGAGGGTAAAGATGCTGAGGTTGGTGTAGACTCAGAGCTCAGCCTTGCTGCAGAATAAGGCAGCCTTATCAAGTCTGGGCTGCAGTTCTCAGGGTGGTGAGTCCCTAGATCATAATGTTGATGGGAAGCATAAGAAGGTTTGGTCAGAACCAAACCAGAACTTTGAGCATCCTCTCACTGCATTCCGTAGTTTCCCTGAGTGCTGCAATTCTTTGCAACTTCCATTCATTCACACATCTCTTCTGGCTGTGAAGCATAATGTAGTCTGTATGAAAAAGAAACTTCTCCAAAAGAGTCTAAGAGTTTATGGCGACATCTAGGAATGGTTTATCAGTTCAGCAGAGTATAACCACTTGATTTATCACTTCCTTTTCATCATGCCTCTCCCACATCACAACTGCAAAGTCTCCCTGTGACATCCAAAGCCTCGTGTCCTTGTCTCTTATAGGAAAAAGTGACATAGAGGGAACTCTGCCGGGGCTACACATGGAATCTTGATGTTGCCTCCTGCCTGCTGCACTGTCCTGGTTAAATCCTTCCTCTTCTCTAACTCTGTGTCTCCATCTGTAAAACAGGGATAGTAATAGAACCTGTCCTGCAGGATAATGGTCAGGATTAGAACGGTTAACCCAAAACAGATAATAAGGTTCTGAAGATGCACAGAGGAGCCTCACTCAGATGCCTTCATGCAGATAGCCCCTGGTAAATGTGGGTGTTCGGAGGTATTGTCCTTCCCTTATGGCCCCTTACTCAATGGCCATACATTGTCTGCTGAGCCTAGGTCCTTCATATCTATGCCCCAGGCTCCTGTCCTAGAGTCCTGACTTTACCACCAAATTCCCCAAGAGTCCCAGGACTGGCTGCTTTGAGCTGACTGTACCCGCTCCTACTGGCTTCCTGAGCCTTAAATTGGCCCAGTGCTCTGGACCTGCCGCGTGCCTTGTTGAGCCACCGGGTACTTCGTGCCTCCCCCTCCTGAACCTCATGAGCTGGGTCTAACTGGCTCCTCCGTGTGCAGCCCTCAGGGCCCCAGTTCCCATGACTCTGATTCCACGGCTGCCCTTGCCCGCTCCTCATTGGTCCTGTCCTGTCATCACCATGGAAACCTGTGGCGACAGCAGCTTTTCCTCACTCCTCTTCTCCCCCTAATCTCCAGCCCACTCCTCTTCCCTCTCCTTGTCTGTGTTCCTCCTCTGACACATGTTCAACTGTCGTTTCTTCATGTTAATATGTTGCTTTTCACAAGTCTTACTTTCTTAACTAGTGAATTCTTCATGGCAGGGGGAGTGAGCACTAATGGACTCTGTCATACTTCACAGAAATTAAACCTTAGCCTGCTAAATATCCTGTCCTACTCCATTCTAAACCTTCATGGGTCTCCAAAAAAAACCAATAACTCCATGATTGCGGAGTTCAGACAGTCATGATATAAATGTAGCAATGAATGCAAACAAGCTGGCACTTCCCCACATAAATGGGGTCTTCTGCTCTAGTGTAAAATCCTCTTCTAGGTCAAAACATTTCTTAAAGTAAATGAGTGATGACTCTGACAGACAGGGAAGTGCATAAAATCATTTGATTGAAATACTCTTAGTTGGGACTGCTCCATTGACCCTTGGAAAGAAGAGAACAGCTAATTTGTGTTTTCTCTTATTGCATTGAATGAGATTGGTGCCTCAAAATTGTGTCTTTTTTAAAATTTGTTGTCTCTGCATGGTAAAATCTGAATTTAGTCCTAATTCAAAATGCATGAGATTGGGAATGGGATTGGGAATCTCATTATTTGCATTAATGTATGAGGCTCTCTGAGTAAATGCTGGTTTAATTAATAAAAAAAAAAAAACAGTAGGAATGGAACTCAGATCTTAAAATGGACTTTAAAATGGTCTGAAAAGTGTTTCCTGTTTCTCGGTACAAAATAAAATGGAGTTTACCTATTTTTTCCAAAGGGCAGGTAGCAGGTCTAAAGTGAGAGAGAAATGTCCAACGTTGCGTTATTCTGGGAGATGTGAGCTGCCGGCTAATTCAGAATGTTCAGGGATGTTCATTCCCACAGGGACTTGTGTTATTCTTCCAGCTGCACATTTTACCTTGACCCACTGTACTTGGAGCCTTTTCTTTCCCAGCTCTGGATCTGATACCTGCCCGACCTCTAATTAAAGGGAATAGTGGAAATCCAGGCCATAACCATTTTACCTTCTGTGAATAAAGCCCAGCAAGATGCTGGCCTGTTACTGTGGGTTGGTGGGTCAAACATGAGCCAGTTTGGGGCAACAGCATAAGGTGAGAGGCCAACAGAGCAGGTAACCAGACACAAGATGTGGCCACTGACATGAGAGGTGCTGTGACAGAGTAAGGAGTCCATGGGGAGGAGGGACCACTGAGGTTGGTCTGCATGTGGGTACCCCATGAACAGACCCTGAACAACCATTCAAGGGCAGTTAGTCATTTGGGAGATGACGGAGGTGCGGGTAGAGGATTGGGGGATTGAGTCAGGGAAGGGAAGTCACTTAGCTAGTGGTTTATGTAGCAAAAAAATAACCACTCAAAGCACCTGGAGTTTATGCTTAGGGTTATTTCATTGAGAGGCAGGGGATGTAGACACCACTGGGGAATGTAGAAACCACTTGTTAAAATCTTGCAAAAGAGAAGTTAGAGGTGAAAGGCAGTGCTGTGTGGTAAGAGCGACTTGGTCAGGACGAGGCTAGGTGTGGAGCTCTGAGACAGGGAGGTGTGGAAACCAAGACAGAACTCTAGCCATTGTCTCCTTTCTCCCAGCGATCTGACAAGGTCCTGCTAAAACCTTCACTCGATTCTAGAGCAGGTTTCTACTTAGTACGACTGACACCACCTCCATGCAGCCATCATGGCCCCTGCCAGGACCCATTTGTTAGTAATAATAATAATGCTTAAGAAGCATTGAGTCCTAACTATGTGTCCTATAAGCTGTCTTAATCCATATAGTCTTCACAAAAATGCCTTCAAGGAGACACTCTTATTATCCCCATTTTGGAGGGAGGAGAAAGAAGCCTACGGTTCAGCAATTTTAAGCAAATTTTCTGTTGTTGCCTAGCTAGTAAATAGTGGGATGGGCCAGTTTTGTTTTTTTTTATTTTCAACTCAGTTGCCTGCAAATGTCTTAATCATGATTCCTGCCAATCTATTCGAACCTTCCAGGACCCAGACACTCCTAGTAGCTAAGGAGTCTGATGTGATCAATCAATGGAAATATTTTCAAAAGGTAAAAGAGAAAAGAAACTGAAGTTATGATGATCTTTTAAGGCAAATCCTGCTTTCTTGAAGCTTGGTTAGCACTGGCGCAGGCAGAAGTGTGTGTCACTTCAAGGAATGGGGCAGGTGAAGTGGAGCATGGCCATCCTGGTGTCCACAACTCACAAGAGAGCAGAGAATGTGGAGGTTATATGCTCCATTTAGACATCAGTGTTCTCTTCCACAAAATCGTCTCTGCAGTTCATTAATCAGACTCTCCAAATTTGTTTAACTTATTATTTATAACATCATTAAATCCAGTGACACTGCAAGATGCCACCATGAGTATCAGGCAAGTCTGATTTTAATCCTCAGAAAATGTGTTCAGTGTCTTTTCCTCCCTCCCCTACACTTATCAGGGACAGAGAATGGAAACAAGTGTTAAAATTGCAATGGCCTAAACTTTCACTGAATCCTAATGGACTTAATATCCTGTTGCCTTTTTGAAATTCGGTGATGAAATGTAACCCTGAGACAGCTTAAACAGAACTCAGGCCAGGATGCTCTCTGCAAAATGATCTAATTTGGTGGTTATAGCACTAGTATTGCCTGTGCAATGATCAAATCCTGTGTTTTCAATTTTCCTTTTTATGGTCAATTAAGGAGGTCTTAGGATATAGATTTAGTATCAGAATAGTCTCATGTAACAGGCTAAGGCATACCCTGCAATTACAGGGAGAAAGTCTTTTTGTGACAGTGGTTCTCCGGGTAAGTTTTACAGGCTTCTATTTTTGAACTTGACCCCAAGGGCCAAAGCAGCGCATTTTGGAAACGGTTTTGTAAACTGTAACTAAGGCATCTTTCTTTAGCAGCTTCCTGCCCAAAGACGCCAGAGTGCTTTACAAACTTATCAAAGTGATATACAGGGATCGTTTTAGCCTCTGCTGAAATACAGGAGCCCAGGGGGGAAACTGCAGTCACTGGAGAAAAATCTTAGATTGTCAGGTCAACAGGAGGAGGGAGAGTGTGTGGCACTGAAAATATCCTCCCGAATTGGACGGCATGTCCCTAGGGCTATGGTCTAGCCTACTGCTTGTTGCAGGTGACTTGTTTGTGTAAGGGGTCCTGTGACTTTTGATGATTATCTCTCCCAGACATCCGGTAATACAGCTGATTGTAAAGCTGTTTATTCCCTTGGATTCACTCATCTCATATCTGAGACATTAAGGTACCCTCTGACATATACCCTCTACAAAATTGGCATGTTTCATTTTTTGGCATAGTGAATCATCAGAAAGGGAACTGCTGTATCACAATCTCTGGAATACTGACTAACTACAGGGAAGAGCTATCTGAATTATAGCAGAACATGAAAGAAGGCAGCTTGTGCTTTAAAGGACGTGTTCAAAGCATGTCTGAGCAGCGACTTTTTGGCTCTGTTTTAATTAATAGTTTAAAATAATTCATATTTAATATATCAGATGTTTCCCTAAAGAGGAGGATGTTTAAAGCCTCCAGACTGTGTGCCTTTTTATCCTGAATTTTACCTGGAGTCCAAAGTTCAGTTCCATAAAGCAAGCATTTATTTGTGACTTTCCATATACATTGATTGCTATGTTTAAGATTCAATATGGGCAGCAGAAATGGATTAACCCACAGGCTCCCAGGTCCCAGTGTAGTAGGTAAGAGATTCGTGTATAAATGATTCAAATAAAAGGAAGACCCTGATAAAGACCATGATAGATACGTTCTCTAAAGCCAAGTAACATATTTGGGAGCACTTATAAGCACTTTGGGAGTTTATGAGCACATCAATAATTTTTATGTTTGTTACAATATTTTAAACAATATTTTTATGTTTGTTAAAGTTTAATCGTCATTTATCTTAATTTTCGTTTTGAAGTAAGAGAGCAGGAGACCTAAAAAAAATTCCCTACTGGGAGATAGTTGTGGAATATATAGAATTTATATTTCTACAATTATATGTGACACATTTAGGTGTTCCTTAAATAAAATGAAATTGACCAAAGTTCTGGTTAGTATGTAGCAACTGAAACTATGTGAAAATATCCAAAGCCTTAACAGACCTAGAGTATTTCTGCATCCACACTCACGCAGCCACTCACCATAAAAGTGGTCGTTGACAGACATAAGGGGGAAAAGGGCATGGCCTTTGTCTTTAAATCACTATGACAGGAAAGCTTATGGAGAACGGGTCAGTGAGGAAGGAAGTCTGAAGGTTGCTGCATTCGACAGAGAAAGTGAATGAAAGGAAGATGCTTACAAATAGGAGAGAAGAAAGGGCCGCATTAACTCTAAAGAAGGGGCCAGCTGGTTCTATGGAGTCGATGGGGCGGTGCAAAGCCTGCCCATGCTGGTCTCCCGTGGGTAGGTCAAACGGAAGGACGCCCAGGTTTAAGCCAGGAAGGTGCCCTAGTTTTGGGGAAAGAACACTTCAACTCAGGTTTAGAGAAAAATTTAGGTATCTTAAAACTTTAGATACATTAATACAGAGGACAGAAATGAAAGAAAGAAAGATTCTTCAAACGGAAGTCCTGGTTCTCTACCTGCAAAAACCTGAAAGATAGTTGAGAAAAGCTGGAGAGGCAAGAAGGAGAGGAAAGGTGGGGAGTCAGTGGGAGACACACAGACAGAGAGGAAATAATAATAATACAACCAAAGAAGCATATTGTGACAAAATGTGACCTTCTCTAATAAACTCAGTTTAAAAGAGAACATATAGGCCAGGCACCATGGCTCATGCCTGTAATCCCAGCACTTTGGGAGGCCAAAAGTGGTCAGGAGTTCAAGACAAGGCTGACCAAAATGGTAAAACCTCATCTCTACTAAAAACACACAAAAAATTAGCCAGGCATGGTGGCTGGCACCTGTAATCGCAGCTACTTGGGAGGCTGAGGCAGGAGAATCACTTGAACCCAGAGGTTTACAGTGAGCTGAGGCAGAGGTTTACAGTGAGCTGAAATCTCACCACTGCACTCCAGCCTGGGCAACAGAACCAGACTCCATCTCAAAAACAAAACAAACAAAAAACCAAAGATGTAAAGTAAATGGATGCACATGTGAGGAGCAGGACCCATGACCCATCACAGGATCCTAAAGCTTCCTGACAAATGAAAATTTCAAATAAGCCAAAGATTGAAAAAGAGGTTTGTTTTGGCAATTGTGCACAGACCCGCTGCGAGGCAGCTGGTGCCCTGGTAAAAAGTGGCAGAGTAAATGCAGAATCACACAGACACAGGCTGCCTCCTTTCTATGATCAAAGAAAATAATCATCACCCTTTAAAAGGGCTGGACAAATATAAATAGGAGAAAATTGGAATCCAAGATAGTTGAGAAGATTATAGAAGTGTATCCTATTGATTTAAGCAAGTTCACATCTATAAAACTAGATGAATTATTTCTCACAGAAGCCAAGAAGAAAATGGTGATTAGGATCTCTGCAACAGTTTCTGTGATTTTTGAGACATCATGAAGAAGAGAAGTGAGTAGACAGCAGATGGTCAGGGCCAACATCGTTTTTGTCTGGTTATTTCTATGGAATAAGTTCCCAGAAATAGAATGTCTGAGTCAAAAGGTATGCACACTTTAACTTTTTTTTTTTTTTGTGGACAGAGTCTTACTCTGTCACCCAGGCTGGAGTGCACTGGCACTATCTGGGATCCCTGCAACCTCTGTCTCCCAGGTTCAAGCGATCCTCCTGCCTCAGCCTCTCAAGGAGCTGGGATGACAGGCACCCGCCACCACACCCCACTAATTTTTGTATTTTTAGTAGAGACAAGGTTTTACTAAGTTGGCCAGGCTAGTCTCGAATTCCTGACCTGAGGTGATCTGCCCACCTTGTTCCCCGTCACTCCCAAAATTATTACGAGCGTGAGCCACCACACCCAGCCCACACTTTAAATTTTGTTACATATTGACTAATTCCTCCTCTTTAGAGTTTGTACCCAAATTATAAAACCACCAGAGTATATTAGAGGGCCATTTATTATACATGTTTGATAAAACTATGCATTTTTATTAACCACATTTTTAAAAATTAATGTGCCTTTATTGCTCATGAGGTTTAACTTTTTCATATGTTTATTGGCCATTTACATTTCTTTAGTAAAATATAATTAATGTCTTACTACATTTTTCTGTTTGTCCTTTTGTTTTATAGTAATTAATATGACAAGAATATCAATTTTTTATTGGTCTATATATTCCAAATATGTTTTTTAAATGTTACCTTTCAGTCTCACTTTTTATATCTTTGTCATATGGCATCTTTACTTTTTAACTTTTATTTTAGATTCAGGGGAACTTGTGCAGGTTTGTTATACAAGTAAACTCATGTCACGGGGTTTGTTGTACAGATTATTTCATCAGCCCCATACTAAGCCTAGTACACAATAGTTGTTTTTTCTTCTCCTCTTTCTCCTCCAACCCTCCACCCTCAAGTAGGCCCCAGTGTCTGCTGTTTCCCTCTTTGTGTTCATGTATTCTCATCATTTAGCTCCTGCTTATAAGTGAGAACATGTGGTATTTGGTTTCCTGTTTGTGTGTTAGCTTACTAAGGATGATGGCCTCCAGCTCCATCTGTGTTCCTGGAAAGGACATGATCTTGTTCTTTTCCATGGCTGTATAATAATCCACGATGCACTTGTACCACATTTTCTTTGTGCAGCTCACCATTGATGGGCACTTAGTTTGATTCCATGTCTTTGCTATTGTGGCTAGTGTTGCAGTGAGCATATGTGTGGATGTGCCCAGTGTTTTAAAAGAAACAGAGAAGTTCTGGAAACTGGTAGCTGAACTTAAGCCTCAGTGTAATTTTGAACAGATCCATGTATTTATCATCATTCATTCACTCCAAATTTATGCATGTCTGTCCATTCAGCAAATACTGATTATCTATGGTATGCTAGGCATTTGGAATGTTCTAGAAAACCAACAGAAATAGTCCTTGCCTTAATGAAACTCAGAGTCAAATCAGGAGAATTATTAAACATGTTTTGTGAATTTTAAGAGGGCAATAGTGAGATTTGTTTGATAGAAAGGATGATATCAAGATCAAAATGTGGGTGGTTGGGGTCATGATCTCTGTGTTAGTCAGGGCCTTTGCTACTCCAAGTTCCAGAAACTTAAATCAAAGTGGCTGAAGCAAAAGAACATTGCATGCCTCATGTATGTGAGAAGTCCATGAATAGGTCTGACTTCAAGCCTAGCTGGGTATATAAACTCAGATGGCACCAACCACCAGGACTTCATCTTCATCTCTCTGCTTGACTTTTGTCTGTGTTGGCTCCATTCCCTATCCCTCACCTTTTCCCAAACCTCACATACGTTTTTATTTTCTCATAAGTTCTCCCCCTCATGATGCAAAGATAGTTGCCAGCAGCTACGAATTCACATGCAATCTCCACAGAAACTCCAATAGAAAGAGTCTAACACAGTTCAAACAAAAGTGCTGAGTGAAGCTCACTTACATGAATATGGGTCCTGTGCTCTTTCCTAAACCAGTTATGTACACAAAGAAGACAAAATACAATGGTGATGATGACCTGGGTCATAGTCAAATGCATCCTCTTACAACCAGGAATGGAGTCAACCTATCTGTGAATAGACTGAGAGTCTGTGGGAACAAGGCAATTTCCTATGGAAAAGAAAAGAATGCTGTGAGGCAAGGCTAAGTCTCTACCGCAGGCCCCTCTGTGGACAGTGCTGGTCCTCTGACCAGTGGGGGGTATTAGGATCCAGTTTTTAATCTTATACTCTCTCTCTCTCTCTCTCTCTCTCTCTCTCACTCTCTTTTTCCCCCTCTCTCAGCTTGATTTTACTAATTAGAGCCTTCTGTATGAAATCAGATAGAAATGGTAAGAATGGACATCATTGCCTTGTTTCTGATGCTAAGTAGAAAGTATTTCATCTATTAAACATTTATACCACTAAGTATGATGCTACCTGCAGGCTTTTCAGATGTGCTCTTCCTTATATTGAGTAAGCTCCCTTCAATTTTAAGTTTGTTAAAACTCTTTTATCATGAATAAGTGTTAGATTTTATCAAAATTTTTTCTGCATCTTTTGAGTTGATTGTGATTTTTTTCCTCTAATCTATTAATTAAGCTTATTGCATTAATTGATTCTTGAATACTAAACCAACCTTGCATTCCTGTGATAAAGCCTAGTTGGTTATTTTCCTCAAGGTGTACAATTCTTTTGATAAGTTGTTTTAGTTTTCTGTGGCTGCTGTAACAAATTACCATTAATTTGGTGGCGTAAAACAAGAAATTATTTTCTCACAGTGCTGGAGGCCAGAAGTCCAAAATCAGTATTACTGGGCTGAATTAAGGTGTCAGCAGAGCTACACTCTCTCCAGAGGCTCTAGGGGAGAATTCATTTCTTGCTTCTTCCAGCTGCTGGTGGCAGCTGGCATTCCTTGACTTGTAGTCACGTCATTTTGATTATCAAGGCCAGTGTCTTCAAGTATCCCTCTTCTCTGGTGTCACATTACCTTCTCTGTCTCTCATCAAATCTCCTCCTGGCTTCCATTTATAAGAAAACAATGATGGCATTTAGGGACCACCTGAATAACTTAGGATAATTTCTCCATCTTAAAATATTTAATTCAGTTACATATGTACAGACCTTTTTTCTCCAAATCAGGTAGTATTTACGGGTTGTGGGGGATCAAGATCTGATACATTTGGGATCCATTATCAGCCTGCTAACTATGTTATTAAATTTAGTTTGCAAACATTTTGTTGAGGATTTTGTTTCTATATTCATGAGAGATATTGGTCTTTTTTTTCTTTTGGTGTCTTTAAATGGCTTTGGTAATAATGTAATGATGTAATAGTGGCCTCATTAAATGAGTTGGGCAGTGTTCTCTCCTCCTTTATTTTTGGGACAGCTTGTGAAATACTGGTATTATTTCCTCTTTAACTGTTTGATAAAACTTACTCGTGAATCTCTCTGGGTCTGAAGTTTTCTTTGCGGAAATATTCCAAGTTACTGATTCAATTTATTATTATTATTTGTTTTCAAGTGTTTTCTGCTATTAAGTTTTTAACTTTTTACTTTAACCAGTAATTTGTGTCATTCTAGCGTTGTTTTCTATTTCATCTAAATAATCTAACTGTTGGCATACAATTATTCATAGCATTTCCTTATACTCATTTAAATTTCTGTAAGATCAGTGGTAGTGTGCTCTTTTTTATTTATTAATTTGGTGATTTGTGTCTTCTCTCTTTTTATCTTGGTTAGTTTAGCTAAGATTTTTCAATCTTGACATTTTCAAAGAACAAATTTTTGGTATTATTGATTTTCTGTAATGCATTTGTACTTTTTGTGTATACTTCAAAGAAGCCATTGGCAAATTAAATATGACTGGGAAACTATTTCATATAAGTAACTAGGAAAGTTAAGGAAAGACACATAATGTAATTCAAGTCACAGAAGACCTATATTATAGAACAAGAAATAAGCAGGTTTTTTCACTTGCCAGAGACTAGAACTCAGATCAGTGTATAAAAGTTTCAAAGAAGCAAACATGAGTGTTGTTGCCCCCTATCCTAGAACACAGACTCTAGAATCCATCAGATTTGGGCCCTAATTCTGGCCCTGCCCTTCTGCTAGTTGTATGTATTAATTAAGGTAATGCATGTTACTGTAACAGATATACCTCCAAAACTCAGCATCTTAACAAGCTGATACTTATTTCTTGCTCTGGAGAGAAAAACTCACAGAGAAGGAATTTATGACCCAGGCCTGAAAGTGAGAATTGTACTTCTGTGCATGTTCCATTGACTAGAGTTAGGGGAGGCTAGAAAATTAGTCTAATCACGTGCTCAAGAGGAAAATAAAATCTCTTTGGTGAGCCACTAGCTAGTCTGTGCCACACTATATAACCTGGGGTTTAACTACCTTTTCAGCTTTTGTTTTCTTAAATGTAAAAGGGTATACAGGGCATACAGGCATACCTTGCTCATACTGAGGATTCAATTCCAGACAATGGCCATAAAGGAAATATTGCAATAAAGCAAGTCACACATATTTTTTGTATCCCATTGTATATAAGTCATGTTTATACTGTAGTCTCTTAAGTGTGCAATAGCATTATGTATTTTAAAAGTACATATCTTAATTAAGTAATATTTTATTGCAAAAATTGCTGACACGGAGACTTGAAGAGAGCACATGCTTTAGGAAAAATGGCACCAATAGACTTGTTCAACACAAGATTGCCGTGAAGCTGCAATCTAAAAAATGCAGTATCTGTGAAATGCAATAAATGAAAGTACAATAAAAGGAAGTATACCTGTAATAGTATCTGTCACAAGGGTGTCTCCATGCTCCTCAATATCTGGCACAAGGTGGGAATTTGATGAACATTTGTTCCATAAATGAAATGGGTTTAAGGACTGGTGTGCATGGTATGCTCAGAGCTATATTTGGTTTATGGTAAGGTTTCAATACATGAGAGTATTTACTGTTGTTATTGTTCTTAAGACTTTAGAAAAAAATAAAGCCAGGCGAGAACGTTTTAAGCTGAAGTTTGAAGAGTGACGTTCCCATCTCTAAAAGTTTTCAGGCAGAGGCCAACTCTTAGGGAGGTCAGAGTCCTGCTTTTGTACTCGGAGTCTATGGAATCTAGTGGGGCATCAGACAAACCTTTACTATCTTGTAACTTCAGGTAAGCCACTTTAGTTTTCTGAATCTGTTTCCTTGGATCCAAAAACCTACTTAGTAGGATAGCCATGAAAATTCAATGAGATAAATCATAGGAAACCAGAACACAACTGATACACGCAGTGTAGCTGCTTAGTAAGTATTTGTTTTCTTTCCTTTTACTTCACTTTCTTCTTTATTGTTTCCTGGTCTGTGATACAGAAAATAGTCTGAATCAGTTGCATTTGCAATGAATATTGGTTGTAATTTAAGACACAGAGAAAATTCCTAGGTTGGGAATTGGGATCCTGGTTCTGCAGTTTCCCAGCACTTCTCTCTGCAAATGATTATAGAATTATATAGTCTGGGTCCCAAAGGCAATTATTTTCTCTTACTTAGAATTCAAGGCATGCGTGTTTATAGCAACTGGCTTCTCAAAACTTGTAAGTACTATTGATGGGCAAACAAGTCATGAATCAGTTTTTTACGTTCAATCAAAGTTAATGGAGATTAACCAATTAAATAACTAGTATATAACTTTTCCCTATTTCCTAGAAAAACTAGTTATATATTACTTTTCTGTAAGAAGGTGGCAAGTGTGAATTGAGAAGCTCGAGGTTAGCAAAACAGAAGATAATGATCAAAGAACTCGATTTCTATGTGGTTGCTTTATGATAATGCAGAATTGCAGCCTTGTTCATGCAGCGACAATATAAAACCCTTCCCTCCACTTCTCCCCCTCCTCCAATTCCTAAAAGTCAATATAATGTTAAAAAACAAACAAACAAACAAAAACAAGAAATTAGGATGAAACCCACCCAGTAATACAATGATTTCAGGAGGACAATATCAAAATAGAATGTTTATTTACTCAAGTGGTGACTGTGGGTTTCTGGCTTCTCAGCTGCTGTACATTTGTGGCTTTTATTTCCACACTGCCACTTGTTACTTGGAGCCATTACTTCCTATCCTGTGTTGTCAATTGGGTCTTGAGGTTATTTCAGCACCTTAGGAAAAGCCACCATCCACCTACTTGTAGAGCTTTTAAGATAAACCTGGGGGAGCACTAGGAAAGTAAGTGAGTTACCATTATCAATCTGGAATGTGAGGTTTCCAGTGCGATAGCACCACCTCTTTTAAGTCACCCTGGCCAGCACTTCTCAGAATACAGAATGATATAATAAATAATGCCTTTGTGAAGTGAAAGCTTTGAGTAATGTAACCAGCTAACATCTAGAATTTTATTAAGAACAAACTGTCTCAGATGTTCTTAGTCTGTTATTACCCCCTCGCTAAAGCTGGTAATTCTTGTTTTTAAAGCACTTTGGAGACACTTATTGATACATGCCTGAAAAAATATATATACACTTCTTTTTTCCTTAAAAACTTCCCATGAGGCTTTAGAACTGTATACGAATAATACTCTGATTACTGAAGTGGGTGTATTTTTCAGTCTTTATTTTTCCTTCATTAATCATCTTAAGAGATCCAAACTTTCCTTGCCATAAAATGCAGACTGTGGGCTGCAAGATTCCCCTAGTTGAGAGGAAGGGCAGAGCCAACCAGGGCCCCTGGCACTCTGTTGGGGGCTGCCTCCTTTAGCTCTCAGTAGCACCATCAACTCCTGGGCTCCTTATCAAAGAGGGAGAAGGTGACATAAAACAGAGAAATGGTCCAGAGAGGAGGCCCCCCAGAGAACCCCTAGCTGGTGTTTAAAGGGGGGCAATTGCGATGCTGTTCCTGCAGGTAATTGCCAGTTGAGTGTGGAGGTTCTGTGTTGTCAGCCCCACCCACTGATCAGGAAAAGCTGGTAATCAGCCATGGCATTTATATGTAAGGAAGGAAGAACAAGGGGCTACACCAGCTTTATGTCAATTAACATTGCCCTGGCAACCCCTATCAAACTTCTACTTAAATCTTTTTGGCTAGAGTAGGTCATGTACTAGCTGCAGCGGAGGCTGGGAAAGTGAGTGTTCGTGTCCCCAGCCATTGTGGTAGATGAAGGTCAGGGGAAGGTTTTTAGGAATGGGCATGGCACAGCCTACCTGAACACTGCCTACCAACATGTAAACATGATATTGTCTGTATTAAAGGAAACAAACATCTCAAACAGCCAGAAATGGCCCACGGCCCATGAGTTTATAACCTCTACTTAAGACAACCCCGTCACTAGCTCTGGCACCCTCTCTGCCCTTTACCTCAATCCTCTACCTTCTCCTGATTGGGTGACTCCAGGTCTTCTGCCACCAAGGACTTGTCTTACTTTTTTTTTGTTGTTTTCTCCATGGACTCCATCTGTTGGAACATTCTGTCCACAAACTCCTTTTGTTAGGTAATAATGAGTTTTCCCATTTTAAAAAATTCAACAAAGACTTGCAGAGCTGCCAACCAGAGCCTCTGATCAACACAGGATAACCAGCAGGAGACTTGGTGTAATTCCAGACAGTGGTAAGAAAAAAAATAAAAATAAAAAAGACATTTTAATTAGTCTGTGCAGCTTTATCTTGCATAAGTAGATACATTCCACTAGGCCAGGAATTGCTAACTTTTTCTGTAAAGGTCTAGAAAGTAAACATTTTAGGCTTTATGGGCCATAGGGTCTTTGTTGCAACTATTACATCTTGCCATTAGTGTGCAAAAGCACCCTAGACAATATGTGAAAAGAGTGGGCATGACTGTGTTCCAGTAAAACTTTATTTACAAAAAAAAGGCCAGAAGATCATCACTTGCAGACCTTTGCATAAGGCTTTTAAAGGTATTAAAACATTTTCATACCCCTGCCCCTGTTTTCCTGAAAGTTTAGAGATCCTGACCTGGAGCACTGACTTGTATTATAAACCTTGCCCTTAACAATTCTCAGCCTGTCCAGATTGCTAAGTTCTGCACAATATTCTTAGTAATGATGTTCCCACTTTCTTCTCTCTGCTATAAAGCTCATTCTTGGCAGGCCTGGTGGCATTTTAGGCTTGACTTTCCCTAGAAGTCTTCACTAGATTCCTAGAAGAGGGAGGCACACAAGCTTACAAGCTCTGGGCACACAAGTCTTGAAGCTTTGGAGAAGACAGATAATCCAGGCAGTAATTCTAGCCCTGCTCTCTCTCTGTTTAACCATAGTTATTCACCCAACCTCTGAGCAGTGTGAGGCATGGACAGGAGAATTTAACCAAACTGGAGTTTTCATCTCAACCATATTCATCAAGGAGTGTCATTGGTCCATTAGTGATGAAGATGTTGTATTAGTACTTTACTAATATGTTTTATTCCACTTTCCAGTTATAATTGTATAAGAAACCATCATAAACTTAGCGTCTTAAAGCCACAACAATCATTTGTTTTACTCACAAATGTGTCACTTGTAAGGGCTCAATGGGGACTATTCATCCTGTTTTTCACAACTAGGGTAGCTTGAAGGCTGGGGTAACTCAATAGCGGGAGGCTGAACTCCTTTAATATTCATTCCTTAATGCTCCTGCTGGTAGATTCTGGTTCTTGGCCACAGTGTCCACATATGGCCTCTCCATGTGGCTGCTTGAGCTTCCTCACAGGATGGCAGCTGGTGCCAAGAGTGAGCATCCCAAGGGAACAAGGTAGAAATGTGTGATATTTTATGACCAAGGCTTGACTTTCCCATATTTTATACCAGTTGAGGCAGTCATAGATTCCATTGAGGTCAAGGAGTTAGAAAATAGACTCGCTGAGAGTCATGTCACCATCACACTGTATCATGAGTATGAGAGATGTAATATGATGGCAATTCTGGGAAAATTCAGTCTCCCATACAGAGTATAATTTGAACTATTTTCAGCCCATGTTTTACCGTCTTCATAATGCTCTATAGTTGTAGTTATATAAGGATACCTCATGTGAGTAGAGACTGCTGGGTGTTTAGATGACCCAAAACAAATGAGAAATCTTCATATGTGCCATTTTCTCTTCCTATAACATTTTTTCTTCCTCTTTCTCTGGGAAGCTTTAACTTACATTTTACATCTTGGCCTAGAAGCTATTCCTTAAGAAGTCTTAATGCCGTATTTCCCAATCATATTCCTCATCACACTTTATTGTCATTGCCTGGTTATGTCTTTGGTAATGAGCGATAATAGTCGAACAAACCATGCCTGTGTTGCTCACCATTCAGTCCTCAGCCCAGGCACCCTGCCTAACACACAGCAGATCATCAGCAGTACACTTATTGATCAAATGGGTGACCAGTGCTGATGAGTTACTGAATACTGAGAGAATTGGTTGATACTTCATAAACAATTCTTGAGCCCTACTTCAACAGAAATAATTGTATTCTATATTGGCGCTGTAAGACGTGGTCTAGTTGGGAAGCTGTGTGGTTCTAATAATAATTTACATTTGGTAGCTATGTTTTTCCTGTGTATTTCTCATGCTTTTCATGCAATGTGATGGTGATGGTGACATGCCTGTCAGTGAGAGTAGCAGATTTTTTTTTCAAGACTATGATCATACCATTGGTACTATTTGGTTATTTTTCCTCATTCAATAATATAAAGTATGCAATGCACTGTGCGTGTGTGTCTGTGTGTGTGTGCGTGTGTGTGTGTGTGTGTCTTTAATCCACATAAGGCTTTTTGATGACTGCATATTATTCGTCATCATTGCTGTATTCTAATTCATTTGACCAGTCCTGTAATTAATTGATGGGCATCCAGTTTGCTTCTAATTTTTCACTTTTTATAAGCATTGCAAAAATGATATTTCTTCATGTGAACTTATTGCATGTGGCATTGAATTACAGAAATAATATTGCTGAATTGAAGACAGGCCCAATTAAAATTTTGACAGAGACTACTAAGTTGTTTTCCCAACCGTCATACAGATTTATATTGCCACCAAGGGCACTTGAAAGGGTTCTATTCATGTTGACACACCCTGGATACTATCAACCTTACCCAATATCTGCCAGTCATTTGGGCAACATAGAATATTCTACTGTTGTTTTTATTTGCATTTCTTTTAAGACCTTGTCTTGAGAATTACGTTTTTTCAACATAAATAAATAAGAACTGTCCAAGGTGACAGTTTTATAGGCTCTCTAAAAACTCCCCAAGTTTCAATAATTTACAGATTTGAATGGTTGAACATCTCTATTGTTCTTAAATATTAAAGTAATAGAAGATTGTAAAAAGAGCTTACACTTTTTATTATATCTGACATTCAATGAGAAACCACTGGAAAGGTTGGAGATTGGGATGAACTGAATTCCCTTATCCTCTTTTCTTCTTATGTCCACTTTTCTATATATTGATAAAGCCTCCATTTTTTTCTGACATTGGAATGGGAAGAGATGTTTTAGTCTTAGTCTAGGTTCAATATTACCAATGTGCATAACATCATATTCAATTTTTGCCAGGCACTTTCTAAGAGATTTCTGATTTGTAGTTGCAGGAATGACTTTCATGATCTATTTTTGGAACCACTATTTGTATTTTTAAAATGATTTGATGACCCTTAAAAAATATTTATGCTATAATTCCAATCGAGTTGATACCATTTGTTTTTAACTGCTTGCTAAAATATTGTGTATGCCACAGGTGAAATGTTTGTGCTTCCCCAAATTCTTATTTTGAAACCTAACGTCCAATGTGATGGTGTCTGGAGGTAGGGCTTTCGTGAGGTGGTAAAATCATTAGGGCTTTACTCTCAGGATATTAGGAGATTAGTGCCCTTATAAAGGAGATCCCAGTGAACTTGCTGGCTCTTTTCTACTACACAAAGACATAATGAAAAGACCACTGTTGATGAACCTGAAAAGAAGCCCTCACTGTCACCAAATTTGCTGGTGCCTTCATCTTGTACTTTTAGCCTCCAGAGCTGTGAGAAATACATTTCTGTTTTGAAAAGCCACCAAGTCTATAGTATCCTGTTATAGCATCCCAAATGGACCAAGAAACATACTGTAGAAAAGTATAGTTGTAACAAATCTGTATAGCTTGATTAATTTTCATAAACCAAACACATACACAAAACCAACACTCAGATAGAGAAACAGAGTTATGACCAGCTGCTAGAAGCCCCATGCTCTCTCAGTCATATTCCACAAGGGAAACCACTATCAGGACTTCTAATAAAATTGATTAGTTTGTCTCTTTTTTGTTTGTTTGTTTTTTGAAATGGACTCTTACTCTGTTACCCAGGCTGGAATGTAGTGATGCGATCTCAGTTCACTGCAACTTCTGCCTCCCAAATTCAAGCAATTCTCATGCCTCAGCTTCCTGAGTAGCTGGGAGTACAAGCGCGTACCACCATGCCAAGCTAATTTTTGTATTTTTACTAGAGATGGCGTTTTGTCATGTTGGCCAGGCTGGTTTCAAACTCCCGGCCTCAAGTGATCCACCTGCCTCTGCCTCCGAAAATGCTGGGATTACAGGCATGAGCCACTGCATCTGGCCTGTTCTTTATATAAATGGAATCATACAGGGTGTACTCTTTTGTGTCTGTCTGGGACTCTGTCTTTTTGAATACTGTACTAGATCAACAGCTAACGTTTGGCAAACATTATGCACCAGGTACTTTTCTAAGCACTCGTATGTGTTATATTAAGCACAGGTGTGTTAACTATGGATTATATGGAAATGTTTTAAGTTTTTCTTTGAAGTAACTTTATAGCTTGTATATTGATATCAAATATACATACATATCTAATTTATATATTTTCTTTTTTGTAAATAATTTCTTAGGAACCTCTTCAGAGCCATAATTGCAAAACGAGCTCCCCATCAGCAATCTTTGCAATTGAAGTTTGTAATTATCCTTTAAAAAGACACGTTAAAATGCTCTTACTACTCTAAGTAGTTATGCCCTCAAATATATCATATTAAGTTGAGCACTTAAAATTAAAGCTATAAAGCTTTGGTGATGCCCAGATAAATCAGTGCTCCAGTTCACCCCGGGTGAGAAGGGCCGTGGGGATTAAACAGCCCCCCTGTCCATTTCCTTTTTAGGAAATGATGACCTATCGGAGAGAACATAAATCACTCCTCTTCCCAAATTAGATTAAAATCATGAGCTTTAAAACTTGCTTTTACCTACAGACACTAATATTAGACTTGTGGCTTTGTCATTTCCCCACAGGGGCAGCTTGTGCTGGTACTTACAGGACAGAAAAGTTCTGTTTCTATTACTGAAGAGGTTGAACCCTCTACTGAAGCTAATTCCAAACAAAGTAGGCACCATATCTTCTTTCAAAAGATCCCGTGGGGGAATAATTGCAAAGAGATGCTGTAAGTAGGTAATTACATGTATGACTCTACCCAACGAACCTGCTTTCTGCCTCATTTATACTTAGATTTCTCTCTCTCTTTTTGTCAAAAGGCATATCTAGCCTTATTTATCTGACTACCCTGCACAGAATTTTCTCATCATGTAAGTGTAGGTCACTAGAAAATAGTATTTCTTTGAAAACGTGTCTGATAACAAACAAACAAAAAATGGTTAGAATCACTGCTAAATATGAAGAATTCTATTTTCCAATGCTAAAAATGCACTTCAGTTCCAGAAAGACTTGAACTCACACCCTACTTTGCAAAATGCTTCAGCCATTCAACCCCTGATGCTCTGTGCATAAACAAAGTTTAGAAGTTCTACAAGCAATGGGGATGCTAGAATTGGACCTTGATGTCTCCCTCTTTTTTTCTTTTCTTTTTCTTTTTTTTTTTTGGTGTTGACTAGGAATTAAGATGGCCTTAGGTATTAGTACGTTTTCATGCTGCTGATAAAGATGTATCCAAGACTGGATAATTTATAAAGAAAAGAGGTTTAATGGACTCATTTCCATGTGGCTGAGAGGCCTCACAATCATGGCAGAAAGCAAAAGACAGGTCTTACATGGCAGCAGACAAGAAAGAAAATGAGAGCCAAATGAAAGGGGGAACTCCTTATAAAAAACATCAGATCTCATGAGACTTATTTACTACCATGAGAACAGTGTGGGGAACCACCCCCATGATTCATTATTTCTCACAGGGTCCCTCCACAACATGTGGGAATTATGGTAGCTACAATTCAAGATGAGATTTGGGTGGGGACACAGCCAAACCATATCACCTTACAAGTTCCATGTCTAGTACAGAGCTTGCCCCTAAGTGGAAGTTCAGAAAGTGTCTTCAGAATAAAAAGGGGCCCACGGTTAAGGCCTCTTGTAAATTCTACACTGACTTGTGGGGGGAAAAAAATCACTGTAGTTAGTGGGAAGAATGTGGCTTCTTTGCTTAGGACAGATGTGGATTTACTGGCTGAAGGAAGGCTTCACAGAAGGCATTCTACATTAGTGGTCAAAAACATGCTTTTGAGTCATACATATGTAGGCAAATAATTTTAAAGATTATTGCTATATTTTTAGTGTAAGTGTGTCCTGCCCAGCATTGGTACCTACTTATTCTTAAAAAAAAAATGTCTATTTGAGATTCAAATGTACCTGGGCACCTTATTATTGTGTTTGTTTGTTTGCTTTGAAATCCTTACTCAGTCACACTAGTCCCATTTTTGTAATGTTTAGATTTTAGGCAACAACTGCTAAAGAAGTAAAGAGATTATTTTTCAAGAGTCATGTGAGTTTGGCTGCCCGTAGCTGATCTATTACAGAAAAATCTTAACATTTTCCACAACTTTTCCGTTAAAATAGAGGATGAGATATTGCTAAAGGATTGACAGAGCTTCCCAAGACAAAACATATGGACAGAATGGAAACTATGATCCAGCCAGTCCAGTGAGGTAGACTCAAGATCAGGTATATAAACTTTACTGAAAAATGTGGTTTTTCTCATGGGACAATGTTTACCTGAGTTTACTCAGGAAGGACCAACCTTGGAAATCATTCAGAAAACTGGTTCTTGAGCCGGTGATTCTCAAACTTGAGTGTTTATCAGAATCACCTATAGCAAGAATCCCCAACCTCTGGGCCATGGACCACAGCAAGAGAGTGAGCAATAACCCCCCGAGCTCCTCCTCCTGTCAGATCGGCAGTGGCATTAGATTCTCATAGTGAAGTGGCTCCATTGTCTGGGATACATACCCTGGGGTTTGTTGTTGCATACCAGGAAAAGTTAAGACATGGACACACACACTGAGTTTAGGAGTGGAGGTTTAATAGGCAGAAAAGAAGAGAAAGAGAAATAGCTTCCTTAATAGAGGAATGAGTCTTTGAACAGAAAAGACCGGCGGGCAGCAGATGCGCTGAATTTTATAGTCAGGTTTGAGGAAGCAGCGTCTGATTTACATAGTGCTCACAGATTGGGTCCTTCAGGTATGATGTTTACATAGGGGATGGGGAAAGCTGGTCATCCCACCCTAATCTTATGAAAATGGGCTTTCCAGTTGATCAGCACCATCTTGTCTGCTTCTTAATGTACAAGTGGCTGGCAGAGAAAGGAAGATGGAGCCGCCATCTTGAACATGTCTAGTCCTTAGTTCCTGCTAGCATTTACCCATGCAAGCTCCCAGCTTGCTTCTCTATGTCTGCAGCTTGACTTTACATTTTCTTTGTTAGAAAATGATTTGGGGTGGAAGTGTAAATTAGTTCAACCATTATGGAAGACAATGTGGCGATCCCTCACGGATCTAGAAATAGAAATTCCGTTTGACCCAGCAATCCCATTACTGAGTATATACCCAAAGGATTATAAATCATTCTATCATAAAGACACTTGCACACGTATGTTCATTGCAGCACTGTTTATGATAGCAAAGACCTGGAACCAACCCAAATGCCCATTGATGATAGACTGGACAAAAAAAATGTGGCACATATACACCATGGAATACTATGCAGCCATAAAATATGATGAGTTCATGTCCTTTGTAGAGACATGGATGAACCTAGAAACCATCATACTCAGGAAACTGACACAATAACAGAAAACCAAACACCACAGGTTTTCACTCATAGGTGGGTGATGAACAATGAGAACACTTGGGAACAGGGGAAGGGAACAACACTTAAAGGGCTAGGTGGGGGAGGGAGGTGGAGGGGAGCAGTGGACAGCAGGGTGGGGGCAGGGAGGATGGGAGAGATAACACCAGGAGAAATGTCTGATGTAGGCGATGGGGGTGGGGGGGGTAGGGGGATGGAGACAGCAAACCATCATGGCATGTATGTACCTATGCAACAATCATGCAGGATGCAGGATGTGCACATGTAACCCAGAGCCCAAATACAATAAAAAAGAAAAAGAAAATGATTTGGGGTTGTTTTTCATTAAAAAGAAAAGGCTTACCGAAGACTCCCATGACCTTAGCATCTGCCTATGTAATTTATTCTTAACTCCTGTATCAATAGGAGCGTGAACCCTATTGTGAATTGTGCATGTGAGGGATCTAGATTGTGTGCTCCTTATGAAAATCTAATTTCTGATGATCCGAGGTAGAACAGTTTCATTCCGAATCCATCCCAACCACCAACTTTCCCGATCCCATGGAAAAATTAGCTTCCACAAAACTGGTTCTTGGTGCTAAAAGGTTGGGACACTGCTGATCTATAAGGTTTATTAAAATAGTAGCCCCGCTCCCACCTTTAGCATTTTTAACTCAGAAGTTCAGGGATATGAGGTCTGAGAATTTGCATTTCTATCAAGTTCCCCCAGTGGTGATGCTCCTTTAGACCGTAACGTTCATATTGAAACATTTGTTCTACCTACAGATGCCAATGACCGAGGCATATGTTGAGTGAGCACTGGGAGAATAAGTAGAATCAACTCTACTTGAGTGCGTTGCCCACACAACTGCTCATACTTGTGTGTATTTAGGAAAAGAACAGGTGATGAGTGGAGGGGTGACACTTGGCGTAACCATTTGCCTGTAGATCTTCATGGACTCCTCCCAGAGTTCACTTTTGAAGTCTGTGATATTGTGGTGCCAAGACCACCTTTATCAGGGCCTCTGGGGTCATGGTCCTGGGCTGCGACCTCAGCACAACATCAGCACAACAAAAACAAGGGTGGTATTTAGGCTCTTGTCAAGACCTCATGCATCGTTAAACACAGGGCAACTGGAGAGCTCTCGATTCTGTTTTAAGAAAATAGAAATAGTAACTAGCATTAAACTGAAGCCACAAACCCCTGTTCCCTGCTGATACGGTAGTCACACTCACTGTTGCATTGTTTTTCTTTTTTCTGGTGCAACTATAGTACAAGCCATGACTCATGCTATGTGCCAGCCTCACAGATATACATAAACATTCACAATCAGGTTTCCAAAGCTGTTTCCTTAACTTCCCTTTGTTGCCATTTTTCTTTTCATTGGAGGTTGGGTGTGTCAGTCTTTAATTGAGGCTATTTTTTCTCTGTCTCTCACACACACACGCACACACACGCACACACGCACACACGCACGCACACACAATCTAGCTGAATCATGAATTCCGTGAGAACAGAGTCAGCGTCCATGTATTTTCTCAGAGATCTCTTCCTAACTTTAATGCCACACCTACTTATGGCAGATACACAAAATGTGTGACTGAATGAATGAATAAACATGTGTATTACTGCAAGCCAGTTGCAAAAACACATATATTGTTGTAAACAAGAGGTTACCTGTTGATCCTTCCTGTGTTATCTCTGAACTTCAGTAACTTCATTTTTGCTATAAACAAAACGTGGGTAATCTTGAATCAAGCGTCAGTGATATCTGTGTATCCACATATAACGTATTTTATAGCAAAGATCATATTCTAATGATTTGTAGATTTAATGTTCATTCATCCTATCTATCACATTTATTTTTAAATGTTTCTAAACAGCTTATTAAAGTACAATTACATGAAGGTAAAAAAATTTTTAAAGACATGTAATAAAAAAGGACAATGATTGGATATAGTTATTCAAATGTAGCACTTAATTTACTTTGAGTTTGTACTTAACCATGTAAAAACAGAATTGTGTTAGCTTAAATAATTTTCATTGTTTAATTAAAAGAAGAAGAAAAAAAGCAGCGGCAGCAGCAGTAGCAACAACACGCCAATAAACGGAAAGATAATACTTTTTCCCCTTGGCATTTATTTCTGGGAGGAATGTATCTTAAGAGCCTTTACTGAAAAGGGCATTGAGTTACATAGGGAATAGCTTTTTCAACAGCTATTTTTCCAGGGGTGTAAAAACAGTCTTTGCCTGCCTCCTTTGTATATCTTACCTCAGTAAAGACATGAAAAGGAATCGTGGTAAGGTGAATGCATTCCTACAGAGAGCTAAGCTTCCTGGCAATTTGACTTGATTCAGGAGTACAACTCAGTAAACTGAGCGGATTAAATGATCAATGTTTCTTTTAGATTAGCCCTCTCGAATATCAATGGTTCCTGCCAGTCTTAGAGGAGCTAATGAGGTGATTTCAATATTGAGCTTTTGACAGAGTGTCTGAAGTATAAAAAGTCTGTGGTGTTAGAAAGATGTCTCAACTTAAGCATGACATCACCCGGCATCAGCATGGGCCTTCTGAGAGGCTACAGTTGTCCAAAGTGTAAGAGACTGGTCCAGTGGGGACACATGGGATGACATGGGTTTGTGTGTGTCTTAATTGCAGTCCTTGAGAAGAGACTAGCATGTGAGTGTGTATGGTTTATTTAAAAGGTGCAGGAAGCATCAGTACTGTTCACAAGAAAAGGAGTGAGGAAGGAGAATTAAGGTAGGGTGCACTATTAAGATATGGTAGGCAACTAAAGTTTAATTCCGTGAGAAAACTCTGCAAATAATGTAGAAGACACAGTTCAGAGTTATCCCCTCCTGAGGAAGGAGGAAGCTGGGATATTGATACACCTGTTCCATTCATTTGGGGGTATTTACTTCAGTGCTCTTGGTTGAGGACTACTCCCAGAAAAAGGGTGTTGATTTGGGGGCACTTCCCCACCAGACGGGCATCATATCTGCCACATACACAGGCAGATTTGTCTTCTGTGGTTCTGAGAAAAGCCTTCAGACACAGAACTAAAGATCCTGTAACGGGAGGTTGTCTGGAGCACAGTGAAGTGGGATGGAGTCTGAGGAATTTGGCAAGACACTGACAGCATCTCCTCTGGTATGAAAAATGGCATTAGAAAGCAGCGGTCACACGGCCAGGTGTGGTGGCTCATGTCTGTAATCCCAGAACTTTGGGAGGCTGAGGTAGGTGGATCACCTAAACTCAGGAGTTCGAGACCAGCCTGGGCAACATGGTGAAACCCTGTCTGTACTAAAAATACAAAAATTAGCTGGATGTGGTGGCATGCACCTGTAGGTGTATTCACCAATTTTCACGCTGCTGATAACCACATACCCAGTACTGGGTAATTGATAAGGAAAAAGAGGTTTAACGGACTCACAGCCGTCACAATCATGGTGGAAGGCAAAGAGGAGCAAAGCCATGTCTCACATGGCAGCAGGCAAGAGAGAATGAGAACCAAGCGAAAGGGGTCTCCCCTTATAAAATCATCAGATCTCATGAGACTTAATTCACTACCATGAGAAAAGCATGAAGGAAACTGCCCCCATGATTCAATTATCTCCCCACCAGGTCCCTCCCACAATGTGTGGGAAGTGTGAATTCAAGATGAAATTTGGGTGGGGACACAGCCAAACCATATCAATAGGTCAAATACAAAGCCTGACATATGGAGAGGAAGTCCTCACTATAAATCCTGGTTTGGTCACTTGAATATGTTGCCTTGAGCAAATTATTCCTTTGCAGAATCTCAGTTTTTACACCTGTAAAATGGAGACGTCAAAAATTAACAATCACCTCAGGGAGTAATTCTGACCCACTGGAATTAGCTAATGAACATCACTGTTTTGCTTGGTGGTAAGGTTAAGTGCAAACCTTAGTAGTTGTGATTGTGGTTGCTGCTGTGGTCATTACTAATTACTCCATAGATTCATTTGGGTTTTGCAATCAGTTTGATGCCTTGTTCCATAGTTTCTTTTTTACTTCCAGATTTGGCCCAGGTAAAGTTGGCAAAGCAAGGAGAGTTGGATTCTTCTTACCTACTTCCCCTTAGCTGGCTCCTACTTCATACGTCTGTCAAGATGTTTGTAGAAAACTAATCAGCATCTACGTTTGTTTTCTAATTTTCTTTTGCTCACACATACCATGGCCACTTGATTAGCAATCAGTGCTGTGTTGGCAGGCACATACAGCCCCTATTCCTCCTAATCAGAGATGTAGGAAGCAAATGCTGGTGTTTAAAGGGAACCCTTTTTTGAGCTCTTGTCCCATGACTCCTAATTGTTGTATTTCTCAAACTCAACCCAGCTGCAAGCTTTATTAGGGAAACATTTATTCAGATAAAAGCCTCAGTTATGAAGAGGGGTAATTATTTTGCAAATGTGTTTGAATCACTGTATGCTATGGTGCAACTCATCCCCAAATGGAGAAGGTGCACATTTGGGCTGAAATATTGCTTTGTAGATGGACAATACAACAAGCATATGACTGGAAACTTCTGGCAAACGATAGGAAAATGGTCCAGTGAAAAGACACCAGTAAAAATGAGAGATTACAAAAAAAAAGTGATCAGGAAGCTCTGAAAGCTGACCAGAGTGAACAAAATGCCTAAATTCCATTCATTCACTTTTATTTATTTATTTATTTATTTATTTATTTATTCATTTTCCTTTGAATATTTTTGGGCTCCTATTATATACTTTGCTCTCAAAGAATTCAGTGTTTTAGTTGGGTCACAGCAATGAAAATACATTAACTGCATGCCAACTGGGATCTCCCATTCTGTGAAATCCTGATAGCATTGGACCAAAACCTTGTTCCTTGTTCCATGCCTTGAGAATACTCAGTGATATCTATGACATTTCTGGAATTTCACAGGGGTGGGTGCTCACCTACCAGGGGTCCCCTCTAGCTCTAAGATCAGCTTCTGCTTATTTAGTTGTTTTGTTTTGTCATCTTCACATGCACAATCCACGTGTAGAAAATAGTCCTTCCCTTTACTTTGTCCACCAAAATTTACGTAAAGCATTGTGTGGATAGCACACTTTATTGAAATTCTAGAAAGTTGTATTTGGAGATTGTATCAACTCCCAGTGTAATATTAAACATGACTACTCTTTTTTTTTAATTATTATACTTCAAGTTCTGGGGTACATGTGCAGGTCGTGCAGCACTGTTACATAGGTATACACATGCCATGGTGGTTTGCTGCATCCATCTCCCTGTCACCTACATTAGGTATTTCTCCTAATGTCGTCTCTCCCCCAATCCCCTTACCCCCTGCTATGCCTCCACTAACCCCCAACCCCCAACAGGCCCCAGTGTATGATGTTCCTCTCCCTGTGTTCACGTGTTCTCATTGTTTAACACCCATTTACGAGAGAGAACATGTCATGTTTGGTTTTCTGTTCTTGTGTCAGTTTGCTGAGAATGATGGTTTCCAGTTTCATCCATGTCCCTGTAAAGACATGAACTCATCCATTTTTATGGCTGCATAGTATTCCATGGTATATATGTGCCACATTTTCTTTATCCAGTCTATCATTGATGGGCATTTGGGTTGGTTCCAAGTCTTTGCTATTGTAAACAGTGCCACAATGAACATAAGTGTGCTTGTGTCTTTATAATAGGACAATTTATAATCTTTTGGGTATATATTCACTAATGAGATTGCTGAGTCAAATGATATTTTTATTTCTAGATCCTTGAGGAATCACCATGCAGTCTTCCACAATGGTTGAGTTAATTTACACTCCCACCAACAGTATAAAAGCATTCTTATTTCTCCACATCCCCCGCCAGCATCTGTTGTCTCCAGATTTTTTAATGATTGCCATTCTAACTGGTGTGACATGATATGTCAGTGTGGTTTTGATTTGTATTTCTCTAATCACCAATGATGATGAACACTTTTTCATATGTTTGTTGGCTGCATAAATGTCTTCTTTTGAAAAGTGTCTGTTCATATCCTTTGCCCACTTTTTGATGGGGTTGTTTTTTCTTGTAAATTTGTTTTAAGTTCTTTGTAGATTCTGGATATTAGCCCTTTGTCAGATAGGTAGATTGCAAAATATTTTTCCCATTCTGTTGGTTGCCAGTTTACTCTAATGATTTTTCTTTTGCTGTGCAGAAGCTCTTAAGACTAATTAGATCCCATTTGTCTATTTTGGCTTTTGTTGCCCTTGCTTTTGGTGTTTTAGTCATTAGTCCAAGTGTATGCCTATGTCCTGAATGGTATTGCCTAGATTTTCTTCTAGAGTTTTTATGGTGTTAGGTCTTATGTTTAAAACTTTAATCCATCTAGAGGTAATTTTTGTGTAAGGTGTCAGGAAGGGGTCCAGTTTCGAGCTTTCTGCACATGGCTAGCCAGTTTTCCCAACACTATTTATTAAACAGGGAATCCTTTCCTCATTGCTTATTTTTGTCGGCTTGTCAAAGATCAGATGGTTGTAGATATGTGGCATTCCTTCCAAGGCCTCTGTTCTGTTCCATTGGTCTGTATTTCTGTTTTTTATAACAGTATCATGCTATTTTGACTACTGTAGTGTTGTAGTTTGAAGTCAGGTAGTGTGATGCCTCCAGCTTTGTTCTTTTTTGCTTAGGATTATCTTGGCTATCTTTTGGTTAGCCAAGACAATCGGGCTCTTTTTTGGTTCCATATGAAGTTTAAGGTGGTTTTCTTCCAGTTCTGTGAAGGTCAATAGTCACTTGATGGGGATAGCATTGAATCTATAAATTACTTTGGGCAATATGGCCATTTTCACAATATTGATTCTTCCTAACCATAAACATGGAATGTTTTTTCATCTGTTTGTGTCCTCTCTTTATTTGCTTGAGCAGTGGTGTGTAGTTCTCCTTGAAGAGGTCCTTAACCCCCCTTGTTAGTTGTATTCCTAGGTATTTTATTCTCTTTGTAGCAATTGTGAATGGGAGTTCACTCATGATTTGGCTCTCTGTTTGTCTGTTACTGGTGTATAGGAATGCTTGTGATTTCTGTACATTGATTTTGTATCCTGAGGCTTTGCTGAATTTGCTTATCAGCTTAAGGAGATTTTGGGCTGAGACAATGGGGTCTTCTAAATATACAATCATGTCGTCTGCAAATAGAGACAGTTCGGCTTCCTTTTCCGAATTGTATATCCTTCATATCTTTTTCTTGCCTGATTGCTCTGGCCAAAACTTCCAATACTATGTTGAATAGGAGTGGTGAGAGAAGGCACCCTTGTCCAGTGCTAGATTTCAAAGGGAATGCTTCCCGTTTTTGCCCATTCAGTCTGATATTGGCTGTGGGTTTGTTATAAATAGCTTTCATTATTTTGAGATACATTCCATCAATACCTAGTTTATCGAGAGTTTTTAGCATAAAGGGCTGTTGAATTTTGTCAAAGACCTTCTCTGCATCTGTTGAGATAATCATGTGGTTTTTGTCTTAGGTTCTGTTTACATGATGGATTACTTTTATAGATTTGCGTATGTGGAATCAGCCTTGCATCCCAGGATGAAGCCAACTTGATCGTGATGGATAAGCTTTTTGATGTGCTGTTGGATTTGGTTTGCCAGTATTTTATTGAAGATTTTTGCATCAGTGTTCATGGATATTGGTCTGAAATTTTCTTTTTAGTTGTTTCTCCACCAGGTTATGGTATCAGGATGATGTTAGTCTCATAAAATGAGTTAGAGAGGATTCCTTCTTTTTGTATTGTTTGGAATAGTTTCAGAAGGAATGGTACCAGCCCCTCTTTGTACCTCTGGAAGAATTTGGCTGTGAACCCATCTGGTCCTGGACTTTTTTTGGTTGGTAGGCTATTAATTGCTGCATCAACTTCAGACTTTGTTATTGGTCTTTTCAGGGATTCAGCTTCTTCCTGGTTTAGTCTTGTGAGGGTGTAAGTGTACAGGAATTCATCTGTTTCTTCCAGGTTTACTGGTTGTATTGCATAGAGATGTTTGTAGTGATCTCTGACGGTAGTGTGTATTTCTGTGGAATCGGTGGTGATATGCCCTTTATCATTCTTTATTGCATCTATTCGATTCTTCTCTCTCTCTTTTTAATTAGTCTGGCTAGCAGTTTATTTTGTTGATCTTTTCAAAAAACTAGCTCCTGGATTCATTGATTTTTTGAAGAGTTTTTTTGTGTCTCTATCTCCTTCATTTCTGTTCTGATCTTAGTTATTTCTTGTCTTCTGCTAGCTTTTGAATTTGTTTGTTCTTGCTCCTCTAGTTCTTTTAATTGTGACAATAGTGTGTCAATTTTAGTTATTTCCTCACTTCTCATGTGGGCATTTAATGCTATAAATTTCCCTCTAGACACTGCTTTAAATGTCCCAGAGATTCTGGTACATTGTGTCTTTGTTGTCATTGGTTCCGAAGAACATCTTTATTTCTGCCTTCATTTCATTATTTATTCAGCAGTCATTCAGGAGCAAGTTGTTCAGTTTCCATGTAGTTGTGTGGTTCTGAGTAAGTTTCTTAATCTTGAGTTCTAATTTGATTTCACTGTGGTCTGAGAGACTGGTTGTTATGATTTCTGTTCTTTTGCATTTGCTGAGGAGTGATTTACTTCCAATTATGTGGTCAATGTTAGGGTAAGTGTGATGTGGTACTGAGCAGAATATGTATTCTGTGGATTTGGGGTGGAGAGTTCTGTTTGTCCAGATCTGAGTTCAAGTTCTGGATATCTGGTTAATTTTCTGTCTTGTTGATCTGTCTAATATTTACAGTGGAGTGTTAAGGTCTCCCAGTATTATTGTGTGGGAGTCTAAGTCTCTTTGTAGGTCTCTAAGGACTTGCTTTATGCATCTGGGTGCTCCTGTATTTGGTGCATATATATTTAGGATAGTTAGCTCTTCTTGTTGCATTGATCCCTTTACCATTATGTAATGCCTTCTTTGTCGCTTTTGATCAACTAATGGGCAAAACAACCAGCTAGTATCAAAATGGCAGGATCAAATTCACACATAACAATATTAAACTTAAATGGAAATGGGCTAAATGCCCCATTCAAAAGACACCGACTGGCAAATTGGATAAAGAGTCAAGACTTATCAGTGTGCTGTATTCAGGAAACCCATCTCACGTGCAAAGATACACAAAGACTCAAAAGGTTGGAGGGAGATTTACCAAGCAAATGGAGGGCCAAAAAAAAAAAAAAAAAGCAGAAGTTGCAGTCCTAATCTCCAATAAAATGGACTTTAAACCAATATGGCTACTCTTAAATGTCCTCCAGGCGCCAGGCACATTTTCTTTGTTGCTTGTACCCAGCTCTCTATCTCTTACCACCTCCCAGTTTTCTTTTCCCATCTTTGTTCCCATTTCTCCTCCTCTTAATTTTCCACCCAGTATGTGGGGGGCCGTGTACATGGTATGAGTATACTATATTCTTGCTCCCTCATCGACTTCCAATCTCAAGCACTTATATCCATACCCAGCAAGTTGTTCTCCCAAATGTAACAGTTCTTTTCCATTTAAAAGAAACTTCCCTCAGTGATGATTCAAGGAGTTCTTCAGATATCCTGACTATAAGTCTTCATCAGATATTTGAATTACATGTCTCTTCTCTTTGTGTCTTGTCTTTCACTTTCTTAATGGTATCATGTGATAAACAGATGTTCTACATTTTAATGAAGGCCAATTATTTATTTTTCCTATTAGAGCTATTCCTTCTTGTGTTCTGTTTAAGAAATAGTTGCATACTACAAGGTCGTAAACATTCTCCACTAGGTTTTCTAAAAGCTTGGTTTTCTTAGGTTTCATGATTAATTTTCATCTTAAATTAATTTTATGTATGGTGTGAGGTAGAGGTCAAGATGTATGATTTTTTTTCCAGTTGTTCCAGCACAATTTATTGAGAAGATCACCCTTTCCGTCACTGAATTGCAGCCATAAATCAACGAATATGTGTGATCTATTTCTGTACTCTCTTTCCCTGGTCTTTGTATTTAACCTTGTGCCAATACAAGGGTGGTAAATTTTAATCATTTTCCTTTTTACATATGCATTTAAAAATATCCTGTAATAAGGGCTCTGATAATAGAAATATGGACTGTAACACACACCAGAGGATTTAACCTTAAGGAGAAGGGTCAGAGCTGGCTTTCTGAGTGGATGTGTCATTAAGGTAGAGAAGCACTTCACAGGTCTGCATTCTAGGGCATACTCTATGTGGTAGTTTTCTCACTTTATGATGGGTCCTGTGATCTGATTAATGTAAACCATGCTATATGTGCACTGGCCTGGAATAGATAGTGACAATAAAACAAGGAAAATGCCCAAGAAGAGGTGAAATAACCTCATTGTAAAGATGTGAAATTAGAGTTTAAAGAGAACATGCCATATGCCCAAGGTCACAGAATTGATGAGCTATAATATTGGGATTGGAATTCAGGTTTCCCGATAGATCCACCCTCTTTCCATGACACTGCATTGCCTCTAGGTACAAATGCTCAAAGTTGCTGAGCTATAATGTGATGCTTGGATTTGTACTCAGTTCTATGTAACTTCAAAGTCTGTGCTCTACCCACTATCTTTGATTACCTCCTTAGAAAAGGTGAATTTATTTGTATGCCTAACTAACAATGAGCTAATTGATTCTAATTTTAATATGATAATTCTGCCTTAACACTATCAATATGTGTCCAAAAAATCTTATGGTGCATGACTAATTGCACTTTTGAATCATATACATTTAATTACATGTTTGATTTGAGAGTTTAGCATTTACAATTATTGCCATTTCCCACTAACTGAGCTTCCGTTCTACCACTCTAATTGTCTTGGTTGCAGACTTTTTTTATCTTGCATAGAAAAGAAATAATGGCATCACTTCTTTTCCGTATTTTATGTATTATATGTTGCTTTAGCATCATGAGCCAGATATGATGGTATTGACTAGATAGGTTCTCATAATGTACCTTTTGCAGGAGAGACTGTTAAAGCAGAATTTTGGTGAAATGACTGAAATGCATGAGAATGATTTTTTCTTCTGGCATGTAAACCTAAGCATCCAATAGTGAAAGTTTATATGACGCAAATGGAAAAAGAATTCATGATAAAAGGTGTGATCATTGGCGTAAGACCCTGAAAATCCTTTCTGGGTGAAATAGGCCCTTTCTTCATTTCATGGGAGACTCTGACTGACTTGGGTTTTATCAGGCAATGTATGTCTGCTACAATATCTGTGGATAAAACCACCAGCCCCTATCAAGTCAATCAAATATTTATTGAGCACTTATTATGTCCAGGACACTTTGGGGAACAAAGAAATATAACCCTGGTCTTTCCCTTCAGGCTGTATCAGTTGAGATACAATTTGGACTGCCGCAATCAATTACACAGATGTCTCTCAAGCTGGTATTCAACATTTCCACTTGCTTGGTGGAAACAAGTCAAAATGCACTTAATATGACTTAGTTTTCTTTGTCAGATGATCCACTTGCCAAGTCATTGAGGTTCAGAGTTTCTTGCATCTTATGCAATTATCAGCTTCAGCTGACTCTGCAAACTGTCGAGAAAGAGGGCCCAGGCAATATTGCCCTCTGCATCTTATTTGGGTCTTGCTTTCTCTGCAGTGAATACACTTAAATAGCCCTTTATGAACCAAGTCCCCTTGAGATTAAGTATTTAATGTCTCTTGATCTGCAGCCTTAGGAAATAACCCAAGTCATTACTCAGTCATTATGTAATTCATTACTGTCATTAGAGATCAAGAGAATCCTCTTAAGAGAACTGAGAATATAAGGCAAACCTCGCCTCTCTTTGTGCAGCATGATTCACAGACCGTGGAAGGGCCCTGATTTGGAGTCCCATTTATGGGATTTGGTTTTATGACACTCTCCAGTCCCAGGCTTCTAGTATGACCTGCAGAGGCGTTGCTTAACCTGGTGGAAAATGGATTACTACTCAACGTATTTACCGATACTGTGTGTCTGTAGTGGGCTTTAGTAGACTCCTTTAAGGGATTGTTGATTTCTTAACAGGACAGGGCAATTGGTCAGGAAGGTTATGCATAAGGGAGCTGCTTTTTCTAGACCGAGTTGAGGGTCAGGGATTGCTTCCCAGGGGACATTTGGCAATTAATGTCTGGAGATGACTTTTTGTTCTAATAGTATGGACCAGAAGTGGGAGGAGAACCAGCATCTAGTGGGTGGAGGCAAGGGGTGGTGATAACATCCTACAGTATGCAAGACTGTCCATCACTGCAGAATTATCTGGCCCAAAATTTCAATAGTGCCACTGTTGAGAAAACTTGGGTACCTGCCAATCACTGCTCCCTTCTTAAACTACACGTTTCTTCATAGGCCCTTGTGAATTTATTTGTTTTATTTGATGAGAGAGAGACTGATGTCTGCCTTTCTTTCTTTCTTTCTTTCTCCTCTCTCTTTCTTTCTTTCTCTTCCTTCTTTCCTTCCTTCCTTCCTTTTCCTTCTTTCCTTCCTTCCCTCCCTCCTTCCCTCTTTCTTTCTTTCTCCTCTTTCTTTCTTTCTTTCTCCTCTTTCTCCTCTTTCTTTCTCTCTCCGCTTTCTCCTCTTTCTTTCTTTCTCCGCTTTCTCCTCTCTCTTTATTTCTTTTCTTTCTCCCCTCTCTTTCTTTCTCTTCCTTCTTTCCTTCCTTCCTTCCTTTTCCTTCTTTCCTTCCTTCCCTCCCTCCTTCCCTCTTTCTTTCTCCTCTTTCTCCTCTCTTTTTTCTTTCTCCTCTTTCTCTTCTCTTTCTTTCTTTCTCCTCTTTCTCCTCTTTCTTTCTTTTCTTTCTCCCCCTCTCTTTCCTTCTCTTCCTTCTTTCCTTCCTTCCTTTTCCTTCTTTCCTTCCTTCCCTCCCTCCTTCCCTCTTTCTTTCTTTCTCTCCCTCTCTCTGTCTCTGTCTCTCTTTTTCTTTCTACCTGCCTACCACTTATCTATTCCCTACTTCATTACACAAGGTATTAGGTAAAGCAGGTATATAAATAACACTCAGTAACGCTGTTAAGAGAAATTTTAAAAAATACATGGGGGAAATACAAATTAAAGTAGGGAGTAGCAACTGTAGAAACTGTATTACACTGGTAATCTGACGGTCTGACTTAAAATTGCTGTCATTTTCTTTGCACTTCCTGATAGCCAAACCAAAAATAGAAACAGTCATTATAGTTTGTTTTGTTATCCATGAGGAGAAAACAGATTAGAGAAAGCTTTTACTAGTACAAAGACGTTTCTCATGTGGAACTTAATGTAAGTAGGGGTTGGCAAAGGACAAGATAGTAAATATTTTCAGCTTTGTGGGCCATGAAGTTTCTGTGGCAGTTACTCAGCTGTGGCCTTGAAGTCTCAAAAGTGTTCATAGACAATATGGAAACAATTGGGCATGACTGTGTTGTAATACACCTTTAGACAGCAGTGGGTCAGATTTGGCTTTGGGGCCATCATTGGTCAACCCTCAGTGTAGGTCTTCAGGAACACTCCCGGATCAGGTAAGAAATGGATATTAAGATGATGTTTCCTCAGTCACTGAGTGAAACTGAAAGCTTTCCCTTACAGGGTGCCAAACAAGACCTCGTAGTTTCTACAAGGATGGAAGAATAATAATAATAAAAACAAAATGTCTTTTTAGGGCATTTACTGCGATGTACATCAACAATTGTGTATTTTTTTGTTTGTTTTTGTTTAGTTTTGCTTTGGGTGACACCCTTTCTCATTTGCTGTGAAGATACCGGAGGATGATAAACTCCTTTTTCTCCTATATGACGTCTCATCTGCAAGGAAAGAAAATTTCAGTCCGCTTCTTCCATCTTGCTGAATATGTAAAGGGTATTGAGACAAGGCATTGTAATAGGTCAAAGGTATTATTACCCTAAAAAATATCTCCTAAGTTTTAGGCACGTGGAGGCACCAAGTTAGGGAGCCACGATAAGACAGCTACCTGAAGACTCTTCCCTGGGTCGTTTCCTAAGGATAGTCTCAGTTCCTTTGGTGGCCACAGTTTGGCTGTCCCTTCCTCTGTGAATTCCTCTATCACCCTTTGGAGGAAGGATGTGGTCTTCACCTTTGGCCTTCCATATGTTTTGTAATTCTGAATTTTATAGCACTTCTCCTGGCATCTTATAACTTTTATATTTCTCTTTCCCCCCAATCAACTGAACTTCTTGAGGGGGGAGTATGAGTCTTTCTCATCTTATACCCTCCCCTGTGTCTATTGCAACATGTAGAGCAGATTAGATTTCCATAACTGTTTGTTGATTAAATTAATGACTAAGTAGATGGATGGATAGATACATGGATTAAGGGAGGGAGGGAGAGAGAAAGAGAGGGATGGATAAATGGATGTAGGAGGGAGGGATGGAAGGATGGAATAATGGAGGGAAGAACATCATCAGCTTCTCAAAAATGTAAGTCCTTCCTAACGTAAGTAGCGATATTACTTATGAGATATTTTACTGATAGTCAAACACTCTGATTAAACTTGTCCTATTTCCTCATATAAAATTAAGTTTAATATTCATTCAAGCCAAGTGAGGTGGCTCACACCTGTAATCCCAGCACTTTGGGAAGCCAAGGCAGGCAGATCACTTGAGGCCAGGGAGTTCAAGAGCAGCCTGGCCGACATGGTAAAATCTCGTCTCTACTAAAAAATACAAAAATTAGCTAGGTGTGGTGGCCTGCACCTGTAATCGCAGCTGCTTGGGAGTCTGAGGCATGAAAATTGCTTGAACCCGGCAGGGGGAGGTTGCAGTGAGCCAAGATTGCACCACTGCGCTCCAGCCTGGGAGACAGAGCAAGACTATGTCGAAAGAAAGAGAGATTGAGAGAGAGAGAGAGAGAGAGAGGTGGGCGGAGAGAGAGAGATAAAGAAAGAAAGACAAAAAAATACTCATTCAGTAACAAAACAAAATCTCAAGTCAATGTATTTGATTTTTGGTTCACTAACATAAATACATATGCCTAGAAATTCACTGTCAAAATGATTTATCCCTACAATCACTAGAGTGAAGTTGAAAGTGTTTTAAGCAGAATGTGCATTTAAAATGCATATATATTTATTACAAAGGATGCCATACAGATTGGATACAATACATACAGATTAGCTAATAACATTAGGCCAAAGTCTTTGTAAGTGTGCATGCCTCAGTCTCTGTGTGTGTGTGTGTGTGTGTGTGTGTGTATGTGTGTGCGTGTGTGTGTGTGCGTGTGATGTTATAAGAAAGTTTAAGGCTACCTATCTTCCTTACTCCTGTCTCTGATTACTACTGATGCTAGTTGGTTGATGTCAGTAATGACAAGTTTGTGTTTTAATTTTATTTTTAAGCTTGAGGGATTGATCATACCTCAACCAGAGTAGGTGGTTATTCCTACTACCTGCTTGGATGCCAAATGCATCAATTGGCAATTTTTTATTTCTCCAGATTTCTCTCCTTCCTGTTTTCTGTGTTATTCTGTCTGTGTACCTATTTCTTACTTACAGAAGGGTGACCAAGAGTAGGTACACAGGAGGTGATGGTCGAGAATATAAAGTTTCAGAATTAAAAAATATTATAGTTCTGAAGTGGATAGTTTTGGATGATACTGGAAAAATGAAAATGTTAGATCATGAAATCAGATATTATCTGTGCTTCTGTATTGACTAAAATAATTATCTTATGATATTTCAGTTTTCCCATTTGCTTGTTGTGTATAATTTTGACACATCTGCCTCAATTAATAAGAATAGTACAAAATTAAGTAAATTTACAAATAGACATTTTAAAAGAACTCTTTGTTCAAGGAGGAAAATTATCAAATTTAAATTTTCTTAGATATAAAATTCAAAAACCATAACTAGATATTTTATTTAAAGATTAAACTTGAAAATTTGGGAATAGGGGTAGAAATCCCAATACAGCCAAGTTATTTTGATGTTACTTTCCCATGCTTAGAGTTTATCTTCCATATTTCCAATGAGAATCAATTCCTCAAATGGAATTTTATGATGAACGGCTGAAAGTAATATTTAAAATGTAAACCCTGACAAGAATGAGTGTCACAGGGAGTAATGAATTCATGATGGGACTAGTTGGGAGTGTGTGACATTTTAAGTGCCTCATTGCTCTGAATTCACTTGGCATTTATTGTAATAGAAATGACCATATTGAATTCATTTGACATTCATATGGATTTCACATGTATTTATGGAGATGTAACATGGTAATTTAACATTTACTGTACTAAGCATTCTTTAATGGACATTGAAAGACATTGTCATACAGTGCTTAATAAAGCCAATAACTCTAACATTCATCTATCAAAACAAAGAAATGAAAAAATGTTTTGATTCCCAAAGCACATGAGTAAATCATTTGGATAAGCCAAAATTATGTATTTACTCCCCAAAATCTGCTTCCTACATTTTTAAGTTACAAGGTTGACTCTAGGACCAAGACAATAAAGCAGATGTTCAGTTTAGATTTCTTTATATTCTAAAATTGTCTGCAAATACATTAATCTCAGTCTAAAAATATTAGGGGAAGATTTTCTTGGAACATCAGCAGTAAATTTAACACATGGCATGCCTTCAATAGATTTCTCTTTTTCCCCCCTTTTAGAGTTCAGCGTGCTCTCTTCAACTTAGGCCCAAAAAATAAACTTCTGTTTCTTCCTTGAAGAAGAATTATTTTTAGAACAAACACATCATTATTTGGGAACAATCAAAAGATCAAAAGCATAAAAATCTTTGCTGGAAAGGGAAGAGTTCTTCACCAACAGTCATTACAAGCTTTTATTTTTATTCTAAGAATAGAGTTGTTCCAGGACATAGCCTAATGCAAACTCTGCTACTAGTCACTTTCAAAATTTTAGAATGCCTTGTTTTCACATTTATTCTCAGTTGCCTTCTTTACACCACTCGAAAGCAGAACCTTTATTTATTTATTTATTTATTTATTTGAGACAGAGTCTCACTCTGTCACCAGGCACCAGGCTGGAGTGCAGTGGCACAATCTCGGCTCACTGCAACCTCCGCCTCCCGGGTTCAAGCAATTCTCCTGCCTTAGCCTCCCGAGTAGCTGGGACTACAGACGCACACCACCACGCCCAGCTAATTTTTGTATTTTTAGTAGAGACGAGGTTTCACCATGTTGGCCAGGATGGTCTCTATCTCTTGACCTCGTGATCCACCCGCCTTGGCCAGAACCTTTATTAAAAACACTCCAAAAGGTGTCATATAACTTGTCTTCCTACTTTGAATGTAACACATGTTAAGTATGATTGTAGAGTATTAGTTATTTTGACATCATTTTACTGAACACATTTTAATGAGGACCAGAAGAATAAACAAATTTTACTTATTTTCATGATATATATCCTATCCTGACCTTGCAAGTAATAGCACTTTCAAACTTACTATAGGAAATTCAGTTACTGTGAACATCTTTCAATTCCACATTGTGAGAGAGTTTTCAAATCTTTGGCAAATTACCCTTAGTAAACCTCCCCACAACCCAAAGAGATTATTCGAGTGAGGGAATGTATTAGTTTCTTAGGGCTGACATAAAAAAGTACCACAGGTTCAGTGCGGTAGCTTATGCTTGTAATCCCAGCACTTTGGGAGGCTGAGGCAGGCAGATCACCTGAGGTTGGGAGTTCAAGACCAGCCTGTCCAACATGGACCCCATCTCTACTAAAAATACAAAATTATCCAGGCGTGCTGGTGGGCTTCTGTAATCTCAGCTACTTGGGAGGCTGAGGCAGGAGAATCTCTTGAAATGTTGGGGTGAGCAGAGATCACACCATTGCACTCCAGCCTGGGCAACATGAGTGAAACTTCATCTCAAAAAAAATAAAAAGACCACAAACTTGGTGACTTATAATGAAACTACTTGTCTCACAGCTCTGAGAGCTACAAGTCTGAAATCAAAATTGCTAGCAAGGGCCACGCTACCTTCAGAGTCTCTAGGGGGGGATCTGGCCTCCCCTTTTTGGGTTCTGGTAGCCTTAGGCATTCCTTGGCTTGTAACTGAATCACTTCAGTCTTGGCCTTGTTCTTCACATGGTGTTCTCCCCATGTCTCTGTCTTCACATGGCATTTTCTTCTTATAGGGGACACCACTCATACTGAAGTAGGTCCACCCTAATGTCTTCATCTTAACTTGATTACATGTGCAAATGTTCTATTCCCAAAAAAGGTCACTTTCGCAGACACTAGGGGTTAGGAGTTGGACATTCTTTTAGGGGGACACAATTCAACCCCTAAATGGGGATGTTGACAATTTTTAACAGGGTCAATATTTCAATGCATGTGTTTGTTTTTTATAATGAACTTTTCTATGACGCTGGCTGAGACAAAAACCAACTTATTTGCCTTTAAGAGCTTCTTTGTTTTCTGCTATTTGTGCTAGCAACAGTCAGAGAAATAAAACTTTTTTTTAAAATAGCAAATTGTTTTTCTCAACCCATTCTATCTGAAAAAGAATATTCTCTAGTTACCGCCTCTTTGGTCTAAGGGTATCTCCTTGGTTTCTATGTTACAGCCTCTTTTTGTTAATTATAAGTTGCTTTGCTTTACAAACTCAAAATGAATCTTTAGTGATTGATAAAAGCCAAGATCCTGAGTTCAGGATCCTGAACAATTGGGTGCTTCATTTGAAATCAGAATCTATGTTCACTGTGTTTTACTTGGGGTATCTGTTAGATTTCTCTTGGTTACAAGCAAAAGGAATTCACTATGATTAGTGTCAAGCAGATAAGGAAAGAGAAGAAAGAAGACTATTTTGGGGGTGTGTCTTGGTTTGCTAGGGTTCCTATAACAAAATGCCACAAATTCGGTGGCTTAGACAAAAGAAATTTCCTGTCAATCTGTTCTAGAGGCTAGAAGTCTAAGATCAAGGTGTAGGTAGGGCTGGTTTTTTCTAGGGTTGTAAGGGGAATCTGTTCATGCCTGTCTTAGCTTCTGCAGGTTTGCTAGAAACCTTTGCCATTCTTTAGCTTGTGGCTGCATCATCTCAATCTCTGCCTTCCCTTCACGTGTCAATCTACCTGTGTCTATGTCTGCCTCTGAATCCAAATTTCCCATTTTTTGGTAAGGATATGACATGGTTTGTCTGTGTCCCCACCCAAATCTCATCTTGAAAGGTAGCTCTCATAATTCCCACATATTATGGGAAGAACCTGGTGGGAGATAATTGAATTGTGGGGGGTTGTTTCCACTATACTGTTCTTTTGGTAGTGAATACGTCTCAGGAGATCTGATGGTTTTATAAGTGGTTTCCCTTTTCATTTGGTTCTCATTCTCTTTCTTGCCTGCTGCTAACGTAAGATGTGCCTTTTGCCTTCTGCCATGATTGTAAGGCCTCTCCAGCCACATGGAACTGTAAGTCCATTAAACATCTTTTTCTTTATAAATTACCCCGTCTCGGTACATATTTATCAGCAGTGTGAAAATGGACTAACACAGGATAGGAGTGATACTGAATTAAGATCTACTCATGACCTTATTTCAACTTTATTACCTCTGTAAAGATCCTATCTACAAATAAAGTCGCTGAGAGTTAGAACTCCCACATATCTTTTTGGGAGTGGGTAAGGGGGCAGTGCAACCCACAGCAGTGAAAGAGTTGTATGCACACGGACACAAAGGAGCATCTGATCATAAAGAGAAGGAAGCCAAATGTGTCTGGGCACTGCAGTGTGTGAACCTGGAACTCTCCAACTGATATGCTTCAGCTTAGATGTAGCCTATCGCCATGTTTCTGTGTCCTGATTTTCACATCTTTGAGAAGAATTTATTGGTCCAGTTCAGCTCAGATACCTTCCCTTGGCTCAATCTTCAATGACTAAGGAGTGAGGGCACCGTTCAGAATGGCCATGTTTTGGGGTGTGTGCAAGTGTGTGTGTGTTCATGTACATGTGTAAGGATTTTATCCCCTACAACAGTCGGTGGAATTATTGTGAGACTGTGAGCTGGCAAGATGGTATCTTTTTCTGCCAGTTCCCTCACCCCATGCTAGTCTCTGGAGAGGAAAGACTGCCTGTGTTCTCAAAGAAGAAATGGTTTTCATTGATTCAGAAACAAGTGTCATTGATACCTGCTTCCTACAATATGCTCTATCCTGTACTGGGGGTATAGATAGAAGCAATGGGTGCTAATACTCAGCTGTTTGCATGGGTAAGACTGAAGTAGGAAAGGAATTTTCATCTCCTCCCAAGCCCAGAACACAGCTCACCATGAGGCACTGGGTACACTGGCAAGCATTGTCTAAAAGAACCACATTTAGGTTCTTATGCTAGACCACTGCATGAGCTCAGTCCATGGCAATGAGTCCTCTTTTGTTGAGATGCCCAAGCAGGAGTTTCCTTACTTCCAACATCTACAGGGCTACCATGTGCTCCCCCACAACTCTCCCAGGCTTGGCTCAAGTGGAGGGAGGCCCAGGGAACTCCAAAGAGAAGGTCCATTCATCATGGACCCAGGCTTGCTTTGATGTTCATAACTGTCTCCCCTTGGGGAGTTTGATGAATGTTCACTCACTGGTTCAGCTATCGTGTACTCATGGGAACCTGGAGGCTTAGTATGTCTTCCTCAGTGTTTCATTTCCTTCCCAGGAGCCACAGAGGTGCCACAAACAGATGAGGCCCATAAACCACTGCATCTGTTTGTTTGTCATTTTTCTTTAGTGCAAGGTTTGCAGGACTCCCTGTTAACAGGGTCGCCATCTCAAAACATGTCACTTGGCTGTATGCTTCACTGGAACATTGTGTTGTGCTGGGGCTGAATTAAATGTACAACACATTTTCTTGAAAGGAGTTTTGACAATGATAAATGCATAGCCATTTTTCCACACTCAGACAACCTGATTCCTTGCCCATCAAGTGGCTCAGGATTCACTTTGAAGAACTGGTCTCTTGTAAACAGGAGAATGTGAGTGCTGCCTGAGAAGCACATGCACCTGAGTTCAAATGCTGCTTCTACCTATCAGGTGCCATGTGAGCGTGGGCAGCTTTCTTATTCCTGCTAGCCCGAGTTTTCAATGAACAATCTTTGCACCTTTGATAAACCTCATTGGTTATGGTACTTCCACTACGCAAAGCAGAGACATCACTTGAAAAGTTGTTACCACTGTCCCTGGTTAATAGTAAGCTTTCAGTGAGTGTTGCCTAGCATTCATGCAGGTAAGTTATCCTCTTGCCTAGAGCAGTGATGGCTCTAATGTGAGTTCAGATCCCAGCAATAGGAGAAACAGTGCTTGTTATTATTCACAAAGCAGAGAATAACCATAACTTTTCTGCAGATCCTTGAATATAATATAGAATTGAATATAATAACGGTAGCTAATCTCTGTGTATTTATTCCATGCTAGGCAGTGTGATCAGTTTTCTATGAATCAGTTGATTCAATTCTCATACCCTGTGAACTTTTTGTCATTTATTTTACATATTAGGAATCCTGGTGGCCAATGGCAGCCCATTGGCCCCTCCAGATCCACTGTCCACCATTCTCTACCCTCTGGTGCCAGAATATGCTGATCTGTATGAAACCTTAGGAAGGAAACCAGGAGAATTGATACCCTGTCTTATTCTCCCTCCATCTCTGATTGCTCAGTAGTGCTTCTAATTTACTGAAGCCAGCTGGAAACCAGAAGACAAGGCTGCCGGGTGCTCTGCCCAAGGACAGAGCAGGGTATAGAAGGGAGAGTAAATTCAGAGAGCGAAGCAAACGTACTTAGCACATCTGTCTGTGAACATACTGGCAGCAAGTCCATTTGTTTTAAGTGATAGAGAATTAGAATTAGATATTAGATGTTCCAAACTGCTTGTTTCTTTCTCCTTCTTTTTCCTCATAGACTATGATCTCTTGATATTATAGCAGGAAACTTGGCGTGGGCTAGCATCTTAGTGTAATCCAGCCTCTCTTAGATTTGTGGATATTTCATTGTGAAAAGGTCAAGATAAAAAATACATTACTAAATATCCATTTATCCTTTATTTTTCTCATCATATACAGAAAGGTTATTGTCAAATATGGCAATAAAGGTTTTATTGCTCCAATTTTTATAGCAAAAACAGACATACTTCTTAATGAATTTTGGTTTATTAGATCAGCAATGGCCAACATGGGGTTTTTAGGTCTTAGGAGACCTTAATGGTAGCAATGAAGGTATGCAAGCTATTTTAAATACTTCAGAAAATCTAATATGATCTTACGTTTTCAAGTGATAAAGCTTCACAAACAAAAACATCAGGATGTTTTGCTTTTGACTGAAATGATATTAGCTCTGGGTGGTGAACTTAGTAATTTAATTCTGATCAGCAGCTCTGATTGGCAGTTACATGTGCCTTTGATTAATAAAACATGGGTGAGAAAATAAATTATTACTTAATCTGTGCAGTTTGCTAGATAAAGTCTTTGAAAACCTGGAGTCAATTGGATGGAAAATAATTAACTGGGAGCTCAGTGGTGAAATAGTAAGCACGATACTGGCTTGGCATGTCTCACATATGTAGGAAAGCCAAGACAGGCTTCCAGATGGGCCGAGATCTGATAAACAATTCAAGTCGATTATTTGTTTTTAGTCATAACAACAACAATAATACTAATAATAGTGATAATAGCTAACAATTGTTAAGTGACCAGACATAGTGCTGAAATCTCTCCTTATAATATTTTATATCTTCCTTCCAATAGACCTAAGAGGAAGGGACCCTGATTATCCTTTATTTCAGGTTAGTCTTTTTCAGAAGTAGACTCAGACATTTATGTGCTGGGATAGTTTATTTGGTAGGTAATGCCAGGAAGCACTGATAGGGAATGAAGACAGTAAGCTGGGGGAAGGCAAGGCAGCCAACACCAGGATACATGGAAAGGCAGGTTGTCACTGCGGGCACCTGGGATGCAATCCCCCCTTGGCATGTCTGGGGACAGTATAGAACACACCTTTGAGCTGTACCACACAGTCGGTGAGGAAGCTGCATATTGCTCCTGCAACTCTTGTTTGTAATTAGTTCAGAGCTGCTTTCAGGGAAGTCGACTTCCCGGAACTTCAGTTCATCCTGCAGAAAGGAAGGGAGTGAGCATGTTCCTGTGGCTAGAGAGAAGCCTCAGGTACAGAGATTTAGAGGCTTCCAGAAAGCCTCTGGTGACGTACAGGGATGTGAGCACACACCAGTAGCACCTGCTGTGCTTCTGTCCAACAAGAGACAAAACCAAGACCTCAAGCATTGAAATAACTTATCCAGAGTCACAAAGTGCTTGTGATGGTGTGCTCTTCCATAGAAATTTTTTGCTACCTATGTCTGAAGGCTACCAGTGTCCAGTAACGTACCAAATGAGCCTTCGTTCTTAGAGTTTTTTTTTCTGAGACGGAGTCTCACTCTTGTTGCTCAGGCTGGAGTGCAATGGCACGATCTCTGCAACCTTCACCTCCTGGGTTCAAGTGATTCTCCTGTCTCAGCCTCCCAAGCAGCTGAGATTACAAGCATGTGCCACCATGCCCGACTAATTTTTATATTTTCAGTAGAGGCAGGGTTTCGCCATGTTGGCCAGGCTGGTCTCCAACTCCTAACTTCAAGTGATCTGCCCACCTTGGCCTCCCAAAGTGTTGGGATTACAGGCATGAGCCACCACACCTGGCCTCTTAGTTTTTTGTTTTTTTTTTTTTAATGACGGCGTTATTGAGATACAATTCATATACCATAGAGTTCACTCATTTAAAGTGTATACCTCCATGGTTTTCAGTCTATTCACAGAATTGTGCAACCATCACCACAATGAATTTTAGAACATTGTTTTTTAAATCCCCTGGAAAAAAAAACACTCTGAGTCATACCTCATTTTCCACCATTACATCCTGAGCTCCTGGCAACCAAAAATCTCATTCTTTCTCAGTCACATTGCCTTTTATGGAAATTTTATAGAAACTGAATATAATATCTGATCTTTTGTGCCTGCCTTCTTGCACTTAGTATAGTATTTTAAAGGTTCATCCCTATTGCAGCAAGTATCAGTACTTCATTCTTTGCATTGCTGAATAATATTCTGTTGCATGGATGTATCACATTTGTTTATCCATTCATTGGTCGATGGACATTTTAGTCGTTTCCACTTTCGGGCGACTTTGAATAATGTTACTATGAAAATTTGCCTGTAAGCTTTGGTGTGGGTCTGGATCCACCCAGGAGTAGAATTGCTAGGTTATGTGGTAACTCTATTTTTAACCTTTTGAGGAACTGCCAGATTCTTTATCCAAGCAGTCTTAGAGTTTATTGATGATTTTAATTTGCTGTTTCATTAAGCAAGATGCCTGCCTCACACTGTTTGGCAAAGGAGAAGAATCACCGTCATTCACTTGCAAACATAGATTTCCAGAATTCCTAAAGCATTCAAGAAGGATATTATCAGTGCATTATCAGAGTTAAGTAGGTCCTGGATTGTAATGCCTGTACTTGCTTTTTACTTATAAATGATTAATATTTTAGCTTCATCATTATCCATTTAGTTTATGGTTATGGGTTGTCTGGTTAACCCTACTGGGTGTAGTGATGCATGCTTTCATCAAAAACATTTTTGGTCTGCAGTTTCTAAGCAGCTAGATTTTAAAGCATATACAGGTGGCACTTCATTAAACATGCATTCATTTTTGTTTTTATTTGGCACCTACTGTGAATCAGTCACTGTGTTAGGTGCTGTGAATACAGTGGGGAGACAAAAACTGATACAATTGCATTAGAGAAAAATAAACTTTGAAAGAAACTGCACTAGAAGATACAGCATTTAGTCATTGCTGAGATTCTCTCCATCACAAGCAGCTACTGCATTCCTGTAGTTCACCCTGAATCTAAGGCAATCTCTGCTCAAAAATGCCACACAAGAAACAAGTGGAAAGCTTCTTCCCCAGGAGGGGCTTGCAATGTAAATAAAGACACAAAAAAATACCTTGCATATGTCCTCCACCCAGCATCATCAAGTACTACTATGAAATATGCAAGAGTCTATGTCGTCACTGACATTCATTCTTGGATTTATTATTTTTTAAACTCTGCATGCTAGACACTGCCTCTTGGATGTCCCACAGCTCATCAGACTCTACAAGTGCAAAGTTGAACTCATAATCTGCCCAGCAACCTCCACCCCCAAAACTTTTTTTGTTCCTAGTGCATGCTTTCTATTTTAGCAAATCAAGGGTGCTACTGACCGTGCTGTTTCCAAAAGCACAAACATGGGCATGATTCTTGGTGTTTCTGCAGGCTTCTCTTACCTATCCACCAGTCAGGCAGGTCCTAACGATTATCCTTCTACTTCTCTTTGACAGATTTGCTACCCTCGATCCTCCTCTTCATCCTAGGTCTAAACCACCATTCTCTCTTGCTTGCAAACTTTTCTTCGTAATTCTAGTCTTTACTCTGTAATTTCTGCTCCAAATGGCAGCTGAAAGATTATTTTCAAGCTCAAATGTATCCTGTACCACCCTTTGGAACTCCTCTTGGATTATCATTACCCCCACATTTAGGTCCATTTTCTTTAACACAGCAGAACCCGTCCTTCATGTCTCAGTCCCTGATGACTTCTCTTACCAGAGGCTTATGTTAAGCAGAGCCAAAACAAATCTCTTTCTATCCCTAGAATGTGCCAGTTTCTTTTGCATTGGAAAGTTTGCATAAGATAAGCTTTAAAAAGTACTTTTTCAATAGCCTGTGGGTCAGTGGATTTCTATTAGTTAGGATGTGGGTTTGGATGCCATAGCAAAGATTCAAATGTTAGTGGCTTCAATAAGATAAATGGATATTACTCTCTCAAGTGATGGTTCAGGCAGGAGCAGTTCTAGGTTGACATGGAGGCCCCACTGTGTCACTTAGAGATAAAGTGGAGACAGGGATGGAGAGAAGTAAAATCTGTCTGAAAGATGTGTAGGAAGCTGAATCTCTTTTTTTTTTTTTTTTTTTTTTTTTTTTTTTTTTTTTGGTTTGGAGTCTCACTCTGTCACCCAAGCTGGAGTGCAGTCACGTGATCTTGACTCACTGCAACCTCTGCCTCCATGTTCAAGTGACTCTTCTGCCTCAGCCTCCTGAGTAGCTGGGACCACAGGCATGCACCACGATGCACAGTTAATTTTTGTATTTTTAGTAGAGATAGAGTTTTACCATATTGGCTAGGCTGGTCTCGAACTCCTGACCTCGTGATCTGCCCACGTCGGTCTCACAAAGGAAGCTGAATCTTGTAAATCTGGCTTCCCCTCTTATTTTATGGCATTTGTGGAATGTAGCCTGTACCCTCATGGCCCTTGGCAATTAACCACCACATCCACATCTTATCCCAGTCAGTGGGATAAAGGGAAAGGGGAGCCATATCTCTTCTCTTGAAGTATACAAGTAGAAAGTTGCATCTACCACCTCTCCTCATATCTCCTTGGCCAGCTATTGACCATATGACTAAATCTTGCTGCAAGGAAAATCAGGAGATATTGGTCTTTCTTTGGGGGACAAATACAAGTTTCTGGTAATTCTTTTATGTAAAACTGATCTGAAGAAATAAGTGCATTTTCCTTCCAAACATGGCAATCATGGCAGGGTTGAGGGCACTGGAGTCACACCAGTTTTTGCTAACTAAACACATTTCCAAGTCAGTGGAGTCAGATATTGGAAGTTCAGGAGAGATCAAGGCCAGTAGCATGTTGGCTGTAGCATGCCCACTTTACAAATGATAAACTTAGAGAAGTCAGGTGCCTCCCAAGTACCCACAACTTGCACATGGCCCCCTGCTGTCTTCTGAATCCACCCTCTGGGCTGAACAAATTTGCAGAGCAGTATGCTTTAGTGATTAAGAACACCAGCTTTTGACTCAGAAAGATCTGAGTCAAATCATTTATTTGACTCATTTATTAATGTGATATTTACAAATTCCCTAAGTTTTATGAGCTTCATTTTCTCACAAGGATGTTATATGCATTAAGTGGGATAATATCTAGAAACTGCCTAGGAAATGCCTGGCCAATGATGAGCACTTAATAAATGATCTCTAGTATTAGTTACTACAACTCAGATTTCTTAAACTCTTTCCGCTATGATCAGTTATTGCTTCTTTTCGAGACATGACGGCTGGAAAATGTGCCCACATAATTTTGTCAGCGTTTATTTCTTCATAAGGCAAGACAAAGGGAGTCCTGTGGAAGACTCCTCTTCACTTTCTTCTTAATCTACCGGGCCTGAGGTATCCACACTTGTCTGAGAGATGGCAGAGGTGGATGAGGAACCTCAGCTCTGTCCTATTTTAGTAAACTCACAAATTATTAACTAAGTACTCAGAATCTGCTGTGAGCCTTACCTAACCTTAAAATCCCAGTTCTACCCATTCCTGGCTGTCAGACCTTGGAAAAGTTTCTTGACCTCTCTTAGCACCAATCTCGGCTTCTAAAAGTGACAATAACTTGAATACCTACTTAACAATTTTCCTGGGAGGAATAGCTGAGACCCTTCACACAGAAGTGCTTAAAACCTTATCTGATATATCATTCATGCTTGATAAATATGAGCTGCCTTAAAGTCCTCCTTTTAAGCATCAATTTCAGCAGAGGCAGTATGAATAGAAAGGAGAGTCTGAAGTGAGGAAAAATTTAGAAGGCCGAATGGAAAGGACCTAGTCATGGTCCAGTGTCAGGGAAATGCCCCAGAGAGAAATGTGACAACATTATCCTAAAAAAAAAAAATGGCTTATTTGATGGAATGGTTCACCAGGATGGAAAATGCAGTGGGGAAGAAGCCAGTTTGAGAGGAAGACAATGAGTACAACCTTAGACATGGTCAAGTTGAGTGGTGAAAGTATTCACACATGGAGATATTAAACAGGCATTAGATAGCCAAGTCTGAAGCTCTGTAGAGAAATCTAAGTTCAAAACATCCAGGCCAGGCACGGTGGCTCACGCCTATAATCCCAGCACTTTGGGAGGCCGAGGCGGGTGGATCATGAAGTCAAGAAATCGAGACCATCCTGGTCAACATGGTGAAAACTTGTCTCTACTAAAAATACAGAAATTAGCTGGGCATGGTGGCATGGGCCTGTAGTCCCAGCTACTTGGGAGGCTGAGGCAGGAGAATTGCTTGAAGCCAGGAGGCGGAGGTTGCAGTGAGCAGAGATTGCGCCATTGCACTCCAGCCTTGGTAACAAGAGCAAAACTCCGTCTCAAAAAACAAACAAACAAACAAACAAAACATCCATGTACAGGCTCCATTGTCTTCAGGGACCAGTAACAGTCAGGTGGAAAGCAAGAAGGAGAGATGGTTAACTTGGGGCCAATAAGGCAATGCATGCCCTTCCTGAAGGCCTTCAAATGCCTTCACCTGGCTGAACAAACACATTTTAGGAGTACTCAGCCTGAGGTCCGAATGGAGCCTTCCACCTGGAAAGATGTTTAAGTGGTTATGAACGAATGAAATCTACCCCCCAGGATTTTTCTGCTGCAAAAATGAGGAGACTGGAAATCAAATTTAAAATGTGCTTAGACTTCTGTAGTGTTGCTGAAGTCTACATCAGACAGTGTTTTGGCAAGTAAGGAGGCTTCCCCAGCAGTGTTCATGATCTGACAGCTGTAACCAATACCTGACATTTCCCTTTTGGATATAAATAATTATCTTTCACAGTTATGGCACATACACAACAAGAAAATTTCCCCTGTAATTTGGAAAGCCTCTACTTTACAATTCATGTTTACCTTCCTGAGTCTTTTCTACATTTTAAACTCATGTTTTGTTTAAAAAGATGACAGACACAGGAAAGCATTGGTGATGGCAATATAATTAAAGGACATTGATTTCACTCAAACCCGCGTGGTGATTTTTGGGAGGGCTGGGAAATGCTGTTTTGCCTCCTGTATTAGTTTTCTATTTTTTCTGTAAGAATTTCCGACAAACTTTGTGACTTAAAACAACCTGTGAATGTCTGCATGGCTTTTATTCCTTTCTGGAGACCCAGGCAGAATCCACTTCCTTCCCTCTTCCAGTTTCTAGAGGCTCACAGTCCCTTCCTTTATCTTCAAAGCTGCAAAAGTGGCATCGCTTTTCAGGACCCTTGTGATTTCATTGGGTTCACCTGGATAAGTTAGGCGCCTCTTCTTATATTAAGGTCCGCTGGTTAATAACCCAAATTCCACCTGCAAAGGTTTTATTTGCTATATATGTTTATAAATTCCTTTATATCTCTGAATAGTATTGCATGGCATGGGTGTACCACAGGGTTGGTTTTTGTTTTTTTTTTTAACCATCTACCTGCTGAAAGACATCTGGTTTACCTCCAGTTTTAGCATTTATGAGTAAGGCAGCTATGCACAATTGTGTACAAATTTTTCTTTTGATGGAAGTTTTCCTTCTCTGAGATGAATTCACCCAAAAGTGCAATGTCTGGATTATATCATTGCATGTTTTGTTTTATTTAAAAAAAAAAATTGCTAAACTGTTTTCCAGAGTGGCTATATCATTTTACATTCTATTGAAGGGTTTTGAGCAGTAAGGTGCTGCAATCTTATTTATGTTTTAAAAACAGAGTTCGTGTCCTTTGTAGGGACATGGATGAACCTGGAAACCATCATTCTCAGCAAACTGACACAAGAACAGAAAATCAAACACCGCATGTTCTCACTCATAGGCGGGTGTTGAACAATGCGAACACATGGACACAGGGAGGGGAGTATCACACACTGGGGTCTGTTGGGGGTAAAAAGGGGAGGGATAGTGGGGGGTGGGGAGTTGGAGAGGGATAGCATGGGGAGAAATGCCAGATATAGGTGATGGGGAGGAAGGCAGCACATCACACTGCCATGTGTGTACCTATGCAACAATCTTCCATGTTCTTCACATGTACCCCCAAACCTAAAATGCAATAAAATAAAAAATAAAAAAAATAATAAAAAAAACATTCTCTGGATGGTGGATCAAGAATGCCAGTAGGGAGGGCAAATGCAAAAGCAGGGAGATCACAAGGGAGCCTCTGCAGTGGTTCAGGTGAGAGATGAGTGAGAGAGTCATAGCACAGCGGGTGTGGTTGAGGTGATGAGAAGCAGTAGGATAAGGGACGTATATTGATGATAGAATTGACAGTTGCTGCAGAATTGCTCATGGCAATTGGGAGAGAGGATTCAAGGAGGATTTCTATGCTTTGGGCTTGAGCATGTTCGTTCCTGGTGGTCCTATTTGTCTTGATAATGGGACGACATGGGTAGGAACTGACATGGGAAAGAGGTGAGTGCCTGTTAAATTCTGCAGTGGAAACCTTGAGTGGGTGGCGAGAAGAGTCTGGAGCCAAGGGGAGACATGGGAAGCTGGAGAGGGTGAAAAAGGACAATGTCTATAAATAGGCCCAATGCAAAGCATGGTGCAATCACAGGCAAAAGCTATCCCCCTCCCTCTCAGGAACAATCTTTTTTCACCTTCTGGGCTTCACGAACAAAATAGCACCTTCAGTTTCCATTTCAATATAGCAGATACAGTAACCACAAGAATGTGCAAAGCAGAAACACAGAGCAGTGGGCACCCAAGTTTCATAGAGGTTCATTTCTAATGTCTTCTAGGGGAGCTTCTTTGTATAACCACATCCTAGAGAAGGTTTTGTCTTTCATTTGTCTGTAGCAAGGTTGTAATATTTTTTCTTTTTAAAAAACAACCATGGTTAATACAAACAAGTCTATTGTGATTTTTAATTCTAGAAAGAATTCCATACAAATCATTTTAAGTACACGTTTCTATTTTATGTTGTGATTTGGAGGGGTAAAAAGGGTAATACAAAATATGGATAGCTTTTTCATTGCTGGAACGTTCCACATTGGATTCTGCCTTGGCAACAACACCCGTGAGCTACAGTTGAGGGCCAAAGCAGATGCTCCGTTTCTATGGATCTATCCATAGCCACATGACTCTGCAACTGCCGCTGCCTCCCCCACGCCCCCTGAGCTGTCGCCAGCACAGAGCAGCTGACACCGACTCAGGCTTCATCCCAGCTCACATTCCACCTTCCCCACAAGGGCACTGAGGTCCAGAGATGAAATGGGACTTCCCACCGCAACTTAATGAGCAGACGGTAGCCAGGCCTAACACTCAGGTCTTGGGCTTATAGCCGCCCTTCTTCTCAGATGCCCACCTCAGAGGCCATCCTTGGAAAAGGAAACGTCACTAACCCTTGGTTCTGAGGAAATGGAAACTAGGAAGGAAGTAATACGTTATTCTTTTCTGTAGACTTCTTTCCACTGGGTGAATCTTCTCAATACATAATAAAGTGAAGGCCCCTGATGCTTTGCAAAGGAGTTGAAATAAGCTTGCTGCAATTGAACAAACTGTTATGAAGCCTCTACTGTCTATATCATATCAGCAATTCACAGTCTTTGTCCATGAGAATAAGCAGGAGACTTACAAAAAAACTACTGATGCTTAGGCCTCACCCCAGACTAACTAAATTAGACCCTCCAGGGTGGACTCTGCTCTCAGTATTTTTCAGAGTTACCCATGTGATTCCATTGTACAGCCAGGAATGAGAACAAACTGGTCTATGGTACTGTGGTAATTGATCTTATCTTTGATTCTCAACTGGGGGTGAGTTTTCCTCTGCAGAGGATAAAAGGCAGTGTCTAGAGACTTCTGATTGTCATAATCGGGATGAGGGCTGCCATTGGCATCTAGCAGGTAGAGGTCAGTGATACTGCCCAACCTCCTGCAATGCACTAGACAGCCTCCACCACAAAGAACTATCTGGACCCAAATGTTGGTAGTGCCAAGGTGGAGAAACCCTAGTCTAATAGAAGCCTTGGGAAACATCCATTTCGTGGATATAAACCCATGGTAAAATAACACTGATGCAAGACATCCATATCAAATCCCAGGGGCCAGTGCATGTGAGCTTATTTGGAAAAGAGTCTTTGAAGATATAATTAAGTGAGGATCTGGAGATCAAATAATCTTGAATTATCTGTGTTTATCTTAAATTGAATTTCAAGTGGCCTTGGAAGAGTGATAGAGGAGAATAGATACACAGGACAGAGGGGGATATGACCATAGAGGCAGAAATTACAGCAATGCAGCCCCAAGGATTCTAAGAGCCACAAGGAGATGGATGAAGCAAGGAAGGATCCTTTTCTAGAGACTTCTAAAAAAACCTGGCCTTGATTTAGGTCTTCTGGCCTCCAGAGGCATGAGAAAATAAATCCCTATTGTTTTTTACCACAAGATTTGTAGTAATTTGGTACGGTAGCCATAGGATACCTTTTTTTGCAAAAGCCAACAAACCAAGTTTGGAGAGATGGGGTCCTAGAGAAGAGATGGGATGCATGCAACTTGTATGGCAGAAGATGGATGGAAGTGCAGGTTAAGATCTAGAAAAGAATCTGACAAATATGCAGGTGAAACCCTGAACCCCCGGCCAGTGCAATGAAGTCGTGAAGGCCAAGCAACGCACCCGGTGACGTTTCTTCTGTCCACGTTTCATTTCTGAAAACGGGTGGTTTCATTAAAGTCTTTTGGTTTTTCAGATCTCAAGGTGTCACGGTGTCAGTATCTTGTAACAGTAGTAAGCTTGATTTGCTGTGAAATGTAAGACGTGTGAAATAGAAACAAACTTATACTTTTAAGAATTTTATTTACTAATGGTCACTAATGACCTAGAACCCAAGACACCTATCTTTAAAGAAGTAGGGAAATGATATATGAGCAAAATAAGAATTTAGAAAAATTTTAAATTAATTTTCTTTCTTTTGTAAAAGTTATTTTTAATTAACAAATGATCATTTGTATATTTTTCTAGTAACACATAAAACTTCCTGATCTTTATCCCTATAGCCAACAAGTATAATGTTGAAGAAATAACTGGAGGGAAAGTACAAGCAAGGAATTTCCTTTCTCAATATACCTTATACGATCCCTGTCCTCTCCTGTGGTTTCACCCCGTCACATCCTCACACACTCCCCTCTAACTCCACATTTTAGGTGAGTCTGTTTCCTCTTACATTATCTCATAGTCTGTCTTCTCCTTATATAACTGTAATATGTAACAAATTCTAAAATGATTTATTTAAACCTGACCTCCCCATTAGGATGTATGCTCCATGGTGACATATAAGCTTCAGATGTGCCCCCTGAATCCTCAACACCTAATACAATTCTCAGTGCACAGTAAGCAGTCCATAAAGCTAGATGATTACTCTGTATGTGTTAGTGAAATGCATGAAGTACCCATTTCTCCTTGAGATGGGAAGCCCAGGGGGAACACCATTTTCCTGCCTGACTTCTGAAGGCTGTGTACTCATACTCCTACAGGAGCAGTGGCAAGGCCACTGGAAAGCCAGGTCGGAGAACAGAGACCCCCAGCCTGCTATCACAGTTAGACTCAGCAATTCAGCATCAGTGGCTCCTCAGTAGGAGTCCCACATGCCGCTGTTCACACAGGGAACACCAGTGCCTGGGGGAGCTGCAGCTTTTACGACCTCTCGGGTCGTTTTGTGTGTACAATGCTGTGACTCTGCATTTGTACAGTATGGCCCTCAAACACAGGAACAGGAACACAGGCCAACAAGCAAAAGGAGTGGAGATCGCTGTGATCTCATAAATCCATAGTAGGCCTGCTCTGTATTAATAAAACAATCTAAATGGTGGAGCTCCATAAAAGAGAAGCATAGGCTAATGTAATTTCCTTGAGGTCCCCCTCTAAAGCATTTTACTCTGTAATACAGCTACATTTATGAAATGGTTTTATCTTGAAAGATCCCAAAGGGCTTACTAGACTGAAAAGGAAAATATCAAGTACACGACATCTCAAAACACCACCAGTGTACTTTGGTGATAACGATTGGGGATTCTGTGACAGCAGGTAGCCCTCTTAAAAAGCAGATAGAGGCTTATCCCATAAAACCTCCAGGGAGAAGGAAAGAGAAAGAGAGAAAAGATAATTGTCCACATTGGATAAGAGTACATGGGCTTTCTGTATTGATAAAGGCCATGACTTTTTTCCAACCACCACGTGGATTTAAGTGGGTAAGCTTTACCAACATCGTTCTCCTTATTTAAAATAAAAGAAAGAACCAACTTATAACACTTCTTCATAGTGGGACTGAGAAAATGTAAAGCTTCCAGGGGTTAATAGAGGTCAGGTATAGCCAGTGTAATTTAGAAGTTGTACATTTTAAAAAGTAAAATATAGCCTATGGTTATAAAATATATCCAACAGTAAAAGTATCATTTCCCACCCAAATTTTACCTCATCCATTCCTGCCAGAATGACGGATCCTGGGTTTTTTGGTTTTTTTTTTCTTCTTCTTTTTTCTGTCCTGCTTAGGACATGGTGGCACCAACTTTAGTACATTAATGGAAGATATAGGGGAATGGCTGTCGGGGAAGAAAAGTCCTTCTTGATTATCTTCTAAGAATATCACCCCACTGGGAGCTAAGAAGGAAGGTGGAAGCAGCAGGCGATGTAACTTTAGCAATTGCTGAGTACTGTCAAAGAAGGCACAGTCTGAGACTTCAAAGTAAATATAAAGTAGCACCCTTTTCCTCAAAAATGTTAAAACTGATCCACTCTCTAACCCAGAGTAGTGTCTCCTCACATCTCCTCTGCAGTTTCTTCCAGCCTACTTCTGCTTCCAGCTCAAAGCCCTCACCTGTCTCATTTTCCCACCAGAAAGTACTCCTTGTCTTTTTATTAGTATTTTGCTTCTTCCCTCTCCATGTAATCTCTCCAAAGCCCCGGAACTGAGTTCGCAAAGAGAATGCTCTTCTGAGCTGTAGCTGAACAAGGAGCCACTTTGGAAAAGTCAAAGATGTTAAGCTTTTAGTTTGGTTTTATTCTCATTTAAGTTTTCTATGGAGTATTTTTTTATTGTACTTTAGGTTCTGGGGTACATGTACAGATCATGCAGGGTTGTTGCATAAGTACTTACATGGCAAGGTGGTTTGCTGCCTCCATCCCCTGCCACCCATATCTGGCATTTCTCCCCATGTTATCTTTCCCCCAACAGATTTTTTTTGTGATTTAATCTTTGGATGAGACTGTCAATGTACATTTCTTCTAATTATTTTTTCTTTTCTTTCTTTTTTTTTTTGAGACAAGCTCTCGCTCTGTTGCCCAGCCTGGAGTGCAATGGCATGATCTCAGCTCACTGTAGCCTCTGCCTCCTGGGTTCAAGCTATTCTCCTGCCTCAGCCTCCCAAGTAGGTGGGACTACAGGTGCATGCCACCATGCTTGGCTAATTTTTTGTATTTTTTAGTAAAGACAGGGTTTCACCATGTTAGCCAGGATGGTCTTGATCTCCTGACCTCGTGATCTGCCTGCCTCGGCATCCCAAAGTCCTGGGAATAGAGGCATGAGCCACCGCGCCCAGCCCTTATTTTTCTAATATTCCATTGCAAACATATTTAGCATTTATAATTGAATACTGGTAAGTAAAGTTTATGTATGTATGTATGTATTTAAGATGCTACCCTGCCATCCAGGCTGGCGTTAGTGGTGCAATCTTGGCTCTCTGCAACCTCTACCTCCTGGTTCAGTGGATTTTCCTGCCATACCCAGTATTTTTTTTTTTACTTTTAGTAGCAACAAAGTTTCACAGTGTTGGCCAGATTGGTCTCAAACTCCTGACCTCAAGTTATCCGACCACCTCAGCCTCCCACAGTGTCGTGATTACAGGCATGAGCCACCGCTCCCAGCCAGTAAACTTTATTTTAAAACTTATTTTGGAGTATTAGCCCACGGGTTTACATTGTCTTCCTTACACATATCATACCTGCCCCTATGGAGGAGTATTTTACAGACAAAGTTGGAATCTGATAGCATAGCTGCCCAGTGGAGAAAAGTGCACATGTAAAGCCTGAGATATTCAGGACATGAAAATATCCCTGTCAACCAATCATTCAACAAGCTGACCAAGCGTCGTGGATAGCCTCAGAGGTACCTTGGCAGGAAGGCTCAGGCATCGTGCAGCAGTGTGTGAAATTTTACTCACAGTAACTGCATTGTCTTTACATCACGCTGAGAAGTAGATATTGTTTTTCCTATTTTACTAATGAGAAAACTAAAGTTCAGAGAAGCTAAATAACATATTTAAGGTCATCACTGCCAGTCAATCTGGGCTCACACATTCCAATTCAGATTGGTCTGATTCTGAAGCCTCTGTTCTGTAAATCTGTCTTCTGTAATATACAGGGTTTTTATTTTGAAATGAATTCAGATTTACAGGAAAATTGCAAAAAGAATGCAGGTAATTCATTTATACTTTTATTACAAATTTTTCAAATGTTAACATATTATCACATTAATTATTCCTCCCTTCCCTAACTATTTAAGAGAAAATTGCAGACTCGATGCCCCTTTTCCCCTCATCTTCAGTGAATTGATTCTGGAAAACAAGGATATTTTTTCTCTCTTACAGAATCACAGAACAATGATCAAATCATAAAATTAATACTATTAAAAATTATGTAATCAACACAACTTATTCAGATTTATCCAATTACTGCACTGTTTTTTATTGCAAAAAAAACATATCTTGGCTCAGGATCCAATCCAGGATTTAATGTTGCCTGAGATCTCATGTCTCTTTAGCTTTCTTTAATCTGGAAAAGTTCTTCAGCTTTGTTCTGTCTTTCATGATCATGACATAGTTTAAGATTATAGGTCAGTTATTTTGTGTGATGTCTCCCATGATTGGATCCAGGTTAAAGAAACAGCTGGAAAGAAAGTAAAAGCAAGGAACTTCCTGTCTCAGCACCTACATAATCTCTGCCATCCCCCATGGTTTCACCTCTTCACATCCTCACACCCTCCGCTCTAACTCCACATATTAAGTGAGTCTGTTTCCTCTTAAATTTTCTCATAGTCTGCCCTCCCTTTGTAGCTCTAATCACAACTTTAATTGTATAACAAATTCTATAATGATTTATTTAAACCTGACATCCCCATTAGGGTGTAGGTCATATTTACTTCGGATTTGCCCCCTGAATCCCCTATACCTAGTACAATTCCCAATTCCAAGTGCCCAGTAAGTAGCCCATAAAGCTAGATGATTACTCTGTATGTGTTAGGGAAATGCATGAAGTACCCATTTCCCCCTTGACGTGGGAAGTCCAGGGGAGACAGCAGTCCTTGAACTCACGCTCCTACGGGAGTGATGGCAAGTCCACTGGAAAGCCAGGTCGGAGAACAGACGCCCGCAGCGTACTCTCACAGGTGGTCCTGGCAGTTGTGGAATTTGCGGCAAGAACATTGTGTCAGTGTTGCATCCTTCTCAGTGCTTCCTATCAAGCAGCACGTAGCATGCTTTTGTGTCGTTACTGATGACATTAACTTGGATCACTTCCTTAGGGTGGGTGTCTGCCAGGTTTCTCCTGTATAAACTTCGTTTTCCTCCTTTATAACTAACAAGGGTCTTGAAAGGAAGTATTTCCAGACTATACAAATACCTTGTTTCTGTTAATATTTTCACCTACTCATTCTAGATTTCATTGATAATTTTTGTGCCCCACGCCACCAAAAAAAAAAAAAATTGCCATTATGATTCCCAAATGGTGATTCACTAATGGCATGATTCCCTCTACGTCTATTTGTTGGCATTCTATTCTAAGGAAAGGCTTTCCCCAACTTATTAATTTATTTCCAACTTTAAAAGTTTTATCACTATGGTTTTATGGATTCTTTTTTTATTCTGTAGGGTAACAATCTGTTGCTACTGTTATTTATTCTTGTGCTCCAATTGTCCGCAATTTGGCCAGTGGGAGTCCTAACATGCAGTTTTTATACTCAAGTATCCTAACACATCAGCTTTTATTGCTTCACTTAAAATCTGCCACACTCCACCTTCGTGTCCTGAATCCTTTATCTAGAAAATGTGTAATTTTCCAAGAAGGCCTCAGACCCAGTGGTCCAGTTACTGTCTGTTCTTGCTGACTAACTTTGGAAATAAGAGTATTTTTTAAAGCTGGTAGTAGGGATGAAGGGGTTAAATGGCAATTCTCCTGAGAAGCTGTACTCAAGGCCCTGCCAGCGGCTTGCAGGCACAAGGGAGGTAAACTGCAGTCCTTCCTGAACCCTTTATGCTTTTTGATTTCTCTCTACTTTTTAACACACTCCAGTGTAGTTCCCTCCGTTATCCTGAAAACACGGATTCAGACTCCAAGACCCATCGCTCCTTCTGTGAAGCCATCTTCCCTGCCCCACCCAGGCAGAATGAATAATTCTCTTCTTGGCAGCTCCATAAGCTCTTGGTATAGGCTTTTGTTATAGCATCAGTCATATGATGTTTTAAATACTTTTTGACACTCTGTTCCCCTGCGTAGACTGTGAGCCTTTCACAAGTGGGTTCTTACATACATCTATATTAAAGTAATAATAAGACTGAGTTCAGTGGCTCACACCTGTCATCCCAGCACTTTGGGAGGCTGAAGCAGGAGGATTGATTGAGCTCAAGAGTTCGAGACAAACCTGGACAACATGGTGAAACCTTATCTCTACAAAATATACAAAAATTAGCTGGGTATGGTAATCCAAACTACTCAGGAGGCTGAGGCAGTAGAGTTGCTTGAACTCTGGAGGCAGAGGTTGCAGTGAGCCAAAATTGCACCATTGCACTCCAGCCTGGGTGACAGAATGAGACTCTGTCTCAAACAAAGAAAGCAATAATAAACACTTTTAATGATTTAAAATGTATTATAATCTATATATAGGTCATTGTATAAAATCAAAGGCCAGCAAACCTTCCTGAAAAGGGCCAGGTAGGCTTTATAGGTGATACAGTTTCTTTTATAACTAGTAAACTCTGCCACTGTATGTCTAATGGCCCTATAAACAATACATAAAAGAAAGAATGTGGCTGTGTTTCATTAACACTTTATTCATATAAATAGACATGAGGCTGGATTTTACCCAAGGGCTGGAATTTGCTGACCCTTGATCTCTCCTACCTCGAGGTCTTCTTATTGCCTGAATACCTGCCTTAGGAAATCCCTCATTTTCTCTGGATATTTTCTGTATATTCTTAAGGACTCAGCTTAAACCTTACCTGTTTGAGTGTGAGGCAGAGCTCCTTGATCTGTATAATAGATTTAGTTCCAGTGCTGTATTTACCAAAGTCCCCTCTATTATTTCCCTGTTAGAGCATTCTTTAGTATTAACTATAATTACGTATTTTCCCTTTGAAATTTTAGTGAAATTACCACAAGACCCTGATTTGCCTTCCAATGCCCAGTGCCTCAGTACTTACTCAGAGTGTAGGCACTTTTAAAATGTTTGTTGAATGTGTAAACAAATTTTTAAAAGACTTTCACATAGAATAGCTTGAAAAATCCATAGCAGACACTGTAGATGCTCCACCTATAGCCCTTCTTTTTACCATTCCAGGGCATACTGGCCTAATTCACTTACAGGAGAACAAACACATGCTGACAACCTCCAGGGCCTCACCCAAAGACCAGCAGGAACAGGTGGATAAATACCCCAGTTCCCTCACCCTTCGAATGTGATAATTCTAATGCTTATGTTTTAAACTGGCTTCCAGAATTCACCAGCAGGATTCAGTTCTAGTTTTCCACGTTGACAGTTGATTTGATAACAGCCCTTTTGTTGGCTGCCTTTCCTACCTTATCTCATTTCCTATTCTCACTGTCACTCCATTTCTGTTTTTTTATTCTCATGTAGTGATCCCATCGCCTTCTACATAAACCTCACAGACTTGCGTCCTTGTTGCAGGGCCTGCTCCTAGGAGAGCAAAGCATAAAGTTTCCAATAGCCCTATGTGATGTGTATCATCCCCAGTATTTTTAAAAGTAAGAAGTGCAGAGCAGAGAGACTAAGGCCTTCCAGCAACTACGTGGAAGTGTAGGCATCTAACCCAGACCTCTGACTGCAAACTCTGGACATAATTTAGTTCACCATGTTTTTTCTACCAGGTGTTCAACTAGTATGCATTAAATGACGAGATGGTGGGATGTAGTTCCAATATAAACACTTCCCAAATTCAGCCTTGAATTCAAATGGCTCCTTTCTAGTCACAATATGGTACCAAATAGATAAGTCTGTTTAGATAAGAATTAAATGTAAAAAAATACAAACATGTAAGTTAGTTGGATTGTTTCCCCTTGACTGCCTGCGCCCCTTAAATGCTACCTTTTCCTGATTTTATTTGAGGAGAGAGTATCTTTTGAATCCCGGCCTTGTAGGATGGATTCTGCATGGCCAATAACCCTGTTTGCAGTGATTACTCTGCTCAGAGGAGGACAGCCTGTGTAGGGAGCCTCTTCAGCTACTTGGGGCACTAATCCTCTAGCCCAGGAAGTCCCATTATTTCTGGGCCCTGCCATAAGCTTATTTGTATTTCACAGCAACTTGCACAGATGTGCCAGATGTGCACAGATGGATTTTTATCAGGAGTGGGTCTACCCAGGTGAAGCAGTATAGGGTGAGGCCAAATCCCAAAACTGAAATTTGGGACACTGATTAGGAACCGGGCAGGGCCAGGGGTTAAAACCATGCAGGAAACAGACCAATAGAGTGGAGAACAGTCCCTGAGGAGGACTCTATGACAGAGAGATACTAGAGAGAAATAGCTGGGCAGGCCAAGCATAACATTCAGTACAGAGTCTGGGTGTGAGAGCTGTGTCTGGGTGAGAAGCAGAGAATGATTGAAGTGTAAGACAAGGGAAAACACTTCCTTTTGTTCATTCCATTTCTGCAGAGGGTCTCGAATTTCGGAGTTCCATTTTGAAAGTCACACAGCCCCAGCATCTCATGGATGCTTTAGCAGAATGACACACCACGCTAGCTCAGTCTCCAGAGCCAGTGGTCACTAGCCAGGGGACCTGGGGAAGTTATTTCACCTGTGAGTACCTCATCTCCCTCACACGCAAAGTGCAGTAGTAACAGCACTTCCATCCTAGAGTAGTTGAGACTGGAAATACATAACTCCATGTGAATTGCCAAGGAGAATGCCTGTCACGTGGTAAGCATTTAATACTTGATAGCTGTTTTTAATATGTGTAGTAGATGGCACCATTCCATGAATCCATGCCATCTGGCTATGATAACTGAACTGGTTGTCAAAGAATCACCCCTGTGTTTAAAATCACTAAGAAAAGAGATTGTCCAACTCTTAGCTGAAATCTGTGTAAAATGTCTACTACAGGTCTACTGTTTCACCATTTAAGGTCCATGAAAGAAACCAGGTCACTCAGGCACATTCTTTCTTGATTTTAATGAACCCTGTAGGGCTTCAAAAGAATCACCACTTTCACTTTATTTTATTCTTTAAAAGTGTTCAAAACCATTGCTTTAATGATCTCTTCTGAAGTCTTGACCCAGAACAATGTCAGTCTCATTACAGAATCTCAGAATTTACTGCCACCTTTTGAAATATTTGGAGATATTTTCTATCCTCTGTCTCAGCATTTCTACTACTCTTCTGGATTGGATTTACTTAGAACAATTAAATGCTGTCTTCTTACAATCTCTTTACCCAACTTGGGGGCTTCTTTTCCCTTCTACCAGTGTTCATTCTGCATTTTCATTCTGATGCTCATTTTTCCTGGCGTTTTGTCTGGAGAAGTTAGAAGCCAAACAGATGCTCAGAAGGCCTGCATCCATCCTCTTTGCCATCCTTCTCCTTTGCTCACCTGCAAGAGTCAGCCTTTATGATTCAACTTTCTATTCCAAACATAGCTTTAAAGCCCATTTGGGTGTCCATAGAAATTTTTCTAAGTGTCAGCTCATATGAGACACCCGCTCCAGATATCTTGTTTTCCCACTGTTCACTGTTCCATTTAACAAAACATATTTTAGGCACCCACTGTGAGGCAGGCATTGTGCTGCTCTTGAGGGATACAAAGGAAAACAAGATGCAGTTCCTGTTTGCAAGGAGCTCACGGTAAAGCTAGAAATGCTAACAAATAAATACAAGACAGAGTGCAAGACAGGTTAAAGACCCACCCCCACTGAACTGGGCCCCTCCACCTGGAGGCTTCAGCAGCTCAAGGGTGGCTCCATTGAAGGGAGGGTATTTGAACAAGACTTACTCTTCCTCCTTTTTATTCCTCTGTCTCATCACATTTCCTTTTTTAGTCTCCTAGGCAGCCCTCAACAAGGTGCACAAATATGTCTTTTTGCTTGTACAGTATTCATGCGAAATGCATATTGCAATTTTGTACTCAGCTGTTTCATTGATGTAAATGATCCTGTGTCACATACCTTATTCTATTTTTTGCTTTCCCTCACTAAGCATTCTTTTTTTTTTTTTTTTTTTTGAGACAGAGTCTCCCTTTGTCACCCAGGCTGGAACGTGGTGTGATCTTGGCTCACTGCAACCTCCACATCTCGGGTTCAAGCAAATATCCTCCCTCAGCCTCCGAAGTAATCCCTGGGATTACAAGCACCCACCACCATGCCCAGCTAATTTTTTTTTTTTTTTTGTATTTTTAGTAGAGATGGGGTTTCACCATGTTGACCAGGCTGGTTTTGAACTCCTGACCTCAAGTGATTTGCCCACCTCTGCCTCACAAAGTGCTAGGATTACAGGTGTGAGCCACCATACCGAAACTAAGCATCCTTTCTAAAATATATTCATGTCAGGGTATAAGCAGTGAGGCTGTTACTTCGAAACACTGCGGGTCCTTGCATCTGCCCCATCCTTCACTTTTCCATTGTCTCCATGAAGAATGACCACATTGCCTCTGGTTCCCAACACCCTGAGTAACTGCAGCAACACCCCTTATGATTCACTTACAGATGGGTGTGAGAGGTTTCTTGGCTTATATATACCCAGGAATGGAATTTCTGGATTACAGGTATGACAGGCAGAATAATGACCCCAATTGTACCCACATTTTAATCCCCAGAAACTGCAAACGTGTGACCATGGGTGGCAAAAGAGACTTTGCAGATGTAATTAGATTTAAATTTTTAAGTTTGAGAGATTATCTTGGACTATCTAGGTGGGCCCAGTATAATCACAAAGGTCCTGATAAGAAAAAGGAGGAGGCAGAAGAGCCAGAGTTGGAGAGAGATTTAAAGATGCTCCATTGCTGTCTTTGAAGATAGAGTGAGGGGGCCAGGAGTCAAGGAATGTGGGCAGCCTCTAGAAGATAAGATGCAAAAGAAAAGGAAGCAGATTTGTCCCTAGAGCCTCTGAGAGTCTCTCTGTCAGACTTTTAACCTCCAGGACTACAAAATAACCTGTTTGTGTTGCTTTAAGCCATTAATTTCCTGGGGATTTGTTACAGCAGCCACAGGAAGCCCACACGTAAACTGTGCCCAGACTGATTTTGACTGTAATGGTGCTGGGTCACTCTGAGAATGACTATCAAGGCCCACATCTCCCGACGGCTGCACATGAAGTCCTCACGTATCTGTACCCCCAGGATTACTTGGCCCAGCTCATCTCTCTGATTACTATTAGTCTGATGGGTGTAAAGCATAAGCAAGTCTTTAATAAAGAGTCAGAATTCCTTCCAATAAAGTAGAGTGGTTGATGTCAGATGGGGAGGGGCCTTGGGTCCCTGGCTGCTGTGATTGGATGGTCTAGTCTTGAGGAGGGGGATGCACAAATCATTAGGTACCCGAGATGAGGCTCCCACGGGGCTGCATGGAGAGTAAGTGGAGACAAAACCAGTAATCCTCATGAGGACACAAGGCTGTGTGGACTCCATGGAACAGAGAGCCCTGGACAGTGGCAGGCAGTCTAGGGTCATGGTTGTAGTCAGGCCTGGATGTCAGTCACAGTTCCACAGCTGCTGTGTGACACTAGACATGTTCTTAACCTCTCTGATCCTTGGCATCCTCCTCTCTATGATAGGGATAATAATACTGCTTGCCTCATAGAAGTGCTGTGTGGCTTACATGAGATTATGCACATAAAACACCTAATACAGTGAATGGTATATAGTTGGCACCCAACAAACAATAATCATACTGATACTATTCTCATCAGCACAATAATTATAATAATAATTACGGTTTCTTTCATCTCAGAAGAGAGAAAATTTGATTTTTTTCTTGTAATATACAGGATACATTGCTGACCTCGCTCTTCTATCTGGGGAATAATGTATTGCAATCAATTTTCACATATTTACATTCGAAGGCCTTTTTATATTATTTTCTAGGAAATCTTCCCCCTCATTAACCACTCCCCTTATCTATACCCCCAAACCTGAAAAATAGGGCTTTCCTTTTAAGGCTGTTCACAGCCTAATGCAGTTGAATACAACTTATTTTACTGACATCTTACCTCCAAGCTCTCTCCCCCAGCACTTTCCAGGACTAAATAATGCACAAAGAGAGAGAGAATAACAGGGATTCCATAAATGACGGAAAACAGCACAGTAAGGATTCTGTGTTGTGAAGAGATGAAAGCTCCTGGTCGGAAGGCCAGTAACAAAGTAAAGGAGAAATGCAAAGGCATTGACAAGGGAAACAAGGAAAGTATTTTTCAAGATAAGATTTATGGAGAGTTGAAAAGGAGATGACTCAGGAGACAGTCAAAAACTGTTCATTAGTCAGGAACTCCAGAGTGGATACACCAGGGGGCCCAGGCTTTTGAAGGGCTGGGACTCAGAAGTTAACAAACACCAGCTCCACTTCCTGGGCCTCTGAAGCCTTCTTTGACTTTCCCAGGTAGGGGTGGATTCTTCTTCCTTGGGGTCCTATGCCTCCCTCTTCCTGCCTCTATTAGAGAAGGTATCTCGCTCAACTGTAGCAGTGGATTCCTATGTCTGTTTTCTTCACTGTACTGGAGCTCCGGACAACAATGCGTCTTAGACATTTTTCCAGTTATCCTCATCATGGATTAAAATGATAATCGTTGGTCATTTGCTCCCTGTGCTAAGTGCTCCATGTACATTAGATAAAATATGCCTCAAGACAACCCCAGATACCCATTTTACAACTATGGAAACTGAGGCAGGAGAAGATTGAAATACTTACTTGGAGACATGCAAAGGATGGAGAACGTAGGTGAGATTAGGACTGAGGGGTTCTGACTCTCTGACTCCCGAATAGGACTGTTGAGGTCCTGTTACTCCCAAAACCAAGCACAGTGCTGAGCACAAAGGACGCACTAAGCAAGAATTTGATTTATGAACAAACTGTTCTGCCTGGAACTCAGCTAGCTAGCCAGGTGGTACTTGGAGCTGGGATTTCTGTTTCTCACGCCAGGCTGCATTTGGTAAGTTGGAGGAAGGGGATAATGACATCCTGTCCAGTTGCCGAAAGACACTGGCTTTTTCTGAGGAGTGGGCCTGGAACTCTTGGTCCATCAGTCTAGCTTTATCCTATTTATTATAGACATTTTAATCACCCCTAACAAATGGTGCTAAGAAAAGGAAAACAAAAGTTACATATTTCCTCTTTTGGGATTTTTAAAAACAACTAAATATGCCACTAGAATATACTTTACAAATTTATGCTAAAGGCTCCCACACCAATCTGATTACTAAGTTCCCAAAAATGAACTCCATTTTGAATTGCCCTTGACCCTCCTCTCTCTGGGTTTGCTAAATAGAGAGTTCTAGCATAGACCTAATGTCCTTTGTGGGCTGCAGAGCTGGACAACACCGGGATAAGTAAAGCAGCCAACCCTCAGCCCTTGGAGGCATAGAGAGGGCCTGGGTATTAACCAGAAGCTTAGTAGCAATTTTACTATCAGCATTAGGTCACTCAGATGCAGACTGATATGGTTTGGCTGTGTCCCACCCAAATCTCATCTTGAATTGTAGTTCCCATAATCCCCATGTATAATGGGAGGGACCCGGTCGAAGGCAATTTAATTATGAGTGAGTTGTCATGAGATGTGGTGATTTTATAAGGGGCTTTCCCCAACTTTGCTCAGCACTTCTCCTTGCTGCCACCATGTGAAGAAGGACATGTTTGCTTGCCCATCCACCATGATTGTAAATTTCCTGAGAACTCCCAGACCTACAGAACTGTGAGTGAATTAAACCTCTTTCCTTTATAAATTACCCAGTCTCAGGTATGTCTTTATTAGCAGCATGAAAATGGACTGATACAGTAAATTGGTACTGGTAGAGTGGTGTGCTTCTGTAAGGATACCTGAAAATGTGGAGGTGACTTTGGAACTGGGTAACAGGCAGAGGTGGGAACAGCTTGGAGAGCTCAGAAGAAGACAGGAAAATGAAATTTTGTAACTTCTTAGAGACTTAGAGGGCTCGAAAGAAGGGTTAAGAGGAATATGTGGGAGTTTGGAACTTCCTGGAGACTTGTTGAATGTCTTTGACCAAAATGCTGATAGTGGTATGGACAATGAAGTCCAGGTTGAAGTGGTCTTGAATGAAGATGAGAAACTTGATGGAAACTGGAGCAAAGGTGACTCTTGCTATGCTTTAGCAAAGAGAGTGGTGGCATTTTCCTCCTGCCCTAAAGATCCGTGGAACTTTGAACTGAAGAGAAATGATTTAGGCAAAAGAAATTTCCAAGCAGTAAAGCATTCAAGAGTTGACTTGGGTGCTGCTAAAAGCATTTAGTTTTATGTGTTTATAAAGATATGGCTTGGAATTGGAACTTATGTTTAAAAAGGAAGCAGAACATAAAAGTTCAGAAAATTTGCAGCCTGACAATGCAGTAAAAAAACAAAAACCCATTTTTCTGAGGAGAAATTCAAATCTACTGTAGAAATTTGCATAAATAATTAGGAGCCAAATGTTAATCACCAAGACAATGGGGAAAATGTCTCCAGGGCATGTCAGGAGTCTCCATGGCAGCCCCTCCCATTACAGGCCTGGAGGCTTAGGAGACAAAAAATGGTTTTGTGGGTCAGGCCCAAGGCTCCCCTGCTGTATGCAGTATGGGAACTTGGTGCCCTGTGTCCCAGCCACTATAGCCATAGTTAAAAGAGGCCAAGGTACAGCTCAGGTTGTGGCTTCAGAGGGTGCAAGCCCCAAGCCTTGGCAGCTTCCATGTAGTGTTGAGCCTGCAGGTACACAGAAGTCAGGAATTGAGGTTTGGGAACCTCTACCTAGATTTCAGAGGATGTATGGAAATACCTGGATGTCCAGTCATAAGTTTGCTGAAAGGGCAGAGCCCTCATGGAGAACCTCTGCTAGGGCAGTGCAGAAGGGAAACACACACAGAGTACCCACTGAGGCACTGCCTACTGGAACTGTGAGAAGAGGGTCACCATCCTGCAGATCCCAAAATGGTAGCTCCACTGACAGCTTGCACTATGCACCTGGAAAAGCTGCAGACACTCAATGCCAGCCATGAAAGCAGCCAGGACAGGGGTTGTACCCTGCAAAGTCACAGAGACAGAGCTGCCAAAGATAATGGGAGCCCACCTCTTACATCATTGTGCTTTGGTTGTGAGACATAAAGTCAAAGGAGATTATTTTGGAACTCTGAGGCTTAATGACTGCCCTATTGGATTCTGGACTTGCATGGGACCTGTAGCCCCTTTGTTTTGGCCAATTTCTCTCATTTGGAATTGGTGTATTTATCCAATGCCTGTACCCCCCATTGTATTAAGGAAGTAACTAACTTGCTTTTGATTTTACAGGCTTTAGATAGAAGGGACTTGCCTTGTCTCAGAGGAGACTATGGACTTGGACTTTTGAGTTAATGCTGGAATGAGTGATGACGTTGGAGGACCCTTGAAAGGGCACGATTGTCTTTTGAAATGTGAGGAGAGGGGATTTGGGAGAGTAGGGGCAGAGTGATATGATTTGGCTGAGTCCTCATCCAAATCTCATCTTGAATTATAGTTCCCATAATCCCTACGTGTTGTGGGAGGGACCTGGTGGGAGCTGATTGGATCATGGAGGTGGTTACCCTCATGTTGTTTTTGTGATAGTGAGTTCTCACAAGATCTGATGGTTTTATAAGGGTCATTTCCCCCCTTTTCTCTGTACTTCTCCTTGCTGCTGCCATGTGAAAAAGGATATGTTTACTTCCCTTTCCACCACGATTATAGTTTCCTGAGGCTTCCCAAGCCCTGCAGAACTGTGAGTCAATTAAACCTCTTTCCTTTATAAATTACCCAGTGTCAGGTATGTCTTTATTAGCAGGATGAGAGCAGACTATTACACAGACCAGCAAGAAGTATATGTGAGCCTTTTCCTGCCTTGCTTTTTTGAAAAAGGAAAACAATAAGATCAAAACAGATCATGGCTGAAATTGTCAGTGGGGAGGTGTGGCACAGTCATTAGAAAAAACTGGACTTTGGAGATCATTTTAGGAAATCTTGAATGCTTGCATTGTTTGGGGCCACTTACTTGGGTCATGTTTAAGTAATATTCTATCAGAAAATAGATGACATACTCAAATTTAATTATTTATGGAATATTTTATCAAGGGACAGTTTATAAATGCATAGATGAAGTGTTAGGGAAACCACGAGGGGTGGCACCACCCCCAGGGGCTAGTGATGGCAAGGACAGTTATCTTCCCTGGCCTGAAGGGTTAAGAGGAGAGAAGGGAGCCCTCTCTGAACTGGAGACGATGAGGCATGTATGCAGAAAGCCATCTGACATGTTCTGAGACCTTCCATTGAGAGATACAGTCAGCCCTCAGTGACCCAGCAGTGTATCAAGGGTAAATATCTGATTCTTTTCTCCCTGCCTTCACTCTGTAATGAGTTTTGTCTGTTGGTCAAAACCAGAGGGCTACAGAGTGCTTTGGCTGGGTCCATAAAGACCAAGCTCCAGAAATCAAAGAATGGTGATGAAGGGAGGAGCTAGGTAAACAGAAGCCATCCAGCCAGCTTCTTATTTATCCAGTGCTACACGCAGGATGGTGCATTGAAGATGATTAAACACAACACAGTATTATAAGTTTTAGAGGACTAAATAGTGTATTTTAAAACTAATGTAAATGTGGGTTTTGAGGGCTCATTTCACAGTAACACCGTGCTGAGCTTTTAGGTCAAACTTCACTTTCAATTCTCCCAACAATCTAGGAAGATAGGTTATAGTCTAAAGCAGAAGAAATAGACTTTAAAGATTTGGGTTAATTGTTCAAGCAAACTACCATATACAGATTCAGAGCCCTCAAACTGTGAACTGAATCCTTTTGGGGGTGCCTTTGTTCTCAAGAATCTCTTTGTCTTATCTGGTTTTCATCTTTCACCCTAGTTGAGAAAATGCCTGTTTCATGGCTGGGCATTCACGAGGGGCAAAAGGAAACAATGATCCATTAAAGTGTCTATGTCAGGAAGTTCTTATTGGCCACTCCTGTTGTTAACTGAGTGTCTCGAAATTCTACTGCTGCTTTGTAATTAGTGCTCCAGGACCAAACATGCTGCTGCTTATTTTCTCATCCCCATCAAATTTTGCCATTTCAGCACAAAGGGAGCTCGGGTGCCTCAGGAGCCCCAGCCTCCTGCAACTGGCCTGCATACATGCAAATATCCACCTTACGTGGCTTCCAAAAGGGCTCCATTTCTACAAGAATATTTTCCATTCAGCTGTTTATGGACTTTTACTTAGTCATTTAAAAATGATTCAAAAGGAGGGAAATAATAATAAACTTCCACTTTCCCTTTCACCAGCATATCTCAAAACTACATTAATTCAGAGCCTGTGTGAATAAAGTTTGTGTCTTGATAAATGCGTTCCCTCAAGAATGCTTAATTCACCTTTCCTTAGGTCCCCAGCTCGTCTACTGCAGTCCAATTTCAAACCCTTCTGTCTCACCATGAATCTCCAGTCTTGAAGCCCGCTCCCTGACCCCCGCCCTGGAGGGTGATGTGGTAAATCGTGTCAGCTCTATGTGAATGTCTCATCCTCTTCTCCACCCACCACAGCAATTTTGTCCCCTTCTTCTCTCCTCCTCGGGGGAAAGAGTCTTCTCTTGCTAAGGCTTAACCCTTTAAGCCAGTCTTCCCCTACTGGTCCATGCGGGGACCCTGTTGCAGCATTTGGTTATTTCTTCTCCATCTTCTTCGGATGTTCTCTTTCCTTCTTTAGGTTAAAAAAATCATTTAAAACACCTTTCATAAAATGAAAAGAGTTTCTGTTTTCTATCTTTCTTGAAAGTGCTTTTATTTTTGGATGCATCTCTCCACATGGGATGCTCACATTCAGCCTTTGCTGCAACATTGCACCTTCCTTTTTGAATGTTCTACCTAATTTTCTCCGGTAAGATAAGCCCTTCAAGAGCTATCAGTGGCTTCCTAATGACCATTCACAGATTATGCTTCTCAGTCTCTGCAGCTTCCAACACTGTTGACTTTCTTGCTTTCCTACCCCAGCCTTGAAAGTAGTATCCATGGCAAAACATTCAATCCCTCTTCTCACCTTGCTGTCTGAATGCTATTCCTTGCCATTGTACCATTCTGGAACAGGAAGTATAGCATTCTGTTTAAGGGCATGGTATATGAAATCATATTTCCTCTGATCAACTTCTACCGTTAACGCTTGTTAGCTAATAAGTGTATGATCTTAGGTAATTTATTTTTTTTATTTTTTTATTTTTATTTATTATTTTTTTTGAAACTGAGTCTCCCTCTGTCACCAGGCGCCAGGCTGGAGTGCAGTGGAGCGATCTCAGCTCACTGCAACCTCCGACTCCCGGGTTCAAGCAATTCCTCTGCCTCACCCTCCTGAGTAGCTGGGACTACAGGCGCGCATCACCACACCAAGCTAATTTTTGTATTTTTTAGTAAAGACAGGGTTTCACCGTGTTGGCTAGGATGGTCTCAATCTGTTGACCTCGTGATCTGCCCACCTCGGCCTCCCAAAGTGCTGGGATTACAGGCATGAGTCACCGCGCCCAGCCTGATCTTAGGTAATTTATTAGAAAAAAATTAATCTTACTTTATCCAGCTATAAAATGGACATAATAATGCTTTGTAAGAAGGTAAATAAGTTATTAATATAAACTACTTACACAAGCTCTGTAAAATAAGAATGTATGCCAATAATATCTACAAGTTGACATTTCACAGTATTCCAGTTTTAGAACAGTAATAGGTTCCTATTGCTGTATTTAAAACTTACCCCAAACTTAGTGACTTAAAATGCCACAAATTTATTATCATACAATTATGGGGCTCAGAAGTTCTAAAAAATCTAAAGTGTTAGCAGAGCCGTAGGGGTGAATCTGCTTTTTTGCCTTTTTCTCATATCCTTTGGCTTAGGGACACTTCCTCTGTGTTCAAAGCTGAATTTCCATGGCTTCAACTATGAACTCTATGCAGAAGATTTCTCCTTCTGATTTTCAGGCCAGTCTTTTTTTTTTTTTTTTTTTATCTTTTTGTTTTTTTCCTTTTTGTGGAGACGGGGTCTCGCTATATTGCCCAGGCAGGTCTCAAACTCCTGGGCTCAAGCTATCCTCCCACCTCTGCCTCCCTAAGAGCTGGGATTACAGGCATGAGCCACAGTGCCCAGCCTCAGGCCAGTCTTATACCCCCAAAGGAATCCATTCTTATCCCCGAAACTATTTGCCATTGAAACTAATGGCAAAAACTGCAGTTACCTTTGCACAACCTAATAGTTGCAGGGTGTCTCCACTCCACACACGTACAAGTAAACTCATCACAATCTTGTAATGAATTCAGTTCCTTCTCCTGATGAACTTCCTTCTAGAAATGGCCCTAATATTCCCTCCACTTCCCAATATTTATTGAAGAATGAAGAGTCTTTCTGTCGACTTTCAGTGGGAAGAAGTAAATAAAACAGCTTTGATGGACACCCCTATGAAACTGAATGAAAGGGATACTCCCTGAAGTCGTAGCTGTTTTGTTTGCTAAGCCTGGAGGCCCTGAGAATACGTCTTCCAGAGCCTCCACTATAAGGAACATAACTGACAGATGGCTTCAGATGCTGCACTCTGAAGTCCATGACAACATGTGGGCTAAGGCCATGCTTTTTATTATCTTCCCTCACTGAAGACTTCAGCAACGGAGAGATACTAAGGCAGATCTGTTTCTGGGAAACTTGGAACTCATTCAGCAGCTGATCTTGGCTCCAGGGTTTCCCTATGGTCTTGCAGGACCTCCCTTAGATGGCAGAAAAGTCCAGAACACTTTTACCTAGCCTTCCTGTCTTCCCTGCTTCACTCAAGGTTAGACTTTCATCTCAATCTGATGACTTTCCCAGCTCCTCAGCTTCCTTCCCATTTTTTCTTGACCAGGTGTTTCCCCCGAATAAAATAATGGGTCTTCAATCTTAACTTGCATTTGCTCCTCAGGAGATCTGGACTTACATGTTGTGGTCTGAGTTTTGAGGGTTGAAGAGTCAAGACCTGATGGTTCAGCCCACTTCCTTTGAGTTCCTTAGATTCCAGGAAGACACAGAGAATTTACAACTGCCAGTAAGGGAGCAATCAGACAATGCAAACTCCCTGGTACCAAGAGGAGCATGTGGGAGGAAAATGAGATGTTTTAGAAACAACAGAGGAATCTGTGAGACAGGACTGCTGTGAGATGATGTCACACTTGACATAAATTGACAGTTAATTGCCTAGAGATTTGGGAACAGTTCAGGGGTGGGTATATGAGAGAGATTGTGCATACCGTGAACAATAAACACAAATACATATGCCTGCTTCTGTGTATATCTCTCCAAATTAGTCTTCCCTAGTCCATTTCTTACGATATTCCACCAGCATCTGGGACTGATGGTAAGGGGAAATGGATTTGTTCATGGACCTTTCAGCAGAAGGAAGAATGGGTAGAAGCTTCTAGGAAGCAGGACTAATTTCATGTAAATAGGGCTTTTCCTACAGACACCTCATAGATGGGTCGCTGGAGGCACATCTGCCATAGATACAAGGACTTCCTGCCATGGGTGGGAAGCTGGACTGGGCAGCCCACAAGACCTTCCATCTCAGACAGTTGCATAAATTCAAAAGTCCTAACAGGTTTCTAAACCTGGCAGGTCATCTGAATCACATGGGAAGCCATTAAACACACCCCAAATGTTCTAAATTTGGATTTCAAGGGAAGACATTTAAAGAAACCTGGATTGGGGGTGGGGAATAAAGAAAAAAAAGATAAATAAATAAAGAGGCCGGGCACGGTGGCTCAAGCCTGTAATCCCAACACTTTGGGAGGCTGAGGCGGGCGGATCACGAGGTCAAGAGATCGAGACCATCCTGGCCAACATGGTGAAACCCTGTCTCTACTAAAAATACAAAAAAAATTAGCTGGGTGTGGTGGCGGGCGCCTGTAGTCCCAGCTACCTGGGAGCCTGAAGCAGGAAAATTGCTTGAACCTGGGAGGTGGAGGTTGCAGTGAGCCGAGATCATCACTGCACTCCAGCCTGGTGCCTGGTAACCGAGTGAGACTCTGTCTCAAAAAAAAATAAATAAATAAAAATAAAGACACCTGGATTTAACTCTAAAAGCTTATTTCCCTTGCAATAGAATTAGCCAGCCTAATCTGAAAACCACACTGCTTTGTTGAACAAAATTCCAGGAACCATCCCAGATTTGAAATATCATTCACATGTGTCTTCATATTGCAAATCTTTTGTGCTATCAGAAGTTGAATTGCTAGTTTTAATGCGTTTAAGACGATGTACCTCCGAATCTAGCAGGAACGAGTTTAAATTCTGGCTCCGCTATTTACTGTCTGAGTGATCTCGAATGAGATATTCAGCTTCTCAGAACCTCAGATTTCTTAGCTGTAAAATAAAGGTGTTAATAGCACCTTTTTTCTACGTTCATTGAAATTGTCAAGTGGGATAATGATAACAGTTAACACTATTTTCAACTTGCTGTGTGCCAGTCACTGTTTTGAGCTCATCTGTAGATCATTTGTTTCTAATAACTGTCTGAAGTAGGTTTAACTATGATTCCCACTTTAGAGATGAAAAGATTGAGGCATCAAGAGGTTACATAAAGTCTGTACAACTAATATGAGACAGAGCTGATATTTAAACCTAGGCAATTTAGTCAAAATCTGTTTTTCAGGTTAGTATGCTTTATGTGTGTATAAAGTACTTCACACAGAGCTTGGAACACATTATGTGCTCCATAACTATTAGCTAATGCTATAATCACTGCTTTTACCCTGGGACTTACAGTGCATTTGTCACAACTCTCCAGCATCTGCAATATTCCTACTTAGCTGCTTGCAAAGCCAGAACACTTGTGTCCTCATGCCCCCTCCTTTTTGTGCTCAGCCCCTGTCTCAGTGATGAGCAGGAGAGCATGCATGGACCCTTAACTTACTGAGACTTCGAATGTCAAATTCAAGACCTGTTGAATAAGGTCAATAAGTTATAGTAGTTGCTGTAGTTCTCATAAGTATTGAAAAGGAATCCTTACAAAATAAAATATGAGCTTTTTAATCCTAATGTATTTTGACTTCTTCAGGACACACAGGTGTCCAGGGAACTGTAGTGTCAGTATCTCTGAGACCTTAGGAGAACTTCTTTTGAATCTAAAGGAGGGGGGAGTTGAAAGGCGTCTCTATTATAGCAAAAAGAAATTAGAGGGCTGATTCATTCTATTCTGTAGGGAAAGCAGAACTCAGCTCAGAGATCTTGAAGTAAGTAAAACTGGTAGTTACTTTTGGAGGAAAATAAAGTACCATCAAATGTATAATCAGATGGTTTCAGTGAAGGTAATAAATGGTTCTCTGATGACAACTATATTCATTAGACATATTTGTGGCTTTCCTCCTCCTTTCTCTTGCAGATTAATTCTCACCCAGACCCTACAGAGATAAGCGTGTGGTTTTAGAGATCTTCAGATCTGGGTTTAAGATGACTTTTGCCACTTCCCACATGCGAGATCTTGGGCAGGACCCTCACCCTCTGAACCTTGGCCTCCTTCTTTCTGTAATGTTGGTAATTGGTATGGTTTGGATATCTGTCCCCACTCAAATTTCATGTTTAATTGTAATCCCCATACTGGAGGTGGGGCCTGGTGGGGAGATGGCTGGATCCTGGGGCAGATTTCTCATAAATGGTTTCGTACCATCTTGTTGGTACTTTCCTCATGATAGCGAGTGAGTTCTCATGAGATACGGTCATTTAAAAGCATGCAGCACCTCCCCATTTGCTCTGTCTTGCTCCTACTCTGGCCATGTGATGTGCTCGCTTCCCTTTCACCTTCCACCATGACTGGAAACTTCCTGAGGCCTTCCCAGAAGCAGAACAGACATTGGCATCTGCTTCCTGTAAAACCTGCAGGACCGTGAGCCCATTAAACCTCTCTTCTTTATAAACTACCCAGTCTCAGGTACTTCTATAAAGCAATGTAAGAATGGACTAATACAGTAATATTCTCACACTTACTGTAAAGATGTTGTAGGACCAAGTGAGACGATGTGTAAATACAATCTGTGCCTGCTTAGAGTTCAGCCAGGCACTCTGTAGAGATTAATGCTTTCCCTAGGATGCTGTGGGTTTTCATATTAGTACTTCTGAGCCTGAGTAACACTTGGAAACCAGAGTGAGCCCCAGAACTGGCTTATGTTGAGGTCAATAACAAACCTCTGACACTTGATGCAATCAAAACCAGTTTGCGTTGTTTAAAATGCTCATCAAATACCTACATGCACACTGTGCATATAAAAGCCATTGTCACAGAGCCCTTTATCGGACTCTCTAGCTTGCCAGTTCTCTCAGATTTCTCACTGCCCTCTGGGTCAGAAATACTGCACAATGTCAGTCCTTTATCACAACAAGCATTTATTTCTGGCTTACACACCCGAGTGTTATCCGGAATGTGGCTGCGGTAAGCTTGGCCTCTCCTGGGTTTAACTCTAGACTATGGGTTGGGCTCAGGTCTGCTTCCTGTGTCCCTTATTTTTCTAGGGACAGCAGAAATGACAGAGGCAAGCCCAACCACACAAACACATCTCAAGCCTTTGCTTGAATTACATCCAGTAGTACCTGCTGGTCAAACAAAGTCACAAGGATAACCCAACTGTAAGACCATGGCAAGGAGATGAACGTTTACATATACTGCAAATGGGTGAAGAATTGGGACCATATCTCATTCTCTCATACCTGGAACTCCAAATTTCATAGTTCTTCTTAAACGTGTATTAGTTACGAACTTTCAAGTCGTATGGGACAGACTCACCTGGTTTAGGTGAGTTAAGTGTATTGAAAGGGCACAGAGTACATGTAAGGAAAGAGTAGACCCCATCTTATCTTGACGGAATTAGAATTTAGGGATTCACTTTACAAGGACCAAAAGCATTCAGAAAAGTGCCTGGCACAAAACGGCCACTCAAGAAATGTTTATTGAGAGGACATGCGAATTGCTGAGAAGCAGCTGTAACATTGGTCACCGTGCCGTTTTTCCCAGAAGCAGCCTCCATTGCTCCCTCCTCTGTGGTCATCAATATACTCATTCAGCTTCCTGTCTTCTTTACTTCTTCCAAGTACTGCTGTATCCCTTAAACTCCCCCAAAAGGAAGGATTCTGTTGCATTAATTCACTGTCTTTCTATCTAGTGGGCAGAGATCTTATGACGTGCTTTCCTCAGCCAATTGTTTTGTTTTGTTTTGTTTTGTTTTATTTGTTTGTTTTGAGACTGTGAGATGGAGTCCGATCTGTCTCCCAGGCTGGACTGCAGTGTCACGATCTTGGCTCGCTGCAACCTCCACCTTCTAGGTTTAAGCAGTTCTCCTGCCTCAGCCTCCTGAGTAGCTAGGATTATAGGCACCCACCACCACGCCTAGCTAATTTTTGTATTTTCAGTAAAGACATGGTTTCACTTTGTTGACCAGGCTGGTCTAACTCCTGACTTCGGGTGATCTGCCCACCTCGGCCTCCCCGAGTGCTAAGATTATAGGTGTGAGCCACGGCACCAGGCCATGAATCAGCCAGTTTTAAAAGGCTTCTTTTTAAGTTGCTTGTAACTTGTTCAATCACGAAGAGTGTAAGGACCATGCAAGGAATTCCCCATGGCTGCATTTTTCAACAGGGGTCTGTGGGTTTTGGTATTGCTTGGAGACTCAAGAGTTTTGTGTTGGCTTGCCCTATCTCTTGCTTTGTGATTCTGCCACTTGGGATTTGGAAAGATAACCTCGACCTAGCACAGAGTGGTCTTTCTCCCTTTGAAGTGTTCGCCATGATCTGCTGAGTCAACAGTGCCTTGTCTCATTGTTTCCTACACCAGCTGACTGGAACACCACCCTCCCAGCAGAGCACTCCCTGCCAGAGGGTGATGTTGCCACTGCCAACTGAAGCAGGGCTGTGTTTTCACATCTTGTAGCCGTCACCCTCCTTCCTCAATCATTGAAGACTCATGAGGATACCGAGGCAGCTGGGCCAAAACCAAAGCAATGTAACCCAGGGGTGTGTGTGTGCATGCACCTGTGGTGTGTGTGTGCACATATGCATGTGGTGTATGTGTGTGCACATATGCATGTGTATGGTGATGTGTGTATGTATATGCACATACATGTGTTCTTTTTAATATGAATAAATGCCTTTAGAGAATGAAATGCATTGGGGGCATCCAAGGAGAGGAGAGTTGAGGGAATGTTGTTTTTTGTTTTTGATAAATCAATGAAAGATGGTAGCGTAAGTATGGTGACTCCTAGCGTGAAGGCTGGAGTTATAGAAGCAGATGGAAGCTTCTAGCAGAGCTGAAAAAGTTCATAAAGCGGGTGAGTAATCGGCCACGCATAGTGGCTTACGCCTGTAATCCCAGCACTTTGGGAGGCCAAGGCGGACAGATCACCTGAGATCAGGAGTTTGAGACCAGCCTGGTCATCATGGTGAAACCATGTCTCTACAAAAATACAAAAATTAGCTGGGCATGTTGGCAGGTGCCTGTAATCCTAGCTACTCAGGAGGCCAAGACAGGAGAATCGCTTGAACCTGGGAGGCGGAGGTTGCAGTGAGCCAAGATCGCACCACTGCACTCCAGCCTGGGCAACAGAGTGAAACTCTGTCTCAAAAAAGAAAAAAAAAAAAGAGTGAGTAATCGTGGACAAATTCAAGAGTGAGACTGGATGGATGCTCGCTCAGTAGATTGCTGTGTCCCACAAGGCAGGAGATGTGCTGTGGGTGAAAGGCAAAGACAGAGAGGACCTCAGGTCAGAACATTGCAAGTTAGACTCCATGCTCCTTGAAGCCTCCATTGTCTCATTTCTTTTCATATCTCCAGTGCCAAAGACCTAAGTGACCCTTATGGACATTAGATAAATAAATTAACTTTTTAAAGAATGAAAGAGTGAACTACTAAGTTAATTTGAAATTGAAATATAGGGTAAGGCCTGCATTTACACAGAGAAGATTAACTTTCAAAAAAATGCAAAGCTGACAGAGGGGAGAAGAAGAGAGAGAATGAAGGCTGAATGGGTATCCAACTGGTACCTGGAACATGTCAGGGTGAGTAGCTAAAAAAGGAAAGAGACCCCAAGAAATGGGGCTGTATATGGGACCTATATTTATGTTGAAGTCACTCACAAGTATAAGTCTGCATCGCTGGGTGTCCTCAGACAAGCATATTGTTTTCACTTAATATTACCTTTCATGTTAGTAACCTCTGTTTTTGAATCTTAGCTGACTGTGCATGTGCTGTTCTGCCTTTGACATGGTAGTGTGAGCTGGAGGGGGAATAGGAAAAAGGAGAAGCCATATATCCCGGGAATATCATGATCCTCTAAACTTATTCTGGGTGAGGCAATGGCAAGGCTGACCAGCAAAGCGGTGCTTGAAGGCTGAGAATCCAGTCATTTCCATTTTTTTTTCTTTCTTTCTGGCAACTTCTCTAGGCTCAGAGCCTAGATGAAGGTGCTGTGGACCAGTGATGCAATGGAGACTTTAATTTCCTCTATTACTGTAGAGTATGAAGAAATCTCAGCACTCATGCTCAGCACAAGGTGCAGGGTACTGCCTACTTCTGTTTCAATGCTGGCTCTCCTAGCTTAACCCGCCTATCCAGAAGTGACTTGTTTTCATCCCCATCGTGGCCAGTGACTCTTTAACCAAGCGGTGTGATTTACATTTACATGTTAGTGTAATCCCTTAGTTTCTTAATGAAACTGCCCTTGTTAAAATCCCTGGAATCTAATTATAGAAATTCTCTCCAGTCCCGGCTCTCTGTTCAACAACTGCTTAGCAAATTTCTCATCAGCCCCATTTTTTTGACCAGCTCCCCTCAATAGCTATTTCTTGTTTCCAAAGTGTTTCGAAGCCCAGATTCTTTCCTTGTCAGCCAATTCCCTTATTTCAACCCTCTAGTGAAATATCTGTATACGGGATCACATCATGAGGTGTTTTTTTTTTTCTTTCTCTGCAATCTCTCTCTTCTTTCTCAAAACAACTTACCTTTATCTCTATTCTAACCCCAGTCTCTTGTGGGGCTAGAAATCAGAGAGCCAACTGTCAGTCATTCTAGAATTCAGCATTTTCAAAGTTCACCTTTGGAATGGATAGCCTCTTGTTCTGTAGAAAAGCAAAAATCCCAGAAAAAAACATGCACACTGCATTTCAAGGATGGCATAGTCTTTATGTTTCCCTTGAAATGACTCAGAAGTGAGGAAACAGGAATATATTACTGTAGTTCCCACTCATCTTGGCCTACCAATCTCTCCTGTCTTTCCAGGAACAGCCCATCTTGTGAGTGCGTTCACCTGAGCCCCTCCTGTACTTACCTTCAGGATTTCAAATCACTTGAATGGCAGTCTAACAAAGAAAGCCAAAAGTTTCCATATCTTCTTGTCGTTTGTGTGGTTTTTGGTTTGGGGTTTTTTCTTTTAGAGACAGAGTCTCACTTTATCACCTAGGCTGGAGTCTCACTTTATCACCTGTCACAATCATGGCTCACTGCCGCCTTGAACTCCTGGGCTCAAGTGATTCTCCCACCTCAGCTTCCTGAGTAGCTAGAATTACAGGTGCATGCCATCAACTAGCAACTGATTGATTGATTGATTGTAGAGATGGGGCCTTGCTATGTTTCCTAGGCTGATCTTGAACTCTTGGCCTCAAGTGATCCATGTTGGCCTCCACAGCACTAGGATTACAGCCGTGATCCACTGCACCCCACCACATACATTTTTTAAATGAAGACTTTCTTATCAGATTTCAACACCAAGGCTCGTGCATATGTTGACTCAAGAATAAAAAAAGGCTTTAGTTTCATATGCCAGCAATAACCAATGTCTCTGGTTTGAGAACAATTTTGAAAGCATACTGGTCTGCTTGGGAAAGAGGGCAGTTGTGGCACCTACCAGAGACAGGGCGTGAGGAAGCAGTGGTAGCATCTCTGCAATACACCTGCCATCCTTAATTTGATAAAGTCCAGAAACACATGTGATCATACCACCTTGCACCATGGCCTTCTCCTAAGCAACAGTGACAACTTAGATGGCCTGGAAAACCGTTTGAAACTAAGAGCAACACATCTACCAAGAGTTCACTATTAATGCCACATTCAACTGAAAAATCGATCACATGTTCTTGGTAGGTATTCCATGTAGAATTTTGACATAAATAAACCTTATGTTGATTTATCTTTAACGCAGTTTGAACTCCTTCACTTCAGATACCATCAACTGCAGTCTGGCTTTTCATCTCTTTCCTGCCCAAGTCAAATTTAGCTCCTATAAAAGAACTGGTCTACTGCAATCCCTCATCCTGGCAATCTCCAGGACATAATTTATAAAACTTTCCCTTGGCATGTGGGTGGCCAAATAAGTGATCAAAGGGCAAACCGTGATCCAAGGCCATGGTCATCTCAAGCAACTGCTGATACAAACATTGCACGTGGCACAGTGAAACTCAAAGGACTGCTGGTTTTGGCAATAAAAACGATTCTATCTGTGAGCTGAGAGAATTACAGAAGTTGGAGCACAGCTGATCTTAGCCTTGAACATAGTTGAGGAAGAGGGGAAGGAGAAATTTAAAATTGTAATTCTTCCCATTTAACAAAACCCCTTTATATCATTATCTAGGATGCAAGTGATACACACAAATTTACCAGAACATTCTCCCATTAATCAAAAAGAATGTAGTATATGAGCTCGAGGATCAATCATGTCAAAAATTTCAGAAAGGAATGAGAAAACCATTTCTAGCAGATTATATAATAAAAGCACATTTCCACTAAAAGGAGCATTGAGGAAATAGAGTATTTCAAAGAAGTGAAATGGCACTGATTAATCTCATTAAGGACATGACTTCCTCATGCTTTAATAGGAATTGTAAACTTCAGAATGAGACCAGCACTATGTCAAAGTATGTCCTAGCCCAGCCCCTGTTGCGAGCTAGCTGGGCAAGCATGGCCTTATTTGTTTCATTATCCTTCTTTGTGAAATGAAGAGCTTGGCCTGAAATCAGCAGTGCTCAAACTTTCCTGGGCATTAGAATCACCAAAGATGCTTGTAAATGTTTTTAAAAGTCAGTTTTCAAGACTCCATCAAATGGGTATTTTGATACATACAATCAGAGTTAAATATACGTATATATAAAAAACATCTTTAGGTTAGAGTCTCATGTCAGTGAGACTTTCTGACCTTCTTGGAGAGAGACTGGCTTACAACCAACCAGTCAAGAGGCAGAATGGGGATAGAATTCAGAACTTTAGAGATGATCTAACATTCTCAGAGACTAGAATTCTGCGGTATTCTAGAACAATATCCCTGAGTCAAAAAGCTTTAACTAAATGTTTGCATGATCAATAAACTGATCTGATGTAAAATTAGCTTATAAGTTTATTTTTAAAGCAACTGCTCAACTTCAGTACTAGATGACAGGAAGGTTACATACAAAAAAAAAGTTACCATGTCATTCTTGGTATCAAGCAGTTTAAAGTCTACTTTGAAATAAGGACAATTATAAGTAGTTGACCCCATAAAAAATTAAGCAATAATGGGAAGAAATTCAGAGGAACAGACAGTCAATTCATGATGAGATGATAATCAAATTATCGGTAAAAATGAAGCTGCTAGTTAGGCATGTCCTTGGCTAGGGAAGGGCTCAGGCTTGCAGGATTAATGGCCTTTACCTGAGACCACCCCGTGTGTCCATCTGCCTTAGGATTTTCTAAGTCTAGTGGCCAAAGCAACGTCTTCCTTTAACATGGCTTCCACTGGGCCATGCCAACTGTTTTTTGTTTGTTTCGTGAAGACTTACCAGGCTCTATCTTCTGATTCCACACTGGATCTTTGGCAGGTTAATTCAGTTAATATATTAATAACAACTGTCTACACTCTTTCCGCTCTTGATATCTGTTTCATTCTGTTAACATTTTATGACTATTCTTTATGGATTAATTTCATGTTTTATCTCCCAAGGGCAGTCCAAGTTCCCCTCCTTTCCAGAGGTCTTGGATTCTCCCACCATAGAGCATTGGTGCTGCCTATACTGTCGTTCTCGATTTCAAAGAACATTCTACATCTTACAAATACTTAGCACTCATTAAACTTCTGATTTAAGTTTTTTCAGGTTTTGAGTTAGCACTGGCTTTTGATTCAGTAGAAAAAAAGCAAAGAATGGTTCAGGTGAGAGAGCTGTGTAAATTGATCCCATTGAGGACTCTAAGAACTGATCTTAGATTTCCTCACCAGCCTGTTTGCCAAGCCCAAATTCATCATCATTGTGAAGTGGTGTTGGGCAGTGCTTGAAGAACTTTTCTACAGGAATTTCTTCTAGATTAATAGCAAACAGTTGCAGCTGAGTCAGCATTAAAGATATGTTATATCAGACTGTGTCTGGTAGTTCTGAGGATGCTGCTCCTCAGCTGGAACTTAGCTGAGTACTTCTTACACGTCGGGGGGAAGCATCTATAACATTGTACCAAAAACACAGAGAACAGGCCACTGAAACAAACACCGGCAGATGTAGCGTTGGCAAGATCTAACAAACTAGTGTTCCTGAAATGTCATTTTGACAGGGTTATAGTCACGTGGACGGTCTTAAGTGCAGTGCTACCTCACACTTGGTTCTTTGGTGAATAGAGAGGGGGCTGCAGAGGATTAACATGGAAGAAGGAAGCAGTCCCCCTCCGTTGTTACCCCTCCCTGCAAGATCCTGAAGCCCTGATTCTTTTCCCCCTCATTATATCCCTTTTCAGGAACGGAAATGTCTTCTGCAGAGCCAGCCCATTCCCTCTGGTGCTGGTCTCAGGGGAAGTATAGCATCTGGCTCCCACCCTCCATCTAATTACCCATCTGTTTGTGGGGAGGGAAGAAATGTTCTATTCCCCTTCTCTTCCCAAACATTTTAATGTGCTGATGCATGAAGATGACAGCAGCTGCACCTCAGAACCCATCCTTTGTGCATCACACTCACTGGCTTAGTTTTTCCGTTCAGTTCTTGGATAGGGCTACACTTTATAGCTAGAGACACATCTCTAACTCCTCCTCATCATGACGTTGTACACCTCAACCCTTGCATTAGACTACCCCAGATTCCATGTTGCTCACTGATTCAGCATCACCAAGCATCAGTGGGGAACCTGAGACCCCCACCTTGAGGGAGGGGCAGGGATTTCCCTGCTCTGTTCTTGGCCTAGTGTTTCTATTAGCACCAGCAAAGAGACCATGGAGAGCGTAGCCTTTCATCCTAATCTCCCCCACCTTTACTCAACTAGTGACCCCTTTGATTATTTCTCTCTCACCTTGGAAGCCATGTTTAGAAAAAGCTTATATATGAAACAAATTGCACTTAATAAATATTCATTCATTTTCCCACATTTTAAAAATTAATCAAGTTCTTCGTAAGGGAGAAAAACTTATTAGTCTTTGGCAAATTAAACAACCAATCTACATTAATGTCTACATTGATGTCTACACTGATATTATTCAAGCCCCAAACAAGCACTTCTTAGCTGGCTCAGGTGATGTGGTTAAGGGGAACTTTGTCAGTTTAGTTCAGCTTTGTGAAATACTGAAGCATTTTAGACCACTGTTAATATCTGAGTAAAGTGGCTAAGCGAATAAGTTTAGACATAGAGACACATGGGTTTCATTTGGCCACATAATAGTTACATGACCTTGGATAAGTTTCTAAACTTAATGCAGCTCCGTTTCTTCAGGGGTAAAATTGGGATAATTATACCATTGATCCTATAGAATTATCCTGAAGATAGAATGCATAATATTTACAAAGCACTTAGTAGTACAAAGAGGCATAAAGCAAGAAGTGAGTAAATGTTAGCTGCTGCTGTCTTTATTCCCATCATTTTAATCATCACTATCGGTTATCCTTCCAACCCAAGCGGCTCAGGGATGGAGGGACTGCAACTAGGACCCTCTCTCCATTCTTGGGCAAATATTTATTCACTTCAACTGTGGCCAGAACTCATAGTGAATTCCACTATAGTCATCCTCCCTTTTGCAGTAGCAATTTTTGCTGGGCACTGGGTCACTCAGCTAAAGACTACTTCTCCCACCACCTTGCATCTAGGTATGGCCATGTAACTGGGTGATGGCCAATAAGACATGAGTGGGTGTGATGTCTGCACGTTAAGCCATGCCCTTGAAACATAAGAAATCTATATTCCCTTCCTATTTTTCTCCTCTTCAGCTGGAACCAGACATGGTGGTGAATCATCTTCAGTTAAGCTAAAAAGGGTAACATCCAAGAGATAGCATAAGAACAAGATATATCCCCAATACCATCAAGCCACTATTCCAACTCTGGACTGCCAACCTAGACTATATATTTTTTTTTTGAGACGGATTCTTGCTCTGTCACCCAGGCTAGAGTATAGTGGTGTGATCAGGGCTCACTGCAACTCCACCTCCCATATCGAATAATTCTCCTGCCTCAGCCTCCCGAGTAGCTGAGATTATAGGCATGCACCACCACCACACCTGGCTAATTTTTGTACTTTTAGTAGAGATGAGGGTTTCGCCATGTTGGTAAGGCTGGTCTTGAACTCCTGAGCTCGTGATCTGCCCTTAGGCAGCTGTACAAAGTGCTGGGATTACAGGCGTGAGCCACCGCACCTGGCCTAGACTCTTAAATAAGGTAGAAAAAAGTCCTCGTTGCTTTAAACTACTGAATCTTGATATCTCCTATTATAATGCCATGGTGTATCATAAAACCACACCAAACAACTATTTTCAAAATAGTCATGATACTTCTCTCTAGTTATACAACTTCGGAAGCCCAAAGCCACTGCATCCCCCCCACCAAGCTTGTCATGGTTTGCTTCTGATTCAATATAACTACATGGCAACAGGGAACACGCTGCATCCATTGAGGAGAAAGATGAGTCAGCCCCCTCCCGGGCTACTGGGGAATCGATATCTTTTAATTATGAGAAAGTACATTGTGTTTACATTTTACGCAGTTGCAAGAGGAAGGTCAAATCACAATCCTCACACCCTTTATCAAAACCATGCATTGCTGTTTGTCAAGTGAGATTCAATGTAGGATGAACCTGGCAAGTTTCCATCTTCCTGTTTTTCTCCCTTGTTTGTTTATATGGCTGTGCTTTACAAGATTAAAAGGCTTACCAGGCAAAAGCATAGCAGAAGGAAGTAAAACCTTTGAGCACATGAAATAACTCTTCCATTTTAGGAAAAAAGGCAATTAGTCATTTGAGGTTTTCTGGGTGGGGCAGTGAGTAGAAGGTCTTTATATTCCTTTCCTGTTGTATATCTAAAAATCATTTGAGAAGTAATGAAAATGATAAGGAAAAAAAAAAGCGTAAACCCTCTTCCTCTCCCCCACGGCCTCTACCCCATGACTCATCAGCTTCCTGAACTGGAACAACACTGAGCTTTATGACTATGGAAATGTCAGCGCTGAGAACAGTCCATGTTTCTTTGTGTGAAAATCTTAGGCAGCTGTACAAAAGCCAGCCCAGGACACAGCATGGTCCTGCTTTATCTCTCTGCCTGGCTAGTTTCCATGTTCATTAGAAATGTCTGATTTCTTGACAAGCACTCTTTGGATTTTCTGTGGAGTCAGGTCATACATTGAAATCAGCAAAAACATTAATGATAGCAACAACAAAAACAACCTTGTTTAAGTTTTACACCTTATAACAGGGCAGTGTTAGCCTTATAATAAAAATGAGGTATCTGCAACTTGGAAATATTAGGCAGTTTACTTAGGATATCTTAGAAAATCATAACGAGAGTGATGATGATGACAATGACAAAAGCAATGGTGATGATGATTATTATGGTAATGATGATAGTGATGGTGATGATGGTGGTGATGATGGTGATGCTGATGATGGTGATGCTTATGATGGCGATGATGGCAGTGGTGGTATTGATGGTAATGATGATTATGGTGATGATGATGATGAAGTGATGGTGATAATGATGGTGGTGATGATGGTGATGGTGGAGATGATGATAGTCATGGTGATGGTGGTGATGGTAATGACGGTGGTGATGATGGTGATGCTGATGATGGTGATGTTGGTGATGCTTATGATGGCGATGATGGCAGTGGTGGTATTGATGGTAATGATGATTATGGTGATGATGATGATGAAGTGATGGTGATGATGGTGGTGATGATGGTGATGGTGGAGATGATGATAGTGATGGCGATGGCAGTGATGGTAATGACAATGGTGGTGATGGTGATGATGATGATGGTGGTGATGATGGTGATGATAGTAATGGTGATGATGGTGGTGATGATCATGGCAGTGGCGGTAATGATGATGACAATGACGGTAGTGATGGTGATGATGATTATAATGGTGATGATGATGATGAAGTGATGGTGATGACGAAGGTGATGGTGGTGATGATGGTGATGGTGGAGATGATGATAGTCATGGTGATGGTGGTGATGGTAATGACGGTGGTGATGATGGTGATGCTGATGATGGTGATGACTATGTTGGTGATGACGATGTTGGTGATGATGGTGATGCTGATGATGGTGATGATGGTGATGCTTATGATGGTGATGATGGCAGTGGTGGTATTGATGGTAATGATGATTATGGTGATGATGATGAAGTGATGGTGATGATGAAGTGATGGTGATGATGAAGGTGATGGTGGTGATGATGGTGATGGTGGAGATGATGATACTGATGGTGATGGTGGTGACGGTAATGACGATGGTGGTGATGATGGTGATGATGATGATGGTAGTGATGGTGATGCTGATGATGGTGATTATGATGGCAGTGATGATGGTGATGATGGTGATGGTGATGATGATGGTGATGGGTGTTATTGATGATAGTGCCTTCCCCTAGGCTAGGTATCATGCTAAATGTTTTACTAACAAGCAAATGTGTAAAATCACAGTGCTCAGTATTGTGCTTGACCCTAATACATTTTCACTAATTATTGGCTTCAGGACTAGGATTAGAGTGAAGTGAGTGAGGTACTCTCCTTGGCTCAAAATTTAAAGGGATTTCAAAGAAAATCAGTAATCAAAGTAAACAATATTTAATTCAATATTTTATAAAAATAAAAATTAATTTAAAAATCCATGGTAAACAAAATGTCAGGACCTTAAATAAAAGTCCTGTACTTCCACAATTCATTCTGTTCAACTCCCCCTCATCCCACCCCAGATGTGTCAGCTAATGGCAATCTTATTTTATACTGATGAAACAAGCCCGAGCCAAAGTTGTTCTTATCCCCATTTTATAAATGAAAATACTGGGCCCAAGAAGTTTTTCCCACAATCACATAGCTAATATGTAGAAAAGCTGGGATTTGAGCTCAGATATATCTAACATAGAAGTTCAGCAGTCTATCTGGCTTCTAAAGTAAATTTCTGTCATAGCATTAAATATTCACTATCATTTTCTGGGCTATTTTTAAATGGTAGGGAGTCAAAGAGATTAACTACCAGTTGCAGCTCTTATCAGGCCAACAATGTCAGCTAAGGTGAATCTGATGCTAGTAGAACTTTAAGAATGTGCATGTATTAAGTATACACTCGTATGAATAATCTATTTAACCTGCTTAGAAACTCTGTGTAGAAGATGTCAGTGTTGTATTTCACAAATAGAGAAAGAGAATCTCAGAGTTGAGCACTCACAGTCAAGGTCAATTCATGGCAGAGTTGGGGACCAGCTCAAGTTTTCTAGGTTGACATAATCCTGTCCTTCCTACTGCCTCAAAGCTGTCCACGTTTGTTTCTTGAGCCTGGAACTTTCTATATGTTGTCATACAGCCCTTCCTAAGATACCCACTTTGGTTGTATCATTTTCCCTAGAATAACAATTTTCTAAAACGCATTAATGCATTGATTTTGATAACATCTTGTGTCTTATGTAATTTTTAAAATCAGCATATATTAACTGAAGACATTTTGACAAAAGAGAAAGAAAGAACTTAGAAAAAAAAGCATTTCCAACTTTCATAAATAAGCAGGAATATCATTCTGGTGAAGTTCTTTTCTATTTTGTTTTGTTCTATTTTCTTAGACTGACATGTAACTTTTTTGTTTCTGGACAGCCTGTCCTCTTGGTGATAATAAAGCACGATGATAAAACAAATGAGATCTCAGGACTAGACTTTTCTGTCCAGCACATACTCTTGACTTCATCTGTCCTCACCTCTGCTTGGACTCGTTTCATCCAATACCTCATGCCACTCTCAGTCTTCCAACCTACCTCCTTCTCTTGGGTCATTCTCCTCTGCCATGAATTAGCAGACATTGGACCTGTCCTCTAACAAAGTAGGTATCACCACTTCTTCATAACTGGATTAAAAATGTTCCATATCCTAAGAATAACATACATACGTAAATAAAAATTAAACATAATCATAGGAGTTCCACAGACTCCCCTAAATCTCATTCATGTACCCCTGTAAGCCTAACTTAAAAAACCCTGCCACATAATTTCCCCTTGATCATTGTATCTTTGCAGAGATACTGCCCCTTCTCCTTTTTAACTTTCACTAACATTTTTCTTGATAAAGAAGCTTCCACTCTCTACCGCTATAATTTTCCTGATTCACATGAATATTTATCTTAAGGAATTTTCACAGTCAACTCCTACTCTGTCCTCCCAAGAACATCCCTTCAGATACCAAAATGCCTATTCTTTCAGATTCCACCAGCAGAAACTTTCCTACATTTGACACTTGAAGTACATCACTATGGTGAAAGTATCCCTGTTCTTGTTTTTCATTATGTTACATTCTTTTGACTTGCCTTCTTATCTAAATATGCACCTTGTAACTTTCATTTAGACCCCTTTTGTCTTTCAGCTTCCTTATTGTAGATACTTCCTAATGTAACTAGCATTTAAGTGGTTTTTTTTTCCCTTGTCAGTCCCAAAGCTCCTATGATTCAACTGTTGGTGCACATGACCGTAGGGAGGTGACTTGAAGACATTTTACTGAAATGTTGTATGACAATCTCCAAATAATAGGATTTAAGAGAATACCACTTGTTCTTACCCCTTCAATTTTTTTAACAAGGAGGAAACATCATATATAGGCACATAACACATGTTTATGTATATAGACATGTCCTTACATCAAAATAAATTCCTGATTATACCAAAATCCATGTTTAAGAAAACCGTAAAACTGGAAAAAATCAATCAGAGGTGAATTTTTTCTAATCTTGTGGTCAGGCAGAGTTTAAGCATGTCACCAAAAGTTAAAATAAAGCTGAAAATTGATATCATTGGCTACATAAAATTTTAGTGCTTCTGTACAATAAAAACTGTATAAGTATGAAAGCAAATGGCATATTTTAAAACACAATTTGCACTGTATATTCCAAAGGGCAAGGACCCGTTTCCAGCAGCTGTCGTCCAGCACATATTTAACCTTTCCCTGTAGCTCTCTCCTCATTAATAAGATGAGGCTGATGATGCTGCCTCTGTGGTTCTTCTAAGAAGCAGATGGGACAGAAAAGTGTGCTCTAAACAAGGGACAATTTCACCCCCATGAGGGCATTTAGCAGTGTCTAATGACAGTGTTGGTGGTCACAGCTGGGGGATGCTACTGGCATCTTGTGGGTATAAATTAGAGATGCTGTTAAACATCTTGCAATGTTTAAGACATCTACCCACAACAAAGAAATATCCTGCCCAGGCTGGGCCCAGTGGCTCACGCCTGTAATCCAAGCCCTTTGGGAGGCCGAGGGAGGCAGCCATTCAGATTGACTGAGGTCAGGAGTTCGAGACCAGCCTGGCAAACATGGTGAAACCCCATCTCTCCTAAAAATACAATAAATTAGCTGGGCATGGTGGCGGGCACCTGTGATCCCAGCTGCTAAAGAGGCTGAGGCAGGAGAATCGCTTGAACCCAGGAGGTAGAGGTTGCAGTGAGCCAAGATCGTGCCATTGTACTCTAGCCTGGGTGGCAAGAGCAAAACTCTGTCTCAAAAAAAAAAAAAAAAATACCCTGCCCAAAATGTCGGTGGTGTTGTGGCTGAGAAACGTGGGTCTATACAGAGCAGAGGGTATTGCAGAGCCCTTTGTACATGGTAAGTGCTCAGTAAATGTCAGTCATTTTTACATATTATTGGGCACTTCTATGCAAATACCTTGCCCCTAGGTACATCCACTTCTCAAGTTTAGCTTTTTTTTTTGAGACAGAGTTTTACTCTTGTCCAGGCTGCAGTGCAGTGGCGCGATCTCAGGTCATTGCAACCCTTGCCTTCCAGGTTCAAGCGATTCTCTGCCTCAGCCTTGCAGATAGCTGGGATTACAGGTGCCCACCTCCACACCTGGCTAATTTTTTGTATTTTTAGTAGAGACGGGGTTTCACCATGTTGGCCAGGTTTGCCTCGAACTCCTGACCTCAGGTGATTCACCTGCCTTGGCCTCCCAAAGCACTGGGATTATAAACTTGCCCAGCTCCAAGTTTATCTCTTAAGGACAGAACATGACTTGAGGGACAGCTTACTCATTCTATGCCTATTTGCTTTTCTGTCTTTCCACAGCACTCTTCACTCTCACCTTCCCCTTCTAAACTCACCTGATTTTACTACCATCCAGATATATCACTTCTTTCCTGAAAAACACATAGAGCTTCCTTTCTGAATTCTTACTGCTCTACTTTTCTGCTTTTAATCTGTTTATGTAAGAATGTTGTCATGATCTTCTAGTAGACCATAAGTCCCTTGAGGGAAAAGATGACTTTAAATTTATTCTAAAAAACCTCTGTGTTGACCACACAGCATAGAAATTGGCACAGAGGGGGCAAGCAACTTAGTTTGCTTAGCCGTTCCATCTTCTTAAATCATTCTTGCAATTGAAAATGCATTTCTAGCCTTCTATTGGAACGGCTTAGCACAAGTAGTGTTGCATTCGTATGAATTCCTCCAACCCATTTAAATGAGTTTATTGTGCATTCAAGTGAGGGTTACTCAGCATGTTCAAGCAAATAGTGACCAATAATGATAATGGATATTTTTTCATCTCTCCCTGCTCCAATGGGCCAGTATTCAAAACGCCATTGCTCACATGAAAATGGAGCTGCCAGACCGTGTGCAGGGCCTCAGCCAGGGAGATGCCACTTTCATTTTAATTCAAGAAAAAGAGAAATTGACTGGGAGATATTTATGTAAATCGGCAAAGTTCTAAGGAATTATCTGGCAGCCATGTTAATGGATGTGCCACTCTGAGAAGCAAATCTCACATTTTGCTTCTCTTGTCAGAAGGGGTTCTGTGTGGCCATTTACACCTACGGATGATTGGCTCTGACCCAGAGGACATTTGATGTAAAGGATGTTTTGTGCATGTCAATGAGTCCTGTCCAGGCGGTGGGGACCCAGGCTTGAGAGACATGATGGGGAAGATCACTTTTGACTGGAGGAGCTATCGGAAGACCTTCTAAGTGGGCAGAATGTGAAATTACTCTCAGTAAATTTGTCTCAGGAGGGCTGTACACCTCAGGAATATCATATGCTAGGAAAGGGAAGACCAAAAAGAGCTCACCTTAAAAGTTCCAGCCATATTCCAGGGACTGTTTGTATTTGACTCATTCATTTATTCAACAAATGTGAACTGAGTACCTCAACATGCCATAGTGTCTTCTAGGCACTGAAGATACATTTGTGGATATGGTGAGTTGAATGTTGGCCCCAAAAGATATGTCCACATCCTAATCCCTGGAACCTGTGATTGTGACCTTCTCTGGAAAAAGCGTCTTTGAAGATACAATTAAGAATCTCATGATGAGAGGAGCCTTGATTATCTAGCTGAGGCCTAAATCCAATCACATATGTCCTTATGAGAGACACACAGAGGAACTGTCTCTTTACTTTCAATCAGGGAAATTGACCTATCCATGAGGTGGTGGATATGAACAAATAAGATGAGAAGTCTTTATGGAGCTTCAATTCAGTAATGCAAGTAAAAACTCAAAAGCCTACAGGCACTAGCCCACTATCCCCGCACTAAAAATTTCGGCTGGGGCGACCTCGGAGCATAATTCAACTTCCGAACAACCTAAACTAAAACCGCGCTAGTCTAAGCCAATTAGCACACATTGGCCCAATAAGCAGAAGGAGGAGAAGGCCACGTGAAGATAGAGGCACGCGTTGGGGTCATGTGGCCTCAAGCCAAGAAGCACCTGCAGCCACAGGAAGCTGAAAAAGGCCAGGGATGGAATCTCCCCTAGAACCTTTAGAGCAAGTGTGGTCCTGTCAATATCATGATTTTGCAACTTCCAGAACTGCTAGAAAAAAATTTCTGTTGTTTTAAGCCACAAAGCTTGTATAGTTGGTTATGGCAGCCGCGGGAAATTAGTGCAATAGACTAAACAGACAAAAATCGCTACCTTTGTGATGTGTTCATTCTAGCTTAGTGCGGACAGGTGATAAATAAAATGTATTCAGTGTTGGGCTGTGATCAATGTAACAGAATGATGAAGCGGAACAAGCGGGGGAAGGGGTTTGATTGTGAGTGGAGGGATCATCAGGAAAGATGCTACTGAGAAGGAACATTCAGAGACTGGGAGGAGGTGAGGGAACGTGCCCTGTAGGTATCTGGAGGAAGAGCTGTCTAGACAGAAGGGAATGATTGCAAAGGCTATGACACTGGTGTGTGCCTAGTATATTAAAGGAGCTATAACGTAGCAAAGGGTGAGAAGACTAGATTATGTAGAGCTTTTACTTGTGTGTATCCATTTACTTAACACATATCTACTGAGCATGTACCAAATATATCGTTTTATGACATTCTTGCAAAGGCCCAGAGACGTAGGTAATAAAATTCCCACTTTAAAGAGGAAAACACTGAATACCTGCCCGGCATGACTCAGCTCATATGTGGCGGTACTGGAATAGGAATCTAAATTTGAAGCCAACCCCAGTGTCCTTTCCCAACACTGGAATGACTTATGTAAATATTTATCTCATTTGTAGTTTGTCTGTGTGTTCAGTCCCATATGACAGTCTTGATAAGCCCAGCTGTCCTCTGAGGCCAATGCAAATATATTTTGAGCTGAGAATTGCTCTTGGGTGGTGAGAGGGCTGTACTTTGGAAAAGGTCAAGGGCTGTGGATTGCCATGTCTCATGATGTCTTCAGAGTGTTTCAGTAGCTTTGTGACTCCAGGTCACGTTTGACTGATAATTTATCTCTTTAACTGGCTTAAGTGAGTTTTTTATAAATTTTGTATCTCAAAAATCCAGACTCATAAACAGGGACAATATGGAAAATGCTGTATAAAAAGAATAAATAAATGTATAATCAGGATGGTAACATATTATCATTGATGCTGCTACTGAGCAAGGAAAGGAGAATGAAGAAGGAGCTTTATTTCTTACCCAAGCAAGTATAACTCAATTGTAAACCTCTCAGATTTGAACAGTTCACATTGATCATTGCATATCATTTCCTGGGATGTTATAGAAAGCAACAATGAAGAGACAGGTGTAGGAACCAAAACTAAACTTACCTCTCTCGTGACATAGCATTAGAGCGCAGAGAAGATTACTACTCCCCTTGGGCATCTCAGACTATTCCGTTCACATGTTCCTCTGAATGTTCGACGGAAGTAGTTACAGAAATGTGAATAGTGCTTAACCAGCATACTCCATCCCCTAAATAATTCTGCATAAACGACAGCTTACATATTTATGATGCCTCTCTGCCACTTCTTTTATATTCCCCTTTAGTTTGTTTTGGGGGAAATTGTGAGTGGATTTGCTCTATATAAATACTGTATTCCTTATCATATTAATAAAGGAAGAGGTAGGAGAATCAAGACGATTGAATGTGTCATAATAAAGTAGATAATAAATGCTCTTTGGAAAAAAAAATGTTCTCAGTCAGTGAGAGGGATTTCTGACTTGATGAGAAAATTTTCTTGGGTTAACGAATGCAGCTGTAGAATACTGAGTCTACCATCAGCAACCTACAGCCCCAGGTCAGCCAAATCCCATTTCTAATCCCATGGGAATCTGTGTTCCGTTGCAGCCAGTCTTGTACGAGCCAGGGATAAAGACAGGGAAGCAGGAGGAAAGGGTCATAGAACGCTACAAAAGGCTCTGGAGACTGAAAAGGATGTGTGTTGGCAAGAACTTTGAATTCACAAAACTATGCCAGGTCAGACCTGGGCATCCAAACCAATTAGGATATTGGCTAACAGCTGTAATAACGAAGGCTACAAAAACAGAAGCTTGAACAAGATAGATTTAGACTTCTTCCTCATATACCAGTCCAGGGCAGCAAGGTAACTCTTCTTTTGAATGTCATACAAGGACCCATGTTTTGTTTTGTTTTGTTTTTTTCTCAAGACAGAGTCTCATTCTTTCGCCCAGGCTGGAATGCATTGGTGTAATCTTGGCTCACTGCAACCTCCCTCTGCCTCCCGGGTTCAAGCGATTCTCATGCCTCAGCCTCCCAAACAGCTGGGACTACAGGTGCCCACGACCATGCCCAGCTAACTTTTTGCATCTTACAAAAGTGATCCGCCCGCCTCAGCCTCCCAAAGTGCTGGGATTGCAGGGGTGAGCCACTGCAACACCCAGCCAAGGACTCATGTTTTGAAAAGGCTGTGGATTCTCATCTCACATTATATCTCTAGCAAGTTACAGCAGCATTGTGACTCCAAGTAGCACTGGACAGATAGCACTTGTCATCCTCTAGGGTGCTGTCCTCTTGCACCATAGCCAGGTTTTAGGAAACAGAGAGGGAGGGGACAGGAGAAGAGCATCTTCCTTTTAAAGGACATTGACTAGAAGTTTCTCCTATTACTTCCTTTTATTTCCCCCACTGACCAGAGCTGAGTCACTTGTTCATGGCCAGCTGCAATGGAGGCTGGGAAGTGTAGTTTCTAGCTAAGTAGCCAGGTACCCAGATAAAACCCAGAGGGTGGGAGATGAGATTCTGTTATCACAAGAAGACACGGTTTCTTCCAGGGCCCTAACCAGTGGCTCTACCCTTCACAGCTGGACACTGCTGGATTTGGAATGATTATTTCACTGTCTCCACTTAAAGGTTAAGTTTGGAAAAGAAGGAATTTTTTTACCTAAGCTTAGGAACTCCAGGCCCCCGCCCTTCCTCACTCTTTCTCCCTTTTCATTCTCATCTCTTTCCAGTTCTCTACCTTCTGTAACCTGTGGCCATACTAAAGTACTAAGGTAGGCCTAGCTGCAGGCATGGGACCCCATGACTCAGTGCCCTTCCATCACTGAGCTTGACCACTCCTACCAATAACCTCAGGCCTTCAGCTGCCCAATTTCTGTGTAGAGCATTGAACAATGTTTTCCAGTTGTGAAGAGCAAAGGAAATTCTCCAATTATTTGTGTGTTCACCTTCTCTGCCTCCCAGGTAAATAGGACTTGTCTCACCATTACAGTTTATTTCAGAAACAACATCAAATTTTCATCACAGCTCATGCGTGCATTCTCACCAGGAGTACCCTAATTGGTTCTCTAACTCCGACAAGAGAGCTAGGCTTTTGTTTCTTTTGCTTTGTATTGTTTTGATTTGCTCCTTTAAAAAGGTGAGCTCAGTTGTTTAAAATAATTCCTAGCAGAGAATTTAAGAGGGCTGACAGAAATTATGTAAGCTTGTACAGTTATCTTCATTGGTAGTGGGTAAATCAGATAGCAGACATTAAAAGATTAAAGTATGACTTCTGTTGTGTTATTTAGAACATTCTTGTCCTAGCACTGTGTTTGGTTTTTTGTTTGGTTGGGTGGTTTTGTTCACTTGTTTTTAATGTGGCAGAAGCAAAAAATTTTTTGAAATGTACTCAGCCCAGAGTCAGCCTTACATTTTGTGTCCTTAAGGTCGGTAGCTTAAGATAGTTTGTGTTTCAGTTGCATAATACTGAACTCAGCTCTCCCTTAACTCAAAACTTCCTGGTAATTTTCATCTACCGGCAGCTCAGTGGGGGCATTTTCAAGTCTCAATCACATCACTTTAATACAAAAACAAAAAGGTTCAACACAATAGTAAATGACCATGAGCTTATTGCCATGTTGAGTGTATGCTTTTAGAACCAAGTGATAATATAACCTTTCATTAATACAGAGAAGAAAATAATTTTGATTTGAGATACTTCCTCCCAGATGCATCAGAAAAAAAAAAATTCAGATATGTCTCCTGAACAGTTTTGACTAGCACAACTTACTTCCCCCAGAATAGCTCCTCTGTGAAAAATGCCAAAGCCTGCCTTTCAGGGACAAATCAAAGGCTAAGCCTGAGGACGATGGGGTGACTTGAAAAAGACTAGCCGAGCGCTTGACTGCTCAGCGCAGCCTTGACGGCACCATTCTTGCTGGTGCCATTTGCTCCTTGTCGACAGCCCATATCCCAATGAGGATTATTCACTTTTGTAACCACTGGTTTGCCTCTGATAGTGTCTAAAGAAGCAAATAATGATGAAGTGAGCTGTAACTCCAACAGAGTTGGAAGGGAGCCAGGAGCCCTTATTGATGTTTAAAAACTGTTTTTTTCAAAATTGTGGCAATTTTACTTTCAGAAACTGGTTTCACCCCAATAAGATATTTGGATGTTTTAGAATAGAATAACTCCATTTCTTGAAATTCACTAAAGTAAGGAACAATGTAATTTGCCATTAAAATTCTGCACATTGCATTTTTCTTCAAAACACCCAGTCTTGAATGACTTAAATTCTAATCATAGTGATGTTATGTTTATTGGCAGTTTACTCTGTTAGGCACCATGACAGGTGATCTATGAATGCCATCTCATGTAGTCTTCACTATAACCCATGAATTATATATATTAACATGAAATCCATTTCACAGATAAGGAAACTATGGTTCAAAATGTCAATTAGCTTGTCCAAGTTTATATAACTCTTCTAGTTTTAACCAGAATCAAATCTGAGCTCTGATTCCAGAATTCTTGCTCTAAACTCTATTGCTTTCATGATAAATTTCCCTAAGGGCTAAAAAAATATCTTGTAAGGAAAATACCTTAAGACCAGGCACGATGGCTCATGCCTGTAACCTCAGCACGTTGGGAGGCTGAGGCGGGCAGATTGCTTGAGTCCAGGAGTTTGAGACCAGCCTAGGCAACAAGGCAAAACCCTGTCTCTACTAAAAATATTAGCTGGGCAAGGTGGCCTGTGCCTGTAGTCCCGGCTACTGAGGAGGCTGAAGCAGGAGGATCACTTGAACCCAGGAGACAGAGGTGGCAGTGAGCTGATATCACACCACTGCCCTGCAGCTTGGGCAACAGAGCAAGATGACTCTATCTAAAAAAAAAAAAAGACAGAAAAAAAAGAAAAAGTAAAATGCCTTAAAATTATTATGCATTTAACTTTTTCTTTTTTTCTTTATCCATAGCTATACTTGGCCAAACAACAAGAAGTCAGGTTATATTTGCCCTTTTCCTCAGTTAGTCTTACCTACCTACCTACCTACTTACTTGGCTATTTTCATTCATCATTAAGTGATTGTTGGATCACAGTAGCTAAGAGAAGACATGGAAATGAAGGAAATCAACTCATTCCTTCATTGATTCATTGTGTATAGAGAACTGCCATGTACCAGGTACTTTTCCAGCTCCTTATGATACACTGAGCTTACATTCTAGTGAAAGAGGCAGACAATAAATAGTGTAAATAACAAAAACATAGTATGGGCTATGTTTTAATAATGAGAAGTGCCAAGGAGAAAAAGATGGCAGAGAAATTTCAAGGTGAACATGTATTGAAATGTTAGATGTGCTGTCCAGGAAGGGGCAGATAACGAAGGTGACCTTTGAGTAGATACCTGGAGGAAGTTAGGAAGTGATGCAAGTGACCTTTGAGTAGATACCTGGAGGAAGTTAGGAAGTGATGCAGGGGAGTCTTGGAAATGTGGGGAATAGCATTGTAGGCAGAAAGTACAGCAAATGCAAAGGCCCTGAGGTAGGAGCATGGGGGTCTTGGGGAAGAGCTAGGAGACCAGTGAGGCTGAGTGAATGAGTGAGGGTGAGAGTACCACAAAGTGCATACAGCAAACTACACCATGGAGAAAGTTGTAGGTTAGAACAGGTACTTCACCTTAACTCCAAATTTGGTGGTTTTCAGCAGACAAGTGACACAAACATAACGTTACACTTGGACATTTGTTGAGTTGAGACCACTGGGTCTAAGAGATGGATGGGGGAGAGATTGGGAGACCAGTGAGGAGCTTACTGTAGTAACCAAGGCAGAAGATCATGGTGGCCTGTGCCAGAATGAGGCCTTCATCTCTTCCTCTCTCCTGCCTTTCACCTTCACAGATTTGTATTTTATATTAGTCCATTCTCACACTGCTAATAAAGACATACCCAAGACTGAGTAATTTATAAAGGAAAGAGGTTTAATTGACTCACAGTTCAGCATGCCAGTGGAGGTCTCAGAAAACTTACAATCATGGTGGAAGGGGAAGCAAATGTGTCCATCTTCATAGGGAGGCAGGAAGAAGAATGAGAGCTGAGCAAAGGGGGGAAGCCCCTTATAAAACCATCAGATCTCGTGAGAACTCACTATCCTGAGAATAGCATGGGGGAAACTGCCGTTATTCAATTACATTTGCATCAGGTCCCTCCCACCACATATGGGGATATGGGAACTGTGATTCAGGATGAGATATGGGTGGGGACACAGCCAAACCATATCATATTCCATGTTTACTTATTCAAGAGAATGAATGACACTTAATTGGGCCTTTTGATATTAGCATCCATTATTTCATCTTCTGAGAGAGACAGCTTCTTCTGAAGACAGTGACACAGAAAACCAGTGCTCTTGGTTTAAGCAGAGTGGATCAATAAGAGGTGTCTCTTTCATTTGTGTAGATTATGATATTTATTCAAAGAGAGGAGCAGTGAACTGTGGTTGAGTTTGTTATTTTAATGAAATTACATTTGCAACTATTGTAGGTGTCTTTCTATATAATGAATGCTTTACATCTTCTCATTTTTTTCCTCCAGACATTTCTAGGCAACAGGCTTCATGATTCCCATTTTATAGATTATCAAATTGGGGGTCAGAGATATCCTGCCAAATCTCACACAGCTGAGTGGAAGTACTCTCTTCATGTCTGAACCCAGGACCACTCTGGCTCCAAAGCCGATATTCTCTCTGCATATTTAGTGGCTATTCTTTAAAAAATAGTATCTAATAGTCCATATTTAATAGTGAATAATGTATATTTAATAAACTCATTGAGTCATGTAGCTGCACAAGCCTTTAGGAGATTATGCCATCTAGGAAATTAAATATGATCAAGTGCTGTCACACTTGAGCATGAATAAATACAGATTGCTGGGGTCTACCCCCAAAGATTCTAATTAAAAGGGCTCAGGTGGGGGCCCCAGAATCTGCATTCCTAACAAGCTCCTAAGGCTTCTCATGCTGCTGATCCTGGCACCACACTTTGAGAATCTTTGGTCCATGTCAATCCCATCATTTTTGCAATGAACAAATTGAAGGTCAGAGAGGTTAATACTATTTTCAACAATCAATAAATTCCCCTCCCACCTGCATTAATTGTAAGAGAAACCTTGAATTATAGAGATGCCTGACTGTCAGAAATGGAAATATAGGGTGTGTTGGCCCCTTTGCTTATTTTAATTCAAGAGTATAAACCATAGGTGATGTTGTGCTCTCATTTTCTGCTAATTTATCTCCTTTTGAGAATTTAATCAAGAGGAACCCACTCATTTACACACACACATTTTATTTCTCCTGCCCTATATTTTTTCTTTCCACTTTGAAATTTATGTTGCACTTTGTAGTTGTTCAGAATATTTTCAGAAATACTCTTTGTGGGTGAATCTGCTACAAACAGTGCTGATGAAGGCCCTAATGGTTGTTACCCAGAGCCCTACTGAATCAAAAGAAATACTTAAAAAAAAAAGGAATCAGTGGTGGTTTGTGAACCTAAGATTAGACACATCCTGTGGTAACATCTACTATTTCATATTTAATGGCATTTACCAGTAGTGAAGCTTACGTGTAGTCAGTTGTAGGAAACAGCTTTTTGGTTCCCCCCCATTCTTTAAGGTGAAATTCAAATGTAATTTCTTAGCATTTTGTGGCTCAAGCTCAAACCAGATGGCTTCTCCTTTTCTTTCCAGAGCACTTACTTCACACTTCTAATGTGTGGAACATGCAACATTATCGCCTAATTTCAAGTGGCTGGCTCACTGGCCAGACTCACAATCATTACAGATGGTGTGGAACCTTTCTTCGGTTTTATGCACGTGGAACACAGCACAATTTTGGGACTCAATTTACTGAGTGGATATGAGACAACAGAACAAAGCAGTAAGGAGTGTGAGCTTTGAAACCAAGCAGATTGTTTGGAGACTAGGTTTTTCTGCATCTGCCACACAGCTTCACTGTCGGCTCAGTTTCTTCCTCTGTTAAATGGAGAATTAATAGTAATATCACAGAGAGTTGTAAAAAACTTACAAGATGATGAGGTCATGCATGGACGGTCTTACCACACTGCTCAGCTCATGGAAAGAGCTGAATAAATATTAAATATAAACCAGAGCTCATGTGCACGTTCAGCCACCAGGGAATTAGTCAGAAAGCAGTTGCGCCCTCAACTTCTGCAAGTGGTAAAATTCCGAAGTCCTTCCTCTACTATATGCCAATCTCCAGGGGCTTGTGCCCTTATGACCCATCTTACTTCTGGGTCCTGTGCCTTAAAGGCTGTCTCTTTCTACATCTGAATCAACCAGACAGTAAAACGTGGCTTCTGTACCAGGTTGCACAAGAAGCATACACACACACACACACACACACACACACACACGCTGCTGAGCAAGGTGAATGCCACTGAGAGTTCGGGGACCAGGGGGACACATGTGTGATCTTCTACCATCTTTCCAGCCCTTTTCTCTCTTCCCTCCTTTTTCTCCTCCCAATTAAGTTTCATTATCCAATGCTCTTCAGCAATCACTATTTTACTCTCTCAAACTTCTACACCCAAGCCCATGGTCTTGCTCTTCGCTGGGTCTACCTTTCTTAGACGGGAGTTGGGATTGAACAACTGTTTCATTTATTACAGCCATTATTAATATTTTCAAAGTTGTTATTAATGAAAGAGTGAGTAACACTGCCTCATTCTCCTTTTATTTCTCACCCACTCTTGCTGCATTCAGATCACTAGATTTTATTTTTATGCCCTTTCCACAGCCCAAGATTAGGTCTTTGTTACCCAGGACCATTTGAAATTTGAAAGAGGAACTCATCTGTGATACATAGGCTTAAAAAACTTTAGGAATTCAGAAAACCATCCAAGAATAACTTATAAAATTACAAATGAAATATGTGTTGTAGTTTAAATGCAGTATTTTCCTGAGTTTGTTGGATTTTTTAAGTACTTAAAATACACAGTGACTATCCCTTTTCAATTTTCCAAATATAGCATCTAAATTTGGAGAGATGTTAAAACTATTTAGGGGTTGTTTGGTTTCCTTCTTTTTTTTTTTTTTTTTTTTTTGCCCCTTTGCTCAGAGAAATAGTGCTTTGCTTTCTGCTAATGAACTAAGCCCTGATCAAAGGAAAAAATAAAATAAAATCACTATTTTCCTACTACCTTTGGGCTACGTAATTCCCATTTCATTTTCCAAGAAACTAAATTTTCAAATGATTTCACTTACACAGTGCAGAAGAATTAGACTTCTTAGTCATTTGGGGGGAAAATAATGACAGACTTCCTACAAGAAAAAAAAATATGCATACACACACATATATATAAATGACAAATCACATTAACAGATGACAGATCACTTTAAGTGTGGAAAACAGACCCTGAAGACAAACTGTTTTGCACCTGAACTTGATCTAAGCGTGATTCCCCAGCTAATAGCTTGGTTCTAAATTAAATTATTGCTTTTGATACATAAAAATACAGATAAACACAGTTCCATTTGGCACTTCAGGGTATATTTATTTTCTCTATGAGTGCTTGTCCATATATTTAATGACTGCAGATAATGGAATTTTAAAGTGTATTTAAAAAGTTAAGCCTCTTGAGATTTTATTTTAAATGGAAAATATCTCCCAGAAGCTTGTATTTTAGAAAATTAAAGGCAATACAATACACATGCATGGAGAGAACTTTTAGGTGTTTGTTCATCATTTTCCCCACTCTGCTGATTGTCTTTGTGGTTAATCTTGGAACTGACAGTGCAGAATTCACTGTGGGTGAATTTACTTGCCTTAGCACTTAGGTGGCTTGGAGTAGATCAAAATGTGAGAAAAAATATGACCTTGGCCTACAGCAATGATCAACAAACTTATTTTGAAAAGGATTAGAAAGTAAATATTTGAGGCTGTTAGCCAGATATTCTGTTGCAACTATCCAACTCTGCTGTTGCAGTGCAAAAGAGGCCATAGACATGTAAGTGAATAGTGTGGCTGTATTCCAATAAAACTTTATTTACAAAAACAGCAGTGGGCCAGATTTGACATGCAGGTTGTAGATTCCTGACTCCTGTTTTGGAGCCCTGACTTCACTACTTTGTGTCATCCTGTATGAGTATGAGTTCAGCTCCCGGATTCAGTATCTCCGTTAGGCCCACTGTAGCAAGTTAGCTGTGTAGACTTCTTCACACAGCTGCCATAAGCAAGCCATGAAACCCACATGTCAATGTCGTATTCGCATTTCCTTTTCACATGATCTATACACACTTTAAGCCCCAGTCCTCAAAAGTGGGATTAAAACTCTTGGGAAGAACTCTGAATAAATCTTCTTCTCTTGTCCATCTCACCACAGAAAAGCAGATGGACAGAAAAGCAGAAAGAAAATCGATAACTTGTCTATCCCTCAAAGTTAGATGTCAGTGTGATACCTCACACAGAGACAATCTGACGGATCATGAAAGTCTGTTTCGTTTAGAAAATATATACCGAGTGCCTACTGTTTGTCAGGCTCTGTGCTAGTGTGAGAGATACAAGGTGGCTGGGGTGGCCCAGTCCCTGCAAGCATGGAGGTTTTATTCTAGTGAGAGAGAGAGGAATCCAAAAGATGGAAGTAGGGTTTGCCCTGAGTTTCCTCTTGGAAGTTGGGGGCTCTGGTAGGCAGCTCTGTGATAGCAGAAAGAAACATCGGCCATATCTATACAAGCACGTCTTCATTCAATAAAACAAGGATAACAGCCCTTTGCTAAGCATTGGAGATAAAATGGCAAACAAAACACTTTCTTCCTTCAAGAAGCTCACAGTCTGAGAAGAGAAAAGCAAAAAGAATACGTAATGACAATTTGAACTCCTCAGTATTCTGACAGATCAAGCAACTAACAACAACAAAAAGGAAATAGAAGTTGCCAATATTATAAAACAATGTTTAACCTCCCCATTCATTGAAAAATCTTCACAATGAAACCACACTCTCCTCCAACCATCAAATTGGCCAAAAAAAATAAACATTGTATTATCAATTATTAGTGTGGGATGAGAACTCTAAGAGTAGAGGCCTAATCAATTTAAAAAAAAAAAAAAAACTTTCTGGTGGACAATTAGTGAGCATCTAACTAAATTTGAAGTGACGTTTCATTTGAATCAGCAATTTTAGGATGGCTCTCAACTACTTGAATATATGTACAAAAGTCAGGTATAAATGTATTTATGGCCAGGCATGGTGGTTCGTGCCTGTCATTCCAGCACTTTGGGAGGCCAAGGCGGGTGGATCACTTGAGGTCAGGAGTTCAAGACCAGCCTGGCCAACATATTAAAACCCTGTCTCTACTAAAAATAAAAAATTAGCCCGAGTGGTGGCTCATGCCTGTAATTCCAGCTACTTGGGAGGCTGAGGCAGGAGAATCACTTGAGCCTGGCGGGCAGAGGTTGCAGTCAGCTGAGATCGTAATACTGCACTCCAGGCTGGAGGGAGACTTTGTCTAAAATATATGTATATATATATTTTTACTATTACACAGTTGGTAATTAATGAAACAGGGGAAACCTCAGTGTTGAGCAAATGGGAACTGCTTTAATGAGAGCGTATTCATACTAAGAGGTAATATGCAGTCTTAGAAAAGTGATCTATATAAACTGATGTAAAAAGTATTTAATAGCTGTTAAGAGCAAACCTACCTACTGAACTGTATAAGTGTATGTGTATATATATTATATATATAATATTATATATGTTATATATATGTTATATATATTATATATAATATATATGTTATATATTATATATAATATTATATATGTTATATATATATAGTTTACAAATTTAGTAGAGTAATTTAATAATCAAAATGTGTGGCTAATGGGGGAAGCCAGGGTTTATTGGGATGCTAACAGGCTGCATTTTCCATTTCACTCCAGGGGATTCCATTTTTAATTTTTTTTTTTTTGTATTTTAAAATGACTGTTAAATAATCTGAGTTAAAGGATGTATACCCATTTAAAGACTATCCACTGAGAAATATCACCCTTAATTCTAGAGGGGGGCTCTGCAATTCAGTGATCAATAGAATAACCAAATCTCTACCCTCAAAGTTCCTTGGTTACTTTAAAAACTGTATTGCTAAAAAGAGAATTAAAAAGGTTATTCTTTTCTGCCTGATAGCTCCCCAGCATATGTAAAATAGTATTCCTAGTGATAGCATCTGAAAATCAACATAATCCAAAGGTCCTCACTTTGTAATGTTTGCAGTAAGATTCCAGCGTCTTAGCATTTAAGTGTTTTCAGATTACATCCATTTAAACATCTGTGATTCATTATCGTAAATATCACAGTTGTGGGGACCATATGCTTCAGCTTGCATATTATATATATAAAGAAACTTTATTTATATATATATATATATATATATATATATATATATAAAGAAAAAGCACGAGCAATAAATCTCAGGAACCTTAGACTTGCCATGAGTATGTGCAAAAAGAACATTTTCAAACACATGGGGCTGTCTATAATAACAGTAATATACTTGAGATCCCGTGTAAGAATTCTTCAATTGCAAAAGTTGCCACTTTTGATGGAAAGCTATGATTTACATTTGGCTTGTGCACTTCCCATAATAATTCAAGTAGGGTGGAAAGCAGCACAAAAACCTTCTGCTGTGCTGGCTTTTACTTCTTAAGGAAATATGTGAGGGCTATTGTTGAGTAGAGAAATCAGAGAAAAATGAGATACCTTTAACAAGTGACAAGACACTCTTGGCAGGAATCCTTCTCCATCCCCATGAGACTAGAGCTAGAGATGCTGCCATATGGCATAAGGAATGCAATAAAAATCACTTGGCCACTGGAGGATGAATAGGCATGACCTACAAGACTGATTATTTCCTTGCTTACACCAGAAAACCCACATACGCATACAAGAATTAATTGTGCTTCATGTATTATAAGCCCAATCATTGTATTTTAATTTCCGGATAAAGTCTTGTCAACTAGACAGAACCAATTTGTAATCACAGCTGATGAGTGTCTCACACACTACAGTTAGGGAGGAGGTGAATGAATTAATTGGTTACAACCAAAAAGAGTCTGCTAATATTTTTTGATTGCCATCTTTGTCTAGGGCTAGTGCCAAGACTAGCCAGAGATATGGAGATGAAACTGCAGGGAGCTCTTGCTGTCAAGGATCCTTCAGATTACCAAAGGGCAGGTTAGATCAGGAAAAAATTTTAAAGGTGTACAAGCTGGCCTTCTGCAGTCTATTGCAGTTCGATTGGCATCCCTGCTGGTTATTATCAAGCCACCAACCTTGTCAAAGCCTTGGGCATTCCCTTTAGGAAGGAGATCCGTTGTTGCCTTGGATGATATTCTTGAGCCCCCAGACACTACCCGGCCTTCTGGAAACATTTCTGGATCCTGTTTTGGAATCCAGGTAGCCCAAGGCCATCTCTGCTTAGAAGCATTCTAGATATCCACAAGGAATGAAGAATGGGTTGTTTAAAATGCCTCTCGATTTTTTTTTATACAAAAGATACTCATCCACATACTGGCTACACATCATTTATGACATTTATGAAAACCAAATTTGACATTCTGAAGTCCATGAATCAAACTTCTGTGCCGTTCTTTTCTCCTCCATGGCGTTTTGTTTGATGAGAACTTGGGATGTGTGATGACTTTGTAGTAGAATAGCAGGTGCTGATCTGCAGGAACTTCAAATCTCAAGAGTTATTTCATGAAAGTTATAGACAGATCAATGATAGAAAATTTCAAACTTCTTTTCCCCAGCCATTAAAGAAAGAATACTAGTAACAGCTCTTGACTATATTTAGGTGTTCTTGACTGTCTTTAGTGGGTCCATAAGGATTTGTCTGGACCCCATTCATTTATTTTCCTTGACCCTCTTCAGAGCTTGAGTGATTCCTAAGCTTTGACCCCCAGGGTCTTCTGGCTTCTGCTCTCTGGATTTCTGCTGATGGATTTAATCACTGACTTCAAGATTCTGCTCAATTGCATTTTGACACCTCTCTTAGCTCTAGACACAGACTGTTTGAGTCCCCCTTAAGTCCTGGGCTGCGAGGCTGCAGAATAACTTCCAACATTTACTTTGGATCCCATCATTTAAAGGAATTCTCTCCCTTTCCCAAGGACCTGGTGGATTCCAGATTAGATGTAAAAAGCAATCCAGCTTTACTACTTACAGATGTGTGATCTTAAGAACTTTTCTTAATCTCTCCGAGCTTCAGATTTTGTCCCCCGCCTTCATGATGCTGTTGGAAAATGGAAAGAAATAATGTTTATCAAGTGTTTAGTCTACTTAACGACATACAGAAAAGTGTTCATAAATGGTGGGTGTTACGTATGATAGATGTCAAACATGAAGTACTATTAGCACTATTAGGGTTTTGCAGAGTGACTTGAATATCTAGATAAATAATTCATGTAATCCCCAAGGCATGTTCATATGCACCAAGACCCTTTGATGCCGCAGCCATTTATACCAGTTGGACAAGTGCAGAACTAGCATAAATGATGTCCTGCTAGCATCCTCAGCATGGTCATAAAACCAAAGCTTGATGTTTTACAAAGGTTTGATATGCAGTAGTCAGTTTATCCAGTTTTGCGGGTCAAGTAGGTTGGAAAATAAGCCCAGCAAAAAAAAAAGTTTGGTGAATTTTGTGAGAAAAAAAACCTCGTCTTTTTCACTCAGTAATTTTTGTTTTTAAAAAATATAGTAATTAGAAAACATAGGATGGGGCAGTGAAATCCTGGCCTTTAGAGTGGGATGAACCTGAGCTCAAACGCCAGTTCTATATGTAAACCTTTGCGCTATGAGTAGCTCAGCCTCTCCCAGCTCATCTCATTTCCCCTTCTGTAAAATGGTTGAAATATTGGGTTATGAGGATTAGAGTGATATGGAACACTGACCCTTCAACGTGACAACCCTGCCAATAATTATGGGGTCTAATCTTCTAGACTCTAAGTATCATGAAGACAGATGCTGTGCCACATTTATCTTTAGTTGATGTTTATCCCTTACTGCCTACTGTCTTGTACGTTATAAGTCAGCAAATCATGTTTTTAATGGGTTAATGGATGAATATATTGAGCTTTAGAATAACAAGAGTTTCCCAGTTGTAAGAGACATCATTCAGCGCTGGAATTTCTTCCACAATATTCCTGATGAAGTCATACAGGTTCCACTTGAAAGTATCCAGTGACAAGCACATTATTTCATCCAGAAGGAACTAGACATTCCAAATGGTAACCTAAATTTCTTTATGTTTCTCCAGTATAGTCATGCCGTAGTTTAACCACAGGGATATGCTCTGAGAAATACACCATTGGGTAATTCAGTCATTGTCTGAACATCACAGAGTATACTTACGCAAACCTAGAGGGGATAGCCTATTACACACCTAGGTTATTTGTTATAATCTACTGTTCCTGGTTTTTCTATTTTTAAATGTTTTCTTTCTGTTTACTTGTTGAAATTCTTTGTTAAAAGCTAAGACACAAACACACACATTTGCCTAGGCCCACACAGGGTCAGGATCGTACATCACTGTCTTCCACCTCCACATCTTGTCCCATTGAAAGGTCTTTAGGGGTAATAACGTGCATGGAGCTGTCATCTCCTATGATATCAATGCCTCCTTCCGGATACCTCCTGAAGGACCTGCCTAAGGCTATTTTATAATTAACCTTTTCTCTCTCCCTTCCTTCCCTCCTTCCCTCCTTCCCTCCTTCCCTCCTTCCCTCCTTCCTTCCTTTCTTCCTTTCTTTCTTTCTTTCTCTTTCTCTCTTTCTCTCTTTTCTTTCTTTTTGAGACAGGGTCTCACTCTGTCACCCAGGCCGGAGTGCAGTGGCACAATCTCAGCTCACTACAGCGTCTACCTCCTGACCTCCAGTGATCCTCCTGCCTCAGCCTCCCAATTAGCTGGGACCACAGGTGCCCACCACTCCACCAAGCTAATTTTTGCATGTTTTGTAGAGATGGGGTCTCACTATGTTGTCCAGTCTGGTCTCGCACTCCTGGCCTCAAGTGATCTGCCTACCTGGCCTCTCAAAGTACTAGGGTTACAGGCAGGAGCCACCACACCCAGCCAGTAAGCCTTTTCTTAAGATGTAGAAGGAGAAGTATATTCTAAAAAAAAAAAAACAATAAAAAGAATAGTACAGTAAATATATAAACCAGTCGCATAGTTGTTTATTATCATTATCAAATATTATGTATGGTACATAACTGTGTGCGCTTGACTTTTGTGACTGGCAGTGCAGTGGATTTGTTTACACCAGCGTCACCACAAACACATGAGTAATGCATTGCACGCTGACATTATGACATCTATGTCACTAGGCAATAGGATTTTTTCAGCTCCATTATAATTTAACGGAGTTGCTTTTATATATGTGTTCCTCTGTTGAACAAAATATCACTAGGTAGCATATGACCGTATTTGGACAAATCTGAGATCATGCAAATATTAATATTTGCATTGTTCTGGCTTGTAGCCCCACACCTGCATAGCTGCAGGACCTCAATGTACTCTCCTTCCTGGCCTTTTATTCTGGTTATTTTTGAAAGACCTCAGGGAATCTCTCACATGAATTCACAAATTCTTCTTCCATGTCCAATCCTTCTGGCCTCTTTAATGATTAACATTCCTGGGAAACTCTTGGAGGAAGTGCCTCCCCCACTGCCCTCTGTGGGAAAAATCTGTCTCCAGGATACCCAAACCCATGCTCCGATCGAGGTGCCAACAGACGCTGTCACTGTTCTAGTCTTCTTTCTACCAGAACAAAGCCAAGCTGTACTCCACTCAAAAATGGGGCCACACTGCAGCTCAGTATAACAGTTTGCTATTACAAAACAAAATAGCAATGCTTGCAAATACCTAAGGTGTCTGTGGTTTGTGAATCTTTGAGTTGTGCATTTAGCTTTCTTTTTCTCTGAACTACGGATCTATAGGGCTGGACTAGGAAACCAATATTGGGTTCCTCTCTTTATTTCTTCTGGTTATGCCTATCTCTCTATGTGCTCATGCAGAGGTAGTCTTCATCATAGGCCCCCTTCCTCCCCAGGTATATCTGCTCATGCAATAGAGAGGTAACTGGGAAGTCACAAGACTGTCAAGGCATCAAAAACAATCAGGCTCTGATTCCCAATTTAGGCTTAGCCAGGACACTTTGTCACACGTCTCTAGACAATTCCAACAGCAAGGCCAAGCACTCTTAAAATTACAGTGCAGTAAAGCTGTCTTCCCATTAATTTTCCATAGAGATGCATATTAAGAGAGGACATATGCACATAATTGCTATACATATTAAAAACTAAGGGCCTTGTCAGAGACATGTGCCAGTCTTGAAAATACCAAGAAGGGATCTCTGTAAATCTGAGACTTGGTGATTCTCAAACTCGCTGAATCCATGATTTTTGTTTCGCTGAATGGGTGACTTTCAAATCAACTTACTCAAATCTTCACTTGAGTTTGTGCCATCATTCTTAGTTTTGTTCGGGGAGTTTCAAATGTGCTTAGCTGCCAACTTGCAGTTCTGCTATTTATTCATTCAACAAACGGGGTTGACTATGTACTGTGTCAGGCACTATGCTATATATAAAGTAATTCCAATTTGAAATACAAATTCCTAGTGATTATAACCACCATAGGATAGATGAGGCACAGCCTTCTATCAGGAAAACCTGCCATGTGTTAAGGAATCCGTGGCAAGAGGAAAACGTAAAACTGACAAAAATAAAAAATAAAAAAAAGAAAGAAAATAGATTCAAAGCTAACAGCTCAGTTTTTAATGGTAGGAAGAGAAAATCCCTTGAAAACATAGGTGGGCTCTGTCTTTTTCCAAGAGGAAGCCCTTAAGGGTTACCTGAAAAAAAAAGTAGGTTTCTGCTGAAGATGGCTTGACTGTATCATTCATTATAATATCTTCCACTGACATGATAGAATTGAAACTCTATTTTATCAAAGTTGGAACTGATGCATGGAATGGAATTAAGACTATTTTATGTTTGTTCTGCACTTACCAAGTTCTATAGAGCCTTCAGAGGTGAAATTTGCTCCTGGTTGAACCAGTCATGCTTAGGAACACTCCCAGAACCTTACTGAAGCTCTGCAATGTCAGTGTTGACTCTAGGCCAAACATGGAACACCGAAGCCCAATTCACATGTTCAGGAACCAGAAGAATAGAAAGAATCAAGGCTGTCTGCTATGCTTATTGATTCACTCATGGATCTGACCCAAAGTGGGAGGAACTGCACATGTGTTAATGAAGGCTTGACTGACTAGAATGCTGGAGAAATGAGAGTGTTCAGGAAAATCAAAGGAAATGCTTTCTGTTTCTCTTGTTTGGGCCAATCCAAAGAGACTCTGGACTAAGCCCTGTGAGTGCTTTAAAAGGAAGCTGAGGCCTCTGGATGCCAATGGGATACTGAGGGATATGAAAAACAATTAAGTGATGTTCTGTATCCTGGAAAGAGTCTGTCTATTGTTTCTGAATTAAATGTTACTTTAGTTGTCAGAAAGTCACTACTTGCCATGCCCCAGCAAAGACTTTGCAGGTTAACCAATATGCAGGCCCTTGATGCTGAAGGATTGAATTATGTTTTTCCAAGTAGAAAAGGAATACTAGGATAGCTGGGTCTGTCCAGTCTCAGGTAGAACAGACAATCTACATTCTGCTGCACTGGGGCAGTGCCTAGTCTCTGTGATGTTCTGGAGACAGCTAGTAAAGGTACTTATGAGAGCTGGTAAAAATTTTGGAAAAGTTGCAAGCCAACTGAAGGTACATTGTTACCTCGAAATAAACAATGTGTAGAGTATTTAAACCATAGAAATTGGCAAATGCTACAAATCGGGACTTTTTCTATGATTAGCACGTCACTGAAACCAAGTCCTTCTCTTCTGTGTGTGCATATAAAGATCCTGGAAGTGGATCCCTGTATATCTGTCTGTGGGAGGGCTACAACTTCCGGGATGACTGACTCGGAGCCTGTAATTCTGATTCATACGCATCCTTGCGCACATGTACGAGTGGAATCTGACCATCAATGAAAAGGCCTCACGGTTATGTGCAGACCCATTTGCAAAGTCTCTACAAATACATGTAAACTGTAGGACAATTTACCCATATAAGATGTGAGTGTATAAATTAAAGATTGGCCCAAGCACACTTACAAGAATAGCGCAAAATCCGAATAGTAGTTCATACCCAGCTCTGTGAGCAGGACTGTTCTATATCTGGCAGATAAGTTTAAATCCATCTGCATTTCATTTTTTCCTGGGATCATAACACAGCTCAATTTGCTTCCTTATCTATTTTTAGATAGTAAGAAATCTATGCTTTTTGGACTTTCATCCCCAAGAACTACCTTTAAAAGAAAGAAATGGGAACACATAAAATCAAGGTCGGGAAGATTAAGCCCCTTAATTCACATGTCAAACTTCCCATTTCCATTGTGATTTTGTCTCCCAGCTGAAGTTTGTCTTTTTGTGACATTTGCATTAAGCCCAGGGGACATTTTGAGTGGAAACGCTGCTGAAAGCATAATTGAAACTCTGAGTGGTGCCTTTTGTCTAATTTGCATTTTCCCCCAGGTGGGGCGTTTTCACTTCCCCCCTCTCCTCTCCCAGGGTATTCAGAGATTATCTCAAAGAATGATATGTTGCAATTGATTCCAATAAATCCCCATGTACAGTATATTATATGTATATATTTTTTGCTTTCAAGAAGTTATTTCAAATCTGTGATAAACTCTGTAGGAAAGTCATTCATAGGTTCAGAAGAGTACAGATAGTTCATTCCCCCCTTCAGATAGAGGTTTTTCATATTTGTTCACAAATTTAATTGTTTAGTCAAATCTTTCCTTTCACTTATCCACATAGTGTCAATCTGAGCCACATAGGAAGTTGTCGCTATAGAAACAAGCATTTTTTAAAATAGACATAAACTATTCAGTTTTATCCTTAAATATGTCTTTGAACTCTGTGCTCAAGACACATACAGTCTCGATAACTAGTTAAAAGTTTGAGAATTACTGACACTTTGGAGGTATCAACAAAGTCAATAACATGAAACAACGATGCAGGGTTGATGGCATCAGATGCAACCTTAATAGGGAATTTAAGGTATGATTATAACTGTTGAGAAAGTAGTCTTCTTCCAGGAGAAAGAAGAAAATATAAGAGAGAATGTTGTGGTTTGTTTCTCTTTTGAGTCAGTGCCTTCCGATTTATCAGAGCTGTCCTTTAGATATTGCCAAAGCCATGGCAACAGGAGCAATTCAGATTTTTCCCTTCTAGAATTTCTGTTTTTATCAAGACTTCATTATTTGTATTAAATATATTATTTCTTACCAGATATTTGGATGTCAGGGCCCTCCTGGATTATAAACCTGAGTAGGGTGGATCCAGGCATGAATTTGTCTAACTGAAGGCTGGCTGGAGAGGAATGTAGTCCTGGCCAACATTTCCAGAGGGTGCAACAAACGTCACTGTGAAGCTTTTAGTGGCTACAAGGACAAACTTACTTCTTTTTAATTTGGCTGTTTACATGTGCTTTAATATTTGTTAGAAAAAATATCTGGCATATTCAACATGTATTGTAAAGATTACTTTCAAATAATTTTATAATCTAAAGGGTCAGTTAGTTAAAAAAAAAACTTAAGTAAATAATCAATTTGGTATGAGGCAGCAATGAAATTGTGAGTCTGGAAGCTAAATGACTAAAGGAAGGAACACATTCACCTAGGCAGACTGGCATAGCACTCAGGAGTGTGGGTTTTAGAACCAGAAACCACACTCCTGAGTTTGGATTTGACCTTGGTTCACATAATAGCTTCATTGCCTTGGATAACTCATGCAACCTCATTAAGTTTCAGTTTTCAGAGGGCAACAAAAGTCCTACCTCAAAGCAATGATGTGAAGAAGACGACATGAGGATTTATTGCAATCATGAATGTAAAACTCACAGCGTAATGCCATTTCTTTAGGAAAACTCATGCCTTTGTTTTGTATGAAGTTCTCTTCACTACAATCCATTTGGAAAATATCGAACAAACCTTTATTGATTCTATTATGGGCAGAGCACTGCAATTTCACTCCTTTAATATCATTTTTCCTTCACAACTGTTCACGTGAAGTAGACAGAGCTTCACCAAAACATGTGAAAGGATTCAGTGATGGACAAGCTTGAATCAGAATCATTAACCCCACCCCTTTAACCCTAGCAGTGGTGCCTATATAACCATTTCCATGGCAACAGCTTGAGGCTGGCAAGGTACCTGACTAGAAGGAATGACAGAGGACAAGGTAGAAAAACCAGCTGGAAGAAGGAAGCTGTGTGGGAAAAGGAAAGGGTAGCTTCCTTAGTGCCCAGAATCATGGTAATAATGGTGATAATTCTCATTCATGGAACACCAAGCTCTGTCCTAAGTGCTTTCTACATGTAGGCTTGCATTATCTTGTTTACACATACCATAAGGATTATAGTACCTTTCAGGAAGATGTCCACTTTACACATGATAAAGACATTGAGGAGTAAAGAATATGGATGGTGTATTAGTCTGTTCTCGTGCTACTAATAAAGACATACCTGAGACAGGGCAATTTATTAAGAAAAGAGATGTAATTGACTCACAGTTCAGCGTGGCTGGGGAGGCCTCAGGAAGCTTATAATCATGGCAAAAGGGGAAGCAAGCACATCCTTCTTCACAAGGCAGCAGCAAGGAGAAGTGCAGAGTGAAGGGGGAGAACGCCTTTTATAAAACCATCAGATCGTGTGAGAACTCAGTATCACAAGAAAAACATGGAGGTGACCAGCCCCTTGATTAAATTACCTCCCACCTTCCTTCCATGACACTTGGGATTTATGGGAACTACAAGATGAGATTTGTGTGGGGACACAGCCAAGCCATATCAGGTGATTTGCCCAAAGTCACAGGGCTCCTACACATAAGCCAGGATAGAAAAGAGCTTAAAAACCTACCCTTAAAACTACCCTTTCTTGGAGAACAGAAATAATAGTTGCTGTTATGCCAGGTCCCCAACCTCTACTCTTTTCCAGGAATGGCTTGGAAATGTAGAGAGCTATCACCTTGACAAACAATTTATTATGTAAGGTCCTGATTCCTGGCTTTGTCTGCATTAGGTTCATCAGGGGGAGCTTTTAAGAGATACTAGTGCATGCAGACCCCAACTCAGCACAATTGTATCATAATTTGGGGAGAGAGTGGGGGAGGTATTGCTATTCTTTTTAATGCTCCTTTGGCGATTTCGTAGATGGCCAGTCTTGAGAAAGAACCATGGCCTAAAGCACCTGTTCCTGAGTTGGTAAGTGATATCAAAAATATACAAAGACACAATTATGTAACCATTAGGTATTTGATTTGGAAGGTCGGGAAGGGTGCTTGAAAGTATTGAGTGCCTATGATGTGCCAGGTCGTGAAATTGCATTTGTTCTCTCCGTGTGACCTCACTTGGTACCTGTGATGACCCCAAAGGGATTTGTGAGATGCCCAAGGGGGCCAGACTGGGACAACTGTCCTTTCACCTCTTGGCCATCTATTCCTAGGAAGTAGATGTGCCCAGAGCTTGGTCTATAGAGACAGACTGAACAGATCAGGGACACGTTCTTGCTCTATGCCTTTCTGGATATGGGATACGAGCCAGTCAGTCAGTCTCTGAGACTAAGTCTCTTCTCCTCTAAGATGAAATATGATACTTAGAGATTATAGACTATGCATTCTCATTGGGGCTATATTTCCCCCAAGGGGGTGAAATAGGTTTGAGGGGGGGGGGACAAAAATCATACTTAACAAATGTAACATACAGATATACATGCAGTACCTAAACAGATATGAGCATATCTGTGATATTAAAGTTTTATAGGAATAGTGGCAATTAGAAAAAAATTCTTAAAAGAGTCCCCAGAGGAGTAGATAATGAAAAAAACAAAAGTGAAGCAACTCTGCTATAGAATTGCTATGAGGCTAAAAGGAGGTATGGCTTGTACAGTCCTTTGCAAAGAGCCTAGCACTCAGGGACCATTCAGTAACTGGTAGATGCCATGACTGTTTGTCCAAGCATCACTTCATTCAAAATGCACACACTGATTCCAAGCATTTTTCAGGGCTATGCAAGTTTTACTGGCATTACAGGGACAGGTAAGACACCACCTCTGACTTCACCAATGAGCTAGGTCAAAGCTAAGCACAGCAGCTGAGCACCGTTATAAATGGATACCCGTGGATCTGGGGGCCAAGGGGAGAGCATAGCTGAGCTCTTCCTTTCCTTCCATTCCCTACTGCTGGGTTCAATGAAGTCAAGAGGTCGCTAGGGGCCTCTTTTCCCAATTCACAGCCTTGGCGGCATCCTCTCTTCCTCACAGCACAGAAGGGTGACCTCCAATCCTCCACCATCACTAAAGCATCATTTTGCTCTGGAGAGTAACTGAGTTAAGTGGAATTATTACTGATGGTCTCCCATATGGAAAAACATTCTGTTCATTGCTGGAGATGTAAAGATGAATGAAAAAACAAGACCCAATTTCTGCTCTTGTTTCTGGTGCAAAAAACAAATGCTTAATATGGACACGTTGATATAACATGATATAAAAGGTCCTATTTTCAGGAAACTGTGGGAACACGAAGAGAATGTTTGAAGAAGTTGATTCAGTTGAATCTTGAAGAATAAGCAAGAGTTAACAGGGTGAAGAAGGTGAGAAATGCCTTCTGCAGAGATGGAGCACCGTACACAAAGGGTGGGATGGTAGCGTAGGGAGACGCAAGAGTGGGTAAGGTGTGAGTCATGGAGTGAAAACAAAGGCAGAGGGGGAGCCTGATGGACAGCCTAGACATGGAGGACCTTGAGTGCTAAGTATTGTTTTGCAATGAAGATCCGTAGTTATATGAGACTCAGGTGGAGAAAACCTAGCCTTACAGTTGCAACGGGAGAATCCAAGGCTTCCTCCAAGGAGCAGGGCTGTGTGGCCCCCAGTACCCCACATCGCCTGGGCTCAGCTTATCTCCATTCTCACTTCCTTTCTTACTCCCTTGCTGTCTGTGCCAATCTTACTGGCTTATTTCTAGTTCTGCAGATGCCACAGTACCTTTGCATATGTCGTGGTTTTCTCTGCCTGCAACAGGTCCCCTATTACTTATAAGACTATTAAATTAATATCTGTCTTCCATGTTAGACTTCAAACCAGGGACTGTGCCTGTCTTTGTTCAACGTTATAACCTCGGCATCTAGCATGATGTAGGTTCTCGGTAAACGTTTATGAAAGGAAGAAAGGGTGGGAAGAAGGACCTTAGCTGCTAATCTACAACCCCACAAACTTTCACATACCTTTCCCTCCACCCCATTCACTCCCCAGCTGAGACTGTCTACTTGGAACCTGTTCAAGGGTTAGGGCTAGAACCTGATGCTGGCAGTTGAAACAGTAATTTCCTGTCGGGCCTTGTCATTTGAGTAATTTGCCTCCAGCGGATGAATACTAATTGGCAATGACAGTGAAAGCAACCTTGGTGTTACTTCTTCATAGTTCACTTCCAAAAACTGAAACTAAGCATGTTCAATTAATCTTGGCTACCAACATGGTTAGAGAAAGTAAGCGAGTGTCTGAGAACTGCAGGCTCCTGCGAGTCCACTTTGGTGTCCATGCAGTGATGGCCCTAAAGCTGACTTAGCCATGGAAAGCCTTAGAACCCTTGCAGAGTGACCAAGTGGCACCATGCAGTGCTCTTCAGGACTGAGCAGGAACATGAAAACAGAACTGAGAAGGGCACTCACAGCACTCTACAGTAGTCCCTGCTTGTCCTCAGGGGATGAATTCCAAGACCCACAGTGGATACCTCAATCCGTGGGTATTAACCAACCCTATATATGCTTATTTGCCCTATACATATATAGCTATGTTAAATTTTAATTTACAAATTAGGAACTTTAAAATATGAACAATGATAACTAATGATAAAATAGAACCATAATAACAATACTCAAAATGGCACACAATTTGAAACTTATGAATTGTTTATTTCTGGAATTTCCCATTTAATATTTTCAGACCTGTGTTGACCATGGGTATCTGAAATTGCACAAAGCAAAGCCATGGATATGGGGGAACTACTGTATTCAGGTTTTCATAGGATTTCAGAAGGGTTGTGTTCTCCATAAGGTATTGTCTTTATTGAAAACATGCAGTGGTGACAGGCAAATGATCCAGGGTTCAAATCCTGACTCATCATTTACAACGTGTGTTTATCGGGCACGAACTTTGTCCCCTATGAGCCTCGGTTTCCTTATTGAGAAACTGTGGGGGAAGGGGATCAAAATAGAACTTCATTCGTTGTCATTGTAAAGATTAATTAGAATGATGTGTGCAAAATGTGTAACACCGATTCTTGGATGTGAAAAGTGCTCAATCTGCATTATCCACTATTATTATGAGTTAATATGATTATTATCACCATAAGTATCATCCTCCCAGAGTAGAAATATAAGCTTAGATTTTCAGATATTTATTTGGCATTCACAATGTGCTAGGACCTATGTAGATGAGCTTAGATGAGCTTATATTTACATGGCTTTAACAGTGTGCTAGGTAGAACCTATGTAGATATTGTTACCAAAAGATGTATACGGGAAAGTTCCTAGCAACGGTATTTGAATCGCCAAGCAGGAAATAATCCAGATGCCTGTCGACAATAGAATAGATAAATAGACTCAGTACAGTCACATAATGGAATACTATATGATGGTTAAGGTATATATAGAAGCCTGGATACTATGTAGTGATCAGTGATTACTGTTACAGTGATTAGAATAAACTACCATGACTCACAGCCACATGATGAATCTCACAGAATGTAGTGTTGAATGAAGAAGCCAAAGAGGAAAGAGTGCATACTGTATGATCCCATTAGATGCAGTGCAAATGCAGGTAAAACCAATCTATGGTATTAGAAGCTAGAATAATGTAGCCTCTGGGGGAAGAGGGTAGGAATTTTACTCAGGAAGGGAGGGAACTGGTAATATGTCATGTTATGGTCTGCGTGCTGGGCATTGGGGTGTGCTTACTTTGTAAAAAATCGTTGAGTTGTACATTCTGATGTACGTACTTTTCTGTATCTATATTATGCTTTGATTAAAGGTTTAGTAAGTAAATGAGCCTGTTCAGCAGAGAGCAGAAAGCATATAGTATAATTTTATGCTTGCCCACAAGGGGCCTCAAAGTCTACAGCAGAAGGCAGACAGGCAAATGTGGGCACAGACAATGAGTTATGATACCCCACAGTAACAGAAGTTTGTACCACATGCAGAATCACCATCGAGGGAGCATCATCAGCCGTCACAGCCTCTGCTTGTGTCAATGCCATGTGCTCCATGTAGTTCATGCAGGGGGCCCATTTTCCCCATTCCTCCCCCACACATGGCGAAGCCATTCCACGACAGGAGCTTTGTTCACTTCTGTCCACTCTCCACATCACCAGCACCACTGCCTTCATTTTGGACAGCCATCTTTGATACAACACCGAAATGGTTGAAACTGGTTCTCTTGGCCTCTCTTCCTGCCCTTCTTTAAACAGCTTGCTATAACCCAGATCTGCAAATTACAATCTTTGTATTGGGTCCTCTGGATTCTATAAAGCACCCTGTGGCCTGGGCTTGGTGGCTTACACCTGTAATCCCACCGCTTTGAAAAGCCCAGGCAGGTGGATCACCTGAGGTGAGAGTTCGAGACCAGCCTGGCCAACATGGTGAAACCCAGTTTCTACTAAAAATACAAAAATGAGCCAGGCATGGTGGTGTGTGCCTGTAATCCCAGCTACCCAGGAGACTGAGGCAGGAGAATTGCTAGAGCCTGGGAGATAAGGTGCAGTGAGCCAAGATCGCACCACTGCACTCCATCCAGCCTGAGCGATGGAGCAAGACTCTGTCTCAAAAGAAAAGCACCCTATGTGATTCTGATGCACCCCAATCCTTGAGAAGCACTGCTCTCCACTGGAAGTAGAGCACACACCCTATCTTGACCCTCTCCACACAACAAATCGTCCAGGGCTACAGAAATCACAAATTGTCCAGGGCTACAGAAAGCACCCTAACTTGCTGGCTTTTCCCAACGTGTCTCCCAGACATTATTAGCTTTATGTCCACCATTCCCTTCTAGATCCCCAACATCCCTGCCACAGTTTAAGGTTGCTTCTGAGCCAAGCACATCATTAATTTTCTTTCCCTGAATCCATTTTGCTATTTATCCCTCATCCCTGTGCCTTCAAATAGCCTGTAATGTCTTCCACATTCTCAAGGGCCATCTCATCTCCTGCTCATCTTCCACACCCGGCTCGAATATTGTCTCTGTGCAGCTCTCCTCAATGCCCCTGAGCACCCTGTGGTTCTGCTCGGTCACCCACACATGCCACGATTAGATCACTTCCCTCAAGTGTCAGTCTGCCAGATCTGACTCTTCACTCCACCGAGAATGCACTCAAGTGTGCATTCTCAGAGCTTAGCACCTGCCTGGAACGTGTGAGGTGGTCAAGGGTGTGTCTTGATTGAGTGTAGTCTTCCAGCACAAAGTCACTTGGATACAAGTGGCTTCCTGTGGGTTAAAGGGCGCCGTTTGTGAACTCTGGGGTGGGGAACTATGTGGCAATTCACATTTGACAGATCAGAGATGTCTCAGAGCTAAGCTGCCCAACCTACTCACACTCCTTCTGTTGTTTTGTTTGTTTCCTAGTGACCTTCAGTGACTGTAAGGGAAATGACAAGCTACGCTATGAGGTCTCAAGCCCATACTTCAAAGTGAACAGCGATGGCAGCTTAGTTGCCCTGAGAAACATAACTGCAGTGGGCAGGACTCTGTTCGTCCATGCACGGACCCCGCATGCAGACGACATGGCAGAACTCGTGATTGTCGGGGGGGAAAGACGTCCAGGGCTCCTTGCAGGTAACACATCTGTTTGAGATAACTCGGGTTCAAGGAGGACATTATGTTCTGCCTGTCTTATGTGGAAAATGGGTCTTTATTATATTGGCTAAGATTCTTGTTGTTGTTGTTGTTACAAATGACAGAAATTCAACTCTAAAAATGCGGGGGAGGTGCAGTGGGAATTGATTGACTCCTGTGACTAATTTAGGGATAGTTCATGGGTTAATTCATGTAACTATTTTAGGGATAGTTCTGTCTTCAGGCATGGCTATTTACTGGTGTCCAAATGATGACATCAGCTTTAATCCCTATGTATCTCGTGGTTCCATTTTCCTTTTATTAGATGTGCTGAGACGGTCACATCTCTTCTGCCTCCCAGTGTGGAGGTTTCAGCAATTCCTCTCATTTTCCTGGTCTGAAGTCACCTGAGATACCATCTCTTCTAGATAATGCTAACAAAACCTTGAAATTGAATCTCATAGGTTAGATCATGTGCCCACACCTGAACTAAACATGGTGTCCACTGGGTTGTGATGTTCTGCTTGGCCACATCTTGACCACATTTCTTTTCCTGAAGCCAGGGCAGAGTTAGCCCTATTCACCTAAAAACATATGGACTGAGAATGAAAGAATTGTAGTTACTTTAAGTAAATTAAGGAGCTGTTTTCAGAGGAAGGGAAATGGTTGGTGAATAGGCAAGAAACAGTGGCCCACTAGAATTGCATATGGTCCTCCATATAGTGCTAGTATACATATATGACATGTGTGCATGTGTACATATATGTACATGTATATATTACATCACATATACCAAATGTATGTATACGGTGCTGTATGCGTATATGGTATATACATAAGTATATACATAAGTGGTATGGTATATACTTATGTATATACCATATACATGTGCGTATGCCATATACATGTGTGTATACTATATATATGTATATATACAATGTACCGTGATATATGTACCATATTCATATGTTTATATGTATATGTATACATACATATGGTATATGTGCATATATACACATATGTATACATCCACATTTAATATGTCAGAGATATCTCAAAGCTACGCTGCCCAACCTACTCATGTTCATTCTGTTGTTTTGTTTTGCTTCTCAGTGACCTTCAGTGACTTCAGTATATGTATATGTGTTTATGTATATATGTATATGTAATTGTATATGGTGCTCTATATGTATATGGTGTATATATATGTCTATACGTATGTGTATATACACACGTATGCACCCACAGTTAACAGGTCATAGATATCTCAAAGCTAAGCTGCCGAACCTACTCATGCTCCTTCTGTTGTTTTGTTTGTTTCCCACTGACCTTCTGTGACTTTGTGTATATATGTGTGTGCGTGTGTATGTGTATATGTATATACAGGCATACACATACTGTATATGGACATGTACGGTGTATATATATGTGTGTATATACATATACACAGTATATCTGTATTATATGTCTGTGTAATTGCATATGGTGCTGTAAATGTATATGGTGTACATGTATGTCTCTCTGTATACTGTGTATATGTATGTGTGTGTATACATACATACATGGTATATCTATGTTATATGTATGTGTAATTGCATATGGTGCTTCTCCTTTGCCGAGCAGCAGTGCTTGTTCCCTTTCACAAGCACATGCATGCTGATCCTTGCGCTCCCACACATACATATACACTTTATGAGTGCCACAAACTGCCATTCAGGCTTCCCAATTGTGCCATTCAGAGACTTTTTTCTACCACTGACTCACTCCTTCTTCACCAGGAGCTCAGAGACTCACTCCACCTTCATGAGAAAAGGAGGGCAAGACACACAGCAGGACTCCAGCCAAACAGTGACTTAACGATGGCATGTCCCAGCTTGGCGTGCCTAGCCTTCTCTCCTACCTGCAAACTTTGTCTTCCTCAATTTTTCACAGCCCCTAATTCACATCCCTTTTCTTCACCTGCCATATTACCCATATCCCTGCTTGATATGCTCATTTTGTTCAGTGGTGGAGTGAGCGTGGGTCACACAGCTGGAAGCAGAGACAGTACGACTGGCAATGTGAGGGTTGCCTTCCTGCCAGTGCTGTCTGTGTGATCTTGAGAGCATCACATAGCTTCTTTATCTGCAGAGTAGAGAGGTTAAACAGCCTGCAGTGACAAATAAGCGGCTCATGTGCCATCCTACTGTCCCCCATTCTCATGGCAGATACTGCTAGTAACCTCTGGCTTAGCCCAAGTATCCTTCTCAGTACAATGCTTCTGTAACCTACTATCAATTGATCATTTAGTGATGTTTCTGAGGATGGAATCTATTTGCCACTCCTGGACTGGACAAACTTCACAATTCCCCTTCATATCTGTGAAGCTGTGAGTTAAGGGTAGATTGCAATGTAAAACGAATGCACAGCATATCAGTGATGTTTCAGAGAACACTGGATGTTGGTGAATTCATACCAGTGTGGAAATTCATGACACCACAAAGGCAAGCTTTTCTCTTTCTTAGCCATGACCATTTTCACAGCATCTCACTAATCTGCAATATAAATTATGTGGCAAATATCTAAAGCAACAAAGTTTCCAGGTTGCAGAGCAAAAACAGTGTTGCATAGGAATATGCAAATGGTATGGTAAGGAGGTTTGCCCACAGACTTGAATGTATTTAGATAGAAATTGTTCATCATGAATGGTGGCTCCTCTTTTTTATCTGGAAAAGACACTGTCATAGTGTTTTGCCTGAAAGAGAGCAGAAGAGGTTGTGAGCAGGTTATCGGGACCAACTCCACCTTGAGAGGCTGGAAGACCTTGGTTCTTTATGAAAACTCAGCCATGTATTGTTGGTCCCTTGAGTTCCTGTGAGATGCCGTCCGGAGACAGAGCTCCTCTGAGCCCTGGCTGTTTCTGACTTGCTGCTGTCTGTATGCATTTTCAACAAAACTTGGCTGTGTTTGTTTGCTTCTTATAAAGCGGGCGGAGGTTGTCATGTCCTTCAGTTTGCCAGAATTCAGTAGAACAGGGCGTTCATCTCCCACCTCCAGTAATTTTATGAGGTTTGAAAACAGGCTTTGTGAAGATGCATTAGCTGTGTCCTAACAAAAAGCACCCAAAAAGGAAAAAAAGAAAAAGAAAATGAAAGGAAAACAAAATAGATAGCTAAAGAATCTTCTGAAGAGAGCACAGACCTCACTGGATGTGTAGTTGGTATTTTTTCAGGTCCTACTGTGTGCAGCCAAGCAGGCCAGCTGCTAGCAAGGGAAATCAGTGAGTGCCTGACTCAGCTCAGCTCCTGTTGGGGAGGGAAAGTGAATGTGTGCATCGATGCTTGGGTACCAGGCAGGGAGCTAACAGTGATTGATGATCTGTGCATTTGGAGAGGGGAGAGGTCAAGGGGAGCTGGGCTGGTCCTCATGGCACCAACCATGTGCCAGGTGTTGCTCCATGGGCTACAAACGCTGACTCATGTAATCTCCGTAGCAATTGGAGGCAGATGCTACTATCTCCTGTTTACTGATGGGGAAACTGACATACAAAGAGGCAAGTGACATTTCCAGGATCTCAGAATGAATAAGAAGTGGGATGGAAATGAGACTTGAGCCCGGGCAGCCTAGCTCCCGAGTCCGTGCGTCCAGCCCCTCCATGAGCTGGACTTTGAAGGATGGGCCAATGTGCATAGTTGGGAGTGTCTATAAGGGACATGTCTGACTATCTACAAGGTGTTTCTCTGCTTAGCTGTGTCACCTTCTGCAAATTGCTTTACCTCCTGAGCCTCTATGTAGTTTTGATTTTTTTCATTTGTAAAATATAAGTAATAGACGTGTTTGGATCTTCCTGTGGATTAAATGAGACAATACATGTAGCAGTAATATGTAGCACTCAGCTGATGCTACAGCAATGACCAATACCTGATGCTTTCATAGTACTTACTGTATGCTAAACCTGGGTTTATTCACGTCTTTCATCCTAATAACATGCAAAGGGAAGCTGTTACTACTGGTGCTATTATCATTAGTTAGTAGGTGGCAGAGCTGGGGCTTAGACCTCAGCAATGTGGCTCCAGAGTTCTCCTTTTTTGTTTGTTTGAGACAGAGTCTCACTCCCATCTCACGGGCTGGAGTACAGTGGTACAATCTCAGCTGGCTGCAACCTCTGCCTCCCAGATTCAAGCGATTCTCCTGCCTCAGCCTCCCAGGTAGCTGAGAGTACAGGCACCCAGCACCATGCTTGGCTAATTTGTGTATTTTTAGTAGAGAAGGGATTTCGCCATGTTGGCCAGGCTGATCTTGAACTCCTGACCTTAAGTACTGCCTCAGCCTCCCAAAATGCAGGGATTATAGGCACGAGCTGCAGTGCCCAGCCTGGAGCTCTCTGCTTTATCGGTAGGTTCTATTGGCTCACCATCTGGAACAGAGCAAGCCTGTACAATGTTCACTCCCACCACTGCAATTATATTAGAGGCAAGCAGGGCCTAGAACCCAGAATGTCAGATAGTCAGGACCAGTTCAGTGCCCTTCCCACATCCCTTTTCCCGTGACTGAACCTGATAGAACACTCCTGCGGCTGCCTGTCAATTCTGGCCCTTGATGTCTGACTCCCTCTCTGCATCCTGCTTCTTCCCAGCCTCTGGTTGGTGACACTGTTGGGCAACCTGGGTGCAATCTGTCTTCTCATTCTCAGCCGGGAGCTCTGCAGTTCCCAGAGATGATTTGGCTCCATCTCAGGGATTAGCCTGGGCACTCCCTACTCCCCCACACCAGCCATGGTCTACCATCCCAGGGTCTACTTTTCTGGGCCAGGGGAAGCTGGAACAGAAGGGGAATGCTAAATAAATACATGGGAACTGGTGGACAGACAGGGTGGAGACAGCATGTGAAGACTAGGAGAAGGGATTTTAGGTTGATACAGGAGCGAAGAAGCCATTGTAGGTTCTTGAGCAGAGAAACAAGCAGGATAAAAATAATCCTCAGTGATGTTCACCCAGAAGCCTTGACTGAAGCAGGGAAGGACTAGAGCTACTCGTTAAAATAATAGCTACCACTGTTTTTTGAGCACCAATTTCATGGCACTCTCTTAAGGTTATGCATCTCAGTCTATGGTTTAGCATATGTTACTTGTAATTCTCACAACCTCCCTGTGGGGTTGCTGATATTACCCCTTCATGCAGATATGAGGACCTGGCCAAGAAACCCTAACTTGAAACTGACAGAAATGAGATTGAAATTTTGGTCTCTGCCTAAATATGCAGTCTTCTTCCTGCCACTTGGCTCCTAGAAGGCTGTGCCACTGGGGTGACTGTTGCCATGGCCTATGGTTCAGGAGATTAGAGCCTCAGTTAGCACAACAGGGGAGCAAAGGAAGGAAACCAGACTTGCAAGATTTGCCAAAAAAGGAAGAAAGAGCCAGGATTCAGCATCTGGATGTTTCCAGGTTGTCTAGCCTGAAGGATGGAGATGAATTGGACCAGTCAGGAAAGAAATGTTAGGAAAAGATGTCTAGTCAGACTTGCATATGTTAATTTAGATGCTCTTAGGGACATCTTTATAGAGATGTCCAGGGGTCAGTGGACGATACAGGACTGGCTCTTAGAGTACACATTTGAAGGAAGAACAGCATAGTGGTAGGAGTTTTGGCTTATGTTGAACATGAGTGGGTTCAAATTTCTGCTGTGCCACTTACTGATGGTGTGACTTGGGCAAGTGACTCAAATATGTGAATCCCAATATCCTCATCCATCAAACAGGGTAAGAACAGTCTGTATCACGGAGTTGTCTTCTTGGGCACAGCACCAGACATTAAGAGGCAGTTCCCATCAATAGTATAATTTTGGAACCCCTAGAGGAAGGATAAGGAACTGAATGCACAGTATATTCACTGAGGCCACGAAACAGAAGCCAGAGACTGGGGACACGAGGAGAAAGTAAAGCCAATGATATGAATGAGAAGGCATGCCGATTCACTCTAATGACTGTTTCTTTTGCCGTGCAGAAGCTGTGGAGTTTGATTAGGTCCCATTTTTCTACTTTGACTTTTGTTGCCAATGCTTTTGGTGTTTTGGTCATAAAGTCCTTTTCCCAGTCCAACAGAATGGGAAAAAATTTTTGCAGTCTACCCATCTGACAAAGGGCCGATACCCAGAATCTACAAAGAACTGAAACAGATTTACAAGAAAAAAACAAACAAGTCTGTTCTAAAATGGGCGAAGGATATGAACAGACACTTTACAAAAGAAGACATAGAAGACATACATGAGGCCAACAAACATACGAAAAAATGCTCATGATCACTGGTCATTAGAAAAATGCAAATCAAAACCACATTGAGATACCATCTGACGCCAGTTAGAATGGTGATCATTAAAAAATTTGGAGACAACAGATGCTGGAGAGGATGTGGAGAAATAGGAACACTTTTACACTGTTGGTGGGAGTGTAAATTAGTTCAACCATTGTAGAAGACAGTGTGGCGATTCCTCAAGGACCTAGAAATAGAAATTCCATTTGACCAAGCAATCCCGTTACTGGGTATATATCCAAAGAATTATAAATCGTTCTACTGTAAGGACACATGCACCCAAATGTTCACTGCAGCACTGTTGACAATAGCAAAAACCTGGAAACAACCCAAATGCCCATTGATGATAGACTGGACAAGGAAAATGTGGCACATATACACCATGGAATATTATGGAGCCCTCAAAAACGATGAGTTCATGTCCTTTGTAGGGACATGGATGAACCTGGAAACCATCATTCTCAGCAAATTGACACAAGAACAGAAAATCAAACACCGCATGTTCTCACTCATAGGCAGGTGTTGAACAATGAGAACACATGGACACAGGGAGGGGAATATCACACACTGGGGTCTGTCAGGGGAAATAAGGGAGGGACAGCGGGGGGTGGGGAGTTGGGGGAGAGATAGCATGGGGAGATGAAAAAAAAAAAGAGAAGGCATGCTCAGAGAGGCAGGTGGGACTGTCAGCCTAACCAAAGTTGGGGTGACTTCACACTTGCGCATTTCATGCCACTATGTTTTGGAAGGAAAGATTCTCTAAGGCAAATGTAATCACAGTGAAGCCTATTTTAGCTGTGGTAACTGGAGCCTGGCTCTTCTTTAGTAAAGGGAGCCTGGCCTCTCTTATTTTTACCTGCTACTTATGACCCTGTCTTACCTGCAAAACGTATACCCCAAATCTGTGAAGTCTGATTGTTAATGATTTAATTACAGAGTCGCAAGCTATTTGTGCGTTTTTAATGGGCCGCCTAGAATCTGGTACCTGCCTGGGTTATGTAAGATCACCTTAGATCTGAATAGGCAGAAGAGCAGTTTAATTCCAAGTCTTTTGATAGGCTCTGACAAATGGTTATGGAAGATAGTGAGGTTAACCTTCCATGCACAAAAGGGCTCTCCAGTCTGTGGAAGGGCATGATGAACCTGACACACAAAGTTATGTCTGGACAGAATCATGACTTTTCCCCCACCAGATCTGCTGTTTCTCATGGCCCAACAAGGATGAAAGGGAAAACAGCAGAGTGAGGTGTGTGTGTGTTTGTATGCACACATGCGTGTTTACCTTGTATGTAGTTTGAAAAGTTTACACAGAAAAGTTCTGTGCTTCATTTCTCATGCAGAAATGTCTTTATCTACCATGTAAATGGGACGCATCAACTTCATTTTCTGGCCTGGCCAATAAAAACACTCATAAACAAAAAACACCATACTTATTCTTTCTTTCTGAGTTAAGAAATTGTAGCTTGCAGGCTGGGCGCAGTGGCTCACGCCTGTAATCCTAGCATTTTAGGAGGCCGAGGTGGGTGAATTGCCTGAGCTCAGGTGTTCAAGACCAGCCTGGGGAACAGGGTGAAACCCCATATCTACTAAAACACAAAAAATTAGCCAGTGGCAGCAGGTGCCTGTAATCCCAGCTACTCGAGAGGCTGAGACAGGAGAATCTCTTGAACCAGGGAGGGGGAGGTTGCAGTGAGCTGAGATCACGCATTGCACTCCAGCCTGAATGACAGAGTGAGACTCCCTCTCAAAAAAAAAAAAAAAAAAAAGAAAAAGAAAAAGAAAAGAGATTGTAGCTTGCCTGACTATGGATCATGGCAAGTAATTCTGACATCAATTAAAGAACTTGATGAAGTCAGGTTGGGAAGTGACATCAAGGAGCTTAGAGGAATTTCTTGTGACATCGGGTTTGGGAACTAAAGAGACTATAACTCCAGGCTTCATCTTGAAACATGGAAGACCACACTCTCAGCAGTGGTAGAATTTAGATGCCTATGACCAGTCAACCAGGTCCCTATGAACAAAGCAAGTCTCCCATGGCCCAGTGTCCCATGGAGAGTTCTGGGGGCCACCGGCTATGGGCTTGGATCCAGCTTCCTTGCTCCCACTCTGGAGTTATTCCTCAAATGCAATTTGATCACTTCACTCCTCTACTTAATATGCCCTCATTTCCTGATCAGCTCACTTGGCCTTGGGGATAAATTCTAAAGACAGGGGATGTCTGAAAAGGTCCTTTGTGATTTAGCCTGACTAATCTCTGTAGCCTTCTTTCACGTGTGATCCCTGCTTGTCTCTAAGTGGCTTGACCCTCAGAAATGTCACCTTCTCCAAGAGCCTTCCCTGCCTGTCACCCCCAACTCTTATCCCCCCTCCCAAGAAAGGGTCTCCCCTACTTGTCTCTCTTGGCATCAATGTTTTTCCTTTTCGGACTTCCTCTCAATTTGTAATTATGTATTTACTTACTTTATTGTTCAGGTGTTTAATGTCCATCTCTGATGAATACAGGAATAGTCTCTTCCCTCCCTCCCTCCCTCCCTCCTACCCTTGTTTCTTTCTCCCCCCTCCTTCCTATGTGTTCACCACTCTATCCTCAGCACCCTGCACAGTGCCTGGCGCATAGTGTTCAGTAGATGCCTTTTGAATAAATGGATGAGTAAAGCAAGTTACCCCTGTCACACCCTACATTGAACTCTGTCTTCTGCAATACCAGATCACTTGTGGTTTCTTGAATTGGCCAAGCTTTCCCACCCCCTTCACACTGGCTACTCCTCTGTCTGGACGGTGTCCCCTCCACTGTGGTTCCAACTACCCAGTGGTCAGCACCATAGATACTTCAGGACCAGCCAAGATTTTCCATCTTTGGGAACAGCTCTCTGAATATCTCCCCCAGCTTGTTAGGTGTTCCTCCTCCAGGCTCCTCTAGACCCCTGCCTGGCTGTCTCTACTGATAGCACTAAATGAAAGTCTTCTTTCTTCTGCTTGTGCCTGTCTTGATGCTGAGCTTCTGAGCTCAGGACCCTGGCTCCCATGCAGCAGAGTAAGATCTCTCTGGGGTCAGACCACCTTGGCATGAATCCCAGTGCTGCATTCACTACTCTGCTCCAGCTTCCTCAGCTGGAAAAGGGATTCATATTGTGTCAACCTCACAGTGATATTGTGAGGATTCAATCAATTAACACACATATATTAGTCAAGGCTCTCTAAAGGGACAGAACTGAAAGGATAGATGAAAATATGAAGGGGAGTTTATTAGAATTGACTCCCAGAATCACGAAGTGAAGTCCCACAATAGGCCACCTGCAAACTGCGAAGCCAGGAAGCCAGTCCAAGTCACATAACCTCAAAAGTAGGGAAGCTGAATGTGCAGCCTTCAGTCTGTGGCTGAAGGCCCCAGAGCATCTGGCAAATCTCTAGCGTAAGTCCAAGAGTCCAAAAGCTGAAGGATTTGGAGTCTGATGTCCGAGGGCAGGAACCATCCAGCACGGGAGAAAGATGGAGGCCAGAAGACAGCCAGTCTGCTCTTTCCATGCCTGCTTTTATGCTGGCAGCTGATTAGATGGTGCCCACCCCAGACTGAGGGCGGGTCTGCCTCTATCACTCCACTGACTCAAATGTTAATCTCCTTTGGCAACACCCTCACAGAAACACCCAGGAACAATATTTTGCATCCTTCCGTCCAATCAACTTGACACTCAATATTAACTATCACAGCATGCCAGGAACTTGGGACAGTCAGTGTTCAACATGAAATTTGAGTTATTCATAGTAATTGCACTGTCAAAGCCAGACCTATAATAAATGTTCAGCCAATGAACCGGGCAAACTGAGATGGCCCAGCCCTCCATCCACACCCAACACAACCAAATTCTATGACTTCTATAACCTGTGTGGATTCAGGATTATAGGTGAATTCACACCATCACCACTCTTTTTCCTCAGGTGCTCACTTTATAGGAAGCACTGACTAAACTTTGTAGAGAAGAGATTATTTCTACAGGTCCACTTAATAAACACCAAAAGACCTGGCAGTATTTAAAAGTTCATTATGAACAATTTAAACTTCTTAACTGGAAGTCAATACAAGTTGCCTCAATGAAGAGAAACTGGTCTCTTAATCAGGTTGCTTTGATTAAATGCAAAAAAAATATTTTTCCCTTTTTTGTCATTACAAGAATTTCTTAAAAATAAAAGAAAGGAAGTTATGACAGAAGCTGAAAAGGCTAAATTTAAGGCTCGTTTATCATGGTTGTTCATCATCATTGCAAACATGCAATTTAAAAGACATAATTTTGGCTCCTAATCCAGTTTCAAGAATCAGGATGGAAATGGTTCCAAAAAAATAAAATAAAAGGAGCAATCAGTAGAAGGAGCCACTTGCGAGAAACAGTTGTTTTTGTTTTTAGTTTTTAAATAAAAATATAAAATATATCATCAGTTGCGGAAAAGCCAACCACACTGCTCATATGTCTCTTCCTCCATTGGTTGGTTACAACTTTTAAATCCACTGCTTTTCAGAACCTCAGGATCCATTTAGTAAGTGCCTTGAGGGAACTCTGGGGCTAAGTGACCCTCTGTTTCTATACAGATACATTCACGGGGATATTCAGCAAAATTTTTTGCGGATGATGTTACCCAAAATTGGAAACTAATCACACATTTATCAGCCACATGATACTGAAAAGTTACCTAACTTCTCTGAGCTTCAGTTTTCTCATCTGTGCAACGGACCAAATACCTTGGCCTTGTGTGGATGCATCATGAGATACATGAAATAAACCAAGTGTCATGCCTCACTCAGTGTCTCGTTAATGGATGATTCTCAATCACGGATCAATTATTCTTAAGTGAAGTAACCAGTAAGTCACTGTCACTTCTATACATTTTTCCCCCTCTTTCCTGATCTCACACATTCTAGATAAAAATACTTTTGCACATTTGTCACTGAGATAAACTGCGGTTTTTTTCAACTCTGAGCCAACCATTTGAATCCTGTTTGTTTTTGCCATGATGCCATCTAACCTTCTAGACATCTGGCACACTGCAGAATGTGACTTGACTTTATTTCTTTAATACAAGAGTCTCCCCAACCCCCTGCCTAAGTACCAGTCTGTGGCCTGTTAGAAACCACACCACACTGCAAGAAGTGAGCGGTGGGTGAGCAAGCAAAGCTTTATCTGTATTTACAGTCACTCCCCATCACCCACATTACTGCCTGAGCTCTGCCTGCTGTTAGATCAGCAGTGGCATTAGATTCTCATAGGAGCGTGAACCCTATTGTAAACTGCACATGCAAGAGATCTAGGTTGCACCTTCCTTATGAGAATCTGATGCCTGATGATCTGTCGCTGTCTCCCGTCACCCCCAGTGGGACCATGTAGTTGCAGGAAAACAAGCTGAGGGCTCCCACGGATTCTACGTTATGGTGAGGTGTGTGATTATTTCATTATACATTACAATGAAATAATAATAGAAATAAAGTGCATGATAAATGTAATGCGCTTGAATCATCCCAGAACCACCACTGCCACCAACACTCACGGTCCATGGAAAAATTGTCTTCCAAAAAACAGGTCTCTGGTGCCAAAAAAGGTAGGGGACTAGGGGACTGCTGCTCTAAAGCGTTCCTGAAAAGGAGAGCAACGAGCTCCTGGTGAATTAATTACCTTGTCTCTACACCTTCTCACACCGACTGAGAGTAACATGGAATCTGTTGAGTGGGGTGATCATATTGATCCTGCTTACATGCAATATGTTTTATAAAAATCCCAGTGGAGAATCAATCTGTTCATTTGCTGTGATCATAAAGAAATGAAGAGTTAAAGACTTAGATACTTAATATGCACTGATTTAACAAGTGTGGTGACTTCAAACAACCTGTGAAGTACCAAGCTCCATAGCAAAAGCCTCCCCAGGAACTGTTAAGGAAAATTAGTATCCATTTAACTGTCACCTAAATTGGAGAAAATATATAGCTTGAAAATTATTGTACAGATCCAAGAATTGGGGCTAGAATTCGATAATAGGCTGTTACATCTTGACACATGCCTAAATTGTTATGTTTATGTGGCTCTTAGCTCCAGGATACTATTCAAATATAGATAAAAAGACATCCTTTAGTTCATTAATTTAAATAGATAACAGATTGCTGTATGGATCAGAATCTAAGAAAACTATATTCTGGAGATTAATTTTAATTGAAATGCTTGGGGGAAAAAACTGATCCCATAGAAAGTGTAGATAACTAAAAACATGTGTGCGTGTGTATGTGTGTGTGTGTGTGTGTGTGTGTGTGTGTATACATATGTATATGTATCAGATATATCTAACATATTATCATTTCAACAAGTAATCAAGGCCGGGCACCATGGTTCACACCTGTAATCCTAGCTCTTTAAGAGGCTGAGGCAGGTGGATCACTTGAGGCCAGGAATTCGAGACCAGCCTGACAACATGGTGAAACCATGTCGCTACTAAAAATACAAAAATTAGCTGGACATGGTGGCACGTGCCTGTAATTCCAGCTACTCAGGAGGCTGAGGCAGGAGGATTGCTAGATTGCACACTCTAGCCTGGGTGACGGAGCAAGTGAGACTCCTTCTCAAAAAAATAAAAAAGTAATCAATATGGACATTATTTGTAAAATATATTTTTTACATTTTTCTTTTCAAATTAAGTCATTGAAAATATGTTACGCTTAATAGACATCTCAGTTTAGAGTATTTAATTTTTAAGTACTTAATAAGCACAAGTAGTGAATGGCTACAGATGAGATAGGTGTTGTGCAGTTCTACAGGAATATTTGCATATTTTGAAAGAAGGATTAAAGAAATCATTCACTAAGTTCCTACCACATGTCAGAGCATGGCCTTAGAGCCCCTCACACGTCCAACTATTCTTCTTTATAGCCAGCCTGTTCCTGTGTTCCAGATACAGAAGTAGCTCAGGCTCAGAGAAGTTAAGTGACTTAACCAGTGACATCATCCATCAGGTGCAGGACCGGGAGTTGAGCTGCGCCTTCTGATTTCGTGGAGTCATTGCTATTTTGATAACAGTGACATTTATGGCAGAGCTATTGTGCTTTTCTACTTTTTAGTAAATTCCATGAAATAGCATAGGAAGTTAAAAGGTAGTAAATAAATCCAGAGTAGAACAAAACTCCTGAAGAAATTTTAGGAAGGTGGGCAAGCCCTGTGCTGTCATGACACATTTTAAAAACTTTTCCTGTGAATAGAACCTTAAGAAAAAGAACCTGGTTGAAACAGCATGAGGTCACTAAACGTAAGTTTCTCCCAGGCCAGGGACCATATCTCATTCATCTTCATGGTCCCAGAGTCTAGAGAAAATGCCTTGTATTTAATTTTTAAAACTATAATTTACAGTTTTGCTTATACATACATTATCTGATTTAAGCCTCACAACAGTGCCTGGATGCAGACGGCGTGGTTTTCGTTTTCTGAGTGAGGAAACAGCCTCTCAGAGGTGGGTCTTAGGTCGTGGTTGTGGAGTTGGTTGGGTGGCAGGCCAGTGCTGCCATCCACAGGATTCCCCGAGTGCATTTCCGCATCCACAGTTAGCTCCCCAGCAGCTGCTCGGGGCTTTCAAGTAGATGGAATATAGTATTGTCAGAGTAAATTTCCACCTCATATCTGGGATAGAACAAGATAATGTAATAAAATGTACACTTTCTAGGCTCTCTGATATGCTTCTACCCTCCTATCTCTTATTATTACCATAAATCAAATACTAGTCAATTCTAAATGTAAATATAGGGATGATAACCTCCTTTACAATTCCTCTCTTATCGGCAACTCCCAGAGCGAGTCACATGGAGATACTTGGTCACTGCAGCCTTTGCAGTCAGCATGACTCCCATTAGATATTAAATGTCATAGAGTCATCTCAAAGTAGTTAGAAATACAAATTAATACAAAATTGTGCAAAACTCCTAGAGAAATTTTAGGTAAGCAGCAAGCCCTGTGTTGTCATGACCCACTAATAAAGCTTTCCTCATGAACAGAACCTTTGGGAGAAGACTCTCATGGAAACAGCACGAGGTTTCCAACTGTAAATGTTTGCTAGGTCTCTCTGTAAGAGATGGGTCTACATTTCTGAAGGACAAAAAAAAAAAAATCTCCAATGATGAAAGAATACAGTCTTTGATAAAGACCATGGATTTCTCTATTTGATTATTTGTTCTCAACACTCAAAAATTAGGTAGTAAAGAAAAGGAGGAAGAGGTACCATTTATTCAATCTTTGTCCACCTGGCACAGGGGATGATCAAATTTCATGGTCTCACCCAAAGTTTTCAGGCAGAAACCCGAGTGTTTGTAGAAAAATTAGCAAAGAAAAGCATCATGGACCTAGCCAAATAGATCCTCCAGTCTACCCATCTTGGGTAGATGCCTGTGGACTTTTGGCCCCTGTGGCCTGGCAATGATTTGTGACAGTTGCCAGGGTGGCATCTGCTCTTCGTCCAGACCGTTGATACTGTTTCATTCTCAGCTCAATCGCTTGTTTAAGCAAAGCCAAGTCTAGTCTCAAGATATCAGACAAACAGTAAACACATTCAGCTTGTACCAAGGCCTAATCTCATCATGGTTGATGTTGTCTTTTTTTGATGCTTCTATTAAATAGGTAGAAACCTTTTCTCCTCTGGTTCATACCCCTTAGGAGTACCACTTTTAAAAAATAAGAAGAATGCCTTCATCTCACTGGGGCCCATAGCAGGGCAGATATTGTTATTTGCGGAATTGCTTCTGTCATTCTTAATTAGGCAAGAAGTAGCAACAATCAGAAAACAAATATTGTATATAGGTGGCCATCAAAACAAAAGACAACTGTTTTTTCTTTCAGCAGAAAATGAATTTGGCAAACACTTGTTTTTCTTTCTCTAACTCACTCAATTCTCAAAAAAAAGGATAGAAAAAGAAAAGAAAACCTTTGAATAATATCTCATATATTTTTTCAGAATTTTATACATCAATACATTAAAATACAGGCAGGAAAATTTCAAATGCAAAGAAAGATGACAACTTATAGCTCTTAGCAATTCCTAATCTTCGAGGACTGGAGGAAACAGCCAACTGCGGAGGCCTTTAAAAGAGCTGGTGCTTCCCTAGGGGAAGGAATAACTACAGCTATTTGAGGATTACTCAAAGGCAAAAGGGCTCACAGAACTTCAGACTGTCTTCCAAGCAACAGTCCCCAAATATCTGCCTAGATGGTGAGGCTGCCTTCAGTTGGCCTAAGCTTGTTTCTCTGACCCTGGTGACCCCTGCCCTTCCTCTCCAGCCTTGTTACAATTCAGAAGGGAGGACTGTGAAATCTTTCCTGCTGCTCTTTCTGTCTTTTGCCAATCAGAGAAGACTGGACCTGAGATCTAAGAGAGAGGTTTCCCTTTCCCTCATGGCTACACTGTTTCTCCTGCCTCCCAGCTGTTTATGGAAATCAGATGGCTTCTTCAACTGTCTGTCTTTCTGCCACAAATCCTTTGTCAGAGAATGTGCATTGTCAACCAACCCCTTCATCAAGCCAGGCAAATTAAGCTTCCTTTGACAGCAACTTTTTGCAACTTTTTTCCTTTGAAGATACAAAGCTTTAAACAGTGGTGGTTCTCCAAGAGACCCAAGGAATGGTCTGAAAACTATAACCAGACTTTTTCTGAAGACTACCTCCTGCCCAGCACTCTTACTCCAGAGGCCTGTGTATTCTATTTTTTTTTTTTTTTTTTTTTTTTTTTTTTTGGTAAAAGCTTCTGCTGTGAATTTAAGTCAACTAATCAAAATGCATTATTTCTGTCCTTGCATTGTCCATTCTCATAAACCCTGGTTAACACAGATAATTGAGACTTGACTGCTTTTTTATTCCAAGTCTGTTATTCGATTTGGCCCTTGTTAACAAACCCTAGTCTCTAAGAGCGTGACCATCAGTCTTATTTACCTTGTTATCTGTAATTTCCTCTTTCCCTCAGGCCTTTGCATAATATTTTCTCTAAATGGAAGGGGAGGATAAGAAAGAAGACCTAAAAACTGCAGTTTTAAAGTACAAATAGGAAAAAAAAAAGCTGCCTGTATTTTCCCAAATTCTGCATAAATAAAATTATATGCTCCATAAAGGTAGAGACTTGACTGACTTATTCATCACTATAAATCTAACACAATGTCTGGCTCTGAATAAATAATTACTTAATGACTTAGCAAATGCTGGAGACAGAATGGATGTTAATGTTAATAACGCAGATCATAGTCAATGGATTTAGCTCAAACACCGTGTGAGGTACCACTTTAAGTAAGTGCATTTCTTACGTTAAGTCATATAACCTTTATAATAACTCTACAACACAGGGACTATTTTGTATTCGTTTTACAGGTGAATAAAGTAGGACAAGGAGAGTATATGTGACCAGCACAGGATCATACAACTAGAATATTTGGGAGCCATACTTTTGCACTCACACTCTTCAAAAAAAAAAAACATTTAACAAAATATCTTATCCTTTTTTTCAAAATTCAAAAATATGAGCTGAATATTATTATAGTGAAGTAGATTCATATTGGTTGAATAGCTGTATCCAAAAGCGTTAAGAAAATAATCTGTGTCATCCTGGAGAATGGTTTCTGTATGCAATCCGTGAGTCTAATTGCTTTCATCCCAGTGATGGAGATGAAGACATGCAGACAAGTTTGTTAGTCTGAAAATTTCATAGCTCTGGCATTCCAATTGTACAATCGACTTGAGTTTCAAAAAAGACGCAAGTATCTGTAAGGAGTGACTGAAATTATAAGCGATACTCAGCAGGTATGAATATGAAGGCCAATAGATGCGCAAAAGAATTTGTGGAACACAGGATGGGGGTGATATGAAAAGGACTTGGTTGATGAGGTATTCACGCTCCTGGACCTGTGCCAACTCCCTCTCTGCAGGTTCCCGCCCTTATTGCTGCTCTGTAATTATTCACCCTTAATTTATTGCTCTTCACCTTGAGCACCACTTTAAGGTTTTTTCATTTACCTAAAGCATTAAGTCCTACCCCAGTGCCTACAGTTTTCTGCAGCTGGCCTTGCAGTTTCCTCTGTTGAGAAAAGTTCATACCATCCATTTCAGTTCCCTTTTCTATCTCTGTGCACCTCTGCTCCTTCCCTTCCTCTCAGAGGAAGATGGATTCTTCGTCTTTCTCATGACCCATCCCTTCACTGGAACCCTGGAACTAACTCTTTTCTGCCTTTTTCTTCATTCAGTATTTCCCCCTCACACTCTTACATCTTAAATTTTCTCTCCTCTCCGAATCCTCCCCCCAGCTTCCAAACATGGTCAGATCTTCCCATGCTAAACTAAATGATTTCTCCTTCAAATCACTGCCTTCCTTCCCCCAGTCTTCTTGAAATCCATCTTCACTCGACATCTGTATTTCCTTGCAAGCTCTGTAATAGTCCAAAATGGAGCTCCTATCCTCAACATTTTGCTGAAAATTCTCTCTTTTGAAGGTCATAGAAACGGCACAGCTGATTTCCTTCAGCTGTTTCTTAATCCTGAGCCTGCTTGAAGTATCTGAAGCAATTAATTTTTAGTTTTAATTTTATTGAAGTAAGATTTACATAACATAAAATTAACCAAGTGATACTTAATACGTTCTTAATGTTGTGCAACTACCACCTTTATCTAGTTCCAAAATGTTTTTATTAACCCAAAAGGAAACTTCATACCTATTAAGCATTTTCTACCTTCCCCCAGCTCCTGGCTTTCTGTATCACCTATTTTTTATATGTAATATAAATGAAATCATACAATACTTGGGCTTTTATGACTGGCCTCTTTTACTTAGTATAATGTTTCAAGGTTCATCCACATTATAGTATGTATCACTACTTCATTCCTTTTTAGGGATAAACAATATTCTATTACATGTATGGACCACAAATTGTTTACCCATTTATCTGTTGATGGTCATTTGGGCTATTTTTACCTTTTGATTATTATGAACAATACTGCTACCAACCTGTGTGTAAATGTGTTTGTGTACTAATTTTTGATTTGTAAATACAGTGACAATAATGCTACAGAAACATTGCATACTGGCAAGATTTACAAATTACATAATTTACAAAAATTGAGTGTAAGCAGCTCTGTTATCTGGATTTCATTAAGATGATGCTGCAAAAATAATCATTGTTGGTAATAATCATGCTACAAAAACATTGTACACTTGTAAGATGTACAAATTACATAATGTACGATGATTGAATGTGGGGTGGCTCTGCTATCTGGTTTTCATTAAGATACTCAGGATTATTTACAAACATGGTAGGTTCCCACTTAGAGCAAGATCTCTTAAGCAAACCGTGTTTATTGACCACACAGCCAGACCCGAATCTCCTTCTGCCTCTTGTCACCATAACCCTAGTTATAACTTGCTTTTGGGTTTCTATCTAGAAGTGGAATTGCTGGCCCATGTGATAATTCTATGTTCAAATCTTGGAGAAACCACCCAACAGTCTTTTATGGCAGGTGAACGACTTTACTTCCCAGCAGAGCATTTGGCAGCTCTTGAAATGCTCTTCCCTTTGCTGTCTAAGACACCTTACTGTCCTTGTTCTCCCACTCTCTCTGTATAGCATCCCATTATATTTTCTTCCTCCAGTTCTTCTTATTATCCCTCCTTCCATTGGAAGTGCCTGTCCATTTTCTGTCTTGATTTTCCTTCGCTGTTTTCTACCATCCTCAATAATCTCATCCAACCTAGCAGCTTTAAATACCCCTTCTTGAGCATGTCTCCAAATTCATAGCTCCATTTCTGACCTTGAGTTTTTCATGTCTACAGAACATCTCCACTTGTCCATCTCACCTGCCTCTCAAGGTTAACTCTGTGTGTGTCTGAACACCCATACCTCATTACCTCATTACCTCATCTTCCTGAGTACACAATTTCTTGCAGTGGCATCCTCTTCTTCCCAGGCACCTGAGCCCACTGCCTGGATTTTGTCTTTAGTTCCTCATCACCTGGGAGGTCAGTGGCACTTCTTATCCTTTCTCTCTCTCCCATGTGATTTTTACCTGCAAACTCTTCATTACCATGGCCACAACTGGTCTGAACATCATTTCCTCTTACCCAGCCAAGACAGGCCACTCTCTTTTAAGTTTATCCTTCTCCCTTTTCCTGTGATCCAATCTGCATGCCTGTTACTGTTGAATTGACTTCCTGAAGAACAGCTGGAGACTTACCATGCTCTCTTCAAATGCTGTCAGTCTTCCCATGCCTACTGAGCAATAATCAAATGAGCCCCAAGCTGCTTTGTCACTTTCAGCCCTCACAATTCCTTTTCATTCATACGATTCTCCCACGAAAGTGAGCTGCTTATCTTCTGTGTTCACTGAAAATGATGTTCTCTTCCACATCTGTCTCTAAGAGATGGCATTAGTGGGTTGCAATAGGTTTACAAGAATGAGGATCACATTAAGTGCTGTAGCATCAGTAAAACCATGTACTCTTGACTTACTGTGTAACAATGTATATTTTTAGCCAAACAAATGCTAGATACCCGTTACTAGGAATTTCTTTTCATTTTTGCTTTCTTTGAGATCTGTAATTAATCATGGTGAAAATAATGCTAGAAAAACATCATATACTTGCAAGATTTGCCAATTACATAGTTTACAATGATTGAGTGTAGGTGGTTCTGTTATCTGGATTTCATTAAGATACTCAGGATTCTTGACAAACATGCTAGGTTCCCACTTAGAGCAAGATCTCTTAAGCAAACTTCTGCTTATGGAACAAAGCAGCCAGATCTGAACCTCCTGCTACCATCCCTGTAACTCTAGTTATAACTTGTATTATCTATCACATTATTTATTGTCTTATGAAGGATGAAGTGTTCAAATCCCTGTATGAAACAGACCAAAAACTTGGGGTCTGTTACCCCAAGAGACACAGCCCCCTTTTCTGAGACTTCTTTCTTCCCTTAATTTATTTGGACTGTGGTTTCTTTGGTCAACCATTTAATTGTTTTCTGTTAACTTTGTCCTGGTTGATGCTAACGCACTCATGTCCTGTGGAAATGAGATTAATTCAGGTATTCTAGGAGAAGGAAAATGGTTAGATAAATTAGAAGCATGAGTAATTTATGTAGAAATAATTCAAGCAGCTAGCTATATCATGCGTTCTCTGCTTACTTCAAGAATGATCCATATGCCAAGCCCATACAACTTAATGTTTATTTCTAGAAACCTTTACCAAAATGAGCAAGAAGTAGGAAATGCCTCATTATCCTTTCAGAGCACCTAATGATACATTATTTTCTGTTATAAAACTTCAAGGTTTTTGAATGTATCGTTATAAATCCAAACTGTCAACCTTTCTTTGGCAAGAAGAAGCATAGCACCCTATAGAAATAAGATGTAAGATTAATAATTCAGGTTCATATATTTTCATCTGTCCCTGAATTCTACCATACATGGCAGAAAACTGCAATCATATTTTTATAGAAAATATGTTATGACGACCCATACAATATTTAAGAACATTTAGAAAAGCCAAAATGGAACTTTCAGAAATAAAACCTTGGCCAGGCGTCATGACTCACACCTGTAATCCCAGCACTTTGGGAGACCAAGGTGGACAGATCACCTGAGGTCAGGAGTTCAAGACCAGCCGGGCCAACATGGCAAAACCGTGTCTCTACTAAAAATACAAAAATTAGTGGGGCACGGTGGCGTGTACCTATAATCTCAGCTACCCAGGAGGCTGAGGCAGAATTGCTTGAACCCAGGAGACAGAGGTTGCAGTGAGCCAAGATCATCCCATTGCATTCCAGCCTCAGTGACAGAACAAGACTCCATCTCAAAATAAATAAATAAATAAATAAAAATAAAATAAACATTAAATTGTGAAATAGAAAGGACAGACCATCAGCAATGATTAATAAAATAGATGCTTTATAAAGTGGTGATTGGGAAAGTAAAATAGGTCGTATAAGTTAGACCAAAGCCTAAAGCTATTCTGGTGAGTCTTTCCACGAAGAAGACAGCGAAAGAGGCAATGCAGTGAGGCCATAAGCCCTGTGGTTTGGGACACATTCTTTTTTAAGACCTAACTTTTTCTGTTGGTGAAATGGGAATTAAAGTGGTACTAACCTCCTAGAGTTAAATTAGAGTTGAATGAGATAATTCATGTGAGGCTCTTAGAAAGATGCCTGGAACATAATAAGAATTAAATAATATCATCTAATAAAGAGAGAATGACCATGGAATATGTCTTTATATGATGTTCATTGTTAAAATGCCTAGGGATGGAGAGTTCTGGCTTTAGCTGTAACTTAATATAGGAGCTAAAAAGATATCATAACCTTAATATTAGGTCTCAGTAGGTGTCACTAGGACTCAGTTATCCTTTCTTCCTTTCTTTCTTTTTTGGCTTTCTATACGTCTTCATTTTTAGACAGCCTCTCTCCTGGGGTATCAGAAGACACACTCATATTAGGATAATGCAGACAAGATCAATTCATGGTGAGATGATTTATCAAGGTAAAGTGAAGTATAGGAGAAGCACATGAGAACCTGGGAACATAAATTAATAAACATACCAATTAAAACCAGATTGGCTGAATTTTAAAACAATAGATATAAGTTTCTTAAATTAGGTATACCTTAAATGGAAGTGTACAGAAAGATAGAAAATGAAAAATTGTAAGAAAATGTATCAGGTAAACAATAACCAAGAGAAAGTTGATATAGCTATGCTATTATCAGAGGAAATAGACTTTAAGAAGAGAAGTATTACTACAGATAAAGAAGGCTATTTCATATTTATAAAACTATACAACAGGCAGATATAATAATTATAAATTGGGTTACATCTAGTAACATATACAGCAGCCCCCTTATCTGTGGGAGATACATTTCAAGACTCCTATTGGATACCTGAAACCTCTGAAAGTAGCAAACTCTGTGTATATATACAGTCACGTACCACATAATAACATTTTGATCAATGAGGGACCAAATAAGTGATGGTGATCTCATGAGATTATGATACCATAGTTTTACTAAACTCTGTAGGTTTAGATATGTTTAGATACACAAATACCATTGTGTTACAACTGCATACAGTATTCAGTACGGTAACGTGCTGTACAGTTTGTAGCCTAGGAACAATAGGCTATACCACACATCCTAGGTATGTAGTAAGCTATACCATGTGTGTTTGTGTAAGTGCACTCTAATGTTTGCACAACACCTGAATCACCTAACAGTGCCTTTCTCAGAACATACCCCCTGTTAAGTGATGCCTGACTATAGTATGCTTTTCCCTCTACATATGTGACTGTGACAAAGTTTAATTTATAAATTAGACACAGAGATTAATAACTAATAGTAAAATAGAACAATTACAACAATATGCCAGCATCATTACTCTTGTACTTTGGGGCCATTAAGTAAAATACTGGTTATTCGCACACAAGCACTGATATCTCAACAGTTGACGTAACTGACACAGCTACTATGTAACTAATGGGACAGTATGTACAATGTGGATACACTGGACAAAGGCACGATTCATGTCCGGAGCAGGACAGCAGGATGTTTAATCACACTACTCAAAATGGCTCATAATTTAAAACTTATGAACTATCTTTTTCTGAAATTTTCCTATATTCAGACTGCAATTGACTCTAAGTAACTAAAACCATAGAAAGCAAAACCACAGATATGAGGGTGACTGATGTATAAAACAAAACTAATACATAAAATAGAACCAATAGTCGAAATAGAAAAATCCATGATTATAGCTGAAAACTTTAACATACTTCTCCATAGCTGATATAATAATTAGTCTCAATAGAAATAGGGATTTCACTAGAATATATAACAGATTTTACTAAACAAAATTTGGTTGTAACAAAATACACAAAAACCAGGAATACGCATCTACAGTGTTCACATGGAGTTCAACTCTTTTTAGTAGAGACACAGTTTCACCATGTTGGCCTGGCTGGTCTTGAACTCCTGACCTCAGGTGATCTGTCCACCTTGGTCTCCCAAAGTGCTGGGATTACAGGCATGAGCCACCACTCCCGGCCAAGGTTTTATTTCTGAAAGTTCCATTCTGGGTTTTCTAAATGTTCTTAAATATTGCATGGGTCGTCATAACATATTTTCTATAACTACATGGAATAGTTATCAACATATCATAGGCTGGTCATAAAGTACATCTGAACAAGTTTCAAAATACAGAAATCATACAGACTGTGTGCTCTGACCATTGTAAATTTAAAACAGAAATTAATAACAAAAAGAACTAAAGGATCCCCCACATGCTTAGAAACTATGCAATGTATGTTGAAATATTCCATGAGTAAAATAAATAATAGTAAGAAGTAGAAAATAGTTTGAATGGAATATAATGGAAATACAACGTAACAAAACTTGAGGATACAGATAAAGTAGAGGAAAAATGTACAACCTTGAATGCATATGTAAATCAGAGAAGACCAAATTTAACTCTAATAAATGGAGGGATGGAAATAACAAAAATACAATTTATACCATAGAAAGTGGATATGCAAGAGGATAAGTCAATAAAGTTTATTCTTTGAAAGATCTATAACTTGATGTCAATAGTCCCTAGTAAGAATAATTAAGAAAAAAAAGAAAAGGCACTATTACTAATAAAAGGAATGGAAAGGGGACACCACTAGAGATTGTTCAAGAATAAAAAAAATTAAGAAGATATTGTTAATACATTTATAAAAATCAGTTTGAAAATTAAACAAAATTGGCAAATTCTATAAAATAAATAAAAAATCGGTGTACCAAAGCATACCAAAAAAAGAAACACAATATCTGAATGGTTCTACATTTATTAAATGAAAACTCTATAGCCTAAGATAATTCCAAGTCCAGATGGCTTCGTGGTAAATTCCACCAAACTTTTAAAGAAGAAAATACACTAATCCTTTGCAAAATCTTCCATAAAATAGAAAAAATGAAATGCTTTCCAGCTTCTTTCTTAAGGCCTACATAATCTTCTTCATAATAACTGATATAAACATTGAAAGAAAGAAAAATTATAAGCCAGTCTCTCTAATGAATGTATATGAGAAGATAGATAAATTGGACTTCACTAAAAGTAAAAACCTGTGCTCATCAAAATACATCATCAAGAAAGTGAAAAGGCAGGCTATACAGTGGAAAAAACATTTGTAACATGTGTAATATTAAAATATTTATAGTATTTATAAATGTCCTCTATTATAGGACATTTATCCAGGACACATTAACAACTTCTACAAAAATATAGCAAAAGGTCAGAGAACCCAATTAACACTGGAGGAAATACTTAACAGCCCTTTTACAAAAGAGGATATCTACATGACCACTAAACACATAAAAAGGTTTTTAGCATTGCCAGTCATCAAGGAAATGCAAAGGAAAACGACACAGAAGTCATTCAGATAGTATTATACACACATGCCAAAATTACTTCAAATTAAAAAAATAAGTGTAATAACAATAGCAAGGGTTGGCAAGGATATGTGGCAATCAGAATTCTGACACACTGCAAAGCCAACATTCTTGAAAGCTGAACATTCATTCAAAGCTGCACATTCTGAGCATAGAAATTCTACTTCCAGATCCAAACCTACAATAAATGTGTACACGTGTACACCAAAGGGTCTTGCAAGAATGTCCAGAATAACATACTTCGTAATAGCTGAAAACTGGAAACAACTCAAAAGTCCATCAAGAAACAAATGGATAAATTTTGGTATATAAATGAGATGGGTAATTTGTAGCAATAAAAACGCAACTGTTATTATGCTCAAGAATATAGATGAACCTAATAGGCATAACATTACATGAAAGAAGTCAGACAGGGAAGAGAATATCCCATGTAAATGAAGTTCAATAGCAGGCAGAACTATAGATCTGTAGAAGCCAGGATGGTGGTGTTACGCTCTGGCTGTGTCTCCATCCAAATCTCATCTTGAGTAGTAGCTCCTGTAATTCCCACATGTTGTGGGAGGGCCCTGGTGGGAAGTAATAGAATCCTGGAAGTGGGTTTTTCGCACGCTGTTCTCATGATAGTGAATAAGTGTCATGAGATCTAATGGTTTTATAAAGGGCAGCTCCCCCTGCACACGCTGTTTTGCCTGCTGCCATATAAGATAGGCCTTTGCTCCTTCTTCACCTTCTGCCATGATTGTGAGGCCTCCCTGGCCATGTGGAACTGTGAGTCCATGAAACCTCTTTTTCTTTATGAATTACCTGGTCACAGGTATGTCTTTATTAGCAGCATGAGAACGGACTAATACAGATGGTTACCTTTGGAAGGGTGATGACTGGAAGGGACCTGAGGGAGGTTTCTGAGATGATGACAGAGTTGTGTATCTTCATCTTTACGGTGGGACATAGGTGTGTTCACTGAAAAAAATTCATCAAGCTGTACACTTAACACGTTTGCAGTTTAGTGTATGAATGATACATATTATGCTTTAATTAGAAAGTTAAAAGTAAGTTTCTTAAAAAGTAATGATTGACCGACTTGCCCTTTTATTGAGTTAGCAGGTATCTTTTACTGACAGTTTTTATTGTTGAAAAAAAAGAAGAAAAAAAAGGCTCACCACTGAGGCTGTAAGGCTAAATCCTTAGCGTGACACATAAAACCCACTATAAATCAGTTTCTAGCCTTTCTCTTGGCCATTCCCTTTGGCCTGAGCTGTCTTGACTATTCTAAAGACATGACAATGGTACTTTTAAACCTTCTAAGATCAGATCACCTCCCACTCCAGAAGTGATTGAGGGTAAATGTTAAGGCCAGAGTGTGAGTCCAGCACACTTGTATTTTATATGCTGCCAAGAAGGAAAAATACTGACACTTAAACCTGCATACAGTCCTTCCTTAAGGTCAGTTGTAAGATTCCTCCCCTAATTTTGAAGATATTAAAGTGAGGTAGGAAAAATATCTTACAAATGATATTTAAAAAAAATTAAAAAGTGTCTTTGGTTACCATGATTCATGGCAACTTTACTTTCAAAAGTAAAAATATTTACTTTCAGAACTCTGAAATCTTTATTATCTTAAAAATATAAATCATTAAATATCATTTTTAAGCCCTAAATACAAATTTAGTTTGTTGAATTTCGTGAGTTACATGCAATGTCAGGCTTAGGGGTGTGACTTTGGCCCCTCTCCTTTGTGAGGGGAGATGGCAGAACTCTCTGAAGATTTTTCTTTTTTCTGTCTTTGCTGTTCACTATGGAGAAACTTGATTTCCCCCTCACTCATCAAATGAAGAGGACCAGGTAGCAGCGCCTCTACGTTTTGTTCAAGCGGGGTTTTCCACATGTGCCACTGGCCAGTTCTTCAAGAAAAATATTTGTTCTTCTCTGGTGGTTGGCTGTTTCTATGTTTTAACATGGGGATATCAAATAATTCATTTCCCCTTTTCCCAGCAAATGTGTTCTTGTGACCTCACTGATTACAGGGGTGTCACCCGTTCTGACAAATGCTGTTGTCCAAATTCCAGCCATGTCACCAAGGGATGGCATGAGTGGAGAGGGCTAGAGGTTAGGAGCCAATCACCTCTCCTGAGTTCCCCTGACCACACAGGAAGAAAACAGTAATGATCTTTCCATAATGATGTTCTGGTGTAAATGTCTCCTGTGTAAATAGAACTAGACATGTAGGAAAAAAAACAGAGAGTCTTATATAGTGTGTTACAAACTAGAAAGCTTTTGAAGTCAGCATCTGGAATGGTCCTAAAAACAAGTGTGCAGTCTGAGAAAAGAATTACTGCTGACACACGCTGACCTCACAGAAACTACCTAGTGATGAGATTATCTCTCTTCCAGGACTCTAACAAGGCTTTGCAAGGATATTTTCTTGCTTTGCTTTGCTTTTTTTTATTATTTTTATTTTCTTACCTGGTGGAACCTCTTGTTATGTGCAAATCTAATCCATTCTTATTCAAAGATGGATATCCCGGGTTTTACTGCATCTGCCTTAGTTGGAATTTCCAGGGAAGCAAAGCCCAGGACAAGTGCTTGGGTACAGGAACTTTATCTGAGAGGTGGTCCCAGGAAGCAAAAGTGAGTTCATGGGGACAGTGACAAGAGGAAAGAGACCAGTCAAAAAAGCGCATTACTGAGATTGCTTCTGTACACAGTGGCTTCATTTCTTCAGTGCTCCCAGAACCTCTGAGAACCCTACGGAATGCTTCTCAGAATTCTCAGAGTCATCCACCTGAAAAATAGAGGGGCTGGAGCCTTTTTTCCTAGGCTCCGTACTCCCCATGGATTGAGAGTTGCCTGGGGTTAGAGAGACTGGGTGTTAACTGCCTCCTGCTTAGAACAAGTTCTTCTATGTGTCAGAGAAGATCTGGGGCAGGTTGATTTTCAGTCAGGTGAGCTTAACTGGAACTCTGGGGGAACCAGGTGAGTAGTGTGTGCTCACAAAGAACTCTCCAGCCCAGCTGCTGCAGAAATCAGAGGTGACTGCCAGGTTGTAACACGGGCACTGGGGTGTGTGCCATGGCCTAGGTTTCTTCTGAGAGAGTGAACTCTTCAGAGATGCCGTCATTCAGAATGGGCACGGGATGGTTTGGCCACCAATCTGGGTTGAGCCAGGCTGTTCCGTGACAGGTCAGTCAGGGACAACTGAGGCTTAGCGGGCTGACTTTCTGACTCTGACATACATCACATCTGCAATAGAGCTTAAGGACAGGGTGTTCTTCCCTCAAACCTCCCTGTTTCACTAACTTTATAAATCCAAGACTTTTGCCTTTCAAAATCCAAAGGCTCTATGGCTTCAAAAATTCCCAACTCCTCAGAAAGCTGATTTCCTATTTTATCAGTGTCCTTTTGATTGATAAACAATATTTTAATATAAGATGGCTATAAAGCAGATGCATTTTCTTGCCACAACTTTTTTGGACCAAATTAAAGAAAACTGGTCATTTGACCCAGATAGTCAGTCCATCGGAAAAATTGAGAATGTTGACAAATGCATAGGCCTCCATTCTTTTTTTTTCTTTCTTTCTTTTTTGTGATGAAGCCTCACTCTTGTTGCCCAGGCTGGAGTGAAATGGTGCAATCTCAGTTCACTGCATCCTCTACCTCCCAGGTTCACGTGATTCTCCTGCCTCAGCCTCCCAAGTGGCTAGGATTACAGGTGTGTGCTACCACACCTGGCTAAGTTTTTGTATTTTTAGTAGAAACAGGGTTTTACCATGTTAGCCAGGCTGGTTTCAATCTCCTGACCTCAGGTGATAGACCCACCTCAACCTCCCAAAGTTCTGGGATTACAGGCATGAGCTGCCACGCCTGGCCAAGTCTCCATTCTTAAAAATCCAGCATTTTTATATAGGACCAAAACTTTACTTGGATTACTTGGATTATGAATTGCAGGCCTTGTCTGAGAAGAGGAACTGTGACAGGAAAGAGAACTGTAGAGGTTTCCTGATGTTTACCAAGCCCCTACTCCAGGCCAGGAGTAGCTTGTGCTTGTTTCATCCCTTCCATTAACTCATACCATATTGCCTAATTCACAAAGAGGCCCACAGAGGCAGTCGAGGTATAGAGAGGTTTAGTAACAAACATGCCCACTGCCTCGTAACTTGTAAGTAGTGAAACCCTCAGGAAGAGTTGGGCTCAGATCTGAATCCAGAGCCTTCACTTCTAACCCCCGTGCAATGCTATCCTTACCTCACTGCGCAAACACATCTCAGATCTCTGCATTAGGTTGCACAGGTTTATATTTTTAAAAAGCAGGGACTGTCTTATTTTGTACCTATTGTCTGTTTTCACAGCCTGCTGTGAACCTTTGCTTTCAGCTGGGACACCATTGCCCTCCACTGTGATACCCAAGCGTGGGCTATCTTTACATTCCCTCTTTACTTCCCCGTAAATAGCCTAGCCCAGTGGGTACCATTTGATAATAGCCATTTTCTCTTACCTGAGACCATGCCTCTGTTACTGAGGCTATTCCCCTCAATGGCTAGTGACTGTCACCCCTACACTCCTGCAGAAGGCCTGGCACACAGTGGGTGCTCAATACAAGTTCGTTGGCAGAATGAACATAGGAACAAATAAAAGGATTAAGGTATTGGGCTCTCCATTTTACAAATGAGAAATCTAGTCTTGGTCTCTCTGGCACCACAGTCTTTCCCAAAGTTGCACAGCACAGTAGAGGAGAATTGTACCTCGGGCCCAGGTTTCCAGGATCCTGGTCTAGTGTAATTTCAGTATCTAATGGTGTGGTCCACACACATGAATATTTAAATCACCATCTCCTGGAGATAACCCAAGTGGTGACTCCAGTGGTAAACAATTGAGGCTGTGCATCACGGCTGCAAAGGGGCTTTGTCCAGGTGGGTGGGTTTTCTGTGTCCCTTGCACCATGTGAATTCCCAGCATCATGGTTTATGCTAATCCTCTTTCTGAAATAGTTTCCTGGTGACCTTCTCCCTGTGCCAACCCCAGAATTCAATGGGCTGAGTAACTGGCAGGTCCAGATACAGAAAATGAGTGAGCAATGCCTTTCCCAGCTAAAAATTCCTCCAGCTCACCCAGACCGTACTAGGGGAGAAGCTCTCCCATGTCCTGAATGACTAGCACCAGAGGATTCAAGGCACCCACTGCAAATTGTCACCAAATGACTATGACACTAACGTGGCTCATGCTGCCCTTTGCCCTGCAGCTAAGTGAAACCAGAGGTCTCCAGTTAAATGTGAACTGAAAGCCATATAGGGATTAATAGATGAAATGAATACAAAGAACAAAAATAAAGAAGCCTCACCCTGAATATGGCACTTGTGAAGAATCTCTGTCTCAGTCTCCCAGCAAAATTGAAACATAATTCAACTTCAGATTGCCAATGCCTGCATTAACGCCCTGTGCTCACATCGGCTCTGAGATATGAAGGAGAGGCCCTTTAGGGATGCTGTGAGACACACGACTGGGAGCCGGAAAATGAGATAGTGAGCTGGGCAGGGTGACAGTTAATGGAGAATGGAGAAATGAAGAGGGAAGTGTTTTAGAGAAATGGATGCTATCAGGATGGCTGAGGCTTTAGAACCAGATGGAGTGCCGGGGCCTCTCTTGGACGCTGGTTCTGGGCTTTGCATCTGGAAAGACAGAGCCTGGTCTAGGAATAACAATGGCCAAGATATTTCTCATTTAAGTGTCTGGTAAAATATCACCTCTTCAGAGAAGCCTTCCGTTACACCTTACTTACGTTGAGTACGCCCTGTCAGTTTTCTAGCACAGTACCTCACCTGTGTGTGTTTTCCATTCGTAGCATTTGTTACTGTTTGAAATTTTTAAAAGCATTGTTTCTTTTCTAGTTTTTTGTCCATCTCCTGTTCTTGTTGGTGCCCTACCATGTCCTTCACATTTAGCTTAGTGCCTGACACATAGCGCTTCATTAACAAGTATCCGTGTGGTAAGTGAATTTCTAATCGCATAGCAGTTAGATCATAAACAGTCAATGATTCTTGTGATGTCTCATGGTCCCAGGGATCATGAGATCCAGAGTGACAGAGGATGGAAGTTCAGTTTTCCTCTCTACACAACAGGAAGCAAGGGAGTGACCGTCAGAGTAACTGCAAGATGACCCTGTTGGCTGCTGTGTGATGGGTGGATTAGAACAGTCACAGAGGCAGGTAGAGAGGTGTTTCAGTTACCTATTGCTATGTAACAAACTACTCCAGACTTAGAGACTTGAAATAATCATTCTATGTGATCATATTTCCGTAGGTCAAGAATTCCAGTAGGGTTCAGCTGGTTGTCAGCTGGGTCTTTCACTTAGCTTTTTTCAACTGGTAACTTAGCTAGGCAGGAAAATCCAAGAAAGCTTCACTCATACACCTGGCACCTTGGTAATTCTTTGCATGGCTTCTTTCTGTGTGCTATTTTGTCTTCTCTCATAGCTAATCAGATGTCTCAGATGTCTTATCTGATGGTTGGCTTTTTTTTTTGAGACGGAGTCTTACTTTGTTGCCCAGGCCGGAGTGCAGGATGCTGTCTCCACTTACTGCAGCCTCTGCCTCCTAGGTTCAAGTGATTCTCCTGCCTCAGCCTCCCAGGTAGCTGGGACTACAGGAGCACACCAGCATGCCTAGCTAATTTTTGTATTTTTAGTAGAGACAGACTTTTACCATGTTGGCCAGGCTGGCCTCGAACTCTTGAACTCAGATAATCCACCTGTCTCAGCTTCCCAAAGTGCTGGGATTACAGGCATAAGCCACCACGCCTGGCCTGGTGGTTGGCTTTTAAAGGCATCGGATCAAGCATGTGAGAGCAGAAGCTACGGCTCTCTTGAGGCCCAGCCCCAGAAGTTACACATCATCACTTCCACTGTGTTCTGTTGGTCAGAGCAGCCCAAGATTATCTCAAAATCAAGAGGAAGGGAAATAAATGACAGCTCTTCATGAAGATTGGCAAAGAATGTGTAGCCATTTTCAAACCAGTCCAAGGAGAGGATTGTTAGGACATTGTTGTAATAAACCCGACCTAAGCTTGCAGCAATAGAGATGGGTGGAGATGCTTTAGCTGAAGACGGTAGTTGTAGTTAGGTATGACCAGACTTGATAATGGTTGTCTTAGGGTGTCTGGATGAGGGGGAAGTTGTTTATCTCCACTGATTTCCTATTAATTACTCTATGAAAAAATTAGGACAAACTTTGTAGCTTAAAACAATACAAGTTTATTCTCTTACAGTTTTGGAGGTCAGAAGTTCAAAATGAGTTTCGCAAAGCTAAAATCAAGGTGTCAGCAGGACTGGTTCCTTCTGGAGACTTCAAGGAGCCTTTGTTCCTTGCCTCTTCAGTCTCTGGAGGCAGCTGTGACCCCTTCTTCCAACTTCAAAGCCAATAGTGTAGGATTTTTGCAGGGAGAGTCCTGGGAACAGTGAGACAAGCTGGGGAGAGGCAAGTGAGGCAGGGGCAGAATCAAGATTCAAGCAGACTGAATATGAAAAATTTATAGGATGGGGGCTGGACATAGTGGCTCACGCCTGTAATCTCTGCGCTTTGGGAGGCCGAGGTGGACAAATCACGAGGTCAGGAGTTTGAGACCATCCTGGCTAACACGGTGAATACTAAAAATACAAAAAATTAGCTGGGCATTATGGCATGTGCATGTAGTCCCAGATACTCAGGAGGCTGAGGCAGGAGAATGGCTTGAACCTGGGAGGCAGAGGTTGCAGTGAGCCAAGATCATGTCATTGCACTCCAGCTTGGGTGACAGAGCAAGACTTCATCTCAAAAAAAGAAAAAAAAATTTATAAGATGTCCAAGTGGAGATGCCATAAAAAGTCAGATGAGTGTATGAGTCTCACATTTCAGAGCTAGAAATATACACTCTAGGTTTACCAATATAAAGTTATATAAGCAATGGGTGTGTTGTTTCATGTCTGTAATCCCAGCACTTTGGATGGCCGAAATGGGCAGATGACGAGGTCAGGAATTCAAGGCAAGCCTGGAAAACATGGTGACACCCCGTCTATACTAAAAGTACAAAAATTAGCTGGGTGTGCTGCCACGCCTGTGATGCAGCCCCTGGGGAGCCTGAGGCAGGAGAATCACTTGAACCCAGGAGGTGGAGTTTGCAGTGAGGTGAGATCATGCCATTGCATTCCAGACTGGGTGACAGAGCAAAACTCTGTCTCAAAAGAAAAAAAAAAAATTACATGAGGATTGCTGAAGTCATTTAGGAAGAGATTTCATATCAACATTGTCCAATAGAAATATAATGTGAGCCAGAAATGTAAATTTAAATGTTCTGGTAGCCATAATAAAAAATTAAAAAGAAACAGGAAAATTGATATTAGTAATATTTTCTTTAACCTGATGTATTATGTAATGATCATTCTATCATTTAATCAACATAAAAACCAATGAGATATTTTAGATTAGTTTTCCACAATAAGTTTTAGAAATCCAGTGTTAGCTCACTTTTCAATTCAGACTAGCCCATTTCTTTTCGATGGAGAAAATGTAATTCAAAGAATTATTTTTACTATTACTTTTGATTGACAAATCATAATTGTATGCATTTACGAGGTATAATGTGATGTTTTGATACATGTATAAAATGGTATGATTAAATCAAGCTAATTAGCATGCCCCGTCACCTCACTTACCTATCATGTTTTTATGCTGAGACATTTGAAATTGACTCAGTTATTTTGAAATATATAATACATTATATTGACTGTAGTCATCATGCTGTGTAATAGATCTCAAAACCTCTTTCTCTTGTCTATTTGAAACTTTGTACTCTTAGATTAAAAAAAAAACTCCCCAGTCCCTCCTTGCACCCCAGGTAACCATCATTCTCCTGCTTCTAGGAGTTTAGCTTTATTAGATTTCCCATACAAGTGAGATCATGTGGTATTTGTCTTCTGTGCCTTAGCCATATGTCTCTTATCCATTGGCCGCCTGTGTCTCCCGGTGATATATTGGACAGCACAGCTTTAGAAAGAAGAGATTCTAGAAGTTAGCCCTGAGTAAATTCCAGCATTTAATGGTTGAATATAGAAAAAGCTTGAAGGTAGAAGAAAAACCAGGGCAGTATAATATTGCACAGGTAGGAAAAGCCTTAAGAAGTGAGTTGATCAGCTATGTTGAATGCTGGTGCAAAGATAGATAAGATGAGATGAAGAAGTTTCCACAAAACTGCTGCTAATTCAGAGAAACAGAAACAAAGACCACTTCCAGTCCAGGTATGGTGGCTCATGCCTGTAATCCCCACACTCTGGGAGGCAAGCTGGGTGGGTCACTTGAGATTAGGAGTTCAAAACCAGCCTGGCAAACATGGCAAAACACTGTCTCTATTATAAATACAAAAATTAGCCTTGTGTGGTGGTGCACACCTGTAATCCCAGTTACTCAGGAGTCTACAGCAGAAGAATTGCTGAACCCAGGGGGCGGAAGTTGCAGTGAGCCCAAGATATATCACTGCACTCCAGCCTAGGCAACAAGAGCGAGACTCCATCTCAAAAAAAAAAAAAAAAAAAAAAAAAAAAGAGTTCTTCTAGATGCTCACTCTTTGGATGTGTTTCTGTTTCCTGTACTCTTTTCCTGCTCTCTCCGGGTGATGGAGGGAAGGGTGCCACAGGACACAGAGCTTGCAAAACCTCTGCTAGACCATCCCACACCACTGTGTAATAACTGGAAAATGGCTTTGGGACTTAAAAGTAACTTCATACTGCAGTTTGGATGCAGTTCAGGTATAAAACAACCACCTTCACTCCTCTGTGTTAGTGTAAAGCTTGCCTTCTGTAAAATGTCTTAAGCACAAGAGCTGCAAAGTAAAATACTCATGAATTATATTGTGATTTGATATCAGGATGTAATAAGATAGTGACAGCTTAAAGGTTCTTCTAAAACTAGATATGCAGTTTGAATGTGGCACCTGTCTATAATTTCTAAAGCACTTTGGCTTTTTCTCAGCTACATGGTGATACTGAGTTCTCAACAAGTGACTAAGCTCTAGGGGGAATCAGCTTCTCAATTTGTGTGAGAAAGAGGAGCTTCCTAAGGCATGAGACTTTCAGTTTATCCTGAGCAAGTTGCCCTGGTTTTTCTGAGATATAGGGACTTCCCAGGATGTGGGACTTTCAGGGCTAATCCCAGGAAAATTCCTAAACAAAAGACAGTTGGTTGCCCAACCAAGCTGGGAGGCCTTCTGACCAAGGACCTCCTGAAATCGTCAACCCAGAGAAAAGAACTGCCTCTTATGGCTGACTGATGCTCATGAAAGGGATTATAAAGCCTGAATGCCAATTTTTTAATTTGCAAAGAGAAATGATGTGACAAGGACCAGGAAACTCAAAATCCACGTGGTCAGCATTTTCTCTCTATATATAAAGCCAATCTATTAATTTAAAGAGCAGAATGACTATCACATGCATTGAAATACACAAAGTCCAAACGATCAGCAAATTCTTTCCTGGTGTGAAGTCAATCTATTAATTTACAGAGAAAAATTGCTATCACAGAGGCTGGAATACTCAAAGTCCACATGGTCAGCACATTTTCTGCTTCTACTCTACCCTTCGTGGAAGACCAATTCATAATCAGAAGACTGCTTAGTGAGCATGAAGTGTTGGTTCCAGGGAATGCTTGAAGGCACTGGGCTAAGAAAGCCTAACTTTACACATGGGTTCAGACTGTCTCTGTCACCAAATGCCGAAGCCTCTGCTTCACCAGTTTTCCCTGCCTCTAGGGAGACTACTACAAAGTTGCCTCCAGGAGGTATTTTATTTCCCAACCTGCCGTGGATGACTGACCTTTTTAAGCAGGGTTCGTTCTTTAGGTATGCTAATATCTTCAATAAGGTAGTAGAGTTTCACTTCCCTAGGAGCCATTTTGTCTTTGCTACATTTATCTTTGCTCTCATTCCAAAGAGGAGCCTTCATTCTCTGTCTACAAAATCTTGAAGCAACTGAAGGCAACTCACTGTATCCCTGAGTAAGGCTGATCACTATTGTGGAGGCTTTGCCTAGTACAGCGGTTAAGGGCACAGGCTTAGAAGAGAAATACGTACCATCTGTTTGTCTACTAGCGTGCAGAACTCGAGCAAGTCGCTATATCCCTTTGAGCCACAGTTTCCACCTCTGCAAAAGGGGAACCATCCAGATTTGGTTGTATCAAGGACTAAATGATAGCACACAAATAAAGGAACCCGTATAGTGTTTGAGACATGATCGTGCTCAAGAAATGACAGCAAACAACCGTACAAACGGCGATCATTTTTTGTTGCACTTTGGAAGTATTCATGTTTTACAACCTCCACAAACTAAGATTTGTGATCGAAGAACCTCACTGAATATTTAACTTTAGGGATAAAATGCACAAAATATAATACTTTTAATGCAACTGATTTATTATAGTCAAGGGAAATGATTGAATAACGAAAGTAGATTAGGAAAATATTGGAACAGAATAGGATGAAGAAAAGCATTTTAACGAAAAGGAAAAGCAGAGAGCAGAGTAGTAATCCCTCTTGGTTCCTCTCCTTCTCCGTCGCCTGCTTTACCTGCTCCTCTCTTTTCCCTGGCATCCAGATACTACTAGAATGTCTCAGGACTCACATGCTCTCTTTCCTCCATCCCACCACTTGCTCTGGCCAAAAAGTTTGAAGGAGGACCTACGAAAAATATCCCTGGCCTAGGCTTACGAAGTCTTGACCCTCGTTCTAAACTCTGAGGCTACCAGACCGTGATCAGTTCATCATCTCAGTCAATCCTCTCAGCTACTCTGTTAGATCCATATTACTGCCATTTTATGAAAGATACAATGAGGACTCAGCAAAACAAGAGCCCCACCCAAAACGGACAGCAGAGAACATGGCCACAGGCAGATCCGATGGGTTGAATTGTACACAGCAGATGCCAACTTCCAGTGAAATAATAATCCTATTTTTATTAAGTGCCAGACATCGTTCTAATCATTTCATAGGCATTATCTCACTTAGTGTCTAAAAACTCCTAAGAGATTGCCATAATGACTTTCATCCCCCACTTTATTATCTGCCTAGAAGAAAGAACGGAGGCTTACGGAGGAAACTGACTGACTCACCGTCGCATAGATATTAAGTAGAACGTCTCAAGACTCTGTAACTTCGGAGACTAGTCACATAAGAAATATACTACCCTCTCACTTGCATGATGGCATTCAGGGTTTGGCAAATGGTGAGCAAGCCAAGAATGTGAGGCTGACATGCGGTAGAATTCTCACACTCGTTGCTCTTTTTGTCATAACCAGCCTCCTTAAATACTGTGGCCTGATCCACTTAACCTGCCCCCTGGCAATTCTCCAGGACTTTCCAGTGAGCCTTTGCCATCACCAAACAGACTGGCCTCCATGGTCTTCATCTTTAATGCCATTATTTAAAGACTATGCCCATAGCTCTGCAAGAAGAATTCAGCAGGCAGTTGGCATAAGAAGGTTGGGCATGGTTTACATGTTTGAAGCTTCAGTATTTTAAGTCTGCAGGTTCATTGAGTACAAGGGCTGTGGGCACCCTGCTTGCCAGTTTTTGTGTCTTGACTGTTCTCCACCCCCTTGGTGTTTAATTTCTGGCCAATGTCGAAACTTTCCAAAAGGAAATATGGTCTTTTGCATCATGACACGTGATTGCCACCCACTGGTGAGAATGTTTTCACTATGAAGATTTAGAAGGTCTGCTGTTGGGGCAAAAGGCATCCATTTCCCATGCCCCCGGTTGAGTTGTCTGGGTATCCAAGAACAAGAAGCATTAACTGCTTCAATTTAAGTCAGATTCTCAGAATCCCAAAGGCATGTTCTTCCATTATCCTGTAAAATATCTAATTAAATTATTTCATTTAATTGTCCATCTTGAATTATTTGTTCACATCTTGAATTATTTTTGTCAACGTGTGTTTGCCAATAAAGAAGTCATCAGTAATCTCAATGTCATTCAGATGAGGCCACCTGTATTTATTAGAGTTCTAACACCGATCAGTATTCATACACAGTGCTCTTTGGAGGAACTGTGGCACTGAAGGTGAGTTTCAGATTTCTGATTAATAAAAACAACTTGTAAATATGATCACATCATTTTTGCAACACCGTTTTCTTTTGAAGAATCACCTGTAAGCCAAGTGCGGTGCTTACACCTGTAATGTCAGCACTTTGGGAGGCTGAGGCGGGTGGATTATTTGAGGTCAGGAGTTCAAAACCAACCTGGGCAACATGTCAAAACCCCATCTCTACTAAAACTACAAAAACTTAGCTGGGCATGGTGGCAGGCACCCGTAATCCCAGCTACTAGTGGGGCTGAGGCAGGAGAATCACTTGAACCTGGGAGGCAGAAGTCAAGGTGAGCTGAGATCGCACCGTTGCACTCCAGCCTGGGCAACAAGAGCGAAATTTCATCTCAAAAAAAAAAAAGAAGAAGGAATCACCTGTAAAAACACCTACTACATGCCAGGCATTGTTTAATGTGTACATTTCGTCTATGTAACAGCCCCCCTAAGGTAGACGTTACTGTTATCATTCTTATTTTGAAGATGAGAAACTGAGGCATGAAGAGGGTAAGTCACCATCCAAAGCCACCTGTCTAAAAAATGCAAAGCTAAGATTCAAACCCAGGAAATTTGTTACTAGAATCTTAACTACTGGGCTATGCTGCCTCTCAGAAAGACTATCACTGCTTCCTCCAGCTTCACCATCTTGTCTGTTCCTGGGCTGGGGCCATCCTCACCCTGATCGGCTCTGCACAAAGGCTCATTCTGACACCCAATCCAGCGCTAACCCTGGTCAGAGTGGTCGGGGCCTGGTTCATGCATCTCCTGTGACCTTAGGTTTAACACCCTAGGCTCTGTCTCTCACAAAGGCAGGCAGCAAGCAATTGTCCTTTAGAAGAAAACAAACCATTTGAACTAAATGTTGATTCTTGTTCTCTCTAGAAATGCAGACAGAAATTGGCAATCAGTGTAGCTGATGGATACCAGAAAAAGAAATAGAAGAAAGGAAATGAAGAAAAATTGGGCCAATGGCACTTTAAAAATTCCCCAAATTTTTGAGGACAACTTCCCTTTTCTTTTTTCAAGGCACTTGATGCTTCTTTAGATAGAAAAGTTGTTTTCACCTAAAATATCACACTAGCTGTTCCGAAATCCTCCTGCTTCTTGGCATGCTTATTAAGAAATTCTGCTCTTGCAGCAACAAATCTCAGCTTTCTTTGCTTCTAGAAAACTTTCAAATCATTAACTATCCTTTAAAAATTCACTATTGGAAATACATGTGCTCTCTGTCCCTGTAACTAAGTATTTGCCACAAGCCACTATCAACTTGATACTGACAGTTTGAGGGTGTTGGATGAGATGACCTTTGAAGTCCCTTCTAGCCATAACAATGAATCCATAAATGTGAATTAAATATTAACGAAAGTTGGAACTTTCCCTTTATCTTCCTTTCTTTTTAAAGAATAAGTTAGCATACATTGATTTGATTTCACAACTCGCACAGAAACGAGTGTTTTACTGTTGATGTTTTTATGATCTGTAGTTTCCATTCTTTTTAATAGCCTTGGTGCAGTATTAAAAAAAAGAATCTTGGTCATAAAAGTTATTTTAGAAGTAAAAAGTTGTTTTAGAAAAGCAAACATGACTAATATAATCCAATTTTTCTCAGGAAGGAAAATGTTAGTGTGACTGGCCAATGCTGAGATGCCCAAGAAGATGACTGACCTTCAATTACATTGAAGGGAACCACTGAACTATTTATCTGTGAGGGGTTGTAAATCAGGAGGCAAGGGAAAGCCTTGGAAATTCAAATTTAAAACCTAGTTCAGCAAAGGAGTTGTCTTAAGCAATAGTATATAAATCAGGCAAGGTTAGGTTATGCTACAGTAATAAACAGCCCCCCAAACATCAATGACCTAAACAGCAGAAGTGTGTTTATTGCTCATGATAGACAACCAGTGTAAGTTAGGAGGGGGAGTTATGCTTCATGCAGTCATGCCACATGAGGTCATGATAGCACCATCTTAATATGATGCATCTGAGTTCTCCCTGGCAAAGGAAAAGAACATTCCAGATTCTGCATTCACAACTGAATGCTCTCCTAGACATGACACACCATGCTTCTTACTGTAAATTATTGATCATAATAATGCGTAGCCCCGTTTAATTGCAAAGGGATAGGGAAAGTATAGTTCTGAACATGCTCAGAAAAGCGGAGACCTGATTATACATGAGCATCAGAAGCCTCTGCATCACAGCAAGTGTGGACTGAATGCTTCGTCTGTGCCAGGCAATAAGCCAAAACCTCTTTCAGCAGTGTATTTAATCCTGGAATAACCCTGCAAGGTGTGTGCTTTCAAGATCCCCATTTCTCAGACAAGGTTAAATAATTTGCTCAGAGATGCTCCCCTTCCTGTTAAGAGCCCAGGTGTAAACCTATGCTACTGACTACCACGTAGCTCTTCCCTGAGAGCTCCTCTAAGCCTTGGTTAAAGCACCAGACCATTTGCTCTCTGAGCAGAAGAGCAACCTCTGCCTTCACTGACCCATTAATAGACACCTATTAGTGAGTAAGGGAGGCTTACTCACTTCCAGGAGCTGTGGGTTCTCCCCCCCCCCATGCCACTGGGAAACTAATAATTCATGAAGTTGGCTTTCAAGTACAAGCAAGTTGGACTGGATAGTTGTTTGAAATCATAAACACAGAAAAGTAAGTTGATATGAGAAGAATATGTGGAGAAAATTTAACCGTGTTCAATATTTGAACAAACATTTAAAAATACGTATCATATGTAGGTGCATCTATAATCAATTTGAGAGAATAGGAATGCATGACAGAATTCTGAAATAGTTTATAGGTATGTCAGCTATAAATATCCCATTTATATTATGCATAGATCATAAGTAAAATATACAGGGTTGATTCTATACATCCATCATCTATGTGGTCATCTAATCATTCCATCTCTCTAAACCAATGTCCAAGAGAAATATAATTTAAAGCACATATGTAATTCTAAATTTTCTTGGATCAGCATTTAAAAACTAAAAATAAGCATGTAAAATTAATTTATTATTGTATTTTATTTAACCCAGTACATGCAAGTATGATTATTTCAACATTTAGTCAAGTCAGAAATTATTGTTGCATCTTTTTTGCACTTAGTTTTTGAAATTGTGCATGTATTTTACCCTTAAGGCTAATCTCAATTTGGGTGACAAACCTCCATTGAAATACTTCAACTGTGCTCAGTTTATAAAATACACAGTTAAAAACGCCTGAATCACATGTCCACTGTGTTTTAAAGATACTTCAAAGTTTTGCAACCATTTAGTTAATCTGTTGACAATGACTAGATTGCTGATGTGTTTATACTTAATGCTAGAAATAATGCATATGTTGGACATGTACATTACAATATGATCCTGTCTTCCAGACTGTAAACACAATTAGTTGTGCCTGGAGGATTCTTGCTCACCATTGGGTACATCTTACTATGGAAAATCATGAGAAATGTCTGTCTTCTTCACAACCAGCTGGAAAGAATTTCCTGTCAAAAGCTAGAGATGTTTGTGTGTTTTTTTTGTCAACGGGATCACAATCTTGGAGTCAGAACAATTGGATCATGGATGTGAGTGTTCTTTTACCAGCCGTGTGATCTTAGATAACTCATCTTAGGTGTTCTCGTTCCCATTTGGGAACTGAGGGGTTTAATCGCCTCAAAGCTTGATCTGTGCGTGGATCAATGTGGTTATGAGAATTCCCCACTTTTTGCTCCCTGTTGGACCGCCCTAAAATTCTCCTAAGAACACCACTCACTAGTAGAAATGCAGAATCCTGGACCTTACCCCAGATATACTGAATCAGAATCTGTTTTTTTAACAAGATCCCCTACATTGGAGGAAAGTTGTAGAAAGATGGCCCTAGAGGATTTTTTAAATTTCTCTGGGCTCTAAAATTCCTTTTAAATATGCATTAGAATGAAATGCACATATTTGAAGACAACGTGGCCTTTCAGAGAATAGTTTCATTTATTGGGATCTGAAAGAAACCCTTTTCTAGGGGTAACGATGGGAAGATGTATTGTGTGCTTATGTTGAGTCCAGCACTGTGCTGGCAGCTCACCAATTCCTCATGGCAACCTTGAACCCCGTGAACCCCATTTTACAGGTAAGGAAGCACAACCTGAGAGAGATTGAGTAATCCAGGCAGGCTTGTGCAGTTAGCGATTGTGAAGCGTGGATTTGAGTGCAGGTCGTCTGGTTCCAGAGCTTGAAGAAACAGAGCTCAAGGTGGAACCCAGGTAACTCAGCACCAAGGAATGGGCTCTCTCTTTGGGGGGGGGTGTGTGTGTGTGTGTGTGTGTGTGTGTGTGTATGAGAGAGAGAGAGATCTTTCTTAATTACCACACCATACTACCTCCATTTTGTATTAAACAGAATATTGGAATCTTGACCTTTTTCTGTAATTAGATACTGCTGTTTAATTTCCTATTACAGAAGTTAGGCAGGCAGTCACCCACATAGCGATGAGAATTCCCCCACATTTTGCTCCCTGTGAGTCCTCCCTAAAATTCTCCTAAGAACACAACAGCTACATTTAAAGAAGCTGAGTCCCCTATTGCAGATTTTATTCCTGTTAAGAGAATATATTGAACTCCAGGAAGCAGAGAAAATATGCCCTGCCTAGTCACAAAAGGCTCTTAATATAGGTTGCCCTGACATTGTAGCTCTCCACAAGAATTTTAAAATATGATCATATATTTAATATAATATACTTAGTATAACATGATATGATATATGTACTATTATATAGTATAGTATGTATATATAATATATAGTACAGCTTAACAATTATCTACCAATGATCGATTTATTTTTATCTTTGATTTTTTTATTGATGCATACTATTTGTACATATTTGTAGGATACATGTGATATTTTGTTACATGCACAGAATGTGTAATGATCAAGTCAGGGAATTTAGAATATCCCTCATCAGGATTATTTATCATTTCTATGTGTTGAGAACATTTCTAGTCCTCTCCTCTAGCTATTTTGAGAGGTCCAATACATTGTTGTTAGCTGTAATCACCGTATTCTACTGTTTGTTTGTTTGTTTGCTTGTTTGTTTGTTTTGAGACGGAGTCTGGCTCTGTCACCCGGCTGGTGTACAGTGGCATGATCTCGGCTCACTGCGACCTCCGTTTCCCGGATTCAAGTGATTCTTCTGCCTCAGCCTCCCAAGTAGCTGAGACTACTGGTACCTGCCACCACGCCTAGCTAATTTTTGTATTTTCAGTAGAGACGGGTTTCACCATATTGACAAGGCTGGTCTCGAACTCCTGACCTTATGATCTGCCCGCCTCAGCCTCCCAAAGTGCTGGGATTACAGGCGTGAGCCACTGCGCCTGGCCTCTGCTCTTAACATTAGAACTTCTTCCTTCTGTGTACTGCCTCTTTGTCCTGAGTAACCAATTTCTCTTCACTCACCCTCCCAGACCCACACACACTCGAATCCTTCCCAGAATCTGGTAACCACCATTGCACTCTTGATCTCCACATTTTAAGTCCCATCTATGAGTGAGCACATGTGATATTTGTCTTTCTGTGTTTGGCTTATTCCACTTGACATAGCTATCTCCAGTCCATGTAGGTTGCTGCAAATAATATGATTTCATTATTTTTTATGACCAAATAGTATTTCATTGTGTAAATATACCGCAATTTTTAAATCCCTTATCCATGTATCCACTGATGGAGACTTAGGTTGATTTCATATATTTGCTAGTGTAGATAGTGCTACAATAAACGTACGTATCTCTTTGATATGCTGATTTTCTTTCCTTTGTATAAATGCCAAGTAGTGGGATTGCTGGATCATATGGTAGTTCTATTTTTTTTTTTAAGAGCTATCCTACTGTTTTCCATAATGGCTAATTTACTTTTCCACCAACAATGTATGAGTTTCCTTTTCTCCACATCCTTGCTAGCATCTGTTATTTTTTGCCATGACTGATTTCTGTGGACAGGAGCCTTCCTTCACAGCCACTGTCTCACACAGTCCTCAGTGGTACTATTACTAACTCCACTGCAGAAGAGGAAACTAAAGGCAAAGCTTAAGTGAGTTGCTGACAAATAGTATTTACCTCAGATATTCTGATTCCAGACAGCACGTGGACTGTCTGAAAGGCGCAAAGTTAGACAAAGAGCAAAAAAGAGGTTGCTGCAGACCCTGTTGGCATCTAACCCTTATACTGAGGCTCACTTGAGGTTACCTGCAGCCTCAGCAAGGTGGCCACTGCCCCTCACCTTACAGCTTGCTGGGCTGGTAGTGGCCACATGGGGTGCTCAGCCCATGATGGGTAAAGATCTGTAGATAAACATCCTTGGGTCCAGCATCCTTGACTCATAATGGACAATTCTGGGACATTTTTCTCACTGTCTCTCAGAGAGTCCCCAGTACGATTGTAGGATTGAGCTCCAGTTGCCCATGGGGTGAGTGTGTGTGTGTGTGTGTGTGTGTGTGTGTGTGAGAGAGAGAGAGAGAGAGCTTTCTTAATTACCACACCATACTACCTCCATTTTATATTAAACAGAATGTTGGAATCTTGAGCTTTTTCTGTATTTAATTAGATGCTGCTGTTTGATAACCTCTCACAAAAGTTAGGCAGGCAGTCACCCACATGGCGATGAGAGTTCCTCTGAATAGGAAGTCTTCCCATGAACGCACCCTTCACTGGCCTGTGTCCATGCCTTGTCTTACTTCCCCACTCCCTCACTTGTGATTTCTGGCATCATCTCCCAAATAAAAGACTTTCACCCCAGTTCTTGTCTCAGGGTCTCCATTGAGGGGGATCACAAAGAGAGTGACCAAGTGGCCCTGTGAAGATGAACTCATGACAATGGCATGACCAAGGTTTACCACCTGAGCTTTGCCTGTTAGCACTAGTTACATGTAGCATGTGAGCTTGGTCCTTCTTTCCTAGTCATTTTCCTGCCTTAACTGTGGGGTGAAGGACAATGTTCTTGAGCTAGAATGGCCTAGGAAGAGTCTGGATGCAGAGGAACAGGGTGGTGGTTGCTGAGCATTGCACACAGTGTTGATCCTTTGCTGCACTCTCAGCATGCCTGCACTCAGATGAACTTTGATGTTCTCTGTGAAGTGGACATCAGCACTGTATCTGTACTGAATTAGGCAAGGAGATCCCTGCAGAAATAATTGTAAGGAAATGCTGTATTTTAGATTGTTTGAGTTTCCCAACAGAGACATATCAATCTTGCTTGGGAATACTTTCTCTTTTGCCTTGTGATCCGATTTCCCTGTGCTTGTGGTGAAGCTTACAGATTCATGAGTTAGCTCTGCAAATGGAGAGTTTGTATTAGAAGTCAAATCAGTTAAAGCTCTCTGATACTTCACATATTCATGGGCAGAATTGCTGCAAAACTCCCCTAAACACAGACGGAGAGCTACATTATGCCTTTAAGTGGCAGGTTCAGCTTTGTGACAAAAACCAAACCAGAAAAGAGAGGGAAAAATAGTCTAAATGTGTTAAGGGAAGTATGCAAAATGGCTGAAAGCTGACAAATGGCAGAGCCAGAACCTGAGTTCTGCTGATTCCAGACATCCTGCCTGATGAACATAAAATTGGAAGGAAAAAAAGTAAATGAGCTATGATGAGACCAAGTGGCCCATATGGGCATCAAACTCAACATGATGGCATGACCAGGCTTTTTTACTCTGGCACAAAGAGCTTTTGAGCATTGTTTGATAATATTCCAAAAAGAAAATTATAGAGCCAAATTTCCCAAATGTTCCATATAAAACCAGGAAATGACTAAAGCATTTACCCTGATTTCTAAGTATTCTAAGTGTCTGGATCAGAATCCACTGCCGTGTCTTGTTCGTTTAGAGCTTATTGCTGGGGGTTGGGATGCTTACCCTGGCAAGACTGGTGTCTCCTTGGGTAGACAAAGAAATGAAAAATTGGAACCACGATGTTTCCAATATTTCATTATGAACATTTTCAAACATAAAGTTGAAAGAATTTTACACTAAACAACCATGTATCCATAACCTCAAGTCTACAGTTTACATCTGACATTTTGGAATACTTGTTTTATATATATATATTTACACACACACACACACACATCTCTCACACACACACACACACACACACACACACACACACAGTCCCTCCCTCTATATTTCCATCAATCCACCTTATTTTTATGCATTTCAAAGTAAGCAATAGATATTTAACACTCCACCCCCTAAATTTACCTGCACACATTTTGGTAATTAGAATTCAGTATTTGCTTTTGGTTATTTCTTCTTTTGAGGAAAATTTACATACTATGAAACCCACAAAGCTGATGTGTAACATTTACATTTTGACAAACATATATTACGTTGGTGCAAAAGTGATTGCAGTTTTCGACATTAAAAGTAATGGCAAAAACCTCAATTAATTTTGCACCAACTGAATACAACTGTGCAACCCAAATCCCTATCAAGATAGAAACTATCACCATCACCTCAGAAAGTTACTTCTTGACCATCCCCAGACAATATCTCCCTCACCTCCTAGAGGCCACCAATGTTCTGATTTTTCTCATCATAGATTCAAGTTTCATTAGTTCTAGAATTTTATCTGAATGAAATCATATGGTATATATATATATATTTTGTTTGTTTGTTTGTTTGATTTATTTCACTCAGCATAAGATTTTCTTTTTCTTTTTTTTTTTTGAAGCAGAGTCTCACTCCATCACCCAGGCTGGAGTGCAGTGATGTGATCAGCTCACTGCAACGTCCGCCTCCTGGGTTCCAGTGATTCTCGTGCCTCAGCCTTCCAAGTAGCTGGAATTACAGGTGCACACCATCATGCCTGGCTAGTTTTTTGCATTTTTAGTAGAGATGCGGTTTTGCCATGTTGGCTAGGCTGGTGTCTTGACCTCAGGTGATCTGCCCACCTCAGCCTCCCTAAGTGCTGGGATTACAGGTGTGAGCCATCACGCCCAACCAGCATAAGATTTTTGAGATTTACTCATGCTCATACATCAGCAGTTCCTTTCTCTTTGTGATTGGGTAATATTCTGTCACCCAGTCACCTATATATACCATATTTATTATCCGCTCTCCTATTGATGAATGTCTGAGTTGGTTCCAGCTTTTGATTATAATGAATAAAATTGCTATAAAAACATTCATGCACAATTCTGTGTATAGACCTGTTTTTCTTTATCTTGGATACTCCTAGCAGTAAAAGAGTTGTGTCATGGGGTAGATTCATATTCAGTGTTATAAGAAGTATCTGCTTCTTTTTCTTAAGTGGTTGATCTTCTTCCCAATAACGCATGAGAGCAGTGACTGCTTTGCATCCTCACAAACATTCACTGTTACTGATCTTGTTAATTTTAGCGATTCCGGTGAGTATGTAGTGGCATCCCGTTGTGGATGTAATTTGTGTTACCTTAACTACCCATGTATATGCTTATTGACCGTTCTGTTCTGTTCCTCAAAGGAACATTTTGTTCGTTTATTGGTTTTGTTTGTTTTCAGCTTGTCTAAAATCAAACTTGCATCTTCCCTCTGACCTGAGATGGGTGTCAGCTCAAACAGGGATACCTGGAGACAGCTCACACATGCATGGTTTGGGGGTCGGCATCGGCAGAGTTTTGGGCAGAATTCACACACAGAAGTTGGGGCTCCCTGTCACTGAGTCTCTCCTATCTGGGTTTTCCTCCTTTACTTTCCAGTAGATACTGTTGTCATGAACTCTGTTCTCTGTTATGTGAACCAGCTGTCCCCAACCTTTTTGGCACCAGGGACTGGTTTTGTGGAAGGCAGTTTTTCCGCATACTGGGGACAGGGGTAAGGGGATAATGGTTTTGGGATGAAACTGTTCCAGCTCACATTATCAGACTTTAGTTAGATTCTCATAAGGAACGTGCAACCTAGATCCCTCACGTGTGCAGTTCACAACTGGGTCTGTACTCCTAGGAGAATCTAATGCCATTGCTGATTTTACAGGAGATGGAGCTCAGGCAGTAACGCCCACTTGCCCAAGGCACACCTCCTGTTGTGCGGCCGGATTCCTAACAGGGCACAGACTAGTACAGGTCCACGGCCTGGGTGTTTGGGTACCCCTGCTGTAAGCCACCAAGACTGTGGGTTTTCAGTCAGAATGTCAGTTTCCCACCAGGCACTGGTTGGTCCTCTTATCAGGCTGAAAGCCATAAAAATGGGAAATTCACCCAGTATCGTGTTCTTCTCCCAAGTGTTCACACCCCTCCAGTCTTTTCATGCATTATAGTTCATGCTCCACATTCGCCAGGCAGCTGTTTCTTATATGTGGTCAAGAGTGTATAGCAGTTTTCTAGAGGAGAATTCGTCAAGCAGGGCTACTCAACTATACAGAAGTAGTATCTTCTGCACTACCAATTTTGATGGCTTTAGAATATTCCATTGTATGAACACATCATCATTTATTAACCTTGCTTTCTGTTGATGGTTATTCATAGTATTTTTATTGTTCTCTGTTATGATAACTTTGCCTCTGACACAAAATCAACCTTGCTGTGATGCATACTGGGTATGGAACTGAAGCAAGGGACAGTTTCTTTGAGCTCAAATTTTCTCATCTATAAAATGGGATAATTATAACAACAGGAAATATGTGCTTTAATGAGACTTAAATGGAAACAATACTTACACCAAATGCAAGTAGTAATTTAGTGAAACAATGTATGTAAAGTACCTAGCACACTCTGCTATGTAATTAACTCAAATTAGAGGGTAGTTTTTTCTTTTTGTAGTTCTTGTTTTTATCGTTATCCTTGCTGCCTTCACTCATAAGTGTATAAATAAAAGATTGGAGAACAAATGGCATTTTTGCAAATGTGTTTCTTCCTTTTTATAAATAAATATACCATGAGGGTTTTTTATGTCAGCCAAGTTGTTTTTGAGAACATGATTTTAATGACTGTATAATATTCTACTAAAAAGCTAAGTCATTATGTATTTGGGTGATCTATGGTGTCTGAAAATAATAAGAAGTTACATATCTATCTTATATAAATCTCTCTGGGGAAACAAATCATTAAAAACAAGTTTATTTCTAATTTCAGCCTAATGCTTAGATAATGTTAACTGGATAAAGTTGTGTAGCACATTTTAGAAGCTAGAATCCTTTTTAAAAGTACTTTCATATTTGTACTAATAAAAATGGTATATCTGTCTTATCCCTTTTTAAGGAAATTGAAATGCTTCATCAACTTTATTTTATTAGGCTCCCCACAGCAATCTTGTGGCATGGGTGAAGGTCAAGGAGGTTTTGCCTTTTGCAGAAGGGAGTAACGAGTGCTTTGATGATAAAGTGTTTTTTCTCTCTCAGTTCATCCATGGTGGGGAAGAGCCCTTTATCTCATTCTTCAGGTTTCTCTATCTTGGAGATGGTTCAGGACAACTACGATTCTCAAATTAGCGATGACAGCCAGCTGTTTGGCCCGGATTTGCTGAGACTAAGAATTCAAACCCAGGAAAATGTAGACACCTGTGTATGAAAAGCATAAAGAGAAAATTTGGTTTCCCTCATGTTCACTCTCATGCCAAGTATTTATTCAACAATTCAATGAATAAGGACAGGGTTTTCCAGTACATTCTCTCCTCCTCCTCCTGCATCTGCCTGACCTTCTTGGGAGCCAACTGTTCCACTGAACGCTCTGTATGCACTGTGACTATCTAATGCAATCTTTGAGAGAGATATGTGAAATATACTGTTATTAGCTCCGTTTTAAAAATGAGGACACTAAGATTCAGAGAGTTTAAGCAACCTGCCCAGTGTCCACAGCTACTATATTTGCTGAGAGTCTCGTGTTATTATATCAGAAAAGTCTGCTTGTGTCTTACAATCTTGATTAGAAACAAGTATACCCCTCAGAACATAGAGGCGGCAATGGGAGTGGCTTTATTCTAACCCACAAGGAAGATTATCACATGAATAGTATGGTAATCTTGGAAAAAAATTAGTAGGTTATTTTTTAGTCCTTATTAGTAAGGACTTTTTGGCAAGATAGAATCTTTTAACTTTAAAAAGTTTGATTTAAATCAATCTAACCATTAAATATTATTTATTGAGCACCTACTATGTTCAATCACAGTAGAATACCCAAGGGATATACTTGTGAATGGGATAGACACGGTCTGTGTTTTAGAGCCCTACTAATATACAAGTAAAGGCAGGCATTGAACACAGGATCACAGCTTTGCTAATAGGAGTGTAAGAGCAGGGTCATCCAACCTAGACCAAAGATCATATTTCCAGAGTTTAGAGAAAAGGGTTATAAGCTTGCTTTTAAATACACAGAGTATACCATTTCAGAGAATACCAATTTCTCTCTTAGTCTGGGCTGCTATAACAATACCAGTGACTGGGTAGTATGAAAAAACAAACATTTATGTCTCACAGCTCTGGAGACCAGAACTTTGAGGTCAGGTACCAGCCAGGTAGGATTTTGTGAGCGACATCCTCTTGGTTCACAGACAGCTGCCTTTTCATTGTAAATTCACATGGTAGAGAGAAAGAGAGAGAGAGCATACAAGGGTCATCTCCTTAGCGGGGTACTAATCCCACCGCTGGGTTTTATCCTCATCACCTCATCACCTCATCTAAACCTTAGTACCTCTTAAAGGCCCAGTCTCCAAATGTTATCACTTTGGGGTTTGGAGCTTCAACATATTAATCTGGAGGGGGACACAAAAGTTTAGTTTATAGCATTCTACTCTGCCCCCTCCCCGCAAATTTATGTCTTTCTCACATGCAAAATGTATTCATTCCATCCCAACAGCCCCAGAAGTCTTAACTTGTTCCAGCATCAATTCTCCAAACAAGCTAGTACAGGAGATGAACATTTTACAGATTCAGAAAGAATCTGGAATCCCTGCCTATATTCCCAACATTTTGGGAGGCTGAGGCAGGTGGATTGCTTGAGGTCAGGAGTTTGAGAGCAGCCTGGCCAGTATGATGAAACTCTGTATCTACTAAAAATACAAAAAAAAAAAAAATAGCCAGGTATGGTGGTGGGTGCCTGTAATCCCAGCTATTTGGGAGGCTGAGGCAGGAGAATAGGAGAATCACTTGAACCCAGGTGGTGGAGGTTGCAGTGAGCTGAGATGATTGTGCCACTGCACTCCAGCCTGGGTGACAAGGCAAGACTCTGTCTCAAGAACAACAACAACAAAAACCACCAGAAAGATCTCGCTAAACTGGAACAATGAACGAAAGCCACAAAGAGGAAATTTCAGCTCTAAGGTTAGGTTGTAGACGTAAGTACAGAATCAAGAGATTTGGTATAAGGACAACCTACGTGGAAAAAATGAGGAAAAGTTTCTCAACCACAGAGTCAGTATTAATTAGCAAAGCATTTGGTGCTGCTGTTTTAAAAGCAGCAATGAATTCACACATTTGTTTTTCAAGGCATGCAAAGGGAAAAATGTTTTATGTCTATTCCCAGACAGTATGTTTTAAATGGTGTCTTCCCTTTCAAGAGACTTTTCTAGTAAGAATTTTTTTAATAGGGAAATAAGTAATAACTTTGAGAGCAATTTAACTTGATCATGAATCAGAATGACTCAGAACCACAAAAGAAGCTGATACTCTTTCATGTTCTCTAAATATCTTCACTAAATGTAAAGTAATGGACATTGATAAGAATTCAGACTCTCCCATGACAAAAGTAATACCAATAGTGTGTTGTATAGGATACACGGTTTTAAATACAGCATCTTACTTGATTCTCAAAATACTCTTGGGAGAAAAGCCCAAATGGTGTTTTTATGTGTTAGTCACTATATGTCCACCTGTTTCAGTAAAGCATTAGGACAATTTACATAACTCCATACTGTACAGTATAAACAAGGCTGTGATGAAATTTGAAAGAGAAGACAATAAGAATAGGAGAGCTATAAAGAAGGCAAAACAAGAGAACATAATTCCAATCTGTATAGTCCCATGTGTTCGCTGGAGGAGGAACAAAATCCTTGCCCCCACGTTATGCATATGGAAATGGAGATTTGGAGAGATTACTGACATGCCCAATATCACAGAGCTAGTGAGTAACAGAACCCAAAACACATCAGCCCCACTGAAATTCTGTTGTTTTCTCTACTACTCTATGCTGCCTTCCAATAACATGAAATATGGAATTTGTATTGGAAAAGATGCCAACTCACAGAGAAACTCGATAGAACTATAGTTGGAAGTGTCTTTTCAATATGAGCCTCTAGCTATAAATGGATGAGACTTCCACTCCCCTGATGCTTAGAACTTTCTTAATCTTAGCAGCTCACTAGTTGTTTAACATGCCTAATATTAATCATCTGGTCAGGGAACTAAATATAATGAAGGGCATCAGGCTATTATAACACTCATTTGCCTATCCCAAGTTACATTTTATTAGGTTGTGTTGTCAATATTAAATCCTCAAGAAAGATGGCTCCAGGTAAGTCTATCTCATTAATAACCCTTTACCAATTGCAGCTCTTCAGAGACCAGACATTTACAATGAGTTTAGAAAGCTGCTGTGGACCCATCATAATTTTTATTACACTTTGTGGCTGCATCAACTGCCAGAAGAGGCTGTCCTAAAATCCTAATGTGGCAAAAACCAATTTTAAGAAGTCAATTTGGATTTCATACGTAGCGTTTCTCACACCCACTAAATTGCTTATCTTTGGTTTTGAACTGATGATCACGTGAACAAAAGATTGGAGCCAATTGATTGCATTACTAGCTGAGGAAAAGGAGTGTGACTGGGTAAAATTTAGCAAGGGGTAGTCAAGGGAAGGATCTATGACGTGGAAAAAGGTTTTTTTGACGTGGTATGTCAGGAGCTTTTATTTGTCACTTCTGTCCTCTTTTACTTTCGTTTCTATCCAGAAGTAGTCACCTTCCCTTTGAGGTTTAGGTGCCCTTGGCAGCTGAATTATTGTGTGACCTCCTATAGTCAGAGCATCTTTGTGGAGGAGAACCTATCACCTGCCTTTAGAAAGCAGTTGTCCTTTGAACTTTCAGGATTATGGGGGAAAATGTACTTATTTACTCAATCGTGGAGTGTGTGTCAGTTAGAGATGCATTTGGCTGCAAGTATGTAACACACCTAATTTAAAATAGCTTAAGTGGCCAGGCGCGGTAGGTCGCACCTGTAATTCCAACACTCTGGGAGGCCGAGGCGGGTGGATCACCTGAGGTCAGGAGTTCGAGACTGCCCTGGCCAACATGGTGAAACCCTGTCTCTACTAAAAATACAAAAAATTAGCCGGCACCTGAAATCCCAGCTACTTGGGAGGCTGAGGCAGGAGAATTGCTTGAACCTGGGAAAGGAGGTTGCAGTGAGCCTAGACTGCACCATTGCATTCCAGCCTATACAACAAGCACAAAACTTCGTCTCAAAAAAATAAAAACTAAAATAGCTTAATTAAGTAGAGGTGTTTTTCTTGCTTAACAAGAAGTCCCAGTGTAGGTAATGCTGGGATTGGATCAGCTGTTCAACAGTGCTATGAGAAATTCAGGTTGTTACTCTACTTCATCTCAGGATCCTTAATTGTCTGGCTTTAAGCCTCGTAGTGTTCCCCTTGTATTAGTCTGTTTCATGCTGTTGATAAAGACATACCCGAAGCGGGGGAAGAAAAAGAGGCTTAATCGGACTTACAGTTCCACATGGCTGGGGAGGCCTCAGAATCATGGCGGGAGGTAAAAGGCACTTCTTATACGGCAGCAGCAAGAGAAAATGAGGAAGAAGCAAAAGCAGAAACCCCAGATAAACCCAACAGATGTTGTGAGACTTATTCACTATCATGAGAATAGCACAGGAAAGACCAGCCTCCATGATTCAATTACCCCTCATGGGTCCCTCCCACAACACATGGGAATTCTGGGAGATATAATTCAAGTTGAGATTCGGGCGGGGGTACAGTCAAACCATGCCACCCCTCATGGTTTGGAAGATGACTGATACGTGTCCAGCTATTGTGTCAGCAAGACTGGGAGAATGCAGAAAGAGTGAGCCAGCCAGCCGTACGTGTCCTCTTTGGAATAAGAAAGTCTTACCAAAAACCACCAGAAGTCTACTGTTTATCTCTCATAGGCCAGGACTGTGTCACCACACAGCTTTGCTTAGCTGCAAAGGAAGCTGACATAGCAAGCATTTGGCTGTTTTATTTGTGCCTTCAACAAAATACAAGTTCTGTAACAAGAAGAAGTAGAGAAATGTTAGGGAGATAAGCAACCACATTATTATGGGTTGCATAGTCAAATACATATATTTGGGAAATATTATTTTCTTGCTTGCAGAACTTCTCAGAGGTCTCAGTATGCTAGGACACATTGAGGCTCTCAACAGGGGGGAGAGTCATTATATTTGGCATTTTGCGAAAGTAAACACAGAACCCTTAATTTATTCTTTAGAATACCTATTAATTCAGAAGTGTTCCGAATGGCATTATGAAATGCTTCGTTAGTCCCAGCTCACATCCTTTGCTGGGAGAGTTCAACATATTTATCTCAAATCAGCACAGCCTTCTCTATCTAAAGGCAGGTGTCTGGCTGCTCCAATTGGGAATAAAGCAAGGCACCAGGGCCTTTGCATGTCCGCATGATGAAAAGATGGTGACCTAAGTGCAAAATGGTTAATGAAATACCAATCTCAGATGCCAGGCCACTGGTATTTTCCAGTTCACTACAGGTTTAAGGCAAAAATAAGAGAGAGGTTTTCTCAGACATAGTCTTGAGACGACAAAACAGTCTAAACAGTTCTCCAAGCAAACTCAGAAAAATATTTAAAAAACTCAGACAATGTAGAGTGTTAGTATCTAGGTAATGTAGTATTTAAATTCCAGATCCACCATTTATAAGCTGTGTGATCTTGGGTAAAGTACTCTGAGACTTAGTTTTCCAGTCTGTAAAATGGGATAATTCCTTCCATTGGAGCTATAATTAAGACTCAGTGAGATGGTGATGGTTGTAAATGAGATAATGGTGGTTGTAAAGTGCTTATTACAACCCAGGGGAGCTGTTTTTGTCCCAAATCCTTTATCAAGGGTTGAGTCAAGCTGAACCCCTATCTTTGTCAAGTCCAGATTGGATTCCCCATTTCTCAAGGTCTTGTATAGCTTAATTTATAACTTTCAAAGCAAGATATTTTGACATTGCTGTTTTGACCTTGACATTTAAACCACGCTTTGAAGTTAAGTTTTGTGTCTTTGCTCCAAGAAATAAGTGCACACCACCAGTCTTGAATTCAATTCTTAATATTGCTGCTAAGAATAATGCACACAAAATAAAACAGGCAATGGCAAAAAACTGGGCACAGTAAAATTTGTTGAAGACAGGAAATTGGCTAAAAGATTAAATATTGCTGGCATCATGAAAAAACACAGAAATATCCTATGAAAAATTAGACTTGGCAGAAAGAATGAGAACAAAATAAAATTACAATGGCCAAAACTACATGGAAGAGATTTTATTATTGACTAGAAATCAATGCAAATATAAAAACTTTTGGTCAAAAATACCCAACATCAAGAGTGGACTTGGTGAGATAAGGCTACCAGAGAAAAATCTGCAAGTCAGGATTTGCCACTGGTAAAATTTGACATGGCAAAAAACAATCAATGAACCAAATAGTTGACATAAAATGTATATACAGCACAATTAATCCTGATGAAGGTAATCCCAGCAAAGTAAAATTGATTTTTTTAATTTAAAATTGTTTATGCTATGTGGGAAACTGATCAATGACTTAATTTTACTTGATAAAGTTTACTGTGAGAAATACTGGATGAACATGTTGAAAAAAATGACTCATTTTATTGCTTTGAAATATATATATAAAGCTAGTGAGGTCCAAATGATAGGATTAAAACATTCTATCCTCATTTTAAGTATACAGTGCTTAGCACCACAGCATTAACAAGTTCTTGTTATTTATTAATGTTCTCATGCTTTCACTGGTTTTTTTAAACCTAAGAATGTTTATTTTCAAACACTTGAATCCATTTATTACTGAATATAAAATGGGTGCTAATTACAAATGGTTCTTATTTATGCCCTGTGGGTTGTCTAGCAAGATGGTTTCATAATGGTCGTAATAAGAGCAGCAAGGGAAGAAAACAGTATGGCCATTGCCTTTACTGAACACTCACTTTGGAATGGGCCTCATGCTTGGGACTGCCTCCATTCAGGTGTAGCCCTCAGCTGCTACATTTGGATATGGTAAAAGTATTAGGTTGGTGCAAAAAGCAGTCGCCGTTCTCCCATTGAAAGTTATGGCAAATGACTGGAAACATTCAGAGTATTTAGAAAGTACCTGCTGTTCTGACTCTGTCTTAATTCAGATGCGCACTCATCTTTTGGCTCATGACAACAAGAGCTTTCACAATTCCTACATCTTTAGTTTGTGTTGACACATTGCAGATTCAACTCTGACGTGTCATTTCGTTAGATGCTGAGGATGCCTTGTTGAGTTTCATGGGTTTTATGCTTCCTTGGTGCCTTATTAGGCTTATAACTCACAAAGCTATGACTTTAAATGTCAGGGTTGTCACCATAGCGATGGAGCAAAAAGCAAGTTGTTGACGTTCTTTGGACGCAATTTGCAATCCCCTTTATTTTCTTGTAACATTTTTGTGTTTCCAGCTGAACTTGCCCACCGAACTAAAGAACCACAAAGCCCATAGTTTTAGTTACATATGTGCTGCTCTAGGATCAGTAGCCGCTACGTCCAAAAGCTGTTTCTGATACAACCTTGGGAAAGCTGGTTCCTTCTCTGTGCCTGGGCCCCTGTCCTATAAAGTAAGGTATTATTACCCTTCATAGGATTGTTGTGACAATAAAGTATTTGCATTATTCATATAATCAGAACTTTTCCAAAAATGTGGGATTTCTTACAAGGCTTAACATGTTTCATTATTATTTTTTTAATGTTTAAAATATTTATTGATGCAATGTAATATAGATGTGTTTATTATAAGTATACATTTTAAATTATTTCTAAATAACCAGAGTGGGTAACACTAAAATCCTAATAGTAGTTGAATTTGGAATTCACTTTTAACATTTGTTCTATTTTTATAATTTTTTTGTTATATATATATAAATTGCATTTTACGTTCTGGGGTACATGTAAAGAACATGCAGGACTGTTGCATAGGTACATAAATAGCAATGTGGTTTGCTGCCTCCATCCCCGTCACCTATATCTGGCATTTCTCTCCATGTTACCCTCCCCTACTCCCTACCCCCCCACTGTCCTTCCCCTAATTCCCCCCTTACAGACCTCAGTGTGTAATGCTACCCTCCCTGTATCCATGTGTTCTCATTGTTCAACACCCACCTATGAGTGAGAACATGTGGTGCTTGATTCTCTGTTCCTGTGTCAGTTTGCTGAGAATGATGGTTTCCAGCTTCATCCATGTCCCTACAAAGGACATGAACTCATCGTTTTTTATGGCTGCATAGTATTCCATGGTGTATATGTGCCACATTTTCCCTGTCCAGTCTATCATTGCTGGGCATTTGGGTTGGTTCCAAGTCTTTGCTATTGTAAACAGTGCTACAATGAACGTATGTGTGCATGTGTCCTTATAATAGAATGATTTATAATCCTTTGGATATATACCCAGTAATGGGATTGCTGGGTCAAATGGAATTTCTATTTCTAGGTCCTTGAGGAATTGCCACACTGTCTTCCACATGGTTGAACTAATTTACACTAATCATGGATATTGGCCTGAACAGTGTAAAAGTGTTCCTATTTCTCCACATCCTCTCCAGCATCTGTTGTCTCCAGATTTTTTAATGATTGCCATTCTAACTGGTGTGAGATGGTATCTCAATTTAGTTTTGATTTTCATTTCTCTAATGACCAGTGATGATGAGCATTTTTTCGTTTGTTGGCCTCATATATGTCTTCTTTTGAAAATTGTCTTTCCATATCCTTTGCTCACTTTTGAATGGGTTTCTTTGTATTTTTCTTGTAAATCTGTTTTAATTCTTTGTAGATTTTGGATATAAGTCCTTTGTCAGATGGGTAGATTGCAAAAATTTTTTCCCATTCTGTTGGTTGCCAGTTCACTCTAATGATAGTTTCTTTTACTGTGCAGAAGCTCTGTAGTTTTATTAGATCCCATTTCTCTATTTTGGCTTTTGTTGCCAATGCTTTTGGTGTTTTAGTCATGAAGTCCTTGCCTATGCTTATGTCCTGAATGGTTTTGCCTAGGTTTTCTTCTAAGATTTTTATGGTGTTAGGTCTTATGTTTAAGTCTTTAATCCATCTGGAGTTAATTTTAGTGTAAGGTGTCAGGAAGGGGTCCAGTTTCTGCTTTCTGCACATGGCTAGCCAGTTTTCCCAACACCATTTATTAAACAAGGAATACTTTCCCCATTGCTTGTTTTTGTTTGTCAAAGATCAGATGGTTGTAGATGTGTGGCATTGCCTCCAAGGCCTCTGTTCTGTTCCATTGGTCTATATCTCTGTTTTGGTACCAGTATCATGCTGTTTTGATTACTGTAGCCTGGTAGTATAGTTTGAAGTCTGGGAGTGTGATACCTCCCACTTTGTTCTTTTTGCGTAGAATTGACTTGGCAATGCGGGCTTTCTTTTGGTTCCATACGAAGTTTAAGGTGGTTTTTTCCAGTTCTGTGAAGAAGGTCATTGGTAGCTTGATGGGGGAGAGCATTGAATCTATAAATTAGTTTGGGCAGTATGGCCATTTTCACGATACTGATTCTTCCTAACCATGAGCATGGAATGTTTCTCCATCTGTTTGTGTCCTCTCTTATTTAGTTGAGCAGTGGTTTGTAGTTCTCCTTGAAGAGGTCCTTTACATCCTTTGTCAGTTGTATTCCTAGGTATTTTATTCTCTTTGTAGCAATTGTGAATGGCAGTTCATTCTTGATTTGGCTCTCTTTAAGTCTGTTATTGATGTATAGGAATGCTTGTGATTTTTGCACATTGATTTTGTATCCTGAGACTTTGCTGAAGTTGCTTATCAGTTTCAGGAGATTTTGGGCTGAGATGATGGGGTCTTCGAAATATACAATCATGTCATTTGCAAATAGAGACAATTTGACTTCCTCCTTTCCTAATTGAATACCCTTTATTTCTTTTTCTTGTCTGATTGCTCTGGCTAGAACTTCCAGTACTATATTGTATAGGAGTGGTGAGAGAGGGGCATCCTTTTCTAGTGCCGGATTTCAAAGAGAATACTTCCAGTTTTTGCCCATTCAGTATGATATGGGCTGTTGGTTTATCATAAATAGCTTTTATTATTTTGAGATACGTTCTGTCAATACCTAGTTTACTGAGTGTTTTTAGCATAAAAGTCTGTTGAATTTTGTTGGAGGCCTTCTCTACACCTATTGAGATAATCATGTGGTTTTTGTCTTTGGTTCTGTTTATGTGGTGGATTACATTTATAGACTTGTGTATGTTGTACAAGCCTTGCATCCCTGGAATGAAGCCTACTTGATTGTGATGGATAAGCTTTTTGATGTGCTGTTGCAATCAGATTGCCAGGATTTTATTGAAGATTTTTGCGTCTATGTTCATCATGGATATTGGCCTGAAGTTTTCTTTTCTTGCTGAGTCTCTGCTGGGTTTTGGTATCAGGATGATGTTGGCCTCATAAAAAGATTTGGCAGGATTTCCTCTTTTGGATTGTTTGGAATAGTTTCAGAGAGAGTAGTACCAGCTCCTCTTTGTATGTCTGGTAGAATTTGGCTGTGAACCCATCTGGACCTGGGCTTTTTTTGGTTGGTAAGCTATTAATTGCTGCCTCAACTTCAGCCTTTGTTATTGGTCTATTCAGGGTTTCAACTTCTTCCTGGTTTAGGCTTGGGAGGGTGTAAGTGTCCAGGAATTTATCCATTTCTTCCAGGCTTACTGGTTTATGTGTATAGAGTTGTTTGTAGTAATCTCTGATGGTGGTTTGTATTTCTGTGGAATCTGTGGTGATCTCCCCTTTATTGTTTTTTATTGCATCTATTTGATTATTCTCTCTTTTCTTTTTTATTAATCTGGCTAGTGGTCTATTTTGTTGATCTTTTCAAAAAACCAGCTCCTGGATTTATTAATTTTTGAAGCGTTTTTCTGTGTTTCTATCTCCTTCAGTTCTACTCTTATCTTAGTTATTTCTTGTCTTCTGCTAGCTTTTGAGTTTTTTTGATCTTGCTCCTCCAGCTCTTTGAATTTTGACGATAGGGTTACGATTTTAGATCTTTCCTTGCTTTTCATGTGGGCATTTATTGCTATAAATTTTCCTCTAGACACTGCTTTAAATGTGTCCCAGAGATTCTGGTATGTTGTGTCTTCGTTCTTGTTGCTTTCGAAGAACATCTTTATTTCTGCCTTCATTTCATTGTTTATCCAGTCAACACTCAAGAGCCAGTTGTTCAGTTTCCATAAAGTTGTGCAGTTCTGAGTTAGTTTCTGAATTCTGAGTTCTAATTTGTTTGCACTGTGGTCTGAGAGACTGTTATGATTTCCGTTCTTTTGCATTTGCTGGAGTGCTTTACTTCCAATTATGTGGTCAGTTTTAAAATAGGTGTGATGTGGTGCTGAGAAGAATGTATATTCTGTGGATTTGGGGTGGAGAGTTCTGTAAATGTCTATTAGGTTTGCTTGGTCTAGGTCTGAGTTCAAGTCCTGGATATCCTTGTTAATTTTCTGTCTCGTTGATCTGTCTAATATTGACAGTGGAGTGTTAAAGTCTCCAAATATTATTGTGTCGGAGTCTAAGTCTCTTTGTAGGTCATTAAGAACTTGCTTTATATATCTGGGTGCTCCTGTATTGGGTGTGTATATATTTAGAATCGTTAGCTCTTCTTGTTGCATTGATCCTTTTACTATTATGTAATGCCCTTCTTTGTCTCTTTTGATCTTTGTTGGTTTAAAGTCTATTTTACCAGAGACTAGGATTGCGACTCCTGCTTTTTTGCTCTCCATTTGCTTGGTAGATCTTCCTCCATCCCTTTATTTTGAGCCTGTGTGTATCCTTATATGTGAGATGGGTTTCCTGGATACAGCATACCAATGACTTTTGACTTTTTATGCAATTTGCCAGTCTGTGTCTTTTGATTGGGGCATTTAGCCCATTTACATTTAAGGTTAATATTTTTATATGTGAATTTGATCCTGCCATTTTGCTGCTCGCTGGCTGTTTTGCCCATTAGTTGATGTAGTTTCTTTATTGTGTCGATGCTCTTTACCATTTGGTATATTTTTGGAGTGGCTGGTACTAGTTGCTCCTTTCTATGTTTAGTGCTTCTTTCAGGAGCTCTTGTAAAGCAGGCCTGGTGGTGATGAACTCTCTCAGCAATTGCTTGTTCATAAAGAATTTTATTTCTCCTTCACTTATGAAGCTTAGTTTGGCTGGACATGAAATTCTAGGTTGAAAGTTCTTTTCTTTAAGGATGTTGAATATTAGCGCCCACTCTCTTCTGGCTTATAGGGTTTCTGCTGAGAGATCCGCTGTGAGTCTGTTGGGCTTCCCCTTGTGGGTAACCCAGCCTTTCTCTCTGGCTGCCGTTAGCATTTTTCCTTCACTTCAACTCTGGTGACTCTGACAATTATGTGCCTTGGGGTGCTCTTCTTGAGGAATATCTTTGTGGTGTTCTCTGTATTTCCTAGACTTGAATGTTGGCCTGCCTTGCTAGGTTGGGGAAGTTCTCCTGGATAATATCCTGAAGAGTGTTTTCCAGCTTGGATTCATTCTCTCTGTCACATTCAGGTACACCTATCAAACATAGGTTAAGTCTTTTCACATAATCCCATATTTCTTGGAGGCTTTGTTCATTTCTTTTCACTCTTTTTTCTCTAATCTTGCCCTCTCATTTTATTTCATTGAGTTGATCTTCAACTTCTGATATCCTTTCTTCTGCTTGGTCGATTCGACTATTGAAACTTGTGTATACTTTGTGAAGTTCTTGTGTTGTGTTTTTCAGCTCCATCAATTCATTTATATTCCTCTCTAAGTTGTTTATTTTCCTTAGCATTTCGTCAAACCTTTTTTCAAGGTTCTTAGTTTCTTTGCATTGGGTTAGAACATGATCTTTTAGCTCAGAGAAGTTTGCTGTTACCACCTTCTGAAGCCTGTTTCTGTCAATTCATCAGACTCATTCTCCATCCAGCCTTGTTCCCTTGCTGATGAGGAGTTGTGATCCCTTGGAGGAGGAGAATCGTTCTGGTTTTGGGTATTTTTATCCTTTTTGCGATGGTTTCTTCCCATCTTTTTGGATTTATCTACCTGTGGTCTTTGTGGTTGGTGACTTTCAGATGGGGTCTTTGAGTGGACGTCCTTTTTGTTGCTGATGAAGTTATTTCTTTCTATTTCTTAGTTTTCCTTCTGACAGTCAGGCCCCCCTACTGTAGGACTGCTAGAAGTCCACCCCAGACCCTGCTTGCCTGGGGATCACCTGCAGCAGCTACAGAACAGTAAGGGTTGCTGCCAGTTTCTTCTTCTGTTATCTTTGTCCCAGAAGGATACTTGCTAGATGTTAGCCTAAGCTCTCCTTTATGAGGTGTCTCTTTGGTTATATGGGGGTTGGGGGAGCTGCCTGAGGAGACAATCTGTCACTTATAGGAGCTGAAGTGCTGAGCTGTGAGCTCCGTTGTTCCGTTCAGAGCTGCTGGGCAGGTACATTTAAGTCTGCTGCAGCGGAACTCATAACTGCCTTTTTTTCCAGGTGCTCTGTCCTGGGAAGGTGGGGCTTTATTTATAAGTTCCTGACATGTTGCTGCCTTTTTTCAGAGATGCCCTGCCCAGCTAGGAGGTAGCCTAGTCACAGTCTGCCAGCAGAGGAGTTGCTGAGCTGCCATGGGCTCTGCCCAGCTGCTGTGTGAACTTCCTTGCAGTTTTGTTTATAGGGGTATAGTTAGAACTGTCTCGGTAATGGCAGTCTGCCTCAATAATGGCGGACTGTCTCTGTAATGGTGGACTGCCTCAGTAATGGTGGATTGCCTCGGTAATGGCAGACTGCCTCGGTAATAGCAGACTGCCTCGGTAATGGCGGACTGCCTCAATAATGGCGTACACCTTCCCCCCACAAAGCTGGACCTTCCCAGGTCCAGCTGTGCTTGCTGTGAAACTCTCAGTCCAGAGCATTTCAGATTGCTGGTCTTTGTGGAGAAGGGACCAGCGGAGCCAGGTGATCTGGCTTTTTTTCAGATCAGCTACTTTTTTTTCAGTTGAACCAGCTACTCTGTCTCTCAGGCATTCCAGTCTCCCATTGAAACGGCACCCAGATTTGTGTGAGTTTTTGTGCAGAGACCCTCTGCGCTGGCTGAAACAGCCACACTGGAGATTCATGGCACTTTTCCCCCCAGGAATCTCCTGGTCTGTGGGCAGTAAAAATTCATTTGGAAATGCGGTGATCACTCACCCTCTGCGTTTCGCTGGGAACTGCAATCCAGAGCTGTTCCTATTCAGCCATCTTAGATCCTCTCTTATTGGCTTAACATATTTCAAGCTCTCTGTTTGTGTTCATCTGATATTTTAAAATTTTGTATAGTAGAAAATACTTCAAGCAAAAAAATGAGCTTTATGGCAATTTTTTTGCCAGTATTTAGAAGCTGGTGATTAACAAATACTAGTATGTATTTAGTAGTTTAGAGAACAGAGATTATTCAGCAACAGCCACAGGCTAGATATAGCCCACTACCTTTTTTATCCATATAGCTTCAGTAGACTATAAGCATGGCCATTCATTAATATATTAACAATAGGTTTTTTTGGTACAAGAGCAGAGGTGAATAGCTGTAATAGAAGCAGTATGGCTTACAATGCCTAAAATATTTACTATCTGGTTCTTTGTAGACAAAATTTACAGACTCCTGGAGTGAGTTTTGTCAATTGCTTTCCATGTCTATGGATTTAGATATAAGTGTATATTTTGTTAAATATTACAGCAGACTGTGAGGCAGGTATTTTACGGATATATAGACTCAGGTTCACAGGTAGTAAATGGCAAAACCAAGGATGAATTCTAGCCCACTGACATCACATCCCTACCTGATCATTAGCGTATAACCTTTTGGTCCTTCATAGATTTTACTTTATAAAGGCATTTTACATCATATAATTAATGTCATGGCCATGTTGTTTAATCACCACTCACCACACACCTATTGTGTGGCAGGTGCTGTGTTCTCCATTAGGGCACGATAGTGAATTAAAGACTTGCTATCATCAGAGAACTTGCATTCTGGGCTTTCATGCATCTGGCTCGCAGGCACGAGGGATCTGAGTCACACTCATCCCCTCCATCACTTGATTCACAAGTGGGACCAGATAGGGCACTGAGTCCTGCAGTTTTAGCAGTGAACCACAGGGCTTGGTGCCTGCTCTGAGGTGGGGAACAGGGTTCACAGTCTAGTGGAAGATTGCCTTTAGGGGCACTCTTGGTTTCTAGAACCTGATACAGACGAAAGATGTAATGAAATCGAGTCTGAATGTTTATTTGCCATGCCATTCTATCTCATGACTTTGCTGTAAGGGGTACGAGTAGGAAATGGAATCTAAGTAAACATAGAGTCCAAAGGTTTCAGGACTTACAGGGTTGAGTAAATCTCAGATTTTCATGTGCATACAGATCACCTGAGGATCTTGTAAAAATGTAGTTTCTGATTTCAAGTGTCTGGGATAGGGACTTAGGACTCAGCATTTATAACCAGCTCCCCGGAGGTACTCTGAGGACCATACTTTGCATAGCAAGAAATTAGAGAACAGTCTAGGAGGCTCTCAGATCGCTCACATTTGATGCTAGAAACGTGGAGACGTGGGTAGGTTCTCAAACCTAAAAGTCAGGGCTTGGGCATAGAGTAAAACTGTGATCACCTCATGTAGACTTGAGGCTTTGGCTGGTAGTCATCCCCACCCACAAAAAGCTACAGCTTCCTCTTACCCCAGTTCCCAGTTTCTACTTCTCTCCAACTAGCTCCCATTTTTTCTCAATTTCAGGCTCTTACGTGCCTCTAGCCCAGTCCACAGCATGTTGCGTGGTTCAGACCATCCCACTCAGACCCCTAGTAGAGGTGCTAAAACATTAATTTGTCTATGCTGAAGTACAAGTGAGAAATGGTGGCAACATTCCTAGCGCAGACTCTTGACTCTCAATAATCTCTCTGATCGATTCCCGAGTCTTCACAGACTGTCTGCTCAGACTGCACAAGCTGGTAATTAAAGTTTAAAACAACAGTTAGACTCTTGATTTTCAAAGCAAATTCAGTTTCTAGACCAGACTTCAGCATTCATTATAATACAGACTAATAAAAACAAATCTGGAAACACATGCTTTTTATGCTTTTGTGTTGTAAAATCTGTAACAGCATTAAAACACTTTTGAAGATAAAAGTCATGTGTGATCCCCCCAGCAAAATACTATGTGAATATTCTTTTCTGTTTTTCATTCAGGTATATTGCATATATATATAAACATAATGTATGTGTATATATATATATATATACACACACATAACTTTGTACTGTAATTTTTCTACTTATTAGGTAATGAACATTTTCTATGTTGCTACATGATCTTTGTAAATATTATTTTCAAAGATTGTACAGTATTTCATCTAGTTGGCAAGCCACAATGTTTGTAAATATAAAACATGTCTCCCTTGGGAAATATTTCAGTGATTTCCTTATTGCTTTCTCTTTTCTTCTTTCTTCCTTCTTTCCTTCCTTTCTTTTCTCCTTCTCCTCCTCTTTGCTTTCCCCCCATTCCATTTTTCTCCATCTTCTTCTGCTATCAGAAAAAAAAAGTTCCAAGAACATTTGGTAACCCTCTGCTTTACTTTGAATTATTTCCTAGAATAAATCTCAGTCGGTAGGAGAAGGAATTTTTTTTCCCATTCAATATAGTTTGAGAAGCCCAATGACCAAATCATTGTGTTGTCATTCTTTATGAAAATCTCAAAGGATGACTCCCTAAATACATTTTATGTCTACAGGGCAACTGAGTAATTCTGACATTAATTTCAGTTCCTTACAACTGCCTTCATTCCTCGGGGCTGGGGCACTGAAATGAGCTCCAGCTGGAAACTAAGTCAGCTCAAGCCACTAAGTCATGGGCTGGTCTTGCTCAAATTATTTTCTGTTTCTGTAAACATACCATTTAGATATTAATATCTCACCACATATGGTTATAGTGAAAAATATATCCACTAGGGTACTTGCTTCATAAGGGAAGTCCGTTTTGTTCACTACATACTATATCCCCAGCATCTTCTATAGCAGTTCCTGGCACATGGTGGGTGTATAATAACTGTTTGTTTCATGATTCATTTTTTAAAAGATCTAGAAAAAGAAATCTTTACTCCAAAGGGTTTGAAGCAGTGATTCATAAGTATTTTAAGAATAAATATATCCCTCACACCTGTGAGCCTATAAATATAATTTCACAAATAATTCTAGTAAGTTCAGAGAATCTAAAATTTTTTATCCATGTATACCAGGCAATGCTGGCGTTAAAAATTTATTTTAAAAATCCACTAAGTTCTAATTCATTTGACATCCTACCAAGTCAAAGAACCTTGAAATAGTAAGTAATTTGTATCACTACATTCAATTCTGACTATGGACTGTCATAATTGGCAGTCTTACTCCCATTTTAAAGAAGCAAATCTTAGACTTAGAAAATTTTAAAGAACTTATCCAAAGTGACACAATTTTTCAATGGAGAGCAGGGACTAAAACCTAGGTTTTCTAATTCAAGCCCAGCAGGGTCTGCATTAAATGCCTTCCACTATCATCGTGTTGATTTATATAACCTTTGTCTTCTTAGTATTTGATTGATGGCTGTGTTAGTACACATCATTTGGGCTCCCTTGTGATGATGAAGACATTTTCAAGAGGCAAGGTCTTAGATGATTAAAACAAGGCAGATGCTAATGCCATCCTCACCTTCATCCTGGAATTTTCTAACTAGAGTTCATTAACTTGTCAGCCCTAGTTCCTTTTGAGCGCCATGCTGATATAATAAAATAGTGCAAATCAATAGAAGCTTAAACAAGCTTCATCTGTCTTTCTTTGTTTCTTTTTTCCTTTCTTCTTCTTTTATTACTACTTCTTTCTTTGCAATTTTAAAAGGAAAACTGCTATCCCTCTTGTTGGCTGTACAAGTCTCTTTTCTCTGTTTATTTTGGGTTATTGGAAATTCAGGTATATCCAGTTTTCCCCAAATACACCTATTATTGCCCCAAAGAGTAGGAAAGCCAATCCCATCTAGATTCACTCAGCAAGTCTAAACTCTCTCAAGAGTCTGCAAATCTAGTACGTTAATTTTTCTGTATACTGAGCAAAGTATAACGTTGCTCAGTAACTATGTGGGTGAAGATCTGAAAGTTTTGCCGAACTGTTTCATTTATAAAAATAAAGATAATGGCATTTTTGCTCAAGCTTTATATGGAAGCTAAAAAAGTCCCTAAGATAGTAAGCAAGGTACTGTGGTAGTATCTACTAATGAAAATGTGAACACAAGGATGGTTATAAAATACCTTATTTTTCTCTTCTTCATTATTATTGCTCATTCTGTTTGATTAAGAATTTTTGGACTCACTCAGCCTCCATCTATAAAAGAACCCATCAGTCTTTGCCTATGTCTGGTAAAGTGAACTTCTTCTTATGTCTCCTCCTCATTCACTACTTAGTTTCTGTCTTCTCTAGCCTTTTACGTTATGGAAACAATTGACTATATCACATGGCTTTCTCCAGTTGGACACATTTGGATTTGTCCTGAGGAAACACCATAAGTACTTTTTTTTTTTTTTTTTTTTTTTGAGACGAAGTCTTGATCAATTCCCAAGGCTGGAGTGCAGTGAGTGGCGCAGTCTCAGCTCACTGCAACCTCAGCCTCCCAGATTGAATTGATTCTCCTGCCTCAGCCTCCTGAGTAGCTGGGATTACAGGCATCCACCACCACGCCTGGCTAATTTTATGTATTTTTAGTAGAGACAGGGTTTCACCATTTTGGCCAGCCTGGTCTTGAACTCATGACCTCAGTTGACCACCTGCCTCGGCTTCCCAAAGTACTGGGATTACAGGTGTGAGCCACCGTGCCCAGCCCACCATAAGTACTTTAATATGCGAACTTATTTCAAACAATATGGGAATCAGTTCAAAGCACATGGTCTCTTCTATGCACACCTTCATGCCTGAATTTGCTAGAAGCTTGTACCTCCCCTACCTTCTTCTCAGTTCTTTGTCCAAGGAATTCTTCCCTCAAGGAATTCCCAATCAGAAAGCATATACAAGACAAGGAAACAAATGGATACCAAAATCAACAAGTGAAGTAAATTCCCAGAAAACACTTACAATAGTATATTATCAGAAGTGGTAACTCCATAAAAGAGGCAGAAAAGAAATACCTGAAAAAAATGAAGCAGGTGAGTGATACCCTGGTGAGAAGAGTTACAGAAATGTTTCATAGAAAAGGTGATCTTTGAGGTGGGCTTTTATGAATAGGCAAAATTTGGGTAAGGAGACCCATTTTTAAGATCAGGATGACATGAGAAACTCAGGATATATTAGTCATCAATTAATCTTCATTGTTATAAAAAATAACTACAAAATTCTATTTGCATAGCTCCAGCTTAACTGCAAAGCAAAGTAAAAAATGGAAAAGCTCTCAGGCAAAGCCAACATGCCTGGTTTGTGCTGCACGTGAAGATATCTGAGCACTTGTGACTCCTGCTTTGCCCACTTTATAGTTGCAGTTTGGTTACTGGGAAAGCCTCTTCGATGGTTGTTGACAAGATGGAAATTTTGGGAAATGTTCTCAGGAGTAACACACATTATTTTCAGGCCTGGAAGATGCATGGTTGGATAGAGAGAGAGGTTGGGTTGTGATATGCTTACGATAGAAATGTCAGCTGAGCCTGTAGAGAGCTCTAAGATGAGGATAAGCCTTTCCTGTTGTCCTTACTTGGAACAAGGAGCTGAGATCTTATGCCCCAACACTGACTAGTCATTGAATGTAGGCTGCTTTCAGGAAGTAAGTGTGATCTTGGGGGAGGTGCTCTCTTCAGCAGAAGGCAAGACCTCTTAGTTTATAGCTATAAACATCCTGGTGCCTGAAGGAATGAGTATTTCAGTTCCAGACAAAGAAATCTGAGCAGCAAATCACACCATCCTGTATTTTCATTGAAGTAGCATTTCATAACCAGTAACAACTGTCTTCCCTTAAAGTATAGTTGAAATTTAAAGTTGGTGACTTCCTTCTGACTTGTCAAGGAGTGGGCATTCGAAATCTTTTCCTCTATGGTTACAGCTTCCAAATTATTGGCTATATAGATACCTACTTTTTTAGATAAATGAGATCTCCATCACAGTTAACTCTGTAAGTTATTGAAAACCAGTTTGATGATGATGATCATCCCGTGTACACCTTCCATAAGCTTAAGGACTTATTGTAGGATTAATCATCAGAGCAGTATCTGCAATCTATAGTGCATTTCTTCGTCTTTTCTTTCTTTGGAAAAATCCCACTCTTTGCCGCAAAATGAACTTCATTGTCAATTTGATAAGAATATTTCTTCCTGGTGCACTAGTAAATGTTTAACAGTCAGTTCTGTGAACAGAAATAAAATAACCCTGATTTGTGGTGTTTGTCAATTACTGTAGTATAAATACACTGTGGCTGATACCAGGCTACCAACATGATATCATGGAATTGGAAGAAATAGTAGAAATCATATACACCTTCTCCAGAACACTCATTCTTCCCAAAACTTTCACCTCAATAATTATATCCACTGGTATATCAACATGATGGTGATATGATCCATTCCAGGTACAGACAAAAATAAAATAAAACAACAAAAAACTTACTAAATGTCATATAGTTGTATAAGCTTGTGCTGGCAATTCTTAAACATCATTAGTGATAAAGTACTTCTCCCCCACTGGGATGAATCATACCTATCCTCACCCCATTTTTGGACACTGGTGTATCCTCTGGTAGGCATTAATAACTATGTTATAATGCAAATATATTATCTTGTTATATTTCTATTATTTTCTAACCCAATAAGACTATGAGTTCTTTAGGGTTACATATTTGGGTATAGAATACCTCGCCAAAATGCTTGGTGTATGGTAGATGCTCAATACAGGTGCACTAACTTGTTAGTTGAAATGGCAGGTACAACCTGATTAACTGAATCAGAATCGTGAATTCAGATAGTAAGAGTAAAAAATTAAGTTCACTAAGTTTCTAATGACAGTATGTTTTGCCTAAGACTGTGATTTGCACTGTGGAATGAACCACATAGACTCCAGAGTATGTCTTTTTTTTTTTTTTTTTTTTTGTGGAAGACGGTGTGGCGATGAGTATGTCTTTTCTTAAAGGCAATAGAGGCTTGCAGTGAATAAAATGCACTGAGAGAGGCCCATAAAACAATATTCATAAGTACAAAGAAAGGAGAGATTAATGCCATTGTCAGGGGATCTGTTCAAGTTCACTGGAAGGCAGAGTTTTTAGCAATTTTGTAAAGGTTGAACATGTCTTTAGGAGGTAGCAATAAGAGAAAAGTCCAGAAAAAAGGGTATGATGCAGTGGAGAAGTGTGCAGTCACCTTGTGCTGAACTTAACAGGTCAAGAACTCCGTCTATGAATAACGGTGGAAATGTGTGGAGTCACAGGTACAACTCTGTAAGGGCATCAGCCTGTACCAGCTATCATTGCATACCAGGCTATGTATGGGCTTTGTCCTTGTGAATCTGGTAGAAGTTAGTCATCAGGTCTCAGGAGTTCAGCAACCAACCGTCATGAGCTGTAGTTTTAGTCTGCAGCTCTACCCTGAGAGCAGCCCAGAGACCAAATAGGAATATATCAAACATTATCCCAGAGAGAAGGCTCAGTCAAGGACCTGCAGCTGGGACTTGCATATCTTAATTGCCTTGTTCCTGGGGAAGTTACCCAATAGCTACTGAAATACAAGATGGAATATATCCCCTCTCTACCATAGCTAAAGGATTGATCACAAAAACAAAAGTGCAATTACAGAAAAATTATCCTTGGGTTATGACCACATTTCATGAGTATCTTATTGCCACCACGACTCACGATTTCAATTCTCAGGACTGGGTATCTCTGCTGAAGCCAAATTTAAATTCTTAATGGGAGAAGCTACACTTTACAGGCATGTGTCGATGCAAAGTGAGCAGATTTGGGTTTAACGCCTTTGCACTGAGTGCAATTATGTGCTGGGAGGGGACTGATAAGATAGCCTGTGTAACCATACTGTGCTAATTATGTGTAATATTTTCATTTTTACTTCTGATCAACTGCAAAAGTAGATTGAAGGTTATCATTAAGTTTGCATTTGAAAAATGATGATTTTTTTATACCAGGAGTTTAATATCTGAGTTTTTGTTTAAAGGAAACATTGTCCATGCCTTTGAAAGTCAGGGTCATGTTAAAATTACTAATTCTCATAGCATATATTTTTCTGAACACTTTTGAAAATAAAAATATCTTTATCCTGTCCTTTGCATAATGTCCAGATTGAGTGTACCTCTGGGGAAATGTTGCAAGAGACTCAAATCAATACCAGTCTCCCTTGTCACTGTTTCTCTGTATACTGTGGACGAGTTGCTCAACCTTACTCAAACTCAATTTTTCTCAACAAAATTTCCTATCACCATATAGGAGGGAGACTGGGTTACCTTTATTTTTATTATTAAAAGGAAGCATTGAGTCTAACAGATATGAAACGTTTCTGCATATGCCTAAGAACTTATAAAGCTCATAGGATAAGAATTCTTGGCAATCCAAATAATCTCACCTTGTCTCTGTTATAATTCTGATCTCGCCTCATAACTTTTGTCCTTTGTACTCTTTAAAAAGATCTAAGAGAGCTGAAGATTACGGTCTTGCTGCCAAATATAACACTGATCTTCTCATTTTTATTTTTAAAGAAAACTGTAATCTGTAGAGTCAAAGAACCAGTGTGCTTATGATCAAAGTCTATTAAATAATAATCCATGCATAATTGCAGCCGAGTTACTAAGGAAAGCCGTAAGGATGATCTCACTGGTGCAGCCAATACCCCAGTAATTCCTATGGGCAATATGGATGTCTGGGTGACAATTCCTTTCTTCCTAACTTTCTCACCTTGCCCAACTGGGATGACCAAGGAAGGCACCTGTGAAGAGGTGGCATCTTTAGAATTGATTTGGGAAGAGCATTCCAGGTAAGACAGATGCTATATATAAAAACAGGAAAATGTAAAATTTGTTTCATAAAGAGCAACTAGTTGCATTTGATATAAAGTAGACGATTCCAATAGATAAAGGAAATTAGAAAAGTTTTCTCAGCTCCAACTTTAGAGAGCCTTCTGTGTCATGCTAAGAGGATGGAGTGAACCACATTCCACAAAGAACAAACTGTATTTTGTTAGTTCATTCCTTCTTACAAAAAATATCCACCAGGTACCTAATCTGTACTACCTTAAAGGTAACTTTTGAAAAAAAAAGCTTAATAATGCCTAGTCCAGAAGCATATCTGGATGGACTGAAGGAGAATGAGACTGCAGGGCATAAGAGAAGGCAAGTTAGGATGCAGCTGGGATGGTCCAGATGAGAGAGAGCACTGTCTTAAGGGTCTGGCTCATAACAGGAGGAAATAATCCTTGAGACCAAAGAGAAAAGTGTAGCCTCAAGAAATATTATGTGTTTGTCATCTTAGTGGTTGCTTTAGAATTAATCTTTAACTTATCACAGTTTGCTTTAAATAATATTATAGCACTTCACATATAGTATAAGAACCTTACAATAGAACACTTTCATTTTCTTCTTTCCCAGTCTTTGCACTACAGCTCTTCTGGGTTTTAGTTTATCGTATGTTGTAAACTCCACATTACATTGCTATTATTTTTACTTTAAACAATCAATTTCCCTTCTAAGATAGAAAAAAGCATATTTTTCCACATATCTGCCATTTTCTGGGCTCTTCGTTCCTTTGTGTAGATTCATACTTCCATCGAACATTATTTTTCTTTTGGCTGAAGGATTATTGAACATTTCTTACAGTGAGGTTCTGCTGGAGATGAATTCTTTTGCCTTTTGTATATACATCTGAACAAGTCTTACTTTTGCCTTCAATATTAGGAGATATCTTCACTGGATACAGAATTCTGAGTTGACACATTTTATTTTTCTTTGAACATTTCAAAGATTCACTCCACTATCTTCTGACTTGCATTGTTGCTAACAAGACATCTGCTGTCAGCCTTCTCTTTTCCTCTATGTGTCATGCATCTTTTACCCTCTAGCTGCTCTCAAGAATTTATTTTGATTACTGGATTTGAGCAATTCGATTATGATAAGAAATATTTTGAGGGGAGAATCAAGGGAACATTGAAATAGATAAGATGTGAGTACTGGGAACAAAGGTTAATGGTGAGACTACACAGCTTAATGTAAACAAGTCATTTCTTATTTGAGCCCAATAATTACAGTTTCTTCAGGTACAGGACAAATATCATGACAGAATGTACTTTAAAAGAAAAATAATAGCTAACACTTGAAGAGTGCTATATATACATATGTATGTGGGTATGTATATATATGTGTGTGTGGGTGTGTGTTTTTACAAAGTAGGTGCTCTTTAAATGTTAACTATTATATAAATGTACACACACACATGTTATACTTACAACAACCCTATGATGTAGGTAGTATTATAATCCTCATTTTACACATTTTTTTTTAAGATGGAGTTTTGCTTTTGTTGCCCAGGCTGGAGTGCAATGACAATTTCAGCTCATTGCAACCTCCGCCTCCTCGGTTCTAGTGATTCTCCTGCCTCAGCCTCCCAAGTACCTGGGATTACAGGCACCTGCCACCATGTGTGGCTAATTTTTGTGTTTTTAGTAGAGACAGAGTTTTGCCCTGTTGGCTAGGCTGGTCTTGAATTCCTGACCTCAGGTGATCCGCTCACCTTGGCCTCCCAAAGTGCTGGTATTACAGGTGTCAGCCACAGCACCCAACCTACTCATATTACTTCTAATCCTTAACGTACCAGCCCATGCTTGTTTCTTAATCCATGTTTCTTTTAACTTTGAATCATTATTTGCCAATTACTTAACCTACCTCTGTCTCAGTTTGTTCATTTGCATCATGAAGCTAATAATAGTAGCTACCAAAATGCTGTTTTGAGTATTAAATGAGATAATTCATTTGTAAAGTGCTCAGCATAGTGCCCAATTCAGGGAGAGCACTCAGTAAGAGTGAGGAGGTGGTACGGTTATCTGTTGTTTTATGCTTCCTTCTTCCTGGGAGTTCCTACTTGATTCATTCGAAGCATCCACACTGTCCTACAAAGCCAAGTGAGCATGCAGCCTACTGCCCTCATCATGCAGTCACAATCTCTGTTTCTGCTAACAGTCGGTAAACACAATTTAGCATCTCAGTGGGTTTCATTGCTCCGCATAGGCTCATTTAGACTTTTCAACTAGATTAACTCATCACTCATTCAATTCATATGTTGTCTGAGCACACCACCAGGTGCCAAGGACTGTTCTGGTTTACTAGGGTTAGAAAGGTAAATAAGAAAGATGAACATTAAATCCCTGCCTCATGGATCTTATGTATGAGGGTGGGGGAGACAAAAATAATATGAATAAGAGAAATATGTGGTATGAGAGATGAAAACAAGGGACATAGATACAAATGAAGGACAGGAGGGAATAGAAAGTGTTGGGGGTATCACACATTTTGGATATTGAGGTCAAGGAAGACTTCACTGTGTGAGCAGGATTGTCTCACCCATTTCAGAGGAGAGGAAATTGATGCTCAGAGAAGGGTGGTGAATTTTTTCATTTCACGCAGCATTGGTTTAGAGACAAGATAGAAACCAAGATTGTCCAGCTTATACTGTAAGACATATTTCTACAGTGGGCAGAAGCTGAATCCTATTTGTGCCCCTTGGAGGAAAGCAATGGTCCTGCAGTCCTCATCACCACTTCCCATGTCTGAAACTGCCTTTGCCTACCTCCTCTCAGTTCTTCTCCCCTTCATAACCTACTCTTGCTGTATCTAAAAAGCTTTCATAATCCAATGGCATAAGAATTTAGGGCTAGCTCAAGCCAGTTGAGTAGCAGCAGGGGTAGGATAGACTCAACCATATCTTCATGCAAGTTAGAAACAGCCATACCCTTAGGGCATACGATGGCAGCTCCCATGGGCATATGGCTGCAGAATACAGGGTAAATTTCAGCTCTCACCCACTTCCTGCAAGGACTTTTGTGCAGCATATAACCTTTACCACCATAAATGGAGGCTTGACACCTCCCCTGATGCATTTCTGTATTGCACACATCATTCAAGTAGTGAAAGTCGTGTAATAGGTACTCAGTGAATCATGGATGATTGAATTCTTTCTCATTTTTCATTTCCTATATGATAGAGATCCTTTATATTTCAGTTCATGGTAAAGGACAAAAGTTATTTGTCAAATATTGATTGAGCACCTACTATATGCCAGGCACTGGTCTAGGCACAGGGGGTACAGCTGTGGAAAATGGACAAAAATCCCTGCATTTATGGGGTTTACATTTATAATATACATTTATATATCATTTGGCTCTTCTTAATGGAAGAGCCAAATGATAAATAGGTGTGTATATATACATACATGCACATATACTATATACTGTATGTATATAGTCTTATATATACTATATACTGTATGTATATATACTTATATATACATATACACATACACATATATATGTGTATTATATATAGTATATTGTATATATGCTTATATACTATATATGTGTAATATATATAGTACATCATATATATGCTTATATACTATATGTGTATCATATAGAGTAATATATATATATTTAGTATGTTAGATTGTTATATTGCCAAAAAAAGAAGTAAAATAAAACACAGGAAGGGGAATAAAGTTTTAAGGTTGTTTTAGAAACACTGGGTAGAGGCTGGGCATGGTGGCTAACACCTGTAATCCCAGCACTTTGGGAAGACTGAGTCTGGTGGAATCACCTGAGGTCAGGAGTTTGAGACTAGCCTGGCCAACATGGCAAAACCCCATGTCTACTAAAAATGCAAAAATTAACTGGGAGTGGTGGTGCATGCCTGTAATCCAAGCTACTGTGGAGGCTGAGGTAGGATAATCAATTGAACCGGGGGAGGAAGAGGTTGCAGTAAGCTGAGATCATGCCCCTGTGAGACAGGGGGACAGCCTGGGAGAGAGAGTGAGACTCCATCTCAAGTTAAAAAAAAAAGTTGAGGGGGAAATACAGGGTAGAGTGGCCAGGACAGGGTTCACAGATTGGGTGACTTTTGAGGAAAGGTCTGAGTAAAGTGAAAGAACTACTATGGGAGACAGAAGAAAGGCCCTGGAGGTGTTCACATCCTAATCCTTGGAACCTGTGAATATGTTACTTTATATGGCAAAATTGACTTTGCAAATGTGATTAAGTTAAGGATTTTGAGATTTGGAGGTTATCCTGTACTATCTTGATGGGCCCAGTGGTATCACAAGGATCCTTATGAGCGGGAGGTAGTGGGTCAAGCCAGAAAGGGATTTGAAGATGCTACACTGCTGACTTTGAAGATGGAGGAAGGGTCCATGGGCCAAGGAATGCAGGCAGCCTTTTACAGCTGGGGAAGGCAAGGATACATTCTCTTGTATCCTTCCAGAAGGAACACAGTTCTGACGACACCTTGATTTTAGCCCAGGGAGATCTATTTGGGACATCCGACCCCAGAAATGTGAGATAATAAATGTGTGTTGTTTTAAGTCACTAAGTTTGTTATGACTTATTATAGCAGCCATTGGAAACTAATACAGCAACTATGTGCTGTCTGGCAGAAGACATACTCAGGCAGGGACACGCAGCAAGTCTGTAGGCACTAAGGTGGGAATGGGTCTGCTGTGCTCCAGGACGCCAGTGTGACTGGACTGAGCCAGAGTGAGTCAGGGGAGCTTGCAGACACAGGGGCAGAGTGCAGATGACATGAGATTGCATGACACGCTGTAACCCAGAACAGGGACACTGGCTTCACCCCAAGTGCTAGGAGATCCCATTGGAAGCTATGAAGCAGAGGAGGGACATCACCCAGTTCATGTCTAAACAGGCCCACTCTGCCCGCCCTGGGGAGGGGTGTAGGCAGAGGATGTAGGGGCATAGTCAGAAGCTGTGGAGCAGTTAGAAGGATTGTGCTATGATCCAGGAAAAGATTATTTTGGCTTGGACCAAGGTGGTAGAAGTTGGATAAGGGTAAGAGGGCGAGAAACAGTTACATTATGAATGTATTTTGAAGATGGAACTCATTAACCAGAAAAGGATAAATTTGATACATGTAAGTTGAAGAGATAGTGAATAAAATTCCTATGTGAATTAATTTTTTTTTTTTTTGAGACAGAGTCCAGCTCTGTCACCCAGGCTGGAGTGCAGTGGCGCAATCTCAGCTCACTGCAGGTTCCGCCTCCCCAGTTCAAGTGATTGTCCTGCCTGAGCCTCCTGAATAGCTGGGATTACAGGCATGCGCCACCACGCACAGCTAATTTTTGTATTTTTAGAGATGAGGTTTCACCATGTTGGCCAGGCTGGTTTCGAACTCCTGACCTCAAGTGGTCCACCCACTTTGGCCTCCCAAAGTTTTGGGATTACAAGCGTGAGCCTCTACACCTGGCTGATTAAACTTTTAATGTGGAAAGACTGCACATGCAGTCTTTGGAGATAAGAGGTAGAGTTGGTGATGGTCCAGGGTCTGAATAGAATGCCCTGGGCTCACATCCTGGCTTCTCCACTTCCCAGAAGTATGTCTGTCCTTGAACAGAGTGTTTAACCTTCCTGTGCCTCACTTGCCTCGTCTGTAGTATGGGGTACATCACAGAAATTGTGTATCAAAGGGGGGGAAATGTTTGCAAGACCTAGCGTCTAATTCACAGTAAGTGCTTAAAAAAAATGCACACAGTACAGTGCTCTCTCATCATCTAGAATGCCTTGATTTTTAAAGATATTTTCCTATGGTAAAACAGTCGAAGAGTTCAATATGGAGAAGGATTTGATAACAAATGAAATAAAAAAATTGCTCCTTTCCTGTGGCATAAGTTCACGGTATAGCTGGGCTGCTGACAAATTTCTCTTGGTCCCATAATAGATTTTCATAGCTTCATTATCAAATAGTTGCTGTATTTACCAATGCTGTCTTTGAAAAAGGAGACTGATCCTTCTGTCTTTTAAAGAAGAATGAGTATTACACGACCATTGAATATTAATAACACTCTCTCCTCTTTTTAAAGCTGTTGTTATTTTACCATGCTAACATCAAAACCACTGGGTCCAGGGGGAAACTCAGATGTGGGAGAATATCAAATGTGGTACTTCTCCTTCTTTTTCCTGGTAGATCTGACACACCTTTGAACTTTCAAAGAATGCAATCATCAGTGACGTGGTGAGACATTTCGTACATTATTGTGAAGAACTTATTAATATAAACTGCATGGTGTGGAATAGAGGTTGGGGCTGAATTAAAATGTGAGGCTCTGAAATTCAACAGAAAACACAGAGTGGAGAGAGGAGAGAGCCCGGTGAAAGACACTTTGCTGATTCGGGACTTCACTAAAGAGAGCCACATAAAAGAGAGATTATTGTTTAAGTAGGTTAAGGTAACCCTCGTGTCTTAATTAAAATGTCTTTAGCAAAAAAGGAAGAATACTTGAGGTTTGGGGAAGGCGTCAATGAAAGAGAAGAAATGTGCAGGGGGAGAAAAGAGTGTAATTTAGGTTAAATATTGTGAATACCTCCCTAAGCAGGATAATCTTGAATTTCAATCATACAAGATATTTAAGAATTGGTTGAACAAAGGGGCAATTGACTTTGGCGGTTAGCATGAGGCAGAGAGCTTTCTAATTTTAGAGTTTGCAGCCATAACATTAAGAGGCTAAGGAACAAAAACAAAGCATGTAGATAAAACCAGGAGAAATAAGGATTTGAAAAATGGACCAAGTTGATTGAGTTCCAGCCTGAGTGCTTCCTTTTTGTGAATTCAAGGACAGTGCTCTGCATCTTCTCCCTCTGTCATTTTATCTGAGAAAAGAACGTGCCATTCTTTTTTTCTCTCTCTCTCTCTTTGGCATTCCTTTTTTAGCATTTTGAGTCCTGAGGAACACGTGCAGGATGTGCAGGGTTGTTACATAGGTAAATGTGTGCCATGGTGGTTTGCTACACCTATCAACCCACCACCTAGGTATTAAGCCCAGCGTGCATTAGCTGTTTTAAGGAGAGGATTGATTTCACCCTTGTTGGAAAACTCAGTTGGGGGCTGGCTTTCCCCAGGATCACCTTAAGATTCTACTTGAGAACCTGAGTGTTTGTAAGAATGAAAAAGTAAAGAGACACCTGGTTTTGTGTTTGATACAAAGTCAAACACGGTTTTTCTCTGAGTCTGTCCTGGAATAAGCCAGTGACATCTACCATTGTCTGCATGTCCCCTGGAACCTCGGCATGTGATGTGAAGCCTCAGCACAGGGTGGCTGCACCATCCACATCAACAGCCAGCACTGGCTCCTGCCAGTTAACCAGGCAATCCAGCTGCCAGGGAGAGGAGAACTGTGTCCCTTCCAATCTGATGATCAAATGCATCAGGTGTTAGGTAAAATCCCAAGGCTATTCTCTTCTCTGGGGTCACCCTCAGGAGAGGGAAACTCAAAAAACTCCTTTGGGAAAAAGAAAAAAGAGCTTGCCATGTGATATTACATAACATGTATTAAATAGATACTACTTATTAAAGTTTAAAAAATAAAGCTTGTATTTGCATGGTAATGGGACCTGGCAGATGAAACCTGAAGTTGATAGAAACTACCCCAAAACCATCGTCTAACCTGTACTGAAGAATGACACGCATAATGTACAGCAGGCACCATTGTCATGTGTGTGTATGTCTGTGTGTATCTGTATGTTATCAGGCAGGTAGTGAAGACCAGGAGGGAGAAAGGAGTGGGTCAGCGAAGATGGTATCCCAGTTAGAGAAATGGCACAGTGAAAGCGTGAGGTCACGATAGAGTGTGGCGTGTTTGGGCAACACAGATGCGGTTGGAACCACACAAGTTGTGATCAGAGAGATATTTTGGAACAATGTGAGGATGTCCTGCCTTCACAAGATTAAATCTGTTTCCAGTGATGATTTTATTCCAGTGATTGGTGATTTGTCAATAGGTTACAGGACTTTTAAAATGTTGATAACCTTTGATCCAGTAATACCACTTTTGCTAATCTATTCTAAGGAATCCTCGTTAGGGAAAAACAAGCAAGCAAATGAACCTCTACCCACAACGTCACTTTGTTTGCCTTTTATTGATAGTAAGAAACAATTGGAAGCACTTAACATACAAGCAGGCCGGGTGCGGTGGCTCACTCCTGTAATCCCAGCACTTTGGGAGCCTGAGGGGGGCGGATCACAAGGTCAGGAGTTCGAGACCAGCCTGGCCAACATGGTGAAACCCTGTCTCTACTAAAGATACAAAAAATTAGCTGGGCGTAGTGGTGCACACCTATAATCTCAGCTACTCGGGAGGCTACGGCAGGAGAATAGCTTGAACCTGGGAGGTAGAGGTTGCAGTGAGCCGAGATTGCACCGTTGCACTCCAGCCTGGGCGACAGGGTAAGACACATCTAAAAAAAAAAAAATATATATATATATATATATGCAAGCATATCAAGGGAATGATTTACTGCATGTTGATATATCCACAGGATGTATTGTGCAGCAACTAAAATTGTATTTACAGAATCTGTGACGTGGGAGAAAAGAAAACTTGGGAAGTATCATTAGGTTCAAAAGCCAAAATGCAAAATTGGTCAGCCCCTTCTGTTTCAACTTAAGCAAAAAGTGTATTACAACCTGAAAGGAAGTGTACTAAAATACTATTCTGATGGTCTGATAAAGGATTGTAAATAAATATACTTTCTTCTGTGTTTTAATATATTTTTTAGCATTTCTCTGATGAACCTATTCTATGTGAATTTTTTTTTAAGTTAATCTGGTGTGGCAGTATAAGTCCAATATATAGCCCATCCCTCCTACCGAATGCTAAGCTAAAACTCTGGGCAGACCCACACTCAAGTGCATGCATGTACATACCCCACACGGACACACACACACACAAACGCAACTGAAAACTGTGAAGAGCAAAACGAAGCAGTTGGATAGATGGACTGAGGGGAGTCAGAACTTGGAGAAGTGATTTCACTGGGGAGAGTTTCCCACGTGATGTTTTTCTTCTTTGGTTTTGCCCTGGGACTGGGTTCTGGTCATACTGCAGGGGGCTGGCCAGGCAGGTAGCTAAGACTCCCATCGAAATTGCAACTTTCTGGCCAGAGAGACCAGGAAAAGGGAACCCTATGGGGAAATCTTGAAAAAGAAAGAGTTTGTTGCTGGTGGTGGTGGTGATTCTCTCCTCAGCTAGTATAGTTTGGTACATAATAGGTGCTCAATAAATATTTATTGAATAAATTAATTAAATTTTTGAGAAAAATAATCGACCTTGGAGATTGACATACTATCTCCCAGGAAGACCAATGCAACCAACCTTCTTTCCAGTACAGGACAAGTTCTGTTTCTCCACTAGACACCAGAGGAAGTAGTCTGCATTTAGGAGCTTTTCATCCAAAAAATAGGGAAACTCCTGTGTTTACACACTAGAGTCTTCTTCAGTGCAATGAGCATTCACAATGTGACAGGGTGAGGAACTGAAAACAAGTAAAGAAACAGCTGAATTCTCTCTCTCACTCACTGTGTATGGATTCTGGGGCATTTGCTTATTGAGTGAAATTGTAGGTGGGTTTTTGTTTTTGTTTTTCCGACAGTTACATAATTCATTCTCTCTCCTCTGACTCTATGTTCCTCTTTTTATCTTTTTCTCTTCCTTCATTCCCCGAGTGTGTAGTTAAGGCCATGGCTGTGAAATATCAACAAGATACACCTCCAGTATACACTGTGCTTGTGGCAATGGAGGAGGCAAAGGAACACAAAGGAAGGACCCTTGGGCGATAAAGCCAACTCTGTCCATGCCTCACCTGTGTATCTTTGTGTTGCGGAACTTTCTTCTTAGTTGAGCTAAAACTGAGTCTTGTCACACAACCAGGAAAGACTGGGCTCATAGACACATAGACTGGTGAGAAGAGAATTTATTGGGCAAAAAGGAAAAATAACTCTCAGCAAGTCAAGAGAGAGTGCTGCCTGCAGGTCTCCTGCTTCACAGATTGAATCTCAGGTTACCACCCAGAAACAAGAGAGGGCAGGATCCACCCCCTCCTCCCAGTGCGCAGGTGGGCATTATTCAGAAAGAATCGGTCAGGAAAAGGGTGGGCTTCATCCAGGACCAGCTGTCTGGTTTTCAGCCTTCAGGCTATTTTAGGCTTGAAGGCAGGGTTTTGCTGGGGACTCTTGGCTGTCTCCTGTGTCTATCATTTGGGCTTTTCCATTAGAACACATCAGTACAGTGTCTGCATTTCTTTGCCTTATCACAAGACCAGAGAATGCATACCCTTCCTTAGGAGAGTCCTCAGTAAATGACTGATGGGAACTGGGATAGAAATCTGCCAGCTCCCTTGTGCCTCCGAGTCACAGGTTCTGCTCTGCCTCCTGGAATTCTCCAGTGGGAATATGCTTGTTAATGCTTTCCTCATCAGCTGCCTTCCCCTCCCTGCCTCACTTCCTCATTCTCCTACCTGCGTTTCCTGGGGTGAGCCACCAAATAAAGTACTTGCTGTCAAATCCTCATCTCAGGGTCTGCTCCTGGGGAGCACAGGCTAAGAGTACTGAGGTCCTGCTTGTTGTGATTCTGCTGTTCAGTGGGCTCACGTACCAAAAGGAAACCAGAAGTCACGAAGATCCCTCAGGTGGCCTCGAGTAAAGCAGGGAAAAGATGAGGATCATCGCAAGGAATGAGGTCATAGAGAGGGAAGGGATGGATTCCTGGGAAATTTTCTCAGGTGGAATCTACAGGACTTGGCAACCTCTTGTGGGTGCAGTATGGTGTAAACCAAAGAAGCCGTTCATATGATGCAGACATCTGACCCCCCAACAGCTGAGCACAGGGAGGCAGGAACTCCCTGGCTTTGGAAGGAATAAGTGGGAAGGGCAGGATTTTCATTATTATTATTATTATTATTATTGAGAGGAGTCTCGCTCTGTCATCCAGGCTGGAGTGCAGTGGCACGATCTCGGCTCACTGTAACCTCTGCCTCCTTGGTTCAAGTGATTCTCTTGTCTCAGCCCCCTGAGTAGCTGGGATTACAGGTGCAGGCCACCATACCCAGCTAATTTTTGTACTTTTAGTAGAGATGGGGTTTCACCATGTTGCTCAGGCTGGTCTCAAACTCCCGACCTTGTGATCCACCCACCTCAGCCTCTCAAAGTGCTGGGATTACAGGCATGAGCCCCACACCTGCCCAGGATTTTCAATTACGTTTAGAACATGTTGAGTTTTAGGTGCCTATGGATAGTCATGTATCACTTATGTTGGTCAGTGCCACGGGGAAGGCACAAGTCAAACACCCAATAAATACCTACTGAATTGAAAAGAAATTTTTTATTTCCAAGTGCAGGTTTTCTAACAGGGACTGTCTTAAAGGCCAGCCAGACATTTATGAGCTCAAGCAGATGAGAAAATCATGGTAGCTGGATCATGTGCCCTCACATCTAGAGCTCAAATTAACACAGCTGTGGAGACAGGAGTACATATGTGTATTAGAAAAGCAAGCCCATCTGCAGAGCGCTGTAAGATGCCTCCAGGTGATCATGAGTAACTGTTTAACATGAATCTTTTATCAGTGCCAGAGCAGATAGAGGGAAACTGTATCCATTATAGTCTCAATGCCCTCACACGTGGTTGAATGATCTTCCAACTAAAGAATCTAAACGTGTTTAAAACATTTTCACCTCCAGTGGAACTAGCAAGTCTTGATTTGTGTTGTTATTACTCCTGATTCATGAAATATCTCAGAGGCAATTGCATCTTGGAAGTCTGCTTTGGCAAATTTTCATCGGAGCGTATGTTTTTGTTTTATTTTTTAGCTAGCCGTTCAAACAAGGGGAAGTTGACATTTTAGAGCAAGTGGTAGAATCTGTGGGGTGATTTTCTGTTGCTGTTTCGTTTTTAGTTTCAACTTTTCAAATATGGACCTGGATTAAGTCTAATAAGTAGCAGAAAACAAAGCCCGTTTAAGTAAATGTGTTTTCAGAATGGTCTCTTAGCTCCGACAGGGATAGCTCAAAGGCAAGGACAGATCCCAGGCTTTTGCTTAAAACCGACTTCTTATGGTCTTGAGGACCCCAAATAATCCCTTGTAGATGGATGAGGTGTGGGTTCTCCTGCCCTCCATTCTCTTCCAGAGCTTCTTAAAGCCTTACCCTCTGCTCCAGCAACTCTGGTCTTTGGTCGTCTTCTGCCTCTAAGCTTTTTCTCATACCATTCCCCCAAGCTTGTAACATCCTCCCCTCCCTGACTGCCTCTACCTGAATGAATACCACATATCTGCCAGATCTTAGCTTACCAGTCATTTCTTCCAGAAAGCAATGGCCTCCTGCTGAGTGGTCCAAGGGGGTGACTTAGGTTGTCTATTTTATTTTTTTAACATGCCAATTAAACACGTTTGAAACACTCTTCCCTTTCAATCACACTGCTTACCCTAGGTCCCTACTATACAGAAATTTGAAGATCTCACGTTCTGATCATTCCATCAACTGTCCCTTCTTTAAAATACTCAAGAGGCACTTATGATGTTTAATTGGCTTGTCTTTCTTTCAAAATGAAAAGCTACAGGGTAGCTTGTGTTAACTACACAACAGCTGGTTTTGGTCACTTGGCAGGTGACAGTCCAGTGACCACGACCAAGAAGGATTTTACAAGGGATTTTACGATTTGCAGTGAGGAAGTACACTGGGTTACTTCCCAAAGCGGTGCCTCCCAAACACATATGAAAACAGGGCTTTTACTGGGCAGGCAAGCTGAGTCACTGTTATGTACAGATGGAGTAAAGGCGGCGCATACTCAGTCACTGATCATGCTTCTACATACTTCTTCATAATGACTATACATTACTAATTCACGTGTAGGCAGTGGTGAATAAGCTCCTCTATGGTCATAGTTTGTAGTTTGGTAATATGGAGAGAGAAGCACAGTTCATCTCCAGCTCAGACATTTCTGGATCCAACCGGCTTTGGTTTTGCCACGGCTGGGCTTCTTCCTGAAACTTTTTGAAACAACGAAAACCAAGGTGCAAGTGAAACAAGGGGCTTCGTCTTCATAGTGCATACCCAAAACCCTGGGACCCTGGGTTACGCTTGGACCTTTCCTGTTTTTTTGTTATTCAGCAATGACCACAATGCCTGTTCCATGGAAAGTGTTCAATAAATATCTGTTGGCTGCATAAAGTAATGCCTAAATGTATGTATTAGGTTGGTGCAAAAGTCATGGTGGACTTTGCCATTACTTTTGATGGCAAAATTAGAAATGACAAGGAATGAAATTTGCCTTCAATGTGCTTACAGTCTTGGGAGGGACAGAGTAAAAAATCCCCAACTTCTACTGAGGCAATATCACTGGATAGTGCCATGATAGAAGCATGTCCAGTGTGGGTGGGAATCTAGAGGGAAAATAAGGTGATTGCACTTAAAGTAGTGAGTCAGGGAAGACTTCTTGGGAGAGGTGACATTTAGGCTAAAGCATAAATAATGTGGATGTGCTAGCCAAATGGAGGAAGCAAAGATGGACCATGAGTGAAGGCATGATGTGTTTGAGGATTTGCAAATTGATCATGAGGTTGGAGTGCAGATCACATGAGAGAGAGCTGCTGACTGTTCAGGAGAGCAGACCGTGGTGTACTAGGACAACTAGAGTCTCCAGTACAGCAAGTGAATGGCTTCACATAAGGGAGTGTCATAATGACATTTATGTGTTGTTAATGTAAATTTTCAGTGCTGCAAAAGAACTATGCCACTCAAATACAAATTTTCTCTCAGCAAGGCAACTTTACTTTCTGGAGAAATGGTACACTCACCAGCAGTTTGTCACGAGAGTACACCGAAAAAGGAGGCAGGGCGACTTCTATCTAACACATCCACCCTGCTGCTATGTCCTGATTCCATTGGCTGGAATTGGACCTCACAGTCTAGGCTGCACCTGGTTGGCTAACAACTTAAAACTTTCCTAAATAGGTAAAGGCAAAGGAGAAGAAAGGAAAAACGGAAGTCACTTGAGGAATGCTTAGAGAGGCAAAACTACTTCCAAATAAGGAAGCGGAATAAGGTATGATCTAAGACTTGCCTGGGCTTGTCCAGGCATGTCAGGGCAAATATCTAGGTTAACGTGTAAGAACTAAGAACGGTGGATACACTTATTTCTTTATTATGACTAACAGCTACTCAGGAGTATTAGCAAAGGGTCTAGAGTAAATGAACTATTAAAGAAGCTATTATTTATAATGAACTAAGAGGAAAGCTTTGAAGAGGAACTTTTATTTATTTTTATTGCCTACATGTTTGGTGAGAGCACTTAGGCGGTGGATTGGAGAATGGAGGGACGCAGGGAAGCATTGCTGTAGCCCGTGATGAAAACCTAGGATCATATCAATCGATCATCGTCACTTGACTTCAACAAGAATTCATAAAAACAATCCTTCTCTCTATTTTATAGTTTCATAATTTCATGGAATATCAAAAACCTTAAGAGAACGAGAAATAAAAATAAGCTATGTACTTCTCCCTGACTGAGCACTCAGTCTTGTTTTACTGTATCTCATGTATGTTAAATACATATTTAGGTCTAAGCTACTATATCAGGAAGTGAATAACTCTTATTCCTTAAATATTAATATGTGTGGCTGGGTATGGTGGCTGAGGCCTGTAATCCCAGTACTTTGGGAGATCAAGGCGAGCAGATCACAAGGTCAAGAGATCAAGACTATTCTGGCCAACATGGTAAAACCCTATATCTACTAAAAATATAAAAATTAGCCAGCCTTCATGGCCCACGCCTGTAGTCCCAGCTAGTCAGGAGGCTGAGGCAGGAGAATCACTTGAACCCAGGGGGTGGAGGTTGCAGCGAGCTGAGATCCCACCACTGCACTCCAGCCTGGCAACAGAGCAAGACTCTGTCTCAAAAAAAAAAAAAAAAAAAAAAAAGGGTTCAATATGTGCACAAATTTTCTCATACACACATAATTTTAGTAAAACTTTGGAGAAAAAAGTTTCCAGAGTTTTAGGGCTTTGTTCCATTTTTGGAAACAGTAATTTTAGAACTCTCTGCTTTGCTTTACTTATTCATTTTATCTACCTCTCGATTTCCTTCTTGATTTCTGTACCTTTGTGTCTTCGTTAATTAACTTTTTCTTTAATTTATTCATGCATGAAACCAATGTGTATTTGGTCTATGTGTCAGTTAGGGCAGGATAATTACCCTAGCATACCAGCAGTTAACAACCAACCAATCCTGTTGGCAGGGAACTGCACTCTGTGAAGACATTCGGAGATTCAGACTTCACCTGTCTATGGACTCCACCCATTCTGGAGCAAGCAAACAGGATTTGAGAGGGAGGCAGAGACAGAGACACAGAAAGACAGAGAGTTCTTGGTGATTAGAAATTTGTTTCTTTCTGGTGTGTGTATGCACATGTGGTGTTTTTCTATTTGGAGGAGTTAATGTGTTTTTAGGTGTTTGTGGGTTAGGAGTTAGAAAAACTAGCCAAAAAGTAGGTGTAATTAACCCTTTATCTCTTCCTCTTGATGGGTAATGTGGTTGCTTCATTTTTGTTCTTTTCCACATATTATACCAAATACCTTTCTGAGTGTATTGTGTATGTATATTTTGATTATTTCTCTTCACCGTGTTCTTAGAAGTTAAATTATTTAGTCAAAAAATATGAACACTTTAAAGGCTGTCAAACATAGTTACATTGTTTTTCAGTAAAATACCTGTATCTTTATCATTAGCATAATGTATCTATTTACTAGACCTTCATGACCACTGTGCACTTTATTTTTAAAAAATGTTTCTCAGCGGGACGTAGTGGCTCACGCTTCTAATCTCAGCACTTTGGGAGGCCAAGCAGGTGGATCACGCGGTCAAGAGATCGAGACCATCCTGGCCAACATGGTGAAACCCCATCTCTTCTAAAAATACAAAATTTAGCTGGGCGTGATGGTGTGCGCCTGTAGTCCCAGCTACTCGGGAGGCTGAGGCAGGAGAATTGCATGAACCAGGGAGGCAGAGGTTACAGTGAGCCAAGATCATGCCATTGCACTTTAGCCTGGTAACAGAGCAAGTCTCCATCTCAATATATGTGTGTGTGTGTGTGTGTGTGTGTGTATACATACACACACACATATTTATTTCTCAACCTTATAGTCAACATATTAGGCTATTAGGATAATTTCAGGGTATTTTGGGAGGAACTTTAAGACCAACTTATAAATTACAGCACTTATAAAGGAGGAAAACGTGTGGAACCCACATCTGATAACAGATGATTCTGGGAACTGGTGATGTTTGGAGGGCAGTAGTTACAAGGAACACAGAAGCAGGGAGCATGAGACAACACCAGATTGACCTCAGATAACTGACACTATTCAGTGAAGAAGGGATGGACTTCCATGCCACTCCAGAAAACAAAACCAAGACCCCTGAAGTAGATTTTAGTTTAACAAAAGGAAGAATTTTGTGAAGATTTTCAGTAGATTTGGTTACTTCACAAAGCATTGAGCACCCCTGGATGAGAGAATCCAACGAGAGTGGCAGTTTTATTCTTGTTAGAGAGATTTCTCTATTAAAGACCAAGTCAAAGTGGAATCACTGACATCCTGCTCATTCATTTATTAGACACAATCACGGAGCAAATACTCTGAACAGCTACTGTGCTAACTCCATTATCTGGATTACTGAAATTCTTACAATAACCCCATATTTATATCATGCTTTATTTAGTAATATTTTAAGTGCTTTTTAGATACTGCTCTATGCCTGTCTTGTGCTGGGCACCAGGGAATGTAGCAGCAAACCAGGAGGATGTTGAGTCTGCCCTAATGGATCTGGTAGCCTGTGTGGAAGACCAACACTGATGAAACAGTGGCACTGAATGAATTAAAAGCTGAGATACTGCTCTAGGTGAAAAAGGCAAAGTGCAGCCAATCCTCACAGCAAAAGAGAGTGAGAAAACCTAGAAGTGGTGCTTGAGCAGAAAGTCGAAGTATGGGTCGGGGGTTAACCAGGCAAAACAGGGGAGGGACTAGAAGGCAAACCAGTAGGAGAGAAGCACTCAGACGAGCACCTGCAATTGAAGGATTGTTATATATAAATTATTGTGCCACAAAAGAAGTAGGACTCGAATGTAAATTTTCTCAACAAGGCTATATACTTCTATAGAAGGGTGCACCTCACAGATGGAGCAATTCCAAGTACACACTTGGACAGGGGAGGGGAAGGGGTTCTTATTCCTGATGGAGTGAGCCCCTACTGCTGTGTCATTTGCCTCTTGGCTACGGTTAGACTGCACAGTCTAAGCTAACTCTGATTGGCTATTTTAAAGACCAAGGATACAAGCTGGAGAGGCGGGATGAGTAGTTTGGCAGGAAGGACGGTTATGGGACAGGTCAAAGCAGGTGACCAGAGCAGGTGACTGGATGAGTCAGGACAGAGCAGGGGACTGGCGGAACAGATGTGAACTACTGATTAGAACTGGTGGAAAAGGTTGTTTACTGAAACTACAAGGACGTTAAACTTTAAAATGGAGAATATAAGAGAGCTGAACAATTTAAGAGAGCTGACATGCTGATTCTTTGAAGAGAAACTTGGAGTTCACTATATCTAACAGGACCTAAAGTGGGTGCGTGGAGCTGAAAAGCAAAGCCAGGAGGACAGTGATAGCACCTGAGGTCAGAGTCATCATCAGGAGCAAAGCCTGGCCTTAGCAAAGTTGGAGACTTCATCCTTTGCAAGTAGAAACCGAGATACCCTTTAGGCTTAATGAAGGGGAGAAGAATGTTTTTGAAAGATCTTGCTGGCTGCTGGTGAGAGAACATCTGGAATTAACACTCAAATGTCAGACTCCCCCTGATGAAACCTGTTATTTCTTTTCTCCACTCACTCTTTGGTCAAAGCAATTCCTTTTCTACCTTAAGCATATGTAACAATGGAAATGACTGAGGTGTTCATTACATTAGGAATGTAATGTGATGATTCCTAGATGGGGATTCAGATGATTGGTTATTTGACCTTCTGTGCTTTTTTTTCTTTTTTTTTAATTTTGAGATTGGCTGTTATATGTAAATTTTCAGTGCCACAAAAGAAGTAGCATTGGAATAGGAATGTCCTCAGCAAGACAATTTACTTCTATAAAACGGTGCAGCTCACAGATGAAACAATGGTGAGTGCACAACTGGACAAGGGAGGGGAAGGAGTTTTTATTCCTGATGCAGGTAGCCTCTACTGCTGTGTCATTCCCCTATTGGCTAGGGTTAGACCTCACAGTCCAGTCTAATTCCGACTGGCTATTTTATTTTATTTTTTAATTCATTCTTCATTTATTTTCAGTAAAGATAATATCATATATTACAATTGTTGTTTATGCTCATATTTGATTCTTAGAAAAATCGGCTTTATTTATTTTTTTTTATTTTACTTTAGGTGCATACTATATCTGGCATTTCTCCCCATGTTATCCCCTCCCTGCCCCCCCACCCCTGCTGTCTTTCCCCTACCCCCACCCCGTTCCAACTGCCCCCAGTGTGTGATGCTCCTCTCCCTGGGTCCACATGTTCTCATTGTTCAACACCCACCTATGAGTGAGAACATGCAGTGTTTGGCTTTCTGTTCTTGTGTCAGTTTGCTGAGAATGATGGTTTCCAGATTAATCCAAGTCCCTAGAGAGCTTGGGTACAAGCCGGAGTGGTCGGGTGGGTAGTTTGCCAGGAAGAACGGTTATGGGACAGGTCAGAGCAGATAGCCAGGGGTGATGTAGGTCAAAGTAGGTGACTGGAGCAGGTGACTGGGATGAGGATGGAGCAGGGATTAGGACTGGTGGAAAAGCTTGTTTAATGAAGCTACAAAGAAGTTAAACTTTAAAATGGAGGGCAAAGAACTGAACATACTGACATTACTGATTCTTTGAAGAGAAACTTGGAGTTCACTGTGTCCAACACTGGCCATCACCAAAGTCTCTGATGTATGACTTTCATTACTGGGGATGTTGTTCTGATATTGCTGGTGGTCCCTACCAAAAAGTATGCATACATGAAGGCAACAATGGCTTGCACCCATTTCTCCTGGTTGTATGCAGGCCCTTGAAAAGCGTTGAGTGGTGTAATTTACCATAGCAGATCGGCTTTATGCCATTCTGCGAATCCAGCAACCATCATCTTCTCTGACCCCCCACCTTTAAAATGAGTTCCTGCACAACTCCTGCTATGAGATGATATGAAGGACTAAGAAGGGATAATTTCTGTATCACCACATTTTATTGTTAGCGTAATTCTATCCATTAAATCTGCAGTGGGTGACTTACTTTTACTGATATTTGGCCTCTACAATATTGGGAAAATAGATGGATGGAAATTTAGTAATATATCGCCTCTCCAGCCTTTTAAATTTGCTGCGGAAAGTTGGATATTTGTTGACTGTTTCTTCCTTAAGTAGGCAAACTTCAGCCCCAGGAGGCAATGAAGCAAACTGTAAATGTCGCCCCAGGTACTGCACAGCCGGCTGAACCATGTGTTTGATTGCATACAAAATGTGAATTGAGTAGCACAGAACTGTCCTCCTAGCAACTTTCTGGCACAATGAGATCAGCTGCAAAAATGGAATAAATTGGAGATTAGCTTCTGCAGTTCCATTCATTTGCAAAAATTTGCAGACAATTAAGCTGTCCCCCTGCAGTACAGGTAGCTCCTTTTAGCCAGGGGCTGGAGATGTGTTCTCTGTGGAAAAATGTTAAAGATGTGATTATCTAGTTATACTTGAGTAAATGGGTCAAAAGACCTCTCCAGCCAAGCACAGACCTTCTTGAAAAGGTAGTCTTCAGCAGCAACCCTGGGGAGGTTTACAGCAAAGTGTTTTAAGAGCAGATGGTTCTGAAATCAGAGAGGCCCAAATGCTGAATGACTTGGGATGAGTCTCTTACATCTTTCAACCTCAGGAAAACAACCATGGTGGTTCTGCCAGCAAGTTGTTGAATGGATTAAGTGTATTATATGTAAATTTTTGGTGCCACAAAAGAAGTGGCACTCAAATATAAATTTCCTCAGCAAGGCAATTTACTTCTATAGAGGAGTGCAGCTCACAGATGGAACAATGGCAGGCACCCACCTGGACAAGGGTGGGGAAGGGGTTCTTATTCCTGACGGAGGTAGCCCCTACTGCTGTGTCATTCCCCTGTTGGCTAGGGTTAGACTGCACAGTCTAAGCTAATTCTGACTGGCTATTTTAAAGAGAGCAAAGGTATAAGCTGGAGTGGCGGGGTGGGTAGTTTGGCAGGAAGGACAGTTACAGGAGAGGTCAGAGCAGGCGATCAGGGGTCAAAGCAGGTGATTGGGATGAGTCAGGATGGAGCAGGGGACTGGGGGAACAGATGTGAACTACTGATTAGAACTGGTGGAAAAGGTTGTTTACTGAAACCACAAGGAAGTTAAACTTTAAAATGGAGAACTAAAGAATAAGAGAGCTGAACACAATGACATGCTGATTATTTTAAGAGAAGCTTGAAGTTCACTATATCTAACGTGAGATAATAATATAATGTTTATCCTTGTGCCTGGCACGTAGTAAATGCTCAATAAATGGCAGTATTCTCTATGGCAGACTTGGTGAATCTGGGAGTAGGATGCCAGGCAAATCTTAGGGTTAGAAAGGTTAGAAGGAACTGGGTTATATCATCTTGAGTCTAGGAAATAAGCTTCTAACTCTCCAAAGGAATAACCCTCAGGTCCCTGAACTCAAACCCAAAGCATCACATCTTTGCATCACATCTTTGCATCACATCTTTGCAAAGACTCCCTATTGCCTTGGAAGTAAATCCAATTTTCTTACCTTGACTTACAAGACTGTCCATAATTGGGCTGGGCTGTTTTCCTGAATCTCCCCTTTCACTGTTCTCCCTTAACTCCCTACCTCCCAGGAAGAAGTGTTTCAGCTTCTGCAGTGCTTTGCCTTGCTAAAATATCTCCTCCTAGCAAACGAGTTTGCCCAGAAGTCATGAAAGTAAGAGAGGGAACAAAGATGATAGAGGCTTGTGGTTTCTTTATTAGGTTTTTATTGTTTCTCCCTATCACATATTATATGATGCTAAGCCAGGGTCCAGGAAGGCAGAAGAGAGAACGAAGACATGCAAATTCTCTGGATACTTCTTCCCTGTTTGAATGTCAGCTTATGAAGGAAATCTTCCAACAGGTGGCCAGCAAGGGTCAAGCTGCGTCTGGCCTTGTGTTCAGGTGTGTAGAAAGTGGATCATCCCTGTCAAATCTCACCACTTCCTCCCATTGGCCATTAGGAGGGCTTTTATGCCCTTGGCTGGATGTGATGGAAACGGGCAGGGACAGACAAAACTTGGAGTGTGGTCCTAGTTGTAGAATGCCAGTCTGCGAGACATAGCAAAAGTAAATACTCCTTGACTCTTGGGAGACCTTACCCATTTCGTCTTGGCATTGAGTACCTTGCCTTGGCAGGTGTCAGAGTTTGGCTCCCGGGGAACAGGCCCATGAAACTGGAAGATCAGCATGCAGAAGGTCTATTGGGAAGAGGTTCTCAGCATCCACACCTGGTGGGGGAAGAAGGTCCGCAGGATGAGGCAGGGAAGGAAGGTGATGGAGGAGCTGCTGACTGCAGGTGCATGGAGGCCTCAGCCTTCCAGGGAGGCAGGGATGTGGGCTGGGATGTCCCCTGAGCATGGTCCCACTTGGAGGCCAGGGGGTGGGGGGCGCTGACCTTGACACACCCCTGACCAGTGACTGGATAGCGCTGCATCCCTTTCTGCTTCAGTCTTCATGTCAACAATGAAAGAGGGTGAAGTTCGTGGACACACTGTGGGGACGTATTGCATGGTTTCTTTTCTTGAAATGTCCAGAAAAGGCAAACATATACAGACAGAAAGTAGATTTGTGGTTGCCAGTGGCTGGGGTAAAGCAGCAGTGACTGCTAATGGGCATGAGGTTTCATTTAAGGGTGACAGAAATGTTCTGAAATTAGATGTGGTGGGGATTGCACAACTCTGTACAATTTTCTAATAGTCATTGTGTTACATACCTAAAATGGGTGAATTTCATGGTACATAAATCATACCTCAATAATACTTTTAAAACATTGTGGGGGGAGAGGACTCCAGCCAGAGAAATTGACTCCAACTCTTCCTTTCACAAATCTAATGCTCAGATTTGCATTGTAGGACAATGAACACTGAATGAAGAGGCTTTCTCTTTCTGTGGTCTGCCACTTCTCTCTAGAATAAAAGCTTCATGATGGCAGTGGCTTTGCTTTGTAGGGCAATGAACACTGAGCTACAATGAATGTAGCTTGTCATCATAGAACAGACCTTGGAGGAGAAAATCCAACTAAAGTCTTTACTTTTATCCCTTTAACTCTGTTCTCCACAAAGCAGCTATGATATATATATATATTTTTTATTGCAGCTGGACTCCTCAGCTCAAAACCTTTCCATGACTCACACCTCATGTGGAGTAAAAGCCAGGGCCCCCACAATGGCCCATGTGGCTGTCCAGGGTCTGACTTCCCTTCACCAGGCCCTGACCTGTCTCCCTCCCCTCACATCACTCACCTGGCCCAGGCCAGCAGCTGCCACGCTGTAGCTCAGCCATGCCTGGTGGGCAGTGCCTCCTCCCCCTGCTGACTTAGCCCATTCTTCCTCCGTCCTCCACTGCCATCTCCTAGGTGGATGCTTTCTGGCCTCCCCATCTAAAATATCAGCACCTTCTCCCCCTGAGCCCTTCCAGCCCCTCTCCCTGCTGATCTTTTATCTTAAGCCGTGTGTGTTCCTCTCTTTCTCTTTCTGTGGTTTCCCACCTCTCTCTAGAATAGAAGCTTCATGAAGGCAGGGAGGGGCTTTGCTTCTTTTAGGCACTGCACTATCCCAGATGCCTAGAATTACACCTCGCAGGAAGAAAGCGTTTGATAGATATGTTTTGAAGAAATGAATGAATGAATGATTTAGTTAATAGGAATCTGCTCTCTCTCCCCTTCTCACATTCTTTATTTCTTTCTGCCTTCCTATTTCCCTTGGCCTCCACCCTTCCTTCCCACCCTCAGCCCCTCCTCTGCCCCTCATTCTTTTAAAGGTCTCCCCTTTATTTCTCATATATGTTCTTTGGGGCTGAGTGATGTGGTGTTTCCAGATAGCGTGATACTTGCTTTTAATTCATTTTCAATTTCCCTTGAGATTGAAAAACAGGGGAGGAAAACAAATGAAGATTTAACCCTCAAATGCCCTAAAACAGAAAGATGAAGACCCCACTTAGCTGCATGACACCTGAGAGATGTTCGTGTAGGGATGACAGTCCTCCTGTAATAGAATCCAGCATGCCTGAGGCTCACTGAAGACACAGTACTGCCCCTTTTCATGGAAGCAAGACTGGAGGAGGCTGCTGCAGGCCTTGGATGACCCAGGCTAAAGACGCTGTAGGTTATTGTCCAGAGGCTGCTGTGGGGGGGAATCCCACAAGACACACGTGGCCCGGTGTTGACGGTGGCCCCAGAACCTCACTCTCCTCTGCACACCTCTGCGTGCCTGTGTCTGCTCCTATGACTGAAGGGATTGTGTTCTGTACATTGGAAGTGCGAAGGTGTGTGGCATATGTCCTTGAGTCTAGGCAGCTGATGTATGTCTGTTACATGTGCATCTGTGCATGAGTGTGTGTGTTGTGTGTGTGTATCTGGTGTGTGTGTAAAACCACATGTGTATAAGCGTGTGCATTTGATGTGAGAGAGAACATTTGACATCTGCATGCATCTAGTGAATCTGGAAAGCTGGAAGGGGCAGCGTATCTACATGTGTCTGTGTTCCAGATCTGGCCTTAGGCCACCCACAGCCAAATTACTCACTCCTAATAGGGACCCTCATTTTCTCACTTCCTCCATCCTGGTGCTAATAAGACTCAGCCTTCACTTTCTGCGGTTCTTCAGAGAGTGCTGACCACTTCCACATGCAGTTTCTCCTTTTATTGTGATAACCTAGAGGACAGGCAAATCACCCTCCTTTACAGATCAGACAATTTCTTTGAACCCCTCTGTGTCCTGCCTCGAGGGGGAGCAGTGTTGGACCTCCTCTCTGAGGCTCAGGTGGTCACTGATTCTCTCCTGTCACACCTCCTGTGAGCATATCCTCTGCTCTCCTCCATCTTCATTCATTCCCAACTGTGTTTTCTTTCCTCTGACCCCTTCCTCCTCCAGGTTAGCCTCACTCCTTGTCTCCCCTTTAACTGAAAAATTCCTTTCCATATCTCTCCTTTCCTTCTATGCCAAAGTCCTCACTGTTCATGTGTTTCCCAGCACACACCCAAAGCTGCTCTTTCTAAATTCAGCCGTCACCTGTTTGTGGTCAAGCTCGGCAGCCTCCTTGCAGCATCCGTGCTGTTGGAGGGGCCCCTTGCCTTGTGTGATGTGGCTGTGCACTGCTCCTTTTTGGAATCCTCCTCTCAGTCCTTCTGGTTTTTCTTCTTTTGCTGACTAAATTTCTGTGGCCTTTGCTGACCTTTTAGAAACTCATCAAATGGTTGCGTTCCTCCCCTTTCCCTCTTCCCATAATTTGGGTTGTTTCATCTTCTCCATCTCTTGAAGCTGCTCTTGCACATGGGTGATTGTGTCATTTTTCTCCTTTCCGAATGCAGTTCCTCATGTCCCCTAGAAATCTCTGCTTCATGCCCAACAGGCTCCCCAAAGTCAACAGGTCTGCTTTAGCACTTGTACCCCAAATTCTTTTTTAAATCTTTGCCCACTTGGTAATGGCAACACACCAGGAGGCAAGAGGTCTTCATATACTTCTCCTTTACCCTGATCTTCATTTCTTTCCTGTACACTGCTCTTCTGCCTTTTATAAACATCTCTTGAATTAGTCACATTCTTTTTATCACCACCATTTTTGTTTTGTCTTTCTCTGAGTTTCTGGCCACAGACTGGCACCCTCGCAGGCTTCATGCATGAATTGACAGATGCAAATACACATATGCACGTGTGCACATGTACACACACACACACACACACACACACAGAGTTGTCCCAAAGCAGGGTGTATGGATGTCAGTCAAATTAGGTATGATGGTTCCTACATGGTGCCAGTCACACAGAGACATATGGCAGAACACACAAACTCATTAGCACAGACTCGATCAAATGTTGGTACAGCCACAAATGTAGAAGTAGAGACTTGATCACAAACACATAGTTATAGATATAGACAAATCACAGACAATGATAGAAGCAGAGCCACACACCCAGAAACACAGAGCCTCAGATAAATATTTACTGAAGTTTCTCCCAATGTAAGGCAAAAAGCTAAGCGTCAGATGAAGCAGGATGTCCTGACTTCAGTCATTCCTGTAAGATGCCCACCATGGTGGGCCCAGAGAGGTAACATACACGTGGTGGCTTCTTGACAATCAACACCTCCAGCAGGACCCCACCCTGTTCCTTCCGGGTGCTATTTTTCAGGGATCAGAGCCTCCTGCTTCTTTTCTTGGGCACTTTAGATCCAGGGATTAACACAGTTGTTCCAGTTGCCATACTTCTAGGATGTGTTGTAAGAATCAAAGCAATAGACGGGCAGCTGTGGACTTGACTAGCTGGTGAGCTGGGGAGACACCAGAGCTAGGATGGGGTCTCGGGGACCTCACAGCTCTGGACACCCATGACGACACATCACCCATTTGTGGGCATGAAGACACAAGCAAGCCCTTCATGATGCACTGTGCAAAGTTTATTATTGATGACACAGTATGCTCTGTCATTACTTTGGACACATTTAGACATATATTGTCATCATGAACTGAGGCCTATGTTTGCTCTAGCATGAAGCCCATTCACCAGTCCTTGACATCTGCACAAACTTTACATCTTCTTAAAGTAGTTGCCTAGACCGTTCTCTCGTCTGACGCTCAAGATATTTTTTTTATCGAGAATGACATTCAGATATTGTACATATTTTATGTATTTCCTATTTTTGCTACTCTTAATAAACCAACAGAATCTTCATAGATGTTAAACATCAGTTTTATATAAATACAGCCCTAATTTTCTTTTTTTTTTTTTCTTGAGACCAAGTCTTGCTCTGTCACCCATGCTGGAGCTCAATGGCACGATCTCGGCTCACTGCAACCTCTGCCTCCCAGATTCAACTGACTCTCCTGTCTCGGCCTCCTGAGTAGCTGGGATTACAGGTGTGCACCACCATGCCTGGCTAAGTTTTGTATTTTTACTAGAGACAGGGGTTCACCATGTTGGTCGGGATGGACTCGAACTCCTGACCTCGTGATTTTCCCGCCTCAGCCTCTCAAAGTGCTGGGATTACAGGTGTGAGCCACTGTGCCCAGCCAACCTGTTCTAATTTTCATAGTCTTCTCTTTGCCTATTCCACCCTAGCTTTCTGTATGCTCTTTCTTTGGTTCGCATTGGGGTTATTTTGGATGGTTGATTTTTTTGTTTGTTTGTTATATTATTCTTGCTTTTTCATTCTCACTGTCTTATACAGAATCCAGTTTTCTTTGCGTGCATATTGTGTCCTTTTCACTTCCTAAAAACCAAAGTGTCTTTTACTTAGTCTCTTTCATTGAGATTTTAATAGTTTTCTATGATCAGTATAGTGTATATAAAATGATATTCTATGTTTTCCTGCATAGCTTGTCTGAAATATTCTCTCTGCTAGCTAGATAAATTGTAGCAGTTCTTATGCAACCTCTCCTAACTTTCTTCATTGATTAAGGAGGGAGAAGATTTACTTGAGAGGTTTGTTGCAAATATTAGAGCTGACTCATGCCAAGTGCCTAGCACGTTGGCCAGCATATGCTTACTATATCGTTATTATAGTAACTTGGGGTAGTGACGGTGAGGGCAATGGAGTGATGATGATAGTGGTTGGAACACGGTCTTCACAACTGCTCTACTGGTCATGGCCTGAGAGTATCTCCTACTAACAAGCCCAAATGGAACCTTGTCCCTGCTATGGAACATTTAGGATGGTTTTCATTTTTGCCCCTTGTAAATCATGTCTCACTAAATGTCTTCCTTCACACAGTTTTATTCTTCTTTTGAATTTAGCATTTGGATGCGTTCCTAGGAGTGAAATTACAGAGTGGAGGGATATATACATTCATAAAGCTCTCAATAAATAAACATTGCCTGATTGCTTTTCACAAGGGTGCTATGAATTTATACTCCCACCAAAACCAAGAGAATGGCTATTTATAGATGCCTTAGCTTATCTTGTTTCCTGTTTGAATTTTATTACATGAATATCCCTTTAGAACTATCAAACACACACACACACACACACGCACACACACACACTTTTATGGGGCCTTGGGGCCAAAGATGGAATGAAACTATCATTTATTGCATGATTTTGATAGAAACCTGTTGTCAAGTTTGAGATGTTGACTTCTCATGATGCAGGAGACAATTTTAATTAGTATGTGGCATTAAATAAGATCAGTTTGCACATTGAAAATGATACTCTTTTTCAATTTTCATTCAGTTCTCTGATTGGATAATGGAGGAAGTCTCAGCTTGGTGCTAACACCCCTTTAACATCGCTCTAGCCCCTTTTAACCTGTAAAATGAGCAGCTTTCTATAGATAACAGGTTCTAGCAAAAATCTAATAGTGTCATTAGGTTTCCAGCATGTTTATTTTTATGTCTTCCTTCCTTCTATGTAAAGTGAAACTGATGTTTTATTTAAAATGATGGAAAGTTTTCGCTTTGAACACACTTATTTAATTAAAAAGGTGAGTTACATATAGAGCAAACACCCTGACAGTGTCACTCCAATGATTGAACTTGGGACATGCGACTGGGAAAGTGCATTCCAACAGTTGCCCCACTAATAGTAATCGTAACACATGTCCCTTGACAAAACACTGAATAAAAGTCTCCATAATGCCTGACATAGTTTGGGACTTTGTGATCATCCCTTTATTCCTATTCGTTTGTGAATATAAGGACCTTGCAGTGGGCCATGAAAAGAGTTGCTTTTTATTTTTCATTTTTTAATTTTTTTTGAAGACTCTTCCAAAGTATAAGTTTTTTAAAAAAATGCCTATCCATTACCCTAGAGAAAAATTACCTATTATCAGAAGAGTATCTAAAAAAAGAAATATTCAAGGGGTATAGGTGCAAGTTTCCTGCATGCACACATTTTGTAGTGTGGAAGTTTGGCCGTCTAGTGAACCCATCACCCAAAGAGTGGACATTGTACCCAACAGTTGATTTTTCAGCCCTTATCCTCCTCCCCACCCTCCCACCTTCTGAAGTCCCCCAGTGTCTCTGATTCCACTCTGGATGTTTACATGTGCCCATTGTTGAGCTCCCACTCAAAAGTGAAAATATGCGGCATTTTTCTATTTGAGTTTCTCACTTTGGGTAATGTCTTCCGGATTCATCCAAGTTGCTGCAAAAGACATGATTTTTTTCTTTTTTATGTTTGAGTGGTATTCCATAGAGTATATGTGTGTATATGTGTATGTGTATGTGTATGTGTGTATACCCTTCTGTGTGTGTGTGTGTGTGTGTGTGTGTGTGTGTGTGTGTGTGTATCTCCCACATTTTCTTTATCCTGTCTTCTGCTGATGAACACTTAGGTTGATTCCATGTGTTTGCCATTGTGAATAGTGCTATGATAAGTACACAAGTGCAGGTATTGTTTTGATATAATGATTCCTTTTCCTTTGGGTATATACCCAGTAGTGGGATGCTGGGTTGAATGGTAGTTCTATTTTTCGTTCTTTGAGAAATTTTCATACTGTTTTTCATAGAAGTTGTACTAATTTACAATCCCACCAACAGTATATAAACATTCTCTTTTCTCTGCAGTCCCACCAATATTTGTTGTTTTTTTAGATTTTTTAATCATAGCCATTCTGACTGGTATAAAATGATATCTCACTGTGGTTTTAATTTGCATTTCTCTGGTGATTAGTGATATTGAACATTTTTCATATGTTTCTTGGCCGTTTATATGTGTCCTTTTGAAGAATGTCTGTTTATGTTGTTTGCCCACTTTTAAATGGGGTTATTTTTGTTGTTTGAGTTCTTTGTAAATTCTGGATAATAGCCCTTTGTTGGAAGCATATTTTGCAAAGATTTTTTTCCCATTCTCTAGGTCATCTGTTTACTCTGTTGATTGCTTCTTTTGCTGTGTAGAAGCTTTTTAGTTTAACTAAGTCCAGATTGTCTGTTTTTGGTTTTGTCATGTTTGCTTTTGAGGACTGGGCAATAAATTCTTTGCCGAGGCCAAAGTCCAGAAGAGTTTTTCCTAGGGTTTCTTCTAGGATTTTTATAGTTTCAGATCTTGTGTTTAGGTCTTTAATCCATCTTTAGTTAAGTATTGTATATGGTAAAAGCTATGGGTACAATTTCACTCTTAGGCGTATGATTATCCAATTTTCCATATCAGTGTTTAGCCCAACACCACTTATTGAATAGAGTGTCATTTCCCTGTCATATTATTTTTGTTGACTTTGTTGAAGATCAGTTGGTTGTAGGTACATGGTTTTATTTCTGGATTCTCTGTTCTGCTCCATTAATGTAGGTTTGTACCAGTGCCATCCTGTTTTGGTTACTATAGCATTGGAGTATAATTTGAAGTCAGGCAATGTGATGCCTCTAGCTTTGTTCTTTTTGCTTAGAGTTGGTTATAAAACCAATTCTTTATTGGCTATAATTCCAATAAGGTTTTATATCTAATCCAGGTTCCTGACCAGGTGAGTAATCCACTAGCTTGGCAGATTAAGAACAGTAACATGCAAGCAATGAAGGCTGCGTAACTCAAGACTGTCATCGTGAATAGAATGATTCAGAAGTTGGGTTCAAATACATAATGATAGTTATAGTGAATCACAATGTCAGATTTAGTATTATTCTAATAATGTACTTCGTAATGCTAATAGGGTTTGATGGACTACAGTGAACACTTTCCAAACAGCTGTATGCTTTCCCAACAAAGGAACTCTGTCTCAGAGCAGACTGATAAATCATTTCAATGGGAGATTTTAATCAATCCTTTTGTTTTCTCTTTTAGGATATATTTAAATTTGCGAGAACTTCTCCTGTCCCAAGACAAAAGAGGTCCATTGTGGTATCTCCCATTTTAATTCCAGAGAATCAGAGACAGCCTTTCCCAAGAGATGTTGGCAAGGTAAGTCAGACAAACAACAAATGGCAAAAAATGTTTTTATGAAAAGTTGACCACAGAGGAAGCAGACTGACCATGAGTATCTTGGTGACCAGCTGGAATTAGTCTTCTTTCCTCTATGATAAGAGACCAAATGCTTTTGGCATTTAAAGAATTTTGGCAGATCATTCACACACAAAAGAAGAAATCAATAACGGCTTTGAATATCATGGAGATGAACATGGTAGATGATGCTGAAGTTATGCAGGAAGAAGTCATTGGTTAAGAAATAAGACTCATTGCTTTTGTAGATTATGTTAAGTGATCACCAGATAGGGCCCTCTAGGGTGGCAGTATGTTGATATGTGGCCTTCCTTGAGATCCTATTTTTCAAATATTTAGGTTCAAGAATACCACTGGGTTAATTTTCCAAAAACTAAACCAGATCAAGGTAATGAAATCATCCTAACCAGATCCAGAATGAGATGTGGGAAACGCTGTCCCATGAATCAGAATAATAGCTTTTCCAGGAGGAAATAGTGATTGTTAAGTGGGACAAAATACTGATATTGCTTCATCAATACATTCTTCCCACTTTAAGGGAGTCAACATGGAGAATCAAATTTTTGAGCAGTTTGTACTCTTTGGTGAACATTGAATTTGAACAATGGGGGTTAGTTAAATGAATGATCTTAATGGCAGTTGCTAGTGAATTGCTAGTTCATCAGATACACAGTACATATTATATGCTGGACTACGAGCTTGGGACTGGGTGTAAAGAAGCTAACATCCTACTAGGAAGACAAAAACAAGAAAATTGCAGAGCATGACAAATGCTGTGAAGATCAGAAACAGGGTGATGAGAAAAAAAGAGCAAATGGCAGAATGAAGGAGTAGAAGGAAGAGGGAATCTTTACACAGATGACTGTGATGGCTGGTCGGAGGTACTGACATTTGAGGGGAGACTGGAAGGATGAGAAAGGAATAGCCATTGGAATATCTGGGTGAACACCATCTTTGGCAGAGGTGAGTTTACATGCAAAGGCCTAAAGATGGGAAAGAATAGAGTGTAGTAGAGTTGCAACATGCCTGGGTGGCTGCAAGAGTGACAAGGATGGGAAGGGTAAGGAAGAAGTCGGAGAGGTCAGCCTGTCCTTGGATGAGGAGTTGGGATTTCACTGTGTATGCAGCGGGGGGCCACTGGAAGATTTCCCCAGGAGAGTGCATGTTTTGAAAGATTCTCCTGCCTGCCTTGTAGAGAATAATTAGTGGTAGCAGAGTGATAGACAGCAGTGGAAGCTAAGAGACCCACTGAGAGGGGAGTTTGGTGGTGATCTGGACAAAGGTGACTTGGACTGTTAAAAATCTATCTTGGCCGGGTGTGGTGGTTCACGCCTGTAATCCTAGCGCTTTGGGAGGCCAAGGCGGGTGGATCACCCAAGGTCAGGAGTTTGAAACCAGGCCAACATGGGGAAACACCATCTCAACTAAAAGTGCAGAAATTAGTTGGCATGGTGGTGTGCTTGTAATCTCAGTTACTTGGGAGGCTGAGGCCAAAGAATCGCTTGAACCTGGGAGGTGGAGGTTGCAATGAGCCAAGATCATGCCACTGTACTCCAGCCTGGGTGACAGAGTGAGACTCCCTGTCAAACAAACAAACAAACAAACAAAAATCGATCTTTATTGCAAACTGAAAGAATTGATAACCCAATATCCTAGTAATCACTGTATTTATCATTTTAAACTACCACTGTACCAAAGATGCGTTTCTCTGAGCAAAAGTCTTTTCAAGGGTCCGGGATATGATAGAAAGGGAAGCAGAGCTGTTCTAAAGGGATTGCCCTGTCCCCTTGGGCAGCCCTAGCCACTGTGATGTACCTTTTCTAGACAGGTTTCCTGGGAGCTCGACATGCCACATGCCAAGGGACCTGAGTCCCCACTTCTTCAAAACTCTGCCCAATTTCTGAGACTTAAGCTGGATCCTTGTTTTTCAGTTTTCCCTTAGATAATCCTTGGCTTCTCAACTCTCACCATGCATCAGAATCACCAGAGACACTTAAAATGCAGATGTCGGGGCTCCACCCCCAGAGATTGATTCTACTGGGAAGGGGGTGAGGACCATGCATCAGTACGTGTTAAAATGTCCCCGGTGACTCCTGTGTGCAGTCAGGGTTGGAGGAGGGCTGGTCTTAAACAGTCCTCCAAAGGTGGGTGTGGACCAGCTATATTAGCATCTCCTAGGAGCTTGCTAGAAATGCATATTTTCGTGTCCCACCCAAAAACCACTGAGCCAGAAACTCTGGGGTTAAAGCCAGGAATCTGCATTTTCACACAGCTTCTAGGCGATTCTGATGCACCCTGAGGTTTACAGAGGGCTGACCTGAAATGTGTTTTCCTCCCACCACTGGTACATAATACTTTCAGTATTAGAGTTGCAATTCTATTAATTAGGTTATAATAAGGACGATCACATCTTAGTTGCCTGGAAAATCTCAGTTTACACCTGTTGTCCAAATCTGTCATATCCAGATTTAGACAATAAATTATGTAGCCATCCTATAGTTTTCTTCAATTACACACAATTTCCTCATGGGTGTATTTGGGTGGGTTTTCACAAGCCTTTTTCCTTGAGCTAGTCAGTAGGTCAATAAGCATGCAGCTAATTGGGAACATTCTTCTGCACTTTCTTACTTATTACAGCCTCAAAAGGCAATTTGATTTCCAAGCTGAGGACTCACCTCTTCTTAGCCCCTTATGTATTGCCCACACTGGTTTTCAACCTAGAGTCTCTACAAAGCAACTGCTTTTCTAAGTGTGGTAGGCTACTAACTAGACAATGTGCAACAGCCTTCAAAACCTCTAGATTTTATTTTTTTGTAGAATTGCTGCACTGCTTTGCAAAAACTATTTATTTGTCCATGCTTTTTATGCCTTTGACAGTACATATTTTCCTTTTTATTCCTGCTTATTTCTATTTATTTATCTTACTTTTTATATCTCCTGTCCAATCCTCATCAGCTCCACCATAGCTGACAAACTGTGCTCTGCAGAGCTGAGGAAGAAGATGTAGGTGTCTTCAGTGAGTGCTGGGGATGGGGGGAGAAAGGAAAGAAGACCACAGAGGCAGGACTCTGCTCTCCAAACACCACCATGCTCCCCCAAAAAATCTCTAAGTCAGGACACCTCTAATTTTATAAATATACATATTAGACTTCAATGTAGAATGCCATTTGAGGAAGAGATTCTGCAGCTCTAAAAGCATAAAGACATTTGACTTACTTTGGCTTCCCCTAGAAGTAGACCCCGAGACAAGAATTCAAATGAAGAGAGTTCATTTGAGAGGTGGGGGAAATATAATAAAGTAAGGGGAGAGACACAGAGAAGGGAAGGCAGCTGGGAGAGAAGCTTGTTTATGAAGTCAGCTACCCCTGTGCATAACTGGATTGTAATCTCATGGGCTAACTTTAAACATGATGTGAAACACACTGTCAGCATTATACCACCCCCAAGGGATAGCGCTGGGATACTTTGACTCCTACTGGGGTATTTCTACTCCCAGCAGTCATTGGTTGAGGGCTGTTTTTAGGGGTGTAAATTCTCTGGGATATCAGGTCTGCCCTGCACTCTGTGCACTGACTCGACAGCCTGCTGAGGTTGGGAGGAGAGCCTTAGACAAAAGGGATGCTGTACAGCAGCCACCAGTCTGCTGGTCTGCACTGAAAATGTGACATGTAGGGGGTGTGGACAGGACACTGATAGCTTCTGCTTCATCACCAAAACTAATATACATGTATCTTTATATAATTTTGTCTCATCTCCTGCTTTTACCTCATTTCCTGAACTAGCCTTCTCATGTCCTGGGCTTTTGAAATCCACTGTACGTGCCTCTTTCTCTCCATTAATAAGAAGTAGTTCCTGCATCTCAGGAGGGAAAATCTCTGGAGTTGAACCCAATTCATATCAACAAGCATCTATTCAGCATCTGTTATTTATAAGGAGCTGTGCTAGGGGCTGGGAATTTAATGGAGGAGAAAACAGACAGAATCATTGATCTCACGGGATTACAAAAGAGGTGACAACATCGGCACATAATCATTATTTGTCCAGCACTGTGCTAAGCACTTTTCATCTATTATGTCGAATTCTTATGATAACAGCCACATGAGGATCATTTTCCAGCATGCCAATGAAGGTAATGAGACTCAGGGGGTGACGTAACCTGTCCAAAGCCACACAGCTGGTTAATAGCAGAGTCAAGCTTTGTTGCAGCTTTTTGAGATTTCATAGTCTATGCTCTTAACCAGTATCCTCAGGACGTACTAAGCCCAGTCTGAGAATACTCTTCTGTGGAATGAAATATCTTCACTGACAATTTCTCTTTTTTAAAACAGCATTAAAAGTAACTACAATTCTTGGAAATGTACCAAAAAGTAAGATGACCAGAGGATTGGATCAATGGATAGAGATCTGATATGTGATAAAGGAAGTATATTAAAATGTTAGTGGTAGAATATAGTTGGTGAACATGTGGGTGCTTGCTGTACAATTCTTTCCACTTTTCTTTGTATTTGGAAATTTTGCAATAAAATGTTGGGAATATTAAGTTAACTAAATATAAAATTATCATAAAAGACACAAGTTAGCATGCTAGCACAAAACCACTTTTTAAATCATTTGTCTTGCATTTCGAGAGGGTGAATGGAGACAGAGTAAGTACCTGATTCTTGATGTTTTTGGTCATATTTTATTACAACCTGAATTCCTTTAAAGAAAGGAGACTCATATCCTAAAGAATAAAGACATCAAAAGCAAGGTGCTGTGGTGAGTTAGCCCTCGGTGGAGAGTTTCTCACAGTTGGGTATCCTGTTGTATAGAACTGAATACCCACAGCAGGGCTATGCAGGCAGCTCCGGGGATGAGAAAAAGTCTTGACTGATACATAATTTATCTATCTGCCAAGTAATTAATTAGTTGGTAAGTAGCTAAACTACTAGCATTTGGGGGCTGCTTTTCCATCATGAGAGGGAAGCATATTACAACCCTGAGATTCCACATCACTGCTGCTCACTTGGATAGCAGGTGGGGAGTATACAAGGATGTATGATCCTCCTCCCGCACGCGCGTGCGCACACACACACACACACACACACACACACACACAGAGACAACCCGATGGATCACTGCCAGCCCTGGGAAAATTAGATTGCCTCCTAATTTCTGACTCTTTTGTATGCTACTGTCAGCCCTAGAATATCTCACTGTTTTGGAAGAAAGAGTAAAACACCTGGTTGTGAACATACTTCCTCATACCTGTGATTTTCTTTCCATTTTTGAACTCCGGACAGCGGGGGAGGAGCTGAGAGTGTGTGCTCTGTAGAAGAATGTGCAGATCCCTATGTCGCGTTTTCCCCTCCCCCTTCAAAGTATGACTATATCAATATTTGGGCCGTAAATAATTTCTCAGTTTTACCAACTTTTGCTGATAAATAATTGATTACATCTTTAAAGATTTTTGAGTTCCTGAGCCCAATTGATTGAGAGCAGGGGACTTTAAATCTGTGAGCCAGCAAGGAGGTCTATGGGAGATGTATTTTATTCTGTTTTATATTAAGTTTGAAAGACAAGTCATTTATGAAATGCTTATTAGAGATTCTGCTTTCATCACAAACCCTTTTCATCAAAACCAATGAAAATACTTTTTATGGAAAATCCTTTTTTAAAGACTCTATAAATTGGTAGAATGGGCATTTAGAAGGACATCTTTAACCCAGGATAGAAGAAATATGTAACTGGACCAAGTGCTCTTTGCAAAGGGAATCAACATTGATCATTAGACTAAATCATGAAAACCAGTCAACCAGGACTCTGCTTTGACTGTGTCATGAATGTAAGTCAGACCTGAGGGTAATTTACATCAGCTCTGCCATGTTCCTCAGCATTCTGGGCATCTGATTCTTAGAGGTCTCCCCCGCATCCAGACACTCTGCACCTGAGATTTATGCCCACCTATGCAAATAAGTGTCAAGGAGTCTGATAGTCTTGGAAGTTAATTTGTTCTATTCTATTTAATAGTCATTTGCCTCACTTGGAGGACCCATAGAGGCCAAGCTATATCCTTAGAGGCTGGACTGGAAAGCTGGTACTGAATCCCCCGGCACCTGTCCGTCACCCCCCCTACTGAAATGCAGATTCAATGTTACTTGCGGTTGCCTGTTTTATTTATAATCAGGCAATTACTGGGCCATCCAGGGTAACCCAGTAATTGCTGTCAGCCTTCCACCTCTTTTTAAATCTATTGCTTTGTACCCTTTATCCACATCTAACTATATATACTCTTCTCAGAAATTTACATCTGCTTAATTTCCCCCCTTTTAAGACAACTAGTAGTTTTATTCAATAATTAAAACTTATCATGGGCTAGAGTACAGGAGAAAAATTGGAATACAGAGTATCTAAGATGTCCAAAGGCTTAGTGCTAAAACTTTCTTCTTGAGATGAACATCACAGTTTATTTCTACATTCAGCAACCACAGGTACACATAAGCCTTTCCTATTTCCAAGTCCTTGAACTCTCACTTCTTCCTGGGATACACTCTCACTGTTCTTATTCCTTAGGAGCTGCCCACGTTCACACTCTAAGGCTGTACCATCCAATGGGACGTTGATATTACTGCAGAAAGTTCTGCCTTGACATAGCCCAATATGGCACCCACAAACCACATGTGGCCAATGCAATTTTAAAATTTTAACTAATTTTAATTTAAGCTTAAAAAGTAACCCTTCATTTCATAATTGGGATAACTTTGCAGGTGAATCTACCTGTTTATCATACATTTTAATCTATATACAGATAATTTTTTTTTTTTTTTTTGAGGTGGAGTCTTGCTCTGTAGCCCAGGCTGGAGTACAGTGGCGTGATGACAACTCACTGCAACTTCCACCTCCAGGGTCCCGATTCAAGCAGTTCTCCTACCTCAGCCTCCCAAGTAGCTCAGATAAAATATTTTTTGCTAAAAAGGCAATGTCCCCATTGAGATGTTTTATAAGTGTAAAATACACACTGGATTTCATAAACTTATTACATGAACACAAAAAAAATGGAAAATGTGCCCTTAATAATCTTTTTATTAATTTCATTTAGAAATAAATCCCTTGTGTTTCTTTTCACTTTTTTTTAATGTGGCTACCAGAAAAATATTAAATTATTTACATGGCTCACATTATATTTTTATCAGATGGTGCTAATCTAAATAAGGCTTATTTTTCATATAGTCTCCTCCATGGAATTGTTTTTTTGAGACAGAGTCTCGCTCTGTCACCCAGACTGGAATGCAGTAGCACGATCTCTGTTCACTGAAACCCCTGCCTCCTGGGTTCAAATAATTCTTATGTCTTAGCCTCCTGAATAGCTGGGATTACAGGTGTGCACCACCATGCCCTGCTTACTTTCGTATTTTTAGTAGAGCTGGGGGTTTGCCATGTTGGTCAGGCTGGTCTCAAACTCCTGACCTCAAGTGATCGACCTGCCCCAGCCTCCCAAAATGCTGGGATTACAGGTGTGAACCACTGAGCCCAGCCCGTGGAATTTTATTTGATCTCTTTTACACATTGTTTATACGTCTTTGATGGCACTTAACACATTTTGAGAAACAGTGTCCTTCCCTACCTTCCCATTAACTGTAATTCACCAGATGCAGTGGCTCAGGACAGGGCCTACCACGTAGGAGGGACTCATGTTCTTTGAATTGAATTCTAGCCGTATCTATGGCTGATCAGATAGACAGTCACTGCTTACTGGTTAATTATAGTGATCATACCCTGGTTTGTTGTTAGAATGAAATTAATTGACCATTATATGATCAGTCTGGAAATTTCCAGCAAATTTTAATTTTCTAAAATGGTAATGAGGCCACCAGATAAATTGCTTGGCAGTCAAATATTATGTCAAGTCATATAAGCATCCTTAGTAGCTTTTTTTTTTTTTTTTTTTTTGAGACAGAGTTTTGCTCTTGTTGCCCAGGCTGCAGGGCAGTGGCACGATCTTGGCTCACTGCAACCTCTGCCTCCCAGGTTCAAGCAATTCTTCTACCTCGGCCTCCCGACTAGCTGGGACTACAGGCGCCCACCACCACGCTTCATTAATTTTTGTATTTTTAGTAGAGACAGGGTTTCACCATGTTGGCCAGGCTGGTCCCAAACTCCTGACCTCAGGGGATCCACCCGCCTCTGCCTCCCAAAGTGCTGGGATGACAGGCATGAGCCACCGTACCCAGCCCCAGTAGATTTTGATAAATTTTATGTTGATGGATTTTGTGTGGGGATAAAGTGGGGGAGAGAGAGAGAGAAAGAGAGACAGAGTTACATGCCTGTATTTCTGAATTTGCCTATATATGTGATGGTGTTTTAATTCCAATTAAATGAAAACACTCATAACTTTTATCTTTATTCACAACTAAACACAGTCAATTCCAACTTATTTTTGCTAAGTCTAATAAAAGCCGTATTCAGCATTCGAAAATGTTGCCCTCCTGCAAATTGTAATTAATGATAAAACATAATCGGGTTGTTCTGGCTCTTTGCCAAATACATATATATGCAAAATTTCCCTCCATGATCTACATCCTGCAAGTAAAGGCATCTGAGCCCAAGGAGGAAGCAATATTTTTAACCCCGAGTTTATCACCCTTTCAGTTGTGCATTTTGAAGGTTCCTAGAACTTTATTGTTATTACAAACATTTGGCCTCAGACTGAATTTATATTTAATTATTTGTGCACATTCAAGGATCTGGCATTTCAGCTTGAATTAGCATCTAGACTTAGGGTTGTTGAATAATTTTCATCTTGGACTAGAATCTTCAATTCCTAATAAATGTCTGGATCTAAGCCAAACATGGCTATCCCTATTGTCCTGCTTAGTTTTTACAGCAGACCTATAAAGTAGGCAGTAGTACACTGTTCTCTCTGATGAGAAAGTGGAGATTAAGAGAGTTAAGTAGCTTGCCCAGGGTAACCCTGTTAAAGAATGGCAATACTGAGACCCAAATCCAAGACTCTGCATTGTCAAACCAGTGTTCTATCCGCCACAACATCTGTGAACGCATAAAATTTCCATGGGTCTTTGCTGTTTGCATAGCACACTCACACAAATGGTCATTTGACTCTCCTGTGTACCCTCAGAAATCAATATGATGTCCCCGCTGTACAGTGGAGGCTCTGAACTGAGCATGGCCAAGGTGCAGAAGCACCATACAAGACAGTTTCTTTGTGGTACAAATTGAGTTGCTATGCAAGCTGAGTTCTTTCTGTGTCACCCACTGCAGTGGTGCCAGGGCTCTGGATGGATTTCAAATTAGCACATGGCATGAGTTAAGCCACTATGGAAAACAGTGTGACGATTCCTGAAAGAACTAAAACTAGAACTACCATTTGATCCAGCAATCCCACTACTTGGTATTTACCCAGAGGAAAGGAAGTCATTATATGAAAATGACACTTGCACACGCATGTTTATAGCAGCACAATTCACATTTGCGAAATTGTGGAACCAACCGAAATGCCCATCAATCCACAAGTGGATGAAGAAACTGTGGTATATAAATATGATGGGATACTGCTCAGCCATAAAAAGAATGAACTAATGGCATTTGCAGCGACCTGGATGAGATTGGAGACTATTATTCCTAGTGAAGTAACTCAGGAATGGAAAACTAAACATCGTGTGTCGCCACTGACATGTGGGAGCTAAGCTATGAGGATGCAAAAGCATAAGAATGATACCACGGACTTTGGGGACTTGGGGGAACTATGGGAGCGGGACGAGGGATGAAAGACTGCAAATAGGGTGCAGTATATACTGCTCTGGTGATGGGTGCCCCAAAATCTCACAAATCACCACTAAATAACTTATTCATGTGACCAAACACTACCTGTACCCCAATAATCTATAGAAAAATCTTTTTTTCAGATGATGTCTTGCTCTGTTGCCCAGGCTGGAGTGCAGTGGTGCCATCTTAGTTTACTGCAACCTCCGCCTCCCAGATTCAAGTGATTCTCCTGCCTCAGCCTCCCAAGTAGCTGGCAGTACAGGTGCATGCCACCACACCCAGCTAATCTTTTGTATTTTTAGTGTTAGCCAGGATGATCTCCATCTCCTGACCTCATGATCCGCCCGCCTCGGGCTCCCAAAGTGCTGGGATTACAGGCGTGAGCCACAGTGCCTGGCTAGAAAAATTTTTTTTTAAAAGAAATAGACTTCATTGGAGGAAGGAGAAACATACAATCCAGGAGTGAGCCAAAGATGAGAAGCATAGCTCACCATCCCCCCTCATCCCACAGACAGGTCTGCTGGAGGAGAAATTCTGCTCCCGTAGTTGTTCCTTCATGGTTGGACAGCTTCAGTACAATCTTATCAGTGGACTGGTGATCAAATTCCAGGGATGTCCAGCAGCCTGAATGCAGGTACCCAAATTAATAGGAGTTGTCTGAGATTCCAGCATTCAAAGTCAGATGCTTTGGGCAGGGTAGTGTTGGTAAACTGACTCTGAGAGGTTGAAAGCCTTGAGTTGAGTGTTTGCAGCTACTTTGGCATACGCTCTCCCACAGTGGTCAATTTCAAGCTAGCAACTTACAAAATCTCTGAGTGTTTAACAAGGGACTTTCTTGAAGGAGTAGGGTTGACTTCAGCACAGCACTGGCCTTGGGACTCAGGGATCGTGGCACTGGAAGGGGTCAGGGGGCACATGGATCCCAGAGGAGCTACGCTTGAGTGAAGCCCTCCATTGTGGAGAAGTGGCTTCCACACCCACCTGTTCACTCCGGGTTGCAGCTGGTTTCCTACCCAGTTGAGCAGTGAGGATCATTTTTTGACAATTCTGCCTGTTACAGGCATTAAGCCACTTGTCCAAGGTCACACAGCAAGTGCAGTGTAAAAGCAGAGCTTGCACGCTCGCTCTTTCAGCTCCACCAGACTTCTCCTTGGCACACACACAAAAAATCCGAGTTACTCTCCTGAGGCTGGCAAATTCTGCAGCAATTGTCCCAATTCCACCTGGAAAACGAGGAACGGAGTGACCAAATTCTCTGCGCAGTGAGGAGAAATGAGGTTAACCTCGCCAACATTTATTTGATGTGCGTGTTTGCGTACTGAGTCAAGGCCGGAGGTCATGTCTTAGTTTAACAAATAGACCACATGTTGACAAGCAGTAAACGGCTTTCTTTGTCTGGCAAGAAAAGCCACTGTCTCACTTTAGACAACACATTTTTTTGCTGGTATCTCTGCTGACAACCCTGTTCAAAGAGAGCCACGAGGAACACAAGTGAAAGCAGAAGCCAACTTTGGTGTAATTAAGTGAGATCACTGCCCGTTTTTCTAAGTGATGAGGCCACAGCTGACTCAGTCGATAAGGGCCGTGAAGGAGCGCGGCCCAGGGCACAGTGGGGATGGACTGGCCTTTTCATAGCCCAATTACTAGTCTAAGTTTTGAAGAGGATTGAAGCAGAACTCGATGGAGACAGAAACAGGCCAATAAAGTGGTTTTTTTTTTTTGTTTTTTATTTTTTGAAGCAGGGAAGGAATGAATGAAGAATCCCTTTTATTTTCTTTTCCAGCTTGGAGCTGGCTCTGGTTCCCAAATCCGCTCCTAGGGGAAAGATGTGATGTGAGTCTGGGTGGCTGGGAACAGTGCCTCGGGGGGTATCTCTGCTTGGCCCACTTCTGCAACCAGTACTGGAGGAGACAGAAGAACCCTTGATTGCAAGTTTATGTGTTCTCATCTGTGAGTGTTGCATTAAAGATGTGGCTGTTTCTGCTGCATCGGGTGGTTTGGAACAAGTAATGAAGAAAAAGCTTCAGATTATGCCTCTTGAGCAGGCAAACACTCTCTGTAAGCTGAAAATTGAGCTGCATTAATTCAGAAATATTCACTGAGCAACTACTATGTGCCAGGCACTGCACTGGCTACTGCTTATGGATTCATCCTCAAAGCATGTCCATCCTAGGAGAGGGGGGCAGACCTGTAAACAGGCAGACAAGCACTGTGAGGGGGATGCTGTGGGATCTCGGAGAAGTCAAGAAGGCAGAAGAAGTAGTTCCCAAGAGGACTCCTGAATGATGCCCAAGAGCAGGCAACATGAAGCTGAGGTGGGAAGAGTTCCCCAGGCAGCGCGAAGAGCGTGATCCAACATCTCGGGGCAAGAGGACGATGGTCTGCCTGGAGAGCTGAGAATAATTCCACATGGCTGTGAGGCAAGGAGGAAATTGTCACAAATAAACTTGGAGAAATCAATGAAGGCTGGAAGAGGAAAAATCGTAAAAGCTCCCGTAGGGCACTTGGACCTTTTTCTACAGATGACTAAGGGTTTCACACTGGGGAATCACATGATCAGATTCGCATTTCAGGAGGATTAGTCCTGTTGACCTGGGTAACGCCTGAAGGCTGAGAAAACCAGGAGCAGGGGAGACAAGGAGGTAGACCGTGACAGAAACCCAGGTGGGTGACAAAGGGCTCCTGGGCAGGAGAGAGGCAGAAGGACAGTTAAGGGCCACGGTGAGGGATACCAGGCAAGCCTGGCAGGCAAGTGGACGGTGACGAGTGAGGAGGCCGAGGAACGTTCCCTCTTAGCTGGGACATTATACCTCCATAGGATGCTAAGCAAAGACGCCCATGGAGGTGTTACCCTGGAAAGAGGGGTGACTGTGGGCAGGTAGACTGAAACTCAAGCAACTATGTTATCCACCTCCCCGTAGTTTACCCTGTGCTGAGGCTGCTGCATTGCTCCTCTTTGAAATAAAAGAGAACTCTTCCTAGAGAGGACAGATCCACCTGCATGCTATGTGTTATATGGAGGTGGGCCAACAGCTTAGATGGAGGGCTGTTCTTGGAGAGATGGATTCATTTTGCACCAGTGACCTGAGGGGAACACTGGCGTGTCAGACATCTCTTCCCGGTGTCTTCCTGACTGATCTGTGCCTGGGGGATTTTACTTTAGTCCTTCCTCACTGTGGATTTGAAATCTTTTATTTATTTATTTTTGTCTGCCACAGCTCAGAAATGTGTAACTGCTGTGTTCACTGTTGGCCTTCTACCTCGAATTCATTCTAAATACATTTATTCTTAGCAATTCCTTCTCTGAATGCTGATGTTGGCTAGGCATTAGTATACACAACTCACAGGCTCTCTGTTGCTCGATTTTTATTTCATTTATTTGACAACTTGAAATTCCTCACAAGTGGTGCTTTTATTTTGTTATTTCCATCTGGAAATCATTCCTAACATGCCATAGAATAAGTTTGTTTCTCTTTTCTCTTTTAAAATAACTTTTTTTTCTTATTATAAGAATAATATGTGTTTGTCATAGAAACTTCAGAAAAAAACATACATTTAAAAATAGCAATATAAAACTGACCGAGTCCCACCACTGGAAATAGCTGCTGTAGACGTCCCAGGGTTCTGCCTCTCCATTTTTAAAGTGCATATACATCCATGAAGACACAGCGTGAGACCGTACCACCAGAGGTTTGGATCTCACAGGTCTGGGGCAGCGACTAACAGTTAACATTTTCAGCGAGCCCCCTGGCCCTGCTGACAGGCCCAGCTCCGTGGCCTACACTTCAAGGACCTCTACAGTAATCATATCTACACCTACACATGACCATCTTGTGCTCGTTGGTTTTCTACTTGCCAATGTCTCAGAAACCTTCTTCATGTCCTCCAGTGTCTTCCATCAACACGTGGTATGGCAGACCGTTGGTGTGGCAACACTGTGTTCCAGGGTTTCCTAATATGGGATCTACAGCCTCTGAAGGGGCCTGTGGATAGATCTGTTCACTTTGTAATGTGATGTGTCTTGGAGAGAGGGATTCATTTTGCACGAGTGACAGACTTGAGGGAACACCAGCGTACCAGACGTCTCTTCCCGGTGTCTTCTGACTGATCTGTGCCTGTATATGAACCTATGTGTATAGAGCGTGATATAAAATGATTGACGAATACCTCACGATTTTTGTTTCTTACCCTTGTTTCTTCCTTCTGGGAATGGAATGATTCAAGGATTAAGGTACCAAGAATTCCCAGCTATGTATTTTTTCTCAGACAAAGGAAGATCTGCCACATGAAAAATGACCAGGAATCTTCGTCTGTTGGTGTAAATTGCTACACAATGTTTGCATCTGTTCTCATTTGAAGTTCCCAATGAACCAGAGTCTCTGAAGTACTCCCTATTTCCCTGCCTATTTCAGAGGAATCCACCTTGAAGCCATGAATTCTTTTTTTGTTGTATTGATATTTATCAACATTTCTATCTTCTCCCTCTCCTGATTCAGTGAGATCAGAGGACATGAAAGCCGGAGGGGCTCTGGAGTGGCCTGGTCCAAATACCTCACTTTATAGATAAGACAGAAAACGATTTTTGTAGGATCAAAAGATGGGAACAGTCCTTAATAAATATCTGCCTCCTCACTCTGGTGCCCTTTTGCCTACAGCCAGTATTTTGAGCCTTCGTTGTCCTGGGAATGGCTGCCCTGAGCCTGGGGGACATCCCAGGGTTTTTAGGAGGCTCAGCATAAGCTCGACCTAATTGATGTCAGCATGTTCACAATCTCTATAGGGTCATTTCTACTGAGACTGATCTCATTCTTTACATTTTCATTGCTGTTAGCTGTATTCTTAGAGGTTTTTTTTTTTTTTTTTAACTTTAAGTTCTGGGATACATGTGTAGAATGTGCAGGTTTGTTCCATAGGTATACATGTACTATGGTGGTTTGCTGCACCTATCAACCTGCCAGCTAGGTTTTAAGCCCCGTATGTATTAGGTATTTGTCCTAATGCTCTCCCTCCTTTTGCCCCCAACCCCCTGACAGTCTCTGGTGTGTGATGTTCCCATCCCTGTGTCTATGTGTTCTCACTGCTCATCTTCCACTTATGAGTGAGAATATGCAGCATTTGGTTTTCTGTTCCTATGTTAGTTTGCTGAGAATGATGGCTTCCAGCTTCTTCCATGTTCCTGCAAATGACGTTAATTCACTCTTTTTTATGGTTGCATAAGAGGGGGTATGGTGTATATGTGCGTTAACATTAGGAGCTCAGCTAGCAACCCCGTGCACCCCCTCCACCAGTGTCAGAGATCACTGCAGGACCCACCCAGCCTTTGAACAGGAAAGCACTGACTGAAAAGCCGCAGAAAGTGGGGGATGAATCAGTAAAAGTGTCCCACTGGTATAACTCACTGTTTTGTTTGGGGAGAACAACTGATAAAATCGAAACGGGCTATCTGGTGAGCATAATTGAGCATCAAATTGTCCCTCAGCCTGAACCATTCCCTTTTCTTTTGAGACAGAGTCTCGTTCTATTGCTCAGGCTGGAGTGCAGTGGTGTGATCTTGGCTCACTGCAGCCTCCGACTCCCAGGTTCCAGACATTCTCCTGTCTCAGCCTCCTGAGTAGCTGGAACTACAGGCACATGCCCCTATACCCAGCTAATTTGTGTATTTTTTTAGTAGAGATGGGGTTTCACCATGTTGGCCAGACTGGTCTTGAACTCCTGACCTCAGGTGGTAATCCACCCACCTCGGTCTCCTATAGTGCTGAGATGACAGGTATGAGCCACTGTACATGACCGCCCAGGGCATTCTTCATCCAGCTGCCTCCTACTCATCCCTCAGGTCTGAGCTTGAACATTGCCTCCTCGGGGATGCTTTGCTCGATTCCCCAAACTGGGTCAGGTCCTTCCTCATGTATAACCGTCCACCTAGTCTTTCTCCAGAGCACTGATCACACTGGTGGTTAAATAAGTGTTTGTTCAATTGATTGTTCTCCCCTGCTGTGCAGCAAACCCCAAGATAGAAGAATCTTTTCTTATTCACCCTTTTATCTTCAGCATCTAGGCTATGTCTGGAGGACCTGGCTCTCAAATATTTTTTGACTGAATGAATGAATGGTCAAAAAGGGCAACTCCAGTGGTCTCTCTACAAGGTGATAAAAGAGTTAAAGGCAGGGTGTCTTGGACACATCTTTACCCCCACCTTACATGCAGAACAAATGGTATTAACTTTGTGATGAATAATAAATATTTTTCTTTGGATATATTTTACATATGATAAAATTGAATATATTTGATCCAATATATCAAGTACCATTAAATGGATAAAATGATGGATTTGGTATAAGAAAAAAAATATTTAGGAAAGTCTCAGAAATTTAAATGTAATATATGAGTATGTATTCGTATATATATAATATAAAATTCATTATACAGCATATTACATAAATCACATTTTGTGTTGTGGAGTGAGTTCCCTATATTTAGCTTCAAGGAGAAAATAGTTTCTTATAGATAAATATTACAGGTAACTGAACTAAAAATATTCTGAGAATGTGAACTACTTGGATAGCATGATTTTGAATTGTGTTATGCACTTTTATCTGAAAGTAAATTGAAGTTAACGTGCTCACTTTTATTAATAAAGAGGTTTCATTTATTGTTATGACTATCAGAACAATTGTGTTAAACTCTCAGGGAACAAGATTAAGTGCAGGGATCGTGAGCTCCTCTGCTGGGTGCTTCACTCTGCTATGCTTCCTCGTGAGTGCTTTTTAAATTTCCCTCGTCTCTGTCTTCATTTCCAGGCTTTCTCACCTGCCACTCATCTTTGCCGTTCCTCTGCCTGACTCTATTAAGATAAACTAATCCTTGGAATTTGCTGCTTTGAAGTTGATGTTGGCTGGGAAACTCACACCCAGGCATGTCCCAGTCCTGTGGTCTAGAATCAAAATAGTGAGATGAGACAGACTGCGGGCGGTTGCTGCCCTGCTGGTCACCAGCTGTTTAACCCTCGGACAGTTCACACTGAAAGCTCCTGCGTCCTGTTTCTTCTTACGTGAGATAAGGCTAATAACGCCCACATTCCACATTTGGGGGAAGGATAAAATGAAATTGCCTGAGTGGTCCTGCTTGACCCACAGCCAGTGCTTGGTCAATGTGCCCCTTTCTTCTTCTCTCCCTGCCTGGTCAAGGTCAGCCTACAAAAGTGCTAAGTGCTTCTGAAGTTTTCTCCCATGAGAAAGTGACATAGGCTTGAACTTATTTGGATACTCAAGGCATCTTTTGTTCCTGCAGTTGACACTCTTCAAATAGTTGAAGTTCCGTATGAGTGAACACCACTTAACCAATATGCTACTATATTTATAAAGGATGCTAACTTGAATTAGCTTTGCCTAAGCAGAATGTTTTTTTTTTCTTTTTCGGTTTTTTTTGAGATGGAGTCTGACTCTGTGGCCCAGGCTGGAGTGCAATGGCACAATCTCGGCTCACTGCAACCTCCGCCTCCAAGGTTCAAGTGATTCTCTTGCCTCAGCCTCCTGAATAGCTGGGACTACAGGCACACACTGCAATGCCTGGCCATTTTTTTTTTTTTTATTTCTTTATTACAGACGGGGTTTCACCGTGTTGCTGAGGCTGGTCGCAAACTCTTGAAGCTCAGGCAATCCACCTGCCTTGGCCTCCCAAAGTGTTGGGATTATAGGCGTGAGCCACCGCACCCGGCCAACACAACATTTTTAAAAATAGAAATAAATGGAAAGCTGTAGTCCATTCCACCTGTCTGCCAGTTTCTATGTTCTAGTTGAGAACAAGGGAAGACATGATCAGCAATAAATTCAGATATAATCACCACAAGAAAAGAAATGTTAACAACTTTACGTTTAGGGTCTGGAACATAATAGTTGCACTATATTTTTTGACTAAATAAATAGCTATTCCTGAAGGTGTTGTATCAATTATACTATGCCCAGATCCTGCCAAAGCCAAAAAAAAAAAAAAAAGGCAAAAAGATATATACAGACCAGCTATTTATCTATTTTTTTCCCCTGCTCAGGGCTAAATTTTTCTGAAAAATCACGTAAGATTTCAGCTGTCAGAATGAGTTCATTACCTGGGCTGGGGATTCTGGATTCTGTGAGCAGAAGACTCCATCCACCCAGGTGTCTGTTTAAGAACAGCATCCTCTTTTGCAAAGGGTTCGTGGAAACAGCCTTCTCTCCTAACAGACAGCAGCTACAGAGCCTCCTTCTTCTGGGCTGTGCAGCGTAGGTCAATGGAGACAGAGGGGCCCTCCGGAGAACAGCAGAGGGAACACGATTTCGCCCTGGTTAGCGTCCCGGGGCTTGCAATACAGATGGCCCATGCTGCAAATGGAGATCCCATGGCTATGCAGCCCCTTGCCCTTGCTGATATAAGTATGGGGACATTATATTCAATTTTTGGTCTCCATCCATATGCTACTCCTCCAATTTATTTGTCCACATGACGGGATATGAAGCCCAAAGCAGGAGGACATCCAATTCGGCTTTAATTACAGTGATGAGCTGTTTGTCAGGGTGCCACGGGCTGCAACATCACCTTGTTCTCTGAGAAACTCAGAGCAGGGGGTGACACCGACTCCCCTGTTCGCTGCTGATCATCGAGGCTTGGGCAGCAGCAGCACTTAGTTCAGTATCTGTAGTTTGAAACGCAGCAGTTATGACTCTGCCAAGCTTAATGAAAGGGAGAAAATAATTATCAGAGAGCTTATGCAATTTTGAAGATCAGGGGCTTTTAAACAAAGTTACCATTGCCGGAAGTGTTCTTGGCATGTCATTGAGGACTGTTGTCATTATTAGCGATGACAAGGCAAGTCATTATTTTTGCACTGGCTTAATTGTTCAGCAGACACCAAGGACCATGTCAACACAGTTTCACAAATGGAAACAAACATGCCGTCATTCGGGGGTCCCACTTTGCCATTCTGCCTTTGCACTCGTTCTGTAGATTGAAGAAAGCACTGTAGATTGAAGGAATTATTCCAGGCCTCTGATTCATGCTAGGCTTTGTCCTTCATCCTCTTCCTCATTCAGTCTCTCAATCAATCAATTCTTACTGAGCAGTTATTATTGCAAGACCTGAGGAACAGAGGAGCTAGCAGACCAGCATCTGTTCTGCCCTCATGGGAATCTCTCACCTTCTACTGCAGAAGGTCCCACCTTTAGGTAGAGTGATCAGAGAGATCTCTGAGGATGTGACATTTAAATTGAGACTCAAAGGACGAAAAGATGCCAGATTTGTAACTAATGAAAGGACACTCCGGCCGGGTGTCGTTGCTCACGCCCCTAATCCCAGCACTTTGGGAGGCAGAGGCAGGTGGATTACCTCAGGTTGGGGGTTTGAGACCAACCTGGCCAACATGGTGAAACCCTGTCTCTACTAAAAATACAAAACATTAGCCAGACATGGTGGCAGGCACCTGTAATTTCAGCTATTCAGGAGGCTGAGGCAGGAGAATCGCTTGAACCCGGGAGGCAGAGGTTGCAGTGAGCCGAGATAGTGCCACTGCACTCCAGCCTAGGCAACAGAGTGAGACTCCATCTTAAAAGAAAAAAAAAGCCACAGAGACTAAACTCCAAAGATGAAGAAAAAGCATAGTATAAGATGATTTTTGAGATGTGTGAAGAGGTCAAATCCTACAAAAACTGAGGGTCATGGTCAGACATCACCAACTGTAGTCAATCACATGTTAGAGTTTGATTGTTCCATCTTCCGTTTTCCGCATCCACCTGCTTCCCTCCACTCTTTCCTCTGAAGGTCCATGTGAGTCCTGACTTTGCTTAGATTCTTGCAGTCATCTTCTAACTGTGCCCCTTTGCCTCTGCTTCCTGCCTGTCCCTTATATCTCTCGTCTGTGACTTTTAAAAAAATAAATCTCAGCATTCCTCAGGGCTCCCTGTGGCTTAAATTCCAAGCTTCTCTGTGTGACCTTCAAGTCATTTCTGATCTGGCTCCTTATCCTGCAGCCACAGCCCCTACCACCTCTTCCTTCCACAGTTATCGTAGCCATCCTGTGTTATTCATGGTTCTCCCAACATCCATCATGAACATTTGCTCTCCTTCAAGTCCTTTTTCTTCGGTTCAATTCCAGAGTCATAGTGGGCTTTTCTTGACTTCCTTGTGGAAAAGGGACAACTCATTCCTTGGTCTTCCCACCTGACTTATATTCTACCCCTAGGGTGCTATACATTCCCCTAGAGGGTTTTTGTTTGTCCATCTGGATATCTTCCCCACTGGTCTCTGAGGTCACAGGGAGCAAAGACCTCACCTCACTCATCTTGGTCTCTGGCTCCGAGCACAGCACCCTGACACCAACATAAGCTCTAACTACAAATTCAATAGAATTAGCATGAAGGTCAGGAGCCAGCAGGCTCTGGTGGGTCTTTGGGGCATTACTGTTTTTGTTTTCGAGATGGAGTCTTGGTCTGTCACCAAGGCTGCGGTGCAGGGGTACCATCTCGGCTTATTGCAACCTCTGCCTCCAGGGTTCAGGCGACTGATTCTCCTGCCTCAGCCTCCCGAGTAGCTGGGACTACAGGCATGCACCACCACACCTGGCTAATTTTTGTATTTTTAGTAGACAAGGGTTTTCACCATGTTGGCCAGGCTGATCTCTAACTCCTGACCTCGAGTGATCTGACCACCTCAGCCTCCCAAAGTGGTAATATTACAATTGTGAGCCACTGTGCCCAGGCTGAGGCATTGCTGTTTCAGGGGCCAGAGAGACCGCAATAGGCACAGGGGCTGAGAAAACATGGGTGGCACCGTATAGGATCATCCCTCCATGGTTTGCTAGAAGAACTAAGAGGGCAGTAGGAGAAGTGGATAAAATCATGTCTGTGGAGTCAGACTGCAAGGGTTCAAATCCCAGCCCTGCCACTCACCAGCAGATGACCTTGGTCAAGGTATGTAATAGCTCTGTGCCTCGTTTTCTGCACCTGCATGGTGGAGGTAATAATAGTGCCTGCCTTATAAGATTTTCCAGAGGACTGAATAAGATAATCTTTGAGAGTATTTCAGCACATGGTAAACTCTTACACCATATTAATCATGGTAGTATGGTGTTGTTATTATTATGAATATCTAATACAGTTAATATCTTCATATGTAGGAGTTTTAGTAGGCAGCTGTGAATGTCACTTTTGAAGATGCAGAGACAGATTTATCCTTGTACTTCTAATATTTATCCTCGAAGACACTATTTAGCTCATTCAAAAATATTTACTCATTTTAAAGACCTTTCCACCTCCTTTTTTACAAAAAAAAGGAGTTCTATCCTTATTCTAACAATAATGACCTAAAGAAAATCTTATTACACTCATCATCTTAAATCAAGGTAATTGAATACCACTATTTAAGAGTAGGTCCCAATGTATCAGAAAATTAATTCGATTATAAATAAAAAGAATTGACCGTACTTGAATGTGTATGAAGTATAGAATCACAGTGAAACATTTAAGAAATATGTCCTTATCTTGTTACTATGGCTACACGTTACTCCAAGATACAGTGGTTCTATGGTAATGATGGAACTACATTACATTATTTCCTTTCTGTATTGAAATATTCAGCAACTGATTTCCTGTAGCTTCATAATAAATCATGCTAATGACCTCAGAGGTGGAAACCGAAGTGGTGAGACTATCTCCCTGCTCTAAGGTTATTCCATTAAACAAAGCAGAGAGTACACATTTACACTCATTTGATCAGGAAGTATAAGGAAACTTATCATGAGAAAGATATAGCAATGACATCTCATGAGGAGATGTTAACTTTAAACTCACGTATTTAGTATTATTTATTCATTGGGTTCATGATAGGATCCCAACCATGAGAAAAGTAGAGATTCATATGGGCGGGAACTGGGAGGGACTATGGTAGAATTCAATTCAATTCCACAAATAATGAATGGAAATCAATTGTGTGCTAGGTACATATTAGGTAGGACACCCCATACCTTATTCTTTATCTACTAAAATTATTCTGATATTTTTGTGTGTATCACTAAAGATTCAAAACAATAGGAATAATGAAGAAAGGAAGTGACACTGGTGTCTAAAATTCCTGTCCTTAGTAGCAATTTCTCAAAAGTTCTTCATGGCAGCCTAGAGACATCAAAGCATTGGAAACAGTGGGGTGCTGGGGCTGGCTCATGGCAGCTTGCACACCAGCGGTACGTATCTCTTCCAAACTCTATATTCAGTGATGTCTTGTTGGTAGCTTGAAGTTCGCCATGATGGGAATATTTACACCACAGAAACAAACATTTGCTATTACAAATCAGGTCTTTTTTTCTTCTTCCTGGAGAATTGGCTGTTAAAGAATTAGCAGCACTCCACTGATTACAAGCAGTGATTTGAGATTGTGTCTTCATATTTCAAAGACTGCTCCCTCCACTTTGTGTGTTTTCTTCCCTTTCCCAAGCCTCTTCCAGATACACTTGTAAGATTAATTTTTGCCTCTGTAGATGATGGTGAGATAAGAAACGTTTGTGAGCTTCTCTCTGTTTACCGCACCCTGAGTCTAGCCACCAGCTTCTCTTCCTGGACTTTGTCTGTAACTATCAAATGAGTCCCCTTGTGTTCCTGCTTGCTCCCCCTCCAATCCAATCTCCATACAGCAATGAGAGTGATCTTCTAAAATTGTAAGTCACTTAAGCAAACAGAAGAAAAGTAATGATAATAATATCCCTAATTCTCTCTCTCTCTGTCTCACATGTTTGCCTATGCCTATGCCTGTAGCTATGTCTGTATCTCCCTATCCCTACCCACTTTTCTCTCCATTGCTCTCATCTCTGTTCCCAATACATGCTTCTGCACATCTCACGTTCTAGCTTTTTCTTATGCTGCTCCCCCATGAGACCCTTCACTTTGCTATTGACATCATTTTCACCTTCAACTCCATACTCACATGCTGACTCATACATATGACTGATTGGCACCTGCCTATGTCTTGTTGATCCAGGTCTCAGCTTATAAATTACTTCCTCCAGGAAGCTGTCTCCAAGTCCTGTTCAGATATGTGTCCTTACAGAGCTTCTTTTATCCTATACAGTAAGCAACTCTTAGAAATTAGACAAAAGTTCCCATTCCTGTAAGACAAATTTCCAAAATAGAACAGATGCTTGATGAGGAAAGCTTGGGCTGGATTTCAGCCTTCTCTTCCCAAGTGTTTTGTGCAGTGAACAACCTGCACGACTGGCCCTTTCCCTAATCATTTCCATTATAGCATACATTCTGTCATCGTAGCACTTAGATGTGTATAGCAGTCTTTATTATCTGTCTCTGTCCCCAAAGATTATATATTCCATCTTTTTTGTTACATTCCCAATGCATTGTGATCATATATTATTCATCTTTATGCCAAACATGGTGACAAGCATATAGTAGATGTGTACATTTTGCTTGAAATAAAGTGAAATTAATCCTATCCCCATACCACTCGACCTTACTACCTTAGTTGCCCAGATACTAATCAGGTGCTACTTTACTCCAGATGCTTAGAGAGATGAGCAAGGCACAGAATATCCCTGTAGGAAACTGGAAGGCCCATTAGGGAGAAAGACACATAATTGAACAGTGGTGATACAATATGTTCCATGACAAAAGTGTGTTAGACTAACTGCGTTAGAATTCCCTGGCAGCCTTTACTGAAGATTTCCAGACTGATCCCCCACACCTGATGAATTAACATCTTTGTGCTGCTTCTTCTGTCCTCTCTGTGCCCTTCTTCCCATCATTTCCAACCAACTCAGCCAGTCACTGCTCCCTCCAGCAGGGAATATGCTCTTGTGAAGTGTAGCTATGGGAAGATAGCCATCATTGGCTAGACCTGGAAACTGGTTATTCTAACCCAGTTAATAACAAACCCAAAATAGTCCAACCTCTAAAAGGAGGTGGATTTGGACAAGAAATTCTAAAAAGTGTTTGTTAAGAGGTGTTGATATGTTGCAAAGAATCAGCCACTTATTTTTCAAGGATAACTTTAAAAAAAAAAAAAAAAAAAAACCCCAACCACTTAGTCTATTAGAAATAAAGTCAGTAGACTGGGCGCAGTGGCTCATGCCTGTAATCTCAGCACTTTGGGAGGCAGAGGTGGGTGGATCACCTGAGGTCAGGAGTTGGCGACCAGCCTGACCAACATGGTGAAACCCCGTCTCTACTAAAAATACAATTTTAGCTGGGCATAGTGGCACCTGCCTGTAATCTCAACTACTCAGAAAGCTGAGGCAGGAGACTCGATTGAACCTGGGAGGTGGAGGTTGCAGTGAGCAGAGTTTACACCATTGCACTCCAGCCTGGGCAACAAGAGTAAAACTCCATCTCAAAAAAAAAAAAAAAAAAGGAAAGAAAGAAAGTAAATCACTAAGTAGCTTTTTGCAAGACAAACAAACTAAAAGAAGATTTAGGGTTTAGTCTATAACCATTGACTTTGGGAAATCCTGTCCTTCCTAAGGAAAATTAGAGGAGAAAAAAGAACTTTAGTCTCTGTGGATGAGAAATATCATTTGTGATTAAACTGCTGTGAGATACATACTCAAAACTGGGAAATTCTTGCCATGTCTTACATGCCAAAATGACTATGAAGTAGTCCTCTCTTGGAAACCACCTAAATGACCCATGATAAGGAAGTCATTAATTAAATAATAAGGTGAATGTGATGAACTATTATGCAGTAATTAAAAATCATGTTCTCAAAAAACTTTTTAAACATATAGAAAAATACACAAAAATATTATTAGGGGAAAATATAGGGTATAAAACAAGATTATAGCATTGTTATAGTTTTATTAAAAAATTGTGTATTCATGAAAATGTTAACAGTAGGATTTAAAATGGACTGGTACTTAAAGATGATCCCTTTACGTTTCTTCTACTAGAAATATTTCTATATTTATTTGAATTCTCCATAATGACCATGTTTTATTTTTAGGGCAGCCATTTAAGTGGTCATCCAATCTGGGCCAGGTTTCAGAGTAAAGAGGAAACCCTAGCAATAATATCACCAGGACTATAGGCAAAAGCAGGGCTGTTTGGACAAACACGATGTGTAGTTGTCATGGGTTGAATTGCATCCCTCAAAATTCATGTGTTGAAGTCCTAACCTCTGGTTCCTCTGAATGTGGCCTTCCTTGGAAACAGGGTATTGTAGACAGAAATCATGGGGCGTCACTGTCTTGCACTGAGTCAGTTCCTGGGTGTGGATCATAAGATTAGATGGTCCAATTTCTACATCTGGATGGTGCTGATTGATCCATCAAGGGCAGGGTCTGTACAGCATCTCAAACACTGATCTTAGGAGCGGTTTGGGGGAGGGTCAGAATCTTGTAGGCTCCAGCTGCATGACTCCTAAATCATAATTTCTAATCTTGTGGCAAATGTTAGTAGTGTAGTCCCCAGGCAGGAAAAGGTTTGTTTTGGAAAAGGGCTGTCATCGTCTTTGTTTTAAATGATAAACTAAGTTCCTCCCAATGTTAGTTCAGCGTACACCCAGGAGTGAAAAGGACAGTTTGGATATTAGAGGCAGGATAGAGTTGCTTAAGTTGGACTACTTTCACCATCCATTCATAATTTTGCAAAGGTGGTTTCAATCCTGCAAGAGCAACATGCAACAGATTCTCCCTCAGAGCCTCAGAAGAAACCAACCCCACCATCACCTTGATCTCAGACTTCTAACTTCCAAAACCATGAGACAATAAATGTCTGTTTAAGCCACTCGCTTTGTGGCGTTTTTTTTTTTTGGTAGGCCTGGGAAACTAATACAATGGTCGTTATAGTTATTTTACATTTAGAAAGTAAGAACAATTCTGGAGGTGAGAGATGGATAGGACTAGGGAAGAATGAAGTTCAGTGCAACAAAAGAAGCTTGTTTACTCAACTAAGACTGTAAACAATTGTGTTGTTCAAAAATATGTATTCCTTCTTTCTGCCTGACCCCTCTTTAGAAAGCCCTGTCCTGTTGATACCAAGCTTGACCATGTGACTTGCTTCAGCCTGTGACATGTGCGACATAGTCACATGTTCCATTTGGAAATGAGAGCTTTAAAGACCATGCTGTGGTTCTGCCACCTTTGTCATTTGCGATGACGACAGCTTATCCTAGGGAAGAGCTGCTTCTTTAGTCTGAAACAGAGTTGAAAGTGATCTACAGTGAACCTGTCACATGAGATAAAAATGTATCTTTTGCTAGTGTAATTCACTAAGATTAGGAGGCCATTTGTTACTGTAGCAAAATGTAGCATAAGCTGAGTGATAAAACATTGACTAAGCAACTCTCAGGTACAGTGCCAGGATGAAAAAATTAATTAGACACAGATCCTGCCAGCGAAGAACTAACATTAAACTGTCTATCATTTGCCTTTAAAAGATGAAGATTTTTGGCCCCAGGTGTGTTCTATATTTTCTGTAACACCTGCAAGTAAATGTTAAATGATGTTATTTCAATTGGTTTTTCTATAGCAAAAATCTTTAAAAGCTCTCATATTCAAAGCGGTTCTTGAAATCTTGAACTACATATATAGATATAAAGTTTGCCAATTAAAATTTTATGTAGGAAAAAAATCTCCTCTGAAAAATAAACCTAAGTCAATTATTTAGTTACTTAATTCTCATTTGGAAAATGAGATGTTCAGACATTATTAAGTTATATTAGAAGGAAAAAAAAAACACTCCTGTGGGAACAAATTCATTTCATTTACTGTTAGAGAATGTTAATTTCAAGGAGCAAGCTTTGAAAGCAACCAAATTTGGCAAAGATAAGTTGGTCTTCCCTGAGAAATATTTGACAGCAACAGATTATATAAGGAAAGGACAGAGTGGAGAGACATCTCAAGTGCAGGTCTGAGTGGAGGTAGAAGAGTCATGTTCTATAGTCAGCATTTTAAAGCAGAAATTGCATGGTGTCAAAATTACCCTTGAAAGTCCCTTAAATGGTCCTTAAATTGTCTGGACCTGTGCCTTTAGTAGTTCAAAGGCCAAGAATTAATGTCTTTTGTTTCTCTGGGGCAGGGAAGGCCAAGGTCTGATTTGAAAGGGGCAAAGGACAGTGTGGAAAATAAAGGGTCTCTGCCTTTCCTGGTCCATCTTTTGGTCTCCTGTCCTCTCTGGGTGACTCTCCCTCAAGCTGTCCTCCTGTTCTTTCCCCTCAACAGTGCACAGAGCTAAAGTCAAACAAGTTAAATGTGCACTAGGCAACTCTAGTCCTTACAACTTAAAAACTTTAAAATGGAAATGGAAATGCATTGGGGGCCTATTATTATGTACCCTGCCCTAGGCTAGATATGGAAGAGACATAAAGCAGGGATGGGAGTGAGATGAGGAGAGGGAACAAGAGACCTCAAAGGAGTGAGGAAGACTAAAACACAAACAGATAATATAAATACAGTGTGGTCAAGGGTAGGCAGTAGGTCAGGTAAACACACAGTACCATGAACAGGAGTTCTCAAACCTAGGCTGCATCTTAGAATCACTTGACCTTCCAAAAGCTTCCATGTCCAAGACACACCCCAGATGCACCCCAATTACCAGTGACCCTGGAATCTCTGGGGTGGGGTCATCAGCATGGCTTAGAGCTCCCCACGTGAGTCCACATGCAGCCAAGGTTAAGACTGGAGGCCACACTATGAAGAAGAGCATCTGATGTGGGTCTGAATGCTGGTTAGGAATTAGCTGGAAGCTGGGAGCATTCCAGACTAGGGGAATCCAGTACTAAAGCTTCTTCAGTACAAAGCGGCTTTGTTTGTGCTTTGAACATAGCGTGGTTATAAATTAAAGAATAACCAAACTCCTCGAGTTGAATCAGTACACACTGTAATGCATCGGCTCACATCAACATGGCAACGTCTTTTCATCTCTCTTTGTTAAGGGTCACAGGTTCTTTAAAAGCATGGGTATTAATGGATTCTATCAGATGATGATTCACTCCATAGTTCCACCATGTGTGCATCTCTAACCAGTATAAGAAATACATTTTTCTTTCAGGAGTCAACTCCTAGCATTGTGCCATATCCCTGGCACTCTAAGACACACACCCCCACCTACAGAGGCGACATGTACTCTTAAGGTACAAAGCATTTCCTTTAGGGGACTGATTGCCTGTGTGTGCAAGCTGATGAAGAGTGATCTTTTAAGTTGGAGAAAATTGATTTTGTTGTGGTTGTTACACAAAGGTTGATGTTTTCAAAGCCTCCAGATAAAAGGTACCATGGGCAGCTAACAAGCCCCTAATAGGACTAGATCAAGTTTTACTCACCTGCTGCCAGGGCTTGACTTCTGCGTCTTAATGACATGAAACCAGGCTTTGACAGCATTCAGTTTTGCTGAAGGAGCCTCCCCCAGCCTCCTTCCATAAATCCTATGCTCCTTTATTCCTTATTCATTCAGCACAGATGTTTTTATGGCCATAATATATTTATACTAATTCAGGGGCTTGCCATCAAGTAGATAGGCTCATCTCTCTGATCCGGAAGGCAGCAGAGGCACTCCTGACATTGGAGATGAAAATAAGGTCTGCTTCTTTTTCCCCCACAGCGCTTTTCAAAGGAGCAATTTTCTAAAATTCGAACAAGGGTGTCATAGTTAATAAGATGGAACTCTCCTTTTCTTTTTCTTATCATCTTTTCCAGATCAAGGAGAGTGGATGCCAGAACTCCAAAGATGTCAGGCCACGGTAGTTTCAAAATGCCGTTCTCAGTCAGGTTTCTTATTATCTGATCCTGGTTCCACAGATTGTCACAGAATTGACTTTTTAGATTAACTTTAATTCTTATTTAAATTACTTTTTAATAGCTAATTGCCATACAGTCCATCTAATTAATGGTGTTGTGATTCAGATCAACCAGTGAGATGACTACAGATAACAGACCCTTGCTATCAGTTGGTTTTCTCCTTCAAGGAACAGGAGCCAGGTAAAGGTCCGAGTGCCTACCCTTTGGGCAGAGAATGGGTGGCTCTAAGAGATTACAGATGCTGCAATATGGAATCAGTTCCCATCTTGGTCAATTGGATGAGTCAGAGAGATTTTGGAAACAACTTCAGGCTAACCTAATTTACATTATAGTTATATTTTAATTGCATTTTAAAGTCTAAATGCAGTTGATTGTGAAAACTGTGTCACATCATCTAAGGGAACTAGAGCTTTCTTTTAATGGAAATGCAATAGGACCTAGCAGGAAAATACCACATTGCCTAAGCAGTAAAGAAATGTGTCCTCGAAGCCTCCTCAGATTGTTCTAGAAAAGATCACCAGGAGCCCCCAACCAGTGCACGCTGTGGACTCATTCCAGGTATCATGCACCTTTGATGGTTTTATTTTCCTTGGGTCAGATCTTTAGAAAGTGGGTTCCCTGTCTTGGGCCCCAAGCTAGGTAATTTCTGGGGATAAGATCAAGGAGAGTCCCTTCCTGAATCCAAGAAGCTCCCACCTGGCCAGGAGTTCAAGACCCCAGGAAAACAAGGTCAGAGGGAAGCCCTAGCCTTCACCTCTCATCTTATTTTTAAATAAAAGTTTCTCTTTCTTCATATTCTTTGCTTTCTGCTTCCACATGCTTGCTTCATGCCCCCTCCCCACCCTGCTGCATCTCTGTTGTTTCTTCTCACTACACTGTGCTGTGCAGTGCGTCCATCTTTCTTTTCCATTTTTCCTTTTCGTGCTTGACCACGTGTCTTTATTCAACAACTCTGCCCCTTCACAGCACAGGGCCCCGTGGAGGCTGCCCTTCTAGGGAGCCCAGGCCCACGTGGACTTGCCAGGGCTGGCTGTCCCAGTCCAGCGGGGCACAGACCTCTCCTGCTCTGACACTGAACAGTGACCAGTGCTGACTCACGCAGCCTATCCACGGGCACGCTGTTCAGAAAGTGGTAGAGGTAGATATACTGCTCTAGCTTTGGGATCATAAGACCACAGGCCTCGGATTGCTCCAGAGCCACATTAAAGACATCCACAGTGCACTCAGCCCCTGCCTGCTGCTGCATCTGCTCCATGGCCAGGAAGATGCCCAGCTGGGTTGCACCCTTGCTGGAGTCACTGAGCATTGTGTCTGGCTTTGCTCTTGCCCCGAGAGCAGCACTGGCCCACGGCAGCCAGGAAGGGCAGCAGGGTGGTCCTTGGTACTTGGAATCATCAAATGCTGGGCTCTCTTTGGATTTCTTCTCAGTGGTCTTCTTTACTCACTTTTCCTAAACAACACTATTTATTCTCAGGACCTTAATTACTGCATATATATTAATAATTCACAAATCAGAATTTCATTCTTTGCCTCTCATTTGATTTCCAAATTTATTTTCACTCACAATTCCTCCGTAGTCAGACATCTTGAACTTAACTTGTTTCAGTTTTGATTCTTTGTCTTCCCTTCCATGTCTTGTAGCCTATCTGTTTCTTCTGTCTTGGTAAAAATTCCCATTTGCCCAAAGTAGAGAATTGAAAATAATCTGACTTTTAAAAATACCCTGGAGAAAAAAAAAAAGACCATTCATCAGTCTGCTGATTCTGTATCTCTGAGTAACAGTGTGAATTCCTGTGACTGTAGTTGAGTTAAATTTATTCCTAGTTTTTAAAAATAAAGCCAATGAAAGACCAGAGAGATTATTACAAAGCCTGCATTCTTGTGAAGTTGCTGAATCCACAGTTTTATTTTAGTCAAATCACATCTCCATATTTCAAAAATATTTTCTAAACTGTTAATGGGTATTGTGGGGTCAGTATTGTGGGGTTTATTATTTTATAACCCTATGCTAAAGTCGCTATGAAAAAGATTAACTACATTGTTGGATAATTAAACTGGTCAAGAAGTGAACATGAATGACTAAACCTCTCCTCTGAATTTTTGAGCAGATGTTAACCTAGGCACATAAAAAGAACCTTAGCAGAAATAAGAAACAGGTATTTCCAAGGTTGGGTCACAATGGTCACTAAAAGGGATATAACTTTAATTTCTCATTTGAACATCCATGCCATTTATTTAAATTATTCATTTACAGCATAGTCTATCAAGCATATAAAACTATACCACATTTTGCTGGATTGCTTTTTGTTTTTTTTGTTTTTGTTTTGTTTTTGTTTTTGTTTTTTTGAGTCAGAGTCTCTCCTTGTTGCCCAGGCTGGAGTACAATGGTGTGATCTTGGCTCACTGCAATCTCTGCCTCCTGGGTTCAAGCAATTCTCCTTCCTCAGCCTCCCAAGTAGCTGGGATTACAGGAACATACCACTACGCCCAGCTAATTTTTTGTAACTTTAGTAGAGATGAAGCTTCCCCATGTTGACCAGGCTTGTCTTGAACTCCTGGCCTCATGATCTGCCCACTTCAGCCTCCCAAAGTGCTGGGACTACAAGTGTGAGCCACCACACCCAACTGATCTGGATTGATTTTTAAATTCTGATATAATGCAGCCAGGCATGGTGGGTCATATCTATAATCCTAGCAGTTTGGGAGGCTGAGGCTGGTGGATCACTTGATGCCAGGAATTCAAGACCAGCCTTGCCAACATGGCGAACAGCCATCCCTACTAAAAATACAAAAAATTAGCAAGGCATGGTGATGTGCACCTGTAATCCCAGCTACTCAGAAGGCTGAGGCATGATAATCACTTCAACCCAGGAGGCAGAGGTTGCAGTCAGCTGATATCACACCACTGCATTTCAGCCTGGGTAACAGAGCAGGACTCTGTGTCAAAAAATAAAAAAAAAAAAGAAATTCTTACATAATGCACCCTTGCACATGATCTTAGACGTGCCATGATTCAAACTATGAATTCTGTAAGAAAGCTATATTTTTTAAATGTCTGGGTCAAAATAATGTGTCAATGTAAGTTCAATGACTGTATCAAATGTACCACTCTGGTGAAGGAAGTTAGCAATGAGGGAGGCTACATGTGGCAGCAGGAGGTATATGAGAAATCTCTGTACCTGACTTTCAATTTTATTATAAACCTGAACTGCTCTAGAAAAAAAGTGTTAAAAAAAAAAAGTTTGATTAACGTCGTTTTCAAGCAGGTAGCAATTAAGACTGTGGTTGTCATAGAGACAGATCTGTGACAATGGGAGACGAAGGGTGAGAGCTTTGCTTTATCAGAACGGCAATTCTGCATTTTTGTGAATGTCAGTAAATGAATTTGACCTATGACATGTGGGACGTAGATCAAAGGGCACATTTAGCATATGGTCAACGTGGTGCTTCTGTGGCCTTTCAAAAGGCCAGTTCCACAGTGATAACCGCCACTAATAATCCTGCAAACCTCTCCAGCTGCTTTTAGTGATGTGACTTCTGATCTGGAGGGGAAAGAAAAGAGGGGGTGATATTTTATAAATATCAATTTTCAAAAATCTCTGATCTGTTGGCATTAACTGATGAGCTCAGAGATGCTTGGAAACCTCCTGCCTGCACAACAACTGTAACCATGGCAACCTGCACTTTTAAAGGATGTTGAAGATGTTTTTAAACATAAGGTGAGAAAAACAGGTTCTACGCAAATGTTTGTCTGGGATCTTATGTCTAATTCCTCCGGTCCACGTTTTTCCTTTACTGGGACTTGATACAATGCTGGAGGCTTTCCTGTTAGGGGAGAAATTAGGCAACCCAAGATAGTCACAGATCTTGAGACCACTGCGATTGCTATAGAAATGAGATTTCTCATTGCATCTAGACTGTGTGAGCATGCCTGGTGTTCTTATACATCATACATGAAAGAGATTGGCAACTCTTTATGCAAGCTTTGAAGTTTTGATGTCATTTGTTCCATGTGATTTTCTAAGGCTATATTGGACCACTATAGATTCTAGAACAAATTAATTAAAACCTCCAGTTTCCAGGGAGATATACTCATATCTCAATAACGTGCTGGATTTGAGTAAAAGAGAACAACCACCAAGTAGTGTTCAGAATTTGAATATTGAGCTTCTGTATTGAAGAAATCATCAAATGAAAAAATAATGGTCTATCCGTTTTCTGAACAGTCCGATTTTTGTTGTTTTTAAGTGAGCAATTCTAATTCTATTTTAACTGAGTATAGACAGGGTCCATTTTGAAATATAATCAAAATGCCTATTACTATTATATTTTAAGATAGAAGCAGATAAAGTTCAAACAGCACAGATGCAAAATAAGCAAATTAAGCATTATGTCTTTTATTGTCTTCCAGTCATCCACAACCACCAACATTTGTCTTGACAAATCACCACCATTTCCCTCCACCGCCCTGACTCTGCGTGGTGTTATATCCAAGCGAGTTAGAAGGAAAGCCAAACACTCTGAGTTCCAAATTAAGAGTCCTGTATTTGCCGGCAACCGAGAGATGGCTAACACTCAAAATTCTCTTGGCCCTGTGGAAGGGGCTTGATTTCCCTTTATACCTTGATTTAGGTAGGGGAGGGGGAGGCTAGCTGAAATGGAATTTTACAGAAGCAGAATAAGAAGTTAGATAAGGAAGCTGGTAACCAGGGGGCAGGAGGTTCCTAGGATTGTTGGTTGCTAAGCGTATTTCCATACAGTCATCAAGGCGGGTAGCAGGGGGACCTTTCCATACAATCGATCACCAAGGAAGGTATTCACAATAGCAGGTAGACTTGGCAAGCAGGTTGCGGTTACAGTGGTTATAGGTACTGTGAACAGTGTGAACCACTCTTAAAAGTTTTGAGTGCAGCATGACCCAGTAATGCATCTGTGGGGGCCGAGGCAGGGAGGGAGAAGCTAAGATGCAGCATGTGAGACTCACAGCTAAGATGGAGTCAGTTAGGCTAGCACAAGCTAGGTTATTACAATGAGTTTGTGTATCTGTAGAATTAGAAGAGTCACCCACCATGGTTCTCTTCTTATCCACATTCTTGTCTTACTCCTCCATCACTGTCACTCTCCTAATGTACCTCTTCCCAACTAATGACATTAATCAACAACAAAAATGAACTCTCAAAGTCTGCCCAAGATAAGAGTTTCAGAAGCCTGAAATGCTATGTCAAACAACCCGTCTTAGTTATTCAGGGACTTTGCAACTCAAAATGAGATAGCAATCAAACCAGAGAACAAATGATCATTATTAATGTTACTCTCTTCTGTACTTAAGAATCCATTTTTTTTCTATCAGTGCCAAGTTCTCTCATTCCTTTCTTGGTTCTAGTTCAGAAGTAGGTAAAGTCAGCTAGTCCTTTGGTTTGGGGGTTAGGTCTATTTTATAAAGAATTAAAATAAGTTAAACATGAACTGCTTCTCAGACATGATATTTACATGCCTGGTGCTTCCTTAACCCATCATATAACCAACTACCAGAATCTGTTTTACAGATAATAAGAAACATCCATGTGTTCCATCTTTTATATATGTGAGGACCAGGCACTGACTAGAAAATGTTCATCACTGTTATCACCATCATCACCATCATTAGCATCTTGTCATCATCATTGTCGTGATGACAAGATGCTTTCATGATGATGAAAGCATTATCATGCTTTATTTACATGATATCATTGAATCCTTCCAACAAGATTCCAGACCATTTTATTGTAGACATTTTACAGATATTTACACTGAAGTTCAAACTCGTCGAGTGGTTTGTTCAAGAGTACATAGCGAGTAAATGATAGAGATGAAAACTGATTCTGACTCCCTCAAGTGCTAGCCTCAGTTTCCCTCCCAAGTCTTAAAGGTTGAACAAAGCAACATGTTGAAAGAGCACCCTGAGTCCGAGTCAGAGGAGAATCAGGGAAGGAAGTATCTCCTTAAGTGGTCTTCAAATTTTAGGTTGCCTAAAAAGTTACAGAATGAGCTTGTCAAAATGCGTAAAGAAGACCCTACACTACTACCACCACCCTCTAACACACATATACACAGATTCGGATTCAGTAGTCTGAAATTAGTCCAAAATCTACATTTGTGGCGAACTCCCCAGGTGATTTTCTTAGAGACAGTCTCTAGACCACCCTTGGAGAAATGGTTTTATAGCTGGACTGGGGACCGTTGAGAGGCCTAAATCCCCAACTTGTAGAGCTAGCTTGGGCTGCTCCAAAGTCCAACGCACTCATTGATATAGTTTGGCTGTGTCCCCACTTAAATGTAATCTTGAATTGTGACTCCCACAATTCACATGTGTCATAGGAGGAACCTGGTGGGAGGTGATTGAATCACTGGGGCGGGTCTTTCCCATGCTGTTCTTGTGATAGTGAATGAGTCTGATGAGATCTGATGGTTATATAAAAGTGGGAATTTCTCTGCATAAGCTCTCTTGTCTGCCGTCACATGAGATGTGCCTTTCACCTTCCACCGTGACTGTGATGCTTCCCCAGCCATGTGAAACTCTAAATCCAATAAACCTTTTCTTCTGTAAATTGCCCAGTCTTGGGAATGTCTTTATCAGTAGCGTGAAAAATTCACTAATACACTCACCTATGTAGGGAAACCTCTTGTTCCCTACATAGGTTCCTTACATTGGCTCAGAGTCTATCTCTTCCACTGGGATGTCCATCTTGTGGTCAAAACCTACACCCGAGTTAACATAAAGAAAAAATAGCAATGGCTGTAATTGTGAACTGCCTGCTAACCCCCTAGTGTAGTGCTCCAGGACTTGAATCACCTTGTTTTGCTGTCTTCGCTATGAGTATTATAGTACTGCCATGGGCACTCACCCTGTCCAGCCCCATTCCTCCTGGGGACACAGATATTTGAGACTGTTTTCTATTGCCTTTGCAGTCAGATGGAACCATATGACCAGTGCTAGCCAAAATGTGTCATCTCCACTCTCTTTCTTTCCTTGATACCATAGATATGTGTCATATGGTACCAGCTGCAAAGTGGTGGAGGCTTCTTCACCTTGGGTTCTTGAGCTGTCATATAGCATAAAGCCACTAGCCACCACCCTGAATTCACGGCATGAGCAAGAGATAAACAAACCTTTGTTTTGTTAAGCCTCTGGGGATTTTATTTTGTTCCGTTTTTAATTTCTGCACCATAGCCTAACCCATCTTAACCAATAAAACATCATCGTCATCATCATCATCATCAATAATCAGATTTATTAATTATGAAAATAAAACTGGCCAGGCGTGGTGGCTCACGCCTGTAATCCCAGCACTTAGGAGGTCGAGCAGGGTGGCTTGCTTGAGGTCAGGAGTTCGAGACCAGCCGGGCCAACAGGGTGAAATCCCATCTCTACCAAAAATACAAAAAAGTAGGTGAGCACGGTGGCACATGCTTGTAATCCCAGGTACTCGAGAGGCTAAGGCAGGAGAATCACTGGACCTGGGAGGTGGAGGTTGCAGTGAGCCAAGGTTTCACCACTGTGCTCTAGCCTAGGCAACAGAGTGAGACTCCGCCTCAAAAAAAAAAAAAAAAAAAAAAAAAAAAAACAGAAAAAAGAAAAGAAGAAAAGAAAATCTTACCAAGTGCTGAACATGACACTAAGCATTTTGCAAGTATTATCTTATTTAATAATCACATTAACACTATAAAAAAGACATAGTTGTTATTTGTATTTTACCCAGTTAGTAACTGGTTGGGTTAAAATAAAAACCCAGCAGCTTGCCTCCAAAGCCCATGCGCTTAACCAAACACTACGGCATCGGTTGCTTAAGTATCAGGTTTAGTGGGTTAGTGCTTTAGATGCTTATCATATATAATCCTCTGCCAGCCTGTAGAAGTAGGCATTATTAACTTCATTTTCCAGTGTGAACACTGAAGGCCGGAGAGGTTAAATGTCTGGTCTGAGGCCACACATCACACACTACACACCACACATGGTGGAGTTTGGTCACAACCCACGTCCCTCTGACACTTGAAGGAGGCATCGTTTATTGAAAAACTAGTGTCTAAGCAGAGGATTTTGATTCCTTCAACCCTGTTTCAGAAATGTGTAGGGCCCCACAGATCTCCTGAGATTAGGAGTTAAAAACCAGCCTGGCCAAATGGTGAAACCCCGTCTCTACTAAAAATACAAAAATTAGCTGGGCATGGTGGCAGGCACCTGTAATCCCGGCTACTCAGGAGGCTGAGGCAGGAGAATTGCTTGAACCCGGGAGGTGGAGGTTGTAGTGAGCCGAGATTGTGCCATTGCACTCCAGGCTGGGTGACAAGAGCAAGACTCCATATCAAAAAAAAGAAAAAAATGGTTAGGGGCCCCAAAGCATATATACTAGGATATTTAGCACAGGGTTTCAAGATTTCAGGAATTTTAGCTAAACTCTCCAGGTCTGCCATGAACTGCTGAGTGACTTTGGGGTAAGTTACTTGGCCTCTCTCTACAAAAAAATGTAAATGAGATAAGTCTGGGTATGCACATAACTAACCGCCTAGCACCAAAAAGGTACAAAGGAGTGTTTTGAGTAGAGGATTCACAGATCTACCCAGATGGGTTAACCATGGTTCTCCAAGTGGTTCAACCTGCACCCCCCAGCACCTTCTCAGGCAAGCCCTTGGATGATTTTCTCCTGTAAGATGAGGCAAGGTGGCCACATGCAACCAGACTTTGGGTTTCCTTTCAATTCATTTGGTTAGGGGTGGGATTGGGTCTGCAGCTCCCATCCCTGGGAGCCCCTATGAGATGTTTCCTCATTCTCAAGTCTCCTGCAGGGGCGGTCTGTGGTGAATCCTAAAGGGGAAGTTCCTGAAGTGAACCAAATCACTTTCATCCTCTAGTAGACATAGCAGAATTTTGGACCTTAATATACCTAGATTGAGGAACATCGTTTTACTGATGAGATTTATAATAATAGCTCCTGCCAGTAATAGAGATTACCAATAATCAATGCTGTTTATTAAATACTAACTGTGTGCTGAGCATTGTATGTATATATTAACTAATTTCATGCCCTCACAAAGTGGACATTATTCCTATCTTATAGATAAAAATACTCATGCTCAGAGAGTTTAGTTCTTTGCCACAGGATGCCCAGGTAAAAGCCTGACAGAACTGGAGTCTGAATCCAGGCAGCCTGGCTCCAAAGCCTTGCAGTTGGCCAGTACACTGGTTACCCTGAGTGCTGAGCTGTCAGCCCAGCCCACGCTCTGATTACAGAAAGAGTGCTAATGGGAGATAAGTAGAAGCAGGAAAAAAAAAAAGTAAATAAAAAGTAAATTACAGGCTAAGGGGTTGACCTGGAGGAATTTAGGAATCCCGAAAGAAGGAAGACTAGAGGCTCAAGGGAAAATGGCCAAGTCCAGTAAGTCCCTACAAATGTCACGTGGGGGATATCTCAGTAGAGTATACCCCTACGATGGGTCTGCCAAGATGTTCCAAAGTACAAACAGGATTCTGTTGGCAAAAACAATGCCCACCCCTGCCTGTCTTGAAGATTCAAATTGTATAGTAGAGGACGGATATTCTAAGATTTTTTACAGCAAGAGGCTAGTTGTGTGCTTAACTCTTCCTTTCTAATGTGCTTTTAACCATAGCACCCCTTTTATTATGCAAAACCTATTAATATCTACTGAAAGGCACTGGCCTTTGAGGGAGGGGGACTAGCAGGCTGAAGAGCAGGGTGCTAAGTTCTGTGCTGAGAAAGGCAGTTGGTTGTGGAAGATGTCGTGGCCACAAATGAGAAGAGTGGGCAGGGGGTACAGGGTAGGGATAATGAGACCTAGAATTGGTTTCAGCAGAAAAGGGAAGGAAGGATAAGAAGCAAATATCAGTGACATATGCATAAGTTAAAAAGACGGAAGTAGAGCTAATTTGCAAGATGGCTTAAAAATACACATGGATGCCAGTTTGACCTCAAAATAGGAATTGGAAACCTAGAATTCAAAAGAGAAGGCAGAACTAGCAAATGAGACTCTAGGTCACCTTGCTTCTCCTCTTCTTGGAGGAATGGCGGAAAGAGAAGAACAACTGAACAGCTTCAGCACCATCGCTCTATAGGACGCAGGAGACAGAAGAGCAGCCTGAAATCAACAGTGGTGGGAGACGCTGGAGGGCCTCAGGAAATCCAAGGCAAAAGAGAGGTTAGCTCCAAGAACCAACTTTTAAAAGTAGAAAAATGAAAGTGGAGATGTGCATTGTTTGTGGAAAGATGGAAAGTTCCTCAGTCAGAAATGATTTTGCCATTAGCGGGCAGTGATGCTGACAGTTTGTAGCTGGTGACCAGATTTTAAACAGTTGTTTCGGCAAGAAAGGGTATCCAGCAAACCAGTTTTCAGCCACTGATCCTTGTCATTAAGAGAGTCAACTCTTGATACTGCATGTGAGTAACCATGTGCTGCTCTGGTACAATGAGGAGTGAAATACCAGACCTGACTATTTTATGTAAATCTCTAACGTGATGTTTAAGCAGGACAGAGCAGGAGGGAGAAGTGGCTTAGACAGAAATGGGCTTTGAGGACCTGTCAGCCCAGACAGGAAGGGTAATTGGGCTAAGATGAGAAAGGGGTAAAACCAAGCACATCTCCAAAGCCATCCAAGGCAGCAGACAATTAACCTCTTGATTCCTCTCTTCTTCCTTCCAAGATCAGATTTTTATTATCTCAGAAACATTTAAACTTCAAGAAAATGTGAGGGGACACAGACTTTCTGAGCCAGCTTCCATTGACATGCCATTTGATTAATTTATATGGTTGGGACAGCAGCTCAGAGGGGATATAGATTGTGCTCTTACCTGCTGCATTTCCTTATGTAATATATTCAGGCGTGGTTATGATAGAGCATCTCCTGTTTACACTCAACTTTGTGTCTTTTGAAGTTCACTTTTAGCTTTGTGTTGATAAAATGCCTTTTTCCAGTTCAGATTTTTTTTAATGCCCACTGGGCATCAAGTAGCTTTTGCAGAATGAGGTGTTTTTAGCATTACTATGAAGCAAGGGCAAACGTGTATTACTGCCATTCATGAGGCATATTTACAGGGTTGCAAACTCCCAAATATTTCAAAAAATTACAACAGTTGCCTCTTGTACCCCACAGTTAGCTGCCTAAGATTCTAGGAAAGAACCGGTTGGATTTATATGTGAACATGCCTCTATTTGCTGCATTTTTATTTTTTGAAAAGTTGGAAGTCACATGAAAATAAACATACTATATAAGGGAAGATGGCAGATTTCTCCTAGTGTTTTAATAATCCCACAAAGGTTTATGAATATTGGCAAACATATTTGCAATGGTACTTCCCTGCTATTTACTTTGTAGACTTTGAGTTGGTCTTAGATTCTTGTCTGTAAGTGAAATGTAGTAATACTAAAAGAAAATAAAGGCTGGGAGTGGTGGCTCACTCCTGTAATCCCAGCACTTTGGGAGGCCAAGGTGAGTGGATCACTGGAGGTTAAGAGTTCAAGACCAGCCTGGCCAACATGGTGAAACTCTGTCTCTACTGAAAATACAAAAATTAGCTAGGCATAGTGGTGCACACCTGTAATCCCAAGCTACTCAGGAGGCTGAGGCAGGAGAGACTTTTGAACCAGGGAAGCAGCGGAAGTTTCAGTGAGCTGAGATTGCACCATTGCACTCCAGCCAGGGCAACAGAGCGAGACACCATCTTAAAAAGAAAAAAAAAGCATTACAAATTGGAGCAGTCTCGGCTCCCATGTGGGTTTATCACTGAGCTATATGGATGTGGATGTTTTGCTAAATCTTTCTATGTTCTACGTTATCAAGCCTCTTTCTCTCCTCTCCCAAAGCTCTCGTATCAACTCCATTTAAACCAAATCTCATTTTTTCATTCCTTTTTTTTTTTTAATTTTTTTGAGACGGAGTCTCGCTTTTGTAGCCCAGGCTGGAATGCAGTGGCGTGATCTCAGCTCACTGCAGCCTCCACCTCCCAGGTTCAAGCGATTCTTCTGCCTCAGCCTCCTGAGTAGCTGGGACTACAGGCACACACCACCATGCCCAGATGCTTTTTTTTTTTTTAATTGTCCTGTTTTTAAAATTCGTCTCCCTGCTGCAGGTTCCCATTTTCAAATAGCTCATCTGGACTCTATACAATAGCAAAGACATGGAATCAACCTAGGCACCCATCAATGAGTGAACTGGATAAAAAAATGTGGTACATATGTACCACGAAATACCATGCAGCCATAAAAAATAAAATCACAGGATTTGCAGCAACATGGATCCAGCTAGAGGCTGTTATCCTAAGTGAATTAATGGAGGAATAGAAAACCAAATACCACAGGTTCTCACTTATAAGTGGGAATTAAACAGTGGTTACCTGTGGACGTAAAGATGGCAACAGTAGACACTGGGACCACTAGAGTAGAGGGAAAGAGGAGTCCAAGGGTGGGAAGATCGACTCGATACTGTGCTGTCTGGGTGACAGGATCAATCACACTCAAACTTTAGCATCACCCAGTATACCTAGGTAGCAAACCTGCACATGGACCCCAAATCTAAAACAAAAGGTATATTATTTATCTATTTTAGTATTGTTTATTTATTTATTTTATAAATAAATAAATGTGGTGCTGATTTTTAAAATAAACAAACCAGAAAACCCCAAATATCTCAGCTGAGTGTTAAATACCATCCAATGGACAGTGCCATCCACTAAAAAAAAAGTATAAATATATATACACACACATACACACATATATATGTGTGTATATATATATGACAATAGCCTTCTTTCCAGCAAAAGCAGTTCGCCAAATGCTTTTGCCCTTCCTTAGCCCAAATGCTAATAGTAGCCATTTCGTGAATGGATACAAAATGACAGTCAGTGTTACCTAACATCTCCAAAATGCTGACTCCAGTATTTTATTTTCAAATTAACTTATTCTGATTATAAAGGTATGCTCACTGTTGCTGCTAAAATAAATAAATAAATAAAAAGAACTTGTAATTTTACCACTCAGAAGTAGCTTCTGATAACATTTCAGTGTTTTTACATCTATGTTTTTCTATTCATATCAGTATAATTAAATACATATTCATTCATATATTCATATGTAAGATTAAACTGTACGTTCAAACTGTATTCTGCTTTTTAAAATTATATTTTATTTTCTGGGAATGTTCTCTTCATAAAGTTCTTCCAAACCATGATATTTAATGTCCACATAAGAAAACATCTCATGGAGTCTCAATTCATTGAAACTTGCCCCTAGTTTTGATTATTACATTTCCTACCAGTCATCAGTTAAACAATTCTGTCATGACCATTCAGGTACACAGACGTCTGTCCACAGTTATCTAATTTCTTAGCCCCAATGCTTAGAAGTTGAAATCTGTTTTGAAAAACTAAATTCCTTTGACAATTAAAATGTAATTATCAAAATGTTTTGCAAAGAAATAACACTAAATGCTATTTCCACCTATGATATATGACAGTCCCTGTTTACCTTACTTATGCTTGCCAGCATTAAGTGCTAAGATTTCTTAAATGTGTCACTTTGATTGATGAAAATGATAAGGTACTGTGGCCTTTTTTTTTTTTGCCATTTAAAAAACAGTGGTGAGGTATTTTTTTCTTTCTCCATGACTTGTGAAGCAACTGCCTGTTCATATTCTCTTCCCTTTTCCATTTGGTTTTTAATGGCTTCCCTGTTGATTCCTAAAGGTTTACTACTTATTGTGGGTATTACTCTCTTGCCTGTCATATGTTTGTTGCTTTTCTTTAATGCCAGCCTGTTATTTGAGTTAATTTGATTTGATGTTTTGAAATAGTGAATTTTTAAATCTTTAGTCAAACACAATACCATTTTTTCCTTAGGGCTTATTTTCTCATTTTCACAATGAGCAATCTTGGCCTGTTCCAAAATCAAAGTCACATGAATGCATATATTTTTCTAACTTTTTATGGCTTCATTTTCACATTTGCTTCTTCAGTCCATCTCGAACTTACTTTTGATGTATGGTTTAATGTAAAATCCCATTTCGAATTTTTACCCTACAAATCAATTTTCCTTTCAAATGTTATTTTATTTTATTTTAAATACCCATTCTTTTTCTGGTTTTGTCACATAGCCTTCATGTGACATTAAGCTTTAATACATACAGTGGTTTACTTTGGGGCCATCTCATATATTAAACTTTGCAAAAATGCCACACTGTTCCAACACTCATAGTTTTATATATCTTAGCGTATGACAATAAACCCTTCTGAAATACACACAGGTTTCAAAACTGCCTTAATTATTTTTGCTTTGAATTTTCCTCTAGAAAGAAAAACCATGATCATTTTTCTGCTCCCACCCTTCACAACCTACTTGTTTTCTCAAAGCTACTGTCACACTCTGGAAGTAGGAAGTCAGGGGTGGTGAGAGATCAGGATGTTTAGGAGTGTTTGCTTGAGTGATAGAGACATGGGGTGCCCAAACTGGAAGATGACCACAGAACAGCATCTTCCAGTTTTCCAGTCAAGATACTACTCTGTTTCATGAGGCAAAGCATAAGAAACTCACCAATTCCATTTTTCCCCAATTCCGCTTGATATTTCAGCCTTTGCTATCTTCCTGTTAGCTATCTGTCAGTCTTAGTACTTAAAATTGTGGGAATTTCGAACACAATTCTTCAACAATACTGTAGTGAGGAACAAGAGATTCTGCTTTGGAAGATCCTGACTAGATTCCCTTTAAACAAGTATTTCTAAGCACCCCATCCTTATATCTAAATTTTAAAAGCTTATTGATGGAGTAAAATGGAAAGTCCAAGAGTTTATAATGTTATCTGGTAGCATTCTGGATAAGAGCTATGGGAGTTGTAGGCATGTGCCCATGTCCTGATTGTACCAAACTTTTTAACATCAGTGAAACTTCTAACTAGTTTTCCAAAAATGAAGAGAACAGATCCAGCATCGATGAAAGTGACAAAATTGACAACATTTTGCTATTCCCTTTTCCTCTATTCAACTTCCCCATCAGCCTTTTTACTTGCCCCCGCCTCCGTTTTTTGAGGAAAGCTGTATTCGGCTTTTCTCACATTGCTATAAAGATAATACCTGATGGTGGCTCACACCTGTAATCCCAGCACTTTGGGAAGCCGAGGTGGGCGGATCACGAGGTCAAAAGATCGAGACCATCCTGGCCAACATGGTGAAACGCTGTCTCTACTAAGACATACAAAAATTAGCTGGGTGTGGTGGTGTGCACCTGTAGTCCCAGCTACTAGGGAGGCTGAGGCAGGAGAATTGCTTGAACCCAGGAGGCGGAGATTGCAGTGAGCTGAGGTTGCGCCACTGTACTCCAGCCTGGCACCTGGCGACAGAGCAAGACTCTGTCTCCAAAAACAAAAAAAAAGAAATACCTGAGAGTGAGTAATTGACAAAGAAAAGAGGTTTAATTCGCTCATGGTTCTGCAGGCTGTACAGGAAGTATGGTGGCTTCTGCTTCTGGGAAGGCCTCACGAAACTTCTTATAATCATGGTGAAAGGCAAGGGGGTAGCAGACATGTCTTGCATGGCAGGAACAGGTCAAAAGAGTGGGGCTTATACACTTAAAACAACCAAATCTTGTGAGAAGTCTGACATGAGAACAGCACCACAGGGATGGTGCTAAACCATTCATGAAGGATTCACCTCCATGATCCAATCACCTGCCACCAGACCCCACCTCGAACATGGGGGATTACAATTGAGCATGAGATTTGGGTGGGGACACAGATCCAAATCATATCAGAAGCTTTTCTAATTAGATTACTCATTCTATTAAAAGAGACTGCCCATAAATAATCTTTCTGTTCTAGATTAACATTTGGCAAGTTCTGTGCCTAGGACAACCGCTGACATGAGACAAGTGCACAGTAAATTTTGAAATATCTGTGTCTCTATCTTCATTTCCTTGTTTCTGTCTCTAATTTCCTATATGCCGTCAGGGGATTTAGTGACACTGCAAATTGCATGCTCTTTTGCAGGCATGCCTCTCTCATTTCCCCAGAACCTTTTTGTCTTTCTGAAGCATGGAGTCCCTAGCTATATGTTTTCAGGCAGAATTGTAGGAAGATTAACAGTTTCCTGGCATCTTTCTTGCAAAGGTTTGAATACCACTTCCAGTGCAGATCAACATATGAAATTTAATGTTTATCTTGCCATTTTATAATGCTGTCAGCTTTCTCAAAAGCTGTCCCTCCACACTCTCTTATTTAAGCCTTGTTGTAATCCTGCATGGTTAGATACGTGGTAGACATTAGCCCCATTCTCAGGGGTAGCTGTAATGGTTGAATCACGCTCTACAAAAATTCATATGGTGAAATCCTAATGCCCAGTAACTCAGAGTGTGACCTTACTTGGAAATAGAATCTTTACAGAGGTAATCATGTTAAACTGAGGTCATTTGGGTGGACCCTAGTAAATTATGTCTGGTGCCTATAAAAAAGAAAAATGTGGAGATAGACTCACACACAGAGAGAACACGACATGAAAATAAAGGCAGATGGCTAGGTGCGGTGGCTCATGCCTGTAATCCCAGCACTTTGGGAGGCTAAGGCAGGCAGACCAGTTGGGTTCAGGCGTTCAAGACCAGCCTGGGCAACATGGGGAAACCCTGTCTGTACTAAAAATGTGAAAAATTTAGCCAGATGTGGCAGTACACACCTGTAATTCCAGCTACTTAGGAGGCTGATGCACAAGAATTGCTTGAATCCCAGAGGTGGAGATTGCAGTGAGCTGAGATCACACCATTCCAGTTCAGCCTAGGTGACAGAGAGAGACTCTATCTCAAAAAAGAAAAAAAAGTAAAAAACGAAAATAACAGCAGAAATTAGAATGATATATATACAAGTCCAAAACTGCCAAAACATGCAAAAAATCCGAAAACAAAAACAAAGCTACAGCAACAAAAAACCACGAGAAGCTAAGCGACAGGCCTGGAACAGATTCCTCCTCACAGACCTCAGAAGAACCTTGATCTCAGATTTCCAGCCTCTGCACTGTGAGACGATCAATTTCTGTTGCTTAAGCCACCCAATCTACAGTATTGTGTTATAACAGCTCTCACAAACAAAATAGTAGATAAAAGCAAAAAACAAAAAAATAAAATAAAGAAGGCTAAATAGCTTCCTTCGGAGTAGAGCATAGTTTCATCAGAGGATTTGACCTACTGAACCTTCTACTGCACTAAAAATTCTCGTTTCATCAAGTATAATGGGCTGAAGTCAAAGGGATTTATCTGATGCTAAACCGAGCCACCTTAGTCTACAGTTAACACCCCACCTTAGTCTACGGTTAACATGTCCCAAATTGCATGCATTGTTTTGCTTGGACGTTATTAGCCCTTGCTGGGAAAGGTACTTGGCCCCGATGTGACTATTAAAACTAATGTTCACAAAGCAGTTACCCCGTGACAGGCTTATGTTGATTCATGTAATTCTCACATTAAGGCTGTGAGACGGGTGCCATGACTATGCCACTTACATATGCCCAGCCAGAATCTCTGATTATAACTTGTTTCTTGTCGTACTGTCTCCTGCTTGCGAATCCAGTGTTTGAACGCAGGCAGTTTGACCCTGGGGCCGACATTTAAACTACTTTATTGCTGGACTCTGTGTTTTCAAGTTTGGAAAGTATTGTGTTAAAGAGAATGGGAATATTGGCTATGGAACTCATCGGAGTTGGTTTTTTGTTTTTGTTTTTTTTTTTTTTGAGACAGAGTTTTACTCTTGTTGCCCAGGCTGGAGTGCAATGGTTTTGATCTCAGCTCACTGCAACCTCCGCCTCGCGGTTTCAAGTGACTCTCCTGCCTGAGCCTCCAAAGTAGCTGGGATAACAGGTGCCCGCCACCACATCCAGCTAATTTTTTGTATTTTTTAGTAGAGATGGGATTTCACCATGTTGGCCAGGCTGGTCTTGAGCCCCTGACCTCAGGTGACCTGCCCACCTTGGCCTCCCAAAGTGCTGGGATTACAGGCATGAGCCACCGTGCCTGGACGTCGGAGCTTTTAAATATGCTATTATCTTGCGGAATCTCCGAGAGGGTGATAAAGGAAGTGGCATTTCCAGTGTATAGTTAACCATGCATCTCTTTTTATTAAGCGAGATCTCTTGGGACTGGTGTTTCATGAATAGAGTTGCCAGCTAAAATATAAGACTCCATTAATTTGAAGTGTCAGATAAACAATGCCTAGTATTTTAGAATAAGTACATCCCAACTATTGCACTGGAGATACTAATACTAAAGAATTAGGCCAGAATTAGGCCGGGCGTGGTGGCTCACCCCTGTAATCCCAGCACTTTGGGAGGCCGAGGTGGGCGGATCACCTGAGATCGGGAATTCAAGATCAGCCTGACCAACATGGAGAAACCTCATATCTATTAAAAATACAAAATTAGCCAGGTGTGGTGGTGCATGCCTGTAATCCCACCTACAGGGAAGGCTGAGGCAGGAGAATCACTTAAACCCAGGAGGTGGAGGTTGCAGTGAGCCGAGATCGCGCCATTGCACTCCAGCCTGGGCAATAAGAGCAAAATTTTGTCTCAAAAAAAAAAAAAAAAGAAGAATTAGTTTTTGTTTATCTGAAATTCTAACTTTACTAGGGAATTCTGTATTTTTAATTGCGAAATTTGGCAAACTATACTACAGAGTCTTTGAAAACTGGAGTACACAGCCAAAAATCCCTGACTCTCCCTATCTGCTGGGCCTCTTGCTTTAGAAAACAAAACTGAGGTTGTGCCCTTTTTCCCTCCCTGTTACCTGCCTAACATCCATCTTGTTGTCCTTCATTCTGCCACACTGGGGTTCCTATCAGACTCTGCTTCCTGTCTGTTATGACTTAGAACATGCCACCCCAGACCCAGGGGAACAGAACAGGCACATCCCTGGTTATTCCAAAGCCGTCATCACACCAGCATGTAGAGATCTGAGCAGACAATAACAACACTCCTCCAGTTTTCACCGGAGGGGAAGGGAGAGGGACTTACGGGGGGACAGATGCACAGAAAACCCAAATCTGATGCCTTGAGGTTGGTCAGTATGAAGTCTGTCCTGTGGTATCCCTCTGCTACATTTCCATTTCAGGGGAGTTGATGGTTTACCAAGTTTAAGAATAAATGTGTTCTGAATAGGAAGAGCTCAGTTCAGGGTCTGTCACATCACTTGAACATGTCTTGAAACCCAAATTCTATCGTCAGTCTCATTTTACAATCCATCCCTTCCCATTAATGCTGCATGTAATAACACCACTCAGAGATGTTCATAAATCCCATCTTCTTACTTGGCACTATCTTTTTTTTTTTTTTTTTAAAAGATTCACGTGTCTTTCCAATATATTCAAGTTATCTTGGAATAATAACCAATGTTTCAAAGTTACTCAGAGCTGTATGGATTAAAGCAAGACAGAAATAAGTGACCCCTCATAATTCAGAATATTTCTGAGCCAGAATAAACTTTACACTTCCTAACCATAAAGAGAACCTTTCATGCTTGTATGCAGAAGCTCAATTCAGGTTACAGACCTGCACTGTCCAGTAAAGTAGCAACTAGTCACCTCTGGTTATTTAAATTTACCATTGAATTAATTAAAATAAAATAAAAACTTTAGTTCATGAGCCATGTGTATTAATCTGTTTTCACGCTTCTATAAAGACACACCTGAGACTAGGCAGTATATAAAGAAAAAAGGTTTAATTGACTCACAGTTCTACCTGGCTGCGAAAGCCTCAGGAAACTTACAATCATGGTGGAAGGTGAAGCGGAAGCAGGCATGTCTCACCAGGGTGAAGCAGGAGAGAGAGAGACAGAAAACAGCAAAGGGGAACTGCCAAACACTTTTAAACCATCAGATCTTGTGAGAACTCACCCACTATCATGAGAACAGCATGGGGGAACTGCCCCCATGATCCAGTCATCTTCCACCAGGTCCCTCCCCTGACACATGGGATTAAAATTTGAGGTCAGGGCCGGGCACGGTGGCTCACACCTGTAATCTCAGCACTTTGGGAAGCCGAGGCGGGTGGATCACGAGATCAGGAGATTGAGACCATTCTGACCAACACGGTGAAACCCTATCTCTACTAAAATACAAAAAAAATTAGCCAGGTGTGGTGGTGTGCACCTGTAGTCCCAGCTATTCAGGAGGCTGAGGCAGGGGAATCTCTTGAACCCAGGAGGCGGAGGTTGCAATGAGCCGAGATTGGGCCACTGCACTCCTTGCTGGCAAAAGAGTGAGACTCTGTCTCGGGGAAAAAAAAAAAAAAAAATTGAGGTGAGATTTGGGTGGGACACAGAGCCGAACCATATCACCATGCTAGCCGTATTTCAAATCCGCAGCTACATATAGCTGGTGACTACTGTATGCAGGGCACAGTGTAGATATGAAATGTTTCCCTCATCATAGAAAGCTGTGTTGGACAGCCCTATTCTAGATGCTTTAGTTCTCAGCCCCCCATAAAACCCACTGATGAAGACAGAACCATGCAGACACTATTAATTTGGCTCTATTTCTTTTTCGAATGAGCCAGTGTAGAGACTAGGGAAGAAGTAGGGATTGTCTGAAAAGATCAGAGCATCCAAGAGAAACTGTACAGGATCGGGGCACCACTGACTGAATCAGAGCCCCCAGTTTGCTTTGGGTGACCAAGAAGGGACTGAGCAAACCCCTGTGTTGCTAGTCCTTAGTTTTGTTAATAGCTTTGAACAGCAGACTTGTTCACTGAGGAAGGATATGAAAATGCAGATAAGTAAAAAAAATAAAATAAAATAAAAAGTCTATCATTCTTAACCTGCTGGTCAGATGAGTCAAATGCTTTGTAGATCTCTATACCTTCCTTTATGCACATGTGTACAATATGCTCACAAAAATAAGGTCATAGTATACATACTGTTTTTTTTTAACCGCCTTTTAAGTTAATATGCTTCAACACATTTCCAAGTCAAAATGACTTGCACAACATTGTACTAAAAGGTTGTAGCCAGGCAAGGTGGCTCATGCCTGTAATCCTAACGCTTTGGGAAGCCAAGGTGGGTGGATCACGATGTCAGGAGTTCAAGACCCAGCTGGCCAACATGGTGAAACCCTGTCTTTACTTAAAATACAAAAGTTAGCTGGGCACGGAGGCAGGCACCTTTAATCCCAGCTACTCAGGAGGCTGAGGCAGGAGAATTGCTTGAACCTGGGAGGCAGAGGTTGCAATGAGCCAAGATTGCCCCACTGCATTCTAGCCTGGGGTGGCAGAGCAAGACTCCATCTCGAGGGAAAAAAAAAGGGTTGTGCATTTGTCTGCTCTATAGGCATTTTTAATGATTGTTGGGCATTTAGTGGGGGTCCAGTTTATCGCCAGTTATAATTCCACTGAGCACCCTCAACTTTGTGCTCATTCCTGATTTCTCCAAGGAATACATTTCTGTAAGGGGAATTATTGTCTTAAAAGGGTTAGGGGTGGTTGTATATTATTAAAGTTTGGGAAGTAGGTCCTTAGTTGCTTGATGAAATGGAGGCAGAAGTTTAATCCCTAAGAACGCTTCTCATTCCAAAGTTGTCTGAGTCCTGGATTGTAGCTCTGTTGTGCATGGATCTTAAGTCTGAGCAAGCCCTTAGCTCCCCTTCCTCCCCCATCAGCCTGAGTCAGAGTTGGCCTGAGGTGTCAAACTATGAGCAGGAGGATGTCACCCTAGGAATGGCAACTAGAAAGTTTCTTACCCCTGGATGCTACCATGAAGCACTGCTGTCCACTAGAACTTGCTGTGATTATGGAAATGTTCTGTATCTGTACATCCAGTATGGTAAGCACTAACCACATCTGGCTGCTGAGTACTTGAGCTGTGGCTGGTATGACTGAGTAATTGGGATTTCTAATCTTATTTAATTAGCCACATGTGGCTAGTGGCTAACATTTTAGACAGCAGTTCTAAGAACATACCTCTGACCCTCAAATACTCAGATCTTTGCCACTTTGTTTGATCTTAAATATGGCAGTTGATAACATTGTCTGTAAGTCACTGCCTGTTCTCAGCTGCTTGCTTCAAATGACCTTTACTTCCCTCGCTAGTTCTTCAAAGGTGGGGACTAATCACCAAATCCCCGGTGAGACTCTGACACCATCCCCAGGTCTGCTATGGCACAAAGGGGACCCTCAATGAATAAGCATGTCACTATCAATCACTTTCCTCAAAGTTTAACTCAGCTATGATAGACCATGTCATATCCCCAAGCCAAGCTACTCATCCAAAATATGGAGATCTTGTAAATTGGAGATTATGATGATAATAGTACCTGCTTCTTAGTGTTGTTGTGAGGATTAAATATAAGCAGAGCACTTACTACAGTGCCTAATGGAGTGTGAGTCCCCAGTGAATGGGGACCATGACTGTTACCTCCACCATCATAGCAAGGTCCCTTCTATGTAGGGTTTGCCTGTCAAGACTCATGCCTGTTATTCAAAATCTCTTTCAGGGATATTTAGATACGTGGTCAAGTATTGCATGAGGAGAGTTGGTTTGAGAACAAGAGAATGCCAAACCAAATTGAGTTCCCCTTATTGTGTGCTCTCATGAAGCACTTATCACAATGATAATTATTTGCAGTATTATTACCTAATACCTGCTTTTCCCACCACGCTATAAACACACAGGAGTAAGACTGTTTATCTTGTTCACTGATGTATTCCCAGTGCCAAACACATACTAGGCATTTAATAAATTTTGAATGATAGATTGAGGATAAGTGGGTAGGTGGGCAGGAAAAATGGAGCTGGGAGGAACCCTAGCATAGAAATAAAATATTACCAGGACCCCTGAAATCTATCCTGTTTACATTCACAACTATTGGTCCAATGAAAAGCCATGGTTTAGGCTTCTTCGTTCTGTAAAGTGAAAAGGTTGATCTTGATTAGGGTTTTTCAGCCTCAGCAGTACAGACTTTTGGGGCAGATAAGTATATTGTGGGAGGCTGGCCTGTGCTTATGAAAGGATGTTTAAGGCACCTCTGGCTCTACCCATTAGCCACCAGCAGGACTCCTCCCCCAGCTGCAACAACTAAAAATGTCTCCAGAAGAACGTCCCAATCAGGGAAAAATCTCCCCCCTCCTGACAGTTGAGAACCACCGATTTAGATCATGTCTGAAGTCCCCTCTGGCACTGATAGTCTAAGATTCTTCTTGGGACCATGATTTCTGAACATGTGAATTTTCTGGCATTTCATAGATGGTTATAGAATTATAAGAATGTTTCCAGCTACTCACGCGAATCACTCAGACCTGATTATCAATTTAATATTTGGATCACTGGGCCATTAAAATGCTGATGTGAATTTCAATTTTCTATTTTTAAAAATGATCACTCTGTGAATTATATCTGTTATGTGGTTGATTTTATTTAAATGGAGTATATAATTTTTCCCGCTCTGTGTTCATGAATAACGCTTTATAGTTGAATGTCAGAAAGCCTGCTAATGACCCTAACAATCATAGCTTATTTCTGTAGAATCCATACAGTTCTTGACAGGTTGGCTTTGTATTTTTTCATCTTCCAGTCTTTTCCCTGGAACAAGACCTTTGATTAATGCTCATTAAGATGCACAAATAGTCTGGCCTTGAATCCTCCCAGCGTTTGGTTCACTCTCCCCTAACTTATTGAAGTTGCTTCTGGAAGCCACATAGAGATGTGCAGTTATTTTCTAGAACAGTTTGTTTGGGCTTCTCATTATGCAAGAAAAACATGCCTTGGTCAAAAAGGGAGGTATCTTTTTGCAGAAGTATTTGTTCATAGGACATGTATGCATTAAGTCTCAACAAATGTGCCACCCTATTAGTGATTATGGAATCCGAGTCTCACATCAGAGCGAATGTGGTGGTGATGTGGTGGTACTTTCAATCCCTTTCCTTGGAAAACTGCCTTAGTAAGGAGTTCTTGGATTCCAGGAAATGCAGGAAAGCCTTTGGGATTTGTAGTCCCATTGATGTGAAATCAACATTTCCCATAAGACTGCAGAACTCTTTGTGTTCCAGGGCAGTGTCCCAAGCACTACAAGCTATTATCTCCTTAAATCTCTCAACCCTATCAGGCAAATGCTAATACGACCAAATTTTACTAACAAGAAAAGGGAGCCTCCCTAGAGAGGTGTTAAGTAACCTGCCTGAAGTCACAGAACCAGAGTTTGAATTCATCTCTCCAGATTTCTGGAATTGCGATCTTCTCCAGCGCTACATTGCCTCTAGATTTAGGATAAAATACAAATGAATCATTTTTTCCACTTAAAAGAAGCATTCCTTAGCATCAAACTAAAGTTAGTTCAACATATATTCCTATCTTTTTTTTTTTTTTGAGACAGAGTCTGGCTCTTTTGCCCAGGCTGGACTGCAATTACACGATCTCCCCTCACTGAAACCTCTGCATCCCAGGTCCAAGCAATCCTCCTGCCTCAGCCTCCCAAAGTGCTGGGATTACAGGTGTGAGCCACCAAACCCGGCCAAGTTTTTTTTGTTTTGTTTTGTTTTGTTTTTTTGTTTTTTTAATTTGCAAGTGCTGATGAACGGAAAATGATTGGAAAATAACTTACTTTCAGTGACTGCTTTGAGCATCTGATTTTAATTCATATATTTTCTGTAGGCCACTGTTTGTAGCTTTTATAGTATGATTTCCCTCCCTTAAAAGTAAACTTTGTTTTACTTAGAAAACATAGTGACTTTAGAGCATAATGACTTATTTTGTTTTTAAATTTCATTACGTTCATTGTCTTTTAGAAGTAAGTTTTTTTTTTAAATGGGAAAACATTCTCTTCATCACATAGCACTAAATCAATCAACATATTTTAAGAGAATTGCAATGGTGTTGAGGTAACTTTATTTTTGCTATTGTAGTCTTTGGAGGAGATAAACACAAATTGAAAAATAAGTTCAGACAATGAATGTATTTTCTTTCATATCCTTTTCTTCTTAAATATAAAGTTTGGAGCAAACAAGCTTCCCAGGAACAATCCTAATATGGATTATTATAATCTATGTTTTTACAAAAACAGTGCCAAGGAATGGAACCAAGTTCAGTGGCTTAGAGCATGAGACTTTTAATCTAGGATTCACCATTTGGTGGTAGCTACATGGGTGACGCTAACTGAAATGACATCAGATCTGCAGAGACGTGTCCCATCATTTAAGTTTTCTTCAGTTATAACCTAAAGAAGCCATGTGTTTAAGTGTGCGCTTTGCATATTCTGTGTGAAAACACATAGGATCCCAGCAGCCCATGTTATCTTGAAACTATGCAGACCCCGAAAACCATGCCCCCTTTTCACATGCATAAGTATTAGACTATGCATGCCAATTTTAATTCTAGAAAAATGGTCACTCTAGGAAATGTTCTTTAAAACAAACAAAGGCTGCTTAATCCGTGATGCTGTAGTCATTTGTTGGTTTGTTTATTTTAATCCCCCAATTTACAACAAAATGTGTGTTTTTTTCTTATGGGGAACACACAATCCTATTAAAAGCGAACTTCTCTCGAATGAAGGCTTTCGATTTAAGCAGATTTAAATTCATGAATTACAATTTTAGCAATTTAATGAACATCCTATTTGGGGACATTATTGGTTTAAAGGAATAAATCACAAACATTTTATTTCCCACTAGCGCTGGGGTGTTTCAAATCCATTTTCTCAACACAATGATGTGTTTAAGTAAATTGTCCTATTGACTGAATTTTGATCACACTATCGGGTATTTGAGATAGAAATGTGCAGACAGAGAGTCAGAAATCATCACATCTATTGAAGGCTCTGCAGCCAAGAAATGAGGCCGAAGGCAAGTAATTTGGTATTAGGGGACTTAATTTCTTCTCAGTCCAAGGCAGGTGTTTAATTGCAACACGTCCCAACTTGACTAGGGGAATTTGTTCACAGAATCAAGTGAATTCCCATCCCCACCTATACATTTGAATTCAGTAAGTCTGCAGAGAGGTCCAGTGGACCTCCTTGCTAACAAGCTCTGGGTGGCTCTAGCCCAGGTACCCTGGTGTCCCATGAAGGAACCACTACTGTAGTTAATACCAGAAGTCCCGTCAAGTCTGGAAGCTTTTTCTGACCACATCTTGGGCTGTAGCACTTGACATTTCGTTTTTATTTAATGAAGCAAAAATACCCTCAGTTATGTCATCATTAAAATGTACCTGAGCTAGAATCATATGCCTGGCTGATTTTGTGAGTTCAAAATAGGAGAAACTCAGGAATATTGAGTTGAGCCCCATGCTGTAAAGAGGGGGAAGAAGAGGGGGATGATTTGGAGCCAGGAAGGCTTGTGGGACGGAGCTTCTTAACCTGGGATGTTCACCCTTGGTCCCTGGGTGGACTTGATGGAGTCTGAACACCTGAAATCATAGGCAAAGTGAGTGTGTGTGTGTATTTTTTTCTGGAAAGAGAGGGACCACAATTTGCATAGATTTCCCACGGAGATGTTGATTGCAGAATGGTCAAAACTGTCCTTCTAACTAGGTGATGATTTGGAGCATAGACATTGGGCACAGAGACTCTGACTTAGAGACCATCTTTTCTGTGAATGAGCTGCAAACAGGAGCTGCGTTCCCCTCCAAATGTGCTCTACCAGGGTCACAGTGCTGTTGCGGAATTACATGGGAACGTAGGAAGAGTGTATATTGTCTGGTACTCAGTAATTGCTAAATAAATACTAGCTACATCCTAACTATTATTTTATGGAGGTCCTTAAACAGAGCAAAAGTAATTTTGCCTGATGCCTTTTGAAAGGAAGTAATGATTAACTAATCCTTCCTGCCTCCTGCTAGTCAGGCCTTATATCACTTTCTAGTCTCTCTTCTCATCTGGATCTTTTGCTACACTGACAAAGAAAACATTCTCTAATGGCTCTGGTCTCCCACTAAAGCCGTAAACTGTGTATTGTTGAGGCTGCAGGAGAAGCTGGAAGAGTCATAATCCCAGGTTCCCACCCCTTGGTCTTCTGTCTGCCATGGGTTTGCTGTACTCTGCTAAGGAAAATAACTCATCTTTTGAACCCCTGTGGGACATTTGTGCGAGCTTTGTTGGATGGTCGTGTGTGTTTACTTTGTGATCTCCACGTGAAAGGTGAAGTTCATAACTGCTACCAGTCTCTAAGCTTTGTCCTTTAAAGTCTGCAGACACTTGAAACTCTCTGTTAGTCATGCCACGCTGTGATCAAAAGGAATGTGTTTAAGAATTTATCCTCTAAACGCTTGTTGTGATAGCTAACATTTGTATAGCTCTTTGGGGTTTACAAAGTACTTTACTTGTATTTTCCCATTTAATCCTCACTTAGGACTAAGAAAGTTAGTGATGCTAATGGGAATGAGCGAAAACCAATTTCAGAGAGTATTAAATACACAAAATTATAAAGTAAAACGAGACTGATTTCCCACCTCACAAGGAAGAATGTGTCTTTACTTTGTGATTCTTTTTATCACATATTTAAAGACATTTGCATTTTTCCGTTTCTGAATTTTCTGCTTTTAGTTTTCCTTCTTGTTTCAGATGTTCAGTGTAACTCTCCAGTTGTGGCAGTTTTCTGCTTGATTTACAATTAAAGAAAAAAAAAAGAACTTTGACCTGCAATGTCAGCCTGATTAAAATTAGTTTGGATTTTTCATATAACGTTCCTTCTTTTTGTTATTGTAAACAGCCTTTATCTTAACTCAGTCAGAAACATTTAAAGGAACTATTCATTTTATTTGTATTTCAACCTGAATAAAAGAAAAGAGATATAGTGAAAATTTTTAGTCGTTTAAGTGGGAAGTGCTTTATTTGAGATAAACACGAAAGGTTTTAAGTATCATTGATATTAGTCAAACAAAGCAGTTTTTGGCTGTTGGCTGATGAGCTCTCCTCTGCTAACTTGCAGACCTGTGACCTCTAGATAAAGTTTCAAAATGCAGAAAATATTTATCTTCTTGCTATGACCTTCCATGCACAAGACATGAAGCCATGGATTTGTTTCCTAGGGAACTAGGGAGTGAGGAAGATCTATAATTAAATCTGTGAGTTATATGCTACACATAGGAATTGGGTACGCACCAAGTCCTTTAGAGAAATCCTGTAATATCACCATAGCCTCAACTGGTGGAATTAAACTCAATTTTTCTTCAGACATTTTTAGAAAGCATCATTTAGAATCTTAATATGGGAAAATTCTTGTGTTTCTTTTCCAAAGTCAGTGTGTGTTTAGTTTGGCTTCCATTTTGCTGTGGACCCAGTGACCCTCCCTGATGGGACTGCACCTGCCATTGCTGCTCAGGCGAGTGCTTTATATGGAAGGCTTGAAAAGTGAGTGGTGGTCTAGTCTCAGACATCAGCACATCAGAGCTGAAAGGGATCCAAGACAGTGGTTGGCAAAAGTTTTCTGATGTTCAAAATGTGTCCTTCAAATAAAATGTAATTCAAAAATTCATTGAGTAAAGCAGACATTAGGTGAATTGGTTTTGACTGGAAGTAAGGGAGAAAGAACGTTTTCATCATCGCCCCAACCCCAAAACTCCAGAGCAAGAAGTCTCTAAGGCACCCCCATTTCTCAACTTGAACATCAACATCTAAGCTATGGCACTGATTGTAGAGGGAGAGACTGAGATTCAAGTGATGTTGCCATTGGTCAGCCATCTCGTATGTAGCTTCTGGAGGTCTCACACACACACACACACACACACACCCCTAGTAAAAAAAATAGTCAGAAAAATGAGTAACTGTTTCCGATTCTGGCTCAAATATATTTTGTAGTAAATTTCCCCACCTGGAGGCTCATGAGGGCCAAGATTTCTCTATGGTGCTTTTATTTTTCACCTTTTGAAACCAATGATTGGCCTTTCACATTAACTCTAAAAAGTAAAGCTCCGTCGACTCTTTTCTTTCAATGGGATTGTGCTCCCCATAACATTCCTGAACCAAAGGAAGGACTCCATGAGAGAGAAGCAGAACCTTGGGACCACCAGAGAGGAGCTATTTTACAGATACCAAGGCTTGATGTAGATGTGAAGCCAGGAGTGGGCGCAGTGGCTCACACCTGTAATCCCAGCACTTTGGGAGGCCAAGGCAGGTGGATCAGCTGAGGTCAGGATTTCAAGACCAGCATGGCTAGCATGATGAAACCCTATCTCTACTAAAAATGCAAAAATTAGCCAGGCGTGGTGGCACACACATGTGGTCCCAGCTACTCAGGAGGCTGAGGCAGGAGAATCGGTTGAACCGGGGAGGTGGAGATTGCAGTGGGCCGAGATGGTGTCATTGCACTCCAGCCTGGGCGACAGAGTGAGATTCCGTCTCAAAAAAGAAAAAAAAAAAAAATAGGATGTGAGGCCAGGGTGGGTGTTGATGAGGACAGTAATAATACCTGATACTTTTGTAGCAGTTCCTGTTCCACATTATATATGCATTAACTCATTTAGTGTTGGTGATGTCTAAGTCCTATGAGTGTGCATGTATGTGTGTAAATAGTAGCTGATTTTTTCTTTTTCTTTTTGATTTTTAATACACACTTATAAGTGTACATGTGTGGTGTGTGGGTATATATACATTTGCCCCATCTCTCTAATCTACTTTCTCTCTCTCTGTCTCTCTACACAGCACGCACGCGCACACACACACACACACACACACACACACACATTTTTTTTTTGAGATGGAGTCTTGCTCTTTCACCAGGCTGGAGTGCAGTGGCATGATCTAGGCTCACTGTAACGTCTGACTCCTTGCTTCAAGCGATTCCCCAGGCTCAGCCTCCAGAGTAGCTGAGATTACAGGCATGTACCACCACGTCCAGCTAATTTTTTTGTATTTTTAGTAGAGACAGGGTTTCACCATGTTTGGCCAGGATGCTCTCAATCTCCTGGCCTCATGATCCGCCTGCCTCAGCCTCCCAAAGTGCTGGATTACAGGCCTGAGCCACCATACCCTGCCTATCTATCTGTGTATTTATGATCTTCCAACCAACCTTATAAGGCAAATACTACTACTACCCCAATTTTATATGTAAAGAAACAGAGACATAGAATCCTAAGGATCCTACAGCTGGTCATGGCAGAGCTGAGATTTGTATCCAGCCAGCCTGGCTTCCAAGTCTGTGCTCTTTACTGGTTTACATTCACACCCCATCTTTTTTTTTTTGAGTATAAGCTATGAGGCTTTGAGCATATCAGAATTTCTGATGTGAAAAAATAGAAGTAATATCTCAAAAGTTTTTTTGCTCTAAGGATAAAAGGAGCAAATGTAAAGCACCTAACCTATTGCACCTTATAATTTCTCCCACATAGTAATTTCTCAATAAGTTTCTGTCTTGCTGTAAAAATTGTCAACCATGTACATAAACAGATCTTTTTAAAAAATTGAGACAAATTAAAGTGAAAGAGTTCAAAATCAGTTTGTCACATTTGATGCTAAACACTGTATTTCTCTGAGAATTTTAAGTAGTGCAGGTAATTTCTCACCATGGTAAGTTATGATTTTTCAGACTTGAACAGTATCACTTCATCTAAGGAATTTTCCTCAATGCAATACACTCCCACCCATGCCCCTGAAAATATTTGATCTATTTCTACTACTTACATGTTCATCCAGTTTATTTCTGGAAATGTTCTGCCGGTTATCATAACGAGAACAGGAGTAATCTATAAAAAAAAGCAGGCACTGTTGTTTGGATTAATTAGCAGGAACAGAATCGTAAGTGGTGACAACTCACAACAGCTGATTCTCCTGTCACTGATGGATGGATTTGTGTATTTGAAACATTTTCACTGATTCCCTGCCCATCTCCTGTTTATATACTTCCCAAGAACCTCTATGTCTTATCCATGGAATATGTCCGAAAACCAATTAGCATCCCCTTTTCATTCCTGTATTGTCTAGTGGAAGAAAAGAAATTATACCTTAGAGCAGATATTTTCCTAATAAAATAGCATTTAGTCATTAAATTAGCTCTTTTAAGATTGTATGATTTTTAATGACTTTTTTTTTTTTTGAGATGGAGTCTTGCTGTGTCACCAGTCTCAAGTGCAGTGGCGTGATCTCACCTCACTGCAACCTGTGCCTCCCAGGTTCAAGTGATTCTCCTGCCTCAACCTCCCGAGTAGCTGGGACTACAGGTGTGCACCACCACACCCAGCTAATTTTTGTATATTTAGTAGAAGCCAACATGGTGAAACCCCATGTTGCTTAGTAGACCTCATGTTGTCTACTAAACAACATGGGGTTTTGCCATGTTGGCCATGATGGTCTGAATCCCTTGACCTTGTGATCCCCCACCTTGGCCTCCCAAAGTGCTGGATTTACAGGCGTGAGCCACCATGCCTGGCCTAAAGGCGTCTTAGCCATTTGCCTTTACCGGACAGCCTTATCATCAGCCTCTGATGCTTGAGGCTTCTCTTGTTTTGCTTTTTGTTGTCAGTATTTTTGTCATTGTCAGTTTCATTTTTGTTTCTTTTTGTTATTTGCTTTATGTTTGTATTTGTTGTATTTTGTGTTTTATCCACCCCATCTCTGCTCGAGCCTGTAGTATATCATGAGTGTTGAGAACCACTGGGTTAAGGAGTTACAAAAAGTTAACTTTCTCAGTGCTAATGTTGCATTATTGTATCGGATGAGCTCGCTGCAACTCAGGAAAATCAAAAGCTTGACTTGAAAGAATGAGAGAAGTCAAGCTCTCTTGAGACAAGTCAACTCCTTCTCCTGTGGAGGAAGAGTTTTGATGGGGAGAAGGAGCTGAAGAAGTGGTACCCCATTAAAGCAGACCGTTGGTGATCCCTTGTGAAGGTGGTAAAGGGCAAATGGGGAGATGGAGATATTTTAATGAAAATTATAACCTATTTTATGAATAAAATTTATTTTTTATTATTGTAATTATTATTTTTTGAGACAGACTCTCACCCTGTCTCCCAGGCTGGAGTGCCGTGGTGTGATCTCAGCTCACTGCAACCTCCACCTCCTGGGTTCAGAGTGATCCTCCCACCTCAGCCTCCTGAGTAGCTGAGATTACGGGTGCCCACCACCACACCTGGCTAATTTTCATATTTTTAGTATAGATGGGGCTTTACCATGTTGGCCAAGCTGGTCTTGAACTCCTGGCCTCAAGTGATCCACTCACTTGGCCTCCTGGAGTCTGGAATTGTAGGCGTAAGCCACCACGCCTGGCCCCATACAAAATTTAATTTAATCCTTACAACAACCACTTAAAGGAAGAGGACTTTTGCATTATTACAGCACCTTTATGAACGTGGACTTTTTATATTGCTTATTGAATCCCCTGAAATATCAGCTGATTTAGGTTTCATCTTTCCCTTCATCAGTGATGAAGCCATGACTTGAGGCAAAGGGTGATTCAGAACCAGGGTCTCTGATTCTATTGCCTTGTTCTGCTGTTCGGTTATAGCTTGGCCTGCAGCCTCAGGGCCTTTAGGGTGTAGACTGGCAGGGGAAATCCCCAGCAGGGGTGTTTTTTGGTGGAAAAGCTGTTTGCAACCCACAGCTCTGGAGTGACTCGGAGAGAGAAATGATTAATTTCTCCATTCGGCAAAAACGCATTGAGCTACAGCTACATGATGAGAACTGCTGTAGATTCTGTGGACACAGCAGTGAACAGAACAGACCAAGCTCTGTCCTAGAGTCCACCTGCTAGGAAGGGAACCTGACAAATCAAAAGTTAATAAAATACAAGGTGTGTCAGTCGCTGTGATACATCCTGATAGGGGCTATGGAGGTCAGCGGCTAGAGATAGGAGTGGCTTGCAGTTTTCAGTAGGGAGGCCCTCAGTGAGAACTGATGAAATGGAATGAGTGCAAGGATATATCTGTCTGGGGGCTGAGCATCCTAGATAAAAGAACTGTGAGTGCAGAAGCTGGGGGCAGTACTGTGTCCAGAATGTTCTGGGAACCATAGGAAGGCTGGTGTGGCTGAAACAGAGGGAGCAAGGGGATGTTAGATAGGAGAAAAGGTGTGACCAGATCAAAAAAGGCCTTGGAGCCCACCATGAGGACTTTGGCCTTTATTCTAATTGAGTGGGAAAGCCACTGAAGGGCTTTGGTGAAGACAGATGTGATCTGGCTTACGTCTCTATTGGATGGCTCCGGCTGATGGATGGAGAATAGAATAAACTGTGGTTGGGGGCAAGGGTGGGAACAGCTGCAATCACTCAGGTTCTAGAAGTGATAGGGGCTTGGCCCAGAGCAGTGGTGGTAGAGGGGGAGGGGCATGGTTATGGCCATATTCTGAATATAATTTGAAAGGATTTGATGGGGGGAGGATTTCAGCTCTGTCTTACTGAGTGCAGCTGGCTGCCTGCAAACCAGCCTCTGCACCTCTCCGAACTTTAATGCATTCTTTTTGAGTCCACTTGGTGGTTTCCTAAAGAAACCAGCATCACTCCCCATCTCCCAGAGCTGGAAACTGAAGCTCAGAGAGATTCAGGGATTTGCTTAAAGCCCCGTGCCAGGCTCTGGCCATGGTCCTGACTCCCAAACCTGTCCTTTTCCTGTAACAGGCTGCCTCCCCTTCAAAGTCTGCAGGAAATTTAAGACTCTTGAAATTTCTTATTGTATCAGCATGAATATTATTAAGTTTCCCATAAACTCAAATTTCGTCTATTTAAAAAGACTATGAATCTTTCTTTTGAGAAATTGAGGTGGTTAGGATTAATGACCAACCATAAAATTTTACAAGCAATTATTACAGTTTACTGTGCCTTCTTCAGCTGCTTGTCGCCTTGCCTTCTTTTCTTTCTCCTGTAGTCAGGGTGGGTTTTCACATCACTGAGCAAGATATAGGGCTGGGAAGAGGCGCGCTTGGAGTGAGACCGTTCAGGAAGCCTCGATTTTTAACTTTGGCTGTGACACTAGGATCACAGTCATAGAAGTTCATTGACATCTACTCATCCCACTTTAGTAATACGGGCATGGAACATTTTCCACATTTATTAGCTGCGTTTAATAGAATCTTTGGAAGGGAACTCAATCCCCCTGTTTCAATAAAATAAATTCATTTCTTGCTTTGTGGTAGATAATGCAAAAGCGGTCACTTTTTTCTGTATGTGGCTCTCATCCTAATTTAGGGCCCCTTTCTGCCTAGAGCTCTGTGGATTCCTGCCTCCTGTGTTCTCCCATCATTCCAGACCCTCAGCTACAAGCCCAAGCCTCCAGCCCATTAGGCAGAACTGCTCCTTTTGATCAGGATTACTTTGCCCCCAGTCTCCCTGGGACTTGCTGCAGATTTATTTCAAAGTTTGGACTCCTCTGCAGACTACCTCCTCATGCTGTTCTCAACCTCTAGTTCTTTCTTTTTCTGATTGCCCCCAATATTAACAAACTGAGGCAAAAATAACTGCAGTCGCTGGAAAGTGGTACTGTGTTAGTCAGAACACTGAGGTTGTATGTGACAGATGCAGTTCCAATGAGTAAGGCTAAAGGGTATTTACTGACCCCCACAGCCAGGAAATCCAAGGGTGCATCTGGCTTTAGAACAGCTGGATCCAGGCCTCACACCATTGCATTTTGAACTCTCCCTTTGCGTGGTAGCCTGATCCTCTCCTGCCACAGACACTTGGTCAAAGAGGCTGGTCCCAAGCTGCATCCTTCTAGCGCTGTGAATATTAAAGGCAAGAGGAATCTTCCCTATGAGCTTGATGTGGTTTGGCTGTGTCCCCACCCAAATCTCACCTCGAACTGTAGTTCCCATAATCCCCACATGTCATGGGAGGGACCCAGTGGGAGGTAATTGAATCATGGGGACACTTTCTCCATACTGTTCTTTTGATAGTGAATAACTCTCACAAGATCTGATGGTTTTATAAATGGGAGTTTCCCTGCACAAGCTCTCCTGCCTTCCACCATTTAAGACATGACTTTGCTCCTCATTAACCTTCTGCCATGATTGTGAGGCCTCCCCCACCATGTAGAACTATGAGTAATTAAACCTCTTTACTTCATAAATTACTCAGTCTTGGACATATCTTTAGTAGCAGCACAAGAACGGACTAATACACAGATCTCACAAGAATACTCCAAGGAGCATTATGTTTGGTACAACTTTGGGCAAATGCCCATTGCTGAAGCCATCTCTGAGGCCAAATGAATGGGTTCAGCTTGGCTAGAAGCACATCTCATTATGGGTGGAAGAGGGGGAATGTCATGACACCATGAATGTGGCACAGCTGATTATCATGGGTCAGATGGGAGGGTTGATGAAAGAAGGGGTTGCAAAGCCTGCTGGGTAAACAAATCTATAGCTGCCATCCTTCACCATAGTTCTACCAAAGTCATATTGCATTTACAGCACTAGAGTTTCACTTAAAAGGGAACGCAGCACTGGGGACAGACTCCAGTATTTTTTCCAATTGTCATTTATTTTTAAATGCTATCGTGTCTTGAACACCTGCCCCTACGTCCCCATACTGTTCCAGGTACATACGGATGGCAAAATGATGAAGAACACATTGACTCTGCCCTCAGAGATGCTGTTCATTAGGAGGGGGTCTTCCTAAATTATAGAGACTGATCAATTTACGTGTCACCCTTTGATGCAAACTAAGACAAAGGAGAAATAGCCCCAAGTGTTAATACTCTGTCTCTTGAATTGAGTTATTTTTCCAAGGCAGTAAAATGTGAAGATTGCAATTAGTTAACCATTATGAAGACAAATCTTCAAATATTTCTCTCACTGTGGTGACATTTAAAATGCTTCCTGCTCAACCAAACAGCCAATTGATTTCTTTCCCATTTTCTTATAATGGCTAATTGCTAAGCAATTGATTGAATCCGCTTTTGTTACTATGTAATTACTAAGCTGGACAAAACAACTGCCCTGATCGTTTCTCACTCCGCTCATTTTGGTCACCTAAAGGGCAGGTTTGGGGTAGGAATGTTCTTACTTGGTTAAACTCTTTGCAAATAATCAAGCAAATTCCTTTTTATAGTGATTCAGAGCGAAGGTCCAAGTGGCAGAAAGGCTTAAATATTACTTGGATAGTTTCCTAACCTAAACCTTGGTGAAGTTCCTATTGTTGTTGTTTTGCCTAGGATATGGAAGGAATAAAAACCTACATCCTGAAATTTTGGGGTCATATGAGATAACACATTTTCAGTGTTTAGCGCCACTGGGACAGCCTAAGCTTGTAGTAAATCATAAGTGTTTATATTTCATCCAGGCCACATCTATTGCAGACTTACAGGAATTTGGTCAACATTTTTAACCTTTGTGCCTCAGTTTCCCAATCTGTAAAGAGAGGATAATACAGCCACTCATGATTTAAAAAAATAGAGTTTATTTGATGATCGTATTAGTCAGTGTTCTCTAAAGGGACAGAACTAATAGGATATCTATAAATCCTATTATCACAAGATCCCTCAATAGGCTGTCTGCAAGGTGAGGAGCAAGGAAGCCAGCCCAAGTTCCAGAACTGAAGAACTTGGAGTTTGATGTTTGAGGGCAGGAAGATCCAGCATGGGAGAAAAATGTAGGCTGGGAGGCTAAGCCAGTCTAGTCTTTTCACTTTTTTTCTGCCTGCTTTCTATTCTAGCCATGCTGGCAGCTGATTAGATGGTGCCCACCCAGATTAAGGGTGGGTCTGCCTTTCCCAGCCCACTGGCACAAATAATCTCCTTTGGCATGACTCTCACAGACACACCCAGCATCAATACTTTGCAGCCTTCAATCCAGTCAAGTTGACACTCAGTATTAACTAAGACAATGATAAAGGAGAGAGCAAAAGCATGTAGAATGGATGCAATGGTCAAAGGAGATAGTTCAGGCATCTGAAGGACCAAGCCCACTGGCAATCTGCTGGGATAGTCAGTCACTATTTTGTTACTTATACCACCTAGCGCAGTTCCTGCCTTATAGTACACACTCAAGCCTCAAGCAGGAGCCATTCCTTTGCCTCCATTCCTCCAAGAGACTCCCCCTTCACATGCTGAATCCTTTAAAATTATTGCGAATACAGCTGTGGCTGCTTCTGTATACACTGTACGTGACCTTCATTCCCACAGTATTTCAGCAGGTAACTACGTAGTGTCTGTGCATGTCAGGGACTGTGCTGTGAATTCACCACTGCAGAGAGCAGAGGGTAGATTGAGAATAAAGGGTCTTCTCCTACCCTGAGCTGTTCGAAGTTGTGGCCTTTGGAAGAATTGTTCAGAATGATCCTGGTGCTTTTTCGACATTTCTGGATATGATCACTAGCTGAAATCTTGCATATGGTGATTTTTGTGATTCCTAGCTCTCCCCCCTCCACATGCTCTGAGAAAGTAATTTCCCCAGAGCTGTATCCAAGAAGAAATGTAAATCCAGAGGCTATAAACTAATAGGATCTGAGTTTCCATGGTTGATTATATGAAAGTAGGTTTGGCTTCTCTGTTGCTGACTTTAAGAGAAAGCTTAAACTGTGAGATGGAGCAGGTGTTTGTGTGCTGTGTCACCAAGCACTTCCCAAGGCTGTGAATTCTGCGAGGTTGAGGGACTATATAGACACTTTCATCTTGTGGTGACCTGATACATGAACCAGGGCACTGCTGACCAACAAGTGCCCCCTAAGTGTGGGTAGAATGGGCATTGCATTAGACTCAGGGAGGAAAAATGCATCTAAAAGATGAACGCGGCCGGGCGCGGTGGCTCACGCCTGTAATCCCAGCACTTTGGGAGGCCGAGGCGGGTGGATCACGAGGTCAAGAGATTGAGACCATCCTGGCCAACATGGTGAAACCCCATCTCTACTAAAAAGTACAAAAAAATAGCCGGGCATGGTGGCACGTGCCTGTGGTCCCAGCTACTCGGGAGGCTGAGGTGGAGAATCGCTTGAACCCAGGAGGCGGAGGTTGCAGTGAGCCGAGATTGCGCCACTGCATTCCAGCCTGGTGATAGAGCAAGACTCCATCTCAAAAAACAAAAATAAATAAGATGAACACCTGATTTTCTTTGCAGAGTTTAAATGGTGCATGTGCCTTTACCCCAAAACCACAGAAACAATGTCTTTTAAAGAGAAAGAAAGGAACTACGTGCTTGGGCTTTGTAGCTGGAGCTTTTCACAAAGATGGAGGCTATCCAGCATGGGTGATGGTAGAATATGGCATCAGATGGCACATTTTGAGTTGTCTGAATCGCAGAATCATCAACATCTGGGGAAATGCAAAAGCTATGCTTGAAAAATGAAAAGGAGCCAGGTATCAGCCGTGATAGCTATGTGACTATCCGATACTGAGCCATCCCAGAGGCTAGCTCTTTACCTGCATGATCTCATGCAAATTTTGGAAGCAAGCCTCCAGGTGGATATAATTCCTGTTTTACGGTGGAGGGAGCTGAGGGCTAGGTTTAGTAATCTGTTCTCTGACACAGAGATTAAAAAGTGGCTGAGCAAGAACTTGAACCCCAAAGCCTGCATGCCAGTTGCAAGCTCCAAACCCTACCTCCTGGGGACAAGACACACACCGTATTTCTCTTCTCTTCATGGGGGTTATGGACTCGGCTATTTCAGAGCAGAACCTAGGTTTTCTCATAGGATAGAGAAGCATAAAGGCTGTTTTCCCCCAGTGGAAGCAGATGGGCTCTTTTCCCATAATCTCTGAATTCCATTCACTTGTGCAAGAGTGAAGTTCAAAAGCAGAGAGCTTGAGAGCTCCTATCTTCATCACATTGCTGACTTATTATTATATCTGCTCTTCTAACTTAAATCACTGGCTCCTTTTCTTTCTTCCTCTGCATCTTCACCAAGGAGCTGTAGAAAAAGAATTCAACCTGGCATAGACAAGCCTAGGTTTGATTAACAGCTCTTAAAAAATTCATTCCAACTGTTTAGTGTTCTGCTTCCTTCTCTGTGAACAGGGCTCACAATGCCTATTTAGATTACGAAAATTAATATAAAAACATAGTAGAAGTCCCTAGTTGCCTGTCCAAAGCAGACACTTAACTAATATCAAGTCTCCCTATTCATTGTCCTCATTCCCACAATATGGGGAGGGAGAGTCCAGTGTTTTCATTAGAAAAGCTGCCACCCACACACAGGATGCTTTTCTCTGCATCTGAGTGTTTGTAGTTTCAGTGACTCTGTGCCTTACAGTTCTCAAGGACAGCTCATTCCAACATTTAAGAATATGAAGAATGGTTTTTCTAGATAATATAATGGTGTGACTCACAGGCGGCCTTGGGCTTTTCTTTATTCTGGCTGCAGTCTTTGCTGGGTGCACATAGGGAGATGCACCCTAACTTGTCATCGGGGCCTCCTTGGCCTGGGTCCTCAGATTGAGAACCTCAGCTTTTAGGACTCACAATGCAAGGATGATCACGCTTGCTGTTAGCAGTGCAGATCTACCAGCGTAATTTTAAAAGCAAAACGACTCACTCCATAGTAAGAAACAACGCATTGTTTTCCTGTCTCACTACGGAACGCTGCTTGCATTAGAGAAAAAGTAGAAAACCTGATGAGGAAGGATAGAAACATAAATGGAACAGTGTCAGGCCTTCTAAACTGTCATTGATTATTCTTCTGAACAGATATGTCTCACCTCCCATTCAGAGCTATCTCCTGTAACAGCCATTTCCATCGCCAAAACAATAAGGGATAAATTAGGCTGGTCAGTTTGTCCCTTTCCCTTTCTTGGGTAGAAAGAAAATGACTTAACTAAATCTTTTTTCTTTGGGATGAGAAGAGGTTTTAAAAAACATTCTAGTAGCAAATAACTGTCCTAAGTAGGTAAAATAGGAATCGATTTTACTTACCTGACTTCCTAGTTGGATACTTGGGAGGATTACCTGAGACGGGTATGTGGCAACACTTTGTGATGGCCAGACCTGGACGGCTATTACAGTCATCGTCATTTCAGCAAGCAGGGTTGCTACATTATGCTTCATTCCTACAATCTCCCTTGTCTTCATTGATGTGCATTCTCCTACTTTGACATACAAACCCATAAAACCATGAATTTTTTTTGTTTTTGCAGATTCACAAATTTTATTGCAGAGGTTCACACTTTAAAAAAATATTTTGTCCTATTAGCTTTTTTATTCTTCAATTCTTTTAGATATATAGGTATAGATAGGCATCTAATTTGTAACAATACATTATATAACATATATATATATAATTTTAGAATTTCTGTTTTTCTTTTTTTATTGTACTTTAAGTTCTGAGGTACATGTGCAGATCTTGTAGGGTTGTTGCATAGGTACACACATGCCATGGTGGTTTGCTGTCTCCATCCCCCCCTTCACCTACATCAGGCATTTCTCCCAGTGTTATCCCTTCCCAACCTCCCTGCCCCCCCGCTGTCCCTCCCCTCACCCCCCAGCCCCCAACGTACCCCAGTGTGTGATGTTCCCCTCCTTGTGCCCATGTGTTCTCGTTGTTCAATACCCACCTATAAGTGAGAACATGCAGTGTTTGGTTTTCTGTTCTTGTGTCAGTTTGCTGAGAATGATGGTTTCCAGATTCGTCCATGTCCATACAAAGGACACAAACCTATTGTTTTTTATGGCTGCATAGTATTCCATGGTGTATATTCCATGGTGTATATGCCACATTTTCTTTGTCCAGTCTATCATTGATGGGCATTTGGGTTGGTTCCAAGTCTTTGCTATTATAAACAGTGCTGCAGTGAACATATGGGTGCATGTGTCTTTATAATAGAATGATTTATAATCCTTTGGGTATATACCCAGTAATGGGATTGCTGGGTCAAATGGAATTTCTATTTCTAGATCCTTCAGGAATCACCACACTGTCTTCCACAATGGTTGAACTAATTTACACTCCCACCAACAGTATAAAAGTGTTCCTATTTCTCCACATCCTCTCCAGCATCTGTTGTATCCAGATTTTTTTTATATATATTTTATTTTACTTTAGGTTCTGGGGTACATGTGCAGGTCAGGCAGGGTTGTTGCATAGGTGCATACTATATCCGGCATTTTGCCCCATGTTATCCCCTCCCCACCCTTCCCCACCCGCTGCTGTCCCTTCCCTAACCTCCCCCCAACTGCCCCAGTGTGTGATGCTCCTCTCTCTGAGTCCACGTGTTCTTATTGTGTGATGCTCCCCTCCCTGTGTCCAAGTGTTCTCATTGTTCAACACCCGCCTATGAGTGAGAACATGTGGTGTTTGATTTTCTGTTCTTGTGTCAGTTTGCTGAGAATGATGGTTTCCAGATTCATCCAAGTCCCTACAAAGGACACGAACTCATTGATTTTTATGGCTGTGTAGTATTCCATGGTGCATATGTGCCACATTTTCTTTGTCCAGTCTATCATTGATGGGCATTTGGGTTGATTCCAGGTCTTTGCTATTGTACACAGGGCTGCAATGAACATACATGTGCATGTGTCTTTATAGTAGAATGATTTATAGTTCTTTGGGTATATACCCAGTAATGGGATTGCTGGGTCAACTGTAATTTCTGTTTTTAGATCCTTGAGAAATCGCCACACTGTCTTCCACAATGGTTGGACTAATTTACATTCCCATCAACTGTGTAAGAGTGTTCCTATTTGTCCACATCCTCTCCAGCATCTGTTGTCTCCAGATTTTTTAATGATCGCCATTCTAACTGGCATGAGATGGTATCTCAATGTGGTTTTGATTTGCATTTCTCCAATAACCAGTGATGATGAGCATTTTTCATATGTTTGTTGGCCTCATAAATGTCTTCTTTTGAAAAGTGTCTGTTCATATCCTTTGCCCACTTTTGAATGGGGTTGTTTTTTTCTTGTATATCTGTTTTAGTTCTTTGTAGATTCTGGGTATTAGCCCTTTGTTAGATAGGTAGCCTGCAAAAATTTTTTCCCATTCTGTTGGTTGCTGGTTCACTCTAATGATGGTTTCTTTTGCTGTACAGAAGCTCTGAATGTTAATTAGATCCCATTTGTCTATCTTGGCTTTTGTTGCCATTGCTTTTGGTGTTTTAGTCATGAAGTCCTTGCCTATGCCTATGTCCTGGATGGTTTTGCTTATGTTTTCTTCTAGTGTTTTTATGGTATTAGGTTTTCTGTTTAAATCTTTAATCCATCTGGAGTTAATTTTAGTGTAAGGTGACAGGAAGGGGTCCAGTTTCTGCTTTCTGCACATTCTAGCCAGTTTTCCCAACACCATTTATTAAACATGGAGTCCTTTCCCCATTGCCTATTTTTGTCAGGTTTGTCAAAGATCAGATGGTTGTAGATGTGTAGTATTGCTTCTGAGGCCTCTGTTCTGTTCCATTGATCTATGTTTCTGTTTCAGTACCAGTACCATGCTGTTTTGATTACTGTAGCCTTGTAGTATAGTTTGAAGTCCGGCAGCATGATGCCTCCAGCTTTGTTCTCCTTGCTTAGGATTGTCTTGGTTGTGCGGGCTGTCTTCTGATTCCATATGGAGTTTAAAGTGGTTTTTTCCAGTTCTATGAAGAAAGTCATTGGTAGTTTCATGGGGATAGCATTGAATCTATAAATTACTTTGGGCAGTATGGCCATTTTCACGATATTGATTCTTCCTAACCATGAGCATGGAATATTTTTCCGTCTGTTTGTGTCTTTTCTTATTTCTTTGAGCAGTGGTTTGTAGTTCTCCTTGATGAGGTCCTTTACATCCTTTGTTAGTTGTATTACTAGGAATTTTATTCTTTGTAGCAATTGTGAATGGGAGTTTGCTCTTGATTTGGTTCTCTGTTTGTCTTTTATTGGTATATAAGAATGCTTGTGATTTCTGCACATTGATTTTGTATCCTGAGACTTTGCTGAAGTTGTTTATCAGTTTGAGAAGATTTTGGGCTGAGATGACGGGGTCTTCTAAATATACAATCATGTCATCTGGAAATAGAGACAGTTTGACTTCCTCCTTTCCTAATTGAATACACTTTGTTTCTTTTTCTTGCCTGATTGCTCTGGCTAGAACTTCCAATACTATATTGAATAGGAGTGGGGGAGAGAGGGCATCCTTTTCTAGTGCCTGATTTCAAAGGGAATTCTTCCAGGTTTTGCCCGTTCAGTATGATATTGGCTGTAGGTTTGTCATATATAGCTTTTATCATTTTATGATATGTTCTGTTGATACCTAGTTTATTGAGAGTTTTTAGCATGAAGAGCTGTTGAATTTTGTTGAAGGCCTTCTCTGCATCTATTGAGATAATCATGTGGTTTTTGTCTTTGGTTCCATTTATGTGGTGGATTATGTTTATGGACTTGCATATGTTGAACCAGCCTTGCATCCCCGGGATGAAGCCTACTTGATCGTGATGAATAAGCTTTTTGATGTGCTGTTGCATTCAGTTTGCCAGTATTTTATTGAAGATTTATCCAGATTTTTTAATGATAGCCATTCTAACTGGCATGAGATGGTATCTCAATGTGGTTTTGATTTGCATTCTCTAATGATCAGTGATGATGAGTATTTTCCATACCTTTGTTGGCCTCATAAATGTCTTCTTTTGAAAAGTGTCTATTCCTATCCTTCACCCACTTTTGAATGGGTTTGTTTGTTTTTTCTTGTATATCTGCTTTAGTTCCTTGTAGATTCTGGATATTAGCCCTTTGTCAGATGGGTAGATTGCAAAAATTTTTTCCCATTCTGTTGGTTGCCAGTTCACTCTAATGATGGTTTCTTTTGCTGTGCAGAAACTCTTAAGTTTATGAAAATCTTAAGATCCCATTTGTGTATTTTGGCTTTTGTTGCCATTGCTTTTGGTGTTTTAGTCATGAAATTTTAAAACTAACGGTAACATTTTTCATATAGGTACAAATAAAAGTGTGAGAATAGTCAAACAGAAATAATGATAAAATGTTCTTTCTCTTCATTTGAGTAACCCCTCTCCTGGGTGCCTATCCTAAAGAATAATGTAAAATGTGAATTATTTTTTCACAAGATGATTTTTGTAGCTTTATTTGCATCATTCACATTATTTATAATTAAAACAGTTAAGTGTCCATTACGATTGAAGTGGTTGTTAAATGATGATATGTCTGTCTTAAATATTGCATAGCTATACTTAAAAGGAGCTGGTAACAATAGAATAAAATGCTCATGGTACAATATGTGTATTAGTCTGTCCTTGCAGTGCTATAAAGAAGTGCCTGAGACAGGGTAATTTATAAAGTAAAGAGGTTTAATTGACTTGTGGTTCCACAGGCTGTACAAGAAGCATAGGAAGCAATTTCTGCTTCTGGAGTGGCCTCAGGGAGCTAGCTTCCAAGCATGGCAGAAGGCAAAGTTGGAGCAGGTGTCTTACGTGACAGGAGCAGCACCGACAGAGAGCGGGGCGAGGTGCTACACACGTTCAAACAACCAGAACTCCTGAGAACTCTATCCCAAGAATAGCACTAGGGGGTTGGTGCTAAACCCCTCATGAGAAACCGCCCCCATGATCCCATCATTTCCCACCCGCCCCCTCCTCCAACATTGGGGATTACAATTCAACATGAGATTTGGGCTGACACACATATCCAAACCATATCAATATGTAGAGAATTATCCTAGCGACAGTCTTCAAGATGTTACTGGTTTGTTTTTTTTTTTTTTTTGATACAGGAGGGGTGAGACACAGGGATCAGTGGAATCAAATAGACAACCCAGAGATAGAACCACACAAATGTGCCCAACTGCATCTTAATAAAGGTGAGAAAGGAAGTCAGTGGAGGAAGGATAGATCCTTCAGCAAATGATGCTGGAGCAATTGGACATCCATGGGCAAAAAATGAACCTCAACCTAAACCTCATTCTTCATACAAAATTTAACTCAAAGTAGCTCATGCCTATAATCCCAGCACTTTGGAAGGCTGAGCAGGGCAGATCACCTGAGGTTAGGAGTTCAAGATCAGCCTGGCCAACATGGTGAAACCCCGTCTCTACTAAAAATACAAATATTAGCCAGGCTTGGTAGCAGGCACCTGTAGTCCCAGCTACTCAGGAGGCTGAGGCAAGAGACTCGCTTGAATCTGGGAGGCATAGACTGCAGTGAACTGAAATCACACCACTGCACTCCAGCCTGGGCAACAGAGTGAGACTCCAACTCAAAAAACAAAAACAAACAAAACAAAAAACGTTAACTCAAAGTGTATCACAGACATAAATGTAAATTAAAAACTATGGAACTTTAAGAAAAAAGTAGGAGAAAATATTAGGAATCTAAGGCTAGGCAGAGTTCTTACACTTGACACAAACAGGTGTGAACCCTAAAAGGAAATTTGGATAAATTAGACCTTATCAAAATTTGGAACTTTTGCTGTGTGAAAAAATGTGTTAAGGGAATAAAAAGACAAGCTACAGACTAGGAGAGAAAATACTTACAAGCCACATATCTGAAAAAGGATTAGTATCTAGAATATACAAAGAACTCTCTACACTCTATAGCAGAAAACCCTAATCAACCAAATTAGGAAACTGACAAAAGTCATAAACAGATTTCAGCAAAGGGGATATGAAGATATTAAATAAGCACATGAACAGATGTTCAAACTCATTAGCCTTGAGGGAAATGCAAATTAAAACCACAACAGACTATTGGTGCACACCTATTAGAATAGTTAATTTATTTAAAAAAAAGTAACATCAAATGCTGGCAAAGATGTAGAGAAACTGGATCACTCAGACATTACTGGTAGAAATGTAAAGTGGTACAGCCAGTTAGGAAATGAGTTTGCCAGTTTCTTATAAAACTAGACATGCAATTACCAGGGAACCCAGCAACTACACTCCTAGGCATTTATCCCAGAAATAAAAACTTATGTTCACACAAAACCTGTACACAAATGTTCATAGCAGCTTGACTCATATTTGCCAGAAACTGAAAACAACCCAGATGTCCTTCAACATATGAATGGTTAAACAAACCGTGGTTTATTCATATCATGAAATATGGCTCAGCAATAAAATGAATGAATTATTGATACACACAGCAACAGCAACTTGGAAGAATAGGGAATTATTCTGAATGAAAATGCTCATCCCAAAGGTTGCATACTATATGATTCCATTTATATGACATTTTCTTTAAAATTTTTTTGTTTATTTTTAATGTTTGAGAGAACATAATAGGTATAGATATATTTATGGGGCACATTGGATACAGACATGCATTGTGTAATAATCACATCATGGAAAAGAGGGTATCCATCCCCTTGAGTATTTATCCTTTGTGCTGCAGATAATGGAATTATTCCATTTTAGTTATTTTTAAATGTACAATTGAATTATTATTGACCACAGTCACCCTATTCACCCTGTTATGCTATCAAATACTAGGTCTTATTCATTCTTTTTAATTTTTTGTATCCATTAAACACCGCTTCGTCTCCCCTCCCCATCCCTACCTCACCACCCCCCCAACTAAATGACAAAATTATGGAAATGGAGAAAAGAGCAGTGGTGCCAGAATGTGTATCTGTGAGGGAAAAGGTGGTCTCTGCGAGAGAGGAAGATGTGGTTGTGAAATGACAACAGAAAGGATCCCAGTGGGGGATGGGAATGGCATTGTAGCTTAATGGTGGTGATGGATATGCAAGCCAACACATAGATAAAACTGCAAAAAACTAAATGCAGACACGTACACTCACACACACATACACACACCCACACAAACACATACGCACGCATATATTCACACACACTCATGCACATACACATACATACACTCACATACACACATACCCACATACACATATATTCATACTCACACATACATACAAGCACACACATAAACACACATACACACACATACATATTCACACACACATATACACACACATTCACACACACATAGACATACGCACATTCACATACACATACTCATACACACACACATACACACACATACACTCACACACAAGTACACATACACATACAGACACACACACAGAAGAGTACTAGCAAAACTGTACAAATCTGAATAAGATCTGTGGATTGAATAAATGTCAATATTTTAATTGTGACATTGTCCTACAGTTTAACATTGGGGAAACTGAGTAAAAGGATATTTTTTGCAAGTGCATGTGAGTCTATAAGTATTTAAAACTTTATTAAAATCATTTAAAATATATTTATGCAGTAGTATGCATTTAAAAGACTAGCAAGGAGTTATCAAACTATCAGAAGGGTTGTAATTATCCAGTGGGACATTGAGCATCTTGGCTTTCTACCTTTCACTTTACTTTCTTTGCCAGGATTTTCCTAGTGAACATGTGTTACTTTTGTGAAGAGGGGAAAAAGCAGACCTGATTTAAAAAAAAAAATCTTAACACCAAATACAACAATTTACAGTACTTTTTTTTAGTATATTCTGAAATAGTCTCCTCATTATTTCTTCTTCTGTACTCCAGTTGTAACAATGAATCACACGCATGCACACACGCACACACACACACACACAATCATGACCAGCTCAAGAAGAAATATGTTGAGACTAAGCATCCAAAGTTCCACACCAACAATTTGCAGCTGAAGACATAATGAACTTTGGTTAGTGGATGGACCAGCTGGGAAGGCTGTAAAGTTGGATGCCTCATTGTGCTTTTCTATTTATTATTCATTGCAAGTCGAGAGAAGGTGCATCTTGATGAATAGTTCAAAAGGGTAAAGACTTAGACAAAGAAAATAATGAGAAAGGGACTACTTGGCAACATAGTTCGTCCTCTCCATCCCACTCTGTGGCTTCTTTCCTTTGATGCACACATAATTTGAGGAACCCAGAGCACAGGATTGATAGAAACGGAATAAATATATAGCCTGTTGTATGGGAACAGGCTCAGAAGCCTATAAAAGATTCAACTCCTGCTTTCCCTTAGGAGAGGTATCCAACCAGTATTAATATTTTAGAAATACTACAAGGTAGAAAAGGAGCCGTTATTCATCACTAGCAAGTCTGTGGCACTAAAATTAAATAATGGTTTTTTTTAAAGACAGAATTGTGAAAGTTGTGAAACTATAAAAAATATTCCTCTCTTGGGTATGTTGTATTTTTTGCTTTTATCTTTTCTTCTCTTGAGAACATTTTGATTTACTTCTGTGATAAGCTTATAACCAGGGAACTTGGGAGAAAGGACGAGGCAGGCTAGGAAGAGGGGGGGTTATGGCAGCTTGCAAATGAGCCTGGGCACATTTACCTGCCTTCAAGTCAGAAGGTGCTGGAACTGGGCTTGGATTCATTTCCATTGTGTGGCACGGATATCTCATGCATGGGCCAAGGGACATGCCTTGTGACAGTTAGCACTCACAGTGCCATGTGGGCTTAGGATCTGAGCGTGCTTGTCTGCTCACCAGAAACTTTGCAGAAAAGGTCTAGTCATCCTCTTCCTGAAGCCTGAAAAAAATTAGCCCTGCTCCTTGTGGACATGTCTAAGCTGTTAGAAAGTTGATATCCAGGAGTTGTTATCTGACCAGCATCTGGAGTTCTGGATTGACCTGGATGATTTTAGAATGTTCTATACCTGTTTCTGCCCCTGAACTAGCTGTGTAACCCATTGGACAAATGACTTCACCTCTCTGGGTCTCCCTAACTGCATTTGTGGAATTAAGAAAAAAAAAAGGCAGTAATAACCACCAGGAAAAATGCACACATTAGCACAGTACCTGGCATGCATGAGACCTCAGTGAATGCAGTTATTACCGAGGAGGTCACTTGAAAACGTTTTTAAACCCTCTTAATGGTAAAATTACTCTCCATGACTGTTACATGTTGTTGTGTTTAAATGTACACTGATGAGTGTCATTAACATTTACTGAGTGCCTACTATGTGCCAGCCACAGCACAATGTGCTTTATGGACCCAGTTCCCTTCTGTCCTCCTGAAGACCTCAGGAGTTCAGCTCTATTATTCTCAATCAACAGAAGGGGGAAGTGAGGCTTAGAGGGGTGAAAAGATTTGCCCAAGGTTAAAACCAAGGGCACATTAGAGCCAGCGTACAAACCGACCCAGAAATCATTTTCTAAACCACCACACCGCAGGGGCAGGAATGGTGGCTATTGTTCAGGACCTGGAGAAATGGAAGCACAGGGAATAAGAAGGAATCCTTGCCCCACCGATGGGGAGACAGTGGTGGGGCCAGATTTAAGCAGAGATTCCTGGACAGTGCCTCATTCCTTACCTGATTCACACAGCGCTCATCCACTTGTTCAGGACGGCCCCAAGCTTCAGACTCAGAGTCAGAAGGGATCTCAGAGTCTGTCTGGTGTTGCTGGTCTCTGTAATGCCTCTACTGGATGAGGGTGTGAGCCTGGGTGCCGGGTGGCAGCCTTGTCCATCACCAGATGAGCTTAGCACTGTCAGCCAAGCTCTTTGACCCCAGGAAGCCTGCCATTGTTTTGAGCTGAAATCTGTCCATTCCGTAACTTGCATCGACTGGCTTTTCTGAAACAGTTAAGACTAAACCAGTCTCCTTTTCTGCTGGTCTTAGGTGATACCCAAAACTCTACCTCCTGTTCCATGTTTCTAAGCTTCCAACCACTTACTGGGCTGTTCTATGCTCATCTGACATAGAAAAAACCTCATGCTTTTCTCTCAAATGTTTTCCTTCTTAGTCCCCTGTCTATACATAGCCTCTACCCATCTCTGTATCCCTATGGGTTAGAATTCACCACACAGCAGGATCTCATTAGGGGTCATCACCTACAAGGCAGGTATAGGGCAGTTATGTTCACCCAGGGTCATTTTAAGGATATTAGTAACTGAAACTTGAGAGGAACCTATAACCCACACATACCCCCCCACCAAAGACTTGCATGTGTGGTGCATTTTCTGAAAAACTGTGCCAAAGCCCTTATTGACTCACAGCTGCTATGATCTTCTCTTATTTGGGCTTCCCTTAGGGAAAAACAAACAAACAAACAAACATATTTCAGGTAGCCAGAGCTTCAGAGGAAGAAAGATATTCATTCAAGTTGATCTCATTGCATCCATGAGCCTGTTAATTTTCGGGACCAAAATTCTCTAGTCTTAAAAATGTGTGTGTGTGTGTTTGTGTGTGTGTGTGTGTGTGTGAAATTGGGATAATTTAACTAGGAGAATCACTCAGAATGACTCTGTTGGAGGATACCAGAATATCCCTTGGAACTCAAGCCCAAGAAGCAGAGCTGATCCTTACCAGAAGTTGGCAAGCCATTTTGAAACCAGGGTAGCTATGCCTGTTCATTGATTTATGTATTCATTTTCTTTTTTTTCCTGACCATATGGTCTCTCATTTCAGCTTCTCTTACCATAGTTTATTTATTTATTAAAAAATATTTGAGTTTCTGCTATGGACCATGCACAGTTCACAGCAGTGAACAAAATGAAAATTCCTGCTAGCACAGTTTATATTTAAACAGTAAATAGAGACTACAGATATAAATATGTCAGGTGCTGAGGGTTCTGTGAAGAAAAACAAGACAAGGATGATGTTGAAAGGAAAGGCACTACTGTCTTTCAACAAGGTAGCCAGGGAAGCCCTCTGCAAAGAGATGTGTATAAATTGAGATTTCAGTAGCAACAATGTAATGAACCACAGGAGACCCACGTGGTAAGGTCCTGGTGAATTCAAGCCATTTACCAGACACCACTGGGAAAAGGGGCTGGGATATTTCAGTGTCAGAGCAGAATTTGGGACCAAGGCTGAGGAACAGGTTTGAGTAATGTCAGAGAGGATTATTTACTAGCTGTAGGATGGTGTTGCCATGTCTGAGCCTGCAAGGGTTTCATTTATGCAAACATTTAGCACTGTCTTTCAGTTTTCCCTGTAGACTATTTTCTTTGCCAGGGTCTCTGCTAGTGGCCCCATAGTTTCTCCTGAAAATGGCAGACTCAACTTTGAAGCTGATAAGACTTTTAGGGTCCTCAGTTTCTCCCTGTCCCAATCCCAGGCTTCCCAAAGAAATGATCTGATTGGCCAGGTTGAGCTTTGGATAAGATGCTCTGGGTCTCAGAGGGAAACCTAGGGCTGACATAATGCTGGCCCCAAGAATGGCACTTTTGGGGAAAATGGCTGCAAAACAGGAGGAGGGGATGTATGCAGACCTGGCAAAAGTTTATGCTGAAGACACAGCAGGGATTCGGCTATAAAAGCCTTGCATGCATTCCTGAGAGGACCTGAATTTTTCCTGAAATCAGTGGGGGTGAGGGGCCCTGGAAAGATTTTAATCAGGGCATGATCTAATTGGAAGAGATAGTAGCGGCTTCACAGAGTGAGAAACCTCAAAGCTGTCTACACATCCTTCCACCCAAGGCACATGCAAGGCACAACAGAATGTCAGGCTTTCGAATGAAAATGATTGAAATTTTATTTATTTGGGACAGTATTTATATTTCCAGGCATCAGTCTTCATGTTAAAAATGTGTGCTGGATTATAGGAATATAAGAATAAGTGTTAGAACTCTCAGTGAAAGGGCAGTCAACATGAATTTCCAGCGAGAAAGTCTTCTGTTGTTCATGTTGATTACGACCAAATGTGACTAGTACCAGGCTCGTCATGCTGGTTTTGTTACATTACTTCCTCTGCACTCTGGTTTAAATAAGTGCTTACATATTTGGTACAGAGAGATAAACATTGAGTACACATGGACATAAAGATAGGAAAAATAGACAATGGAGACTCCAAAAGTGGGGAAGGATGGAGTAGGGCAAGGGCTGAAAAAACTTCCTTTTGGGTACTAAGTTCACTCTCTGTGTGACAACATCATTAGATTCCCAAACCTCAGAATCATGCAATACAGTTTTGTAACAAACCAGCCCATGTACCCCCTGAATCTAAAATAACATAGTAAAATAAGATTTTGAAATAAAAAATAAAGCAAAATCTATACAGTCATAGAAAGAAATTCGGTTTAACCTTTCTCTGGGAACAGTCATGGTCTGAAATGATGGAAGGAAGAATTGAACAACTCCAGAGAAGTGAAGTTTGGCAAGTTAGCAGGAGAGTAAGCATGGATAATTTCAACAGTGTCAGAGGGCATGATTAATTTATTGTCCTTTTAGGTGGCAGAATGCACATGGAACCCTTCAAATTACACCATTATTATGACAAAGCTCAGGGGGTGTGAGAAGTTACAGATGTTCCTGCCAAGAGTTTGATGTACAGAGGAAACGGGCAACCCACTGGATACACATAAATCTGGAAATTGAGACTCTGAAGTCCCTCGTCCTGGCTCTGCCACTGACATGGGCCTGAGATGAATGTTCCTGGCCAGTGTTAATGGAGTGCCCATGTCACGGGGAGTTCAGACTGGGCGCTCTTGCATCAGTGCCAGGCTCAGTGCCTTGGTGGGCCTACTGGGGTGGGTGCTCCTACCCAACTCAGGACATGCTCTTCCATTGGCCCTATGAAGTATGGTCAAGGCCATGGGCTCTGGGGGATTTGGTTCAAATCCAAAATCTTTTTTTTTTTAACAGATAAAAATATTTTATAAACATTAATTTAATCTCCAAATGACTCTATGAAATACATAGCACTGTTTTTCCATTTTACAGATGAGGAAGAAGACAGGGAGACTAGGTATCTTATCTGTGATCTCAGAGCTGGTTAATTTCCAAATCCAACATTCAAGCCAGGGCTGTCTGAGTCCAGAGTCAACATTGTTAACTACCATGGGTGTGATTTTTAAAATGCAAATACTTAATTATCATCATTATAATATTCTTCATTCAACCATTCCTGTACTTGTTAGATACTGAATGATACCTTTACCTTCATCTTTCATTTCCCAAACGAAACAATAAAATTACATTATCATCTGTGCCTACTCACATCCAACATTCTGTTTGTAAAGTTTGTATTTTATGGAAGAACTTCTCCATAATCTTTATCTAGTGGACTTTGGCAAGGTTTGGGGACTCAGTTTCCTCCTCTGTAAAATGGTGTTATCGATACCTGCCTCATAGAATTATTATAAGGATAAAATGAACAGATGCCTATAAAATGCTAAGAAGAGCATGTGACACAGAGTCAGTGCTGAGTCAATGGCAGCAGCTATCATTGTTATCATCATAAACTATTGAGCATGTTTATGTACCTAAGCATTTCCTGTGTCACAGGTCATTCATTCACCATGAGCCTTTCCATTCTTTTCTGTTTTCCTGAAGACTGGAGTGAGGCTCAGACAGGCTACAGGGCTTTCTATAAGTCCATATTGTCTGTGAGCCCTGAACTGGGATGGAGATGCATTTTTATCTGTCTCTAAACCCTGCTCTGCTAAACACTGTGTGTATTAATCAGGATAGGTTAGGCTTTGGTGACAAGAAACCTCAAATTTCAGTTGATCAAAGAAACAAAAGCTTGATTAAGCTCCACACCCACAGACAGTTAGATGGGGACTGTGTCCTCATTGTCCTTTCTTTGGGACTCAGATCTATGAAGTTACTACAATTTGGAGCATTGCTAGTCACCATGAGGAAGGAAAAGGGAATGTATCTAGGCACACCAGAGTTCATAATGCTTTTGTCCAGAATTAACAGAAGTGACACATACCACTTTCACTTACACTTCACCAGCTAACACAAGTCCCATGGCCACATCCAGGTCCAAATGGCCAAGGAAGCCCACTCCTATGTGTCCAGAAGGAGAGGAGCCCACATGGGCTGGGGTAGCCTCAGTGATTACTCTCTGACACCATAAATCTGAGTTGTGAATAGAAGAGAAGGGAGGTACAGGAAATCTAGGGTTTTCACCAGAGATTCCAGGAGCCATCTTGGCTTGCAGCAGAACGACCAAAGGCAAAGCCACGGTGAGTGTTTCCAAGGGACTCTGTGGCCAGGAGAGTGAAACACACAGCATGCAATAAGAAATCAAAAATTCAGAAGAGACACTTACAAATACCCAGTTATTCACTGGGACAATAAGGAATGTGAAATTATGGAACCGATTGGCAATTAGCAGGCACTGAGCCCAGCAAATAAAATGTAATGATTGAATGACCGGAAGATGACTTCTCCTCCTCCGATCTGCTGTGGCGTCTTTCAGCGCATGTCCCACGTTATATAAAATAAGGCTCAGAGAGGTGATTGAGCTGTGATACCTTGAGGACCGTGAGTGCTCTGGAAGTCAGAAATGATTAATAAATATTCTGAGTGGAAGAAAAGAAGCTGAGGGGTGATAATATGTTACGAGAAATGGTGCTCAAGAAGGAAAACATCTGGCCACATGCGGCCGCTCACAGCTGTAATCCCAGCACGTTGACAGGCTGAGGCAGGCGGATCACAAGGTCAGGAGATCGAGACCATCCTGGCCAACATGGTGAAACCCCATCTCTACTAAAAATACAAAAATTAGCTAGGCGTGGTGGCGGGTACCTATAATCCCAGGTACTCGGGAGGCTGAGGCAGGAGACTTGCTTGAACCTGGGAGGCGGAGAATGCAGTGAGCTGAGATCACACCACTGTATTCCAGCCTAGCAACAGAGTGAGGCTCTGTCTCAGATAAATAAATAAATAAATAAATAAATAAATAAATAAAATAAGAAAAACATCTTATTGAAAGTCATAAGAGGGAAACTGACCATGAGGCTGAGCAAATATAGTTGCAAGTTTGGGATATATTATTAACAGGCATAGACTGAATTCCTTCAGTGAGAACAGTCTCGTGCTGGTGACATATTTCAATACAGGGATGGCTGGTGTGCTTTGTAAAGGACAGGCATGAAAGGGTGACTCCTACATGCCCTATGGGACCTCTGAGGAAATTTATCTCAACCACGGAAGGAGGACTTTTGGCAGCCTTTCCCTTCTCTCTCTGTCTGCCTCTTAATATCACAACCATCTTCTCAAAAGCAAACACAAGTAGCGATTGCCCATGAAGCCCTCTGGCCATGATTTCTCTGACAATCTCAGCATTCGCCTAAGACTTCCCTCTGTACCATCTCATGTTATCTTCCTCGTCATCTCATGAAGATTCCTGTGCAGCTTCTCATACCATGTCTCACGTCCCCAGGCCATGAGCCCCATGAGGGGCTGAGTGTGAGATCTACTGCACAGCTCCTCCGGTGACATCCATGGCATGCTACAATAACGGATCCATGAGGAGCTGTGCACTGGATCCCATGCCCAGCCCCAAGCTCAGCATGCCAGGCGTTCTCACATGGACCCAATAGTCTTGTCCTTTCAGGAAGATGTCAGATACATTCATTCACTGGATGACAAATGTTTGAGCAATCACTTCGTGCCAAGAACTGGGTTTGGCTCTGTGGGACACCAGCGATACAATCAGACATGTCCACTGATCATAGGAGCTTATAGTCTAATCAGAGAGACTGCTCCTAGACCACAAGGGTTACATAACATCTCAAAAGTTATGTTGTGAAGGAGAGCTAGAGAGTTTCAAAAGTATATACTGGAGGAATTTGACTTTGGGGGATCCATGATTTCTTCCAGTCAGGAGACCAAGGACATTGACAAGAGTCATTTTCTTCACAGAGCCTCCTGGTGCCTGCAATTCACAAAGGAGCCTTGATCTTCTCTGTGCACCCAAACCATAGTAGGTTAAACAAATAAACAAACACATTCAGGGAGGACTGAATAAAATCACTGGGGCTCAGATTAAAATAGTTCAGAATGTGACAGATCGGGAAAGCAACATAAAAGCAAGGACAGTGAGAGTCTGAACAGTTTAATCAGTTCATAGTAGAAAAGGTAGATAAATATGGAACTGTGTGGCCAGAGGAGAATACTAATGTTTTTGTTTGTTTCATTTTGTTACGTTTTCTTTGAGATGGAGTCTCACTCTGTCACCAGGCTGGAGTGCACTGGCACGATCTCAGCTCACTGCAACCCCTGCTTCCCAGGTTCAAGCAATTCTCCTGCCTCAGCCTCCCCACTAGCTGGAACTACAGGCACATGCCACAATGCCCAGCTAATTTTTATATTTTTAGTAGCGATGGGGTTTCTATGTTCACCAGGATGGTCTCAATGTCTTGACCTTGTGATTCGCCCACCTTGGCCTCCCAAAGTGCTGGGAACATAGGCGTGAGCCACTGCACCCGGCCCACTAATGTTTTTAAATTGTGGTAAAATGTACATAGCAGTGGCATTAAGCACATTCACATTGTTGTGCAACCATCATCTCTCTCCATCTCCAGAACATTTTATTCTTCCTCACCTGAAACGCTATACCCATTAAATACTAACTCTCCTTTCTCTGCTTCTGGAATCCTCTGTTCCACTTTCTGTCTCTATTAATGTTATAACTCTAGCTGCCTCATGTAAATGGAATCAGACAATGTCTGTCCTGTAACCGGCTTATTTCATTTAGCATGTCTTCAAAGTTCATTTATGTTGTAGCAGGTATCAGTATCTCCTTCCTTTTAAAGGCTAAATACGATTTCATTGTATTTACACACGTAGACTCATACATATATACATATATGCATATGTACACATATACCTATACACTCATTTTTTTTTTAGATAGAGTCTCACTCTGTTGCCAGGTTGGAGTGCAATGGCATGATCTCGGCTCACTGTAACTTCTACTTCATGGGTTCAAGCGATTCTCCTGCCTCAGCCTCCTGAGTAGCTAATTGTTGTATTTTTAGTAAAGACAAGGTTTTATCCTTTTGGCCAGGATGGTCTCGATCTCTTGACCTCATGATCCACCTGCCTCGGACTTCCAAAGTGCTGGGATTACAGGCATGAGCCACCGCACCTTGCCACATACACTTTTTTTTGATCCATTCATCTGTTGATGGACAGAGTTGTTTCCACATTTTGGCTATTGTGAAAAATGCTACAGAATGTTTATTCTTTCCATGTGTCTATGGGTCATTTAGTAAAGATAATATTGTACCTGGCCAATAATAAATTTTAAAATAGCTTCCAAAGGTGGCACTGTTACTAGCCACATTAGTATATGACAAATTGGAAAGAAATAAAACCCCTGCAAATGCTTAGAAATTAACAAACTCTCCTAAAAAAAAAAAAAAAGCCTGCAGCCCGGAGAAGATAACCAAACCGAAAGGGCAAACTATCAGAAAATAAAACAACAACAACAAAAAGCCACAGTGAAGACTGACTTCTAAAGAACTCAGTTTAAATTAGACTAAAGCATAATCTTAAGTGTCTGCTATAAAAGAAGGAAAACTGGACTGGCACAATGACCACTAAACGTGAAGGGTCTGGAGGGGTAGGTTCAGTTATTCCCTCATCTTGTGTTGCTCGCGTTTTATTTTTCTTCCCAAGTGCTCCATCTTGCCCTTAACCCTAGCACCTTCCATGGGGTGATGGCAGCTCCATTTGATATTGGTCACGGACACAACCAGCCCTAGCTGGCATGAGCACCGCTGACTGATAAGCTGGGTGTGGAGCTACCATCCTTCTCAGTGGATTGCCGGGACTTTGGCTCCTCATTTCTCCACCAGGATATGGGGACTCTTGGCCATGGGCTTTACTTAGTTCCCTTGCTAATTTATGACCTAGAGGTTGAATGTGGTTGAGCAGCAGCAGGGTGAGAGAAAAGCCTGGTACTTCAGCTGCTTAGAATGCTGAATGACTGTGTCTTCAAGTTCAAAGGCTTGTCAAGGACTAACCCACAGCTGAGGATTAATACTTACAGATCGCCTTACAGAACCGCTCTAATGATAAACACAAATGCCTCTGAACAACTATAGGTAAAGGCAACAGTGATTTTTGTTTTTTTCCTATTTAACATACAGTAGAAAACATCTTCTAAATTAGCATATGCATCAAACTCCAATAATTCCTCTTACATGTTTTAAAAAGTTGTTTGTTTCTTCCTGTGTAAGTAGTATAGGTTCATTTTATAAAACTGAAAATATTGTAAGGGTGAAGAATAAAAATCTCACCTACCTTCATCCTCTAAAGACCAATGCTGCTCACATGTGATTTGTTTCCTTTGGTAACTAGGAAGGAAGGTCTAATTATTTCCTAGTTTTGCATCCTTGTGATAATAATGCATATATATAGTGTTCATCCTTTGAAAATGTGTCTCCTGATTTTCTGCATAGAGGAAAACTAGGCGCATCAATCTGGTAGGATGTGACAGGGAAGGGATACTAGAATATTTATCTGTAAGTTTCCTTGCCTCACACGCACAGTGTTTGCTGGGAGGGTCTCCATTTAAAGAGACCCTTGCAAATTGTAAGGATGGGGAGGTCTCCATTTAAAGAGACCTTGCAAATTATAAGTCCTTTTTCAGCTCTAGGCATTACCGCTGCCTGGAAAGTTTACTGTGGGGATGTTCTGCTGAACCCCTATCAACTCCAGTGGGGGATGGCACAAGGTTCAAGATGCCAAAGAAGAGACCTAGAGCCAGCAGTGAGACGAGGGGTTTGACTGGATGCTTCCACACACAGGGGAGAGAGTCCAGTGGTGGCAGGCTGACAGGAGAACCACAGCCACTTGTTAAATGCATGCAGTTTATACAGCATCTTCTATTAGCACCCTTTTCCTAACATCCTTCACCTGGCAACTTTCATGCAACCCATAAGTCAGGGCCTGGATCCGCTGTCCGTGTTCCATGAGCCAGGCCAGGAGCTCAGATGTTCCTCACAGACAAAGTACTAGTCTCTGGATTGGCCACTCCCAGATTCCCTAGCTTGGAACAGTCATCCAGGTGCACCTGCTATACAGAGTCATTCTCAGGGTCTGTGTACGTTATTGCTATCAGGTGCATTTACCATAGAGGGGAACTGTAAAAAGAGAAATGAGAAAAGCTCTGAAAATTTCTCCAGGTAAAGTAGCTACATTTTCCAAAGAAAAACAAAGAGGTTTGTATGACAGACCTTATTTTTATTTTTAATTTGTGAGTTAATGAAGCATTTTACAATCATATAAAAACAGGCAAATAACGTACTTCTTCACTCAAAGTGTTAGTCAAGTGTCTTCTATGTTCCAAGCCCCGGAAATGTGAAGACAGAAAGAAACAGCCTGAGGGATAGTTACCACCATCCACAAAGAGGCGAGCCGCTCCCCTTGCTTCAACAGACCTTGCAGGTGTGGAGGGCTAGAGCTCAGGTGGACGAGGTTAAGTCTGCATGGAGCGGGCAGGAGAAAGGGTCAGGGGAAGCTTCAGTGGGTAAGTCATCTCTGGCGCCAAGTCCGGGAAGATGAGGGCATCCCCAGCAGACTAGGTGGGGATGACCCTCCAGCTAAAGAAAGGTACAACTCAGAGGGCTGTGGCTTATGCTGGGTGTGGCTTAGGGTTGGAGAAGCAGGTGGAGATCCAACAAAGAAAAGTTCTGGGATTTTATCCTGAGGCAGTAGGAAGCCATTTCAAGTTTTTCTGGGTTTTTTGGTTGGTTGGTTTGTTTTGAGATGGAATCTCACTCTGTCATCCAGGCTGGACTGCAGTGGCATGATCTTGGCTCACTACAACCTCTGCCTTCTATGTTCAAGCAATTCTCTTGCCTCAGCCTCCTGAGTAACTGGGACTACAGGCATGGGTTAACACACCCAGCTAATTTTTGTATTTTTAGTAGAGACAGGGTTTCACCATGTTGGCCAGGCTGGTCTTGAACTCCTGACCTCCTGTGATCCACCTGCCTCAACCTCCCAAAGTGCTGGGATTATGGGCATGAACCACCATGCCAGGCCCATTGCAAGTTTTAATATGGGTACTTCCCCAGTCAGATGTGAGTTTGCATTTTAGAATGACCATACTGGTTGCAATTAGGGCAGGAAATGGGATAAGAGAGAAATCAGAAACATGGAGGCCAGGGAGGAGACTAGGTAATATTCATTTACTTATTCATTATGCAAATGTTTATTTAAAAGCCTACCACGTACTGCATACTGTCCTAGGCCCTGAGGACAGAACAGGCAAAAGTAGCTACTTGAGATTTGAGTTAAGGAGCCGAGGATAGAGGTTGGCAAAGGGGAGGAGGAGGAGGAGGAGGAGCTCTTACAGTGACTGTGACGTGGAACTTGGTGACTGTGTCATTTTGATTCATCAGATTTATTTTGTATGCAAGGAAAAAAGAGTAACTGATTAAAGTGCTATTTAAGAAAGTGTTAACCTACAGGGAGTACCAGAATATACGATGAAAAGCCGCACTCATCCATGGCAGTGGGGGGTCCTGGATTGGATTTTGGATCAAAAAAAGGATATTTGAGGCTGGATGTGGTGGCTCACACCTGTAATACTTGCATTTTGGGAGGCCGAGGCGGGTGGATCACTAGGTCAGGAGATCGAGACCATCCTGGGTAATACGGTGAAACCCCATCTCTACTAAAAATACAAAAAATGAGCTGAGTGTGGTGGGATGCACCTGCAGTCTCAGCTATTCAAGAGGCGGAGGCAGGAGAATCACTTGAACCTAGGAGGTGGAGGTTGCAGTGAGCCCAGATCGCACCACTGTACTCCAGCCCGGGTGACAGAGCAAGACTCCGTCTCAAAAAAAGGATACCAGAAAAACTGATGAAATCTGAATCCATAAAATCTGGAGTCTCATTAATAGTCAAATATCAGTGTTACTATAACAGTTATGACCCATGTCACCTTTTTATGTAAGATGTCACCATTAGGGGAAATTGGATGAAAGGTTTCATGGGAACTCTGTATTATCTTTGTAACAGTTCTGTAAATCTAAAATTAGCCCCAAAGTTTGTAAGTGAATACACACACATACACACCTCAACCACACCGAGTAGAAATAATTGTATAATATTTCATATATAATGATCCTATTTGTGTGAAACCATTCAAAGCTGCTATAGAGTCCATGAGTTCCTATGTATGTAAATACCTTAAAAACACATACAACGTGGTATCATTCATTGCAGCTGAGAACAGAGGTAGGCATGGGACTTTGCAGGGGAACAGCGGGTAATATTGGCTTTGAGTATATTGCGTCACATCTGTAAAAAGTATACAGTGAGAATGCCCTTAAAATCAGATTGGGGAGTCACTACCTGCTCCAGGCCTCAGTACTACCTGCCCCTGCTGAGATGCAGAAGACATTGGTCCCAGCTGTGCAATGCCACCCCCCACAGCCAGCCAGGCAGTCTCTTTACCCAGGTATGCGGCAGGACGCCTGCGTGCTGTTTACATGCCCTTCCAGAGTGTTGTCACCAGGGGCTCAAGCTCTTTCTCATCCTTAGCTATTTTTTTTCCATTCCAACTCAGAGGACCAGAAAAGAAAATCCCACTGTGAAAAGAGGTGTTGAATGACAAAGAATAATAGGAAAGGCTTGCTAATTGTGAAGCCCTGCTATGGAGTATATAATGGGCCTTAACAGCTGCTGCAAGTGGTGGCAGGATTTGCTTTGGCCAGAGGAGTGTACTGGATTTCTTATATTTCATCACATTAAACAACAACAAAGGGGCTGCAGGCTCAGCTGCTGCAGCTGTAGAGTTTCTAGGAGTTTAGCACAGAGTGATAAAGGTGGTCTGCAAACATACTTGGTTTGCATGGGATGGTTTTGAAGCGTGGCTGAGTGTATCCTTGGGTTACGGGCATTGTGTACTTCCCATCCCCCCAGCTTATAAGGTTGGAATATCTTGGGGTCCCTGTGAAAACCCATCTAGGCACCAAGAAGGCAGAGAGGTGGTGGGTAATTTGGGGGGCTTGAGCTTCGTCCTGGATCGAACTGAGCCAAGTCACCTACGCTTCACCTGAAGACGGACTCTCCCCCACTCCACTTTCATTGTTTCCTCGCCAAGGTTCCTCCAAGCCGTGGAGTGCCTATGACACATGTAGAAATGTTGGTCTAGTGCCTTTAAGAGAAACCAACTCTGCTTTCTGAGGTCTTAGAAACACGTTTTTAAAAGAGTTCCTGTGAGTGTTAGACGTTTAAAATAGGTCTCGGAAAAAGGTGGCAAACAGACCCAGCCTATTTTTAGCAGAGGGCTCCAAACAGTATCGGTGGAAACCAGCATCAGTGATACTGAACAGGATGGTGCTGAAATCTGCCCAAAGCAGTTGTCTTCAAACTTGAGTATGCATCAGAATCACCTGGGGAGGGGGGGGGGGACTGTTAGAGCTCAGATTGCTAGCAATTCTCTCCCTACCCTGATTTCTGATTCAAGAGGCTTGGGTGAAGCCTGGGAATTTGCATTTTTAGTGAGTTCCCAGTGATGTTGATACTGTTCCAGAGAATCACATCTTGAGACCACTTATTCTAGAGAATGCAGGGTCCCTACTGGAAGGGATCCCCCTCACGTCCCTATGCTGGTGGTCCCATAGGGCCTGTCAGTCTGGGAACACCATCGTTGGTTGTGGGTGCTCCTTCAAAGTGGACACAGCTCTGGGGAGCAGGAGGCAGGTTCAGCAGCCACACCCTTAAGAACACAAAAAGTTGAAGAGAGAGACAGAGAAGAGAGCTAGATGTGTGGAGTGAGTGCTAAGCAAGGGTCCTCACAATGGGGAATGGCTTCTTTGCCAAGGAGTAAGCCATTTCAATTCATCAGCAGGTGCCAACTCAGCTAGGTCCTCCTCTAAGACCTTGTTTCTGTACCATCAAGTGGCTCAAGCTCTCTGAGAAGGCAAGAAAATGATTGAGATCCACCCTTGCCAGCAGAAGGGAAAGTTGCCATGGGATCATTTCTGGGTCTAGAATGCAGCTTTCTGTGCTGAGTGGCAGTTAGAGAAATGGGTGGTGGTGGTGTTTGGTCCCAAGAGGTGCATTCCCCCACCCCCTCCTCATTTCTTCTAGAAGGTCTGGGTGCTGTGTTCCCAACTTTTTCTGAGCAGAGAAGGGTCAAGAAAAGATAATAAAGAGCCCAGAAGGCCTCTCCTGGCAGGTGCTCACCAGCTGGGCCTGTGTCTGGCTGACGTACGGGTCAGAGAAGCCCATTCTTTGGAAGCCTGATTGCTTCATAGCTCTTGCGGAATTCCCATGTTCATTTCTCATGAGAATGCATTCTGCATTAGTAAGTTATTCAGAAAGGACCTGCTCATCTCAGGTGTGCCTAGGAGAACAAGAGGAAGAAGGAGTTTCAATTCACCTTTGGGCAGAGGTGGTAAGGCAAAGAGGAGTGAAACAATAATGATGGAAGTGACGGAGAAGAGCCGAGTGTGCTTGGTGACCCCTTCCCACACAGGGAACTGTTTCCACAGCACGGCTCTTCTGGGATGTCTGTGAATTCTGTTATTAAAAAGGAAAGCTAGGATGGGCGTGATGCCTCACATTTGTAACCCTAGCACTCTGGGAGGCTGAGGCGGGTGAATCACCTGAGCTCAGGAGTTTGAGACCAGCATGGCCAACATGGGGAAACCCCATCTCTACTAAAAATATAAAACGTAGTCAGGTGTGCTGGCGCATACCTGTAGTTCCAGCTACTCGGGAGGCTGAGGCAGGAGAGTCATTTGAACCTGGGAGATGGAGGTTGCAGTGAGCCAAAATTATGTTACTGCACTCCAGCCTGGTGACAGAGTGAGATTCCGTCTCAAAAAATAAAAATAAAAAAGGAAACCACCTATTCCCTCAGAAAAGGACAGAGATACCAGTCTTACCCATTAACAACAGTATAATTTTGTTGTGAGGATTACTATTAATATTGGAATTTTTGGCTATGATTGAGCCCTGTCTGTGCCAGGACACGTGCTTTATATGTGCCATCCCATTAAACCCTCAACAATTCTGGGAAGTAAGTGGTGCACTATGAAGATGAGGCAATAGACCATTTCATGGCCACACAGCGGATCACTGGGAAAACTAGGATTGCAACATACATCTGTCTAGTCAGTGGAGTTCAGTCTCGCTATTTGCCGGGCACTGGGATCCAGTGGTTAGCCCAGTAAGCTGTGGCTCTTGACCTCATGGGGCTTCTGGGCAGCTGGTAGAGGGTCAGTGGAAAAATGCCAGTTGGATTAAATCAAGTCAAGCAGTAACTGAAAATTCTTTTCATCAGAAGGTTTTTTAATATTCCTTTATATCCAATTTTCAGTTACTCTTAAAAATACAAACAGATGTAACTGGCATTTAGTCAACACTCAATGTATTTTCATAAAGAACTTTTTTAATCGAGAAAAAAACTGTAATGCCATATGGAACTATGTCTTGCTGTGCAGTGATCGTGCCCGATGCACCCTGGCATGAATTTAATGCTGCCTTAGGCACCACTGACACCTGGTGTCAGGCGTCGGAATTGCAGGTTTGCCTCTGGGGGACCCCATTTGCATTAGGATAAGGCAGGTTTCCTGTCCTAGCCACCTAACCCTCCAGGCGCTGTTGAGTATGTTTCAGTAGGGGCCTGCTCATTTGTAATTTGGTGACAGCTGGATCTGTATCCGCTTTCTTTTATCTGTATGTCCTGAAAGACTACAGATGTTCGTGACCTTTAAATTGCTTTGTTATAATCAAATTAACGTTTGAAGATTCTGATAATAAAGTGACAGAGATGAATACTTGAGGGTAAACTCTAGAATCCACTTATACCAATAAGAATCCTCTTTAGTTGCACAGCCTCATAAAAAGGCCACCCATACTCTGACCCCTAACTACTTCTCAGCCTAATCCTCTCCATGCTTAAGCATATGCCAGTAACTCATGACTTCTGAAACTGTCCAGGCTTTTCCTTGTCTGCCTACTGCCCTTGTCTGTGTTGTTCCCCTCTGCCTGGAACTACTCCCCCTCCACCTTTCCCTTCTCATTTTATTCTTTAAATGTGAAATCAAGGCTGACAACGTGTGGGAAAATTCCATAAAGTAAATTGCAAAATGACAGTGTTGTATGGTGTATTGCAGCGTCTCTAGAGAAATGAAAGATGTGGTTTTGAACCCATTTTCATCTCTTTAATAGCTTTGGCTATGGCCAGCTTGCTTAATCATTCTATCTCAGTGCTTTTGTCCATTAAATGGAAATAATAATGTTCTCTGCGCCCAGCATTGAAAAATATATATATATATGCCCCTAAATTGATGTTTCTATATATACATAGCATATATATTTTATATATTATATATATTTAATACATAGGAGTTTAATGTGTATAATACTTAGGGGTTTCATATATATATGAAACCCCTAAATAGAGGTATGTATCTATATATAGATACTTATATATTTAATATATATTAAACCCTTATATTTTAAATACATATACATACATAAAATATATAAATATATATAATAAATATATAATATATAAATATATAATATAATATAAATATATAAACCCCTGTATATTATACACATATATAAAATATATAATAATATATAAACTATATAATATATAGAATTTTAATATATATATTGTTCAGGGGTTATACACATATTATATAAATATAAACCCCCTACATAGATGTATGTATGTGTGTGTGTGTGTGTGTGTGTGTGTGTGATGTATGTATAAACCTTTTTCTGATGAAACAAAGTGCTTCCCATGCCCCATGCTCAGTACCTAGTAGAAGTGATAGGGCAGGTGACACTGTGGATTATTGGATATATGTAAATACCTAGAATTTGGATCAGTGCCCAGCAAATGGTTTCCATTACCCCTTTTGTTTTGCTTGCAGATAAATTTTTTTTTAAAAAATATGTTTTGTGAAATTAAAAATAATATAAATGTCCAATTTTGACTGAACTGGCATTATTGTCCTCCTTGATCCGCCGCTATATGTCACCCAAGTGCTCATAAGCTTCCTCAGCTGATAGCTGCAAAGATGCGGATATTAGGATGAAAGGTGTTAGACGATGATGCTATTTCTGGCGATGTTACTTTAGTGAAATCTGTGTACACCAGGTACCTTTGTGCTGGCACCCGTGATTAGTGAATTGGTCACGGAAGTATGTTTGCAATGTGCTTTCTGTATGTTTTGCAGAGTTTTAAATGTCACTCTGTTTCTCTGACCAGGTAGTCGATAGTGACAGGCCAGAAAGGTCCAAGTTCCGGCTCACTGGAAAGGGAGTGGATCAAGAGCCTAAAGGAATTTTCAGAATCAATGAGAACACAGGGAGCGTCTCTGTGACACGGACCTTGGACAGAGAAGTAATCGCTATTTATCAAGTGAGTACCCCTCCCATGCCCACCCTGGGTGCAGAAATGTGGCTTTCAAAGATTGTTTTCTTCCCACTGAGCTCATTATTTCTGTGCCTCATCAAACCGGGGGACTGCATGGCTTTAGGATATTTCTGTGGGAGCTGAAGTGGATGGAGTTGAACTCTGACAGGGTAACAGTGAGGGGTCTCTATCTCATCAATAGAGCCCTCCAGGCCTGCATCAGACTTTGGGTACCAGAGACCAAGAAGGGAGACCCCAGGGACATCTCAGAGAATGTCAGAACCCTTAGGGCAAATTTGGCTTCCCAGAGACCAGCTTGATCTAGAGCTGGGAGAGGTATAAACCCCAAGACCTGATATAATTAGCAAGGCATAGTCCATAGGGTGGAAACAATTGCTAAATACTCAGCAATAAGGAGTAGTTAAATGACGGCAGATTTTGCAAGGCAGTTTTCTATAGCAATTTAAAATGCTTTTGAAGAAGTTGTAGCTATATGGAAAGATTCAAGATATTGAATGAAAACAACATACAGACACTTATGACATCCTCATTTCCAGTGGAGTATTTGCGCATATCATGACGTGTGTATGTTTAACAAAACTGATAAAAGAAAATCGTTGCGTTAATGGTTGTATTTGGAAGCGATTGATTTCTTTGGTTTTCTTACCTACTTACATGCATTATTGTGAGTTTGCAGTGAGAAGAGACTATAAGGGCGTTGGAGGCATAAAGTGCTGGGCACACAGAGAGCTGTAGCATGATGGGAGGTGGTGCAGTCCCCACCCTCCAGCAGAATCCTTGCTGGGCAATGTGCTCAAAGGTCTGGGGCCCTACGAGGACGCAGGTGCCTTCCAGACTTCCATCTCAGAGGCCTTGCCAAAGGCTTTTCTGAGCATCTGCTGGGTGGAAATCACCTGTCAGTGAGAACTGAAAAGTTAGCCATGTGTCCCAGCTTATACCCAAGGGGGAATCAGGAAGTTGTATAAAGTGAATGTTGGTGCCCTCAGAAATACTCAGTTCCAGCTGGCCTTGACAGTAACCAGAGGTGACCTGGCAGCTATTGGTGTCCAGCTGCTGTAGGAACAACCAGCACCCGACCATGGGTAGCTGCCCTCTTCTCTTTCCATGCCCATCATGGGAGTCTCCAAGAAAGTTCAGGCACAAGGAACTAAAGAAAGATACAATAAATTTCATAACTTCTTGGAAGAGTGATCAAGAGCTCTGGGGCCTGATATGATTTAGGGCTGTGACCCCACCCCAATCTCATCTTGAATTGTTACTCCAACAGTTCCCACTTGTCATGGGAGGGACCCATTGGGAGGTAATTGAATCATGGGAGTAGGTCTTTCCCATGCTGTTCTCATGATAGTGAATAAGTCTCTCGATATCGGATGGTTTTACAAATGGGAGTTCCCCGGCACATGCTCTCTTTCCCAGCATGTAAGAAGTGCCTTTGTTCTTCCTTCATCTTCTACCATGATTGTGAGACCTCCCCAGTCACGTGGAACTGAGAGTTCATTAAACTTCTGTCCTTTATAAATGACCCAGTCCTGGTATATCTTTATTAGCAGCATGAAAACAGACTAATACAGGATCTGAGATCTGCCATTCAGGTCTCAGCGCTGCTGCACACTGAGCTGTGGGAACTTGAGCAACCCTCTTACCCTGCCTGACGTTGGGATTCTTGTGTATAAAGAGTGAATAGAGCTAGCACTTCTAGGGATTATAAAAAATGAAATTACTAATTTTTGCCAACTAGTAATTGCTAAACAGCTAATAACATAGGGCTTGGGCTGCAGCTTGGAGCTTCTCATACTTACAGCAGTTCAATGCATGGATTCTGCACACACAGCCAGATTGGCTGCATTTAAATCATGGCTGTCATGTACTAGGTTTGGGAACTTGCCGAAGTGTCTGCTTCAACTTCCTAACCTGGAAAATGGGGAAAATAATGATTATCTCATGGGATTTCAGAAGGATTAAATGAGCTAATTCAAGTCAAGCATTTAGAAAATGCCAGAAACATAGTAAGCACTGTATAATCTTCCTACATGAGTGACAGTCATCAATGATATTAAAGGTGAAGGAAGGTAAATAAAAACCTGAAGGACTCCCAGTTACAGCCCAACCTCTCATCTGCAGTGTGAACTTCCCTTGAATAACCTTGAGTTTTTACTATAGTTCCATAGTCTACTTTATGGTGTATTGATTGAGCAATTTATTCATTCTACATGTATTTCATTGAGTATCTGTAGGGTGAGGGACACTCTTCAAGATGGTAGGGGAATACAGCAGCAAGAAGACACACTTGATTCTCTGCTTTCACGTATCTTTCATTCTAGTTCTTTGTTTCAAAATATACTGGCTTGAATTCCTCTCTGCTGTGTGTAGGTGACAGGCCAGGAAGCTGTACATTGTTGGTAACATGGCTTGGTTCACCCCGGCACAGGGTTATGTACCCTCATTTGAAAGGCTGCTGGTACTTGGTAGGAATGCAGTTTCTTACACAAGTACTAGGGCTATGACTGTCAGACTGGGGCTCAGCCCTGAGCAGTGCACTCTTCAATGGGCTCATGAGGGCTTGTTTTCTGATGCCATTTCCCTCCATGCCTCAGGCCCTTCAGTTCAGTCATTGTCCTGTTTCCATCACGCCCTGGCTGAAGCGTCTCCTCGAAGAAGCAAGTTTGAGGAATCCCTGATCCCTCTGTGTTTGGTTCTCTTATTTTCAGACAGTGAGAACTGGGTTACTCTCATGTTGGTCTACTTTGGGCGCAGGAATGTTTCAATGTCAGTTCAAGTGCCTATTTCAGAATAAGTTACTATTTTAGTTGTACAGTTAGATCCGTGGTATTCATAGTAGTCAACGTGGTTGGTAGCAAATACGGTACTTCAAAGGGCGGGATCCTAGGTCTCCACATCCCCCACGTTTTAGTTTCTAGTCTTGCAAGTGTAAAAAGGAGAGAGCCTGTGGGTGAATGTGTTGCCTCATCATTGCTCCAGCGTTTCTGTTGCTTAACGTTAAATGCTACTCACTTGGAAGCACATGTTAATGTGTTACCATTTTCCAAATCCAGCAAGAAACGCTTTGATCTAAGCCTCAGGGATTTGTATGATAAGAAATAATCTGGAATACATTTGTCCTTGGGCCCCTGAAAGTACATCCTCACTGAAGCTCTTGTTTATTGAACACTGCATGGCAGGTATTATGCTAAACACTTTGTATACATTCTCTCTTTTAATCCATTTCACACAAGAGACTTAAGAAGTAAGTGTTAACACCATTTTACAGATAAGCAAATAACTGTTAAACAACTTTTTCAAGGTCTCACAGCTGGCCTGTATTGGATTTGGAATCCATATCTGTTTTTTTTTTTTTTTTTTTCAGCTCCAAAGCCCTGTATTTTCAATCACTAAGAAATACTCTTCGTATTTTATCCCTAACTAGAGTTTAGATCTAATCTGCAATTTCCTTAGCCCCTTTTTTCGCAACTCTGCTTACTGGGGCTGGGAAGGGAGTTCGACTGGCTGGGTGATCTATTACTACTGGCTGGGTGATCTATCACTTTTTAAAAACCATCCTTTTCCGTTACCCACTGCCACCTTGTCACTTCTCCCTGCCCCAGGCCCCAGAAGAGCTTCCCATGCTTCTGACCCAGAGTAGCACCTGGCAAAATAATTTATCTCTTGCAGTATTGGAAGCTGGCATATTAAAGCAAAGCCTCCTGAAATATTACTCATTATTATGCATTTTGCCAGCATTTGAGTGATTTGTGAACTCTTCATTGGAATAAAGTACTGTAAATGATTCATGAATGACCAAGTTTATGAAATTCTATAAAAATATTAGCAGGTGGTAATGATTCCCTCACACTGCGAATGTGATCTACTGACTGCAAATTTGCCAATATGGGATGACAGGAGTTGAGTGGGAGACAGTCTGTTAGGTAGGTGGGGGCGGGGGGGGAAGATGGGGGTTTTGGGTTGGGCTCTGCAGGAGGTGCAAGGCAAAATAGGCGGCAGGATCAGGACCATGGTAGCAAGCGGGGTATCTTTGGCAGGAGACCTTCACACTGATTTGTTGTCCAGTGGGAAATGCTCAGATAACTGGGGATGTCAGAGCTGGGTGGGAGAAGAGAGGAACATATGGAAGTTTATTGAGCATTTATTAAGTGCCCAAAAATTCCCTAGGTTCCTGACATACACAAACCCATGACAATGATTATCTTGTCTTCACTGGTGAGTAGGATGAGGGCTACACAGGTTCCCAAGATGCATGTTTTACTATTAATGTTAGGGCAGACATGTCTTGAACATTTGCAGTGTGCCAAGGCTCCATGCCAAATACTCAAATGATGGTCTCATCTCATCTTCATAAAGATAACCTTGATAAATGTGTCACACTCAATTCCAGAACAGGTAACTGGAACTGCCTGTGTTTCTGGCCTCAGAACATGGACAGGGCCTCACTGTCACCATCTGCATATTTTCTCACATTTCATACTATATAACTTGCGCTTTTTGGAGCCAATTTCTTGGTCAAGTTTGAATTTGTGGTCAAGAATGTTGTCGTAAAGTTGAAATACAACTGGCAGTCAGAGGTATGTTCGCTCATGTATTTTCTTTCATTAAGTGGCTCTGCTGCAATTCTAACCTGTCTGTAGCTTCATGACAACATGGCAGAAGATGCTTCAAAGTGAAAAATGCTGTCTTGTGGAAATAGGTGTATCATAACGTTAGTGCTTATAAGATGATTGGGAGACATACATGTACCCGTATTAGAGAGTTACATAAGTGATTAACCTGGTTATAAAATATCCTTGTTATGAACAAATGATGCACACATTATTGTACTACCCCTGATTTGATTTGTACTGGGAATGGACCCTAGCCCTCACTCACAGGGACATGCTACCTAAATCTTCTTTGTCATCCACTCTGGTCTCCCCCATGGCTTCCTTTCTTAGCCAGGGTTCCTGGTGGCAATCAACAAAATCACCTCCAAGTAGTTTACAAACAAAGAGACTTATTAAAGAGTACAGGTAGCCAGTAGGATTGCCAGAAGTGCCAAGCAACCTAGCTTACCAGGCCAGATAATGTGGTGCTATAGGAAATATCCAGTCATATATGATACTATTCCAGGGAAAGGTTTTTCAGTAGTGGCACCATTGAAATTTGAGTCTGGGCAATTCTTTGTTATGGGGGACTGTCCTGTGAAGTGTAGGGTGCTTAGCAGCTCCAATGGCTCCTAACAACTAGATGCCAGTAGCACCCCCTCCACCTCATCTTGACTATCAGAAATGTCTTCAGATAATGCCAATTGTCCTGTAAGGGGCAAAATTGCTTCCATTTGAGAACTACTTTTACAGAGAAGTGTCATAGTCCATTTTGTACTGCTGTGACAAAATATCTGAGCCTGGATGTTTATAAAGAGCAGAAATTTACTGGCTCTTACTTCTAGAGGCTGGAAAATCCAAGTAGACACCAGCAGGTTTGGTGTCTTCAAAGGCCATTCTCTTCTTCCAAGATGATGCCTTTCACCCTGCTCCATCCAGAGGAAAGGAAGGCTGAATTCTTATATGGCAGAAAGTGGAAGGGCCAAAGAGAGCACCTACTCCTGAAAGACTTTTAAATTAAGGCATCAAATCTACCCGTGAGGGTGGAACATGTATGCCCTAATCACCTCTAAAGGCCCCCACCTCCCAACACCATTACATTCGCTACTAAATTACAACAAGTGTTTTGGAGGGGTGAGACATTTCAAGAGTCAGTGTTGCTGCTACCTCTTCCTGCCGCTTTGCTTTGATGCTCACAACTGGATATGGCAACTCTGCTTTGGCTACCTTAAAGGGCCAAAGACTCTGCCATACCCAGAACCTCTGACCTGCAAAGCGCACCTATGACCTTCTGCCACTCGCTTCCCTCCAGTCTCACGCTGGTGCATCTGCAGGAAGAACCTAGATCATAAGCAGGATCTGGCTGCAAAAGAGCTGGGTCAACATGGGTTTTCATTTTTCCAGCTCCCTGGTACAGGGAAGTAAGCTAGCCAGGGGGCCGAAGTGGTTGTTTCGTCCACCACATTGTCATATCATGAGTGTAATTTTTTTTTAATTCCATAGGTTTTGGGATCCAGGTGGTATTTGGTTACATGAGTAAGTTCTTTAGTGGTGGTTTGTAAGATTTTGGTGCACTCATCACCCGAGCATTATACACTAAACCAAGTTCATAGCCTTCTATTCCTCATCCCCTTCCTACCCTTCCCCTCCAAGTTCCCAGAGTCCATTGTATCATTCTTTTGCTTTTGCATCCTCACAGCTTAGCTCCCAATTATGAGTGAGAACATGTTTGTTCTCCATTCCTAAGTTACTTCACTTAGAATAATAGTCTTCAATCCCGTCCAGGTTGCTGCAGATGCCATTAATTATATGGTAGATATATATATGGTAGATATATATATGGTACAGATATATATATATATACATGGTAGATAGGTATATGTATACACACACACACACACCCCACAGTTTTTTGTTTGTTTGTTTGTTTATTTTGAGACAAAGTCTCACTCTGTTGCCTTGGCTGGAGTGCAATGGCTCAATCTTGGCTCACTGCAAGCTCTGCCTCCCAGGTTCAAGCAATTCTCCTGCCTCAGCCTCCGGAGTGGCTGGGATTGCAGGCACCTGCCACTATGCCCAACTAATTTTTTGTATATTTAGTAGAGATGGGGTTTCATCATGTTAGTCAGGCTGGTCTCAAACTCCTGACCTCGTGATTTGCCTGCCTCCGCCTCCCAAAGTGCTGGGATTACAGCTGTGAGCCACTGCTCCTGGCCCACACCACAGTTCCTTTATTCACTTGTTGATTGATGGGCATTTGGGCTGGTTCCACATTTTTGCAATTGAGAATTCTGATAAACATGTGTGTGCAAGTATCTTTTTTGTATAATGACTTATTTTCCTCTGGGTAGATACCCAGTAGTAGGACTACTGGAGTGCTATTTTATTCCAAGTGAGAGCCTGTCAGTGAGGAGCTTAGTAACTCAAGGGCAGGTAACCAGCTCACACCTAGGAGAGTGTGGCTTCAAACCTGTGATCTTACTTTCTCTCATGATTATAATCCTATCAATCAATAACACACGTGTGGCCTAGGTCAGAGCCCTGAGTGGGGCAAACAAGGAATTTGGGTTTAAATCCCAGGCTTTGGAGCCAGACGTACAGAAGGAAGAATCCTGACTCTCCTATGGCATGAACCTTATGAAATTGCCATTCTTACAGGTGAAAAAAAGGGTGAACATTAGCAATTTCATGGTTCATTCTAATACTCTGACACCTTTACCAAGTTATTTCTCAGCCCTTGTTTTCTCATTTTTAGAATGAGAGTGAGATTACAATATCATCTTCTAACAGTGGTATAGTTAGTGTTTATCACTCAGCCCAACCACTTAGTAAGTGTTTTGGAATTGGGAGCCACACTGCCACATATTGGTTTTATAGTTTAAGCTCTCTGCAGGTAAAATGAAGTTGAAAGCACTTGTGAGGCGGCAGCTAGCAGGTAAACAGTTGAATGTCAGTAACTCTCTGTAGAAGGGAATCATCTTACTGGGCAGTTTCAAAGTGTGGCCCCAGACTAACAGCATCACCTGGGAAATTGTTAAAGAGGGAAATTCTCAGGTCCCTTCCCTGGCGTGCTGGATCAGGAACTCTCGGGGTGGGTCTCGCCAGCTGGGTTTTAACAAGCCCTCCAGGTAATTCTGAGGCTTACTGCAGTTTGGGGACCACAGGGCTAAATACTCTCACTCCTGGGTATTAACATCATGGCAGGTGACCTGATCGCTAATTGGCCTTGATGAAGGTGACCTTTGAACCAATTTCATTTCAGTTCTGGTGGGTAACATGTGCCTCAAGTGTGCTTATTTCTCCTGGTGCTCCAGTGTGCCATTCAAAAGCCTTCTACGTCCAATTCCAGCTCTTCCAAACTGCTTTCTTTTTGTGTCATTAATGGCACCTGGAGAGCCAGGCAAATTTACCCCAGGCCTCCTTGCTGCTTCCTGTCCAGACTTTGGATGACTGTTAAATGCCGTGTTACTGCGTGTTTCTCAGCCAGAGATGAAGACGTCCTCAGAAGATTGGACCTGGAACAGGCTGATATGATTCCTGATAGGGGGGGGGACTTGGCCTTGGGGTCGACAGAACCAGCTTTATCTGCCTTAGTCAATCTGTGACCTTGAAGGAGGCATTTATGGTTCCTGAACTTTGTTGCACTTAGAATTACCTGGGGGAGCTTTGAAAACCCTGAATGCCCAAGCTGCACTCCAAACCAATTAAATCGGGATGTCTCCGAGTGTGACCAGGTGTCAGTATGCTTATAAAATTCTCCAAGTTTTTCCATTGTGAAACCAAGTTTGAGACCCGCTGTTACTATAACTCATCTACACCTCAGTTTGTTCATAATTAGGAATTAATATAATGACACCGACCAGCTATGTGTGTTGTGAATATCAGGTGAGATAATGCAGGAGTTTGTAACACGTAATAAAAGTCAAAGATCTCCTTTCTCCCCAATCAACTGCTTGACTCTGAGCAAACATCTGAGACTAACTACTTTCTAATGCCTCCTTTGACACAAGCACTTAAAAACGGGAATTCAGAGAAACAGAATTTAATACACAAATGAATGCTTGTCTTCTGACTGCTTGAGAAAAAAAATAATTCCAGGTTTTATTGGCAGCCTCCCCCTACCCCGGCACCTCTGAGCACCTCCACCTGCTTTTTCCAGTTCATCTCTTCACATTTCCAAGCTCTTCATTTTATTACAACCCGGCCTTATCTGTCAGGTGCAGCTGACGAAACTGAGGCATGAAGAGGTTAAACAGCCTCGCGGCGGCAGCCACATACCTGGATTAGACTGCTGAGTTGCTTCTGACTGATTATGTATTTGGTCCACTAAGCAAAGCTGCTTCCTCACTCAGGGCTGTGGAAACATTTTTTTTTCTGAACTTCATTAGCACAAACTCCTCAGAAGAGGTTCAACTTGTATCTTGGCAGGTGGGAGAACCCCACATTCCTTAATTTTCTCTCCTCCACCCCCACACTGGGCCTTGCTCCTGCAGCACCTGGCCCGCATTTGGGACGTAGCACACATCCGTGGAATGAATGAACGGTGCAATGGCTACGTTTTCTTTTCTTTTCTTTCTGCTTTAATTGTTTAACTACAACCAAGTCTACTTCATCATGCCGCTTCTTCAGATGACTTGGTGGCATTTTTTTTCCCAAGGCGCTGAAGCATCACAATACATTGGAACTGGAAGAACCTTAGACCCATTTTGTCCAGCCCAGCAGCCCAGCAGCCCAGCAGCCCAGCAGCCCAGCAGCCCAGCAGCCCAGCAGCCCAGCAGCCCAGCAGCCCAGCAGCCCAGCAGCCCAGCAGCCCAGCAGCCCAGCAGCCCAGCAAATTTACAAGGAACAAGTTAAATAACTGGGCAACTACTCAGATTCCCAGGACTCGGGATTTTTTTGGATATTTAACTATCCCTCAATGAGGACCATTGTGACTGACACTCTGGGACCAGATCCCCAAATGCAGGCGGGGGTGGGAGGGGGCATCCATTTCAGCTCCCACCACCCACTGGCCATGTATTTGCCTTCAGCAATTGGCATAGAGACATATATTTTTTTAATTTGGTAGAAATGAGAAGGGAGAGGAAGAAGAAGTGTGTTAGAGGTGTGGACTGTGAAGAGAGAGGAGCAAAAGAGGGGGATACAGATAAGTTGTCCTCCTATGCTGACACCTTGAAGTGGGTTGGAGACCCATAGGTTTGAGGACAGAAAACGATTGAAGTTATGTTTTATGAAATAGACTGCAAGACTGAAAGTGACGGCCAGAAGCTAATTAAATTGAGCACAAGCAATTGAGTCAGAACCCAGATGTAAGCACTACGGCTGTGGGAACAAGTGGCCAAGGATCACATAGCTGGAAGAGAGGCCACCCCGGACACTTGCAGCACTGGGCATGCGGAGTGCTGGTCATTAGGGGTGGGTCACCATGGTGACATTTCCTCCAGTGGCCCTGATGAGGGAGGAAGCAGCAACGTTTGGCACATGGTATGGAAGGTGACATTGATCAGGGTGTCCTTGTGAAGCCAGCCTTGGGCCTCCCAGGAAATATCTGGGGAATAATGTTTTTTTCTTTCTTTTTTTTTTTTTTTATTGCATTTTAGGTTTGGGGGTACATGTGAAGAACATGAAAGATTGTTGCATAGGTACACACATGGCAGTGTGATTTGCTGCCTTCCTCCCCCATCACCTATATCTGGCATTTCTCCCCATGCTATCCCTCCCCCAACTCCCCCACCCCCCCACTATCCCTCCCCTTTTTCCCCCCCCCGACAGACCCCAGTGTGTGATACTCCCCCTCCCTGTGTCCATGTGTTCCCATTGTTCAACACCCGCCTATGAGTGAGAACATGCGGTGTTTGATTTTCTGTTCTTGTGTCAGTTTGCTGAGAATGATGGTTTCCAGGTTCATCCATGTCCCTACAAAGGACACGAACTCATCGTTTTTGATGGCTGCATAATATTCCATGGTGTATATGTGCCACATTTTCCCTGTCCAGTCTATCATCGATGGGCATTTGGGTTGGTTCCAGGTCTTTGCTATTGTAAACTGTGCTGCAATGAACATTCGTGTGCATGTGTCCTTATAGTAGAACGATTTATAGTCTTTTGGATATATACCCAGTAATGGGATTGCTGGATCAAATGGAATTTCTATTTCTAGGTCCTTGAGGAATCGCCACACCGTCTTCCACAATGGTTGAACTAATTTACACTCCCACCAACAGTGTAAAAGCGTTCCTATTTCTCCACATCCTCTCCAGCATCTGTTGTCTCCAGATTTTTTAATGATCGCCATTCTAACTGGCGTGAGATGGTATCTCAATGTAGTTTTGATTTGCATTTCTCTAATGACCAGTGATGATGAGCATTTTTTCATATGTTTGTTGGCTTCATGTATGTCTTCTTTTGTAAAGTGTCTGTTCATATCCTTCGCCCACTTTTGAATGGGCTTGTTTGTTTTTTTCTTGTAAATGTGTTTCAGTTCTTTGTAGATTCTGGTTATCAGCCCTTTGTCAGATGGGTAGACTGCAAAAATTTTTTCCCATTCTGTTGGTTGCCGATTCACTCTAATGACTGTTTCTTTTGCTGTGCAGAAGCTATGGAGTTTGATTAGGTCCCATTTGTCTATTTTGGCTTTTGTTGCCACTGCTTTTGGTGTTTTGGTCATGAAGTCCTTGCCTACACCTATGTCCTGAATGGTTTTGCCTAGATTTTCTTCTAGGGTTTTTATGGTGTTAGGTCTTATGTTTAAGTCTTTAATCCATCTGGAGTTAATTTTAGTGTAAGGTGTCAGGAAGGGGTCCAGCTTCTGCTTTCTGCACATGACCAGCCAGTTTTCCCAACACCATTTATTAAACAGGGACTCGCTTCCACATTGTTTGTTTTTGTCAGGTTTGTCAAAGATCAGGTGGTTGTAGATGTGTTGTGTTGCGTCGGAGGTCTCTGTCCTGTTCCATTGGTCTATATCTCTGTTTTGGTACCAGTACCATGCTGTTTTGATTACTGTAGCTTTGTAGTATAATTTGAAGTCCGGGGAGTGTGATGCCTCCAGCTTTGTTCTTTTTGCTTAGAATTGACTTGGCTATGCGGGCTCTCTTTGGTTCCATATGAAGTTTAAGGTGGTTTTTTCCAGTTCTTCAAAGAAGGTCATTGGTAGCTTGATAGGGATAGCATTGAATCTGTAAATTACTTTGGGCAGTATGGCCATTTTGACAATATTGATTCTTCCTAACCATGAACATGGAATATTTCTCCATCTGTTTGTGTCCTCTCTTATTTCATTGAGCAGTGGTTTGTAGTTCTCCTTGAAGAGGTCCTTTACGTTCCTTGTTAGTTGTATTCCTAGGTATTTTATTCTCTTTGTAGCAATTGTGAATGGCAGTTGGTTCTTGATTTGGCTGTCTTTAAGTCTGTTATTGGTGTACAGGAATGCTTGTGATTTTTGCACATTGATTTTATATCCTGAGACTTTGCTGAAGTTGCTTATCAGTTTCAGGAGATTTTGGGCTGAGACGATGGGGTCTTCTAGATATACAATCATATCGTCTGCAAATAGAGACAATTTGACTTCCTCCTTTCCTATTTGAATACCCTTTATTTCTTTTTCTTGCCTGATTGCTCTGGCTAGAACTTCCAGTACTATATTGAATAGGAGTGGTGAGAGAGGACATCCTTGTCTAGTGCCAGATTTCAAAGGGAATGCTTCTAGTTTTTGCCCATTCAGTATGATATTGGCTGTTGGTTTGTCGTAAATAGCTTTTATCATTTTGAGATACGTTCCATCAATACCTAGTTTATTGAGAGTTTTTAGCATAAAGGGCTGTTGAATTTTGTCAAAGGCCTTCTCTGCATCAATTGAGATAATCATGTGGTTTTTGTCTTTGGTTCTGTTTATGTGTTGAATTATGTTTATAGATTTGCGTATGTTGAACCAGCCTTGCATCCCCGGGATGAAGCCTACTTGATCATGGTGGATAAGCTTTTTGATGTGCTGTTGCAATCGGTTTGCCAGTATTTTATTGAAGATTTTTGCATCTATGTTCATCATGGATATTGGCCTGAAGTTTTCTTTTTCTTGCTGAGTCTCTGCCAGGTTTTGGTATCAGGATGATGTTGGTCTCATAAAATGATTTAGGAAGGATTCCCTTTTTTTGGATTGTTTGGAATAGTTTCAGAAGGAATGGTACCAGCTCCTCTTTGTATGTCTGGTAGAATTCGGCTGTGAACCCATCTGGACCTGGGCTTTTTCTGGGTGATAGGCTCTTAATTGCAGCCTCAACTTCAGACCTTGTTATTGGTCTATTCAGGGTTTCGACTTCTTCCTGGTTTAGGCTTGGGAGGATGCATGTGTCCAGGAATTTATCCATTTCTTCCAGGTTTACTAGTTTATGTGCATAGAGTTGTTTGTAATAATCTCTGATGATGGTTTGAATTTCTGTGGAATCTGTGGTGATATCCCCTTTATCATTTTTTATTGCATTTATTTGATTATTTTCTCTTTTCTTTTTTATTAATCTGGCTAGTGGTCTGTCTATTTTGTTGACCTTTTCAAAAAACTAGCTCCTGGATTTGTTGATTTTTTGAAGAGTTTTTTGTGTCTCTATCTCCTTCAGTTCTGCTCTGATCTTAGTTATTTCTTGTCTTCTGCTAGGTTTTGAGTTTTTTTGATCTTGCTCCTCTAGCTCTTTCAATTTTGATGATAGGGTGTCAATTTTAGATCTCTCCTTGCTTCTCATGTGGGCATTTATTGCTATATACTTTCCTCTAGAGACTGCTTTAAATGTGTCCCAGAGATTCTGGTATGTTTTGTCTTCGTTCTCGTTGGTTTCAAAGAACATCTTTATTTCTGCCTTCATTTCATTGTTTATCCAGTCAATATTCAAGAGCCAGTTGTTCAGTTTCCATGAAGCTGTGTGGTTCTGAGTCAGTTTCTGAATTCTGAGTTCTAACTTGATTGCACTGTGGTCTGAGAGACTGTTTGTTATGATTTCCGTTCTTTTGCATTTGCTGAGGAGTGATTTACTTCCAATTATGTGGTCAATTTTAGAGTAGGTGCGATGTGGTGCTGAGAAGAATGTATATTCTGTGGATTTGGGGTGGAGAGTTCTGTAAATGTCTATTAGGTTTGCTTGATCCAGGTGTGAGTTCAAGTCCTGGATATCCTTGTTAATTTTCTGTCTTGTTGATCTGTCTAACATTGACAACGGGGTGTTCAAGTCTCCCACTATTATTGTGTGGGAATCTAAGTCTCTTTGTAAGTCATGAAGAACTTGCCTTATGTATCTGGCTGCTCCTGTATTGGGTGCGTATATATTTAGGATCGTTAGCTCTTCTTGTTGCATTGATCCTTTTACCATTATGTAATGTCCTTCTTTGTCTCTTTTGATCTTTGTTGGTTTAAAGTCTATTTTATCAGAGATGAGAATTGCAACTCCTGCTTTTTTTGCTCTCCATTTGCTTGGTAAATCTTCCCCCATCCCTTTATTTTGAGCCTTTGTGTATCTCTGCATGTGAGATGGGTTTCCTGGATACAGCACACAGACGGGTTTTGGCTTTTTATCCAGTTTGCCAGTCTATGTCTTTTAATTGGGGCATTTAGCCCATTTACATTTAGGGTTAATATTGTTATGTGTGAATTTGATCCTGCCATTTTGATGCTAGGTGGCTGTCTTGCCCGTTAGTTGATGCAGTTTCTTCATTGTGTTGATGGTCTTTACTGTTTGGTATGTTTTTGGAGTGGCTGGTACTGGTTGTTCCTTTCTATGTTTAGTGCCTCTTTCAGGAGCTCTTGTAAAGCAGGCCTGGTGGTGATGAAATCTCTTAGTACTTGCTTGTTCGCAAAGGATTTTATTTTTCCTTCACTTATGAAGCTCAGTTTGGCTGGATATGAAATTCTGGGTTGAAAGTTCTTTTCTTTAAGGATGTTGAATATTGGCCCCCACTCTCTTCTGGCTTGTAGGGTTTCTGCTGAGAGATCTGCTGTGAGTCTGATGGGCTTCCCTTTGTGGGTAACCCGACCTTTCTCTCTGGCTGCCCTTAGCATTTTCTCCTTCATTTCAACCCTGGTGAATCTGACAATTATGTGCCTTGGGGTTGCTCTTCTTGAGGAATATCTTTGTGGTGTTCTCTGTATTTCCTGGACTTGAATATTGGCCTGCCTTCCTAGGTTGGGGAAGTTCTCCTGGATAATATCCTGAAGAGTATTTTCCAGCTTGGATTCATTCTCTCCATCACATTCAGGTACACCTATCAAACGTAGATTAGGTCTTTTCACATAGTCCCATATTTCCTGGAGACTTTGTTCATTCATTTTTACCCTTTTTTCTCTACTCTTTCCTTCTCGTTTTATTTCATTGAGTTGATCTTCGACCTCTGATATCCTTTCTTCTGCTTGGTCAGTTCGGCTGTTGAAACTTGTGTATGCTTCGCAAAGTTCTTGTGTTGTGTTTTTCAGCTCCATCAATTCACTTACATTCCTCTCTAAGTTGGTTATTCTCATTAGCATTTCGTCAAATCTTTTTTCAAGGTTGTTAGTTTGTTTGCATTGGGTTAGAACATGTTCTTTTAGCTCACAGAAGTTTCTTACTACCCACCTTCTGAAGCTTGATTCAGTCATTTCATCACACTCATTGTCCATCCAGCCTTGTTCCCTTGCTGGTGAGGAGTTGTGATCCCTTGTAGGAGGAGAGGCGTTCTGGTTTCGGGTGCTTACCTCCTTTTTGCGCTGGTTTCTTCCCATCTTTGTGGATTTATCTATGTGTGGTCTTTGTGGTTGGTGATTTTCAGATGGGGTCTCTCAGTGGACGTCCCGTTTGTTGATGATGAAGTTATTTCTTTCTGTTTCTTAGTTTTCCTTCTAACAGTCTGACCCCTCTGCTGTAGGACTGCTGAGGTCCACTCCCGGCCCTGCTTGCCTGGGGGGATCACCTGCAGCAGCTGCAGAACAGTAACGGTTGCTGCCAGTCTCTTCTTCTGCTATCTTTGTCCCAGAAGAATACCCGCCAGATGTCCGTCTGAGCACTCCTTTGTGAGGTGACTCGTTGGATATGCGGGGATCAGGGAGCTGCCTCCGCGCTTTCACTGGGAGCTGCAATCCTCAGCTGCTCCTAATCGGCCATCTTGGATCCACCCCCCCGGGGAATAATGTTTTGATGGGGACGGAGTTCCCCTAGAGCAGGTTGGAAGCTGGTGGTCCCTATGTTCAGAGAATAAACACAAACGTGCCCCATGTCATCATCCGATGCTGGGAAGCCAGCCAACCTCCACGTTACGTATTTTCTATTCCGGCCTTCCCACTGCTTCCATTTTAATTGCGTAACTGCTCTGTATATGAAATAGGGAAAACCTGTGCGCAAAACCCCAGGGTTAAAAAGCACGTGGGGGAGCATGCTTTATGGCCAGCTGAGGCTTCTCTTCCACTCTAGAGAAGTGGAGGAGCACAGGGAATCAGCTGGGGACCATAGAGCTGGCGTCCACACCAGGCAGCGCAAGCTCGGCAGCCCCATCGGGAAGGGGCTTAGCTTAACCTGGCGGTCGATGCATTCAAAGGACATTGATCGGGTCCTTGTGCCAGCCACTATTTCACAGTGCTGGGGGTATAGCAGCAAACAACCACCAAATCCCTGCTTCGTGGAACTCTGTCAATCCACCAGCTTTAGTGAGTATGTGATAATCACGCGGCCGTAAGTGCTGGGAATAGACATGGAGCTGATAAAAGATACAGAGAGTGGCAGGAGACGCTGCTTGGTCCGGAAGGCTTTTCTGGGTGGGAACGTTAGAAGGGAGGCCAGATGGAAAGTCTCCTGAGGACAGGAATGAATGCTGTCATTTTACGTACCCCTGACAGCAGTTCTCAACCACAGATGCTTCAGTCCCCTAGCAGGTGCCTGGCAATGTCTGAAGATGTTTTTTGTTGTCACAACTGGGGGCTGTTACTGGCATCTGGTGGGTCAGGGATGCTGCTCAGCATCCTGCCATGCACAGGACAGTCCCCACACGGCAGCAGGGCCCTGCTCTGCAGGCTCCTTGCACGGGGTTGGCCACTCAGAGGGTCTAAGAATATTTCATGGTTTGTTCACGCAGTATTCATCAGGCTTGGATGGTCAGGACGTCTGTCTTTATCTCTGAAGAAGTTGTGGTTTTAGTTGTCACCACAACAAGGGACACTGTCTGTCCTTATAAAGTCCACACGGTAGCTGGGGCGGTGATTTGAAACAGTCGACCATATTTTCACGTGAGGAGGGTTCTATTATGGGTTCAGCCTTTCAGAGGACATGAAGTCAAAGCAAACGCTCAAGAATGAGGAATGAGTCAGGGGACAGAGACGTGGACAGGGCAGGAAGGGTGCTGTGAGGACAGCAGACAGAGGAAGGAACTTATGGCACCTCCAGAGGAATGCATGCTGTTTAGGGCAGAGGAGAGTGGGGGACATGGGGAACATGACTAGGGGAAAAGATGGGACTCATGTGCTAAGTAGTGAGCTTAGACAGGATACCCCCGTGGCAAAAGGAACAGACGATGGAGAATTTTAGGCTGAAAGTGAAATGATCAGATTCAGATTTTACAGGGACCGATCCGGTTGACATGCAGGGGATGAACGGGAGGCAGTGAGTTCTGTTCACTGGGTCTTTGAAGCCAGAGTAACACACATCAGATAGATGCAGTTTTCACCCAGGAAGACCTGAGTAGTGAATGGGATTAGTCCAAACTCGTAGTGAAGATATTAAATCTACCTTGGGATGAAAAGAGTAGCAGGAATGGGGAACTATGGGAGGAGGACAGGCCATGCAGGGCCTCGCACGGCAGGATAAGGTGCTTAGATTTTATTCTAAGGAAGCCTCAGCCTCAGAGGGTTTTCAGCAAGGGAGTGACATCCAATTTGCATTTGAAGAAAAGATAAGATTTATTTGAGCAAGTCAACAATAACATTCAAATTGTCATGAAATAGAACTTAATTCAAAAATGCATTCATTTGTTGAGACTCCACTACCTACCAGGCACTGGGGAAAAGAGATCAAAGATGAAAGTTTGCTTTCCCTGGAGCTCAGCCTTCAAGTTCCCTTCTATGCATAGTAAACCAGAAAACTTTTATTTTTAAATTCACATGTGGAGGGGTGGGGAGCATTTTACGCACTGACTGGTTCTCCCTGTTTAGTCTGGCATGATTTCCATGCCAAGTAAATACTCTCTTTTAAAATTTTAATCTTTCAGCGTTTTCTTTTTCTTCTACAGGGTTTTATCAGTGGGGTATCTCAAAATGTATTAAACACAGTTGGTGAGAACTGTTGATTTGTTTGATTGGTATCTGTTTTAAGATCTTTATTATTGAGAAGGCTTATCTTTTCTCAGTGAGGCATTAGGTAGCAAAGAGATTATTTCCATATTATTTTTCATTTGTCCAAAGGTGCAGATGTTTGCATACTGGGCTTCTTTAAGTAAAGTCCACCTTGTGTGTTGGAAAGCCTGCAGGCCCATGATGAGGGACGCGCTTATATTCTGTAACTCAGGAATACCCATTCGTGTTTCTGCATGTGGGACCAAATGGAGCCATGTTCAGTGTGCCAGACCAAACACTCTGAAGCTAGAATGGAGTAAAAGCAAACGGGAGCATCACATCCTCGTTCAGTGACGGCTTAGCACGTAAAATATTCTTGTGACTGGATTATCAGTGTCTGACACTAAGAGGCTGGGAGGAGAGCCCTGTGCTCTTCTGCAATTGATCATGTCATCCTTCGATGGATCATTAATAGCTGGGGAATAGCACATTTAAAAGTAATAGACCCAGAGCAGAAGTCTTGGCCATTGGCCATAAAGACCGAGAAAAGCAGACAGCTGGCATTTGGCAATCAGTTGTGAATGCATTTTCTATTCGTTTTGAGTTTTTATTGCAGAACCTAATCATGAACTCTACTGAAGTCACATTAGTTCCTGTTCAGTGTTCCTTACCTCCTGTGATGTGAGGCTCTGGTAATTAGCAGGGCTGTTTCAGCTCCCAAAGAAAAAGGAAATATATTTAGAAAATGTATGTGTTAACTCAGGAAAGCAGGCACAGGAAGGGGTGCATGACGTTATCTTTCTCTTGCTGATGTAGGTGGCAGAAGTTCTAGATCACACTGTGTTGCCTTCCTGACCCCCCCCCCCCCCCGCAATCCTTTTGACTCCCTATTCCCAAATCTGGGATTATTTTTAGAAAGCTATCCTGGAGGGTATCAAACTGAGAAGACAAGTATTTCTGGGAATGCCACAATGTGGATGGCATATTTTTGGGTCAGCCCAGGAAATCCATGCCCTGAGATAGAAGGAAGGGGAAACTGTGAAATCTGTATTTGGAATGTGAACCAAGCATATGCCAGGACACATCTTGGACATACCATTTCCATCCAGAAGGGTTGTTCCTTTCTTCCACATGTCTCCATCTTCCTCAGGTCTGACCTTCTCCCAGCTCTCTAGGCTTGAGCAAATGCCCAGAGCTTAGCTTGGGGCTAGGACTGGAACAGGGAAGATACATGGAAATGAATAAGGAGGTCACATTCTAGATAACTCGTACTCGTGGCCCCCTTCTTGTAACAATCCCTTTCTCCATCCTTCACCCCTGTCCTCACTTGCCTCTCCTCCACAAACAATTCAGTTTAACTGTGTAGGTTGGATCATGGTATGCTGGTACCCTGGGGTGATGGAGAGTTGCCTTTCTATTGAAGGTCAGCCCCAGAAAGAGCAACTCTGTGTTGACAAATCTGCCAGGTGCAGGGCTCTCCAAGGGAATCAATGGGAGACAAATTTTGGATTCTTTTTTGATTGTACTTCCTGATGGAGTCAGGATTGGAGTGAGGGAGAATTGGGTGTTAACAAGCGTAGATTGCACGTGGAGTGGCCATCTTGGGCAATAGTGAGTCCCCTGATGGTTGATGTGTTGCAGCAGGAGCTGATGAGCGCCTTGAAGAAGAATGTAGTGAAATTGTCACTTTATGTAGTTAGATTAGAAGTAGGGGGGTCTGCAAACTGTGGCCTGCAGGCCCACTCCCAGCTTCACCCACTCACTGCTTATTGCCTGTGGACTCTTCCACCCTACAGCCACAGAGTTCAATAGTTGTCAAAGTGTGGCCTGCAAAGCCAAAGGGCTTACTCCACCCCTCTACAGAAAAAGCTTTCCAACCCTGGACTAGATAAACCCTGATAAGCCTTGGATGTTTGTCCCCTCCAAATCTTATATTGAAATGTGATCCCCAGTGTTGGAGGTGGAACCTGGTGGGAAGTGATGGGATTATGGGGGACCCCTCATGAATGGTTCAGTGCCATCCCCTTGGTGATAAGTGAGTTCTTGCTCAGCTGTTTCACATGAGATCTGGTTAAGAGTGTGACACAGAATCAAAAAACCAAATACCATATGTTCTCACTTACAAGTGGGAGCTAAGCAATGAGAACACATGGACACAGGGAGGGCTTTTCAGAGGGCAAAGGGTGGAAGAAGGGAGAGGATCAGGAAAAATAACTAATGGGTACTAGGCTTAATACTTCGGGGATGAAATAATATTTACAACAAATTCCCATGACACAAGTTTGCCTGTGCAACAAACCTGCACTTGTACCCATGAACTTAAAAGTTAAAAAAAAAAAAAAAAATGGCTGGGCACGGTGGCTCATGCCTGTAATCCCAGCACCTTGGGAGGCCAAGGCTGGCAGATCACCTGAGGTCAGGCATTCGAGACCAGCCTGGCCAAACATGGCAAAACCTGTCTCTACTAAAAATACAAAAATTAGCTAGGCATGGTGGCAAGCACCTGTAAGCCCAGCTACTAGGGAGGCTGAGGCAGAAGAATTGCTTGAACCTGGGAGGCAGAGGCAGCAGTGAGCCGAGATCGTGCTACTGCACTCCAACCTGGGAGATAGAACAAGACTCTGTCTCAAAAAAAAAAACCAAAAGTGTGGCACCTCCCTTCCCCCACCTCGCTCCTGCCTTTGCCATGTGACGCACCTACACCCCTTACTTCCACCATGATTATAAGTTTCCTGAGGTCTCCCCCAGAAGCTGAGCAGATGCCAGCCTCATACTTCCTGTACAGCCTGCAAACGATGAACCAATTAAGCCGGTCTCTTTTGTAAATGACCCAGTCTCAGGTATTTTTTTATAGCAATGCAAGAACAACCTAATACAAACCCTCACATTAAGGAATTGGTGGCGTCAGTCCTTTGATATCTAATTGTAAGAGCTTTTGAGACTCTCACAGTTTATATATTAAAGGAAGTTTATACATTTCCCCTTTTCTGGATATTTCCAAGGAAGGGCAAAAATGTGTCCCCCTAAAAGGATAGTGATGTCTGACATAGAGATGAGCTAAGTCCAGTCTGGGACAGGCTCCTCAGGGGGCATTTTCACAGAGATCAGTGTGGACCCACATTTCCAGATTGATGGCAGGGGCAGCTTGAGGTCACCTGAGGTTGTCTGTGTCCCACTTCCTAAGTAAACAAAATAATGACTGGAAAAGTCTTTGCAGAAAGAGAAAACATGCAAACATATGAGATAAAAGGTACCATTGTTTTCCTTTCCCAGCAAGTTTCCCCTTAGGACCATTGCACAGGCCTGAGCCGCTCTAGGAGTCTGATTTGCTCACAGGCTAAGCGTGAAGCAGACCCTTACCCTCTAACACACTCACACCACAGCAGTGATGATGATAAGCAGCGTTTGCAGGCTGGACTAGTCCTTTACAGATGCCATCTCACCCATCCTTGTGCTGACTCAACGACAAGTACCTGTGTTTTTTTTCTATTTCTGCCCAAACAAATTACTATGGCCCTGGTGGCTTAAAACAACACAATTTTTATCTTACAGTTGTTCAGGTCAGAAGTCCAACATGGTTCTCACTGGGCTAAAACCAAGCTGTGGGCATAGCTGGCTCCTTCTGGAAGGGAGCATCCTTCCCCGGCCTTTTCCAACTTTTGGAGGCCACCTGCATACTTCAGCTCATGACTCCTTCCTCCGTCTTCACAGCCAGCAACGGCGGTCCAGCTCCTTTCACACTGACGTCTTTCCTGTTGTTTCTTCCCCCAGACCTCTTTCCTTTATAAGGACCCTTGTGAGTCTATTGGACCCACCTGCATAATCCAGGACCCCTTCTTTATTTTAAACTTATCTAGTTCACAACATTAATTCCTCTTTATCATGTAACCTAATATAGTCAAAGTTTCCAAACATTAGGACGTGGACATCTTTAGGGGCCATTATTCTACCTACCACCATACCCCCTTGTATAGATGAGGTGTGGGAGACACAGAATGTGTTAGGAACTTGTCCATGGTCACACAGTGCTAAGCAGTGGATGATCTTGATCTTTGACCCCAGTTATGGTCACCTCTGGAATGTGGGGACAGATGACGTGGCCAACACAGTATGCATGGGGCACCCCTCTTCTGTGGCTTCAAATAGGGTGATCCCCAGAGGGAGAAGTAACTCTTGATGGACTCACAGGGGCATCCCTGGATTTTTAGTCTTTCTGAAAGCTCACAGGCGGTTTGTGGTGAAACTGATTTTTCTGATATGTTTTCCTGCCAGAGTGGGAGTGCCTCAGCCTCTTCCAAATCTTCCTCTTTTTCATAAATGGCACTTAGGTGCTTTGTGGGGATGATTTTCTTCAGAATAAGTGAGTGTCCGAAAGCAGCTGGCTCCTTGATTTTCATTCCTGTTTGGCACAGTCTGGGGCACAGCTACTTTCCATCCATTGCTTAGCAAGAGGCAGGTCCCAGATAGCCACCAGCCCCGAGGACCTTTTGTCCACTGGAGAGGATGGGTGACTAGATGGAGGTAAATTGATAACTCAGGGGAAGTAGGGAGAGGGAAGCCCCTTGAGGTTGGACCTAGGCAGCTCCAAGCCCAGATTCCTGCTCTGGTGCAGCTGATGTTAAATAGCAACAGCTAGGCTTGACTGCACACCGATGGTGTTCAGGTGTGGTGTAAGTGTGTTTTCTGAATGATCACTTAGAAGTGAAGTCTCCCCTGCCATGCTAGGGGCATTGTTCTAGGCACAAGGGATTTGAGAGTGAACAAAATACATATGTGGCCCTACCCTCAACCCCTCTGGAGCTTACACTCCTAAGAACCTTGAAGGTAGAGATTGTTTTTGTCCACTTTGTTTATGGAGCAACTAAGCTTAGGGAAGTGTCTGGAAAAAGGTCATGTGTTAGCTGACAGTGAAAGAACCAAATGACAAACCCACCGTTTCCCTCCAGAGCCCAAGCTCCACACACTGACTCTGTTACCTGTCATTTAACTGCTTGATTTGGGCCAGGTGCCGTGGCTCATGCCTATAATCCCAGTGCCTTGGGAGGCCTGAGCATGAGGAGTTCGATACCAGCCTGGGCAACAAGAGATCCCATCTCTACAAAATAAGTAAATAGATAAGAAATTAGCACGGTGTGATGGTATGCACTTGTAATCCTAGCTACTCGGGAGGCTAAGGTGGGAGGAGTTCAAGTCTAGGAGTTCAAGGCTGCAGTGAGCTCTGTTTATACCGCTGCATTCCATCCTGAGTGACAGAGTGAGACTCAGTCTCAAAAAAGTACATGCACGCACAAACAGACACTTGGTTTGTAGGGAAACATCCTCCAATGCACGGGTCAGCCCCTGCCACAGAGAATGATCCAGCTCCGAGTGCCAGTAGTGTCACTGCAGAGAAGCCGTGGTATAAAATGAAAATAATAAAATCCACCATATAGCATTGTTATGAGCTTTGAAAGCCCTACTTTGTGAGCCTTCATGTAACCAAATCATGTTTTCACTGACTGGATTTTCAGCTAGAATCGTGGCATGCCAGAGCTCTACCTAGCCGGGGCCCCACCTGACCCTGACCCAAATTCTGAGAAATGACCAGTAATATGGTTCGAGCAGAACTTGCCAATGCTTATTTTTTATTCTATGTGATGGTTTAGAGAATTTTTTTTTCTCATTGCAGAAGACAAATTCTATTGCCTTACTCCTGAGGGAATACTAATTCCAGCAAAGGCCATTTGTCTTTGGTACCTTAAAATCTAGATAATTTACTGCAAGTTTATTTTTATTGGAAATTATGTAGATATTATTCAGAAACACAATTTTTAACTATACGGCACACTTAAGCAGATTATATTTTAAGTGTTAATACATAGACTGAGGATATATGCTAGAATGTGCATTTCTCAAAGATACTTTTTTCTTTTTGTCGTGACTCACTGCCTTTGAGGTCTTTAAACTTGAGTGCTATGAAGTGCTAAAGGATTAAGATATTTTCAAATGGGTATTGTGCTATAAGTTATGAGTTGTTACCATTTGACTGCAATCCAAACTCATGATGCTTTATATAGCTTAGATGATTAATTCAGAAATAATTTGCATTTAAATACATTTAAGATATTTAACTTAAGATTTCAAATGTGCCTATTTTAAGCCTGCAGAAGTACTTCAAAGTATATGGATGCTCTGTTTCTTCTCCCTAGTTTGTGGACCTGAGAAGGATTTAGATATTAATATAGAATAACTTTTCCAAACTACTTCTGAAAACATAAGAACTGAGAGATAGCCCCTCCCAACACACAGACACACACACACACACACACACACACACACACACGCATGCACACACCCACAGACGGGTTTTGTGCTCTCTTGGAAACATTTAAGATACATTGCAAACTATGATTGCTTCCTTAAAATGTACAATGTACATTTGACATAGTAAAGATATTTTGAAGATCTGCAGTCCAGAAACCTGTTTAAGCCAACATATTACAAACTTTTAAGAAAGAAAAGATTTTAATAATATTCTATAAGAACTATTAACCATTACAGGAATTATACTTGGAATAATGTTGTGAGAAAAAATTTAATTAGTGAAACCCTAAGGAAGTGATCAGCATGGAGAATCCTGATGGGTGCCAGTGTGCCTTCCTAACATGCTGCATGGCTATTCTGGAAAAACAACTCTGGGGACAGAATCTGGCCTTAACTATCTCTGTTAACAGAGTGGTAAGTAGGTTCTTGCCACTTCTGGTTATTTCAGCTAATTCAAGTATAAGGGAGTTCAATTGCTCATGAATGGATAAACAAATTGTGATCATCCTTGCAATGGAATACTATGCAGCCACAAAAAAGAATGTCTAGAGTTGGTAAAGCCATAAAAATGCAAGTTAGATGAGTGGCAGGGGTGGGAAGGAGGGCCTACTTATGGATCTGGGTTTCTCTTTGAAGTAATAAAAACGTTTTGGAATTAGACAGAGGTGATGGTTCCACAGCATCATGAATACACAAAACATGACTTTAAAAATGATTTATTACCGGTGAGTTTCACCTTAGTTCAAAAATAATAGTACACAAAAAAAAGGTAAGGGAGGTCAGAGAAACTGGACAGAAAAACCCAGGTATGAGGACCAGGAGGGAGAGAGTGGGGCAGATAGGGCAAGGCAGATTCAAGGGCATGTTCTGCCACATTCTTCAGGGTGACATGGGAGACTTGTATGTAAATGAAAACAATTTTAGGAATTTCCAACCCAAAGGGGTGTTCCATACACAGGAGGGGCCACCAAAAGAAGGTCACCAAGAGAGGGCAAGAGCAGCCTCTGCCCATCTCAGCAGAGAGCTGAGTGGGCACCCACCCCCAGTTCACGACTGCAGCCTGGTGACCCACACTTGTGTCTTTGCTTTCAAGGCAGAAGCAAGTGACCATGAAACTAGGAAGTGTAACTTTTGGTGTTCTTTACTTGTGTAAAGGATCACACCTTACATGGTAAAGAAGGACTCGACCAACACTGTCTAATAGACCTCTCCTCAGTGGTAAAGTGTTCCATAACTGCACTGCCCAATAAGGAGCCGAATATATGGTAGTCTGTATGGTGACCTTTGAGCACTTGAACTGTCTCTAGTGCAGCTGTAGAACTGAGTTCTTAATTACTGTTTTTAAATTTAAATAGCTGCATTTGGCTGACTGCATTCCTACTGGAAAGCACAGGTCTTGAATGTCATAGGTGAAAACTGTCTTTAGCATCACAGGGGCCTATGTTTTAATACTAACTTTGCCTTTCCCTGGCTATGTAATTTGAGGCAGGTTGTTTATTCGTGAGCCTTAGTTCCTCATCTGTAGAAAGGGAGAAATGAGAGAATGTGCTTCCTAGAGTTAGTGTCACAATAAAACAAGATACAGCATATTACGTACATGGAACTGGGCAACTAATAAGTATTGGATAAACATTGTTTGTGCTTTTGGTATTGATAACCTATGTATGTCTTATGCAGTGATGTTTTGAGGAAATGAGATAAAGAGAGGTGAAGTAATTGTGCTCAAGTCACATAACCAGAAGGCAGAGGGATAGGAATTTAATCTCAGATGTTCTGATGCCGAAGTCCACTTGCTTGCTGCTGCACTGGGTTTTCCTTGGAATCCTGGTTATCAAATTCATCTATGCCTGGAGAATTAGATGGAAGTAAAGAATGGATCGCGTTTTTCCTACATGCTGGTCCCCTAAGTATGAACTGCTCTGGTTTTTGTTGAGATGGTGTATTAGTCTATTTTCATACTGCTATGAAGAAATAACCCAGATTGGGTAATTTATTTTAAAAAAGAGGTTTAATAAACTCACAGTTCCACATGTCTGGGGAGGCCTCACAGTCATGGTGGAAGGCAAAGGAGGAGCAAAGGCATGGCTTACATGGTGCCAGGCAAGAGAGCATGTGCCTGGGAACTGCCTTTTATAAAACCATCAGATCTTGTGAGACTTATTCACTATCATGAGAATAGCATGGGAAAGACCCACCCCATGATTCAATTAATTCCCACCAGGTGCCTCCCATGACACGTGGGGATTGTGGGAGCTGCAATTCAAGATGAGATTTGGGTGGGGACACAGCTAAACCATATCAAATGGGATTTCTTGTAGGACTTGAAACCCTGGGAAACACATGATTGTGTGATGGATTTCTATCTCCATAGTGGGCTTTGTTTCTTACCTAGTTTGGTTCTAGGTAGGTTCTGGGCTGGACTGGCAGGGGAGATCTTAGTCTCTGTCATCTCAGGCACCTGAAGGTTCGGGCTGAGGCAAATCTTTCAGACAAACTATTCAACCAGTCTCTCTCTCTTCTTTCTTTTTTTTTTTTTTTAAGCATTGAGCACTTCTTTTTGAATACCTTCTTTTTCATTCTATATAAAAAGTCTTCAAGTCATGGAGAACTTTGGCATGGACAGAGGCAAGACAGTCTTCTTCTGTTCTGATGTTAGTCAGAAAGGACACCTCCTGTTCTTCTCACCTGTGGGCTAAGAGCAGAGTTTGGGCTTGTAATGAACTGTTTATTCTGACTCAAGAGACAAGTCAAAGTCAGGCATTGCAAAGTGCCTTGCATGTGCTGTTACTGACCTCTCAGTTACATTCTCCATGGGTGCATAAGAAGCCAACACTCACTGCTGGTCAGGGGAGTGATGCTTCACTTCCCACGCTGAATGCAGCCCCTGTCTCATCACACTTGCTGTTTAACAGCCCTACCATGCCATTCTTGAGATAAATAAAGTGAGGTTTCATTAATGTGAGAGATCAGCAGTAGTTCAGTTAGAAGTTATCACTGCGGAGGGAGAGCAGCAGGTTCAGCTCCTCAAGTTGGAAATAAAAAAAGATGAATGGGAGGAGGAAATGAAGTTAGTGATCTACAGCCTGGGCACTTTGTCAAGGGTGCATGAGGAGACAGGGGAAAGCCCTTTCGAAACACAAATTATATACCAAAGGCAATTAATAATTTTTTAATCCTTCTGGAGAGCCACTTGTGGTGGTGAGATTTACATGAGGGTCTTTAAAACTATGAGTCCAGGAGGGTCTTATTTCGCCTCCCACCAAGCTGGGGGCATCATGCTGGCTAATTCTCTCAGCTGCCTATAACTGAAAACCTTTTTCTAAGATTCTGGGATTCCAGGAAGTGGAGGTTGCAGTGAGCTGAGATTGTGCCATTGCACTCTAGCCTGGGCAACAAAAACAAAACTCCGTCAAAAAAAAAAAAAAAGATTCTGGGGTTCACAGCACACAAAGAAAATAGACAAGCATAGCATCATTCCGGTCTATCTTCTTTCTATGACAGAGCTGATTTATTCCGAAAAAGAACTTGTCTTTTCCACCTGTTCTTCTCACATTCACTCGCTGGTTAATTCAAGAGATACCTACTGGGCTCTTACTACCTGTCAAGCACTAATCAAGGCACTCAGAAACAGCAGTGAACCAGAGTTCCCACCCTCAGGGAACTTACAGCAGAAGAGCAGGTAGATGATGAGAAATGCCCCTGAGTAAAGTTAAACAGGACCAGGAGGATGGGGAATTTGTTGGGGGCAGCAGGGGTGGGAGGAGGTGCATGGTATTCTAGTCTACACATGATGATCAGGGCTGGCCTCTCTGAAGGGGGAGACATTTAAACAGAGATCTGATGAAAGAGAAGGTCATAAGCTATTCAAATATTTGCAGAGAGAGAAAGCCACACAGGTGAACAGCCAGCAAGAAGGCAGTGTGCGGGAGGTTGGATCCAGGGGGAACTGTTGCAAATAGCAGGGCCCCAGCGTCTGGCAAGCTCAAGGCAAATCCTATGGAAATATTTTTTTTCTTTTAGCTGCTCTGTCTTTGCTAGGGTGCCCCTCCATTTTATTTTTCACCAGGCCCTGACCCCTTTTTGGCAGCCCTGGCAGCAAGTGCAAAAGCCCTGAGGTCAAAGTGAGCTTAGCATGTGTAAGAGACTTAGGCAGGGGAGGGGGTGGATCAGGGCCTTGGAAACTTTTGCATGGATTCTGGCTTCTGAGTGAAAGGGGAATCATTGAAGGTTTTGGACAGAGGCAGGGTATATTCGCATATCTCTTTCACCGAGAAGGCTGGCAAACAGACTGGGGGTGACTTCCGTGGAAGTGAGGAGCCGAGGTGGAAGCTAATGAAGGCAACCACGTGAGAAAGAGTAGAACTCGGATCAGAGAGGGGGGGGGGCTAGGGCACCCATGGCGAAGGTGGAAGTGATAAAATGGAGTTGGATTTGAGGTATGTCTTGAAAGAGGCACCAGAATTTGCTGCTGGGTTAGGTGGAGTATGTGATGAAGAGAGAAGTGCTGAGAGTAATGGGAAGATTTTTAAAATGTTTTAACTCTTAAAAATTGAGTTAAAAAACACATAACCTTACAATTACCATCTTAACTTTTTTTTTTTTTTTTTTTTTTTGAGAATCAGGGTTTCACTGTGTTGTCCAATCTGGCTTCAGACTCCTGTGCTCAAGTGATCCTCCTGTCTCAGCCTCCAAAGTAGCTGGGCCTACGTGTGTGCACCCCTGTGCCTAGCTTCTAACTATTCATAAGTGTGCAGTTTGGTGGCATTAAGTTCACTCACATTGTTGTGTAACAAATCTCCAGAACCTCTTCATCTTGAAATACTAAAACTCCATAACAGTTAAACACTAATTCTCCTTCCCCCCAACCCTCCGATCTCGACAACCATCTTCTCACTTTCTGGTTCTGTGGTGTGACTGCTTTAGATACTTTGAATGTGTGGATTCATACGGTATTTGTCCCCTATGACGGGCTTGTTTCAGTTCGCATAATGTCCTTGAGGTTCATCCGTGCTGTCTCATATGACAGGATATCCTTCTTTTTCAAGAATGCATAATAGTCAGTTGTGTGTATATACCACATTTTCTTTATCCATTATCCATTAATCTATCATTGGACATTTGGCTTCCACCTCTTGGCTATTATAAATTATACTTCATTGGGTGTGCAAATATCTCTTTGAGAGCCTTCTTTAAATTCTTTCAGATAGCCAGGAGTGAGATTGCTAGATAATATGGTAATTCTCTTTAGTTTTTTGAGAAACCTTTATACTGTTTTCTATAATGGTTGTGCCATATTATATTCTCACCAAGTATATACAAGGGTTACAATTTCTCCATGTCTTTCCAACACTCACTATTTCTGTTTTCTTGATAGTGGCCATTTTAATGGCTATGTGCAGGGATACCTCATTGTGATTTTGATTTGCATTTATTTTAGGATTAATGATGTTCAGCATCTTTTCATAAACTCATTAGCCATTTTTATAACTTCATTGGAGAATTGTCAGTTCAGGTCCTTTGCCCATTTTTAAATCAGTTTATTTGGATTTTTTATTGCTGTTAAGTTGGAGAAGTTCTTTACATTTTTCTGGATTTTAATACCTTATCAGATATATGTCGTACAAGTATTTTCTCCTATTTAGTAAGTTATCTTTTCACTCTGTTGATTGTTTCCTTTGATAAGCATAAGTGTTTAAGTTTGATGTAGTTTCATTTGTCTATTTTGCTTTTGTTGTCTGTGCTTTTTGTGTCATATATAAGAAATCATTGTAAAATCCAATGTCCTGAAGCTTTCCCATTGTGTTTTCTACTAGGAGTTGCACAGTTTTACATCTCACATTTAGTGAGAATTTAATTAATTTTGAGTTCATTTTTGCATATGGCATAAGGTAAGAGTTTAACTGCCTTTTTGCTTGTAGGTAGGTATTCAGTTTTCCAAATGCCGTTTGTGACTGTTCTTTTCCCACTGTGTAATCCTGGCACCCTTGTCAAAAATATTTCAGCCATATACATAAGAGTTTGTTTCTAGGTTCTCTATTCTGTTTCATTGACCTCTGTATTTATCTTCATGTCAATATATACAATTTTGATTACTGTTTCTTTGTAGTATGTTTTTAAAACAGGAAGTTTGAGGACTCCAAGACTAAGAGACTTTTTTTTTTATTGCATTTTAGGTATTGGGGTATATGTGAAGAACATGCAGGATTGTTGCATAGGTACATACATAACCAAAAGATGGACAGATTGCCATTTACTGAGGTGGTGATGACTGAGAGAAACAGGTACTCTGAAGAGTATCAGGAATTGTCCTGTGCCATATGGAGATGCCATTAGAAAAATAGGTCAGTCATCTCCTGACACTAAAAGATTTTTCCCAAATTGTCTGAGTTGCAGCCAATGTAAACCTAGGCCAAGCTTTTCTAAATCAGATGTGTTTGGAGAGGGTTGTCAGAATGTACTGGGCTTATAGGGTGACATACAAGTCCAGGCAGAGTGAGCCAACCAACATCACCTGCAAGAATGAAGAAGTCTCAGGGAGTTAGATCAGCAGAAGAGAAGAGCCTCATAGATGAGGCAAAATTCTCTGTCTCGGGGGACAATGGCAGTACTTGGGAGAATTTCCAGAAAGTGATTGTTTTCAGTGATTGTCTTCTTGGAGACCGATGTTGAGGAAGATGCTGAGGCTGCCTCCAGTTGCAGCAGGGTGGAGAATGACTGTCAATTAGCAATGTCTGCCTTTGGAGACAGGCGTATCAGTCACTCTCACACGTCTCCTCACTAAACTGGATTTTCATCTTCTCTGGCTCAGAGGGAAGTATCCTTAAGTATAGCTAACATCTTTGAGCACACCTTGTGTCAAAAAACTATTCAGACAGCTTTTCTTACTCTTTATAAGAAATCAGCGAGTTAGGCACGATTATTTTCATTTGACTGTTAAGGAAACTGCGGGACTAAGAGGGTAAGTAGCTTACCTAAGATAAGGTGAGTAATTGGTACAGCCAGGACTTGAATCCTAGCCATCTGGCTCCAGTATTCAGGTTGTTCACCACTATACTTCCAAAGACTGGCCTCACACCAGGGCCTTGAGCTTCCTGGGGCTTCAGGAACTTTTCTCATCCATGGTTGTACTAGACTGTTCTCACGCTGCTGATAAAGACATACCTGCAACTGGGTAAGTTATAAAGAAAATGAGGTTTAATGCACTCACAGTTCCTCATGGCTGGGGATGCCTTACAATCATGGTGGGAGGCAAGAGGCACATCTTACATGGCAGCAGGGAACGGAGAAAACCTGTGCAGGAAAGTTCCCTTTATAAAACCATCAGATCTCGTGAGACTTACTAACTATCATGAGTACAGCACAGGAAAGACCCACTCCATGATTAACTTACCTCTCTCACCTGGTCTTTCCTATGACACGTGTCAACTGTGGGAGCTACAGTTCAAGATGAGATTTGGGTGGGGACACAGCCAAACCATATCAATGTTTAAGACTCCATCTGTGTACAGGGGCTGGGAGGTTCACTTGGCAATTTATGTTCCTCTTGGTTTTAAGGACTCAATCTAGAATCATCACAAAAATGTATTTATTATCCAAAACTGTAGTGTTTTTGAGAGCAAAAAGGACTATCTTAATATTTAGCAAACATAAACCAGTTTTGTCCTGAAAAAACTGTAATATGAGGTCATTGTACTTAGGGTCAGTCAGTAAAGGAGATCTTAGCCTCAGTGAAAGTGAAATGTTACTGGAATAAGCAACCTATTGAGCATACACTTTATCCAGATGACTTAGCTTGAGATCTTTTAAAAGAGTAACATTACCACTTAAAGTATGTTCTTCTTCATTAACTGTGAAGCTCTTTCCCATATGGGTTTATCAGCGTTGTAGGAAAGGCTTTCATGGAACCACACAATTCTTCTCTCCAGAAATGAATTCTGACGTCCGTCCTCACTTCTGCCACCAAAATTAGAAACATACATATGTGTCAAGCTTTCTGCTTGGTGAAGGTGTATTGACCACTTCTTTTTTAGGGCATCCATTTATTTTTTCTTTGCTGAGCTTTCTGTCTGCATTTTCATCTAGAGCTCTATCCTTACTGATAGTGTTTGTTTAGATTTGTGAGCTCCAGGAGGGCTGAGACTGCACGCTTTAAATGGGCTTTGCTATGTTGGCACAGCACTTTGTAAATAAAGGCTTATAATTCATTCAACAAACATCTAGTGATGGTTACTGTGTATGAAGCAGTATACATAGCACATGGACGATATTCAAGGGTGTGGCAAAAAGGGTTTTCTATTTCCCATAACAATATCAGCAGTAAGAAGTAACACTACCAATGTCTACTATTTACAGATCCCATCTTATCTGTCAGAAACTGTGCTCAGTGTTTAACATACCTTCTCTCGCTAAGTCTGTGCTATTGAGCAGTGTTTCTCTAAGTATTTCCCTTGGAACAGTAGTTCTGGCAAATTGTTGGTTAATGCTCTGTGTGTCAGTGCTCCCCAACACCACCCTCAGATTTGGTGATTTGCTAGAAAGACTCAGGGACTCTACATCTAGTTGCATGTGTTGCTCAGGTTTCTTACAGTGAAAAGATTCCAAGCAAAATCAGCATAAAGGCACATAGACAGTGACCAAGAAAAACCAGGCAACAGCTTCCAACTGGAGTCACACAGGACATACTTAACTCCTCCCGCAACAAATCATGACAACGAGTATAAAATGCTGTCTAACAAGGGATGCTCATTAGAGACTTACTGCCCAGAGTTTTTACTGGGGGCTGGTCACATAGGCGCCCTCTGCCTGATATGTACCAAATTCCTGACCCCTAGAAGGAAAACAGGTGTTCAGCAGAAGCCGTATCTATCTATACAGGTTAAGCACATAGAGCCACTCTTATCAGAGCGTGGTAGGAGCCTTCCCAAAATCATGGTTCCCAGATACCAACTAAGAGCCAAGCTTGCAGGCTGGCCTTTCTAGGGATAGTGGTCCCATGCTTGCTATGTTGACTCTTCTCTGGATTCTATGCAAAAAAAAACAAGTTTCATAATCAAGTAATTTTGAAAACCTTAACCAATGTTAAGCTGGTTTCTTTACCTCTGGACTCTAATTTCCCAGACTTATCTGAGCAGGAGTGTTCCCTGCCATCCCTAACTATACGTCTTAGAAGATTTTGCTTTGTGGAAGATAACTACAAGGGGAAACGACATCAGTCCTATTCAATGTAGCACCAAATGCAGAAAAAATCCATAGCAGGAAAGGACAGTTTAAAAATTTATGAATTATCTTTTCCTTTAGATTTTGGCATTGACAAGTAAGTGTTAAATTGAAATACTGTCTCAGACTTTGATCAGAAAAACTAAGGAAAACAAGTGCTGAAGCTGCACTGGCCTCCTTTGGAAGGTAAAACCCGAGAACTCCATGTAGGATTAGAGTTAATACATGTGGTCTTTACACACCTATAATCAAGCTTTTTCATTTGAATTGTAAATTCAAATTGTTTCTCAATGCGGTAGACATTAACCAAGGTTAGAGCTTAAGCTGTGAAAGATAATTTGAATATGTTTTCAGCATGTTAAAAACCTAGTCAATTTTTTTTTTTTCTTGAGACAGGGTCTCACTGTGTCACTCAGGCTGGAGTGCAAAGGTTTGATCATGGCTCACCACAGCCTAGACCTCCCGAATTGAAGAGATCCTCACCCCTCAGTCTTCTGAGTAGCTGAGACTACAGACACGCACAACCATACCCAGCTTATATTTTTTGTAGAGACAGGGTCTTTCCATGTAGCCCAGGCTGGTCTGGTCTTGAACTCCTGGACTCAAGCTATTCACCTGCCTTGGCCTCCCAAAGTGCTGGGAGTGCAGGCATGAGCCACTGCACCTGGCCCAAATTCTTATTTCTTGTTTCACCAGGATGTCTTTTGTCCCAGCCAGAATTAATTCTTCCTTATTGTTACAATCAAGGTTTAGGATAGGGTTTTATTTAGTTACATATTTGGACTCGAATTCGTTTATTCTTCAAATACATTAGTTTTGGAATCACTGATAAAAACCAGAAGCTGATTTCCACTAACATTTCCAAGAAGGAGCTTTAAAAATTCACCTGTGGGAAATTTTATGCAAAAACTTGAAAAAGACATAGTATTTTTCTGTTAGCAAATTATAATTTTCCCCATGTCAGAGGGGTCTATGATTATTTTCTTCCTTGGCTGCTCCTTCCATTTGCATTTGAAAACATCACATTCCTAATCTTCACCTCATCAGAAGCTTCATTTTGATTTTCTGCTTTGCTGACTTCTCTACTCCAAGAGATGCTGTAACTCTTAATCCTATCTTTGGCCTGGCACTCTTCCTCTTCTCTGTACTTTGCCATGGTTCATTCATCTCCATTTTATTCCTCCTAGAATGTATTTTTTTTTAGAAGCAATTACCAATTCTTATTGGTTTGAGCTATGAAATATTTCTTTGGTTGAATCTTTAGTGTGGTTTTCTTCTGACTGGCGTGGTCATTCACTTGAACAGGTGAAACTAACATTTGCCTTTGAGGCACCTGTATTTACTCTTCACGGTGTTGCTGCCAGAAGCTTAAAGCTGGATCCAATCACTTCCTTGCTGAAACCATTAATTCTTCTCGTTGACTTCAGGATGTGTTCAGTTGGGACGTTGCCATCTGTTTCCTTCTTCAATTCTCTTTTCCCTTCTACTCCAGTCCTTACAGGTGACAGATTCTGTTCCTGACAAGCTAACATGCCCATCTTTTGCCTAATGCACCTCTCTGCCTTGGTGCCTTTGCATATCCATCTCTACTGAGGAACTGGGATGACCTCAGCATCCAGGGTAGATGCCTAGCATGAACCAGAAAGGATATCTCATTAGATCTGCAGGTGCTGGTGAGAAAATGGATACAGGAATGTTTCAGTCAAGTATCTGCCTGTAGACAAGAAGACACTGTGGATTTTAGGATTGGAGATTGTTGTCACCTATGGCATCCCAGGAAGGTGGAAAGAACGAGTTCACAGATCTAGTTTTGAGCAAAGGAAAGATAGGGTTTTAGAAGGTCATTTAGTGTAAGCCCACTAGAAGGGGGTATGTGGGGTGGGGTTTAGGACAGGCTGTTCTGCACCAGACGTAATTTACTTGGAGGCTTGGGGAGAATAAGCTTCCTGATGGGGAACTCAGTGGCTGAGTTGCAAAGGGCTGGAAATGTGAAAAGCAAGCTTAAGGATTTTGTACAAGCTTCGGTATAGCACATGTCCCACTCCTGTGTCCTAATCCAGTTACTTTTCTTTCTGTATATCCTGCAGTCTGTATATCCCGAGGATGAAGCCCCTGCTGTCACCATTTTTATTTTTTAAAAAAATTGACAGCGTCTGTTAAACATGCATATGTTTCAGAATTAGATATCACTCCCCGCCCTCATGAAATCATCTTTAAATACTTGATTTATTATTTATTTTCCACTAGAATACTTTTGGATTTTTCATGAAGCCTTGGGGAAAATGAGAAGTTACCACCTACGTTATTTTAACTGTTTTAATTTATTCACAGATACAGGGATTGGCTTTCACCATCCTGGGGTCTACCCCACCTATAATTCTAAATCCTTTCAGTGGACAAACCAAATACTTCTATATTGAACCCAGAAACCAGAGAACCTAAATGCATCCCCTGGATATCAGCTGGTGACTCAGAGCACATAATAAAACATGCTTCCAAAGGACAGATGATTCTTCAAAGAGAGCTGCTGTTCTTTAAATGTCACCCGTGTGTTAGAGCCTTTTGTTCCGCTCTGTTTCTGCACACTACACTTCTGAAGTCCAGGAAACACCAGCCTGTTGATGGAAGGAGTAGAAAGGGGAGAGTGAGAAGGCAAGATGAATCTGGAGCGGAAGATTCATGTATTCTGATGTCTGAGGGTCCCTCCTGATCAGTGGGGTGCTAATGAGATCAGAGGCAGGGGATGTGAACACCATGAGAGCCTGCTGGCTTTCTTCCACTCACAGCCCCAGAATGCTCCCACCAGCTGGGACAAGGCGGGGGGGGAGAGTACCTAGGAGGGGATGAAAGAAGAGATCAGGAAGGAAGATAGTAGTGTGCATGGGCTCTTGCATGGGTGAGAAAAAGAGGAAACAGAGGCAGGGGGTACATAAAAATCCTGACCTCTAGCCGTGTGCTTCAAAAGCGGGTCTGTCTGTTGTTGTTTGCCACATTTCCTATGCTCTTGGGAGCTTATCAGAGACTTCACCCAGATCAGCAGCCCCAAGTCACCAGCAGGAAGCCCTGTCATGTGCAGGTGCCATTGTACAACCACAAGAGTTACTGCCCAGGGTTAGTAACTTAAAATGAAAGTCAGGCTCAAGGGTCATCAGCTGGTTAGTAGATCAAGAAGATTTCTACAGTGTAGCATATCTCTTTTCTCTTGGCTTCTGTGATACTAACTTTCCTGATTCCATTTCTATCTCTCAGAATACTTTTCCCCTAAAGGTTTGAACTTCTCTCCTTCATGAACTTCTCTTTCATGAACTTCTCTCCTTCTAATCTTATCTGAGCCTTTTCCAACTTCCTTCCCTCTCTCATTATCTTCCCTTTCTCATTTTGTTCCCTTACAGTGGTAACCATGCTCACAGCTTCACCCATCCCTTTCTTCAGGGAATTGCTCGTCTACCACGGAACTCTCTAGAATTTAGTGTAGTCAGTTGTCCACATGAATCATCCTCAAATGCGATGCGACGTGATCTTCCCCTTGGTACATACCTAAACTGAACTCAACACTTCTCTCATGCCCTTAATTTTAACAAGGAAGTTACTACCATCTTTCTCTCTTTGAGTGCATAACTTTTACTCAGGTCCTTGTCCTCAGGGACTGTTGTGTGTGTTATAGTCTCTTGTCTGAGGAATAATTTTTAGTAGAGCATGCCTGCTAACACACAAATTCACCAGCTTTTCTGTGCTGGGCCTTGATGTCCTTCTCCCTGAGTCCCTTTTGCAGGTTATTGATATATGTCATACAGAGCCTGTTTCTCATGTTTACTGACCAGACTAAGGAGAGATCATTGTACCCTCTAACCCAGTGGTTGGTGTGCTTCAGCCAGCTCCTACCAGCTCTGGTGAGACAATTGTTAGTGTCTCTTTCTAACTCTGTCTTCACTGTAGGTTGACATCAGCCATGGCAGGATTATTTACACCATGGGAATGGGCAAACACTGTAAACCAAGGATTGTCTCACTTCTTCAGAGAGCTAGTGGTTAAGTTACAGCAGATAATTGCCCCACCACACATATCACATCCTGTGCAGTTAGAGATGATGTTAACTTACTTTGCTTGAGGCACTCTGATAAAACTTTACTGATGTATCTCATTTAATCCCCATAACTACTTCATGAGAAAGGTACCATCGTTCTCTCTGATTTACAGGTTAAGTAAATGGACACTCAGAGAGGTAAGACCTGACAACATTTGTCTGAGAAGAGGCCCATGCCATCTAAGTAGATTTGTAGCAGAAACGTGGCTGGGGGTGTTTTTCCCCATATAGGGACATGTCTGTCTCTAAGTCATGTCCATTCTAAGACAGTGCTAATTGTGATGGATCAGACGTTTCACATTTTTCTTTCTTGGAACAGACAGGATTTGGAAGCTTTGATATTGGTATTAGAGATTATTCACAAAAAAACTGTTCATAAGACAGGTCCACTGTTATATTTGGCTGACAACTTCTCTATACAAGGTCCACATATATTAATTGAACAACATTTGAACTTTTAATTCTTTCCACAAATGTTTGACTAACAATCTCTCCAAAACAGCACTATTGGTAACCAACAAAGTAGTTGTTTCATTGCAATGGAAGTGTACTAAGAGACAGTAGATCCCAAATTAATGAGTTATCCAAGACCTTTAGTTGCAAATTCTTTAGACAAATGACCATACCCATGGGTGTCAGAGCAAGAGTAATTGTGAATTATTGCTATGTTTAAAATCAAATAATTTTGGTCTAGATTAGATTTTTTTATAAACCTGAAGAAATATTCAGATTGCCACTATCAGAAAAAAAAAATCTCATTGATCCAATGAGTATTCAAAAAGTCATTTTTCCTCCTTATTACTTTTTTGTTCATTAATACAATAAGTATTTAAAGACCACCACCAGTCACTCTTCCAAGTGTTGAGAATAGATGGATGAAGAAGACAGGCATGATCTCAGCTTTCACGGTTCACATTCTAGCTAGGGAAGACAGGATAAACAAAGTACCAAATAAAACCAGAATTTCAGGGAGTGATGAGCCCTAGGAAGAAAGGGAAAGGAGATATGGTTAGCAGAAGTATGCAGTCAGAAGCGCTGCTGAAACAGAGCCGACGAGTAAGGTGTTTGAGCAGAGAAGCAAGCGTTCCTAAGGAACCAGCCATGCGGAGGTGTGTACTGAGTTGCACTCAGTTGAGCCGACAGTTTGGAGACTCCAGCAGCCTTGGAGTAATCAAGAAATAGATGGTCATGGTGGTAGAAGTGAAGCAAGGGAGATGGGATTGATTAGTGAATAAATCCAAGAGAAAAGCAGGACCCAGATGATACAGAGTCTCAGAGATGATGAGTTGGGATTTATTCTAAGTGCACCCAGGAACCACGGGAGAATTCCAGCCAGGATACAGACTTTCCTACCTGTGCTTAGGAGTCTAAGCTGTACTCTTACTGTCTTCAAGTGATACGGGACTGACTTAAATTCTTCGTTGCAAAACCAGTAATATTGTTATGCAAACCTGAAGTGTTGAACTATGCAGAAGTATTTATCTGTTTAAAAATTGAGGGAAGAGACTTTTAAAATATGGTTTATATTCTCTGTGATTTGGTAAAGGTTTTTTTCTGCCCCTCTCCCCCGCAGCCAAACTTTTCCAATATATTCAGCCATGGCTGACTTTGGAGGATAATGAAGCAAAAACCCAGGAGCTTCCTGGTGGAAATGGAACTGTTTCGCATCTTGATTGTATTCTAGTTGGGAAGTCATGTCGTAGATTTGTAAGATGTTCCCATTGAGAGAAAATGGGTAAAGGGTACATAGGATCTCTCTGCACTATTTCTTACAACTGTGTGTGAATCAACAATTATCTCAAAAATAGAAAGTGTAATGAAAAAAAATTTTATTGATAAGAGTTTTTTACTAGGTACCAGACATCATGTTGAGCATTTTATGTGAATTATCACATTTAATCCTTGTAAGAAACTTGTGAGTTCTGGTGTTGCCCCATTTTACAGAGGAGGAAACTGAGGCTCTTAGCTATTAAGGGATTTGCACAGTTACCCAGCTGGTAAGTGTGAGGCCAGAATGGTTCATCTCCAAAGCTGAGATTCTCAAACTCACCCCTATGGGCTCCTGTCTTTTCTGTCCTCATTCTGGTGGGTCCAACCAGGAGGTGACTGAATCCTGAATGTCAGGAGGCAGCAGGGGGTGGGGCCAGTTCTGTAGAAGGCATGTCACCTGTCTCTGCTGCAGGATGGTCTGTGGCCATTTGCACAGGCCTTTGTTGAGAGGCCAGGCCTCTGAGATCTGAACAGCTGCACTGGAGAAGGCCTTGTTTTTCCACGTTGGGAATCACAATCTGATGCCAGGTTAGGGGCTTTGCATCATCAGGCAACCTGCAAAGTCGCCTGGCAGAGGTAGCAGGGCTGGGTCCACCTAGAGGCAGGGGGAGATTTTTCTTCACACAAAGGTGCCTTCCCCTCACCAAGCTGAGCTTTTAAAAAGGTTAATTTATAGCCCCTGAGGGAATGCTGCTTTCTAATCCCTACAAAGACCCTTATAGGTCAGCAGTGTCCTGTATTGACTGATCCCTGGGAAGCATTGGATTTTTAAGCTCTGACATTATCCCAGCTGTTACCTCTTTTTAATATAGATATACATATATATATATGTGTGTGTGTATATATATATATATATATATTTTAGTTACTGTGCTAAGCATGCCTGGAAGCCTCCCCCACCCAAATGCATTTTTATTTTAGAATCTGAGTGGCATTTAAAATATTCTCTTGATGTGTTCGCTACATCTTTAGGCAAGAATTTATTAGGATATTACAGTTAATATAATCATGGCCATGAATGCAAACGGGGAAAATAAGATTTTATTAACCCAGCATGATCATCTTAAAACCATCATATTTTCCTTGTGCTTATGGAAAACATTTTAGGAGCACACCTGTTCTTAAAGTGAATTCCATTATCTTTCCTTGTGCTAAGAATGGAAGAGGACTTGGGCTGAGCCAAGTCCCATGTTACAAGCAGTTGTGTGATGTCATCAAGTGCTGGCCATGGCTGTCTCAGCTACAGTAGGAAGCTCAGCACATGGGTTGAGGCCCAACCTGGGGGGAAGGTGATTACCTTCTTAGGAGATACTTGGTTATAGCTGGAGATGTTTTTGATTGTCATGACTAGGGAGGGGGTGCGCCTGACTTCTAATGTGTAGAAATGCTGCTCAATATCCTACAATTCACAGGACAGCCTGCTCCTCACCACAATAAGGAGTTACCTAGCCCAAAAAATCCATACTGTCAGGGGTAAGAGTACGGAGTTAACATAATGAATGGGGCTGCTGAGTCAGAGCAACTTGTTTTCAAATGCCACCCCTGTCCTTGGATAATTGACCTTAATTAACTTGCTTAACCTCTGTGTCCTCTCTTCTCAAGTGGATCTGATCATTATACCTAGCTCATAAGATACTAAGAGAATGGACACAGAATGGAGGTACTGCATGCCAAACCCTTAGCACAGCACCTGGCACAGAGTAAGTAGTAAAGACCGGAAATTGTAATTCTTACTAAGCTGGTGGTGGTGGTTGTCCTCAAGGTAAAATAATAAGGCAGAGACTTCAAATTGAGCTTCACTTTAAAAGTAGCATTTTTTGGTTCAAAGTCCTCTAAGCTGGATTTATTTTTCTATGTTATGATTCCATAAAAGGCTTCCTGTAAGACTGTGGTTTGTTGTGGGTGGTACTCCCTCTCGGGTGCTGCTGGGGCGGGGTTCCTAACATTAGTTGCACCTGCAATGGATTCAACACATTAAACCTCAGGGTGTTGCATGAGTATGACCCTAGGAAGTCGCCTCAGCTGCCTTGGTTTCTTGATAATCAGTTATCTCAGTCGAAGTAAGAAGCAGCCTGTGTCCAAGGCAAGATCTGTGCGGTCATGTTAAGAAAACCAGGCATATTTGCCACTAGATACCTGTGCCTTCTGCCATGAAGCAGGTCTGAGAATGTGAAAGCTGGCTCAGCCGAGGGAGTTGGTGAGCTGTCAGCCTCAAGGGCTGCTCAGCCATTTGTGGGGCTTTGCAAGCCACGTCACCCTCCAGGTGTCATTTTGTTATGGGTTGACAGCAGGTTACTGCCCTTCTCCAAATACTCTTAAGATCATGTGAGTTAATACTCGGGACGTGCTTAGACAGGGGCTGGCACTGTTCTCAGTGTTCTGTTAGCTATTATTATCATTATTTTCACATAGATTTCCCACTATGTACACATAACTGCCCGTGGACATGTGCAGGCACATCCATGTACTATATTAGTACAATTAGGAAAGTGGGGGCATTCAGTACTTTAATAGGTATACACATGAACATACACACAAATCTACATAAGACATGCAGATAACAATGGGATTTAATGTTCCCAAACCCTCGCATTAATAACATTCTGCCCAGAGATAATCTTGGATAGACAGCCAGCATGCTGAAGCCAAGAGAATGCCTTGTTCATGGCTCTGGCTGGTGTTCCTGAGAGAAGGACAAGACACCACAGTGTTCCTTTGACCCAAGGCAGATAACACTCTGAAGTGTGGGAGCAAGCCAACCGCCCTGGAGTTGGGGGCTTCAATCGATCCAGTCATCAAGTGGTTATGAGTCCTGGGACCCTGTGCATATCAGCCTCCCCCACTGGGGAATGGGAACCACAGTGAAGTCATGGGGCTGCTGTATGATGCATAAGAAAGGATGTAGCTCACTGTTTAGCATCCTGATGGTTACTTAAAATGAGATTCAGGGCTCATGGTGCCAAGGTCCTCTTGGAAGCCTCATGCACAGAGTGTCTTTGGACCTAAGACTCAGGATCCTCTTTGGGAAGGTTTTGGGTGTTCTCCCTCACCACCATCAGCAGGAGCAAAATGGATTGTTCACTGGCCACATTTCTCCTTTCTGCTTCAGCTGACAAGACACAGAGGATCAAATGTGTGGTTCAACCATAACGACTTACGGAGCAGATCCCCTGTGTCCACCATGCCATCTCCATCTCTTCCTGCTTTTCGTTTTTTCTCTGATCCTTGTTTTTATCTACTTGTACTTCTGCCTTATTGTGCTTAGTTGTGCAAGCCACCTCAAATCCAGTATGGACTGATGTCAGGCATAAATAAATTTTTAAAAACTTGAACCTTGAATCTGGTCAATAATTCTCCAGAATTTTGCTTAGCTTTACTGTGCTGCTTCCAATGTGAGACTCCCCAGATTTGCCTGTTGGCTGACGGCAGCCATAAAGATAACTGATTCCTGTACCAACTCTAATAAGATCAATTAAATTCCTTGTAAAAATGTCCCTAGTAGGGGAAATGCTAGATTAGATGCTAAAACTCATCTGTCCAAAAACAAAAGGGTAGCTCTTGCTAGGATTTTTTTTTCCAGCTGATCAGTGCTCCTCATGCATTTTGAAGCTTCTTTGCCAAGGTATCTGTGACAGATGGCTCATGAAGTAGCAGGAATGCACAAAACCTCTGCTATTATTTTTAATAAAAAAAAAACACCGACTGTAGAAGAAATTGACTATTGAAAAGGCTGATAATTCAGTCCTTGAAACTAAATGTGCCGAGTCTGGGCACATGATGGCTTTCCCAGCATGGACTATGTGCCCAAGATGGTCGGCTTGACAAGTAAAAAGAGAAGTGGAGAGATGCCCCAAACTGCCAGGCCTCCTGCCCCATCCTCCGGGTTCGAGCTACGGCTGACTGCAAAGAGTGTATTTGTGTTTGCATTAGAAAATTAGGAACGCGTGTTGAAAATGGGTTTCCCACAGATGAAAGACTATTAAGTCTCTTAAGTGCTGGAAAATGTCTTCACGAGCATATTCAGTGATTTGGTACTTACTCCACATGAGAAAGTCCCTGCCATGATGTTCAGCAAAGAATGGACTACGTGTCCTGCAGACTTGATTACCTCTCTGCTCTAGCTTAGCTCTTTCTGCAAGGGCTGTGCTGGCCCAAATGTCAGTGTCTGATTTAACTTTTGAAAATCACCCTCTCTGTGATGGCTCACGTCTGTAATCCCAGCACTTTAGGAGGCCGAGGTGGGCGGATCATAAGGCAGGAGTTCAAGACCAGCCTGACAAACATGCTAAAACCCAGTCTCTACTAAAAATACAAAAATTAGCCAGGCCTGGTGGCATGCACCTAAATCCCAGCTACTCAGGAGGCTGAGGCAGGAGAATCACTTGAACCCACGGGGCAGAGATTACGGTGAGTCAGGACCATGCCACTGTGCTCCAGCCTGGGCAACAGAGTGAGATTCCATCTCAAAAGAAAATCGCCTTCTCGGCATCTAGACCCATTGTTTTCCTGTCCCAGTAGGATAAATGAAATTCCAGGATGCCTTTTGTTATGCTGTTTTCAATATTCGTGAAATGTGGCCCTGTGATGTGGATAGGACTGGGTTCAAATCTCAACTTTGCCTTTTCCTGATTGAGCAAGCTGAATAAATTTTCTGTCTTCTCATTTGCAAAATGAGGATATGGGCTCTTAATTCATAAGGTGGCTGTGAAGATTACATGAGACACTATCAGAAAAATACCTAGCACTGAGTTTGGCACATAGTCGGCATAAAAAGGAGGAGCTGGCATCTTGATTATGGTCAAACCTAAGAGGATTTGATATAGACCCAACTTCACAGAGCCACTGAGGATTAAATAGGTATATATAAATTAGCTCCATCAAAATGATTTTATTTTTCTTGATACAGGGTCTTGTTTTGTCACCCAGGCTGAAGTACAGTGGCACCATCTTTGTTCACTGCAGCCTTGACCTCCTGGGCTCAAGTGAGCCTCCCACATTAGCCTTCCAAGTAGCTGGGAATACAGGCACATGACACACTGACCAGCTAATTCTGTACTTTTTGTAGAGATGGCATTTTGCCATGTGACCCAGGCTGTTCTGGAACTCATGAGCTCAAGCGATCTGCTCAGCTCGGCCTCCCAAAGGGCTGGGATTATGAGCATGTACCACTACACTTGGCTTGTGATTTTTAAAAAATAAGTAAATATTTACAAGAAATTAATTCTCTGAGATCATCAGGACCTAACCTTGTCTTTGTTTTCAGTATTGTCAACTAAGAACTCTAGTAAAGGTACGAGGACATTAGAGGTAATCTTTCAAAATATTAAGAGAAAAAATTTCCTAGGCACCACCAATGAAAAGTATGAAAACCTGCCCTCAAGCAGTTCCCCGTTCCTTCTAAGCCCATCAGATATCTGTAGGTGGGCCCTGCCCTTGCGAAGCTCTCGTGGCCTCTCTTAGACTGCATGCTCCCTGGCTTTCCTTCTCTCCTCTAAGTATTAATGTTTGTTGCTCACCTGCTATATCATGGTGCCTGCATGCTGTGCGTTTTGACGAGGGCGGGGAAAAGCTCATTGCCCTTAGGATTTGTTAGCTGGCAGGAAAGCAAACATTGAACAAGTAATGGTAAGTAATGACGGATTTTGAAGGAACCGTACAGGCACCTAGGAATACAGAAAGGGATTTCCTCCCTGAGCTGGGGGATGGTGGAAGGCTTCTTTGAAGAAGTAGCATTTGAGTCTCCTTCGTCAAGGGAGAGCGGAAGAAAATAGTCTAGCTTCATGGACAAAGAAACAGAAAATGCACAGGTGAAGAGGAGAGAAGGCGATGGTAAGCTTGAAAGGTTCAAAGAAGCTCAGACAGCTACAACTCAAGTAGAATTCATCTGTATTTTTTCTTCTTTCACTATAAGTAGAATGACAGAATAAGAAATTTATGTAAGGAGCATTCAAGCAGACCCCAGAGGCCAAGGTTCATGGAAGAGGTTTCCTCTTTCCCTTTCTGCTTTTAGGTTTGATGCTTTGTCCCATCTGTCTTCATTCCCTGTTGGTGGGTCCATGATGTAGAAAGTTCAGTAAAGAAAATGCCTTAGGAAAACATTCCTTTATGAATCTATTAGGAAGACAAACACCAGTGAGGCTGCACAACAGCAGCCATGATCATTTTATTTGTGGCTGTGTAGTACTGTGTGGTGTATGTATATGTAATACCCTTTTCTTTATCCAGTCTACCTTTGATGGCCATTTAAGTTGATTCCATGGGTTTGATATTCTGAATAGTGCTACAGTGAACATACATGTGCATGTGTCTTTATAATAGAATGATTTATATTCCTTTGGGTATATACCCAGTAATGCCATTGTGGGGTTGAATGATATTTCTATTTTAGGTCTTTGAGGAATCGCCATACTATTTTCCATAATGATTGAACTCATTTACACTTCTGCCAACAATGTACAAGCAGTTGTTCTTCTCTAATACCTCACTAGCATCTGTTATTTTTTTACCTTTTAGTAATAGCCATTCTAACTGGTGTGAGTTAGTAGCTCACTGTGGTTTTGATTTGCATTTCTCTAATGCCACTGATCATTTTGAAGATTTATTCTTGTATAGTCTTAGTTAAATGCATAAAGTGATAAACTGAGTCTTTATAACTAAGTATAAATTAGTGGTTATTTGGGGGCTCTTTTTGATTTACGCAGTAACTTACACTAATCACGTTCATTAAGATGAGTGATGAAATTGATTTAGCTGGAAAGCATAGCCCTACAGAGGTATAACCAAAGTCTGACTATGTAAAAATATTTTTACCACTAATATTTTCAGGTGAATGAGCCAACAAAAGGTGTATTCTATGTGGAATTGCAGCACCCTGTTGAAAATGACCTGCTTTAACAGTCCTTGTTCCTGCTTATTAAGCTGAACCTTCTTCATGTATGCAATAAAAATTAGACTCAAAGATATCTGGTGATGTTTAGCCAGCTTCAGTGTCTGGGGCAGAAAAAAATATATATGCCAGTAAAACCTAAGTGCTGAAAATACTGTTACTGATGATGATCAGGAAGAGAGGAAGGCAGTCTGTGAAAGATTTGGTATCTAGCGTTCTGTCTGATACGTGGCTTTTTGGTGTTGAATGTGCCCTGAGGACCACTGGCACGTTTCAGATGCGACCAGCACATATGTGCCAGGGGCAATTAACAGAGCCACGGTGGCAAACCCATTAACACAAGAAGAGAATCTGCCATTCAGAGACATTAATTTAACATGACACCAAAAGGGGTGTTTATGTGTGCGCATTGTGGTGTTAGACATTCTGCTCTAATTGAGTTAATTAAAAGTTAACAGCACAGAGCACATCACGACGATATAAATGACAGGCACATGACCAGACCTCATAGTCTCTCATTTGAATAACTCTTTCGCTCACCGTCAAATTCCTCTTCTGAAAGATTCATTCCACACCACTGCCTCTCCTTCTCCCTTTGAAGAGGGCAAGTGCTGTTCCATTTGATATATAAACAAAGGGAACTGGAAAAGATAAAAGGAGGCTTGTGTGCTATGTCATAATTATCACCCGTCATTGCCAGCCTTGTATTTTGCTTCTTGCTGGGAAGGGGGAAAATGTCCTCCTAGCCAGGGTGGTGGTAGGATGTGGGAAGAGCGTGGTACCTCCTGCTGCTTATGGTGGATGGGTGGCCAAGTGAGGCGGACAGTAGCTAAGAGGATGAGGTTGAAGTAAGACTGATACAAACCTTATAGATGGGTAAGCTGCTTGCCTCTCTGAGCTGCAGTTTCTCATCTCTGAAGTGGAGCTAATGAGAATCTGGTATTCACGTCATTGGATATTTCTCAGGATGAAGTGGGAGAAATCTCTAAAGCACTTGACATAGTGTTGGGCACACAGCGAGTCTTCTGTAAAGGTTAGATGGTGCTGATTGGAGAGCCTGTCTTCTGAGCATGGGAATAGCAGCCCCCAGGTATGGCTCTACCCACCTCCCTTTCTCAGCATCCTTGTTTGGGTGGCCAGTGGAGTTTTGGACGTTTGTTTTACGTGTTGGTTTGGTTGATTAATTCATGTTAAAATGCCTCCAAAGAAAGAAATGTGTGACATATTACTATATACAGATTACAGGCAGAGGAACACTTGAAAATCATTCACTTATGACAAAGTCAATAGAAGAGTTCTTAGTGTTGAATTATCACTGAGGAAACTCACTTCAGTTTGCTTAAAACTTAATGCTGAGCCTTCCAGCCCTGAGGCAAAGAGGTATTCATGGCAGGTTACTTACCTCTCCTGTTCCCGGCACTATGAACCACAGCACCCTTTCAAGTGAAAGAAGCAAACTTCTTTTGGGGCCTAAAATCACAGGAGAATTTCAGACTGGTCATCATGCAACAAATGAATATCATTCTTGAGTGATTCTAACAATTGAAAGATCGAAGAGAAAAATGCTTCTTACATGGCTCTTTCTTGGTACAATTTTTGGTAAAAGTCAAAGCTGAGGACTTTCAAACATTTTGGCAGGGTCTCACAATACAAAATAGGTTTTATTTCATAATCATGTACCCCCAGTAAACACACACACACACACACACACATACACGCACACGTATACACACACACACTCAAAACAAAGTTTACAAATAATACTTAGTCTATGTGGTGCTTTCTAGTTTCCCTTCTACTTTCCCTTGTTACTTAAAATACTGGCCATGACCTGTAAATTGATTTCATGATCTAAAAATGAATTGTGACACCTGGTTTAAAAAACACTGATCCAAAATGTTAGGTAAGAAACATATTTCTGCAAAAATACTTCAGTGGAGGAACAGGAATGAGTTGGGGCTTGGCATCCGGTGCTCTGGAAAGAATTAAATATTTTGTTAGTATCTATTTCTGGTATTTCTCCCCAGCACAGTCAGTTCTGCATGGCCCAGCATCCTACCAAGGGGACCCCATGGGAACAGGCCACTTGATTGCTTTTGAGCTCAGTCTCACAGAGAGTACTTGAGCAACTCTATGCATCTGAATTACCCAGGATCCCAGCAGGTCTGGGAGGGACTGAGATTGTGTGTCTATAACCAGCTCCCAGGTGATGCGGATGCTGCTGCTCACCAGAGTGTGCTGGGCTACACGGTGAACAGCAAATGAGGAGAAAATGCAAAGATGAAACCTATTGTTTCCATGTCTCCACCCACAGCCTCATCCAGCAGCACCTCCTTTCTCCTTCAAGGTCATCTTGTTGTCTTGTCGTTCGCTTTTAGAGACTGATTATATCATTTAATATGCCTTTGATGAAATGTTTAAAAACCATTTGGGGCCAGGCACGGTGGCTCACCCCTGTAATCCCAGCACTTTGGGAGGCTGAGGCGGGCAGATCATGAGGTCAGGAAATGGAGACTACCCTGGCTAACATGGTGAGACCGTGTCTCTACTGAAAATACAAAAAAATTAGCCAGGTGTGGTTGCTTGCACCAGAAGTCCCAGCTACTTGGGAGGCTGAGGCAGGAGAATTGCTTGAACCCTGGAGGCAGAGGTTGCAGTAAGCCAAGATAGCCCCACTGCACTCCAGCCTGGGAGACAGAGTGAGACTCCGTCTCTAAAAATAAAAAAATAAGAATCATTTGGATGAGGTTAAAAATTAGCAAAGAATGTATTTGAAAAGCAAGCATAACTCCTAGAACTGACAGTGAAATGAATGCACCAAGTCTTATGGGGAGCATGAAGTGGGGGAGCTCTGGGCTTTGGTAGCAGGAACTGGTAGATATCTTTTTAGGTGAGGTCATAGGGCTGAACCATCCCCCACAGGTCCTTCAGTCCTTGCAGAAGACACTCAGATTTCAGGGAAAGGATTTAAGTGGCCCTCTTGGGTCACAGGTCTACTTCTCAGACAAAAGAGGAGGACCTCTTGACTGACAGACCACCGAGACTTTGTTAGGATATGGTGATCATGATTCAGTTTCCATCCAAGGGGGCTGTGCATGCTGGGTGGATAGATACAGCAGCAGCAACCTGGATTGCTGAAACCTAAGTTACTTTCAGAGGGAGAGAAGTGCTTTTGCTAAACGCCAACTCTGTGGAAAGTGCATTACACGTATAACCTCATCCCCTTAATAAGGCAGCTGTTGTCAACTGGGGATGACTTTACCCTTCAGGGCATAGCTGGCAATGTCTGAATGCATTTTTGGTTGTCACAAGTGAATTGGGGGGTGCTCCTGGCATCTGGTAGGTCGAGGCCAGGGATGTGGCTCAACATCCTGCAATGCCCAGGGTAGCCCCCATGACAAAGGAATTACCCAGTCCAAATGTCACTACTGCCAAAGCTGAGAAGCCCTGCAATGAACTTGCATGATAGTGATGGTTTTCTGTATTTTCCTTTTTTCTTTTTTTTTTTTTTTTTTGGATGACACAAAGTTAGGTAACAGTCACAAGATCAGAAAGCTAATAAATAGCAGAGCTTGGACCCAGATCTGTGTGGTGCCGGGACACCCTGCCTTCTTGCTGTGCCTCTGAATACTGGCCACTTGCACCTGCCTGCCAAGGAACAGAGGCAGTGGGAGGAGGCACTGAAAGAATCTCATAAGCCTCATAACAAATGTGTAAGTTCCCCTGCCTTTGCTGATCGAATTTGTTCTGTTCCATTCTGGAGTCACTGCAAACTACCAGGTTTTAATTCAACCCTAACCTGTGGGAAGGCTTCGCGCCTGAGGTTACCTGGTGCAGCTGTCTTCATGCTGGCACAGTGAGACGTTACCAAATGATTAATAGCCACGGAGTTTCCCAAAACATCCAGGTGGAAGACACACAACCGGCTTATTCCCTTTTAATATTCAGTCATATAAATTGAATATAACAGGGTAACAGCAGGCACCCCTGGGGACCTGGGCATGAGGTTTCGCTTTACACAACCCCTTCTGTGTGTAATTTCCCCAGACCGCATGATGGGTAATGGGCCTCCGTGTCTCTGATTTGCCCATGGGGGAGAGGACATTAAGTCTGCATGGCTGTGGTGTAATCGGATGTGTAGGGAGTCTCTGAGAGCCGGAGGACCCTCTTTTCCATGCTGTCTTGCCTGAAATGCTTGTCAATAAAAGTAGACTTGTGGGAGACATTGGGTTTGAAAAGAAGAAATTTCACTTTCTTTCAAATATTGTATGGTCCAGGTGAAGCGCCTGGGGTTTTCATAATTATACCACGAGCCATTGGGAAGTATGAACATATTTTGCACTTTGAAAGACCTGGATTTTGCTGGAGACCCTAGAGAATGTTCTCACGGGAGTCCCTCTCCTTTACCTTGGAAAGAACTAACTGAATTAGAAAAGAAATCTGAGGCAGAAAAAAACATATAAAGAAATATGGGGAAAAAATCTGTGTAACTTTCAAGTGAAAGAGTTTCCTTAAAAATTCATGAGATGGGTTATAATAAATGCACTGGAATAACTTGTAACAAAAATATCAACAGTTTTCTTTTGCAGATGTTTCTCAAATATTTGGGGTGGTTTCAATGGTTTTAAAAGCTGCCTTCGAATGCTTTTATATTCTCTATTTGGACCACCGATTGAGTAAGAATTTTGCTAATTAGTGTAAATTCATTAGGCTTTAGCGTAATTATATTTCAAACCAACCAGCTAAATTGACGTGATGTTGTTTGTCCTGAGAATGACTAAATGAATGATAGGAAATAGGATATATTCTTTGAAACCTGATATTCTTAGAGCTTGGCAAACAGTCTGGTATTCAAATACATTTTGTTAAATGAATAAATACAATATAAGCTACGGATATAAATAAGGAGGAGAGATGAATGGGCCGAGGATGATTATGGCAGAAAAACAGGCGTGGGGCTCTTCACAAGACATAGCAGTCGTTTTTAGGAATCAAGTGATACAGGTGTTTTCGGAAGTTCTCAGATGGGAAAAAGTTACCGAAAGCAACAATTCCAGCTTTTGGTACAAAATATCCTTGTGCTTAGTTGGTTGTCTGCTCTCTCCTCAAACGTTGAGGATCAGTGAATTATAACAGTAATGTTTCCTTTTCAGAGAATCAGGCTGGTAGTGTTGAACTGAACTCAAATCTGCCTTTTAGGAAATACCTATTTCCTCCTGGTTCTTCCTCTTGAGATGTGCAGAGATCTACCATCCATTCCACAGAACAAACTGAGATCACTGAGGACAGATTCCTTGACTTGGTTCATAGGAATGGTCTTGACTCCTGCCTAGCCACGGTTCACTGGATGGTTTGATGAGAAAAAATAACTTCAAATATGATCTTCGGGATGCGGTTTGGCCAGTGTCGGGGAATTAAAACCATTACCCCTGCCACTTGTGCTCATGAGGCTTTTGACTGGCTTCCTCTGTCCTCTCATTCAGGTTCTCAAACCTCATGGAGAAGAGTGCAGGCAGAGAGAGTAGCAGAGGCAGCAGGCTGCTGCCATAAACCCAATCCCAGCCACGTAGTCAGCTTTGCCAGTGTTCTGCCCAAATGTAGCACAGGTTGATGGCTAGAGACACGGTGAACATCCCATTACCTGCTCTTGAGGCAGAATCTTCAAAAACAGTGATAGCAGACCCCAGATAGTCTTTCATGCAGAGGCTCAACACTTCAGTGAACTTCGTTTCTTATATCAAGATCCCAAAGTTCCTACCTTTCTCTAAGTTTCTGAGATAGAACTGCCCAGCCTGTTGTGGCTCTACCTCCAATTTCTATTTTTCGTTTGCATGTGATTTTCTTAACATACAGACGTTATCATAAGTTGGAGACCCCATTTTCTTTTCCTTCTTTTTTTTTTTTGAGACGAAGTCTCACCCTGTGTCCCAGGCTGGAGTGCAATGGCGCAGTCTCTGCTCACTGCAACCTCTACTTCCTGGGTTCAAGCAATTCTCCTGCCTTAGCCTCCTGAGTAGCTGGGATTACAGGTGCACACCACCAGGCCCGGATGATGTTTTATATCTTTAGTAGAGACGGGGTTTCACCATGTTTACCAGGCTGGTCTCAAACTCCTGACCTTGTGATCTGCCTGCTTCAGCCTCCCAAAGTGCCAGGATTACCGGCGTGAGCAATCCGCACCCGGCCCAGAGACCCCATTTTCAAGGCAACTGAAATGAATCAGAGCTAGATAGCAGACATAGAGTATAAATTTCTGCTGCCCAACCCTGATACATTTTTTTCATCCAGTATGATGCTCTCGTGATAAATACCACCTTTTCAATGAGAATTTAAGATGGGTTGTGATTTTAGCAGTCAAACTTTCTGTTTGATCATACTGACTTTATGGTCAACTTGAACTTTCAAATCTTTGTTTATGAATTTTTATCAATAGAACTTTGTATTTAACTTCATCGATAAGATACATGTATAAATATATACATATACTTATATATACGTTGTATATATGTATATATATGCTATTAGTATGTGTGTGTATATATGCACATTGTGTGTGTGTGTGTATGTGTATGCCCTTTATTTAAGAGTAATAAAATAACTATTAAAGTTATTTTTAATTGAAGAAATATATGTAATTAATATCAAATCATGTTTATGGCTTGCAGCTTACCCCTCTGCCTACCCCTAATTTCTAAGTCCTAAAGACAACACCCTCTAAACTCCTTTGGCTGGTTTTTTTTTTCTGACATATGATTATACTATCATCATACTATTAAAATTTTCATTTATAAACATTTATTTTTTCCGTTAAAACTAAGCTATGGCACTCAAACTATGGACACATTTTATTATCCCTTTATATTCTAGGTTTATGTTATTGTGGCTATGAGAATCTGCTGTAAATAATAATTACAAGAAATTCTACTCTAATACAATTTTCTTTATCAAGTTTCATTTTATTTTTTCTGGTGTTAATAATTATTTTTCATTTTGTCTAGAGTTCTATGTATTTGCTATTAAATCCTGTGCTAAACATTCCAACAGAGCTGTAAGACTTTTGTCAATATCTTTAAATGTCTCAAGTCATCTGTTTCTTTGTTTTTATTTTCTTGACATTTGTTTTTCTTGGAATTCTCTGTATTCCTGCTCTAGTTTCTTCCTCTAAGCCTGCTTCTCGGTCATTACCGTGACTGGTCATCAAACTGGGAAGTCTCTTTGACTCTGTTCTGTGTTGAGTCTCCTCTTTTCCAAATCCTTTCTCTTTTTTCTTCCTGGTTAGCCTCTAAATTATGTATGTATTTTGCATACCTGAAAATCCTTTTTCTACCTTTGGACTTGCAAGTTTGGCTGGATGTAGAACGCTAAGTTGAATATATTTTTCAGTAGGTGATGAACTTGCTAGACTCATTATCTAATTTCTTTCAACTCATTTTTACCTATGTCTTCTCTTAAAAATGCTTCATAAATTTCTTCAATATTTTATGACCACTCTGTTGTTGTATTATTGTTTAATCTTTTCCATCATAATTTCAGTTTTACTGGTTCTTGTTCTCTCAGTGTTCATTTTTATAGCAATCTTTCTTGTTTTGTGAATACTTACCTCTTCAAGAATATTATTTACAGGTGTTTGGTTTGTAAAGCTTCACCTGTTTTCTGCTACTTCTAAATTTCTGCTTTTTTTTTTTTTTTTTTTGTCCATGTTAGAAGCTTTGTTCACATTCTTTGTGAATCTTTGTGGCCCGTTGTTCTCTTAGTGAAGCACTAGTGGCTCTTAGGAGTTCTGCATGGATGTGCCTGTAAACTGATGAGCCTCAAAATGGATGATGGGGTTGGGACTCCACCATCAGCATCTGTGATTATTTTTGTTTTTTTTGCTTGTTTGTTAGTTTTTCTTTTTTGAGACGGGGTCTCACTCTGTCGCCCAGGCTGGAGTGCAGTGGCATGACCTCGGCTTACTGCAACCTCCACCTCCAGGGTTCAGTTGATCCTTCTGCCTCTGCTTCCTGAGTAGCTGGGATTACAGGCGAGTGCCACCATGCCTGGCTAATTTTTTTGTTTTTAGTAGAAACGGAGTTTCACCATGCTGGTGAGGCTGGTCTCAAACTCCTGACCTCAGGTGATCCGCCTACCTCAGCCTCCCAAAGTGCTGGGATTACAGGTGTGAGCCACTGCACATGGCCCATCTGTGATTATTTTCTCTTGGGACAGCGAGTTCTCTGGTGGAAACATCTCTAATCTCCTATGTAGGGAAATCAAGCCTATCTCCCAGCATTCTGAAAGTGGACATGGGCATGGGTCTCACCACTCAGTAGGTAGACTTTCCTTTTGTCATTTTCTGCACAGCCCCTCTCTACTGGTGTACTAAAGTTCAGAAACTGTTTGGTTCACCTCTTTCAGAGGATGAGTGTCTTGTCTCTGACTTGGTGGAGGAGGGACAGTTGTGGGCTGGAGGAAAAGATATGAGGGTCGAGCAGCCACAGATACCTGTTTTTAAACAGCCCTTCAGTTTCAGCCCCCACCTCACCTTTCAGTCAACAGAGTTACCTGGTATTTTCAATCCCTAGTGTTTTTCAGGGTTCTGTAGGAGAACCTGTTACCAAAGCAGTGGATTCTCTCTCTTCTCTCCCTTACTAGATCTTTAGCTTGATTTTTTTCGTTGTTCTGCTAAGTCAGTTATTCCTTGTTCTCTTGTACTCTATTCCAAAATTCTGTTGACATCTTTCTTCCACTGCTGACTCATGTCCCATTGTTTTTGTTGCTATGGATTTATATATTTTTGTTCCTGAAGTATTATATTGGTAGAACTTTAGGATGAAACAGAGATAAATGTGAATCAATTGGCCATGTTTAACTTGGTCACATATAGAGATTTTAAAACAGATTTTATAAGTTGCTTTATATATTTTATTTTTTTCTATTCAATTATGTTCAAAAATATTTATAGATGCCTATTAAATATATCCCAGGCACTACCTGGGTACTGGAGGTGACACAGGAAATGAAACAGACAAAGCACCTATTTATTTAGAAGTTTTTAGGCTACTATATTGTGTCTTTAACATTAGGGGATAATGTTTTTAATTTTTTCCCTATTTTTGCTTACCCTGTTTTTAAAGTCTCGTTAATAGAGAAAGATCTAAACCCTGAAACTACGGATCTTGAATCAAAATAGGATTCTCTCAGGTTGCTTTAAAAAAAACAACAAAAAAATTAGTTGACAAAGGTATAAGTGGCTAGCACGAGTTGAGAATTCAGCTGATGTCTAGTGTTGTGACTGACTGCCTATGCAGTGGTAAGAATATAGTGTATGTAGTTCCCGTGCTGAGCACTTCACAAACCTCATCTTACTCCATCTTTAAAACAATGTGTGATTGCAAATAGCATATCCATTTTTCAGATGAGATGATAGAGACTCATGGAAGTTAGTCAACCACTGCTAAGGTCACACAGCTAACAACAATTCCTATATCACTGATTCAGAAGACAGTACCATTAATCCTCACACACATACTCATATTTCTGTTACCATTTCTGCAGGAAATCAATACCATTAATACCCAAGACCAAAGATTTCATTGGATTTAAGCACTAACATGAGGCCAGGACCGTAGCTCCTTCCGTGGATATATGTCCACTTTAATTTACATAAATTCAGTAAAATGTTAACTGAAATTGTGGTCATTGTTAAAATTGAATTAATCACTTAATGACAATTACTTATTTTAATTATAACATCTATGTCCAAGTCAGTGTGTTCCAAGTTGCTGTATTCCTCAGAAAGTCTTATCAGGAACCCACTCCCTCTATAACTAACACAGATATAGTCTTCTCAGCATCCCCTCTCTTCACACTCCAGGGAATACCTAAAATATGGAATAGGTAGACTTTGCCCTTTACTAACTCTTAAGGCAAAGAAGTCTAACTAAGGACAAGCATTAAGTCAATATCTCCCATATAGATGTTAAGGTTCTCAGCGCTGTAAACATCACCATCTGTGGCTGTCTTTTACCTGTGGCTGATAAAGTACATTTTCTTCTGGAGTCCTCTCTTTCCCCCTGCCTCTAAGGGCTTCTTGGTGAAGCCCATACATTTCACTCACTATTCCTGGTCTCAAGTTGGGTGTCTTGTCCCAAACCTCAATGACCCACAGGCACCTCTACCTCTCAGCTGAGCTCTCAGCCTATTTTCTTTTTTCTATTCATGCTCTGATTGCAAATGACAGGAGTTATGATTGTTGTTTCCCCACTGTCATCATCTACTTAGACATCTTCATCTGCCAGTATTCTGAGCCTTGCTTTTTTTCCTCAGTGTTATGAATTTGCTAGGGAGAAGCTGGTGAAACCCCGAAGTGCAGCAGAGGCATGCTTGCCTCATTCTTTGCTGAAACAGAATGCCTTCAGAAGCAAGTACCAGAAAACCCCAACCCAACTGTTGTAAACAAAGAGGAAAATTTATCATCTCACAAAACCAAGTCTGAAGGTGCAGGGAAGCTCAGGGTTGGTTAATTCAACATCTCCCCAGCATCAAGGATTTGGTTCTCTCCCTCTTCCTGCTTTCTCATTCGGAGCTGGCTGGATTATCCTCAGGCTAATTCACCCCATGTATGCAGAAAGCTGTACAGCTCCACTTGTTACAGGCAGGCGCATTGACTTATAGTAGAAAAATAGAGCAGCTCCTCCTTTCTGTCTCTGTGATGGTTTAAATGCTGTCTCCAAAACGCGTGTTGAAATTTAATTGCCATTGTGATGATATTAAGAGGTGAGACCTTTAAAAGGTGATTAGGTCATGGGGGCTCTGCCCTCATGAATAAGATGAATGCTGTTATCTCTGGAGAGTGTGAGTTACAGTGGGTGTGGGCTCCCAATAAAAGGATGGGTTTGGACCCCTTCCTCTTGCAAGCTCACTGATCCTGTGATGCCTTTTCACAACATGATGATGGAGGAAGAAGGCCTCGCCAGATGTGGGCCCTCAATCTTGGACTTCCCAGCCTCCAGGACCGTGAGCCAAATAAATTTATTTTGATTATAAATTACCCAGTGTGAGGTATCCCACTGTAACAGCATAAAATGGACAAAGACATCTTGTATCACCACTTTCCCGGAAGTTCCCAAACCCCTCACATGTGCCCTCGTGCCTCATTGACCAGACCAAGCGAAGTGCCTGCCAGTCACTGGTGAGGGCAGTGAGATGATCACGAATGGCAAATTAATCAAACTTTACTCCTAAGTTTAGGTGAGAATCCCTTTTTCAGCCACATGACTGTATGGGAAATGGTAGACACTCACATACACAGGTATATACATACACACATGGATATTAGCTAGCCATAGGACTGGAGTAAACCCTTGATAACAGTCATTGGCATAATTATAAGTACAGACATTAAAAATAACTCCACAGCAGTTTTGCCTTGGTACAGTGATGTATATGCTCATATGCACATCTGTGTGTGTGTGTGTGTGTGTGTGTGTGTGTGTGTTATGTGTACCCATACCCATGTTGTATGTAACCTTCACAGTTTGTAAGAGAGAAAGTTCCATGGAAGCATAAACAGAAGATCAGCTGGACAGTTATGCCGTGTGCAGCCTGATGTATCTGACACATCCTTCGTTCTTTTCATAGAAATCCTGCTGCCAGTTTGTGCAAGCATTTAGGGGCAGATGCCACAGCTGTTAAAACAGTTACCACATTTTTTCCAAACCAACAGTCAGCACATACAATCGGATAGGTACTTCTTTTCAATTTGTGAATTAATTGATGTGATATGAATGATAGAAATTCATCCCAGTTCATGTTTAATGATATATAAATTATATGTTGTAGACGATGTCTACATTTCTGCATTTTTTTTGACAGCGCAAGTGACATGAAGTGAAATGCAAATTTCAATGGGTATAGCATCCTGGTCTCCATAGTTTTAGTGTGGATATTCCTCCTATAGAAAAATGTTGTGAAAATTTGAATTGATCATAGTGCGATTGACATTGAGAAATATGATTTATATAGTCTGTGAACTGCTATTGGGTATAACCATAGAAGCTGGGCACAGGATCCTGAGGAGTGTGTGTCTAGAACGTCTCAGAGAAGTTGGAGCTGCTTTGCTCACCTGCACACTTCTCAGGTTCTCATAGCACTCTTCAGTTCTCTGTTGTTAAAGGTAAATGCTACCACAAGCCAAACTTCAAGGGCGAGACCAGGCCAGAAAGATGGGAGGGTTGCCAAAGAAGCGTGAAGGTGGTTTTATTTGGTTCTGACCAGGTAACTTGCTCAGCTTCAGCTTCAGCCATCAACTACATCTGTGAAAACGCCTTTACTGTTGATGTTATGAACAGTAAAACAGTGACTTCATAATCTAGAACTCTCGAGAACCTCCTTTTCCATTACAAGAGCAACCGCTTTTCTCTCCTAAGTTTTCGAAAACACAAGGCTTCTTAGAAATTCAGATGTTGTGTCATAACCTAACATAGTTTGCATAATTGCAGAGAACTCACTAGATGACATGTCCCATCTTATATGAGTCCCCTCTCCAGGACTCCTGGAGAGACCTAAAGTGCAGGGCAGATCCTGTCACTATAGCTTTGTATTATGAAACTTCATTAAATATGTTATGCAATGCATCACTGCTATGTGCATCATAAATAGACACATTGTCCTTCATGTCTCAAATATTGATTATCTAAACTCTGTCACATCATCTGTTTGGACCTAGGGATATGAAGATAAAAAGACTCAGTCTGGTGGCAAAATAAAGTTCCTAAACACACTAGAATAGTTTGGGAGATGTTCCCCAGAAGGTACAGAGTGCCACGAGAACTCAGAGGGACAGATTCCTAGCCCAGTAAGAACTCTTGGACCACTCCACCCCAAAAGAATGAGGGTTCTGCTGTCCTTAGTGGGGAGGTGCTGGTAGTTGTGGATTAGGTCCTATCATTTCATGCACTGACCATCTCTGCCCAGTGCCCTGAATAAGTGCTCCACGATCTCCTTACCTTTGACCTCTTGCCACCTTCTTTCTCTCCTAACCTTGCTCCTCACCATGTAGTCCTAGACATGGACAGCCCATGATCGGTGGAGGACTGGACTATTGGAGAACTGTTAATCCCTCCTGCACTTTGGGGGATGATCTCATCTGATTTGTCTGTCCTGCTTCCTTAAACCCCCTAAAATGCATTTCTATGCAAAGTTAAACCGATTGATTGAGGCTAGATTTACTAAGTCCTTTGAAATGGTTCTATTATTTCGAATGCAAGAAAATAATGTACTACACCTCCTGAGAAATATATCTTCTGCAACATTTTCATTAATCTCTTTATTAAATGAAACTGGTTTCTCTTTGAAATTAATTACTGAAGTAGCATTGAGAATTTTAATTTCCACAATATACCAGCAAGAGATACTGCTGTTTCTTTATACACTGTTACACAGCAGGGCAATAATCTATTGAAATAAGCGAGAAAAGGGGGCAGCTTGTAATTAAAACAGTATAACACGAGTGTTTGATGACTCTCTTAGTGCTAAAATGGCCCTGTCATGCTGTGTTTGGGTGGAATAAAATGTATATTTAGGAAACAGCTCTATATGGAGAAGTCGACTCAGGTTTTACAGTTTGGGATGTGGCTGTGTTTCACTGCAATAATATACCCACAAGGAAGTATGGTTTGTTTTTGGCATCTGAGAACTACAACCATTGCCACACACTAGGAAGCTTCTTCCCTTATTACGCCACCCCCATTGTGAAATTTAAAATATTTAAATCATGAAGCAGGGAGCATCAATTATAAATGTCGGTATCCATGGAAAAGGCATGAGTATGCAAATACCTGAGTGCACACACAGCACATGTGTAGGTGCCAGTCCACGAATGGGTGCAGATCCCATCTGTGTGCAGCAAGCCCTCATCGACGCAGATTCAGCCCTCAATCACTCTCCCTCACGCTTAGAGCAGGCTTCATATTTTTCAAGACACGTTCCTATCTATCATCTTCTATCTTCCCAGGCGTGTTTTCTCATGATAAGAATTATTTACACATCATTTACATTTAGAGACTTGCTTTTTTTTTTGCTAGTGCCAAACACATTTTTGCAGATGTTGTGCTACTTTTCTTTTCTCGCTTGCTTTCTTCTCACCTTCCTCCCTCCCTCCCTTCCTTACTCCCTCCTTTCCTCCCACCTCACTCCTTTCCTTCCTTCCTCTTTCCCTTCCTCCTTCATTCCGTTCTTTCCTCCCTCTCTCCGTCCTTCCCTCTCTCTCTCCTCCCTCCTTCTTTCCTTCCTCCTTCCCTCCCTGCCTCCCTCCCTCCCTCCCTTCCTTCTATTCTCCCTCCATCCTTCCTCCCTTCCATCCTCCCTTCCTTCCTCCCCCCTTCATTCTGTCACACAGTAATTTATGAATACATTTTCCCTTTACCTGGTTTCATTTCCCCTACCTTGTGGGTCAACTTTGTCTATCAATATTCTGCAAACAAAACCTTTTTATTCAGGAGAAGCTCTAGATCTAGCTCCATCGAGTATTTTAAACAGGCAAAATAGAACTACCTGAAATTGGTGCCTTGACAAGACAAGGCAGCCTCTGCTTCTCCTGATCCACTGGAAATGACTCAGCGGGGGCCTCAGTGGAACTACCTAGGGCTCATTCACCCTTACCCAGCTCAGGCAATGGAAGGCCCTCCCCTAAATCACCTGGCTCTTCATCTTTCACCTGTTCCCAGGGTGCGGGTTGGAGCTTGGAAGGATTGATGTTCTGTTTCCCCAACGTCAGTCATTCTCTTTTCAGCTTTAGGATTTTTGTTCCATCTGGGTGTCATCCTCACCTCATCCTAATTCTATAATATCTATGTAAACATAGCCTTTGTATAATATTGTTGTTTACCACACAGCAGCATAAACAATAAAACTTTAATATTCATCCCTACACCATCTAAAATAATCTTGCCTGCCACTGAGAAAAAGTGTTGTTGTCATCCACAAACATCTGCTTAGACTGGTTTCCTCTGGGGCCAAGTCTTGAATGATTGGGTTTAGAATGCTGCCAAGTATCAGCATGGAGCCCAGGGATCCATCCTTTCTCTGTTACCTTTTTGGTTTGAAAATCAGGCCAACACATTGAACCTCCAGAGGGCTCAGAGATGAGACAGAAGTAATGTCTCCTCTTTGCCAATCCAGAAACCAAAGCACAAAGATACAGCGAAGAACCAAACTCACAATGTACGTGAAAGTGTACATTGAATCGGGGCACTCACACCACCAGAGGATTCACTTTTTATCTCTTTGGGAGGAAGACAAAGAGGCTCTTGGCCTATCAGATCCAAATAGGAGTTAATGGTTACTCAAATTGATGGTTGCAGGAATTGATAAACTTGGGTTAGGTGAATGGCATTCAACAGAGCCATTGGTGCCTTGGACAGGCTCATAGTTTAGTGTCATTTCAAACTGCAATTCCTTAGTAATGCTGAATGAATATTTATGAAGGAGAGGGTGAGTCCTGCTTGTGAGAAGAGAAAAGGAAAGGCTTGTGATTATCCTCACTTCCTCTGTTTCCTTGAGTTCGACTCCAGCCTTTAATTTACAGACATTTTTTTCTGCCAGTATCTTCTCTGTGCCTACAATGACCAGGCCCCACTCTAAGTGCTGAGTATACAGCCATGAACACCACCAGCTTGCTGCTTTTAGGAGCCCAAAGTCCTGCCTACTCAACATGTAAAACCCTGTAGTTGCCTCTTCTTGGAAGGCAGTTCATTGATTTTGACCACTGACACATGTACATTTGAGGTCTATACCCTATCCCCAAAAGCTTCTCAAAGAAAACAGTGCAATTGAATCACGTATTCTCCCTGGATGAAGTTTATTAACTAAAACTTTGTTCATCTTCTAGTATTTCCAGTAATGTTTTAGTGAGTTAGTCATAGATGACTGCTCAGGGCAGCTCCCAAGCTGAACTTCTCCTTGTCCTGGGTTAAGACCACCAGCAGCCCACACTGAGACAGAGTTCATAAAAAAAAAATGATGTTTGCTGTTAGAGCCCCAATCCTGCATAGTGTGCTTTTATTTAAAAAAAAAAAAAAAAAGCTGTACCTAGAAGTAACTGTCCAGAAAAGAAGGATATAATGCTTACCCAAGATCATAAATACTAGAAATCATACAATTGCTGGTTTTTCAGTTACAGGAAGAAAATGATTGATAATACTCGAGGGGGAAGGTGGCACTTGTGAGCCAGCATTATTTATAGAAGCCTTTCTTTTATCTTTGTTTGCAAAGTCTTTCACCAGAATTATTTACTTAGGATAATTAGAGAAAAATTCCATAGTAAATTTTACATAAATATTAACTACAAATCAATTCCAACAAAGATGCTGCTGTCCAATCACCTGTACCGCTGCACTTGGGAGAGAAGAATTTATGTTCAAGCCACTTTAGCTGGATTAATCTCTTCAAACCTAAGTGATCCATGTGAAGATCTTGTCACTGAAAATTACTTTTGATCCAACACATCTCACATGTCATAATGGTAATAAACATTTGTCTTGTGCCTTAAGGTTTACAGCGTGTTTTTCATCCATTATCTCTCTCAATTTTCATATTGATTTTTAGATCATTAATTCGTTCAACCAATATTTGAGTGCATCCTGCTTGTTTATTCAACAAAAATTTACGGAGTACGTCTCTCTGTAGTAACCGTCGGGGATGCAGAGGCAAATAAGAGGAAGTCTCCAGCTGTTAAGAACATTCTAGTGAGGGAGATGAGATGATACACTGGAAATTGTGCAAGTGCATGGCCCAGTGTCAGGGAAGGATAAGACCTGTGAGTTAGTAAGTGGCCAGGGGGATAGATATGGACACGAAGTGCTTGCTCTCCTTACATCAAGGGTTAAAGGGTGAGCATCCCTGAGTGATGTGAGACAGCGAACCAGGAGGACGGCATTCCAGGCAGAGTGAATATCTGGATCACGCCTCACATTTCATACTGCTTTTGGCGCTTTTGACTTAATACCACACGAGTGTTTTCCCGTGTTAAAACTTGAATTTTTAAAGTCTGAAAAATATTCCATTTTTTGGACGTCCTTATAGATTTATAGATATCCAACAGTTGCAGTCTGAGGCTCATCAAACTTTTTCTACTCCTTACTGAGCCTCAGACCCGCTGGGCTGCAGAGAGACATCTCCAGCAAACCATAATCATTTGGGTTAATAGGTCTGTGTGGCCCCTGAGGACTTCGTAAGCTGGAAAAACTACCCCCAGTTCGTGGGGATTAGGCCGGACATATTTCAATAGCTTTCCTCGAAAATCATAGGAAAGGGAGAGCTGTGGCAGAGTCCGCAAGGGAAATGTGGTCTGTTGACTGGTCCTAGGAGTTTCAGGAACAACCATTCTGTGCAGATCAGTCATCCCGCTGGGGATTTTGGGAAGTGTATTATACTCTGAGAGCTAATGATGAGTTTGCTGGAAATAATTTTTCCATTTTCATATCCATCTGGTAATACAGGACAGTGAGCTCAGTAAGCACAACCCGCTTAGATAACCAAATGTGCAGTGTGACTACGATGCTCGTGGCTGGTGACTATACAACAGGCTTTTGTCTCGTAACTTCAGCATTTGTTTTGCAGGGAAGGACCACAAAGATGCTATCCATTGAGCAGTCTTTCACCCTAGTTTTGGTGCATACCCATTCTTTAATCAAGCGAAATGGCTCTAAAACAATATCAGTTTGGTTTTTTTAAATTTTTTTTATTATACTTTAAGTTCTTGGGTACATGTGCAGAATATGCATGTTTGTTACATCGGTGTACAGGTGCCATGGTGGTTTGCTGCATCCATCACTCCGTCATCTACATTAGGTATTTCTCCTAATGCTATCCCTCCCCTGTCTCCCCCCACACCCTGCTATCCCTCCCCTAGCCCCCACCCCTCCACAGGCTCTGGCGTGTGATGTTCCCCTCCCTGTGTTCATGTGTTCTCATTGTTCAACACCCACTTATGAGAACATGGGGTGTTTGGTTTTCCGTTCTTGTGTCAGTTTGCTGAGAATAATGGTTTCCAGCTTCATCCATGTCCCTGCAAAGGACATGAACTCATCCTTTTTATGGCTGCATAGCATTCCATGGTGTATATGTGCCACATTTTCTTATTCAGACTATCAATGATGGGTTGATTCCAAGTCTTTGCTATTGTGAACAATGCCGCAATAAACAAAACTTTTAGGTGGAGGGGATACATGTGCAGGTTTGTTACAGGTGTAAATTGCGTGTCACAGGGGTTTGGTGTACAGACTATTTTGTCATCCATGTACTAAGCATAGTACCAATAGGTGGTTTTTCAGTCCTCTCCCACCCCCCACCCTTCACCCTCAAATAGGCCCTGGTGTCTGTTGCTCCCTTCTTAGTGTCTGTATGTGCTCAATGTTTAGCTCCGCCTGATAAGTGAGAACAAAGGCATCTGCTTTTTCCTTGCTGTGAATGCCCATACATGGCAGACTGGATAAAGAAAATGTGGTACCTATACACCATGAAATACTATGAAGCCACAAAAAGGAACAAGATCATGTCCTTCTTAGGAACATGGATGGAGCTTGGGCCATTATTCTGAACAATATCAATTCTTAAGCCAACAGGGAGGGCCCATTTAAAAGCAGCCACACAGAACTACGTAAAAGTGAAGACAGGTTTTAATGACATGGGTTTCAAGTTAAATACTGTTTGTTGATCTCTTGTGGTTTCCATGGGAGGAGCACTTCAATACTACAGAGCTATCCTGTTTTTATTTTCACAGCTACGCAAGTGAAAACGTGAGTACGTTTAGTTATCTCCGCATTCAACACATAAGAAAATTGAGGCTCAGAGGGATGAAAAAGTCATCCTTGATAAAACAGTTGGTATTGAACCTGGTGTCTAGCCCCGTGTGCAGGACCTCAGAGCTCTTAATCATTAACCCATACTGGTCTACCGTAGGCAGTAGTGCAGGCTTTGCCTCTGACCACGTGGCTTACACTTTCCAGACTTCCTCTCCATCCCTTCCCTGGGGTTAAGCTCTCTTCAGCCTGCACCATGACTGCAGCCTCTTCAAGCCAGTCTTACACCCTCTGGCCTTCCTCCAGGCCAGGCCTTCTTCTCCATCCCAACCCAAAAGTTGCTCAAAAGCAAGACCACTCACGTCTCAACCCTGCTTAAAAGCCCCAGTGACAACCGTTCTGCTGGATGGGACTGCTGGCAGGAAGGTGGCCTTAGGGAAAAGGCTGGTTTCAGCCAAGGCTGGAGGTGGAGAAATGTTCTAAGAAAGCACTGATGACTGGAAGGTTTTGTGGATCAGAGACCTCTTATTTAGCTCAGGCCCTTGGTTCATGCTCTTCTCTCTGTTTATGATGTTCTTTCTCCCACTCATTATCTGGCTCCTACCCTGAGTGAGCCCATGCCTCCCTCACTTGCTAGGGACCCTCTACCACAGGCTTTAGTTTCTTACTCCAGCCCCCTGGAAGCCTTACCACAGTTTGAACTTACATTTGTGAGGTTATCTGATGAGTATCTTTATAGCCATCTAAATAGTGTATTTCTTCAAGAAAGTAATTCCATCTTTTCCCCCAGAGAAATCCCCATACCCAGCACAGAGCTGAATATGGGGATTCAGCTTGTGTGAAACTTGCTGAATGCATTGAAAATAGTAAGTTAATGATTTTATAAATTTATTTAAAGGATCCTCAGCTCCTGCTACAGTGGTTCTCAAACACCTAGTGACAGGAAGTGTTTGTTAAATATGCAGATTCTTGGGCTCCATCCCAGATCTACTAATAAGAACCTCCATGGGTGTGAACTATAATTTGTAAGCAAAATGTATAAGCAAGCTCCCAAGGTGAATTTTGATTTGGGTAAGAGTTTGGGGACTTCCTTGTTAGCAGACAAAATCCAGTCTTCATTCCACTTAGGTGTGTTCAAATGCTGTCATCTCAGTGAGCCCTCCTCTGCCCCTCTTTTTTAAAATTCTAAACTTCCAGCCCTGTCTGACCCAGCACTCCTTACAGTCACATGCTTTATTTTTATAAAAGAAACTGTCTGTCACCCTTAACTATTACGCATGAGGGCAGGGATCTGTGGTCACTCCTACTGTATTCCCATCCCCTAGAACAGTGCCTGGTATACATTAGACATCCAATAAATATTTGAATTAATGCCCAGTTTGCCCCATGGAGCATTTACAATGTTCAAGGCCTTATGCAGCTGGGAAAGAAGAGATGCTGGGGTCCTGCAACTTGAGATAATATTGACATTCCTTTTTTTTGCTTTTTTCCTTTTGGTTAGATGACACTTGAGAAATTAGGCCAGCCATCATACTTTCTGTCCAAATGGCTGTTGGGTCATGTCCACCTAATAGAAAGGCAATTTTGGCTGCTAATTTCCTGTCTGATTAGATTAATTGAATTCAGACAGTGAGCACAGAGCTCCCCTTCAGAGTAAACAAGACAGCACTGACATTAGTGCCCACCCAGGCTTCTTAGTTTTTCTCTGATGAGGAGCTGTGTTTTATTTCCTTGATCTGTTGGAATTACTGGGAGAGATGGAGAAGATGCAGGGGAGCTTGGAAATCCTGTAGGAGGGGCTCAAGGAGAGGGGCACCATTTTCCTCGTGGCATGAGCAAAAACTCAGGGGTAAACCTAATGACTCTAGCTTGGGAAACAAGGGATGCCTGCTTTGTCAATTGTAAGTACAGGATTAATGACTTGGTTATACATCATTTCTGAACCCATAGTGTATGTCGCCCACTTTATGGTAATTAAACTTTCCATTCATAGCAAGTAACTCCTCTGCATGTTGGGCACTGGGGGTAGAGGTGGAAGGAAAGAAAGACGGGTGAGGGAAGGGTCACAAATGAGCCACAGAGACTGCTTTTAAGAGCTTACAAACTAATGAAGCACTTTCGTTGTTATGCTTTACGTTCTATAGCAGAAAAACTCGAGGTAGCTTATAATGAAAACCACAGATTTATAATGCTCATTTAAATAATCATAACAGAAGGAAACACGCATAAGGAAAAGACTTAATTAGAACCTGAATACCTAGGCCAAGACTGGTTTACAGGATCATAGCACATCAGGGTTGAACAGGCTCATGAGGAGCACTCAGTTCAAAGTTGCCCCACGCTCTCAGGCTGTTGCCTGAATCCTTTCAAGGGACAGCCCAATCCATCCCAGTCACTCCAATTCTGAGATGTTCTGCTTGCTACATTTCATTTATCAAGCTGAGATCTGTTTTTCCCTTTGGTCCTAGCCCTGTTTCTTAGGAGACCCCCAAGAGCAGCCCAATCCTTCTACAAGATGGCCCTTCACTTAGTAAGTTGAGGATTAACTCTTGTTCTCTCTCTGTCTTCTCTTCACCTGTGTCTTTTAGTGTTTCCCATATGACTTACAAGCACCTTGAACCAGTGATTGTCTCTCAAACACCTTTGAGTTTCCAGAGTGTATTAGTTCATTTTCACGCTGCTAATAAAAATATACCCGGGGACTGGGCAATTTACAAAAGAAAGAGGTTTAATGGGCTTACAGTTTCCCATGGCTGGGGAGGCCTTACAGACATGGCAGAAGGCAAAGAAGAGCAAGTCACACCTTACGTAGATGGCGGCAGGCAAAGAGAGAGAGCATGTGCAGGGGAGCTTCCCCTTATAAAACCATTTGATCTTATGAGACTTACTCACTATCAAGAGAACAGCACGGGGAGAGACCTACCCCCATGATCCAATTACTCCCCGTCAGGTTCTTTCCACAACATGTGGGAATTCATGATGAAATTTGGGTGTTGACACAGCCAAACCATATTACAGAACTATCACAGTACCTTTTACAGAATGGGCACTCGATAAATACTGGATAGGTAGATTCATTGGCACCCGTCTTCTTACAAGAAGAAAGGCGGGATAATCAATGAGAGGTTTTTCGGTCCTGGTTATGACTTGCATTTGGATGGAAAGTCATCTGCAAACATGTTTTCACCTTCCCAGGGCAGGCTGAACAAAGCTTATCTGAAGTTTGTCAGATAGCTGTGTTCTCCAAAGTATGGGGGAGTTTATTAAAAGGGCAGGTGCCTAAACCACACTCCCAGCCTACTGAACAAGGATCTCTGTCTGTGGGGCCCAGGGAATCTGCATTTTAACAAGTTCCTAGGCACAGTTTAGTTTGGGAACTTACAAAGCCTTTAAAAGGGCAAAGATTTCTTAAAGTGTGATCAGTGGGAATCCCTGAGACTTTTTCAGGGGCTTCATGAGGTCAAAACTGTTTTCATAAAAATACTGAGATGTTTTATGCCTTTCTCCTGCTCATGTGTCATGTGTATATCATGGAGCTTCCAGAGGCTTCCTGTGTATATCATTGAGCCAGACTGAAAGTAGCAGATAAAAGAATCCAGCTGCTTCCCTTAAGCCAAACATGAAAGCCAAGCAGTCACCACTTTTCCTACTATATTTTCTTTTGTTTAGGAAAATATAGTTTTTATTTAAAATTATTATTTATGTTAAAAAGCTATGAGTTGATTATTTTTAAAATAAATTGATAAATTTTTTTTTAGGTTCTGTAGGAATATAAAGGATCCTGAAACCAAAAAAGTTTGACAAGTTGTTTGCTATTGGCCAACAAACTAAATAAATGTATTTAAAAAGTAGGTTTTCTATCTTTATTCAACGAAATGCTATATCAAGTGGTTGATCCCAGGTTCACTTAATTTGTTTTAAATTATGATTTCTATTTTTTTAATTATGATTTCTATTGCTAGGAGGTCTGATATTCTCTATTCTCCAAGAAGGCCAAGGTGTTTTTGCAGTATTGCAGCATAAGCAGGAATCAGGTGCCAAGTATTGCTTTCCTTTAAGAAAAAAAAAAGCATTATATTCTCCAGACTTCTGGCAAATTTGCAGTTACTCAATTTTAAGTTATGTGTTGGGGGGGGGGGGGACAAAATCTGTCTAGATTTTTTAAAAGTACAACCCCAGGGATTTTGTGACCATAGATCTATCTGACTCCCTTATCTCTCTCTCATTCCCAAAGCTTAAACCAGATCCAGCTCAAAGTCATCTCATGATTTTCTTTTTGCTCTTCCCCTCTCCACCATGGGCCCCTGAAACCAAAGACACCTTCTAAGCAAAAGGCACCTTCTAAGCTCCAAGACAACCCTCTGAAATGGGGAAAGGTAGCAGTGTGGTGGTAAAGCTTTAACGAGTAGCTTGGAGGACGTGCAAAGCCAAGCCCTGATTTGCCAGTTTCCATTGTATGAAGAGTACTGTTATGGTTGATTTTAAGATGAAGCTATCAACTCAGCATCACTAAACACAGTATTGGGAAGGGATGCATACAACAGGCTCCGGGGAAGACACGAGAAAAGCTGTCTAAATCCCTTCATTCTTTGACCATAGAATTTACTCTGGATCCTGGCAATGCTGATGGAGATGGCATTATTTCAGGGTAGTCTTTCATATATCAGCAGAGAAGAGAAGGATACAAGGGTAGCCAAATATGTTAGAGGCTGGAGCAAACTCCTTGAGAACATGTGATTCTCATTCTATGAAGAACCTGTATTCATAGCAAGAAAGGAGGCTGAAAAGAAAAACAGACCCCCCACTGAATTTAGAACATGACTCTACCTTATCTGGGGAGGGGAAAGGGCAGGGTGTTGAACCTCAGTGTCTTCATCAGTCTTATCAGAAAAACAGTAGCCAGCATGCTAAGCTAGATATAAATACAAAAAGCAGGTAGCATTCTGCCTGCCTAATACTGTGGTAGTGTCACCTTTCCTTTTTATTGTATTTTTTTTTCTTGTAATGTGTGCTCTTTTGGAAAGAATGAATCCACTAATTCAGGTTCCAAGTACTTTTGTGCAGGTTCATCTCATTTTAACTTTTTTTTCATATTGTGAATTGAATTGAATATTTAGTCACAGGAAATGGCTTTAAGTTCTCTGGGAGGCCAAAGGTAAGAATTTACATGTAATAAATACAAACGAGTCTAATATCAAGGCTAGATTTATTCTAATTAAACTATTGTAAGTCAACTGTTTTTATAGATCTGAAGTAGAAGAGAAAGTACATATTTCTTCCCCAAGGATTTGTTAGTAGAGATTTACATAGCTCCTTTCCACTCTTGAGTTTGAATTTAAAGTAGTCCCAATGCCAAGGGGCTCCTGGATTCACACACAAAATAATTGTTTTAAAAATCTGTTAGACAAAATCCATAGCACAGTAGCTGCAATGCAAATGTCAGAGGTTAGGGGGACCATTAAAATCATTCAAATGCCGCACGTATCTGCCACGTTCTGGAAACCATTGCTAAAAATGGGTATTAAATCTCACCTTAAAGGTCAGGGGCAATTTACCCATCTTTATTAATGAATCAAAATTACCCTGGAAGGAGCTGTCTATTAAATACATGGAGTTGGGACAATCGGTTATACGTCTATGAAAAACATCATTGGCTTCCTCTCTCCCAATATGTAGTGATGCTCATTTCAAGATGGAGAAATGAGAAGCAAACCGTAAAACATGTCTAAAGATAATGTAGGCATAGCTCAGAGATACCAAAGGTTGCTTTCAGACCACCACAGTAAAAGGAATGTCACAATGAAATGATTATCACAATAAAGTGAGTCACATGATTTTATTTTTTTGCTTTTCCAGTACATATAAAAGTTCTGTTTATACTGTATTGTAATCTAGTAAGTGTGCAATAGCATTGTCTAAAAAATGTACAAACCTTAATTAAAAATACATTATTACTAAGAAAACGCTAACAAACATCTGAATCCTTTTGCTGGTGAAGAGTCTTGCCTCCATTGTGATGGCTGCTGATGGGTCCGGGTGGTGGTTGCTAAAGGATAGTGTGCCGGGTGCAGCAGTAGATTTTTAAAGTAAGGCAACAGTGAAGTTTGTAATATTGAACAATTATTTCTTTCACAAACTCTTTCTCTGTAGCATGTGATGCTGTTTGATATCATTTTACCTACTGTAGAACTTCTTCCAAAACTGGAGTCAGTCTTCTCAAAGCCTGCTGCTGCTTTATCAACTAAATGTATGCAATATTCCAAATTCTTTTTTTGTCATTTCAGCTACGTTCATAGCATCTTTACCAGGAGTGGATTTCATCTCAAGAAACGTCTTTCTTTGCTCATCCCTAACAGCAGCTCTTCATCCATTCACTTTTTATGATGAGATTGCAGGGATTCAGGCACATCTTCAGACCGCACTTGTCATCCTAGCTGTCTTACTATTTCCATCACATCTGCAGTTCCTTTTTCCACTGAAGTCTTCAGCCCCTCCGACTCATCCGTGAGGGTTGGAATCAGCTTCTTCCAAACCCCTGTTAATGTTGATATTTTGATCTCTAATCATGAATCACCAATGTTCTTAATGGCATCTAGTATGGTAAATCCTTTCCAGAAGGTTATGAGTTTGCTTTGCCCAAATCCATCAAAGAAATCACTCTGTATGCCAGCTATGGCCTACAAAATGTACTTCTGTGTTTTGTAAGCTACAGTTTTACAAAATGTATTTTGAAAAGCAAAATTACTCCTTTGATCCATGGATTGAAGAGTAGATGTTGTGTTAGCATACATGAAAACAACGTCAGTCTCGCGTATTTCCATCAGAGCTCTTGGGTCACTAGGTGCATTGTCAATGAGTAATAGTTTGAAAGGAACCTTTTTTTTCCTCATCAGTAGATCTCAGCAGGGGCCTTAAAATATTCAGTAAACTATGGTGTTAACAGATGTGCTGTCATCCAGACTTTCTTATTCCATTTATAGAACATGGCAGAGTAAATTTCAGAATGGCAAATGAGCATTTGCTTCAACTTAAAGTTACCAGATATATTACCCCCTAACCGGAGAGTCCACCTATTCTTTGAAGTTTTGAAGCCAGGCATTGACTTCTCTCTAGCTATGAAAGTCCTACACGGCATCTTCTTTCAGCAGAAGGCTGTCTCACCTACAGTGAAAATTTATTGTTCAGTGTAGCCACTTTCATCAATGATCTTAGCCAGATCTGGATATCTTGCTGCACCTTTTGTATCAGCGCTTGCTGCCTTACCTTGCACTATATCATAGAGATTGCTTCTTTCCTTAAACCTAATGAACCAACCTCCACTAGGTTCAGACTTTTCTTCTGCAGATTCTTTACCTCTCTTAGCCATTATAGCATTGCAGAGAGAAGGGGCTTTATTCTGGTTTAGGCTTTAGCTTAAGTGAATGTTGTGACTAGTGTGATCTTTATCCAGACCACTCAGACTTTCTCTACATCAGCAATAAGGCATTTTCACTTTTTTGCCACTCATGTGTTCACTGGGATAGCACATTTAGTTTCTTTCAAGCACTCTTCCTTTGCATTCATAACTTGGCTGACTGTTTGGTATAAAGGGTCTGGCTTTCAGCCTCTCTCAGCTTTTGACATGCCTTCCTCATTAAGCTTAATCAGTCTAGGCTGGGCGATGGCTCACGTCTATAATCCCAGCATTTTGGGAGGCCGAGGTGCATGGATCACTTGAGGTCAGGAATTCAAGACCAGCCTGGCCAACATAGTGAAACCCCATCTGTACTAAAAATATGAAAAATAATTAGCCAGCTGTGGTGGCACGCACCTGTAATCCCAGCAACTTTGGAGGCTGAGGCAGGAGAATTGCTTGAACCTGGGAGGCAAAGGTTGCAGTGATCTGAGATCAGGCCACTGAACTCTGGCCTGAGTGACAGAGTAAGACTCTGTCTCAAATTTAACTAATTAATTAATTTAAAAAATAAAGCTTAATCAGTCTCACTTTTGATTTAAAGTGAGGGCCATGTGTCTCTTCTTTTCACTTGAACATTTAGAGATCATTGTAGGGTTATTCATTGGCCTAATTTAAATATTGTTGTGTCTCAGGGAATAGAAAGGCCCAAAGAGAGGGAGAGAGATAGGGGAATGGCTGCTCAGTGGAGCAATCAGAACACTCGAAACATTTATCAATTAAGTTTCCCATCTTCTGTGGGCATGGCTCATGCCACCCAAAAGCAATTACAATAGTAACACCAAAGATCACTGATCACAGTTCATCAGAAGACATATAATGATGAAAAAGGTTAAAGTATTGCCAGAATTACCAAAATAAGGTACCAAAACAGAAAGTGAGAGTGTGCTGACAGGTATGCTAAAAGCAGGATTGCGGTCTTAGTTTCAATTTGTAAAAAAACGCAATAGCTGAAAAGTACAATAAAGCAAAGCACAATAAAATAACAATGGCCTATCCCTGCATAAGAAAAGCTAAAGATATAATTTTGGACCAGGGAAGGCTAGTAAGCAAAAATAGTAAATAAAAGTGTAAGTCACTAAAACCCCTGTCTGTTTGGGAGACCATAAGGTTATAAGACAAATGACAATGGGACAGAAGAATTTTGCAACCTGTATACCAGACAGCTACTGCCCTTAGTGTAAAAAGAGCTCCTGTAAATCAGCAAGAAAGAGACAAGTAAGAAAGAGGAAAGTTGGCAAAGAAATAAATTCTTCCAGTGCCCTGAGCAAATACATTTTCCCTTCCAGCAAACCTGGACACCTTAGGGGCTTCTAAATGCATTGCATTTCTTCCTCATTCAGAGCTGTGGAGGATGGATTTTCATCAAAGCATATTTTCATCCTATTATTCTCTTGAGCAGCTCACCTCTGTGGGTCTCCATGGTTGATAGGCTAACATGTAACCTCATCATGATATTTGATATTTAATTAAATGAGATAATTTGTATAATGCTGTAGCCCAGTTTTAGGCCATCGTAAGCTCCCAATTAATTCTGTTCTTCACCCCTTATTTATAAAACTGTTGAGGAAATTAGGTGAGATTCTGTATGTAGAAGAAGAAATGTTCCCTCTTAATGATGGGGCTACTCAGTAAACATTGATTCTCTTTCCTAGAAACTCTGACTCATTCAGCATAATCCCTTAGATCTTGACAGATTTTTAAATTCCTAATTAGGGCTCCTCCATCCTGGCTGAATGTTTGAATCACATGTGGAGTTACTGGATGATATCAATGCTCAGGCCCGACCCCGGACAAGTTGAATATGAACTCCGGGCGTGGGGCCCATTATATTTTAAAAAGTTTCACAGGATGGCTGGCTGGGTGTGGTGGCTTACACCTGTAATCCGAGCAATTTGGAAGGCCAAGGAGGACAGATCACTTGAGGCCAGGAATTCAATACCAGCGTGGCCAACATGGTGAAACGCTATCTCTACTAAAATTGCAAAACTTAGCTGGGCACATTGGTGCATGCCTGTAACCCCAGCTACTTGGGAGGCTGAGGCATGAGAATCACTTGAACCCAGGAGGTGAAGGTTACAGTGAGCTGAGATTGTACCACTGTACTCCAGCCTGGGCAACAGAGGGAGACCCCATCTCAATCAATCAATCAATCAATTTCTGCAGGAGATTCTAATGTGCAGCCAGGGGAGATGTCCACCTGAAATGTCCTTTAGAAATCTTGCAGTGGTGCCTTTATCCCTGAAGTGCCTTTTCCATTCCACCTTGCCGTCATCTGCCTCTCCATGTGTTGAGGTTTTAGTTTCAGTTGGAAATAACCTTCTTTCGGAACCCTGCAGCATTTATGTCTGGGCTACACATTTGGTCCTGGAATAGCCTTTTCTTATAATAATACCTACTTGTGAATTATCTTTCCATCTAAAACTATAAGCTCCTGGAGGCTGAGGATCTTATTTTATTAATCATTGCATCTATCTAATATCTGTTTCAGCATTTGACACATAGCGAGTTCTCAAAAACTGTTGAATAAATAAATGAATCTAAGTGAATGAGGATAGACATTTATCTTTACGCAAGCTTAGAGCCAAACACCATTCTCTGTGAGATCTGAAGCCAAGCTCCTGTAGTCTGTGTGTTATCAAACACACGGACAGCGTTATTAACTAACTCAGCCCGTACTTTTCAAAGAGCATGGATTTCTTGTCATTCATGAAGTTGTTAGTTCAGGGGAAGTGTTGGATTTTGGTAAACATCCTCCCTTTCGGCTTCTCCCTTTGGATTTTCAATCCTAACAAAGATACCAGTCGGGAGAAGAATCTGAGTCATCAAAGCAGAGAGTTGGTACTAAACGGCACTTGACTCACTAGCTGTTTGGCTTTGCCAGGTTACCTCTTTTTTGTTTTTAATTTAAGTTGTGGGGTACATGTGCAGATGTTGCAGGATTGTTGCATAGATACACACAGGCCATAGTGGTTTGCTGCCTCCATCCCCCCTGTAACCTACATCAGGCATTTCTCCCAATGTTATCCCCTCCCCAGCCCCCACTGTCCCTCCCCTAGCCCCCTGTCCTGCAACAGACCCCAGGGTGTGATATTCCCTTCCCTGTGCCCATGTGTTCTCATTGTTCAACACCCCAGAGGTAAGCATGAGTGAGAACATGCTTACCTCTTAGACCATAATATCCTTATCTGAAAAATGAGATCTAATAATCCCACGTGTTTCACAGCTAAGAATAAAATGAGACAACTCATTAGAATATACTTACTATAGTGCCAGGTACATAGTGAACACTCAAAAGATGATGGCCTACAGGAAATAAAAATGAGATTAAGATTAAAGAGTATAGGCTACTATGGAAAGAATTGAGCAATTTTCAGTGGAAAGAGAGAGGAAACTAACATTTCCTAACTACCAGCCATGTCTGAGGCTGAGAACTTCTCTGGTCAATTCAGTGCAGAAAAAAATGGCGAAGTATTTAAATATGTTATATAACATGACATAGCATAATATAACATAATACAGTAAATATAAGTATAACAAATATATTTATAATTACTTCGATTACCATAAGTATGATTGGTAAAATGATAGCCATAACATAATTAACATTAATATAATACAAAACACTACAGTATAATACAATATAATGTATATGTTTCTTTTTAAAACCTTTTCAGAATATGTTGAAGAAAACAAAGACTCAAGTTTGAGAGGGAAATGATTATTGTAATAAAGTGAAGAAATTGAACAAGTTCTATTGAGCTGGTTACAGCTGTTTTCGGACTGTATGTTAATTATAAAAGATCTGTCCAGCTTCTGTACGTACACTCCCTGCACAAATGTTAGCTCTGGTTGAGAGACTTTTTCTGCACCCAGTCGTTCTCACGCATGATTTCCTTCTCTTCTGTTTTTTGTTGTATTTTGGAATGACTCCTTAACCTTCAGAAGTACATTTTGTCTGAAGGACCAGAATATCAATGTGATCCTATCTGTAGATTCTTGGCAAGAAAGAAAATGTTCTCATTAATGCAGAAAGTCCTACACAGAAGGAAGAAAAAGTCTCACTGAGAAAAAAGCCATTATATAGTTTTATCTGGGCTCGTTGTTTCCTGAAGAGACCTCATCCTAGTGAGTTTCTCCTTGGTATTTTATTGTTTTTGTCCATTTGAGGTGAAATCTGGAGGAAGTAATAATGAAACACAGTTTTAGGGACACAGATGGCATTTTCATGGATTGGCTGAGCTGACTGCAGTTGATTTGGGGGATGGGGTCTACTTTAGGGCTTCGCTGAGTGCAGGTGGCCACCCGTATCTACAGGTTTAGCATTCATGGATTCAACCAACCAATGGTAGAAAATATTCAGGGGTAAACACAGTAAAAATAACACATAACCACAAAAAATAATACAAATAAAGCAATATAACTACTATTTACATAGCATTTACATTGTATTAGGTATTTTATATAAGTAATCTAGAGATGATTTCAAGTATATGGGGGACATTGGGGGTGGTTCATAGGTTGTATGCAAATGCTATGCCACTCTGTATAAGAGACTTGAGCATCCCAGGATTTTGGTGTTGGTGGGGGAGGGATCTTGAAACAAACACCCTGTGGATAACAAGGGACGACTGTAACTGGATTCTAGAACATATTGTGGGTTTGTTGGCAGTTGTAATAACCAGATTTGTGTTAAAATACATAACTAATTATAGAGAAAAAAATAAACACTACTCATTGTTGCCAGGCATCACAGAGAAGTGGGACAAGGGTGGACCAAAGAAACAGACCAAGGAGCAGGGGACAACTGAAGGGTTCCCGCCCACATCGTGCCCCCTTTTGTCCCAGGTTTCAGAGGAGCAAAGAGCCATTGCCCAGGAAATAATGTCTCAGACATCTTCTCCCTGTCTCAAATGCAAGTCTCTAAATTTGTTCCTTCTGCTTTTCTGCCAAGTCTGAGCAACTTTCCTGCTTCTGCTGTCTCCCCAGTGTTGGAGGCATGAATGGATTCTAGGTGATTAGTTACCCTAACACCTCAAGCAGTTTCACCTCTAGGACGTGGGTGGACTGTCCCTCTTCCCACATTGGCCCCAGGCAGACCTCTCTGCACAATGCCAGTTGCATTCATATTACAGCTGATATTGTGCAATTGACTTTACTCTGACAAATGTTTTTCCATATTTACAGTGAACCCAAAGAGTTCTATCTGCAGGACATCTGCTAGCCCCTATCGTTTCTTTGTGCAGAATTTAAAAGGCGTGCTCCTTCTGGTCAAAGGCAGCTTTGCAGAGGTACAGATTTGAGTGGTAGAAGTTTCCGTTGTCAAATTTAAAAATATATCCTATTCTTGTGAGTGGGCGGAGGCTCATGCCATGTGGAAAGGGAAGCAAGGGCTGAATATTCAATTCCCACTTGCCCCCCCTGGCATGCCCATGCTCCCATGTGTTTTACAATCTGTACTCCATAGATGGTTCCCCCTGAGATTACCCCCTCCTTTTATCTGGAAGATACTGTTCATCTGTTTTAGGGCCACCTACGTGAATGCAACCTGAAGGTACACGTGTGAAAAGGCCATAAATGCTCGAAAAGCCTCCAGGTACTTCATAGGCCATGTTCATTCAGCAAATGTCAGTAGAGCACTCGGGAATCCCAGTGTAGAGAAAGGCCAGGATGGCTGGAGTGACATCAGAGAGATCTGGTAGGACCTGATCACTGGCAGAAACCAGACTGGGGCCAGCTGATGAAACCAGAGAGGCACTCACTTCAGGGGCCAAAACCTTAAGTCAGCAAGTGCAGGGGTCCCCAACCCTGAGCCACGGACCAGTTCTAGTCTATAACCTGTTAGGAACCTGGCTGCCAGCAAGCCGAGCTTCATCTGTATTTACCAGCCACTCCCCCATTGATTGCATTGCCACTTCCTGTTGGATCAGGGGCAGCATTAGATTCTTATATGAGTATGAACCTTATTGTAAACTGTGTGTGTGAGGGATCTAGGCTGTGTGCTCCTTATAAGAATCTAATGCTTGATGATCTGTTACTGTCTCCCATCTCCCCCAGATGGGACCCTCTAGTTGCAGGAAACCAAGCTAAGGGCTCCCACTGATTTTACATTATGATGAGTAATAGAAGTATTTCCTTATATATTATAATAATAGAAATAAAGTGCTTGATAAATTTCATATGCTTGAATTATCCCTGAATCATCCCCCCACCTCCTGGTCCATGGAAAAATTTTCTTGCATGAAACCAGTCCCTGGTACCAAAAAGGTTGGGGACCTCTGATCAGGAGTGATAGCATTGTAATGCAACATTTTTAAAACTCAAAATTAATGCATTAAAAACCCATGAGAAATAAAATGTCAAATAAAGACAAGATCAGAATCAATGCAGAAAATCCATCATGAGCAAAACATCACCATTTTTTAAAAAGAGGGTATCATTACTGATTTTTTTTCTTTTCCTCAGGCTACAGTGTGGCTTATGTTGGCACTGTGATGGATCCTGTCTTTATTTAAAATTTTGAGGTTGTGTCCATCATGACTTTTTTTTTTTTTTTGCAGCAATTGCAATTTTTAAAAATATCACATCAAAATATTATTTATCTTGATGATTGAGTTTTTGGGTGCCTTCTTTCAGATAGTGCAGAAAGCAAGCTTCTCACTCATCTTCTCTACCCCAGCCCCGATAGCTAACTCACTCTTCACACCTGTCTTTGAGTGTTGTGTGAAGCATTTTGTCACACCAGCTTGTTTTAAGTCCCAACAACCTTATGCCATGGTGTCTGTTAATAATGGAAGAGCAAAGAGGTTAAATGACTAGCTCAAGGTCTACATGAGGTAGAGGAGGAGAGAATAAAATTAGGCATAAAGTCGATTTCTTGGATCACGTTTAGAAACAAGGAGACAGAAGGTGGAGGATATGAGAGGCTGATCAAGGTCACAGGAGCAGGTGCAGGACAGAAACAGGGTGGCAGCTCCCTATGCCTCCTGGAAGCCATCCCCCCCCAGCTGAAGAAGTCACACAGAGTCAGCTGTCCATGCAGGAGCTCTCTGCAGTGACATTCACATGGCTGACTTACCAAGAGAAAGCTTGTGTCCTCAAGACTTGTGTTTGAAAGTTAATTGCTTAACCTTTTCCCAAAGAGTCGTCAACAAATATGACACACAGCCACAAAAATTATTTTGCCTTTCATAAAACTCAAGTGGACATGTCTTTATTTCTCAGCACAATGAGCCACTACAGTGCAGTCACTTGAAATGTAGGCTCTGAATGAAAATTAATGCTGTTGATGAAACCAGCAGTCTAAAACATTAAAGGATATTGGACTGAAAAGACAATGGTATTTGCATCCTTTTGAACATTCGCCTGGATTTGCATAATGGAGATGTCACTTGTATTACTGGAGAAAAATCAAGTTACCTGGTCTTACATTAACTGCCTGCTCGCTACAGCTCCCTTAAGGGGTTGGAACACCACCATGCCTTGACCTTTTGAAAGAGAAAAATGTGAAGCTCCTACATTCATCAAGTGAGTCTTCAGTGAAACAGGAGTGAAAAGCTTCATGGGCTGTTGCTTACTCCTGGCCTTCAAGAGCCAAAAAAGACAAATTCCCACTGGAGGCAAAGACCAGGAAGAATTCGCTGTCTGCATATGAATGTGCATGAACTTGGTTGTCAGGAAATGAACAGTACATAACCCAACCTGGGACCCTTTTCGCCTCGACTGCTAGAAATTGTAACACCAACTTTGCGACCCAGTTATATTAATCTCATATATTTTTGGTATCTGTTGACAGCTTCTTTCTAGGTTTCCGTTTAGAGCAGTGTCTGGATCTGTGGATGTACGTCACAGTCATCTTAGGTGCTTTATAAAAATGCAGATGCTCGGGCTCCACTTTAGTGTGGAGCCCAGATACTGATATTTTTTCAACACTCTTAAGGCGATTCTAATGTGCAGCCTGCATTGAGAACTACTGCTTTAAAAGATCTCTGCTGCATTTTATCCTTCTCTTATTTGAGGCTGCTTTAATGGAGTAAACATATAGGATTCAGTGTGATATAAATTTTAATATTAATAATGCCAGGGACATATAAGGGCACATTTACCCCAACGGTAGGAACTCAGAATGGGGACAGTCTAGCTGGGCCATGTATTAGCTGCTTGGGCTTGGATTCGGGATTTAGCCTCTTGGTGTCTCAGTTTTTCTCACCTTTGAAATGGGGATAATAATTTCTGATCATGTGTAAGGATTTATGACAGTGTGTATCATATAGTTAGCATGTAAATAATATATTCTATTTTATGTAAATATTACAACAATTTCTCTTTGTGGGCTGTACTTCATCCAGCTGGGTGAATTTTAACCAAGTGATCTGCCTCTATAGCCCCCACTCAGATTAAGAAACAGATCAGGACATTTCCTTTTATAGCCCCATCCAATCACTAGCTTCTCCCCAGAGGGAACCACTCTCCTGACACTTAACTGTACAGGTTAGATTTGCCTGTTTGGGGGACTTTCTGTTGATGGACCTATACCATGCATACTCTTTTGTATCACCTTCTTTCAGTCACCGTGGTTAGTAAGATTCATGTTGTTGTATCTAGTTTGCTCATTCTCATTTTTGCTACTGTGCAACATTCCACTGCAGGAACTTACCACATTCAATTCCATTTTAATTGTTAATATTTGCAACAATTTCCTAACTGGGGTCTCTTTTCAAACAATTCATTCTTCAGTCCCTGATACGGTTTGACTCTGTGTCCCCACCCAAATCTCACCTTGAATCGTAATAATCCCCACATGTCATGGAAAGGAGCTGGAGGGAGGTAATTGAATCATGGGGGCAGGTTTTTCCCATGCTGTTCTCATGTGGTGAATAAGTCTCACGAGCTTTGACAGTTTCATAAGGGGCATTCTCCTGCACACGCTATCTTGTCTGCAACCATGTAAGACATGCCTTTGCTCCTCCTTCGCCCTCCACCATGACTGTGAGGCCTCCCCCTGCCTTGTGGAACTGTGAGTCCTTTAAGCCTCTTTTTCTTTATAAGGTATACAGACTCTGGAATGTCTTTATTAGCAGTGTGAGAACAGACTAATGCATTCATTTTTACTGAATTACTTCTACACAGTGTGAATGAGATCAGGTTCCTCTTCCTGCATAAGAAAACTAGACCTCTTGGACCTGTTTTTAGGGCTTTCTCATTGGGTTCCAAGGCCCTTGCTGTAGTTGTTGTCCACTGTCCACGTACATGTACTTTCTTTTTCTTTCTGGCCATGCATCTTAACTCAGGGCTGCCTTACATCTTGTTTTTCCCAATGACTGTTCCTTCTGCCTACTGCCTAGAATGTTTTTTTCCCATCTCCACCCAAAGAATACATACACATTTCTCAAGATCTGAAGTTAAATTTGTCTCCCATGAGAAGCCTCCCTCCACTTTGCCTTTGGTAATCCATCCTGTCTTCTGTGCACTCATGCAGCATGTCATGCAAACCTTTGTTGTACCCCCTTATCAAATGGGACTTGATGGTAAAGGCCTATTTCTCTGTGAGACTACACATTGTTCAAAGCAGCAAGCTACCAACCTGATATTCATCTTTACACCCTTCACACTGTTTGCAGTGATTGACTCTTCTCAGTTAATGAATATAAGAGTTAATGGACAAGTGAATAAATCAATCAGAAATCTTTTAGGCTTTGCTACTCTTCCTTGAAGAATAATTCTGGTTAGAAGTCACATAATAGGTATATTCGGGAGGTTCTACTTCTTCGTCTTGCAGGGAGAATTGTCACTTTTCCCATCCAACTTCTCAGCTTATTCTACCCCCTATTTCTACCCCACTCTGCCTCCAGCTTCTAGATACCTGTGGCTTGGCAACCCAGCTGCAAGACCCTCCCTTCTTCCTTCCACCACCTGAGAGGGCAGATATGGGACAAAGTCATCATTGGGCAGCATAGTTAGTAGCAAGATGTTACAGGTCCCAAAATAGCATTTGCATTTTTACATACTACTTTGTTAACCTTATACAAAAATAATACAAGGTAGAATTTTAGTAGATTTATTTCCACAGAGACCAAGAAAGTTTTCCTGGTGGCCCTCATAACTGTTTGATGTAACTAAAAATAAAACTAGCCCTGACTTCTAATAACTCAAAACCAGTGGAGGCTAGAGCAAGGGAAAGGCAGTTAATTCAACTCCTGTTTACTTTGACCTGAATTTATGCCAATTGGGACTTTTGCCTGAATTATTCAGGAAAATGCCCTGAGCTGCCCCTTAATTCATCTTGTACGGTTGGTCCCTCATATATTGAAAAAATGTTTTCTATGATGATTTTCCATATAGCTAATGTCACCTTGACCAGGTCAGAGTTCCTCCAAGTTATTTTTAATATACAAATTTATCACATCACTTTTCATCATTCCTGCTCCCAATGGTTATGAGTTATTGAATTTATCTATATAGCAGAGTTAATTTGTAATGCCCTTGAGGTATCATTTTTCACTGTTGGCCTGTGTTACCACCTTTGTTTACATTTAGTTCAGAAAGCACAATTTTAAGAAGTGTCAGGTTGTAAGAAGACATAAGATCAATGCAGTTAGTTTCTCTTCAAAGTTTAACAACTTGTTATCTGCCAGCCGAAGCATGAACATAAATATGGGTAAAACCCAATTAACATACAGTTGTAATCACAATGGAACTTAGTGATATTTTCTCCTTTGCACAGTGAGACTCTTAGAAGTAGCTTCATTAATATTGTATTTTTAGTGTGAGTTCTGCTTTTGTTCTCATATTGCCTAGTTCTGGGCCTCTCTGTCCTCTGTCCTCTCTCCTGGGGCTAGTTTTCCATGTGAGGCCTTTGGAGGCTGATAGCTTTTTGGTATCTCTGCTGTCCTGCTAGCTGCCAAGAACTCTCCATCACTCCCCCTTGATTGCTTGGGACACATTATTAAGTAAAGCAGCTTTGACCCTCAGTGGCAAAAAGTTTAGAGTCATCTTTTTGTTTTGCAACCTCTATTTTTGTTTTAACAGATCTTTTCAAATCAAGTGGTAGGAGCTATGCCTCTCCCAGATAAGGCCTATCAAACACTCTCACTAAGTTGGTAATTTCTTTTGGATGATAAAAATGATCACAAATATTTGAATTGAAATTGTTGGCACTCTCATTATGAACAGCAAGAATGATCAGGTGGCATTGTATTTTTGTGAATATCCTCAGGGTATGTTCAGAAAATCAGTGTTATAAGAGCTTGAACAGTTATGTTAGTTTAGCTTGATTGTACTTTGTTTCTTTTCTTTTTTTTATACTTGTGTAGCATAATATATTAATAAAAATAAGTAGTTTTTAATGAAACTAATGAATTTGCTTTTAGAAAACAGTATTTTATAATATCTATTGGATAATTATGTCAAATACTTGATACCATGATTTCTGGTATTGGATAAATGACTGAATTTATAATTAAACACATCTTTTGGACTAAAGTTACTAAGTAGATGCTTGAGTCAATTACATAACTGCAGTGGGCATTGCATTAGATTTTATCACAACAATAATTACTATGTAATGTTAGATTCCATTTTGAATTGCTCTTTTTTAAAGGTGGGTTATCAGAAATAGAACATGCATTGAGCTTTTATGAGAGGTTTTTGCACTACTCATATCTGAGAAGGGCCAAATCCTATGGTAAGAGGTCAGGGACCAATCTGGCAGTAAAGGGCCTTAGTGAAATTATTTTTAATAGTAAGCATTAATTGAAGCTTATTACGTTAGAGCCTGAAGAGACACAGACATCTGACCTTCACAAGCCTGCTGGGTCCTTGCTCTAATTTGGGAGATACAGCATGTACAGATAAAGGTACATGAGGCAGCCCTGCCACTGGAAAGAAACGGCACTCAGATTCCCAATTGTTGCTTGCTGTGGTCAGCTGTCATCCAGGAAAGGTCGGTTGTTTTCCATACAAGCCACCTTATAGCAAGACTTTATCTGTGTCAACAGCCTAGAATGTCATTATCTTCATAGAAGAGAGCTTGATTTGGTGTCTATATTCAGAGGTTATTTCTATCTCAGGGATAGAGTTTTACTAATCAAATACATAACAGATATATACATAAACCAGAATGAAAACATATTAATTTATAGTGAGACATTATTGATTGAAGTGGATATTTGTGTTTTCATGTCAACTTATTCATCCTGTTTGGATAAATCTACATGAGAATCAAATTTTAGTCATGAACTGGGTTGGAAAGTTTAAAAACAAAAGGCTTAGGTAATCTTAACAAAGCATTTCTCAGCTACAGTCCTTCCCAACAGAGTGAGAGCTAACAACAAAAATGACAATAACAGCCATCATTTCTAAGGGCTTCACTGTTTACCAGGAATTATACTATGCCCTTAGCATGCATTATCTAGTTTAACCTCCATGATAACTTTTCATATAGGGATTATTAATACCTCCGTGAGCAGGAGGAGAAGATGGAAAAAAATCAGTAACTACCCCAAGTTACATGGCTAGGATATGGCATGAAGGATTCTAAGCCAAAGATTATCTGACTTCTTTTATAAACTTTTTTCTTTTAGATTTTTTCCTTTCTTTTCTCTTTTGCTTTTCTTTCTTTTAAAATTGACATAAAATTGTAGTATTTACTGTGTATGACATGATATTTTAAAGTATCTGTACATTGTGGAATGACTAAATCTAGCTAATGAACATATGCATTACATCACATAGTCACTGTTTTGTGGTAAGAATATTTTACATCCATTCTTTTACTATTTTTAGGAATAAAACATAGTGTTATTATCTGTAGCTGCCATGTTGTACAATAGTTCTTTTGAGCTTGTTTTTACTATCCAACTGAAGAATAATAACATTGGAAGGCAGTATTTCTCCATGTGCATCCCTTAGACAATAGGTATCAAAAGTTCTTGAGTGTGATGTGATGGACTCCTAGGCCCTACCTCAAGCCTACAAAAATAATCCCTCGCAGAGAGAAGGGAACTTTAAACAAGCTCCTCATTTCATTTTGTTGGAGTGAAAAAGTCTAAGAAGCAGTGGGTTAGAGCTTCCTAAGCACTTAAAAACTCCAAGAAGTAAGGACGTGTTATAGAGGTAACAAGTATGGGCTAATTGGATGTCCTTAGAAAACCTTCAAAACAGCAGCAGCGCAGATCACTCTTGATTAACCATTGGACTTGGAAGGGCCTAAGGTTGAGAGGCTCAGACGGCCCCAGCATAAAATCCCTCAGTACGCCTGCTTCACTGAGAATTGCATGAGACTGTTCCAGCTCTGTGATTATCAAATAAGAGCTGTGAAGATTTTCACTCTACACAATGTCATGTCTTTTCCAATAACAGCATTAATAGAGAAGTGTTATCTTTAGGACATCTTCCTTGTTTTATGTATTTTGCAATAAATTTATATAATCTTTACTGTTTCTGAGTATAAAAGTAATACATGCTTGTTGTTTAAAAAATTATAAAACACTATAAAGCATAAGAGTAAAAATAACCAATATTCCTATCACCAAAAATAAAGTCAGTATATCCCCTTTCACACATTTTTAGTATGTACATATGCATGTAATTTTACCAAAATAGAATCATATCCTATACACTGTTTTGCAACCTGTTTTATCCAACCTTAATGGAGATCGTATTTCTCCAAGTTTTGTATATTTTCATTTTTTTAATGGCTGGAGAACATACCACAGTGTGGATGTTCCTCTTTATTATTTCCTTATTTTGGATGTTTGGATTGTTTCAGTTATTAGGCCATGAAAAAAAAAAGAAGATAAACTCCCCAAAACATTATAAGGGAATGTAAGCAAAGACAGCACTACCTTACCTTAAACTTTCTGGCTTACGTCACAAATTGGTGGGCTTGGACTCCTGATGGTTGCAGTGCATACTCTCTTGCAATCATTCTCTCTGGGAACCACCATCTTTCCCCCAGGTCTCCGTCACTCATCTGCTTTTCCATGGCATGTCATTCATCCTCTCTAGAGATCATCTTATTTCACTCGATTGTTCTTTGTTCATTCCACATCAATGTATTGAGTACCTTCTGTGTGTAGGAATTTAAGAAGACCCTAGATTTATTTAGTGTTGGTTAAAGCATCTGTTAACCTGCTCTCATTAAGGATACACTAATGATAAAAACCCAACACCTTGACCAAAGGGCTAACTTGGAAGATGGCAGTCATTGTTACTGCCATCTCAAGTAAAGAGAATTCATGGAGCTTATATTAGTTCGTTATTGCAGCATAACACATTATCCCAACACTTAGTGGCTTAAAACAGTGCATCATGATTAACTCACAGCTTCTTTAGATCAGGAGTCTTGGCATAGCTTAACTCTCCTTGAGGTCTCAGGCTGCACTCATGGTGTTAACCAGGGCTACAGTCATCCCAAGTTCAGATTAGGGCAAGGCTCCTGCAAGCTCACTTTATTTTTATTTTTATTTTTATTTTTTGAGGTGGAGTCTTGCTCTGTCACCAGGCTGGAGTACAGTGGCATAATCTCGGCTCACTGCAACCTCTGCCTCCTGGGTTCAAGCGATTCTTCTGCCTCAGCCTCCCAAGTAGCTGGGATTACAGGTGCATGCCACCACACACAGCTAATTATTGTATTTTTAGTAGAGACAGTGTTTCACCACCTTGGCCAGGATGGTCTCAATCTTCTGACCTCGTGATCCACCTGCCCCGACCTCCCAAAGTGCTTGGATTACAGACATGAGCCATCACGCCTGGCCTCACTTGATTGTTGACCAAACTGAGTTCTTCATAACTTGTCAAACTGAGAGCCTCAGTCTCAGTTTAGTCACAGGAGGGGATATCCCATCACTTTTACCATATTCATTTCATTTAGATGTAAGTCACTAGTTTTAGCCCATACTCAAAGGGAAGATCTCACCTAAGAGTTTGGGTGCCAGGAAGCTGGGATCACCGAAGACCATCTTTGAAATCAGGTATACTCTCATAGAGCTTGCAGATGGCAATAAAACCAGAGCAACTGACCAGAAAAGGTTAACTTTGAAAATGAGATTTTGTAATTTAAACTACTAGAAATTCATAGATCATCACATTTCAACTTACTTTTAAGTTTAGTGACATGAGGAAATAGGTCAAAATATTTACATTTGCTAAATGTGTGCTTAATGTTATGTATATAGAGCTTTGCAGCTCACAACACACACTTCTGTGTCAATATTTTCATTTGATTTTCTTAAACCTAGAAAGGAGAAATGGAAGATGTGATCTCAAATTTAAAGACAAATAAACTGACACCTGACAACTTACCAAATGAGTTGGCTACATCTTGCTCCCAGTTCATGTGCTGGTTCAGCAAACATATACAAACAAATCTTATGTGCTTGGTACCATACCAGGCAGGATTTTGGGACACAGTGTTGGACAACATGAATGTAGCTCCGCCCTCCCAGAACCTAATATCTAGTCAAGATCAGACATTAATCAAGTGAAATCTTATGTAAAGTAAAACTGCAAACTTTAAATATTTTCTAATGGATGGAAAGGCTATAGATCATGATTTCTGTCGTTTATATATGCAGGTTTACATGTTTAAAAATTATCCAACTGCATCCTTAAGATTTGAACATTTTACTGTATATGTGATGTTTTTAGAACATCCTGGAAAGGAAAGCTGCGTAGTGCTAAGGTAGTTCATTGAAGAAGATGTGGCTAAGAGCAAGGAAACAGGGATTTAGATTTTCTCTTCACCAAGTGACGCATGTGTCCTGAAAATGTTAAACTGTGGGCATTTTAAATATTGCACATGTTGAACTGATACATATAACTTAGGATACTTTTTTTTTTTTTTTTTTTGAGACAGAGTCCTAGTCTGTCGCCCAGGTTGGGGTGCAGTGGTGCCATCTTGGCTCACCACAACCCCTGCCTCCCAGGTTCAAGCGATTCTTCTGCCTCAGCCTGCCGAGTAGCTGGGATTACAGCACATGCCACCAAGCCTGGCTAATTTTTGTATTTTTAGTAGAGATAGGGTTTCACCGTGTTAGCCAGGATGGCCTCTATCTCCTGACCTTGTCATCCACCTGCCTTGGCCTCCCAAAATACTGGGATGACAGACATGAGCCCCTGCACCCAGCCTAACTTGGGGTTTTCTTTCAGAACCATTTATTTCCCCAAAACATTTATCCACTCTCCCTCCCTCTCTGTGATTTTCCATTTTCAGCTGTGCCAGGCTGGTTTTACCCAGCACCTTGTTTAATGATGGAGCTCATCATTTCGGAGTTTTTCTTTCCGTGTTGCTGCCACATGGGTCAGGGCTGTGTGGCTGTTATAGAGGAAGAGTCTCTGGGGAGGGAGCAGTGAGAAACTGACAGAGCAAGCAAGGCCAGACCTGAGACAGACTTTCTTCTCGGATGTAAGAGAGGTTTTTCTAGGGGAGCCATCTTTATGGCACTGGGAGGCTTTATGAAGAATTTTTGAAATCTCCAGCTTCAATGTTCATCTATCTTAAGGCTATACCTGGTCTCATGCTGCCTTCTGCCTCTGTAGGGTTGAGAGTTCAGGAAGGAAATAAAATTTGCTAGGGTTAAAATCCCAGCTAGTCCATTCCTTACATTTCTTATGTGAACAATGGAAGTGGTGATAGTCCTTACCTCTTGTTGTTGTGAGTACTTTGTGATATAACACACGGAGAACGCTTAACACAGTTCTTAGTGCAGAGTGAGCATACAAAGTTGACAGCTATTGTCTGCATGACGTCATAGAAAATGTGCCTAACCTAAAGTCAGAAGCCCTAATTTTATGCCCACCTTTTACTTCCCAGATATTCATCCTTTATTGGTTACTTTTAACCTCCTCTTGCTTTACTTTTCTAAATCTGTAAAATGGAATGTCATACTGACATTATAGACAGTTCCATGACAATCAAATCATGGAAAATATGTGGAAGTTCTTGGCACAGAACAGCAGCTCTGTACCTATTAATCGAATCTGATTTGTAACATTACCAGGACCTAACATTTATGTCAAGAAGGCATTTTTCACACTGCACAAATGGGGCTCCTTATAGTCTAGAAAATAAGTATCATGAAAGTCACAACATCAATTTCCTCCCACTTGTTACCCCTTAATTCAGAGCTATTCAACAAAGTCAGTTTTGCAAAATGTTGCAAACATCTGATATTTACCAGGAATTAGGAGAGGAACAGTGGATATGATCATGGTCCCTGCTGTTGTGACTTGTGTAAGTCAACAGGACTACACAGTAAATGCCAGGAGAGGAAAATGTGGGAGAAGAGCAGGGAGGGATGCCAAGCCCCCCCTCAGTAAGAGTGGAAATGTCAGAGCAAGTGGCAAAGTAAGAATGCTGTAGCTTCAAGTGATAGAAATCTCTAACTCAGGTTGATCTAAACTTAAGTGAGAAAAGAAATTTCATCAAACTGGGAGGTCAGAAGAAGGGCAGACTTCCAGGTGCAGTCACTATAGTGGCTCAAATATCTCAAGGCATCAGGTTCTTTTCATGTCTCTGATCTATCATGGCCACTGTCATTTCCAGTCTGACAGGAACTCTTCTTCAGTATCAAAATGGCCCCAGCAATTGCCCACATGATGGCATCAGAGAGAAGAGGAGGCATCTCTTTTGTCTGTCATTTTGGGAGGAGAAGGAAGGAAAAGAGAACTTCCTATGTGCTTTTCAGCATGGGCCGGTATTGGGCCAAGGGAAAGCTTCTCCTTCACCTTCTGAAGGTTCACCCTCTGCTCTCTGAAAAGGAACTAACATCAGGAAGATTAATAGGAGAAAAGGCACACAAATTTATTTAATGCGTATTAGCCTGGAAAATCAAAGGAGGATGATTACCCAGTAACCCAATGAAGTCCATATGCTTTTACAAACTTCTTCATCGGGGGAAGGAGAGATTGAGTCAATGTATCTGTCAGTTTCGGAGGAGTAAATAACTTTTGGGGGGAATGAATGGGCCCAATGCTCAGACAATGGTTAGTACATAATATTTTCTTTGGGAATTGAACGGGGTTAGAGGCAAAGTTTGTCTGGGCTCTAGGTGTGATGTTTAATTTACAGGCTCTTCCTTATGATATGAGTTTTCTTTCTTTCTTTTTTTTTTTAATGTGGCTTCACTCTTGTTGCCCAGGCTGGAGTGCAATGGCAATGATGTGAGTTTTAAACTTCAGGTTAATAAACTTTTGAGGGGGTGGGGATTGAAGGCCATTTCTTCTCTTTTTGATGGGTCTGGTTGCTAGGTAGATAAGGAAACTTCAACGAACAGCCTTAACCTACGCTTTGGGAGAGAAAGGTGATTGAGAGATGAAGAAGTAGGGGGAAGGTCAGAGAAACCTTGAGACTCCCACTTCAGTTCAGCATGTCAAAGAGCCATATTTTGGAGTCTTGTTTTATGATCCCCAGCACCCCAATTAAATCACCTACCCACCCTCAAACTACACCTTGGCAAGGGCATAGGATTCTCATGACAGGCTTAGTGGGGTGTCTTGGGTGCGAGGGGCATTAGGGGTTGGCCTCCACAATGACCAGGAAAGGTTTTCCCTGGGCATATCGGACATTGCCCATATGATAGGGTGAATAGGGCTCTTTGTTGTCTCTAAGTGTTAGAGGTAGAGAGAGAATCATCCCAGGGTGTGCAATGGCATGAAGCATGAAATATCATAATTATTCATGGCGTTCCAAGTCCTTCTATTTGACTAGACTACAGGGGTAGCACAAACTAGTGATAAGAGATTAGGCTGGAGGGTAGGTGAGGGCTGGATTATGAAGACTCTTACAAGCCATGATAGGAAATGTGGGTTTTATCCCACAGAAACTGGGACCCCACTGAAATATTTGAAGCTGGGAAGGACATGAAATTGGATGTGTCAGTTCCATCTTGAACCATCCACTAAATGGAAAGGGATGTGAGGCAAAGTCAGAGTCTCAGGAAACAAGACTGCATTGGTAGTTTTAAAAGGAGTCTGAATGGGCTCAGATAGCTGGTTAAATGGGTGAGTTGGGGAATGAGAAAGAGCTCAAGGTGATTATTCTCTTTTTTTCTGGGGTTTTTGAGGTTCCCTAGAAGTCTATATAAAAGTAATAATACATCTGGGAAAATCAGAATCTGAGATCTGGCTACTCAGATTTGATGTAGTCAATACAGAGTGACTATCAAATAATAGATATTGGTCCTCGATACATGTGGGATATTGGCCAGCTGGATAAATAAATGAGTGATTATTTTTTAGACGGAAAATTAATAGATGCCCATTGGCACAAGTTCTTTACTGAAATGAGGAATAATGATAATATTTGTATTGTACAAGGGAGAGTGTCGATGAGATATCTGCAAGCAAGGCATTCGGCAGATGTCCTGTGGGTTCACAGGCTGAGAGTAAATTCATGTTCATGTCATGTAATAACCTTGGTCAAGCTGCTAATAAGAGTGAATTAGGCTTCAGTAGGAAATTCTCTCTCCCTCCACCTTACCCTCCCCTGTCTCTCGTGTATGTTGTGTGTGTGTAGTGTGTAGTTTAGTAAGTCTTTAAGTATTCTGTCCATAGCCGAACATTCCCACTTTTCATATTTTATAAGGGAGCATTTTATTTAAGCTCCAAGTATGTGTAATTGCACTGAGTCATATACGCATTCCCCCAGACCAGGAAGCTTTGCCACCTAAAATAGAGTGCTCCCAATGTAAGCCTAGGCAAGGATTCCAAGGGGCTGTCCTGTGGGGCCTTTCCTGGTCTGAGGGGGTCCATCCTGGTATAGGAGACCTGTCCTGGTTTGGGAGTTAGTGGGGCTCTCCTGGTCTGAGAGCTGACTCATTTGTAGGCATCCCCCACTTCAGTGTTAAGAGGACTGTTGTTGGTAACTTGATTTTACTTAAGCATGGTTCAATCAGAAGCAGGGGAGTAAGGAAATTCCTTCACCTATTTCCCAACATCTGTTTCTAGGTGTCCAGCTGTGTATAAGAGGGGACTGTTGGCCATAGAAAGCCTCCTGCTTGGGCACTTCTGTCTCATGTCTCTTCACTGGAATGACAATTTTAATCTATCTGTGTAGCCAGTATGTCCTGAGGTTTCCGATCTGATCCCAAAATACGTATATGACAAGGCACTCTTGGAGGGCTTTGTCCTTCCTTGTACAGCAATGTGGTATTGTCATAAGAAAAGTATAGTCCGGGTGTAGTGGTTCACACCTGTAATCCCAGCACTTTGGGAGGCCGAGGTAGGTGGATCATGAGGTCAAGAGATCGAGACCATCCTGGCCAACATGATGAAACCTCATCTCTGCTGAAAAAAAAAAAAAAATACGAAAATTAGTGAGGCATGGTGGCATGCGCCTGTAGTCCCAGCTACTCTGGAGGCTGAGGTAGGAGGATCACTTGAACCCAGCAGGCAGAGGTTGCAGTGAGTGGAGATTGCACCACAGCACTCCAGCCTGTCAACAGAACAAGACTCTGTCTTAAAACAAAACAAAACAAAGTCAAGAAGTTGGAATTATATCTTCCAAGTTTGCATCCCAGTTCTGCCACAGAGCAGCTATGACCTTGATGCAGTGGAATACGGGAGAAACGGCGTGTGACTTGGAGCCAGATGAGAGTTTGCATCTTAGCTCTGCCAATTAATAGCTATGTGATCCTGGGCAAATGACATTCCGTTTTCCTTCATCTGTACAATGGGATTAATACTACTCACCTTATGATCTTGGTGAACAGATAGTATACAGTAAAGCTACCTAGTAGAGGGCCAAACACATAATAGATAATAAATTATAGCTGTTGCAATTTTTTTAAATTGTTCTTTAGGTTCTGGGGTACATGTGCAGGTCATGCAGGATTGTTGCATAGGTACATACATGGCAAGGTGGTTTGCTGCCTCCATCCCCTCATCACCTATATCTGGCATTTCTCCCTGTATTATCCCTCCCTAACCTTCCCACCCCCACTGCCCCTCCTCTAGCACCCCCCAACAGACCCCAGTTTGTGATGCTCCCCTCCCTGTGTCCATGTGTTCTCATTGTTCAACACCCGCCTGTGAGTGAGAACATGTGGTGTTTGGTTTTCTGTTCTTGTGTCAGTTTGCCGAGAATGATGGTTTCCAGATTCATCCCTTTCCCTACAAAGAACGTGAACTCATCCTTCTTTATGGCTGCATAGTGGCACATATACACCATGGAATACTGTGCAGCTGTTGCCATTATTGACCTTCTAGACAGTGTCCCAATCTACAACATAGGAATAATAACAATGCCTCACTTGCATGTTTGATGTGAACACCACAGTGATCACTGTAATCTAGAGCAGGAATTCTCAACCTCATTCTTCACACTATTTACATTTGGAGCTGCCCTGTGCAATACTGAATATTTAGCAATACCCCTGCCCTGCACCCACTAGATGGGTGTAGATGCCTGTAGCATCCTTCAGCCCAAGTTGTAGTAACCAAAAATGTCCACAGACATTGCCAAATACTCCCTGGCTGGGGAAGGTGGGGAGCTAAAGTTGTCACTGGTTGAGAACTACTGTTCCAACGTATTGAAGAAAGTATTTTTAAACAAGGGTAGCTACTTTATCCGTGCTGTGGTTTGGAGGTGGTTTGTTCTGGTACCCAGCAAAGCTTTTGTAGAAATTTGGTCACCAGTGTGGGGGTGTTGGGAGGTGGGCATTAGCATCATGTGTTTGGGTTATAGGGAAGTGGAAGCTAGCAGGAGGTGTTTGGGTTATGGGGGCACATCCCTCACAAACGCTGTTTTGGAGTTGTGAGTGAATTCTTGCTTTTGAGAGCCCAGATTAGGTCTTGTGGGAGTGGATTAACTCCCTTGAAAGTAGGTTGTTATAAAGCAGGGTGCTCCTCAGGTTTCTTTCCCTTGATATGTGCCCACTTCCCCTTTCACTTTCTCTACCCTGTTGTAACAGCTCAAAAGTCTTCCTCAGGAGCCAGTGACATATCCTTGAACTTCTCAGCCTGCAAACCCGAGCTAAAAAAACCTCTCGTCTTTGGAAATTACCCAGTCTCAGGTATTCTTCTGGCAGCACAAAATGAGCTAAGACAATCGGATCTATTTGTAAAGTTGTGGAAAGAAATGCAGAGAGGAAAAAAAAATCATGTTTGTTTCCTGAGCCTCTAGATAGCAATGCATGCATGAGACTGGTGGAACAAATTAAGCCTCTTTCAGCATGAATAAGCTCTTCCAAGTTCAACTCCAGATATAAGCTACAGTTGGGTGGGGCTGTCAATTTTCAGAAAAAAGTTGCGGTAACAAGACAGGGTTTGCAATAACTTCTGCTATAACTCGAGATGTCCTGGGAATGTAAGTGGTGGTGCCTGTTCCCTACACTACTGGCCGAGGAACACCAGCCCTGCCATACTCCTCTTTGGGCGATTGTGGAGATCATTCTAGTTCCCCTGGAAAGCACACATCTGAGGTTCAGCATGGTGTGTCTTATCTCCAGCACAATTATCTTCCCCCTCCTGCTTTTTTTTTTTATCCCTTCTGCTGGGAGGAAAAAGTCAGCTTAAACCTGAGCTCAAGGCAGTGCAACCTCACTTTCTCTTCGCTGATCAAATCTTAAAGCAACAGAAATGGTAAAGAATTCCTCTACTCTGTCACAGAAAGCTAATTGCACTTGTCTGTAGATGTGTGGGTAGTTCTGAAGTAGCTCTGACCTCACATTTTAAGGTAATTTTCCTAATAGAAGCACCACATCCTTCGGGGGCCAGGAATGCTCTATTTAACCATGAATTTCCTCCCTTGAGGTTTCATTATGTTTAGTTACAAAGTGAAATAAACCAACACTCCTTCAGAGTCTGGAGAGGCACAGGGGCATGATTTAGCCACGTTAATAATAGGAATAGAAAAGTATTGTAAAAGATAGCACGCCACCCGTGCCTTTCTTGGGCTGTAAGAGTAAATGAAGAAGAAATTTTTTCCCCAGAAATGTTATTTCTCTGAACAGCATTTTAGTACTGTTATCGCACGATAACCTCAGAGTGGGGGAGTAATTATTTGCCAATAATATGTGTGCTACAGTTAGCTGAATATGGCAGCACTTTCATGCTGAGATCTATGAAGTATAGATTATACGTTTCCATGCCGATTCAAAATATGTATTTTTTTTATGATTGATGAGGACATTGCAGCATGCCACCTTCATAATTTGCATTTTTAAATGGTTCTGTGTGTAAATCATTGGCGTGTATTACCTGAATCAGAAGTCAAATAACTTTCATTGTGAAATCTCTAAAATATGCTTTTCTTAAACATGGTGTGCAGAAATCAGAGATAAATATACCTTAACATATTTTTATGTTTCATTACTATTCAATATATTTTTTGTTTTTCTAACAAAACCTCCAGTTTTATAATACCGTTACCATCAAATTAAAGACTAGCCTTCATCTTTCCAAACATATATATTCTGTGCTTTGCTCAAAGCCAGGAGTAACATGGCTCATTAAGGGGTTTGTTAGCAAGATGCTTGAAAGAAGAAAAATTCTCTCGTTGATTAGAGAAAACATAAATGATGAGGCTAAACTCAGCTTTGAGATGTCCTGGATTTTCCTGGTGAGACTTCAGGGTCTAACAGGGGATTCTAATCTTTTCAGATCTCCTACATGATCTCCTTCAAACCTGAGAATTACATTTAGTCTCCATACAAAGGGAGTAGGAATTTTTCAGTATAAGGCAAATGGCAGCAGAAGCACACTTGAGTTTACAAAGCCAATGACACTATTGCTTTTTTTTTTTTTTTTTTTATACTTTAAGTTCTGGGGCACATGTGCAGAACGTGCAGGTTCGTTACATATGTATACACGTGCCATCCAAGGGAGATGGTGGTTTGCTGCATCCATCTCCCCTGTCATCTACATTAGGTGTTTCTCCTAATGCTATCCCTCCCCTAGCCCCCACCCCCTGCTGTCTCTCCCCTAGCCCCCCACATCCTGACAGGCCCCATTGTGTGATGTTCCCCTTCCTGTGCCTATGTGTTCTCATTTTTCAACACCCACTTATGAGTGAGAACATGCGGTGTTTGGTTTTCTGTTCTTGTGTCACTTTGCTGAACTTTATGAAAACATTAAGGCTGAAGCTGGGTGATTTATGGTGCAAACCCATGGAAAGAACCTTTCCTAAGCCCACATTTTAGCTAGGGCTTTACCTGAGGGAAGGAAGGAAGCCTTTGCCTCTGGAAGACTCCCTTCACCCCCCGTCCCCCATATGTGGGAAGTTCAGAGCTGAGATAAAACCAGGAAGGAGAATCAAGACACTGGAAACGTGCACATGAGGGAGCCTAGGAATCTTTGCAGAAGTTGAAGCTGGAACAGATGTTTACTAAGCTGTTGAAACTTAAGAATGGAATCCATAAATTAGAACGGAGTGGGAGATTTGGGAAGGCCCCAAGGAATCCACAAGAACGTTCAGACAAAGGGAAAGAGGGCACCAGGACACACCGGGATGGCTGCCCAGGGAAATTCCTTCCTTTGTGTCTTAAATCATTCCCTCGGCACCTTGCTGTGCCTCAGTCCTCAGAACCCCTCCTTACTCCGACTTGGTGCTTGTCACTCCGTATCCTAACTCTGTTTTCTATTCTTTTGACTTTCCTGTTTCTTCTGCATGCATGTGGGCCTCATTAGCCTTGAACTTGTGTCTGGTTTGTTTGCAGCGTTACACAGAGTGCTGCCTACCAGTGGGCTGTGAAGTGATTTTTGAATGACTAAGGTTGAGATTGAATTTGGGAGTACTAGGGTCTTTGGGAAAAGATCTATATCAAAGTCAAATTCATACGGTGAGAACACTGTCTTCAGCAGATGTCCTCTGAAGGTCCGACTCAGTCTCCAGAGGCACTCCCCCTCCCCTCCCTTCTTAAAGCTGGCATGTCCTATGGTGTTCCTCAGAGCTCCTGTACTAGGGGTACGAAAGCACTCATGAGGACATAGGCTTCAGCCTTCTGGAAAAGAGGACTTTCCTCTTGCTGTAACTCCCATGGGATTTTTTTTTTAAACTTCGTGGACTTCAGAAGTCCTTCCTGACAAATGGCTGCTTTATTTTTGAGGTAGTGATTTATATCCCTGGCAGAATAATCGTTGGCAAAGGTGCCTCTCCTTCACCATAAAGGAATAGCAAAACATTTATGAAAGGGAAACAGAGCTTCAGATGAGTGGGTACAAAAGTTCCACACCATCTCAATGGTTGAAAGAATATGCATATATAATTAATAATTCCGACATATTTCTTTTATAAGGTCCCTTATGAAAGATAGACTATTTTCCACATTTACTTTGCATTGGAAGTGACAGATGAAATTAATATGCTTCATAAATTGCCATCACAGAGGGTCAATTAACAAGTGAACTAACCTTGTGAAAGTCATTTTGAAAAACTAGTTATGTCTGTAATATTCCCTGTCAAATTAGGTAAAAATGGAAAAATTAGATGCCTGTCAAATAAATAGCAGTCTAAGATATGGAGTAATTGCATTTTTGATAAGGTAAATTAGTTTCTGTGATTGTTGCTTGAGAACAGAAAATGAGTAGTGGAAATACTAAAGATTTTAAAATTGTGTGTGTACATGTGTGCATATATGTGTATATATATGTAGATGTGATAGATGCATATTTGTGTGGATGTACACACATACGTACAGGGAGGCAGAGAGAAGAGCGTTGTGAAGATTCAAATTGGAAGTAAGATGGGTCCACACTCCTTAGCCAAACCATCACCTCCTCCTCCACCAAGGCTGTTCCCTTTCAGGTCCTTCACACGTACCTGGCCAGCTCCCACCTTTCTGCCTTTGCTCACTTGGCTTCCCTTTTAGTTTGCCTGTCTCTTTACTTCAGTCCATCGAAATTAACTCTGGTGTTTGTACAATGGGTTGGGCAGTGTTTGGGTCATGTATGTACCAGTATAGTGTCTGCTGCCCTAGAGCTAAAATTCCCTCCAGGAGAGAACAATGGCCTAGGACTCTGAAGCTGAATCTCTTGCAAAAGACTTGCTTCCGGCTGCAAAAGGACCAAGGAAAGGAACCCTCCTAACAAATCCTACCAAGCCAGTTTGGAGGCTGAAGGAATTATTGTAGCAGTCAGATCTCATGGGTCTTTTCACCCAATCCACCTGACAGGCAGTTCCAGAGAGACCACATAACACACACAAAGTACTCCCATGGAAAGGTTATCCTCTTCCAGGACAGATGAGGCCGTAGCCTCCCCCACTTCCTTCCTCCCTGTTGTGAAAGTTCTGAAGTTTTACTACTCTCCTGCCTCCTCTGACATCTCAGTTCTGTTCTTTAAAACTCTGCAATGTCTATGATGAAATTAGACCCCTGACTGGGTCTCAAGTTTCTACTTGTCATATGAATCAGTAGAGCTTAAAATTCATCTCAAGTGTTGGTTGTCTGTCCCCATTCCTCCATGACCTTCTGTGAGGCTTGGAGCAAGTCACCTTCTTATCAGGATGTGTGCTCCCGGTGTGTGAAAGGAGGCTGCTTTGCAGCAAGGAGATTGTTAAAAAAAAAAAAAAAAAAAAAGTAGAAGTCATTATATTTTTGTGTATACCAGAGCCCAGCTACACTTATGTATGTAGACAAAATACTTTCTCCCCAATCCTCTCTCTTCCTCTGAATTATCTCCTTATACCTTTTCATTGTCAGGGAATTCCCAAAGGCATATGTACTGAATCTGTGTGTGGATCTTGTATGTACACATATATTCACACATGCATATGCGTAGTTTTTTTTGCCCTCTGATTCTCATTTTATAGAGTTTAAAACCGAGTCTCAGTGAGGGGAAGTAAATTATGTGCAGCCACACCGTTGCTAACAGCGTGCATTGTTGTTCTGTAGGTAGCATTGGAGGTTGAACTCCATCAGTCTGACTCAAGATCCATACTCTCTGTGATACCCAGAATTCTCTTTTCTTCAAAGCCAACTTCCTTCCAGCTTGGACAAATTATACACCTCTCCCTAATAAAAGAAGAACCTTGGGAGACAATATACCTCCACTTACCTCCACTTTTTTCTCTATTGGCTGATGGACATGGTCATATTCCAAGATTCTGAACTTCATTGACCTTGACCTTGATCTCCTTCTCTCCCTAGTCTGTCCAGTACAGGCAGATGCAGATGAGCTGGCTCAGTCTGTGTCCACACAGATGTGGACCAGCTCACAGTGATGATCTAGTGTGAGCTGCTCAGGGTTCTGTGATTGAAGGACAGACAAGAACCGCCAACTAATGCAATAAGAGAATCACTGGATGGATACTGGCCGTAGTTTGCAAATCTAAAACCTGACAGCTGGGTCTCAGAAAGGACAGGAAGAAGTTGAGTTCTGAGGACCCCAGCCAGCATACTGTCTCTTAGGCAGAACCAGTGGCATAAGTCCTCTCCACCCACCTTCCATTCATGTCCCCTTTGTTTCTTGGTTTCTGTTGCCAGGAGAGAGCTTCTGACTGGCTTAGTTTGTGTCATAAGGCCCTCCTTTTTGGGAAGGTTTGGAGGAAATAGCACTGTGATTGACAGTCCTGCCAGGTCTATAGGGAATCTGAGAGAGGTTATGGCCAAAGATAAGCAGAATGCTGTTAATCTTAAGTAAGGGACAGGAAAGCTAGGAGGTCAAAATTTATAGACATCTCCCATACCATATAATTAAATAAGATAAAACCACAAAAGCTCAATCACTTATCTCTTGCCTCCAAACTAACTTGTAAATCTGCATGCAAAAGTCAGCAAAAATAAAGGCAGCAGCTTGTGAGTATGGGCAAGGCCAGGAGAATTTGAAATCAGAAAATCTGCACTTAAATCCCACTCCTGGCACCATGTTATGTTACCTTGGTCTTAGATGCAGCATTCCAAAGCCTGCTGTAAAGCGTAGGTTTTTCCAATACTCGTTGCAGGGAGTCAACAGAAGGATCACATGAGATGCAGCTTCTACAAGTGCGTGGGGAATCAGTACTCACTCATCTGAATCTGCTGTAGAAAGGACTGGCATTAGTGTTGCAGATAACAAGTAAGCTCATGCACATGCACATGAGTTTGCAAACTGTTTTAAACACTTGTAAAAATCTCTTCTGAGCCATTTATTTAAGTAGAGCTGGTAACAGTGAATAAATGACAGCCTTTTCTTAAAGGGGAGTCTTTTAATTCTGAGTGACTGGCAGATTTCACAGCAATTGATATTTTGAAAGATGCATTGGTGACTTGAAATTTTCGAGAGCAATTATCTTTGAAATTGTGGATTCTGCAAATGTAGGTACTGATATCCAACTCGATATATGCAGTCTTCTCGATATACCATTCAGTATATCATAGCTGTCTGTCACAAGCATAATACCCCCCAACTTTCAGCTGTTCAGAAATCTAACAACTGCCTTTTCAGTAAGATTACTCTGTACTAATAATTGAATAAAGCAATATAAGATTCATCCAGAGTGCATCTGCCATTTTTAGAGGTTCTCAGCCCAAAGTTGAAGGGCCCCAGGCCATGGCAGATTTTTAAGAGAAATTTTGGCATAGAGTGTTGTATGGGCAGTGCCAATAGATGACTCAAGAACACTTACCATTGTAAAAAAAAAAAAAAAAAGTGAAATCCCTGGTATTACCCATTTAAAATGTGAGCATTCTAGAGGGACAAAACCTATAATGAATTACGATTGCCTAATTTCCCATTATTTTAGTTAATGTTGTTAAACAATAGTGTCTGGAATTGGTTAAGGAAGAACAGTTACTTGAAATATGTGCTGTTTTGAACAAACTGATCCTGTCTTAATGAGCTTTTACAGGGTTTTATGCATGACTTACTACCCATATTACATTGCTAAGGTAAGCTACTTAAAACGGTCGTGCAATGTGATGTTTTTCAGTTCATTTGCCTGTTTCATTAATGATGGAATGTATTTTCCAGCACACAAATCCTATTTATGATCAAGACATTGTTGTTCTGTAGATCAACTTAAACTCTTACACTGTGTAATTTACCTGCTGTCAAATCTCATTTGAAGAGCTGTTGTCTAGCATTGCTCTAATCAAAAATATGCCCCACTGTAATGAGCTATGCATGTTGTGTCTAGTATTATTTATCTTTAATAAACTTTATTCATCCTAACACACTTTGGGAAACTGAAAATCTATAATATTTTCTCTGTTCTTCTTCTTTTTTAACCAACTATCTTCCCAACTAGGTGATGGCTCACAATCACAATCACAAAAAAACGTGATGTTTTTGTTCTTTCAAATGTGTCTTAATGGATAACAGCTAATTAGATAAAGGTTCGGGAGAAATATAAAAATAATTTGGTATTAAAAACAAGACTAATCATTAACAATACAAATAATTTTCTAAACTTAGATGGCTAGGATAATACGTAAAATTAGACTTCTAGGACAGAGCCCCCTGTGTGATTTGAGGAGCCCAGCTCATTTATTAAATATGATCAGTATGTCTCATCATGGAAAGACTGTTTCTTGAGAATGCGTGTCAGTGTGTTCAACTGCCCGGGTTATTGAAGCCATTTCCATTTGCTCAGATCTCACAACTACCTATAAATGGGTAAATAATACCATGGATACTTTTCACTTTCTTCATGACCCTTTTCAACAATCTGTGCCCCATAGATGCCATCTGCCCTTCATTATAGGCAGGAAATCCATGCCTACCTCACTAGGGTGTAGTTGCATATAATTTATGCAAAGGCCAATATTTTGCTTGGAAAAATAGAGGCTCACTAAGTGTCACAGGTGGTGGGTGATTCTTTGCCCTTTCCACTCAATAGGCATATGTCCTTAGTAAGGAGAAGCAACCTGAACATCTGCTGTGGTTTCAGAGTATATCATCAAGCTGAGTATGACTCTAGCATTCCAAGATAAGGCATTTTTTTTCATCTACGCCATGTAAAGCAAGCCCACAACTTCATCTGAGCTTCAGCTGAACGTCAGCCATCTGTTCCACCACTAGAAAAGAAAATGGTGGTGTTGAGCTTAATAAGACATGATTCTGTGCTGTACTTCATAAGCAAGTTTATTGATTTCATGGGTACATGCTGCTGTAGTTTTCTCTTCACATGTTGGCTTTACATTCCAAACTCCACATAAGATGCAACTTTATTCTAAGAGCTTTGGAATGCTGTATGTGAAACAGGTTTTGTGCACAGCTTTTTTCCAACATATTCTTCTTTAGTCAATGGTTCCTGTGGGTTCTTGGGCCTTTGCCTTTCTGTCTTCAGCCTCTTCTCTGAGCAGTGTGATATAGCCTTGAAAAGACGTGGGAGTTGGACAGAAGGGAGTTTGAATCCTGGCTCCACTCTGTGTGACCTTGGGCAAGGTACTTACATTCAACTACAAAACTGGCACTGCTGCTTAGGTTACAAAGGGATAGTGAGGAATAACGTAGTTAAAGAATGCAGAAGGACAGCCAGCGTGATAGTGGCCTGTCTGTGTGCGATGCTTGTCATTGTGATTATCACTCATCCTAAACTCATACGTGGAAGCCCACATAAGGTAAGCATGGCATCTTACCAGTAAACTCCACTGAATCTGAGGAAGGCCCTTAGGCCCTCTGGCAAGGTAACATTCAGAGTGCTGAGAATGCTGCTGCGTGTAGAATTTACTTATAGGAAGGTCAGTTGGTTCCACTAAATTGTGATGTCATATGTAGCTTGTACCAGAGGCAAACAAATGCTAAACAATAGTGCAGAACCTTGGAGTTAACGGTGTGCACATTTAAACCTCTCCTCCAACCCCACTCTGTGTGCACTGTTTCCTGTGAAATCACTGCTTTCTTCCCCTGAATGACTAACTGGTGATAGATGTTGTCTGGTGTAATAGTAATTACGTAGGACCTATAGACACATATTTCATCACCAATTTGTGCTTTGTGAAAGATTTTCTTTAAGGGAAAATGTAATTTCCAAACATGTTGTAAACTCTGGATTAAAAAAAACCTAGGCTCTAAGAAAATTTTTAATTTTTTCTTAGTGTGTTCTCCCTACCATGGGGTTCTTTCTGCATCACCTAGTCATCTGAATCTTGCATAATTTAAACAAGGCTCTTAAGTGACCTTCAGTTTATATCTAAATTATTAGTGTGCTTGTTATGATGAGTGAATGCTCTTTCTGTTCATTTGCTCATTCACCACCAGGATTCTACACCAGGAACTATGCTAGGTTCTAGTGTTATAGAGAGGTTAATACATGGGAGTATATGTTAAAACACACTGTATTAGTTCATTTTCACACTGCTATGAGAAATATCCAAGACTGGGTAATTTATAAAGGAAAGAGGTTTAATCAACTCACAGTTCTACAGGGCTGAGGAGGTCTCAGGAAACTTACAATCATGGTGGAAGGGGGAGCAAACATGTCCTTCGCATGGTGGTGAGAGAGAAAAGGGGAAGAGCCCCTTATAAAACCATCAGATCTCATGAGAACTCACTGACTATCACAAGAACAGCGTGGGGGGGAAACCACTCCCGTTATCTAATCATCTCCCATGAGGTCCCTCCCCCTAACACATGGGGATTACAATTTGGATTTCAATTCAAGATGAGATTTGGATGTGGGACACAGAGCCAGACCATATCACACATAGACACACATACTGAATAACTGCCATCATAATTGACATACTGACCAAGTGGAGGAGGGATCTAGTTGGAGCTGTTTCATATGTCAAGGTCCTGGATTTTCAGCATCATAAACTGGGAGAAAGGAGTAGCAATGCACAAGAGAGTCAGTGCTACTCCTTGAGCTGGAGATCAGCCTGGTGGGGGGATGCTGGCTCCAAAAGAAGAACTGGGGCAAATGTAGGGTAGTTGGATGCAGTTGTAGATGTGCTAGGGAATGTGGCCTGTGGAGCACAATAGTCAGTGCTGCTGAGGAGGTGAGAGGCTAATCCTGCAGGCGAGAGGTGAGATGCATCACAGCCTAGCTCATTACCTGGTGCAATCTATACAGAGTTTAATGTTACAGATATGAGCTACAAGTGCCCCCAACGCACTCACAGGCTCTGTGTGACATTCTGCAATATGTTTAATTTTATTCCACACAGCTGGGATATTATTTGGGTTATTTTTGCTATAAAAGAACTTCAAAATCACACTGGTTTAAAACAACAAATATTTATGCTTCTCATCCATGTGTATTGATCAGCTGAGCTTCATCTGGGGTGAGCTGGGCTCCAGGGTGATTTGGGTTCTGGAAGCTTTCATGGCTTCCTCTTTCTTCTTGAACAAGCAACTACCCATCTATGAGAACAAAGCAGAGGGATTCCTAACCTGGGCAGTGTTGGCCCCTTGGGGTTATTTTGCAATGTCTGCAGACATTTCTGGTTATCACCACTGAAGGGAAGAGGTTGCTGTTAGTATCCAATGGATGAAAACTAGGGTTGCTGTGAAACATCCTACAATGCTCAGAAAAGTCACCCACCATTAATAGTTAGCTGGCCCCAACTGTTAATAGTGCTCAGACTGAGAAATCCAAAAGCCCAAACTTCTGTAAACTTATCTTATCACTCATCCTAAACTCATGTCTGAAAGCCCACATAAGGTAGGCACAGCATCTTACCAGCAAGCTCTACTGAAAGCCTTTGCTGGTGTCACATCTGCTTGAATGTCATACAAACAGAGGCTTTAAATGTGGAGCTTACCGGCAAGCTCCACGACCAAAGCCTATGCTTGTGTTACATCTTCTTGAATTTCATCAACCAAAGCAAATCACAGGGACACATCCAAAGTCATTATGGTTGGGCTTTCCATCCTGCCATGTTTCCTGGAGGCACTTCAAGCTACATGGCAGTGAGAGCCAGTCAAGAGTGGCAAGTAAGAATCCAGCATTTTGGGAGGCTGAGGCAGGTGGATCACCTGAGGTCAGGAGTGCAAGACCATCCTGACCAACATGGAGAAATTCCATCTCTACTAAAAAGACAAAATTAGCCAGGCATGATGGTGTGTGCCTGTAATCCCAGCTACTCGGGAGGCTGAGGCAGGGGAATCCTTGAACTGGGGAGGTGGATGTTGCAGTGAGCCAAGATTGCACCACTGCAATTCAGCCTGAAAAACAGAGCAAGACTCTGTCTCAAAAAAAAAAAAAAAAAAAAAAGAATCTAGTCTGCCACAACAATGCTCCCTACTCCCAAGTGGGGAAACTGAGGATCACCAATACGAGTAATCTGCTCAAAGTCACCCAGCTTGTAAGCAAGAGGGCTGGAACTGCATCCAAGTTTTACTCCAGATCCTTCTCAGGTGGACCACACAGCTTCTGTTTGGCTTTGGGTTACAGAGTTTAGCCAAAGGAGAAATCATGAGGCAGCTGCAGTCAGCCTCAGCTTCCCCTCTATGAAGTAGGGGTAATAATGATACCTATCCTATAGAACAATTAGAAAGACTGAAAACATTGAGTATTTGTAACATAGTGTCTAAAGCATACTGAGCATTTAATAAGCTTAAGCTGCTGCTGATTTTGCCGTTGAGAAAAGACAAGGTTATGTGGGGCTCATTTCCATTAAGGAAGCTCTTACTGTGTTTTCCTGAGTGTTATGTTGTCTGGGGAAATTGGTCTGCCTTCTCTTTCCTTTAAACTTTTAAATCAAATCACTCCATTTTCTTATATCTTTTCAGTGAACTCTAGTATTTGGAGGCTGTCTGGCCTTCGGCTATTAATTAAAAGTCATTTCTACTGTTAAAACTGAATTATCTGTTTTTCTTCCTATAAAAGCAATGAACCAGGGATTCACACAGACTTTAGGCAATCATGATCTTCTAAGGTTTGATTTGAGTGAAAGATCTCATTTGAAATCTGATTCTATCTACTACACATAAGCTGCTGTTTTCATTCTGTTGCTCAAACTTGACCGAGGACATCTAGAAAGCAATCTGTGTGGCACCTTGGTGCCTACTTAGGGGCAGTTCTTGGCCTTAATGTGTCTGCTGTGCAATGTACCTTCCTCCTGTGGCCTGTGGAAATCAAAGGAGGGATTTGCCTGTTGGTTCCAGTATGTTTTTCTGAATCTCAGAAGGTCTGCCAGGAACAAATGGGGAGGCACTGGTACTTGGATAAAAGCAGTTTTCTCTCTTAGAGACCAGTCAATGGTGCTGTCTTTCTTTTGAAGTCACTGCTGGGATTTTATGGGCAGAGTTGATCCAACCCTATGTTGGATGCTAGAAAATCAGAGACAGGGGAAGAGCTGTTCCTACCGCTGGAGAGCTCACAGAAGTAAAAAACAAAAAAGCAATAATAATAATTCAATTGTTCATTAAGAAATCTGTGAAAATTCATATAGTATATATAATATATAACATATACATATATATGCATATATATATATATATATTGCAGTAAAATAGACTTCCAAGTGATGCTTAGACATGGATTGAAGGATAGATAAAAGTTCTTTGGGCAAACATCTTACAAAGTAATATTCTTTTCTTGCTACTTGTTGTCTCTTACGTAACTATGATTAAGATAGATGTTTTTTACTGTGATGGTCATGTTTACCTACCAATGTAATAATTTCTGTTGTCTTTTTAAAATCTTGGCATGTTTGGACATCAAATATTTGACATCTAGGATTCTTTTTGGCATTCCTTCCATTGGCCTTTATTCCTGTTTCACTGCCAGCAAAGGTAGCATGCCTGTTTTTCTGTTTGAGATGCAGATACCTGGACGTCATCAAAGCTGAAGATGGAAAGCAGTTGCAGCTATGTCCAGTGAGCTGGTTTCTTTATCCCAGCCTAAGAAGCCTTTGTTGTTATTTCTAGGCATGTGAAAAACAGGCCGAATTGAATATCAGAGAACGTTAAATCACGACTTTACAATTTACTTATTGGAGAGAAAAATATGAAGTATTGAAATCCTCAATATTTTTCATTTAGAACAAGGAGAATAAGATTTAAATTATGAAACAAAACTAGTGATAAAGGAGTGTAGCAAGTTTCATAAAACATCATGTCATCTCTGCAAAGCTGTGACAGGAACAGGAGAAGAAAAATATTCTGGGTAAGGAAGAAGACAGGTGAAGAGAAAGGAATTGTGAATGGAATTAAGAATGAAAACACGGGGAAAGCTTGAATGGGCTCTAAGTAAATGATCAGGTCATAGCTAAACTTCAGGGGAGATCACTGTTTCCAGTTGTTCACCTGCTCATTGCAAACTGTCCAAGTCCCAATGTAAATGGAACGATTAACAGAGCCCACAGACAGTGGAAGTTAGGCATCATGGAAAAACTAGGCTCTGGGTAATTCTGGTATTATTCTGCAGCACATGACACAGCTGGTCACACCTCAGTTAGACTTTGACTGTCTTGGACTGCCCATTTATTTATTTATGAGACAGGGTCTCGTTCTGTCACTCAGGCTGGAGTGCAGGGTCATGATCATGGCTCACTGCAGCCTCAACCTCCCAGGGTCAAGTGATCCTAGCATTGTAGCCTCACAAGCAGCTAGGACTACAGGTTTGCCCCACCATGCCTGGCTATTTTTTTCTTTTTTTTGCAAAAGCAGGGTCTCATCATGTTGCCCAGGCTCGTGTCAAAATGCTGGCCTCAAGTGATCCTTCCAACTCAGACTCCCAAAGTGCTGGGATTACCGGTGTGAGCCACAATGCCCGGCCTGGATTATCCTTTTCAGACCCAGACCAAGGAACAGGACTTCTTGTCTGAGACCCATCTAGGAAAAGTATAGACTGTGTTGTCACCCAGGCATTGCTAGAAAGTGGTAGGCTAGACACAGGATGAAGCAGTTGCCTGATTTTAAAATAAGACAAATAGATTAAAACAAATGACAGAAATCAGATAATCTTAAAATGTTTGTTACCTATGAGAGTGTTTTCTTTCTTGCCTTAATTAGAGCAAACAAATAAACCACTGTTTCTATAAGAATGCATTTGTTTCCCGATTAAAATATTCTGAAGATAATTTTTTTCATATCGTCAGTGCTGCAAGTCAGAAAAGGAAGAAATCCAGCTGCTTGTGAGATTCTCTTGTCATTAGTTCCGGTTGCTTATTAGAGGGTGTAGACCAAGCACAGGGAATGAGAATAAGCACATATCACAGTCAGCCAAGCACTCAACCACAAAGTGGAGCCCATTCATCTCTGGCTTAGGTTATGAAAGTTGGAAGTTACTGAACAGATTGTAGGGATGTAAGATTTTAGCAACTGCTATGGAATGAATCTGAGAAGAAGAAAAAAATCCCAAGGCCAAAATCTTAGTTTCAATGTGAAGTCTTTGGAAATTGCTAAGTAATGAAAAATATCTAAAGGAAATTGAAACTACGTGATGCTACCAGCTAATGGTTTAAAGAGAACTGAAGGTTAATGAAACATTTCATCAAGTTCATTGATAAAGTATGGAATACAAATAGAAGGAGATTGAAATTAAGGGGGCCTCACCCTACTATTTTGAAAACTGGTTTGTGCTAAGACTGAGCTTGCAGAGACAGGCTTCAATCCCTTGTGAAACAATTGTCCATTATTAATATGCTAATTCAGGTCAGGTGACCTGAAATTAGTGTCTCAAGTTGATTTTTTTACATCACTTCCTTTGCAGAGCTGGACAGAAAGCTTGTGGCAATGTGTACTTTAATGTAATTAATTAGTAGCACAGCAAATTGATCAACTTGCAGGCATGTCACTCACCATTCATTGGCGTTGGAATTATTTAAGTTGCTGCTGACTCTTTCTTAACAACTACACAGTTATTTTTCATGCAAAATGCAATGGCATTAAAGACAATCACCAGGCTGTCATACCTCCTCTTTTTTTTTTCAGGATAATACAGAAATCTCGAATTTTAGTAAACACTTCTGTCTTAAGGTGTTGGCAAACAACTTTTTAAACATTGTGAGGACTACCTCCATGTGAATATCTCGGGGCCAGATTCAGCCCATGAGGCATCCGTAGGTGGGTGCCTGGTTCAGAGCTAGAATAAGTTGGTGAGAAGGATCCGCAGAGGTAGCTGTGCAAGGCCACTGGAGACAGCAGGGACTTTCAACAGGGCTGGTTGCAGACTGGAAGTCACTTAATAAAAATAACTAGCTTAAGGAAAATAAGGGGCTGTTGCCAGATAGCCCAGAGCCCTGGGATAATTGAAGGGGGTCAGGAGCACAAAGAGGAGGGAAACTGAGGCCTCCAGCTACAGACACATTGTGTCGATGAGATTAGAGCCTTTGGTATTGCCAGCCAGTGTCTCCCTGGAACACCACTTGCTACCCTTCAAGAACATGGAAATGATGTGCAGGGTAGAGACTGTACACCCTCAGTGAGGCCATTCCTTTCATGGTTACAGAGCAGCCAGAGAGCATAAATGAATTGCTAGCTTAGGGGATATTACTGAGCTCTTATTTCTCCAAAACTGAAACAAAAAGCTCTAGTGCACTAATTCAATGATAATTCATTTGTTCATCAATTAATGTCTTGCATTTGTTTATTCGACCAACAACTAAATGAGCACCTGGTATACGCTAGACACTGGGGGAGACAGACAAAGCTATTTTTTACACCCAGATAATTGAGGGTCATGGGGGATGCAGCAGTCTATACCTGCAAACAGTGTCCCAGGGGCGGTCACAGAGGTCTCTGCAGTGAGCAGGGGGTGCCCAGAGGAAGGATTAACTCTGGGACTGTCAAGAACCCTGGCAGAAAAGGCAACATCTACACTTCTTTTACTAATGTATTCAGGTGTTAAAGATTCATCCAGTCTGTGACTGTACAAGTCATTATAATGTCAGGACCTTCTCCTAAGTTCTCAGCACCTATAGGTTGAAATTAGTCATTGATATTCACAACAATGATTCCAAGGGCCTCAGGAGCTAGAACTACCTCTTGAATTTTTAGAGAAGGATCACACTTTGTTATTTAGTTGATACTGAGTGTTTATCCTCGAGTTTTAATTCTGAGAAACCTGGCACCCCCATGGAACATACTACTCTACACTGAAAAGTACTTTTATATCCTTGTATTTAATTTGTCCGCACCCTACAGGCAGCCACAGGTTACTCTTGCTATTTTAAAAATGAGAGAATGGAGGTGGTGGTTAGCCCAGGGGCCCAGAATCAACTACAGCTGTGGCAGATTTAGGAGTAGAATGAAGACCTCCCTACCTTTTTTTTTTGAGAGGTAGTTTCACTCTTATTGCCCAGGCTGGAGTACAGTGGTACGATCCCGGCTCACTGCAACCTCTGCCTCCCAAGTTCAAGTGATTCTCCTGCCTCAGCCTCCTGAGTAGCTGGATTACAGGCACCCACCACCATACCCAGCTGATTTTTGTATTTTTAGTAGAGACAGGGTTTTGCCATGTTGGCCAGGCTGGTCTCAAACTCCTGACCTCAGGTTTCCCACCCACCTCAGCCTCCCAAGGTGCTGGAATTATAGGTGTGAGCCACCACGCCTGGCCAAAGACCTCTCTGCCTTTAAACTCTGGTTCAAAAAAGACAAAAATGAACTAGAACATACCATTCTCTACATATCTGAATAAGCAGAAGTTTTGTTCACCATTATTCCATACAAAAAGCGGCCACCATAGTGTAGGCCACCAAACTCTCCTGCACCCCTGCAGTAGATTCTTCACTAGCCCATCTAGTTTCCACTTGTACCTCTTCAAGACATTCTTCCTACCTGTTTCAGAATGATCTTTGAAAATTTAAATCCGAGATAGTTATTCCCTCGCAACCCTCCCTTAACTTCTGATCCCTGACCACTTAGAGGTTTTCTTTGTAACAGCCTTATTAAGATATAATTCACATACCACACCATTCACCCATTTAAAGTGTACAGTTCAGTGGTTTTTAGTATATTCACAGTCATGCATTCATCAGCGCAGTCCATTTTAGAATGTTGTCCTCACCTCAAAAGAAACCCCATCACTCTTGGAAGCAGCACACAATGTCCCTTCTTTCCTGTCTCTAAGCAACCACCAATCTGCTGCTTGTCTCTGTAGATTTGTCTGTTCTGAATATTTTAAATGAAAGGACTCATACAATAGTTGCCCTTTGGTGACTGGCTTCTTTTACTCAGCACAACTTTTTCCACGTTGCCCCATGTTGTAGCACCTGTCAGAACTTCATTCCATTTTATAGCTGAGTAATATTCCACTGTGTGCCTATATCCCATTTTGTTCATTCATTCATGGACAGTTGAGTTGTTTCTACCTTTTGACTATTATGAATAATGCTACTCTAAAATGCTGTGTAAGTGTTTTGTGTGTGGACATAGGTTTTCATTTCTCTTGGGTATTTGTCTAGGAGTGGAACAGCTGGGCCATTTCATATGCTAACTCTATGAACTGTTTGAGGAACTGCCAGGCTATTTTCCAGTTTTAATGCTGTCAAGTCGCCCTTAGGAAAGAGACCAAAAATGCTTAACATGGTTTACAGGGCCCCTCCTGAGACCTGGCCCCACCCACCTCTTCCAGCCCAGCCCACATCAGCTTCCCTACCTCTGTCATTCTACCTGGTCCCCATGGATTTTGTGCAGTTTTTCAAAGATACAGCCATTTGCTAAAGCTCTTTCCCTCCTTTACCCTGTGAACTTCCATCAGACAGACCTCTGAACAGCCTTCACCCACAATCTAAATGGGATCTTCTTATATTCTTCCATGTTTGATAAGTTCTCAAGTGATTCTTATCTAATCTCACTAAACACTGGCTCTAGATGAGTTGAAGAAATCTTAAGACTATTTTTTAAATTATTACTAACCAAGGGTCTACACCAGACTTGAGCTATAATAGGGGCATAATACATATCTGCTGAATGAATAAATAATAATGAGAGTGGGGAGGGAGGGAGAAAAATTAAAGAGATCTCAGGTTGGCGAGTTGGATTTGAAATCTATATGAAGATTGACATTTTTTCCCAAATACTTTACTGCTTCCCCCTTTTGCACTGAGTAATACAGCATATGGGCTAGAAAACATTTTCTGTAAAGGGCCAAATAATAGGTACTTTAGGCTTTGTGAGTCATGCAGAGTCTTTCTGCCGTCCCTCAGTTCTGCTGTTCTAGCACTAAAGCAGCCGTAGATGGTAGATAAATGAATGAATGTAGCTGCATTTTAATCCTTTATTCACAATATCAAGCAGCAGCCTAGATGTGGCCTATGAACTAGAACTCGATGACCTCTATTCTAGAGTATTTTGATACTTGATACCTTCACACTCTGTCTTCTCTCCCCCAGAATCTCATCTCTCCTTCCACCTTTGTTCCCCTAGAAGGTTCTTCTAGGGGAACAAATACCTCATTTATAAATTTTTTCTGACCTGCAAAACAGAATTAAACACTCGCTGTATCATCACTGAATGAGGCACATTCTTATGTGGCTGCATGTCTTCGATTGTGTTAAATTAATTGAATATGGACTCACTTACAGAGTGAAGTCCACAATGTCCCTGCATCACCTCCAGCAACAAACATATGGTATGTCTGGTAAATGTTAAACTGAAAGAGAAAAAAGAGAAGGTGGTGTGAATCAAACAGATTATCCACACAAAACATGTAGGCAAGCAAATGAGTGTAAACTATTTGAACCATTGCGGAAGACATCTTCAAGACCTAGAAGTAGAAATTCCATTTGACCCAGCAATCCCATTACTGGGTATATATCCAAAGGATTATAAATTGTTCTGTTATAAGGACATATGCACATGAATGTTCACTGCAGCACTGTTTACAATAGCAAAGACTTGGAACCAGCCCAAATGCCCATCGATGATAGACTGGACAGGTAAAATGTGGCACATATACAACGTGGAATACTATGCAGCCATAACAGATGATAAGTTTGTGTCCTTTGTAGGGACATGGATGAACTTGGAAACCATCATTCTCAGCAAACTGACACAAGAACAGAAAATCAAACACTGTATGTTCTCACTCATAAGCAGATTTTGAACAGTGAGAACACATGGACACAGGGAGGGGAGCATCACACATTGAGGTCTGTGGGGGGGGAATTAGGGGAGGGACAGCAGGGAATGGGGGAGTTGGGGAGGGATAACATGGGGAGAAATGCCAGATATAGGTGATGGGGAGAAAGGCAGCAAACCACATTGCCATGCATGTACCTATGCAACAGTCCTGCATGTTCTTCACATGTACCCCAAAACCTAAAACACAGTAAAATATATGTAAAAAAAATAGAAGGAAAGAGAAATAAGTCATCTGAATGGAAAGCAATTCCAGAACGCAGTACTGGGGGATAAACCCAGTGTCAGTGTCCAGGCTGTAGGTCTTTTATTCATCTTTCCAGAACATCAGATTACTTACTCTTTTTAACTAAATTTTTTTACTAGGCAACAACCACAAATTATTCTTCCTGGAAATTTCTTAGTAGTATTGTTTCTGCCAACATGCACCATACCCATACTTCTTCTATCCCATCACTAGCTCCTGTATTATCTGGGGCAAATTCTGTGAAGGGGAGCATAAATCATGAGTACCTCCAGGACTGCAGAAACATCATTGTCCTTGCAGTAATAATTCAGTACCATGGATACCACCACATGGTGGTTTTTGGTGTTTTTAAAACTTTGGAAGGAGAATATTCCTGTGAATTCTATGGGAGTACCAATATTTCTTTATGTGTGACCTACAAAAATGGCCGGAATATATGGTTCAACCTAACAAAATTCAGAAGAGAAGAGAGATGTCTCATAAATTATCAATGGGACTTACGCTTTTCATAGCAGTGGCTCACTTGTTGTGCCATTTGCTGCACAACCTAGATGGTAGGTAGAACTGTATTTACACCTTCCCTCTGCATGACCCACAAGCGTACAGAAGGGATGTTATGAGTAAAGGAACAAGTCACTAAGACACTTTAATTCTGGGCTGGCCAGGACACTTAAGAAAGTTGGATGGTGCTGTGCCAGGAGAGTCTAGATGTTCCCTAACAAAGCCAAATGCAGGCTGATTGTAATGTGTACTCTCTGTACTCCTAAGCCCAGAACCTATGCATCAGTCTGCAGTGGCAGCATCTGGCCAAAGAGAGAAAATGGTGCAATCTGTGTTAAGTCCAGAAGAAACTAACAGAATGCATCTCATCAAACCACTGTCGTGTCTAGCTGCTTAAGACCTCTCTTTTCCACAAATGAAAGGAAAGATGTTGAGCTAGGGTTGTAAGAATGGTAGAGGGATTTATGTAAGAAATATGAGTCTATTTCTATGACTTGTATTGTGTCATTTATAAAGGCAGGGACAGATGGGATCACTTTGGAGAGCTAGAATTTGTATTAAGTTCTACTTGCTTTGTTTTCCTTCATTTAAATATGCTTATTAGTAATATGTGTGTCAGAACAAAATCATATGCTATCAGTCACTGCCAAAGAATGAATAATCCCATGTAAAATATTTTTGCACACTTGAGAGTTAGAATAACGTCACTGAGCTTGGTTTCTTTCTTTGAAACAGGCAGACAGGCTTTTGCTCATCTTTAATGCTTTGTCTTTTGGCTGGATTCATTTACCCTCAGGGAATTCTCAAAAGACAAGTGTCATTTCTTTCTTGTCTATTGATCTGTCCTACAGAAAAAAAAGGGACTTCTTTATAAACTCAAAGCCCTCAGCTAATTCATTGTTCATTTTTTACATTTATTGAAAATCTACTATTTGAAAGTTACTTGTTCTATTGTGCTGTGAAAACAAGACAGGCAAATTCCTAGTTGTTGAGAGCTTACATTCTACTAGGCATTACAGACCAAAAAAAAAAAAAGAAAAAAAATTAATGTTCAATAGGCTTGTAGCAATAAGAGCCATGAAAACAACATTGGGATTAAGGATGGGCAATGAGAAGGAATTACTCTTTTTGATTAAGAAGTCAAGGAAGGCTTCTCTTTTGAGGAGAGATGTGAGCGAAATGAGGGAGCAAGTCATGAAAACTATTTGGAAAAGAAAAGAGTCTTAAAGGTGAGGAAACAGCATCTAGAAAGACCCCAAAATAAAAATTAACTTAGCCATCTTGAAAAACACCAAGAAGGAATATGTGGCTGACCTAGAATGATTCTGGGGAGAGTGAAATGATCAAAGTTGTATCCAAGGTTCACATCAGGGTCTTGCAGGCCACAGTGAGAACTTAGAACACCGTTGATGTAAGATGATTGGAAAACAGAAAGCTGAAAGGTCCAATTTACATATTCAAAGATTGTGTGCAAATCTGTATGCTGAGTAGAGTGTGGAGGCAAAAGGAGAAAGAGCAACTCAGAAATAATTTACTAACATGGGTAAGACATGGCGGCCTGGCCGAGAAGGTAACCAGCAGATAGTGAGAGATGGTCAGATTCAGGTTGTAGTTTGGAGATACAGCTGATGGAACCAGCTGATGAAATGCATGTGTATAAGGAGGATTGGGCACCATGTTAGCAGGCTTTAGGCTTCTTTGACTCAGTAATTGGACCAACATTCATCTAACAGCTAATTTTGATTCTTGACTCACAAAGGTAGTATCTTAGTTTTAAATGCTTAAGAGAAAAAAATGTACATGATCAAAGGGGAAAATGGGGCTTCACAATGGCAGGGATGAAAGCAGGTTGCTTCTGATTATTTGTGCTGTTCATTTCCATGAAGGTCTTCTTCACAATAAGCAAGTTTGTCAAACCTATGCCCAGGGGGTCATATTTTCCTAACCAGGGATAGTCTCTACTGGGCCTTAGCACCTTCCATTCGGTAATAAAATGAGGAGCCTTGAGCTTTCCCAAAGCACAAATCTGTGGGCCACTGCATCAGAATTGTGTGGGATGACTTAAATCACAGATTCCAGAGAACCTACTAAATCCTTGTGGTTGGATTTCACAAACCTGCATTCTTGCAGTTTTCAGATGAATCCCATGCAAATTAAAGGGTTTTCTGTTTTGTTTTGTTTTTTGTTTTTGAGAGAGAGTCCAGCTCTGTCACCCAGTGCTGCTATGGACATGGGTATGCAAATATATCTTTAAAATCCTGCTTTCAAATCTTTTAGATGTAAATGGGAGTGCAGTGGTGCAATCTCAGCTTACTGCAACCTCCTCCTGCCAGGTTTGAGTGATTCTCCAACCTTAGCCTCCTAAGTTGCTGGGACTACAGGCACATGCCACCACACCTAGCTAATTTTTTGTGATTTTTTTTTTTTTTTTAGTACAGATGGGGTTTCACCGTGTTAGCCAGGCTGGTCTTGAATTCCTGACCTCAGGTGATCTGCCCACCTCAAACTCCTAAAGTTCTGGAATTACAGGCATCAAATTAAAGGGTTTTGATTGTGATTAAAAATACATATAACATAAAATTGACCATCTTAATCATTTTAGGTATGTAGTTCAGTAGTGTTAAGATTTTCATACTGTTGTGAAACAGATCTCCAGAACCTTTTCATCTTGCTGATCTAAAACTCTGTAGCTCCCCTTTCCCATCCTTCTGTCTCCTTATGAGCCACCATTCTGCTTTCTGCTTCTGTGAATTTGATTACTTTAGAGACCTCATATAAGTGGAATCATACAGTATTTGTCTTTTGGTGACAGGCTTATTTCAGTTAATATAATGTCTTCAAGGTCCATTTGTGTTGTGGCATGTATCCTAATTTTCTCTGTTTTAAAGACTTGAACAGTGTTTCTATTGAATGTGTGTACCACATTTTGATTATCCATTCATCTGTTGGCGGACATTTGGGTCATTTCTACCTTTTAACCATTGTGAATAGCGCTGCTATGGACGTGGCTATGCAAATACATCTTTAAGACCCTGCTTTCAAATCTTTTGGATGTATATCCAGAAATGGGATGCGAATTAAAGATTTAAAAGCATTGCCCTCAAATACAAGAGATTCTTGTAGAAAAGGAATTGTTCTGTATCTTGACTCTGGTGGTGGATATAAGAACCTGCACATGTAATAAAATTACATATAACTAAATACACACACATATATACATGTACACACACACACGCAAGCACGCACACACACAAATACAAGTAAAACTGAGGAAATCTGAATACCAGAATAGTATCAATGCCAATATCCTGCTTGTGATACTGTGCTATAGTTTTGTAAGATGTTACCACTGGGGAAATTAGAAAAAGAGCACATAGTTTCTGTCTGTATTATTTCTTACATCTACATGTGAATAAAAACATCTCATATATGCACGCGTATGTTTATTGGGGCACTGTTTACGATAGCAAAGACTTGGAACCAACCCAAATGCCCATCAATGATAGACTAGATAAAGAAAATGTGGCACATATACATCATGGAATACTGTGCAGCCATAAAAATGGATGAGTTCATGTCCTTTACAGGGACATGGATAAAGCTGAAAACCATCATTATCAGCAAACTGACACAAGAACAGAAAACCAAATACCACATGTTCTCACTTATAAGTGGGTGTTGAACAATGAGAACACATGGAAACAGGGGAGGGGGAATATCACACACTGGGGCCTGTCAGGGGGTAGGGGACGAGGGGAGGGATAGTAGGGTGTGGGGGTTAGGGGGAGGGATAGCATTAGGAAAAATACCTAATGTAGATGATGGAGATGGATGCAGGAAACCACCATGGCACATGTATACCTGTGTAACAAACCAGCACATTCTGCACATTTATCCCAGAACTTAAAGTGTAATAATAACAAAAAAAGATCTCAAAACAAAAAGATTGCCCTTGAGGTTAGAGTGTGCCACTGCAAAAAGGGACCTGGTTGTGCCACTGAAAGAGGGGGATCCATCTGGAAGGGCAAAGAATTCTTTGCGTTGTTCCAAAGGAGAAACTGGAACAGGGATTGAAGCTAACCTAAAGTACTAAGTGAACTCTGGGTCCCCAAAAGTATGGCAGCCCTAACCCCAGACAGTAGGACCAATATAGCACTGATGGGGAAATGGCATGTGATGGGAGCCAGAAAAACAGAGGCCAGTTCAATGCTGAACCCTTAGAGTGTGGGCCTTGAGCTGGCACTGTCTACCTTCCTCAGATTGCACTGGTCCTGGAAATGGGGTGGAGAGGGTTCCATGACCTCAGCCCAATCCACTTCTTGTATGAAGTTTGGAACAGAGGACTCGGCGCCATGCGCCCTGTGCTTCCTCATAATACTAATTGATCTTCAGATTTCTGCAGGCAGCATCAGCAACATGTGAAAGACTATTCTTAGATGCTTGAGACTAAACCCTTATCAGGAACATAACACTTTGGGATGTTTTTCTGTCTTATGCAAAATTTAAGCATACTGGTGGCTACTATTTATTTAGTGTTTGCTATGTGGCAGGTGTTTTGATGAATGTCTTACAAATAGGTATTTTCTTTGAGATGGTTCCTGTTCTTCCATCTTAAAGTTAAGGAAATTGGGATTCTGAAAAGGTAACTGAGTACCTTAAACAGTCACAGAGCTGATAAGGGATTGGAATTGGGACTTAAAGTCCAGTCTTCCCGAATCTAAAACCCACACTTAGAATCTCAGCTGTTTTCTGCTTCTCAGAATTTATGAGTGAGATTAAAAGTGAAGCTTCAGGGAAGAAGCAGAAATGGTAACAGCGATGGTTCCGAAAATGAAGCGGAGGAGACCAAGTTCTGTCAGGTGCATTGAGACTCCTTTTTTATCCCAAAACTAGAGAACCGTAAAGGCTAGAAAAGCTGGCTACACTCTGTATAATTCTATAATACTGATGATGTCCTGTGTACCTAATGTTTGTTTCTTTCTCATTAATCATCAGTTTTGAGAGGTTGCATCTCTCTTAGAGATCATCATCTCTTAGAGTTTAACAGCCACCCATAGCTCCTCATTTGTAATAAACTGTAGTCAATTTGTAGTCACTGCCTGAACAAGCTACAGTGTTAAAATGAACTTTATTGATTTCTTTTTTAACTTTGAAATTAACATATGCCTAGAAAAATCTAGAAAGTATAGCAAATCAAAGAAAAATCACTTCAATAAAACCAATGTTAATATTTTAGCATAATCTTAATAGTGTAATGCCTTTCTTTTTCAAAGATTACATTATATATACGCTATTTTTAGTCAGAATTTGTACTTGATAACATGAATACCATTAATGTATTTTTACATTCTCCAAAGTGTGTCTGCAATGCAGTATTCTACTTTTTGCAGATACCATTGTTTTCTTCATCAATCTCCTATTAGAACATTGTGTTGATTGTAGCTTTTTCTATTTTTAAGCAATATTGCAATGAGTATACATGCCACTACACACACACACACACACACACACACACACACACACACACACATGCACACATATCAGGCTAAATTTCTACACGTGAAATTTTCAAAGTTTGTGATGGGTGTTAACAAATTGCATTTCAGAAAGATGTTTTAATATGATTGATAATATATGAGAATTCATTTCCTCTTAAGTTTGTCAAACACTATGAACTTTTTCTAATTATTGTAACAATTCTATAAGCAGAAATACATCTCATTTTAATTTTAGGATTTTTGTTTTGCTTTTTTGTTTTCTTCTTTTGCTAATTGCTGTACTTCCCCAGTTGATTTTAGCCAACTCTTTATATACTAAAGGCAATAAGCCTCTATTGTACATGATGCAAATATTTTTTAGTTTTCTGTTTATTTCATATAATATTTTAGTTGTTGTAAAAGTTGCTTTTAAGTAGCTTAATCTGTCAATAATTCACACAATAAATTAGGCCTGTAATGCTGGCTTAGAAAGACCTTCCCCACTCTGTTACATAAATATTCAATGACTTTTTTCCTCCTAATACGTTAATCCATCTGGAGTTCATTAGACTATACTTTACATTTTTATGTATCATCTCTAATTTTTGAAGAACATCATGTTTGATAAAACACATTTTGATACTTATTTAACAAAATGACTTTAAATCTGTAAACTTCAAAAAAAAGTATTGCATTTATTTCTATTCATCTGAATTTCACATTGGGAAAGGGAAAAGGACACGTGAAAATAAAATCCCCACCAATTTTTCTCCTGTGGTTTTGTTTTCTAAAGTATTACATTTCTCATCTTTACACAGAAATCCCCTTAACCCTTATACATATCCTTAATGGATCTGGCATAATTCCATCATCCATGAGTTATATAAATTCTACTTGAACCAATTAAAATTTTCAGCCTGTGTCACCTCTTGAGGCAGAGGATATTCACTAGGTCTTTACTCAAGCTGCTTACATAAAATCATTTTGAATATCTGCATAGATTTCTTCCACATAATTAAAGTTACTTCAAAAGTTAAATAGAAAAATGTCCTGAAAGTCTGGTACAGTTGTGAGCATGCATACACATAAGAAAAAAACATGTTTTCATTATGTTTGATGAAAAAAAATTTAAAGAAAGATTTCAAATTGACAAAGGAAATACTGTAGCTCTAAGCAGAGCAAACTTTTCAAGGAACATTTGATAATAGTATCAAGATCTTTAATTAATAACCTAACAGGTAGGAAACTTTTATCACCCTTTTGATCGTTTTTAGAAGGAGATATAAACACCACATCCAGTCCATCGAGGGGGGGGATTACGCACAGTGCTGTATAAATGAAGGTGGAGGAATGTCACAAAGGGCTTAAAATATCTTTTCCCTGGGAACTCTCCAGGCGTTGGTCCATAATGACACTTAACTTGAGTAAGTGAAATAAAGCTAAGAAAAATGACTTGAAATACAGGTTATTGGTGTCAAAGAGAAATCTGGATTACAGTAATAGAACAGCAATTTCTTTTATATATATATATATATATATATATATATATATTTGCATTTTAGGTTTGGGGGTACATGTGAAGAACATGCAAGATTGTTGCATAGGTACACACATGGCAGTGTGATTTGCTGCCTTCCTCCCCATCACCTATATCTGGCATTTCTCCCCATGCTATCCCTCCCCAACTCCCCACCCCCCACTGTCCCTCCCCTTTTTCCCCCCCGACAGACCCCACTGTGTGATGCTCCCCTCCCTGTGTCCATGTGTTCACATTGTTCAACACCCGCCTATGAGTGAGAACATGTGGTGTTTGATTTTCTGTTCTTGTGTCAGTTTGCTGAGAATGATGGTTTCTAGGTTCATTCATGTCCCTACAAAGGACACGAACTCATCGTTTTTGATGGCTGCATAATATTCCATGGTGTATATGTGCCACATTTTCCCTGTCCAGTCTATCATCGATGGGCATTTGGGTTGGTTCCAGGTCTTTGCTATTGTAAACTGTGCTGCAATGAACATTTGTGTGCATGTGTCCTTATAGTAGAATGATTTACAGTCCTTTGGATATACACCCAGTAATGGGATTGCTGGATCAAATGGAATTTCTATTTCTAGGTCCTTGAGGAATTGCCACACTGTCTTCCACAATGGTTGAACTAATTTACACTCCCACCAACAGTGTAAAAGCGTTCCTATTTCTCCGCATCCTCTCCAGCATCTGTTGTCTCCAGATTTTTTAATGATCACCATTCTAACTGTCGTGAGATGGTATCTCAATGTAGTTTTGATTTGCATTTCTCTAATGACCAGTGATGATGAGCATTTTTTCATATGTTTGTTGGCTTCATGTATGACTTCTTTTGTAAAGTGTCTGTTCATATCCTTCGCCCACTTTTGAATGGGCTTGTTTGTTTTTTCCTTGTAAATCTGTTTCAGTTCTTTGTAGATTCTGGATATCAGCCCTTTGTCAGATGGGTAGACTGCAAAAATTTTTTCCCATTCTGTTGGTTGCCGATTCACTCTAATGACTGTTTCTTTTGCTGTGCAGAAGCGGTGGAGTTTGATTAGGTCCCATTTGTCTATTTTGGCTTTTGTTGCCAATGCTTTTGGTGTTTTGGTCATGAAGTCCTTGCCTATGCCTATGTCCTGAATGGTTTTGACTAGATTTTCTTCTAGGGTTTTTATGGTGGTAGGTCTTATGTTTAAGTCTTTAATCCATCTGGAGTTAATTTTAGTGTAAGGTGTCAGGAAGGGGTCCAGTTTCTGTTTTCTGCATATGACTAGCCAGTTTTCCCAACACCATTTATTAAACAGGGACTCATTTCCACAGTTTGTTTTTGTCAGGTTTGTCAAAGATCGGATGGTTGTAGATGTGTTGTGTTGCATCGGAGGCCTCTGTTCTGTTCCATTGGTCTATATCTCTGTTTTGGTACCAGTACCATGCTGTTTTGAATACTGTAGCTTTGTAGTATAGTTTGAAGTCCAGTAGTGCGATGCCTCCAGCTTTGTTCTTTTTGCTTAGAATTGACTTGGCTATGCGGGCTCTCTTTTAGTTCCATATGAAGTTTAGGGTGGTTTTTTCCAGTTCTGCGAAGAAGGTCGTTGGTAGCTTGATAGGGATAGCGTTGAATCTGTAAATTACTTTGGGCAGTATGGCCATTTTCACAATATTGATTCTTCCTAGCCATGAACATGGAATGTTTCTCCATCTGTTTGTGTCCTCTCTTATTTCATTGAGCAGTGGTTTGTAGTTCTCCTTGAAGAGGTCCTTTACGTTCCTTGTTAGTTGTATTCCTAGGTATTTTATTCTCTTTGTAGCAATTGTGAATGGCAGTTGGTTCTTGATTTGGCTCTCTGTCAGTCTGTTATTGGTGTATAGGAATGCTTGTGATTTTTGCACATTGATTTTGTATCCTGAAGTTGCTTATCAGTTTCAGGAGATTCTGGGCTGAGATGATGGGGTCTTCTAGATATACAATCATGTCGTCTGCAAATAGAGACAATTTGACTTCCTCCTTTCCTAATTGAATACCCTTTATTTCTTTTTCTTGCCTGATTGCTAGAACTTCCAGTACTATATTGAATAGGAGTGGTGAGAGAGGACATCCTTGTCTAGTGCCAGATTTCAAAGGGAATGCTTCTGGTTTTTGCCCATTCAGTATGATATTGGCTGTTGGTTTGTTGTAAATAGCTTTTATCATTTTGAGATATGTTCCATCAATACCTAGTTTATTGAGGGTTTTTAGCATAAAGGGCTGTTGAATTTTGTCAAATGCCTTCTCTGCATCAATTGAGATAATCATGTGGTTTTTGTCTTTGGTTCTGTTTATGTGGTGGATTATGTTTATAGATTTGCGTATGTTGAACCAGCCTTGCATCCCCGGGATGAAGCCTACTTGATGATGGTGGATAAGCTTTTTGATGTGCTGTTGCAATCGGTTTGCCAGTATTTTATTGAAGATTTTTGCATCTATGTTCATCATGGATATTGGCCTGAAGTTTTCTTTTCTTGCTGAGTCTCTGCCAGGTTTTGGTATCAGGATGATGTTGGTCTCATAAAATGATTTAGGAAGGATTCTCTCTGTTTGGATTGTTTGGAATAGTTTCAGAAGGAATGGTACCAGCTTCTCTTTGTATGTCTGGTAGAATTCGGCTGTGAACCCATCTGGACCTGGGCCTTTTTTGGGTGGTAGGCTCTTAATTGCTGCCTCAACTTCAGACCTTGTTATTGGTCTATTCAGGGTTTTGACTTCTTCCTGGTTTAGGCTTGGGAGGATGCAAGTGTCCAGGAATTTATCCATTTCTTCCAGGTTTACTAGTTTATGTGCATAGAGTTGTTTGTAATAATCTCTGATAATGGTTTGAATTTCTGTGGAATCTGTGGTGATATCCCCTTTATCGTTTTTTTATTGCATCTATTTGATTATTTTCTCTTTTCTTTTTACTAATCTGGCTAGTGGTCTATTTTGTTGACCTTTTGAAAAACCAGCTCCTGGTTTTATTGATTTTTTGAAGGGTTTTTCGTGTCTCTATCTCCTTCAGTTCTGCTCTGATCTTATTTATTTCTTGTCTTCTACTAGCTTTTGAGTTTTTTTGATCTTGCTCCTCTTGCTCTTTCAATTTTGATGATAGGGTGTCAATTTTAGATCTCTCCTTCCTTCTCATGTGGGCATTTATTGCATATATTTTCCTCTAGAGACTGCTTTAAATGTGTCCCAGAGATTCTGGTATGTTTTGTCTTCGTTCTCGTTGGTTTCAAAGAACATCTTTATTTCTGCCTTCATTTCATTGTTTATCCAGTCAACATTCAAGAGCCAGTTGTTCAGTTTCCATGAAGCTGTGCTGTTCTGAGTTAGTTTCTGAATTCGGAGTTCTAACTTGATTGCACTGTGGTCTGAGAGACTGTTTGTTATGATTTCTGTTCTTTTGCATTTGCTGAGGCGTGATTTACTTCCAATTATGTGGTCAATTTTAGAGTAGGTGCGATGTGGTGCTGAGAAGAATGTATATTCTGTGGATTTGGGGTGGAGAGTTCTGTAAATGTCTATTAGGTTTGCTTGATCCCGGTCTGAGTTCAAGTGCTGGATATCCTTGTTAATTTTCTGTCTTGTTGATCTGTCTAACATTGACAAAGGGGTGTTCAAGTCTCCCACTATTATTGTGTGGGAGTCAGTCTCTTTGTAAGTCATGAAGAACTTGCCTTATGTATCTGGCTGCTCCTGTATTGGGTGCGTATATATTTAGGATCGTTAGCTCTTCTTGTTGCATTGATCCTTTTACCATTACGTAATGTCCTTCTTTGTGTCTTTTGATCTTTGTTGATTTAAAGTCTATTTTATCAGAGATGAGAATTGCACCTCCTGCTTTTTTTTGCTCTCCATTTGCTTGGTAAATCTTCCTCCATCCCTTTATTTTGAGCCTTTGTGTATCTCTGCATGGGAGATGGGTTTCCTGGATACAGCACACCGATGGGTTTTGGCTTTTTATCCAGTTTGCCAGTCTATGTCTTTTGATTGGGAGATTTAGCCCATTTACATTTAGGGTTAATATTGTTATGTGTGAATTTGATCCTGCCATTTTGATGCTAGCTGGCTGTTTTGCCCATTAGTTGATGCAGTTTCTTCATTGTGTTGCTGCTCTTTGCCATTTGGTATGTTTTTGGAGTGGCTGGTACTGGTTGTTCCTTTCTATGTTTAGTGCCTCTTTCAGGAGCTCTTGTAAAGCAGGCCTGGTGGTGATGAAGTCTCTGAGTACTTGCTTGTTCGCAAAGGATTTTATTTTTCCTTCACTTATGAAGCTTAGTTTGGCTGGATATGAAATTCTGGGTTGAAAGTTCTTTTCTTTAAGGATGTTGAATATTAGTCCCCACTCTCTTCTGGCCTGTAGGGTTTCTGCTGAGAGATCTGCTGTGAGTCTGATGGGCTTCCCTTTGTGGGTAACCCGACCTTTCTCTCTGGCTGCCCTTAGCATTTTTTCCTTCATTTCAACCCTGGTGAATCTGACGATTATGTGCCTTGGGGTTGCTCTTCTTGAGGAATATCTTTGTGGTGTTCTCTGTATTTCCTGGACTTGAATATTGGCCTGCCTTCCTAGGTTGGGGAAGTTCTCCTGGATAATATCCTGAAGAGTATTTTCCAGCTTGGATTCATTCTCTCCATCACATTCAGGTACACCTATCAAACGTAGATTAGGTCTTTTCACATAGTCCCATATTTCCTGGAGACTTTGTTCATTCATTTTTACCCTTTTTTCTCTACTCTTTCCTTCTCGTTTTATTTCATTGAGTTGATCTTCGACCTCTGATATCCTTTCTTCTGCTTGGTCAATTCGGCTGTTGAAACTTGTGTATGCTTCGCGAAGTTCTTGTGTTGTGTTTTTCAGCTCCATCAATTCACTTACATTCCTCTCTAAGTTGGTTATTCTCATTAGCATTTCGTCAAATCTTTTTTCAAGGTTCTTAGTTTCTTTGCATTGGGTTAGAACATGTTCTTTTAGCTCACAGAAGTTTCTTATTACCCACCTTCTGAAGCCCGATTCTGTCATTTCTTCACACTCATTGTCCATCCAGCCTTGTTCCCTTGCTGGTGAGGAGTTGTGATCCCTTGTAGGAGGAGAGGCATTCTGGTTTCGGGTGTTTTCCTCCTTTTTGCGCTGGTTTCTTCCCATCTTTGTGGATTTATCTATGTGTGGTCTTTGTAGTTGGTGATTTTCAGATGGGGTCTCTCAGTGGACGTCCAGTTTGTTGATGATGAAGTTATTTCTTTCTGTTTCTTAGTTTTCCTTCTAACAGTCTGGCCCCTCTGCTGTAGGACTGCTGAGATCCACTCCCGGCCCTGCTTGCCAGGGGGGATCACCTGCAGCAGCTGCAGGACAGTAAGGGTTGCTGCCAGTTTCTTCTTCTGCTATCTTTGTCCCAGAAGAATACCCACCAGATGTCAGTCTGAGCTCTCCTTTATGAGGTGTCTCTTTGGATATACGTGGGTCAGGGAGCTGCTTGAGGAAACAGAGTGTCCTTTATAGGAGCTCAAGTGCTGAGCTGTGAGCTCCGTTGTTCATTCAGAGTTGCTGGGCAGGAACGTTTCAGTCTGCTGCAGCAGAACTCATCAACTCCTTTTTCCCCCAGGTGCTCTGTCCCGGGGAATTAGGGCTTTATGAGTTTCCCTTGTGCTGCTGCCTTTTTCTCAGGGCTGCCTTGCCCAGTGATGAGGCAGCCTAGTCACTGCCTGCAGAGGCTTTGCAGAGCTGCTGTGGGCTCTGCCCAGCTGCCATGTGAACTTCCCTGCAGTCCTGTTTATACCGGTGTAGTTAGAACTGCCTCGGCAATGGTGGGCTGCCTCTGCAATGGCAAACTACCTCCGTAGTGGCAGACTGCCTCAGTAATGGCGGATGCCCCTCCCCCACAGAGCTGGACCATCTTGGGTTCAGCTGTGCTTGCTGTGAAACTCTTGATCCAGAGCGTTTCTGATTGCTGTTTTTTTTTTTGTGGGGGGTGGGACCAGCCGAGCCTGATCACCTGGCTCCCTGCCTCAGAGTCTCCCCAGTTGATCCTGCCGCCTATTGAAAAGGCGTCGGGATCTGTGTGATTTCCCCTGCGGCAACCCACTGCGCCGGCTGAAACCGCGGGCGCTGAGATTCATGGCCTTTTTTTGCCTGGGAAATCTCCTGGCCTGGCTGCCTGTTTTAGTCCCCTTTTTAAATCAGATGAATGGACAGCTCTGCCTTCCCGGAGCTCCAATTGCCAGCTAAAACGGCACCCGGTCCCACGTATTTTGTATGGGGAACCTCTGCGCCGGGGGAGCCACCCAAAACCGCAGCGGCCGGCGAAAACAGCCGCGCGGGCAAAACAGCCTCAGCGGCCAAACCAACCACGCTGGCGACCCATGGGGCTCCTCCCCCTGGGAATCTCCTGGTCTGTGGGCAGTAAAAGTCCTCTGGGAATGCAGTGTCCACTCACCCTCCGCGCTTTCACTGGGAGCTGCAATCCTCAGCTGCTCCTAATCGGCCATCTTGGATCCGAGCCCCAGAACAGCAATTTCAAAGGGGTGATGGCTGACAGATAGGAATTGAATCTAGGATACTACATCCACATTTGCAAATTTCTAAATAGAAATCTTTTGGGAGTAAATGATTTCCCTCCAGAGCGGGAGTGGTCCTGTGGGGCTGATTGGGCACCTCTCTCAGATTGCCCAGCCCTCCCCCTGTCCTTCTGGGAGGCTACCAAGGTGCTGCTCATTGGACTGCCTTTGAAATCTTGACCTGTGGCATGGCCCTGGCCGGTGGTGATGTTGACAGGAGGATGGCGTGCCAAGGTCACCGTACTCTCCCTAAGGTCTAACAAACCTTTGTTTAGTTTTTCTACATGGTGGGCATTTGTGTGTACATATGCTCATTTATCTTTTTATTTCTGTAACAGTAAAACTGAGTGGTATGCTAAACACTGTATGTTGCAGTGGTGCGAACTAAAACCTGGAAAGCTGAAGTTTCTTAGTAAGAGAGGATGACCACATGACCCAGTTTGCCCAGGACAGTTTTGGTTTGCACCTGTTGTCTTGGCTTCATTGTTAATGGTACCTACTTTTATTCTAAGAAGATTCCAGTTTGGACAATAAATTATATGGCCACTGTATTAATGTCCTGTGACTGCTGTAATAAATTACTACACTGTGACTCAGAACAATACAAATCTTATCTTGCAGTTCGGTAAGCTTAGAATCCAACATGCGTCGGGGCTAAAATCAAGGTGTCCGAAGGGCTGCCTTCACTCCTGGAAGCTCTAGGGGAAAATACATTTCCTTGCCTTTTCTAGCTTCTAAAGGCCACCCACATTCCTGGCCCCATGGTACCTTTCTCCATCCTCAAAGCCAGCAACAGCTGGTCAAGTCCTTCTCATAACCCATCACTCTGACTTTCGCTTCTTTTCTCTTAAGGACTCGTGATGACATCAGGCCGAGACAGATGCCAGATAATTCAGGGTAGTGTCTCTCTCTTCTCTGTCTCTCTCTCTCTCCCTCTCCTCTCTCTTCTCTCTTTCTCTCCTCTATCTTCTCTCTCTCCTCTCTCCTCTCTCTCTCTCTGTCTCCTCTCTCTCTCTCTTCTCTCTCTCTCTCTCTCTCTGAAACAGGGTCTCCCTGTGTTACCTACACTGGAGTGCAGTGCTGCAATCATAGCTCACTGCAGCTTCAACCTTCTGAGCTCATGTGATCCTCCTACCTCAGCCTCCTGAGTAGCTGTGACTACAGGCATGCACCACAACTCCCAGCTAGTTTAAAAAAAATTCTGTAGGCATGGCAGTCTCCCCATGTTGCTCAGGCTGGTCTCAGACTCCTCAGTTCAGTCAGTCTGCCCCTTGGCCTCCCAAAGTGCTGGCATTACAGGCATGAGCCACCACACCTGGCCTAATCTCTGTTTTAAAGAAAGCTGATCAGCAACCTTAATTCTGCTGGCAATCTTAATTTGGGAGGTGGAGAGAATATGAGAATTATAGACAGAAACTTAATGAAAATAGTTATCAATATGTATTTGTTTAAAGCACTAAATTATAGAAAGGATATCTAGAAAGAGCACTGTTACCCACACATCATGATGATCTAATTGGACCATGAGTATATTCTCATCTAAGTCTGCATACCAGCTCTGTACCAGAACTGCCCATAATAAATAAATTATAAATGAAATAATATATAATTGTATTGAATTATATAATGAACTATATATTGAATTATATAATAAATTCTATATTGAATTGAATGAAATATTGAATTATAAATGAAATATTTCATTTCTATATTGAATTATAAATGAAATAATAAATAAATAAATGAACATACCCAAAGGGATGCACCGATGAATAACAAAATGTGCTACAAGGTTTTTTGGGTGCTACAAGGTTTTTTAATTAAATATATAAAGACTCGGGTGTAAAAAGCAAGGGCAATGTAAGTGTCGCATTAATAAAATGAGTTAAGATTATTTTTATCGTTTTCTTTTTATCGCAACAAACACTGTATCCATGGTGGAAAATACCACTTAAAATATCTTCCAACAATGCCTAACCTTTAGAGATCATCTGTTAAAAATAAACAATACAGCATACTGATGCAAAAATCTTTGCTGACTTATTTCCATGGAATCTCTGCAGATTTTTTTTTTTTAAGCTTTGAACATCTCTGAGGTTCTTGAGACATACTTTCAAACTGCCTTCCAGGAAGATCGTATCAAGTTGAGATTCTGCTAGAATGATCCCTGTGTTCATGTCCCTGCACCCTTGCAATCATCTGCTCTCATCTTTTCTCCATCTGGGGGCAAATGCTGGCATGTTATTTTTCATGTACATTTCAAGGCTTTGAGTCAAACACACACGGATCCTTTGTCTGAACTTACAGTCATGCTTAGCTGGAGAGATGCCAGTGTTAAGCCTTGTACATCCCTGCTTGCATGCAGTGAGCTTCCAAAGATCATTTTACATTTCTAGTATCACAGCTCTATTCTATTACAAGATATTTGGGGTCAGGCATGGTGGCTCACGCCTGTAATCCCAGCAATTTGGGAGGCCAAGGTGGGTGGATCACCTGAGGTCAGGAGTTTGAGACCAGCCTGGGCAACATAGTAAAACCCCGTCTCTGCTAAAAATACAAAAATTTGCTGGGGGTGGTGGTACATGCCTGTAACCCCAGCTACTCGGAAGGCCGAGATAGGAGAATCGCTTGAAACTGGGAGGCAGAGGTTGCAGTGAGCCAAGATTGCACTACTGCACTCCAGCCTGGGTGACACAGTGAGACTCCACATATTTGGAATGAAAGGAGTGAGATTCCTTTTTGCTTGTGAGTTATAAACTGGTTCCTTAGAAGTTTCTGAAGAGGTATTCCAGAGATAATGGCAGTGGCGGCATCTATGCCGAAAAACATTTTAGTGCCCCAGGGAGGTAACTTGGAGGGAAGATAATCATTCAGGTAGGAGATACCTATCTGCAAAATAGAAACTGAGTCATATCATGTGAGAGATGCAGCTACTATATGTTCTTTATTTTGTGTGATTTGAAACTTACAACTGAAAATTCCATGCACACACGATCCACTGATCAGATGTGGAACTCTGTCATCTCAAAAAACCTCTGCATGTGTGTGTTTTGCCTTATTTGCATATTTTGCCCAAAGAAGAATCATCGGAGTTGAAGAGGTCATCAAAGTGTTTTCCAAATCATTTCTCTTCAGAATTGCTCACAAGTCCACGGACGATGCGTGTCATGCTTTGTTTCTGATTCCATTGATCTAGATTTTGCATGTGTTGCTTGAGTCATCTCATGTTACAAAAATGTTGGCTTTTAAGAGCCAGCTTCTGCATTTTGGCCTTCTCCCAGAAAACCTTGTAGCATGTTTTGTTTTTCATCAGTACATCCTTTTGGGTAAGACCTCAGTGTCAGATTTTGTCGGACTAAATTGTGTCTTTCATGGCTGAAGATGAGAGGATGAGTCAAACGAAGGGCAAGGTGTTAATAGTTCGCTGTGAAGCTGGAGACCAGAGTGTGTGCACATGCTTTGTACTTTGGTTCATTATGTTCTTGCATTTTTTAAGAGATTCTTTTTCAAAGCATTTTATGTACAGCCAGTTCCCATTATTATAGCGAATTAATTGGCTTGAAGAGTCACTGTTTTGCATATTATGACTTGATGGTTCACATTCCTAGTGATACCTCTCCACCCAATCCCCAACAGTATGGAAACAGAATAGAGGAACCCAGGTGCTGAGATGCCAGGAAGGGTGGCCAACAGGACCCTAAACTCAAGGCTAAAACTGCTTCCAACTTAGCTTGCCTTCTGGCTCCCGTGGTTTTTCCTCACCTCCTCTTCCCTTTCAGGAGTCGAGCCCCTTTTCTCCTCCCATCCGCAGGACTCGGAAGATTAGGGCTAACAACCATCTACCATGCCCATCTACCATGCCCACTTGAAGTAGAGCAAATGTTCAGGCAGTATCTTAGTATCTCCACTTGTAGATAAAGTATTTTTGCTTTAAACAAATTAGAGGTGATTTGCATCCTCTGCCTCCCTTGCCATACTATTCACTGTTGTCACTTGAGAATTAAATTTATAAGAACACTTTTTTTTTCTTTTCAGAAAGTCTGTAGCATTCCGGAAGGAACTATGTTGTAGCTGGGCCGATACTGTAATATTTCCAAACTTTTAGTTTGTGGAAGGATGCTACAAAGTTGTTGGAAATAGATGCTCGGTGCCACAAAAAAAAAAAAAAAAAAAAAAAAAAAAAAAAAAAAATCAGCACTGAGACAAAGGATCTTCCAGCAATGCTATTTTTACTTCCTGGACTGCTGGAAGGGTACCCTCACTAGCCATCATGCCACGAGAGTACAATGAACAAAGGAAAGCACATAAATTTATCCCTATGCATTTGGGGTCGTCCTTGCTGCTGTGTCTGATCTCCGTTGGCTGGAGCCAGACCTTACAATTTAAACTAAAACCCATTTGGCTAACAACTTAAAACTTTTCTAAACAGGTAAAAGCAATGGAGAGCTGGGACATGCCTGTGAGCACATCTAGCACAGATATCTTTGTTAAAGTACAAGGACATAGAATGTACCACATGCTTGTAAGCACGGCATGTCTAACAGCTATAATAGTATAGGGCTTAACAAAGTTATTAGCACACTTATTTTTTAACAAGAAAAGAAACTTTAACAAGAAAAGGAATCTTTCTACTTCCCACAATAACATACAGAGGCTTATTCTGTGGTTTAATGTGTTTCATGTGTATTAAATAAAATATATAAGAGACTCATTAAGCTCCTCAATTCACGGATGATTTTGCCACAGATGAGGCAAGAGTAAAAAATAGCAATCAATGTAAAGCAAAGCTACTAAGTAAATAGCTTAGTAAAGAGAATAAAACAAACAAAAATAATGTAAGGAGTCAATGCAAAAACATTCAACAAGTGTGAGCATAGTGAGGGGAACGTGAATGTTACAGTCAGACCTATGTTTTAATTAGCCTGTTGATAAACCAGCCTTGGCACCATGGACCAGTTATTTAAATTTCTGTGCTGCAATGGGTATTTCTTCACATTATTTTTAGCCAAATGAGGTAATGCAAAAAAGGCCAGACCTGTACTGAACACCAAATAAATATTAGTCCCCTTCTTATTTAAAAAAAAAACAAACAAACAAGTAATCAGTTTAATGTACTTCAATGTTGTTTACCACTGGAATTCTTGTTCATCAATTAAGACTACAGAGTCCACCAGCCTACAGTCCATGGAGTCAGACCAACTGTCAGTTCTAATATGCCAGGGACAGAGAGAAAGGACAGGTGGTCAGAGCTCAGGCCAAAACTTTGGATTCCAGTCTCTTAAAGAGGTATTGCCTCTACCAAAGAGGGCTTTCTGCAATCAATATCATATCAGATGCCTGTTTTACACCAGGCATCGGGTCAGGGTTCAGAGTTTGCTAATGAGCTCCTGTCCTCATGGGGCCAGATGGAGAGCTGGACATAAATCGAATCGTCACACCAAAAGGTAATGTTTAACGTGTGCTCTGAATGAAGACACCCCCTAAACAGACTTTGTGGGAGCAACAGGCTGTTTATTCACCTGGGTGCAAGTGGGCTGGGTCCAAAAACAGAGTCAGCACAGGGAAGTGGGGTTAGTGTTTGTTTTATAGATTTGGTGTAGGCAGTGGAAAGTTATAGAAGTTAAAGTTTAGCAAGCTGGGAGGGGTCATAGGATCTGTAGTCACGTGGTTGACCAAGGTCTGTTACAAAGTCCAGTAGGCTTACCAGTTGAGGCAGGAATGAGGAACAATGGAAGAATGTCTCAAGTTAATTAGGCACCTCAGGGATTGATCATTCTTCCCCTTTTCATGGTCTTCCAGTTACTTTGGATTTTCTAATTCTGGGAGGCCATCCAGAAGTGTATGTGCAGGTCATGGGGGTTGCCATGACTCAACTTAGGGTATGGCCTATGGTACATCCAGTTCAAAGAACCTTGCAGGCAATAACATATGGGAAGTGTTACAAAGTAAGGGTACTGATGCCATGGGAGTGTAAGCCAAGGACACCCTAGCTGATCTGGAGGAGTAAGAAAGGATCTTCTTGATATTTCGGCCGAGATGTGAAGGATGAATAGGGGCAGCAAGGAGGTGTAGGTAGGAAACTCATGCTTGGTAGGAGGGTTGTATGTAAAAACAGCTATGGGAAAGAGTGTGATGAGTTGGAAGAACTGAAAAAAGATGACGAGTTTACCTGGATAATAAGGAACAAGAGGGATTCCTTCTAACATGAAATGATTTTGAGGAAGCGAGCTAGAGCCACATTATAGAAAGACTTGTCAAAGCAAAGGCATTTGCTATTTTTCCTAAGAGTGATAAGAAACCATGGAAAGGTGTCTAATATAGGGTGACATAAAGAAATAAAAATTGACGAAGACACCATGGAAGCCCTATAGAAAGGTATCCAATATAGAATTCAATCCAAGAATCTAAGGTATCCAGTATAGAAAGGTATCCAATATAGGGTGACATACATAAATAAAAATTGACAGAGACACCCTGGAAGCCCTATAGAAAACAGACCCTGGCAGGCAATCTTGACTGGGTAGGAATACCTACAAGGTGGCTTGCCCAGTGGCCCTGGTGAGAAGTGACAGAAGCTCATCTCTAGGAGTGATGAGGGGGGATGGAGAAAGAGGGGGCATTCAGGAAGTGAAACAATTCATGTGGGCAGGATGTGTTGATGGAATGGCTGGGGATAGAAGAGGTTTCATCTGAGGGAGAGAATGACTTCTGAGTTTCTTCCTTGATCCCTGGGGGGAGGGGCCATCCCCTGGACAACATTTGGAGCAAAATGATAAACACACAACTGTACTTATCATACTTTCTGGTTGCTCAAAAATTCTTGCCTCCAATCATGTCAATAATATTTTAATTAAGTTATTATAACTGTAAAATAGTCTTGCCTTCTCTAGGAAAGGATGCAGCTGACCACATAAAAACTGGGGAGTAATATTTGGGTTCAAACTCAGCACCAGCTTTGTATCAGACACTTTTGTGTGTTATTTTATTAATATGCACCAAGATCCTGTGAACTCGCCATGGTAGGCTCTCTTTTCTTTTTATTTATTTATTTTATTATACTTTATGTTCTGGGATACATTTGCAGAATGTGCAGGTTTGTTACATAGGTATACATGTGCCATGGTGTCAACCCATCGTCTACATTAGGTATTTCTCCTAATGCTGTCCCCTCCCCCTAGGCCCCTACTCGGGCCCTGGTGTGTGATGTTCCCCTCCCCTGTGGCGATTCCTCAAGGATCTAGAACCAGAAATACCATTTGACCCAGCAATCCCATTACTGGGTATATATCCAAAGGATTATAAATCATTCTACTATAAAGACACATGCACACATATGTTTATTGCAGCACTGTTCACAATAGTAAAGAGTTGGAACCAACCCAAATGCCCATCAATAATAGACTGGCTAAAGAAAATGCAGCACATATACACCATGGAATACTATGCAGCCATAAAAAGGAATGAGTTCATACCCTTTGCAGGGACATGGATGAAGCTGGAAACCATCATTCTCAGCAGATTAACAAAGGAACAGAAAACCAAACACCACATGTTCTGACTCATAAATGGGAGTTGAGCCAAGGTAGGCTCTTATCAATAACACAAAAAACAAGATACAGAGAAGTACATTCCTTGCTCGGAGCGAATCTGGTGTGCCAGGAGGATTTAATATCACGCCTCCTGAATGCAGGTCGAGTGCTCTTTCCACAGCTCCTTAAAACCCTCCACTCAGTCTTTTGCAAATGTCCCCCCAACTCCAGTGACCCTCCCCCTTCACCATTCCCACCAGTGCTGGTAGCATCTGGATCTCCCTTTCATCATCAGCTAAGCTTTCCAAAGTGTGGGCAGGAAACCACCAGCACCAGAATCTCTCCAATTGCTGGTTTAAACATAAATGTCTAAAGAATCTAAATTTTTACCCAGTTCCCTGGATGATGCTTAGGCTCCCTAAATGATAAAGCTGAATGAGTGACCCCCCCTCGGGATTTTTCATCTCAATGGAGGAGAATAACTCTGTTGGGGTCCAATAATCACACCAAGGCTAAGGCAATGCAGAGCCCTCAATACTCATCAGCATTCTCTGTGAGCTTTCCCATCTCTGGGACCTCTCCATTTTACTGTGTTTTCTGCAGTGTTTCACTTTCCAATTAGTAAACAATTCCCTTCTACCTTTTTTGCATTTGACAGCGTCTCAAAAATGTGATCAGAAAAAAATATGATTTTTAAGCATTAAGCATGCACAGTTGAAGATGAGGAGATTGGAAAAAATTGATGTTTGTGGGAAATGTATGTGCATGTGTATACTTGTGCATGTGTGTACGTGCTATGTCTGCAGTATGTGGATATATGTCTGCCTGCATCTCTGTGTGTGTGTGTGTCTGTGTGTGTGTGTGTGTGTGTGTGTGTGTGTGTGTATGTGTGCGCACTTGTCCAGATAGACCTACAGACAACATCTGTCTTCCTGGCCTGTGTACTTGGGGGTGATGAATGAGTTCAACAGCCACACAGTGAAATTCCTAGCAGGTGGCAAGATTCAGTCTCCTGTTTGGAGCTTATTTATTTTCCTATAGCTGAACTTGGGAATACAGTTCCCAGATTCTACAAGACCCTTGGATTTCCATCTCCAACCCCTGTGTCTCAGCACAGCATCACTCAAACAGAATTCCCCAGAAACAGTGTTAAAATGGATGGGTTTCCTGTGTAGGTTCTAAGCAGGACTGAGGAGCCTGCACTTCTAACCAGCTCCTGGGGGATGCCGGTGCTGCTGGCTTGAAGACTGACCTTTGAATAGCAAGGTACTAGAACACACAGCACAGATATTGGTCAGATGTATAATTGTGTGGAGTTCAGGCTACCTACTATGGAATTAGTTATTAAATCCTGCAATGTTGGACAACTGTTTCTAGCTGTAACTTATTGAATGCCCCTCTAGTCTGGCTCCACAGTGGACATTTTTTTTTATATCACACCTTATTATTCGCAAGCAGGTCAACCATTGAATCTAAGAATAGAAATTATGTCTGAAAGGGTGGTCTTGAAATAGGCACTGAGGGGCTGGATGGTTTCCATTTCCTTTCAGCAAGTATTTCATCACCTTCTGCATTGGCTACCTATTTGTTTTTCTCACAGTAGGTTTCTACCAAGTGGCATCTCACTTCCAACATAAAGAACAAATATCAGAATGCCTCCCTTTGAATGCATTTGAGCTTGTTTTGTTTTTAGAGCCCAAACACAGCCACTCGAATCTATCATGTAATTCAAAGGAAACAAGCATTGTTCCAGTCTTTTCAAACCAAGGATTTGTGTGCCTTGGGTATTTCAATTAGGAAGAAAGAAGGCAGGCAAGAACATCATTGAACATTTATTCTCTGATACTGGAGGACGTGCTGGAATTTAAGAGCCTGACTTCAGAAAGTTTGGCATTTGCTAACTGTGGGTCTGACCTTCATAAGAGAACAGTGATGAAAACTCACGGGAATGTCAGGTTTTGTTACAGTATGTGAGTAGGTGGATAAGGCTGTATTTACTAACAGCTTCCTCATGCATATGCATGTGCTTAATTTTCATCCACATCATTAATAAGATTATTTTAAAACTAGGCAAACCTCTCCATAAAACGCATATATTTCCTATTATTTATTTTATTCTGTCTACTATGATTTCCTCTGTTGGGGACAAGCATGATATACTTCTTTCTCATTTCCGCCTTACCAGGGACTCATAGAAACAAAATGTCTTCATTCTTCACTTGGTTTAGATTGCTCTATGCTAAGAATCTTGCATGGGCGTAAGCCTTAACCTACTTCATTTGGAGTTGAGTGGAGCCCTAATTTTTTGACTTGATCTTATACCATTCCCCACTGTCAAATTAGTTCCAACCTCATTCCTGCCTCAGAGTCTTTGCATTGCTATTCCTGCTGTCTAGAAATCATTTTCCATGTATTTTTGTATGACTATCTCTTTCAACTTTCTTGTCATTTAAGTGTCAGCTGAAATATTCCCTCAGCAGTAAGGTTCTTCCCCACCATTTATCTCAAATAGGTGCCTCCTGCCCCTCCCACCCCCCAACACACAATCACTCACTCACTCTTTCTCAGTCATATTCTAGCCCAGTACTGTGTCTCTGCAGTGATGGAGACGTTCTGCATCCGTGTTGTCTAATATGGTAGCTACCACCCACATATAGCTATTGAGCACTCAGAATATTCCTAGTTTGGCTGGAGTACTGAGTTTTTTTATTTTAATAAATGTAAATTGCAATAGCCACATGTGGCTATCAGCTACAGTATTGGATAAGGAAGCTTTCATATTCAAACCTGTCTCATATCCTTCACAGCGCTCATCTGTGACTGAAATTATCTTGTTCATATCTTTTTCTCTAGTTTATTATCTGTCTCTCCATGCTGGGGTGTCTTTTCTGCTAACCGCTGGATACTCAATGTTCGGCATGATGGCTGACATGTAGTGGGTCCTCAAATAATCTGTATTAAATTATCATTAAGAAAATGCCACTTAGGCCGGGTGCGGTGGCTCACGCCTGTAATCCCAGCACTTTGGGAGACCAAGGCAGGCAGATCACGAGGTCAAGAGATCCAGACCATCCTGGCCAACATGGTGAAACCTGTCTCTACTAAAAATACAAAAATTAGCTGGGCGTGGTGTCGTGCGCCTGTAGTCCCAGCTATTCAGGAGGCTGACGCAGGAGAATCACTTGAAATCCAGGAGGTGGAGGTTGCAGTGAGCTGAGATCGTGCCACTGCACTCCAGGCTGGCACCTGGTGACAGAGCGAGAGTTTGTCTCAAAAAAAAAAAAAAAGAAAGAAAGAAAATGCCACTTAACAGCACTTTGCTGTTTTTAGAGACCACTCCAAACTCTTGGCTTCTGTTGATATTATTGTCCTCTGAAAAGTATGAGAGTCAAAGTCTGAATCGTTTTGTATCGTAAAATACCGTTGGATTGCCTGTTTGCATAATTGGTATTCTGAGATTCAGCTCCACACTTTGCATTCATCCTAATCAGTGATGCCTCTTTAGTTTCCCTCTTTCCATTGTGTTAAGATGGATCTTGTTGTCTGCCCTTCCCAGTTTCAGCATATTCGAATATTTGGCAAATGTGAGTTCCAATTCTCTATCCTACTTGTAGCTTGTGATCCTGGCCAGGTCTTACAGAATGCAGAATCTTAGGATTCAGATCCAAGATGTTTGGTATCGTTATGCATTGTTTTCTTTTTTGGGTGGTGGGGGGGAGGTTGAGTTAAAGTCAAGTCCTTAGCTATTTTGGGAAGATGAAAACCAGACCTATGTTATTACATAAAATTGCCCCAAAGCTTTATTTTGATTGATTTCCTTTGTTAGCAGTATTCTCATAATAGCTTTAAAAAAAACTGTAAAAGTATAAAATTTAACTCTCTGTGAGATCTCAGATATTAGAAGGCTCTGTGCACTGAATTTTTTCTAATTATTTGCATTATTTTATCTGCCCCATAAATCAAGTGTGTATGTCTGCATTTGAACTTGCTAGTAAAAGGATGAACTAATGTTAAAGAAAAAATATTATCTACCCACACATACCTGGTTTCGTTTTGCTCACTGCCTTCAAATTCTGTCCATATTTGTGTGTTACATATGCATTATATACTTGTTATTTTATATAATTTTACTCAACATTCTAAGAGCAACAAGGTTTAAAAATTATTTTATGTAACTATTGCATTGTAACGTGTTGTTACATAAACATTAACTCAACTAATTCCCCTCCACTGGACTTTAAGGTGGATGCCAGTGTAATTTTATTATCAGAAATAGCAATGTGGCCAGGCATGGTAGCTCACGCCTGTAATCCCAGCCCTTTGGGAGGCGAGGTGGGCAGATCACCTGAGGTCAGAAGGTCAAGACTGGTCTGACCAACATGGTGAAACCCTGTCTCTGCTAAATACAAAAAATTAGCTGCTCATGGTGGTGTATGACTATAATCCCAGCTACTTGGGAGGCTGAGGCAGGAGAATCACTTGAACCTGGGAGGCAGAGGTTGCAGTGAGCCGAGATCACACTATTGCACTCCAGCCTGGGCAACAGAGCCACACTCCATCTAAAAAAACAAAAAACAAAAAAATAGAAATAGCAATGCAGTGAATAGTTCCAAATATGTAGTGCAAACTTACATAGGATCAGGAGTGGTATAAAAATAGAACAAAATATGAGTCTTTCATGATTTCTGTTGAATTTTGCCATGCTTTTGAAAAGGATTATACTGGTTTACAATATCATCAGGTGGGATGTGACTGTACTGATTTATAACAAGAATGTTTGTCTGTCGTTTTCCTAATTTAAACTACTTTTGACAATAGTATTGATAATAACTGTAGCAACAATAGCAGCAGTTAATATTCTTGAGATATATAATATGACAGGCCTTATATTAAATGCTTTAGAAATACTGTTGATAGTAGTTAAAAATGTGAGCTCTGGCGGCAGACTTCCCAAGGTCAAATCTGGACTCCACCATTTATCCTCTATTTGCTTTCATTCTCTCCTCTGTAAAAGGATCCAGAGGGTTTATTATGAGAAGCAAGTGAGTTAATATAGTATAGAGCCTAAGTAAGCACTGGATAAGTGTTTGTTTTATTCCTAATAAGTGTTTTTATTAACCCCATTTATAGATGAGAAAACTGAGTTCCAGTGTGTTGCTCAAGGTCACACAGACAGGAAAGAGTTGTACTAGGATTCCAAATGCAGATGCCCTTTTCTCACCAAAATATTCCTATGCAGCGATCACCATTTGTATCCAAGAAGTATTACTGTTATGGCTGAGTTAAATCAAGGCTGAATTAATCACAGAAAATTAACACATAAGGTCTCTGTGATTCGCTGGAAATGCTATGGCATAATTCTTTGTTTCCAAGACAAAAAAGAGCTGTTTTTTTTTTGTTTTTTTTTTTTTTGTTGTTGTTGTTGTTTTATGCTGCCTGCCTTCTTCAGTGAGATCTCAAAGTAGTTCCCTATGGAAGTGATTCATGGGTTGTGAAATCCTCCGAGATTGTGAAGAGCCTGGTGGGTAGGAATCCCAATGTCTCATTCAGGGTCCCTGTAAATTCTGAGTTTCTAGCCTGAGGAAAGCCCCCTACAAATGCTGAGCTGACTTTCTCCTAAAAAATTACCATAAACACTTGTGGTTATCTCTTAATGTACTTGGTTCTTAACTGCTTAGTTCATTATTTTTATTAGCATAACGTTATTTTTAAGCATAATGATATTGGGAATACAGAAATGACATAAGCCTAATTTCTTGGCTATGGCTGTTTATGTTTTGGGGTTTTTGTTTTGTTTTTAACTTTCTTTGCAGATTTGATGAATCAATTGTAAATTTCCTAAGGGGGATCTAATGTGAACTGATCTTTGCCTTTTATTCTGGAATGTTTCATTTCTACTCTAGTCCCAGTGACTGTCCGTTGAGACCGCAGTTTCAATATTGCCAAGGGCTCATAAAATTGCTGATGTTACCTACTTTCTCTAGAGAACCTTATTTCAATTTTCATCATGAATTAATATCTTCTTTCTCCCCCAATCTCTTTGTTTAAATAGCTATTTGTGGAGACCACTGATGCCAATGGCAAAACTCTCGAGGGGCCGGTGCCTCTGGAAGTCATCGTGATTGATCAAAATGACAACAGACCGATCTTCCGGGAAGGCCCCTACATTGGCCACGTCATGGAAGGGTCACCCACAGGTATGTCACGGTGATTTACCTTTAGCATAATGGCTCAGAAAGAGGCACACTATGATCTCTGTGGATTCTAGGGGCTGTTGTGTGGCTATTCTGACTTGTCAGCTTGTGTCAACGTTGACATGTTACTTTCCTGCATAGGAGCCAGGTTGGAAAGCTAAAGTGCAAAGCTTGACCGAGGTGTTGCAAACTATGAAAATCTCTTTCATTGTCTCTGAAGGTGATCCTCCAAGAATGACTGCCACCTAAGTCTCTAAGGCATGGCTGATATTGGGCACCATGTAAATATCCAGCTTACCTTTGTGAAGGTCCAAGGGGGAACTTTGTGCTATAGCAGGGCTTTGATGAGAATTGGGTCCTCATTACAAACTCCTGTTATTTCTTTTCATAGTGGCCTTTTAATAAGAGCTATTTTAGTGAAATAGGTCGGACTTTCCCTTCCCTTAGAAGATGTGCATGAAGAAAGCTTTTGTCTTCAGTCAGAGGACCAAAAGGAAGATGTTTGATATCTCTCTCTGGAAATGCATGTACCTGCCATTATAGAAGTCATTCAAGGTTATTGTAGAGCTCCTGCTATCTTTTCCCATGTTTAACCTTTCTACCACGGAAGGTTTTAGAATTTAGAGCTTCCTTTTTTGGCACAATACATACTAATTAAAGTATTTCATAGCCAGCAGCTGAAGTCGCTCCTGCATATGATGCTTGAGAAAATGAAGAATAAAGTGGAAAAATTCCTATTTGGCTGGACTTTGATTTTCAGCCTTAAAATACACTTGAGTGAAAAAAACACCGTATTAGGAGTGTCATGTTGCTGTGCCTAGATGATGTCCAAATAAGAAAAATAGTGATTCGTCAAACCATACAGAAGATGAGAGCTTCTTTGAGTATTTTTGCCCCTTTGCTGAATTGATAGGATGTATCAGTGACATGTAGATACATGAGGCTCTGGAAATGTTGTCATGGTAACCTTCCCAGACAACCAGGTGAATAATTCCATGCAAGATGGCTAAAACCTCCCATCAGTTTCAAGGAACTAGGTCTTTATGCACCGCATCAGATCCCCCGAGGGTAAGAGCAACCCTCTTCCTTCCCAGCTTTGAATACACTCTGTAAAAGTGAGAGTGAATTCACTGCGTGTGTGCCGGAGGGTGTTTGGGAAAGTGTTGGAGGCAGAGGAGCAATGATAGGTCTAGAGAAAAGGAGAGAGGGCAGGTGAACGGAGGTCAGGTCACTTCAGGGTAGTCCATGTGGCCGCTGTCCGTGAGTAGCTTTTGATGGAAAGATGGCTTCTGGTGAGAGACACCCTAGAATTTGGGTTTGATGTTTACAGAAATCTTCTTAAACAAGCTGATGTGTAGAACACGTTAGGAGAACCAATGAGGAAAGCAACTGAAGAGGCCAAAGTTTGAGCAGAACAGAAACATGATTCCCAGTTGCTGTCTGTGGTACCCGGGCCCCGTGAGTGAGTGACTAGAATTCAGATGGGCTGGAGAAGTGTTCTAAATGTAGATGACAGTGGTCACATTCGGCATGGCTGTGAGCTCACACATGTCTTTGTATATTGTGTGTGTATACGATTAGACGATATCCAATTTTCCTCCCACTGTGCTATCCTTAAAGTTTAGAAAAGAGTTTCAGATTTTATTGCTGTATATACATGTAATATTTTTTGAAGAAAGATAGAATTCTTTATGCACACTGCATTTTGTAAATCGCAAAGTTATTCAGTTAAGGACAGACACTTCTCCAGCAAAACATAAGCCACCTCAAATGTCTTTTTATGATTGGTATTATCCTATAAAAAATACATAAAGACTCAGATGTCTGTATGGATTCATTGTATTCTTTTTCAGCACCCTCTGGGTTGGACTATAGAGCAGGAATTGAAATAGAATCAGTCAGATTTGGGATCAATAATGTGGAAATGTTACAAAAAACTTTCAAACAAAAAGTCACTTAGATTACTTAGCACCCTGTAAGAGAGTTACAGCATCCATGAGGACAGTGAGAATCTGAGGAAGAAGATGGTGTTCTCTTTCCAACCTCTTCTTCAACTGAAATCATTTACAAGTAGTAACAACAAACCCTGACTGGCCATAAAAATGATTGTCTTGGCCAGGCACGGTGACTCACGCCTGTAACCCCAACACTTTGGGAGGCTGAGGTGGGTCGATCACCTGTGGTCAGGAGTTTGAGACCAGCCTGACCAACATGAAGAAACCCTATCTCTACTAAAAATACAAAATTAGCCCAGTGTGCCAGTGCATGCCTGTAATCCTAGCTACTCGGGAGGTGGAGGCAGGAGAATCGGTTGAACCCGGGAGGCTTATAATCTCAATAGTTAGGGAGGTTGCAGTGAGCTGAGATCGTGCCACTGCACTCCAGCCTGGGCAACAAGAGCAAACTCCACCTAAGAAAAAGAAAAGAAAAGAAATTGTCTCTTCTATTTCCATCATGCTCTGCTCATCTGTGGCTCGTAGAATCCCGTGTGCTGTGGAAATGATTCGGAACCAATTTTGGAGTGAGGGTGGAGGTAGGGGCTGACTCTGGAAAAAGTTCCATGACTTTTCCTGGTTCTCACAAATAAAAGATAGGGGTCACTGCTTGGGAGTCAACCTACATAACTCACCTTCAAATCTTGGGCTCCTTTGCTAGTCCCACCAAATTCATGATGAAAACAGTCATCGGATATCACAGCACTGAGTTGAGCACTTATTGTGTGCCAGGAGCCATGTATGTCCATCATTTCATTCACTATCCCACCTCCTGCCCTTAGAGGCAGACAGCACCATCCCCATCTTACAGATGAGAAAACTGAACATCAGAGAGGCTTAGGAACTTGCCAAAGTTACATGGCTAGGGGACGAGACACAATTAGTGTCTGTGTCTCTGGCTCCAAAGATTGGTGAATGGTTGCTTACTCAGTTGATAAGAGGCTGCGACTTCTGCCTCTATTCTCTGCAAATTTTGGCCCGATCTGCACTGGCATCCTCCTCAAAAGACTGGTCCAGTTCTGTCCACAATAGCCTACGTTTGTTCTTAGGCCTTGTGTGAGTTACAAGAAACCCAAGAGCCAGCCGGGCGCAGTGGCTCACGCCTGTAATCCCAGCACGGTGGAAGGTCGAGGTGGGCAGATCACAAGGTCAGGAGTTCAAGATCAGCCTGGCCAACATGGCGAAACGCTGTCTCTACTAAAAATACAAAAATTAGCCAGCCGTGGTGGTGTGTGCCTGTAATCCCAGCTACTCAGGAGGCTGAGGCAGGGGAATTGCTTGAACCCAGGAGGCAGAGGTTGCAGTGAGCCAAGATTAGGCCACTGCACTGCAGCCTTAGTAACAGAGCAAGACTCTGTCTCAGAAAGAAAACCAGGGGGACCCAAAGCCACCTGGCCCATTGGGTGTGCTCTCCTGCTTCTGTGTTTTATACCATAGACTCTTTGCAGGCCCAGTTGGGGGAAGTATTTGTGCAGTTCTATCAGATGAACTGATTTAGAGCCTGACAGAAAATGACTAGTTCTTCTGACGAAATAGCCAGGCTCTTTGAGTCACCTCTTGGGTTCAACAGGGTTGAATGTTGAGGCCCTTATCATCACTCACATCACTTTTTTCAGAGCCCACATAACCAAAGACAGCTTCATGGGCATAGCTTTTGCAGCCTCACACAGCCCAGTGCACAGAAGGGTTCCATTCTCAGAAAGGCCTGGGGCTTAATGTTCTGCTGTCACCATCTTGAAATTCTTAATAATTGTTGAACAAGGAGCCTGCATTTTCATTTTACACTGAGCCCCACAAATTATGTGGCTGTTCCTGCTCACAACGTTGTTGCCGAGAGCTGTGTTGGATGCTCTGCTCAGCTATTTAACACGGTGAGACTTTGGACAAGTTACTGAACCTTCTAGAAGCCTCTGCAGATGGGGATAGAATAAAACAGTACCTACCTTAGAGAAGTATATGTGAGGATTCAGTGAGACAGTGTGCTTCACCCAGTGCTTAGGAAATAATAAATGTGTAAGGAATGCCTTTGTACTGTTAATACTGCAATTATTATTTTTATTCGGGCAGTGTACCCTTTAGCAAAGGTAAAGCAAAGGGACACATGAGTTGTGTGAAGAGAAATTCATCTTCCCACAAACCACGCATCATTGTTGTGTCCCTGTGTGTTCGAATGCCCTCAGCACCAATCTATCACAAAGGAAGGTCACCCATATTTATCTGTATGTGCAGACAGGACACCATTCTGGGCAGCTCAGCGCTAAACTCCAGGGTATTGTTTTGGTGAATAATTCCTGGGTAAAGGAATATCAACAGAAAATAATGGTCTGACTTTGCGGATCATGAACTGTTCCTTTTGCAGAGCCACAGGCATTGATTTATGAGGCCCAAGCCAAGGCTCTGGCTGCTCCATGGGACGACCAGATCTCTGTGTGAGTCTGGTGTTTTCTGATGCCCAGGACATGGTGTTTAGGAGTAGGTGTTCATGAGTAGGGAGTAGAGGGTTAGAACTCTTGAAATTCTTGGAGGGCACTAATTCCAAGGCCCCATCATGCCTTGTTGGCATCAATTCATGGGTTTTGTTCCTTGTGGTTTCCTGGGCACCTTTGAGAAAGGCTGACCATGAGGAATGGCATGTCAAGCTCCCCGAGAAGCAGGCCCTGAGATGAAGATTGAGGCATGTGGTTTACCTGAGAGGTGCAGGGACAGATACCAGGTAAGGAGAGGTATAGAAAAGGAAGTCAGACAACTTGAGGTGCATTATTAAGCCAGCTTCCCCGAGTGACCAATTGTAATGTTATTCTTTTGGGGGGGAGAGATCAGGAGCTGGCTATAGGTTGTGTTCTTCCTCCTGGCTTTTAACCACCCCAAATGGCAGCCAGGACAGCTGGGAGAATGGCAGTCCCCACCCTGGACAGGTAGGGCAGCTTTGAGAAAGACAGGTGGTGAGAGGTCATGGAAGGAAAGAATTAGCTCCCACACTACATGGCTGAGAAAGATGAATGTGGCATTCATGTAGAGGTACATGTTCTGAGTCCTGAAAGATGCACATTGCTCAGGTATGTCTGATCTTTATTCTTGAGGTTTTTGAAGAGAAGCAGAGATTAGCAGTTACGTCCTCATTGTCTAACTTCTGAAAGCCCAGCCACTTTCCCACCCTCACTGTTCTCTCTTGCTCCCTTTAATTTTTTTTCTCCAGTAAGCTTATCAAGCATCTACTCTGTGCTGGTGCTATTCTAAGCTCTAAACGTGCAGCAGTGGACCTGGCAGGTGCTGCTTGTTCCCTCCTGGTGTTCATAGCTGAGGAGGGAGGACAATAACAAATAAATAAGAAAGAACATTGTGGCAAGTGCTATAACATAGCTGTACGGGATGCTCATCTCAGGGGGCCCAAACCTAGTCTTGTAGTGAGCGGAGGCCACTCTGAAGAGATGATGTAGGGAGTTTTTGTCTTTTATTTTTCCTCCAGGATGCACCTGAGTTTCTTTTCAAGACACAGTTCCTTTAATTTTTAAACACGTTCAACCATTCCAGACATAAGAAAAAAACAGCTGATCAAGTGGCCTTTGAGACCAATGGCTATCCTGAGAGCTCAGCTTTGCTTGGAAGTTGCTATTTTCCAAAACAGCTTGAGCTAAATAAAGATGGCTAGGATATTTGATAGTTGCTATTTGACACCTAGCTCAGCAGACAGTCTTCAGGTTGCTGCTATGGCCTGGTAGTAAAGTCCCTTTTCTGGTTACCTCTTTACTTGTTGCGGTAACTGTGATGTGGCTTTTCAGTCCACCGACTGTCAGGTTTTCTTTTGCTGGCATTTTCAGACTTTCACCCTATAGGCTTCTCCATTCTCAACTTCCCCAACCAATCCTGTGTGTTTCTGGATTATCAGGCATGCGGCTATTTCACCTTTGTTCTTGGGTAGATATATTTAAGAAAATAAAACAATTCTGTTCTTTTTAAGTGAAAGAAAATGCAATGACTCCCCCAGTCCCACCATCCAGAGATAACCACATTTGATATTTTAGTGAGCACAGTTCCGGGTTTCTCTCCGGGCATCTCTACAGAGAGAGGTGCAGGTGCACAGTTTTACAGAATGGCAGCTCTATGCACTTTTCTGTAAATCTCTCTCTTCACTCCTCAGGGTCCTGTGGACATTTTTGTAAATCAAAACCATCAAACTACATCATTGTTTCAAACAGCTAGAGCCTAGATCTACCGTTGTCTCCTTAACCAATTTCCTATTGATTTAAGTTGTTTTTATTTTCCTACACTTATATCAGTTCTGCAGAGAAGAGCTCATCTCTTCCCATGTTTGTGACAGTTTCTTTAGGATACATTTATATGAGTGGTATTGATGGGACAGTGGATATGCCTTGTTTTGTTTTGATCCCTATTCAGGTGATGCTTCTAATGAGAGGAGTTTAGTCTGTATCTTGGTTAAGCTTGTTGATGCAACAGGATGCAATAGTCTTCCTTTTCTCTCAAGAACATACTGATGGATATTTTTGTTTGTTTGTTTCTCTGGATTACACTCAGCAGCTACAAGTTTTTGTGGTCATTTCACTAGCTGTTTTGTAGATTGTGAATGGCCTTGCTATAGAATCCTTGCTGGATATTGTGGTCGAGGCAGAGGAATGCAGTGGTTGAGACTGGCCCCTTTCCTCAAGTCATCACTGGAGTTTTAGCCAAGGAGCACTGCCCAGGGATGGTATCGTTCGCGTGCTGCAGAACCCTTAAGATTGGAGCAGACAGCACTTGAATTACGGTGCAATTCACTCCAGTGCAGGTGACCATAAAACAAATTTTATGAAAGAGTTGCAGAATCCAATCAGAGAACATTTCCCAGAGGGAAAATTTAGAAATAAATGGTACAGAAAGTATTATCTGAACTTTGCTAGCTATTGACTCCACCTAGTCATTCAAGAGAAAAGCGAATGCTTATATGCTGTTAGTGGAAATGTAAACTAGTACAACCATATGGAAAGCAGTATGAATATTTCTCAAGAAACTAAAAATAGAACTACCATTTAATCCAGCAGTCCTACTGCTGGGTATCTACATAAAGAAAAGAAGCCATCCTATCAAAAAGACACCTCCACTCATATAGTTATCACCACATGTATTTATCACCATATCGTACACACATACATACACACATATGCGCAGTGGAATGTTCTTCAGTCATACAAAAGTATAAAACCATGGCTTTGGCAGCAACATGGATAGAACTGGAGGCCATTATCTTAGGTGAAATAGAAAGTCAAATACTGCATGCTCTCACTTATAAGTCAGAGATAAATTGTGGACGCATGGACATGGGGTGTGGAATAATAGACACTGGAGACTCAGAAGGGTGGAAGCATGGCAGGAGTGTCAGGTATGAGAAATTACCTAATGAGTTTAATTTATGTTACTTGGGTGATAGTTACACTAAAAGCCGAGACTTCGCCACTGTGTTACATGTCCATGTAACAAAACTGCACTTGTACTCATCAAATGTATGCAAATAAAGAAAAAAGAAACTGAATCTTTGCCAAGTTGCTCCTATGTCTGAAGGTCTTCCAGTGTTATCTCACATGGGCTTAGAATCAAGGCAGTCAGCTCCTTTGTCATAGCCATTAGGATTTCTCTCCTCCATATCCCAGCCCCGCCCTGATGGGCACCATTGCACTTATTAGGGCCCTTGGCTGCTGACTCACTGGAGCTGGATACCAAAGCATCTTCTGGGACAGGAGAGAATGCCTGAACCCCTTTATTCTGGTAGAAAAGTACCTAACTGACAGAACTGTATGTTTCATCTTTATTGTGGATAACTGTGAAAACAACTCTTTTCATTTTTACTCATAGCTCTCTCTCTCTTCCTAAATTCGCACATGTGTCTCCGGGGCTAGAGATCAACTCAAGAGACAGACACCCCATTGTTTGCTGAAACACTCTCCTCTCTAACCATGAAGTCTTACTCCTGGGCTTGCCTATGTATCTGCGTCTCCTCTGCTCATCATCCATGCTTGTATCATACACATTAGACCTTTGTATTCTGGATAAACTGTAGATATGATGCCTTTGGGCTCCCTTTGATTACTTCCTTGTAAAAATAAATGCTTAATAGCTCTGCCCACTATTTTTTGGGATATATTTTAGGTTATCCTTATATTTTAGGCCATGGCTTTAGGGGAGCCATCCTTCCATCACTCTACATTTGGAAGAGGGAAGGATTTGTGGCGTCAGGTATTTTAAAATAAAGGTAAAAATTTAAAAATTGAGTAACTTAACTAAAATGATAGTTTAAAGTGGCAGCAGGGCAAAGCAGCATTTGCAGCTTCAGAAACGTAGTGATCATTCTACAGTCTTCTGTGAGAATAAACCTGGCAGGAATTTCTAGCCAAAATGGAAACTGCTGATGGTGGAGCAGCTGCAAAGCAAAAGTGAAAAAGTCCGTGAGTCGTCCTAGCACAGAGCATGCTCCCCAGTGCTGTTGGATGTCTTCCCTGATATCAAAGGATCCACTCGGAATAGTCCAGCAATTTTTAGTGCTGCAGCTGAGCAAAACAGAGTGGCACATTCAGGTGTCATTAAACAGTTCTCATTTCAGGGAAACCCTTATTTCAAATCATTTCCTTATAACCATTTCATCAGTAAATTGATTCGACAAGTTTTACTGGGCAGTTTCTATGAGTCAGAGAATATTCTAGGTGCTGGGGACATGGCATTGGCCAAGACCATTTAGAACTCTATTCTTAAGACGTTGCCACTTTCCTGGGAGGAGAAAGGTGCCAACAAAAGTGGATATACCACATAATTTAAGTTTTGGATAAAATAAAACAAGGTACAATGACCGTAAGGTCAACAAAAGGCCTCTTGAAAGAGGTGATGTCGAAGCTGAGCCCAGTGAGGATAAAGGAGCCTACTATGTAAAGGCGTGAAGAAAGAACATTCCAGACACAGGGGCCAGGAAGTGCAGAGACCCAGGGCAGGAATGACCTGAGGGAGGGTAGTACCAGGTGAGACAGGGAGATGGGGAAGGGCAAGATCCTTCCAAGCATGAGTCAACAAACTATGGGCCATGGGACAAATCTGTCCCTCTGCCTGTTTTTTTTTTTTTAAATAAAGTTTTATTAGAATACAAACATGCCCATTCATTCATGTATTGACGATGGCTGCTTTCACATCATGTTGGCAGAATTGGGCAGCGGAGACAGAGACTGTATATTCCACAGAGGCAAAAGTTATGTAATACCTGATGCTCTGCAGATAAAAAGTTTGCAGGCCCATGGTTTAGAGCTCCATAAGTTTTGATTACATTTTAAACTTAGCAGAAAGCCCTTGGGTGGTTTTGAGAAAGAGAGCAGTTAGATATGATTTGACTGTTGAAAAATGACTTGTGGTATTTCATGAAGAAAGAAATAGGGAAAGAAGGACATTTCAATGTCCTAGGCCTGAGAGGACCATAGCAACCATGGAGATGGAGACAAGAGAGCATGTAAGATTTTTGCAGCCAGTGTGTGACAAATGGGGAAATAATAAATATTGACTCATTTTATGATGCCGGCTTTTTGTAACCGATGCCATCTATATGGAATTACAATAATACTTTAAGCCTCAACAGGTTTATAAATTTTCTGCAAGTAGAAACTGGACTCTACCTTCAGTTCTCTTTCTCAACTGTATGCTTAAGAGACCAGGAGAACCGAATGGTTTTCTCTTCATCCTTTAGCTTCCAACATTTAGCAGAGTCCCAGGCACACAGAGTCCACCCGATAAATTCCACTGGATGAACAAATTGCCCCAAAGGGCAGAAAGCCTGAATCATGGTGAACTGTTTTTTTAATTCAATTTTTAAACAAATGTTGTATTTATTGGAAATGTATTCGTTCCTTCACCAAGTATCTTCAGAGTACCTGCTGTATACCAGGTATGCTGTTTAACGTGGATGGGGTTGAGGGGTGGATGCATAAAACAGACGTGGACCCTGACTCCGTAGAGCTTGCAGACTAAAGAGGAAGTCAGTAAATGAAGCGTCACTGCTGCTCAGGGGAAAGTCAATAGGCTACTGGGAGCATCTCTCTAGGATTAACGGAGGGGGATGATGTCTGTCGCAGGGTAGCAAAGCAGCAGTCATCAGGCATAAATTTCCTAGCACTGTTATGTACTGGATGCTGGTCCAAGATCTACACCTAGCTTTTAAAGCAGTCCTTACAACTGTTTGACAGCTGTGGAAACGGACACTCAAGGAGGTTAGGTTACTCCCCCGTGGTCATACAGCTGGTGGATGATGAAGCTCAGATTGAAACTCAGACCTGTATGACTCTAATTCCTGTGCTTTTTCAATTCCTCCTCGTCCAAAACACCCACTGTCCTTTAACTATTTCACTCGTGATGATACTGCAAGTAATCCCAAAGTTGCTACCTTAAGTGCAAGGGAGCGTTTCTTACATACATAAATGAGTGAGTTTATTTTCATGTATGTGTGTGTTTGTGTATATTTATGTGTGCGTGTGCGTGTGTGTGTGTCAACGAGAGAGAGAGAGACAGAGAGAGAACACACCACCAACCTTCCTTAGTCGTTTTATACTAGCCCAGCTTGCCAGGTAACCACACAGCCCATCCTTATGGTGGTGACCTCAAATAAAGCCAAATTCTCCCCCTAGCGGTAGTATGAGAGATGCTCCAGAACTCAAAGATGCGTAAAGCATGCTGAGCCATCCATCCGTCAACACAGTATACAAATGTCAGAAAAGATTTATAATCAGCAGAGAGCTTGATAAAGCAGCTTTTACTGCAGCACTGTTTCTCTAAGACTACCATTCCTTCTGAGAACACAGTCTAGAGCTGATACTCCATTTATCTATACAAATACCTTTGAATCACTTCACCTTCATATATATACAGTACGGTTTTTTTAATGCCCTGAATAAGTTATGTATAGAACAACCTCCCTTCTTAAGCAAATGGAAGAGATTCAGTATGCTATGTTCAATGGGAAGAGGGCAGATAAAATCCCTTTCAAGTATATGTCTTATAAAATATAGGTCGTGAGTTGGGTTTTTCAGTATCAAAGGAAAAAATTTTAATAGACTTACAGCCTTCTTGCTTTAATTATGGCTGCATTTTTAAAAGCCAAGTATAGTACCCAAAGCTATTTTATTATTCAGAAGACTCTTTTCAAAGAATTCTCAAAAGTTTGGTTTGGGGAATTTTTACTTTCTTGCACCGGTTTTCCACTTTAGTGTGTCACCATCTTTATCTGCTGTGATCCTAGTTTATAATAGGCTTGTGACACGGATGCCTTCCTCTTGGAGGTTGGTTGGGGGGTTGTATTTCTGCAGCGAGGCTCTGTGTCCTTAAAAAAGGGCAGCTTTTCAGAATGAAGGAGGACCTTCCTGGCCTGTTCCCCTGGCCCATCGAATCTAGACTCTGGAGCTGTTTTGCCATCTGTTCCTCTCCTTTCTTGTCACTTCTGCAATTTTACCCTCTCTCTAGCTAAAGAGGTTCTATGCTTGTTGGCTCACACTAAAGTCATAAGACAGGGCTAGAGGTAATGACTCAAATAATAACATATGTGTATACATGTATATATGTGTCTGTACATTCACACACACACACACATGAAATTAATCAACTTCTGTCTGTGATGCACCATTCAAAAATGTTTGCATAGATTTTCACTACCTTTGGAAACTATATTTAATGTGGTTTAACTGGAAATGTTGACCCATGCAACTAAACTCAGGTAACCCAAGAGACTGCTACTGCTGGCAGAGTTGTGTTCAGTGATTTCAGACACCATGGAGCAGTGGTTCAACTTTGAATGATTTTGTCCGCAGGATGCGCTTTGGGTTGCCACACCGGGGAAGGGGGAGGGTGCAACTTGCATATAGCAGAGCAAGGCCGAGGACTGCCAAACATACTTCAGTGCACAGAACAGCCTCCACTACAAAGAATCATTTGGCTCAGAATGTCATTAGGGCCAATGTTTCTCCCTACATGGAGGAAATGAAGAGTTTTAGTTGTGAAGCCCAAATGTAAAGTTGGCAGGAGAGATGCTACAGATTTTAGGCATTGGGTGGTATCTTTTTATGGTGAGCTACAGGAACCCACTCCTCTAAGCAGGATCCATGGACGTGGAGCTCATTTTAACAGTGAGCATTTTTTGAGTGGGAGATGCTACCAGGCCCTCTGCTGAGGGCTTCTCATTGACTTACCACCGCAGTCTAGAGGTGAGGGCTATGAGCATCTCCATGTCCCAGTGAGGAAACTGAAACTGCAGGAAGCCAGAAACAAACTGTCCAGCAGAGCAGAAGCATTTTCCTCAAAATCCATTCTGCTGTCTTTCAGTAACAGACCCCTATGTAGTCAACTAGCAGGTGTCCATATGAAGACTGTATTGCTTAGCCTCACTTGCAGCTAAATGTGCTGATGTGAGGAAGTATTGGCCAGTGATTTAGAAGTAGAGGTACTATGTTAAGCTTCTGGGATAGATTCTGAAAGGAGCCAACTCAGCTAGGAAGAGTACCCTGTATTCTCCTCCTCCCCCCTGTTTCTTTTGCTGCCTGGAGTAGAGGTATGATAGCCAGAACTCAAGCAGCCACCTTGCTCTGAGACCTGGCCTCAAGGGCAGAAGCCATGTGCTCAGAAGGAAGGACACAACGAGACCAGATTATTTTGCCTGTGGAATGCCATGCCAGTCCTGGATTGTCTCTTTACAGAATTATTTTACATCAGATAATTGTGAACTTCTGTCGTATTTAACTCACTGCTGTGTTGAATTCTCTGTATTTGTGGCCAAATCTAATAACATATGGCATTCGCAGTGTCACTCAACCAGTAAAAATTGTGGCCCAGACCATTTGATGTTGAGTAGAGCCATGCTTTTTTTTTTTTTTTTTTTTTGAGATGGAGTCTTGCTCTGTTGCCCATGCTGGAATGCAGTGGCACCATCGGCTCACTGCAACCTCCGCCTCCTGGGCTCAAGTGATTCTCCTGCCTCAGCCTCCTGAGTAGCTGGGACTACAGGCGCATGCCACCACACCTGGCTTTTTTGTGTTTTTAGTAGAGACAGGGTTTTGCTGTGTTAGCCAGGATGGTCTCAATCTCCTGATCTCATGATCTACCCGCCTCGGCCTCCCAAAGTGCTGGGATTACAGGCGTGAACTACCACACCTGGCCCGAGCCACACTTTTTAACCACTGTACTGTGCTGCTCTAGACATTAAAGCCCACTTACTCGTCTGCATGCATTTCATGCACCAGGTTTTGTATGGCAATCAGAAAATTGAGTCTTTATTGGAACAAAATGGTCTTTGTCTCCTCTGTTATCTTAGCGTTCCTTCCAGAAAGCATTCTAAGGTCTCTTTGACATTAGACATTTTTATTAGGTTAAAAAAAAAAAAAACCCACTGCCTTAGGATGGAAACTTTCTTAGCGTAGCTATTTTGATTTCCTACCATTACTGTAATTTCAGATCACAGTCTGGTACTAATAATCTGAAAATATTCCAATAATCACACCGTCACGGGGCTGCCATTTATGTCAATGTGCTGGCTTCATGTCCACCTTCCAGGAGCCAGAGAGGAAAACTTGAAAGGGCTCTAGAAGGTTTTCAGAGAATATTAATTTTTTTTGTCGCCAGTGAATCAAGTTGAAATGCATCGTGAGAAAGTACCTGTTAGTTCATCAGGGAGATCATTGTATTCTGACAAGGGTACGGCACAAGGGCACAGATGGCTGCTCCCATCTCCAAAAGATCTGGTTTTCAGCTGTGTTTCCAGTGCTGATGATGTGACCTTGAACATGTTATCCCACCTCTCTGAGCCTTGAGTAACTCCTTTGATCATGAGGCTAATAACAATGTCCCTAAAGAATGGCTGTGACGATTCTGTGAGCAAGTATGTATCAGGCTTTGAGCAGCATGCCCAACCAAATGCTACATGGGTTACAAATACTGGCATCCACCAATGGCTTGTTTTCAGTGGTACTATCAGGAGGGTCTTAGTGTCATCACCCAGCAGCTTGCAGGAGTTGGAAAAGTGCTGGAGACTCATGGAGCTGAATTTTACTCCTGGCTCCTTCTCTTATCAGCTGTGTTCATTTGAGCCTCCATTTCCTCCCATTGAATTGGTGGTAATCTTCTGTGGCAGCACTTTGTATGAGTTAGAATTGGGCCAATTTGAAATGACTCATTATAGAAATATAAATAAAATTTCATGTGTGCACAGAATTAGAAACAATGTGCTCTCCAAATTTTAAATATTTGTCACAAATTTGGTAATTTCAAAGTGGTTGTCAGGATTCTCTCTCTTAGTTTTAATGAGATATAATTCACATACCATCCAATTTACCCATTCATCCATATAAAATTTGTAGATCAGTGGTTTTTAGTATATTCACAGAATTGTGTGATCATTGCCAATATCGATTTTGAATATTTCTGTCATCCCAGAATGGAACACTGTAGCCATTAGAAGTCATTCCTTATAGTCTTAGGACACCACAAATATACTTTGTTTCTATAAATTTGCCTAGCTGGGCATTTCATATATAGAGAGTACGCAGTATGTGAGCCTTTCTGCCTGGTTTCTTTCACTTAGCATGCTGTTCAAGTTTCATCCATGTCGTATGTAGCTATAGCATGTATCAGTACCTCCTTCCATTCTCCTGCCAAAGATAGGGTTCATTTTTAAAATAAATTTGCTCTTGCCATAGGAAATGTTGCTTTAGCTTGTACAGATTAATGTGCACCATTCTTTGTCAAGATTAGTCTTGAATTATGCAAGTTCTAATTTATTTAAGATATTTGAGAATGTACCACCTACATAAAATATATCTGTGTTCTGTGTACCTTGCAGTTTTGTTATGAGAATTAAATGAGATAATATATGTAGCAGCAGGGCTTAGTATATGGCAGGGGGGTTCTCAAGAAATGGGGCCTTCTATTACAGTTTGTTTGTTTGATTGCTTCATAGTAGATCTATTTCTTACCTGCTTTTTTCTATAATTTCAACCTTGTTTTTTAGATTTGGACATACACATGCAGGCTTGTTATATGGAAACATTGTGTGATGATGAGGCTTTGGGTATGAATGAATCTGTCACACAGGTAGTAGCATAGTGCCCAACAGTTAGTTTTTCAGCCCTTTCTCCCCAGCACCCACCACTAGTCCCCAGTATCTATTGTTGCGATTTTCTGTTTAAGAGATCCCCATGTTTAGCCCCGACTTATAAGTGAGAATATGCTGTATTTGGTCTTCTGTTCCTGCATTAATTCAATACAGTAAAGACCAGTTGTTTCCCTGTTGTTGCGAAAGATATGATTTCATTCTTTTCTATGGCTGCATAGTATTCTATGGTGTATATGTACTACATTTTCTTTATCCATTCCACCATTCATGGGTACCTAGGTTGATTCCATGTGTTTGCTGTTGTGAATAGTGCTGCAGTGAACATATGAGTGCATGTGTCTTTTTGGTAGAACAATTTATTTTATTTTGGATAAACACCCAGGAGGAATGAGATTGCTTAGTCCAGTGCTAGTTCTGTTTTAAGTTCTTTGAGAAATTGCCAAAATGCTTTCCACAGTGGCAGAACTAATTTACATTCCCACCAACAGTACAAACTGCACAGCTTCATCAGCATCTGTTGCTTTTTGACTTTCTAAAATAGCCATTCCAACTGGTGTGAGATGGTATCTCATTGTGGTTTCAATTTGCATTTCTCTGATGATTAGTGATGACAATTTTTTCATATGTCTTTTGGACACTTATTTGTCTTCTTTTGAGAAGTTTCTGTTCATGCCTTTCCCACTTTTTAGTAGGGGTATTTGTTTTTTGCTTGTTGAATTATTTTAGTTCCTTATGGATTCCAGCTACTAGACTTCTGTGAGACGCATAGTTTGTGACTATTTTCTCTCATTCTGTTTGTTTTCCATTTACTCTGTTGATAGTTTCCTTTGCTGTGCAGAAGCTCTTTAGTTTAATTAAATCCCACTTGTCAGTTTTGGTTTTCACTGTGATTACTTTTGAGAACTTAGTCATAAATTATTTCCCAAGGCCAACGTCCAGAATGGTGTTTCTTAGGTTTTCTTCTAGGATTCTTATAGTTTGAGGTCTTAAATTTAAATATTTAATGAATCTTGAGTTAATTTTTGTATATGATGCAATGTAGGGGTTGTTTCATTCTTCTGAATATGGCTTTCCAGGTATCCCAACACCATTTATTGAATAGGGAGTCCTTTTCCCATTACTTATTCTTGTCAACTTTGTTGAAGAGCAGATGGCTATAGATGTGCAGCTTTATTTCTCAGTTCTCTATTGTGTCTCATTAGTCTATGTGTCTGTTTATGTATGAGTACCATGCTGTTTTGGTTACCATATCCTTACAGTATAGTTTAAAGTCAGGTAATATGATGCCACTGGATTTGTTTATTTTGCTTAGGATTGCTTTGTCTGTTTGGCCTCTTCTTTGGTTCCATATGAATTGTAATTGTTTTTCTAAGTCTATCAAAAATAACACTGGTAGTTTGATAGGAATTGCGTTGACTATATAGATAGCTTTGGGCAGTATCTCATCTGTTTTTGTGTTTCTTCACTTTAAGGAATCTCTGTGAAAATTCCAACTGATTAAATAAAAAATTAGTCGTAAGTGCCCTCTAACAGACCTGCTCATCAAGTGTCTCCAAGACGCTATTTAAAAAAAATCTGGCTTCTTCCAAAGTGTCAAGCTTTCAGAAGCCTGTCAGTGGTTCAAGTTAGATACCCTTTAGTAAATTTCCACCCACACCCACATATTCATGAAGCAATACGAGACCTTTACCTTTTTCAGCCTGAGTACATTTCTATTATGGCAATGTCATAGCCGCGTGTATGAGCTGTAATGAAAAACTGCTTTTGAAAACTCCTTTTCTAAGGTCTTCCCTGACCTATTTCAGCAAGATGTGTAAGTGAAAGACATCCAGCCACCCTTCGTCTTTATCTCTTTTTGCCTTAGGCAATTAGATGCCACAGCAAATGACATTTTTTGCTCCTTCAACAAGCCATCATGGCTTGCCTCATAGCCGGGAGACACCAGGATGAATACTTTCAAATTCATTATTCCATTCCATCCTCCCAGTGAGGCTGGGTGTTACTGTCTCCATGTTTCATATGAGGACACAGAAAGGTCAACACCCATAATCAGAGGAGGAACCATGTAAGTCTGGATCTGCCCCGTCTTCCTTCAAGGAGACTGTATTTCTCTGTCTCATTGTGGGTTAATTACTTCTTAGTATGCCTGCTTGTCCTCTATGGTAAGACGTTTTTATACTTATTCAGTGGTCTCTAACATAAGCATTCAATGCTGCTCCCCAGCCAAGGCTGTGCATATAAATAGGAAATGTTGATTTTATTGCTTATGGGAGCAAGCAACAAAATCTGCGATGGGGTTTCAGCTGAAAGTGTGCAAGTTAAGAGGCTGCCCTAGATCGTCTCTGTCCATGGAGTTTTTCCTTACAGCATGAGACAGTCCAGCTATGCCTGGTCCTAATTGCAACTCAAAGGATAAGGTCAAACTACGTTTTAAAAAGGGCAAACATCACCAGGAGAAAATTTTCTAGAATTAGAAAATCTGTAACAAGGAACCTAGAGATTACATTTATCTATCAAAGTATCAGTCAGAGATGCTTTCTGTTGCAGGCAACGAAATAGCCATCAGCACAGCTTAAACATCACAAGTTGATTTTTCTCATATTTCCAGAAGCTGGGAGATGGGTGGCTGCTGCTTGTGCTTCAGTGACTTGACAGTCAGCTTGTCTGTGAGTCTTTGGACTTTGCTTTGTGGCTCTAAGAAAAAATAAACATATATAGCAGTATTTATACATGTATAAGCACATATGTAAGTGTGCATGTGTGCATGTATGTGTGTGTGTATACATGCATGAGTTGTGGGCTGGGGAGGAAGGGATATAGAATGAACTTGGGGTTAGCCAGTGAATGGTCATGATACTGTACCCAAAAGTTAAGAGACCACTAAATGAAGAAGAAACCAGCATTTCCCAAGTTTTTAGTATGAGTCTGAGAATTAGTTGGTGGTGAGGGGCATCACTGAAATGGTCCTTTGGTTAAATAAGGGAAGGAATCAAAGTCAGACTGGTTTCTTTACTGGCATAATTTTGAGAGACTTCAAGATGTGAATAGGCACGTCAGTTTCAAGATGATGTCACACAAGAGAATCTGTTATGAGCAGGATATTCTGTGCACCTGGCACATGGGAGGTGGCAGATCCTTTAGAATGGCAGATCTCAGATCTTGAGCTGCTATGTATCTTGGGATGCTGAGTGGGTATGCTCCTCCTCCATAGAGGAGTTATTAGAGCCACAGAGTTAAAGTAAAATGGCCCTAGAGCAAGACAGTGAATATCAGAGAGGGTCGCAGGGCATCAGGTGGACTTTTGGCCTTGGGAGTGTGAGCATCTACAGTGGAGAGGGGGAGTCCGTGAGCAGTTTTGGGATAGGGACCATGTTATTAATACTTCTTGAATCTCATTCTCTCCACAATCACCCCTCCAATTTAACTAGCCTTCTCTGAAAAGCCACTATTCAAAGAGTGAAATGTTTACTGAATGAATTAAATCGTTATATAAATATCAACCCAAGAATTTTGGAGGTTCATTTATTTCACTTCTCATGGGGACCAACCATCCATCCAGTTCTTGGTAGGAAATTGACTGTCTAGAATCCTTAAGATGGATATAATGAGTCCAAATACAAAATGGCAGGCAGATTTTCTGCCTGTGGCTCTACCCAGAACTGTTGGTAGCTGTGTTTTGGGTTTCCAGATAGTCTCTCCCTTACTTTCCTGTTTACTAGTTAGTGCCTGGCTTTGATGTAACTGTAATATGCAGAATACAGCGCTATGATTTTCATACATGTCAGCTCATTTCAGCCTTGCATTATCCCTAGAATTAGATAATGGATTTCTCATTTACAGACAAGGACCTGGAACCTAGTACACAGGACACTTCCCTAAGTCTCACAGCTTCCCTTCACATCTTCTCTAAGACCATATGAGTCTGTCAATATAAAATAAAGCTCAAGATGGAAGAGGTGACTTTAAGCTCATGGGTTTTTACCATTGGCCCGAAGGAAAAATGGAGCCAGAACTGCATTACTTGGTTAGTTTAGGGACCAGTGAAAGTAGAATAATTTGGGACTTTTATGAATATTTCTTTTATGGATGTTTGTATCAGCCAGGATTCTCCAGGGAAACAGAAACAATGGAAGAAAGTGTGGGTTGGAGGCAGGGAGGAGGAAGAAGAGAGAGTTTCATTATAAGAAATTGCTTCTTCCAAACACCACATGTTCTCACTAATAAGTGGGAGTTGAACAATGAGAACACATGGACACAGGGAGGGGAACACCACACACTGGGGCATGTCAGGGGATAGGGGGCAAGGGGAGGGAGAACATTAAGACAAATACCTAATGCATGCGGGGCTTAAAACCTGGATGATGGGTTGATAGGTTCAGCAAACCACCATGGTACATGTATACCTACGTAACAAAGCTGCACGTTCTACACATGTATCCCAGAAGTTAAAGTAAAATAAAAGAGAGAAAGAAATTTGTTCTTGTGATTTATGGAGGCTGAGAAGTCCCAAGATCTGCAATAGTAGCTGGAAAGCCAGGAAAGCTGATGTGTGGCACCAATCTGAGTCTGAAGTTCTGAGAACCAGAGAGCTGATGGTATCATTTCCAGTCTAAAAGCTGTCAAGCTCAAGACCCAAGAAGGGCCAGTGTTTTCATTTGAGTCCAAAGGCTGGAGTGGACTGATGTCATAGTTCAAGGCAGTCAGGCCTCTTATTAAGCTTTCTGCTTCTGTTCAGACCCTTAACTGAGTAGATGAGGCCCACTCACATTAGGGAGAGTCATCTGCTTTTCTCAGTCTAGTAACTCAAATGTTAATCTCGTCCAGACACACCCTTACATCCAAAATAACAGTTGTCCAAGTATCTGGTTACCCCATGCTCAGTTGAGCTGACTTACAAAATTTATCATCCAACTGTTGTAGGCAGAATGTTGGCCCCATGACCTCCACCCTCTAGCATTATTCCTGCGGTTATGTGACCTCACATGGCAAAAGAGACTTTGTTAGTGTAATTAAGGTTATTAATCATCTGACCTTAAAACAAGGAGGTTACCCTGGATTATCCAGGTGGACCCAAGTAATCATATGGACCCTTAAAAGAAGAGGAAGACAAGAGAATGAAGAAGAGAGATGCAGCAGAAGAGAGTTAGAAAAACGAGGCCAAGGTTAGTTCAGAGAGTTGCCATTCTGAAATCCTGAGAATTCAACCTGCTGCTGGCTTGCAGATGGAGTTGGGCCTCATGGGAAGTGTGAGAAATAAACCCATTTTGCCAGCACCACAAAGGATGCTGGAAAATGATTTTTCCCCCCCCCCAGGGACTGCAATGAGGAACACTGCCCTGCTGAAACTGTCAGTTTGGCATTTTGAGCCTCTAAGCAGGAAACCTACTGTGAGCCGCACTGAGGCCAGACTTCTCACCCACAGATAATGTTGTTGCTTTAAACCACTAAATTGATAGTAATTTTTTACAATAGCAATAGAAGACTAATACAGAATGTGGTTACATTATCTTACATACCAGTTAGAAGTAAAGCTGCTTTTCACAACAAAATAACAGGAATCTTTTTAAAAAAATACACAAATTCATAAACTGTGTAACAACTATCGAAAGTTCAATTTCAAATGAATTACCAACTTATAATTTTCAAGGATTCCTAATACCAACATCATTCCTCAGTTAAAGCAGCAACAGAAGCAATCTCGGGGACATGTTTAGCAACACATCCAAATGAAGCTCCTGTAATTAGGAATACTTTTGATATTCATGCGATGCCACTAATTACCATGAACCCTCCTTTGAGGGGGTCACACTGACTGCATAAGGAGCTTTATGTGCGAGTCCCCAGGCCCACACTCAACTTTCAGAAGTCACATTTACACTTGCCATGATTCACCTCACTTTCCCAGAGTAGACATCTTTTATAAGATGCTGGGATTTGAAGTGGAAATAACATTCACCGAATGAGGACATCCCTGCAGTTGGGATAAACTACCATCATTAAGGAAGTCACGGTTGCTGGGTAAGGCTCTTATACAGCTTTTCCATATTCTCCCGATATTCTGCTGACACCTGCACCTAGAACACACATGTTGGGAGTAATCCTTTATGATAGGTGTCTCAGTGTACTTGTTTCTGAATATGACCTCTCCTGGCCTGTCTCCATGGCACAGTTGCTGAGAGGACTGGAATGTGGAGCATAGCAGATCATGGTGTGGTGTTCGACACTTTGGTATACTCAAAAAAGTGTATAAATGTGCCTTGATTTAGCGCATACTGTGTGCAAGTTACGCTGTTCACTTTCAGCCAACAGTATGTTTAATCCCCAAAGCCCTCTTTTTTTTCCCTCTCCTTTGTTTTTGGCATGTAACAGCTCATTGCAGTATAATTCATAGACGATATGATTCACGCATTTAATGTATATAATTCAGTTTTTTGGTCTATATATAATGTTATGCAGTCATCACCACAATCAATTTTAGAACATTTAATCACTCCCAAAATGAAATCCTGGGCTCATTAGCAATCATTTCTCATTTCCCCGAAAATGGAGATGGACCTCTTTGGTCCTAGACAACCAGTGATCTACTTTCTATCTCCATGGATTTGCCTATCTGGATATTTCATATAAATGGAATCATGTAATATGTGGCCTTTTGTGTGTCTTCTTTCATTCAACGTCATGTTTTCAGGTTTTATTAATGTTATAACATTTATCAGCACTTCATTTTTTATTGCTTAATAATATTACATTGTATGGATTTATATTTTATGTTTTCACATTATATTTATTACATTGTATTTATCCATTTAAAAGTCCATGAACATCAAATTGTTACTACTTTTTGGCTACTGTGAATAGTTCTGCTCTGAATATTTTTGTAAAAGTTTTCTGTGGACATATGTTTTCATTTTTTTCTTAAGTATGTATCTGGGAATGGAATTGCTGATTTGTAAAGTAACTCTATGTTAACCCTTGGAGAAACTGGAAGACTGTTTTTCAAAGCAGCTGTTCCATTTTACATTTCCATCAGCAGTGTATGAGAGTTCTAATTTCTCTACTTTTCACCAACACATTTTATTGGTCCTTTATTATAGCCTCTTTACCATCTCATTGTGGTTTTGATTTGATTTCTTTTTCAAGATTGTTTTGTCTAGTCTGGGTTCTTTGTATTTCCATATGAATTTTGAAATCAGTGTTTCAATTTCTGTAAAGAGAGAGAGAGAAAGGGAGCTGGGATTTTGAAAGGCACTATTTTGAATCAATCTGTAGATCAACAGGAAGACTATCACCAGCTTCACAATGTTGAGTCTTCCCATCCATGAACATAGAATGTCTTTCTATTTATTTTTATTAATTTCCTTCAACAACATTTTGTCATTTTTGGTAGACAAGGCTTGCATTTATTCTGTTAAATTTATTCCTAAATATTTTTGATGTTATTGTAAATTGAATTATTTTCTTAATTTTATTTTTAGATTATTCATTGTTATTATATAGAATCAATTGATTTTTGTATACTGATCTTGTATCCTGTAAACTTGCTAGGAGCTCTCTTTTAACATAGACATTATTATGATTATTTTATGTCTTCAGTTATTTGCTCAAGTCTCATAGTAGAGCTAATGGAGCCCAACAGTCACATTCTGTTCATTATACTCTCGTAATTATACAATATGTGCACGAGTCAAATATTAAACAGATACATTGCGTACGGAGATAGCATTGTTCCAAATACTCATCTGTTTGGGCTGACCTTTTCAATGTTTGAACCAATTATGGAAAGAATTTGATTGCTGGTTATAAATCATGAATTAGGACCCATTTTCCTCTCCTCAACTGTCTTTAATTTGAGCCATGATTGAAATATTCACCATGCCTAGTTGTTTTTCTTTTTCCTAAACATTTGAAAATTAACTCCTTTTCTTTTCTTCTTTTCTTTTTTATTTCAATAGGTTTTTGGGGAACAGGTGGTATTTGGTTACATGAATACGTTCTTTAGTGGTGATTTCTGAGATTTTGGTGCACCCATCACCCGAGCAGTGTGCACTGTAGTCACTGTGTAGTGTTTTACCCCTTCTCACCCTTTCCCCCAAGTTCCCAAAGTCTATCATTCTTCTGGCTTTACGTCCTTATAGTTTAGCTCCCACATGTGAGTGTTAACATACGATGTTCGATTTTCCATTCTTGAGTTACTTCACTTAGAATAACAGTCTCCAATTTCATCCAAGTGTCTGCAAATGCCATTATTTCATTCCTTTTTATGGCTGAGTAGTAGTATTCCATGGTGTGTGTGTGTGTGTGTGTGTGTGTGTGTGTGTGTACACACACACACCCCAATTTTTTTAATCCACTCATTGATTGATGGGCACTTGGGTTGGTTTCATATTTTTGCAATTGCAAATTGTGCAACTATAAACATGTGTGCACGTATCTTTTTCGTGTAATGACTTCTTTTCCTCTGGGTGATACCTAGTAGCAGAATTGCTGGGTCAAACGGTAAATCTACTTTAAGTTCTTTAAGGAATCTCCACACTGTTTTCAACAGTGGTTGTACTTGTTTACATTCCCAGCAAGAATGGCCATAATTGAAAAATCCAAAAATAATAGATGTTGGTGTGGATGTTGTGGCAGGGGAACACTTTTTACTCTGTTGGTGGGAAATTAGCTCATTTTCTAGCAGCAGTGTATCTCTCTAGCAAAAACGTCACCTGTTCTTTTTCTTGAACACACCAGCCCCTATCATTCTTGATGCTAAAACATAAGCATGCAGGTCCAGACCTGTCTCTCCTTCTTCAGAGTGACCAGAGAGACCCTTCTAGTGTTTCTTTTTCTCCTTTTTTTTTTTTTTTTTTTTTTTTTGAGTCGGGGTCTCACTGTGTTGCCATGCTGGAGTACAGTGGTGCAGTCATGATTCACTCCAGCCTCAAGCTTCTAGGCTCAGACCATCCTCCTACCTCAGCCTCCCCAGCAGCTAGGACTGCAGGTGTGCAACACCAAGCCCCACCAATTTTTAAAAATTTATTTTTTGTAGAGATGGAATCTCACTGTGTTGGCCAGCCTGGTCTCACACTCCTGGCCTCAAGTGATCCTACCACCTCAGCCTCACAAAGTGTTGGGATTACGGGTATGAGCCATCATGACTGTCTTCTTCTAGTCTTGATGTCTCTCCTGTCATTTGTAGACCCCCTCCTCCTAGGTCACTTCCTGTGACCCACACCAGCATCCTTTCTCTAGAAACAGTAGCCATTCCCAAACTGTGAGCCTTGTGTTTATATTCGTTACACATATGTAGCATCCAATGTGAAATCAAAATCAAGGTGAATGGTAAACTCAACCACCTGGTTTCATGTTGACCTTGTCGCTAGACTCCCACTCCCTGCAGCTGGTCTTGCACTCTACTTTGAAAGCACAATTCATGCCATTGGAAATGATCTCCTCAACTTGCATCTCTCTGCCTATCTCCAATATCTCCTACTTCTCAAGTATCTTCTTTTTTATTGAAACTCATATTTTCATCTTCTTTTTATTCTTCCTTTACCTGTATGTTTATTGATTTATTTTTTTAACTTTTATTTTAGTTTCTTGGGTACCTGTGCAGGTTTGTTATATAGGTAAATTGTGTGTCACAGGGGTTTGGTGTACAGATTATTTCATCACCCAGGTAATAAATATGATACCCTATAGGTAGTTTTTTAATTCTCACCCTCTTCCCCACCCTCCACCCTGGTGACTGTTGTTTCCTTCTTTGGGTTCATATGGACTCAATGTTTAGCTCCCTCATATAAATGAGAACATGTGGTATTTGGTTTTTTGTTTGTTTGTTAATTTACTTAGGATAATGGTCTCCAGTTCCATCCATGTCGCTGCAAAGGACATGATCTTGTTCTTTAGTATGGCTGTGTAGTATTCCATGTTATATATATATACCGTATTTTTTAAATCCAGTCTACTGTTGATGGGCTTTTAGATTGAATCCCTGTCTTTGCTACTGTGAATAATGCTGCAATGAAAAAATGCTCTAATCATTAGAGAAATGTAAATAAAATCCACAGTGAGATACCAGCTCACACCAGTCAGAATGGCTATTACTAAAAAGTCAAACCATAATACGTGCCGGCAAGGATGCAGAAAAAAAGGGAATATTTATACACTGTTGATGGGAATATAAATTAGTTCAGACATTGTGGAAAGCAGTTTGGTGATTTCTTGAACTTAGAACTACCGTTTGACCTAGCAATCTCATTATTAAATATATACACAAAGGAATATAAGTCATTCTACCATAAAGATGCCTATATCTTTAATTATGTTTTCTTCTGACTGTCCTGTGACCTTTCTTTTAAATCATTACCCTCTCCTTTCTGCATCTTCAGTCACATTCTCCTTCATTTCTGTTGCATTAGTGGACAAACATATCCAGGTCTCCCAATCCTAATAAGAGAGAATCCACTATACCCCCACCTTTTTATCCTTGCTTACTGCGTATTATAAACTATTTTCCTCTTTCTTGGCATAGTTATATTGTCTGAAAATTCAGTGTTTCCCAATGCAAGCCATGTATACATTTGCTGATGTAAAAGATAATTTCATGTGACATAGAGACGATCTTTTATTATTTTAATAGCTATTTATTTTGATGTACAACTAGGCAATACCTAGTACATTTCCATAATTTAAACCATATCATTGCTTAGAAGTAGGTTAAATTTCAAAAATCAATTTAAAGAATATTGAAAGTAAATTACTGGTGATACTGGCAGTGTTTATATATGAATGACTGAAATACTGGAAGGCTTTGCATGTAAGAGAAGCAGAACTTTAAACATGAATGGAACTCAGAGTGAATAGTACCTCAGAATGGACAATGGTTTATGAGTCTCTTCTGGGTGACCCTAAGAAAGTTAGTTTTCTATATTGCAGAAAGGATATGAAGATTAGAGCAGTGTATTTAAAGGAACAAGAACATCGCCCAGAAAAAAAAAAATAGGTATTTAGTAAATGGTAACTAATCATCCCCCAGACCCTATATACAGATATATTGGGATAGCTTTGGGGAAAGTCGAATGGCCTAATACATTTCCACCTAAGCAGTTGTTCAGGAGATACTTACTGATCTGAAGCATCACCGTCATCAACAATAACAGCGTTGATGAGAGCTCATCATTGGCCAACACTGTACTATACTTTTCAGATGTACAGCTCACTGATTCCTGCTTTGCAACAGCCTTGTATGGGAGGTTCTGTAACATCCCCACTTTATAGGTGGGAACAGTGAGTCTCAGGGAGGTGAAGTGTTTTACCCAAGATCACTCAACTGGTGGCAGGTGAAACAGAGATTCAAATCCAAGAAGTCTGGTTTCAAAGTTGTCTTCTTTAACCACTGTGTTATATCTCAAATCATGATGGTTCTAACTTTACATGTCATAGTACTTGGCATAAGAATGTTTTTCTCCCCATTCTTCCCCAAAATTCAGTGCAAAAAAGATGTATATGCAGAGTTCTTTCATGGGCCAAGTCTATTCTAGTCTTAGAAGACAGAGAGTGACAATTCATCTGTGCTGTCTGTGGGGGAAACTTGCAGGAAAGTAAAGGGGACTGACAAGGGATGGCATTAAACTGCTAACCTGACAAAACACGGAGAGAATCCACACTGCCTCTGAATACAGATCTAGGGAAGCCAAGCAGTGGCCCTTTGACAGAGTCAAGTGGAATCTTTGTAAGAGATCAACAGAAATAATATGGAGGTAGGCCGGGCACGGTGGCTCACGCTTGTAATCCCAGCACTTTGGGAAGTTGAGGCAAATGGATCACAAGGTCAGGAGTTTGAGACCATCCTGGCCAACATGGTGAAACAGCATCTCTACTAAAATACAAAAAATTTACCCTGGCATGGTGGTGTGTGCCTGTAGTCCTAGCTACTCGGGAGGCTGAGGCAGGGAAGTCACTTGAACCTGGGAGGCAGAGGTTACAGTGAGCTGAGATCATGCCACTGCAGTCTAGCCTGGTGACAGAGCAAGTCTCCATCTCAAAAAAAAAAAAAGCACTAAGATAATTTTTCATAAATATTTTATTGTCATGTCAATAGAATTGATCATCTACACCACCAGTTTTAAAGTTGCCTTTGACAACTTTTCCAAAGCCAGAGTTTGGGTGTATTTGGAGATTTCCATAATATTGAGCAAATGTTTAAAAAACTGTATTGAAAATGTTTGCCGTATATAACTGCATCCCAATGGGAAGCAGATGGCATGCTTGAATTAGGACTGTTGTAGGAGGACCTATTTTTAAAAGGGCCTATTTACAAAGGGGAATTGCAAAGGATAGGACCATAACCTTGGGCAGTAAAAACACAGCAAGAACAGCGCTCCTACAAAGAGTGCAAAGTAAGCTGATGGGGTGAGGCTAGGGAGCAGGAAAGAGATCTAGAAGGCTCCCAGGTAGAAGGTGATTGGTAAGCTGAGTCTTGAGGGAATTCCTTCTGGATAGCATGAGAATCTTGTTCCAGGAAGAAGGAACCTATGTACAAAGACCTGAAGGAGTAAGGCATGATCTGGGAATACAGGTAGAAGAGGTGTGACTTGGTCATGGACTATGGGGGTAGCAGGAAGTAGAAGGGGCTGAAAGGCCACCATGATACAGGTGTTGGAGAGAGGCAGGTATCATGCAAAGTATATGCGTTAAGACTATTAGGAACCAAATGTTTGTGAATTAAAGATAAAACACAGTGGTTAGAGAGATAACTTTGAAACCAGACTTCTTGGATTTAAATCTCTGCTTCACCTCTCACTAGTTGAATGATGTTTGGTAAAATACTTTACCTCCTTGAGATGCAGTATTATTCGAGCCTATTCCTAAACCTGAGGAATGAAGGAAGAGTCACTGACCTAGAATGAGTGAGTCCCATAGAGAGCCACTTGGGAGGAGCAGAGACTTCCAGCATGGAATATACCCAACCCCAGGCAACCCAGAAGGGAAGGATCCAGGTGCATGAGCACTCTGACCTCACTCAGTACTTCCTTCTGATCTGCAAGCCAAACAGGAAGCCAAAGGTCTTCTCTTCAGACCAGCCTCCAAGGACAGAGGGGAGGCAGAGGAGGGTACTGCAGGTGTGCTAAAGGGTCACATTAATGATGTTCCACAGTGGGTGGAGACTTTCTCATATGTTCTTCCTGCTATTCCATAAAGCAAAGACTGGATTCACAGGATCTGAGTGGAGAAAAGTCCTAGTCCAACCCCTTAGCCTATAAATTCCAGAATTTTAGAAAAGTCAATAGTGTGTCCCAGACGTATTTCAATATAGTTACATTTTACTCAACATTTAACTATTGTAAATGAATAACCATGTGACCTTCAAGAAGATTCCAAGCCAAATTCCATTGGTTTCTAAGCTCTTAGGGTTGCTTACTTTTAAGAGTGTACCTATCTTTTCATGCATGCCTTTAAAGAGTCCACATTTTTCTCTGATAAAGTCAATTATCAGTATATGTGCTTCTCTATTTACAGTTTTGACTAAATAATGCAATATCTATGTAGAAAACATACCCCAAACTTGAGTTTTCCTGGGTTGCGCGTTTTGCGTTGTCAAAGTGTAAAGAACATCTGAGTTAGAACTTGTAACCGCTTTAGGATACTAGAGGATGCAGATCAGTGAATTGTTTCAAGGTAGAAGAAGCTTAAAGAAAGTACCTTGAGTTGTGTGTTCCTCCATTAGCATTTGTTATTACAAAACCATTAGAGTGTCTCCGGATGTTTTTCCACACACCTGATGGTGTCAAAGAATGACAGGTCTCTCGTTAAAGATGCATAACATCTAGCCTCCTGTTCTCACTTACCCTCCAACTTCTGGTATGAATATACTGCTTCCATATGAGCCTGCTGCAAGCCAGCCAGATCCTATTCAGAATATCTCCTTTGTACCACATCCAAATATGGGCAGCATATATATACGGATTTGAAGTGCACAGAGTTTGAGTCAAGTCTTTAATAACCATGGGGATTTTGCATCTCAAGAAATTCTGAAAATGATGTAATGATATAATGTAGCAGAAATTTAATTTGGTAGGTAGGATTAAGAGCTGACAAATTCCCTCTCTTTAAGTTTCTTTAATTCCGTCTGTGCAAGTCAGAGCATTTGGTATATTCCCCAGCCTCCCAGCTGATATACTAAAATTGGTTTCACTGTACTACTCTCAGGCATGCAATGAGCTAGGCAAAGCTGTTTAGTTACTTGCGATCTGTTTACATTACATAGAAGGTTGGTTAATTAGAAATAATCATGTTTCTTAATTAAGGAACAAATTAATTTTTAAATAAGTGCTGAGGCCCCCTTGGGTCACAGCAGATAAGGGACTGAGCACATGGTTTGTGGTTGTCTGTGTAATTCTCTTCAAGGAAGGTCTGAAGTGTGCGGTGACACAGTTATCAGCACTATGGAACCAAATATTTGTGGATTAAAAATTGTATTCATTCTGCTGACATCTTATGAGTATCTGTTATGTGCAAAGAAATATTTTGGAGGACTCTGGGAACCTGAACATAAGTAAGACAAAATCAGATCTTTAATGGAGCTGAGGGTGTCATGGGGGGAAAAAAAACAGGCTTATATGTTGTATATTTAGCAAACTGTGCTAAGTCCTAGAAGAAAGATGGGTAAATATCCCAGGAAAACCCTCAGAGCAAAGTAAGCTGATGGGCTGAGACTAGGGAGCAGGGAAAAGATCTAGAAGGCTCCCAGGTAGAAAGTGATAGATAAGCTGAGTCTTGAGGGAATCCCTTCTGGATAGCATGAGAAGCTTGTTCCAGGAAGAAGGAACTTACATAGGAAGACCTGAAAGAGTAAGGCATGATCTGGGAATACAGGTAGAGGGGGGTGTGACTTGGGCATAGGCTATGGGGATAGCAGGGAGTAGAAAGGGCTGGAGAAGCACCATGATACTGGTGTTGGAGAGGTAGGCATCATGCAAAGTGTATGTGTTAAGACTATTAGCGTGAGTTAAGCAGGAAATAAAATTGTGTCAGCTCATTTATGTAAAGGACCAAGAGAAGCTTTAGGGATAGCAGTGTCTAGGTGTTTCAAATGTATCATCAGGCATCTTTCTCACTTTTTCCTTGGCTCTGCTTTTCTCTGTGTTAGCTTTCCCCAGTTGATAGCAAACAAAAACAGCCACCTGGCATTTTCCCTACTACTTTAGCAGCAGAAGCTGCCCCTCACCCTTTATAAAAAAGTACTGTTTACATGTAGTTCCCTTTAAAGTTTTAGGTATGCCTCTGTTGGCCCAATTTAAGTCATGTGTCAATCCCTGAATTAATCACTGTATGCACAGATGTGGAAGACTGGAAGGAGCTTATCCCCACACCTAGAGCCAGGTAAGGGGAAAAGGTGATATCACCCTTCCTAAACTTCAAGGACTAGAGAGAAAGAATGGTGGTTGCTTAAAGGAAAATGAGAATACTGGTATCAAGAGCAAGGAGAACAGATGCAGGGCAGAAATAAATAGATCACTAGCATGCAAACATGCCAAGGTGAGAGCTCTTGATGAGTTTTGAGTAAAAACATGACATGGACATGTTTTCATTGGAAAAAAATTATTCTGGCTTTGGAGAATGGGTGGGAGAGAGGAACATCTAACTGGGTGAGATGTTAGAGTGATGACAAGGGCTCGGTCTAAGGTGGTCGTGGTAGAGATGGTGAGTATGAGACTTGCATATTCTAGAGACAGGAGGTAGAAGAGATGGACCGTGAGTTTGTCATGCATTACAAAGGGCCACAAATCTTTGAGGGTCTTGGCCCCTCCCCTTGATTCTAGATGGGGAGAGAACATTATTTTGCCTAATGCAATATGCAGAAGTGACATTCTGCCTCTTCCTTGGTCCAGTCCTTAAGAGATGGGTTGATTTAATTTACTATCTCTTGCAATGTTCACTCTGATAGAAGCCAGCACCACATAAGAGGTTTGACTACCTGGAGAGTGCCCTGTTTGGAGAAGCTCAAGCCATAGGAAAGAGCCTTGAAGGATGAAATGCTATACGGAGAGGGAGGTCAAGGACGAGTGAAGCACCATTCATGTGCATAAAGGAGCTATCTAAGAATTAGATTCTCCAACCCTGGCTGACCTCATGAGAATCTGAGATGTTACCACCCAGCTAAGTCCTTCCTGAAGCCCTAACCCACAAAATCATAAACACTAAAAGTGAAAAAATTTTTAGATTTGTTTTTGTTCTGTAGCACTAAATAACCAGAATAAGAACTGAATTAAACATGAAAAGGAGGGGTTTATGTTGTCAGGCAGTGGGAAGAACCACTCAAGCTTATAGCAAATGTAAGACAAAAGGTTAAACCACCCATCTAAACCACACTCAGCCCCCAGTTCCTAAGAAAGCTGGTCCATCTCTTCTTCTTGCCAAATCTCAAAGCCTATCTCTATATGTGGATGTAAATTACAGATTTAGGCTACAGTTTCCCTTCCTCCTGGGGTTTTCTCTTTGATGGGGCTGTCAAACTCTTGAGTGAGCTTTATTGTAATTCACAGGGACTGTCAGTTTTCCATAGTAGTAGTATTTCATTCATTCTTTAATGTGCCCATTGGAGGTGACAAATTCTCTAACATGCAACCACAGGCCGTAAATGTAAAAATAAGGCAAAACTTATTGAATTGAAGGTGAGATGCTTTGCAAGGATCCAACTAATAGGCTTTCATTTCTTCTGCCTGATAGTGACTCCCACATTTATGCCATTTCTTGAGAACCGTAACCAGAAACCCTTGTTTTGGGAGTCAATAGAATAGATGTGAGCAAAGGCAAAGGCAAGAGAAGTGAGACTGGTCTTTGTTCTGATATTGTGATGTCTAGTAGAAAGACCATAACACACAGCTAACCAATAAGGTACTGTGTAAAAATTAGAAAAAGGTGTTCCCTTCAAGCAGATAAATTCCAAAAAAGTGCCCCTCTGGAAAGAAGCAGACCATTGAGGTCTTGACTTAAGGAGTAGAAGATGAATTTGCATGTAAAACAAACATATCCCTTCCTCCAGAAAGTTAAGCAAGAGGAGGGCAGGCTGCTCTCAGTACTCTTTGGACTCACTACCATGCATGGTGGCTGTGAAAGAGCCAGGCATTTGCTTCCTAAGAGCATACCTTTCAGAAGCAGCATCGGCATCATCACTACCCATTTATCCAGCCTTTGCTCTATGGCAGATACTGTGCAAGTTCTTTAACTCTAATCCTGAAACAACTATTGATATAGATGCCACCATAGATGACAGAACAACACCTGAGAATCTTGATACCTTGCCCCGAAACACACAGACAAGGAGTGGGAGAGCTGTAACTCAAACCTGACCTTTCTACCTCACATGTGGCCTCCTGTTGAGTGACGAGTGGCTTCTTAGAGAGGTGCACCGGGAAAAGCACATACCCATACCTTGGCCATGAGTTTGTAGCAGTATCAGCTCTCATAGGGAAATTATTATGTTCTAATTGTCCGTCATGATAATATAGGTGACTGTTGTTTTGTTTCGCATCCCCAACAAAGGGGTCCCATTGAGTTGGATTGGCCATCCTGTCAGGTAGGATGCAACTGTGAGTCTGTATACATGGACCAGGAGCTAATGCAGCAGAGTGGGGTGATTAAGACTCTGATATGATCCAGGTACAGCTGGACTGGAATCTCTGTTTCACCTCTTGTTATGATATTTGCATGACCTTAGTCAATCCTTGACTACTCTGAGCCTTAGTTTCTTCCTCTTTAAATTGGGATGACTATAATTTGTTCTAAAAATGCAGTGTATAATGCCCAGACTTGTAGGTAACATGTATTAGACAGTAGAACTGTCATGACCGTTATCAGAAAGATTTTACAAACACCCTGAAATCATCATAGGATTCAGCTAGTGTTCTTAGCCTTCTGTGCTCACACCATTGGCTCATGCTAAACTTGTGATCAACCAGAAACTTAAGTGCATATTTCTTATAATTATTTCCAACATAGGCTTCTCCAACTTAGAAACTGTATATACATGTGCATATATATATATATATATATACACACACACACACACACACGTGTGTGTTTCACATATGCTTATTCTTGATGTCATATTTATCCATGGTTTTTATTTTAATTAGCTTTACCCCATGGGAAGAATTCCATGTCTTTTCTCTTTGATCTGGTTTTTTGCCAGTTATTCTTAGCCTTTTATAAATATTAAAAATCCTGACTGGGCGCAGTGGCTCATGCCTGTAATCCCACCACTTTGGGAGGCTGAGGCAGGCAGATCATGAGGTCAGGAGATCAAGACCATCCTGTCCATGGTAAAACCCCGTCTCTACTAAAATACAAAAAATTAGCTGGGTGTGGTGGTGCGTGCCTGTAGTCCCAGCTACTCAGGAAGCTGAGGCAGGGGAATCGCTTGAATCTGGGAGACGGAGGTTGCAGTGAGCCAAGATCGTGCCACTGTACTCCAGCCTGGCAAAAGAGCAAGACTCCATCTTAAAAAATATATATATATATATATATATTAAAAATCCCATAAGCATGTATTCTTCATCTTCACCAAAGTAATAACAGCTCTATATGGTTTAGAGGGCACTGACTACATCTCCCTCAAGTGTCAACTAAAAAATTTCAGTTAGCTACGAAGCTTGCATCAAGAACTGTGCTGGGTGCTGTTGACTCTTCTATGTCCAGTGTTTACCATGGTGGGTGGTACAGAGTCACTCAGAAGCATTGGATGGATGGATGGATGGATGATAAGATTATTGAATTGAATAGAACAGAATTATATATTTATGTCTACTTTTGCCTAAAAGCCAATCATACAGTGTTTTGGTGAGGTTGATCAACCAGTTACCTATTTACCTAAAAGTTTGATCACTCAGCCCACATTTTTCCGTGGTATAATGTGATCACAAGATGATTCTTAAAAGCCATCCTGAAATCATGATACCATATATTTGCCAGTCTCCTGGTTTATCAGTTATGTAACAACAGATTTGAAGAAGAAAACCAGCTCACACCTGTGCACAGGGAGACACAAAGTTGTTCATTACCGTATTGTTTGAAAAGCAATAGGTTGGAAATTGCCTAAATGTGCCTCAGTAGGTGAATGGCCAATAAACATTTTAAAAATAAATATAAAACTACAACTCAAAGGAATGAACCAAATATTATATATATAACCAAATAACTTATATAAACATTATATGTGTGTGTGTATATATTATATATATATGTATAGAAAGACAGAGAGAAAGGGAGAGCATTCAAAAAAAAGGAAGCCAATTTTAGAACATACTCATGATACAATTTTTAAATGGTTAATAAACATATGCACACAATAATATACCATATTATTATCAGAAACAAATATATGCCTAAGATGATCTGAAATGAATTGGAGGAATACCACCCCGTTGGTACCCTTGGATGAGGGTGAGAGCGGTTGTCACTGGTGAAAAGGTTGAAAGTCGTAGAACAGGATACAGTGGATCCAAGGGCTTAAGCTTCATCTGTAATGTGTTATTTCTTTTAATAAAATAAAGGCAACGCAAATGTGGCAAAATGTTAACAGTTGGCAATACCAGATGGTGGGTGTATTGATTTTCATACTATTGTTCTTTGTGCTTTTCTGTGTTTTCTTAGAATTCCCAAAATATAAAATTGGAGAAGGAAGGTAACCCTGATTGGTTACTGACTGTCAGCCCATTCATTCTATTTTTGCCCCCAGCTATTTTTTTTTTATTTGAAGATGTAAGACGTGACAGGTACACGTGAAATCTTTCTATCTACCTACCTAATTTAGAATTAGGCTCAGCTGCATGTAAAAGAAAAAAAACTCAAATAACAGTGAGACATTTCTTCTTATCATGTAAAAGACATTCAGAGGTCTGTATAGGGCAGCCTGGAGATGTTATTTGGGACAAAATTCTACCATTCAGTACATAGCATCTGCCCTAAAGGCCGCTTCCTGGCTCAAGGTGGCTAATTGGAGTTCCAACCTTCACATCCATATTCTAGATCAACAGTACCTTCCCTTCCCAAAATCACCTCTGCTTACAGCTCGTGGGCCAGAATTAATCACATGGCCACATAACTGCAAGAGGGACAGGGAATAGAATGTTTCGTTAGGCACATTACCCAAGTTTTCTTTTTAATTAAGGGAGAAGAGAAGAATGTATATTAGGAGGTAACTACCTGCCCTGCCACGAAACTGTCCTCATCCTCAGTGCCCTCCCTCCCTTCTCAGAGGAAGACACTCTCTTAGAGTTAGTATATAACTCGTGGTCTATGTTTCCATAATTAAATAACTATGTTCATATCCATTTAAAATACACCATTTTATTGATCTTAAAGTTCTCATAAATTCTGCAATTATTGCCTTCTTGTTCCAGGGAACATGCTAAGTAGTTCATGTTTATTACTTCATCATGTCCTTAGTAGATGGTAACAACTACCTATTTAATAGTTCCTTGCTTTTTTCAAATTTTAGCCAACATACCTTTTTCTAATGTCTAAAGTTGGTGTTCCCTTCTTGCCTCCTGGACTGAGCACATGTCTTTAGCCTCTGCCAATTCCTCACTGCCTGAAATCTTCCTAGAAATCGTGGACTCTCCCTTTTCCTGCCCTGTCGTATGTCTTCCTGGATTTCTGGCATCTGGCTTCTCCTGTCTGTGCAGTAAGGGTTCCAAACCTCTCTGACTTAAGCCAACAGGACTTTCAGTGTTGTGCATTCCCTGTCCAACTTCATGATTTTTCAGCACTGAGATCACATCAGCAAGAACCCTCGAAGCCCTGGGATGCAGTTCTTCTGGATCTCAAGTCTTGAGCTTATTAAATGATAAGCTCTTTACAGATGTTTTCCTCCTATTTATTAAGCAGCAATTACTCTTCACATCACCTCCTCCCATATCACCTCTGTAATCACTCTCACTAGAAAGCTCACCTAAACCCACCAATTATCTGAGCCACATTATTCCAAACCAAAGCTGCACATGCCTGAAATTAGGGTTAAAAAAAAACAAAACAGTGTACTGAGAGGATAAACACCTCTTTCCTCTACTAGATCCAGGTTATTTTTCAACTGAATGCAGCCATTGCCACCCTATATTTGGCTTTTATAGACAGACTAAAGTCTAACAAGATGTTCCTTATACATGAATTCACAAGTATAAAATCATATGGATGACTTGTGTGCCTTGCTGTCAATCTGTGCAGAGCTCTGCTTGTGCATTCGTCTTCTCGCTCAACAAGTGCCTACTTCATCTTGTGCCTCTGTGGATACAGGAATGACTAAAAATTCCCCCTTATGATCTAATGGCTTAGAGCATGGGTCCCACAGTCCATCATGAATGGGCTTCAACCCCAGCTCCCTACCATGTGCTTGTGAATAAGTCACCTACCTTCTCAGAACCTCTGTTTGTTCATCTATACTAGAAGGATACTAATTCCTCCACCACAGGGATGATTTGAGGACAGAATTGACTAATGGGCATCAAGTACTTAGCTTGCTACCTGGCACATAACGAAAACAAAAATGAACATTGACCAATGCTAGTGTCATCTTCATCTCCACCATTTCTACCACCATCCTTAATTGGTTGTGCAAATAAATTCACAAGTACAATTTAATCAGGTAAATTCATGGAAATGATTTATTTTGATATTATTTTACATGTACAGGAAAGTTGTAAGGACAGAACCAAGAACTCCCGCATCCCCTGACACGATCCCCAGCTATTCACATTTCACTGCATTCACTGCATCTCCCTATGTATGTATCTGTGTGATGTCCCTTCAATCCTCTATGCTCCATCGTATATGCCTCCCAAGGTACACCCTCCTGCATAACTACCATGCAAAGCTGCAAGTCAAGAAATCAGCACCTAAACAAAACCCAGTGCTTTAATACATTGATGCAGTGTCCAGTCTCCACACCCCACTCAGGGTTTTTCTAGCCCCTCCTACCCTTCCCTGCTTATAAATGCCCTCTGCAACAGTGAGAAATCTTCATTAGCCTCAGATCTCTCCAGTTGTCCCAGTGATGTCTCTTTTTCATATCTGGCCCAGGATCCCATCCAGTTACACCAGTGGTTCTCAACTGGAGCTGATTTTGCACTCCCCCTCTGACCCCACCCATGATACATTTGGTAATATCTGGAGACATTTGATCACCACAAGTAGGGATTGATATTGGCATCTACTGCCAAGACAGCAGAGAAGCTGCCAAATACCCTAAAGTGTTCAAGACAGCCCCCAAGAATTATCCAATCAAAAATCTTGAAAGAGCTGAAGTGCAGAAACCCTGAATTACACATTGCATTTAAAGGTCACATCTTTGCAGCCTCCCCAAGTTTGGAACAATTCCTCAGTCTTTCCCTGGCTTTCATGGTTCCCAACAGTTTGGAAGAATACAGGCCTTACATGCTGCATTGTGATGCTCAACCTGGCCCATCTGATGTTTCCTTGGGCCTAGTTTCAGGTCATACATGGTGGAGAAAAACCACAGAAATTATGCCATGTTATCAGTGCCCCCACCTGCTGGGGCACACGCAGCCAACCCTGCCCAAATCTCAGGGATGCTAGCCTGTTTCACCTGCTCATGTCCACATTCTCAGGTTTCCCCCCCCCCAAAAGTCACCATTTTCTCCTTTAGAAGCAAGTTTGTAGCAAGATATTCCAGATTATCAGTCTTCTGATATGCTGCTCTCATCAGACCTCAACTCACAAGCCTTGGCTCCCCCTGCCAGTTCCCAGCTGAGCATCTGCACTGGCGGTGTGGAGTGACTTCCCCTTTCCATGGCTCTTTGTACATTTATGGTTGGCATTCTACTCAAAGGAAGACTTTTTCCTCTTCTCCCATTTATTTATTTTTTATATCAGAATGGACTCATGGGGTTTTAATTATAATCTTTGAATTGTTTTCTGCTGCTGTCTTTTTTTTCTTTGTTTTAATGCTGTGCTTAAATTGTATCATTTTGACCGGGGGAACCAAATCTTGGGCTTTTGATAACTTCCTCATTATTTTTTTTTTTTTACCACTTACTTTCCTATACAGTGAGATATTCTGAACTCATGTTGTACCTTCCTGCCCAACTCTGGATTTAGTGACTTGCCCAAGGAACCTTGGTTTCTTTTCGTGGCAGGTGGTCTTTAGAAATCAGTATCTGGGTATTTGGTGAGCTTGTGGATGCTGGAGTGTCACTGCTGCTAGGTCCTCTCAGCAGACAGAGCAAGGATACAGACACACACACATATATACACACATATATGCACACAAATATACATACACATACATATATACACGTGTACATCTATATGTATTCATTTATACATGCATGTACATATGTCTACAATTACTGTATCTATCTGTATCATTCATACATTAAATTTAAAACATAAGTTCAAATTGATATCTCCAATTCCAATCTCACATATTAGCGTTTTTTCTAGCCCTCCTACCTTTTGTGTTTATCAGTACCTCTGCAACAGCAAAAAGCCTATTATTATCTTCAATATATCTACTAATTGCTTTGATGAAATCATATGATGTAACCAACTTCCCAACCATGCCAGCCATCTCTTCTGACTGCCACCTCTGCGTGACTTCCCAGAGCGCCATATCTCAGGCTGCCAGCAGGCACTGGTCCCTCCCTTTTTCCCTCCAACTCCCCCAGGCCAGTGAAAGCAGGGAATTGACTAGCAAGGCAAATTTACGGACAAAACAATAGGATCTAGGGTTAAGCCAAACCAGAGGCAGTGCAAAGAGGCTTTCTGCAGGAGTCAGCACCTTGAGCTGCCTGAAGGACACTGAAGCATCAGTAAGGTAAACACCCTGTGGGAACAGGAGTAGAAGGAACAGTTTCGCCAGAGGCATGGAGGAGGAGAGCTTGGTCACTCCTCAGACTTGTGTGTGGGTCAGTGGCATGGGATCAGAGGGTATGGAGACGGGAGAGTGGTAGAGAGGAGGCTAGGCAGGTGTGTGGGCCAGGTGGTGAAGGTCTCATGTGTATCAGTATGGACTAACGATGAATCTTTCCTGTCTCTCTTCAGGCACACACTTGTCTTTTACATCCTCTAGATACTCTCAAATAAATCCATCTGTCATTTCCAAAGTTATGTCTACCTATTATTTACAAGTCTCATGAGTTGTCACATTTACATGGTATATCCAACTTCTAGGAAGGTATCTGGTACATAGTATATGCTCAATAAGTGTTTTAAGGCAGCAATGTATGTTTTTCTCTCAAGCTCTCCTGGCCCTCTGTCAAATCCAGGCAATTGGCAAGTCCCAGCCAACTCCCAGCAAAGGCAGCCCCCACTGTTGTTACATTTGTATTTAAAATATAATGGATCATGAAATTGCATCAGTTAGCATGCAGAGGCTTATACGCATATATTTTTTGCAAACATTTCATCGTATAGAAATAAAGGACCAAAGTATAAAATTTTTGAGAGGCAGTGGCTGGAGATATTAGTCAATGAGAGAGAATCATTGTTTACATTAAATAGTGCCAGTTTTTGTAAGGCAAGTAACATCTTCATGGTGATTCTAAAGAAACTGGCTGCCTCATTAGGCAGGTAAGGCATATTATGATTTGGATGCAGAATAACCCCAGTGATAAATGAATCTCCTGGTAGAATAGCTTCTAAATTATAATTTCTTTATTTGCAAAATTGCTATACGCAAGGTGGGCTGATCACATTTCAGAGGCCCATTTTACTAGTCAGGGTAAGCTCAGCTATGCTGCAATAACAAGAAAATCCCATAATCTCCATGTCTTAATAAATTAAAATAACTTCTTTATAACGAAACATCTAATGCAAATAGGGCTCCTTCATCTTGTAGTTACCTCTAGAACATAGGTCTCTGTGGTCCTCTATGGTATAGGAAAAGGGATTGAGGTGACATTCGGCTCTTACTTTGCTCAGCCCAAGAATGAAACTCGTCACATCTGTTTTCAGTCCAGTGACCAATACTAGTCATATGGCCCCAGCATAACTGCAGGAGAGGCCGGAGAATGTACGGAACCTCTTTACATTCACCAAATGGAATCTTTGGCACATAGTAGCGGTTCCCAGCACGTCCCACTATCTCCTTTTTGGGCTGAGAAGAGGAAAGAGAACTGACAAGCAACTGTGTTGACTTTTCTCTCACCTGGGTCCAATTCTATCTGAAGCTATTTTGGGTGGTTATTACAGTGCAGTTTATCATAGTGCTATAGAATATGAACTCTGACCATAGCCAGCCCTAGATTCTAGAACAAGCATCTCCATTTCTAGCTGTGGGTGCTTGGACAAACACTTCAACTTTCTCAGTCTCAGTTTCTTCATCTGAACATAGAGTAAGCAATAGTACCAGCCTCACAGGGTTATGTGGATTAACTCGTTAGAAGCATGTAGCTGTTGACGAAACATGAGCTGCTGTTTCATTTGAAGTGGTGCTGAATTCAGAATCCCGTGGAAACTTTCACAGTGACAACAGTTAGCCAGCCCAGAGCCATGTGGAGAAAGGACGTGTAGCCATGATCTCTTCACCGAATCCAGCATCAGAATCTACCAGATGAAACCAACATCAGGACATTGGGCACAAAGGGATAGGCTTCCCAGGGTGCTGGAATGTTGGAGGCAGAGCTATTATTAGAGACACCTGGTCACTGACCCATCTTTCTTTCCATGGCTCAAGTTGGGACGTGATAGTAACAGCTGCCTTAAATGGAAGCGACTATATTTTTGATGTCAGCTTTTCTAGGATGGTACTAAAAGCCACATGTAAAGAGGTGTTGGTTCGAAGTAAGTGGGATTTTCAGTTCCACCTATGCTACCCGATTGTATTACCAACCCTACTTGAGGACTCTAGGGACCAAATAAGCTACAGTGAAATGTGCTACTCTTGCTCTGTGTGCCCACTTCATTTCAGGTAAGAGTTTGTATCTTCATTTAACTTTAGAAGGGATTTTCCCATCATACAGTTAGGTTTGACTGCAAGTAAAAGCAGATCTGACCATGGTGGCTTAAACAGTTTGGGGGATTTTTGGAGGCTGCTGATACTGGTTCATCATCGTGATGATGTGAGGGGTGTCCCCACTGTCATTCTCAGACTTTTCTGCAAGACAGCTGCCTCTGCTCCAGTCATCACTTCTGTATTTAAGGAGGAGATAAGAGGAAGAAGTGAGGTCTGTCCCACCTTTTCCATTGCATCTAGAGAGCCAGTGTTTCCCTGACTGCTACAAGAGACTTTTGCCTGTATTTTGTTAGCCAGCATTGTGCTATATGCCCACCCTTAGTTACAAAGGAAGTTTGGAAAATTAAATACTTGTATTCATAGATTCTTTTATACAGGCAGGGGAGGAAAACAAGGGTTAGAAATGAGTGTTAGTAAAACCAAGCTACGACGTTTGCCCCAGGAACTTATTGAAGGATATTATAAGTGAGGAGGAGGAGGCATGGTACCCATTCTTATGCTCACTTGAGATGCTGTAGTCAGTCCTCCCTAGAATTCCTCAAGTTAAAGGCTGTTATTTCTTCTGCAGGAAGAAGGCATAACATGTGAACCGGAAAGTTCTTATTCTCCACTGAGAACTAATTGCCTGCAGCAGGTCTCGGCTCACTTCTAGTTGTTTACTATTTTCCAAGTCACTGTGATTCCAGAAGGTATTGGGCCTCAGTGGAGCTCAAAATGGATATTAGCTCTTGGGTGCATTTTATTGATTTGGGCCCAGAAGGGAAATTATACGCTGGGGTTGTCACCCTGGACAGTTAAAAATTTAAAGCAGATGAACGGAACAAACCTCCTCCTTAAATAGTGCTCAGAAATCAAAGAACTAAAAAATGTAAATGGGATTCATTAAGAGCTATGAAATTAGCTTTCCTGTGGTGCTTTGTTAAGTTTTTCTTGCAAATCTCTGAAAGTTTAGCTCAGGACAAGTCTTGGACATGGTTGAGAATGTCTGCCTTATGAATGGCTAAGTGGAAAATGGGGACCAGTGAGAAGAGACTCTTAATACGTGGCCGTCTTGGGATGCCACTGGCTCCTACAGCAGCTCCCTGGCACTTTGCCTTCACTGTCTCTTTCTTTGCCTTGGTTTGCAGTGTTTACATAGCATGTCAAAGTACTAGCTTGAGTTAATTTTCATTATGCTCATTTTAACACAAAGGAGTTGTGTATTCAGGAATTTCTGTTGTGCTGGGTTTTTACTTTCTCTGTTAACAAGAATTATTTTTGGTTAATCTGTGTCTTACAGACTCATTGGCTTTTAGTTATCAGGATGTGGGGTGAAAGACGTCCTAGACATGACACCTACTCTGACTGAGACCAAGACCAAGAATGAGGCATTGACAGCGTGAGGCTGTACTTGGCGGGCGGGTTTTTTTTTTTTTGCTGTTATTGTTTGGACTATGCAGTGTTTTACAATACAAGATTTTATTTAAAAATCACGTTTTTGGGCTAGGCATGGTGGCTTCTGGCTGTGATCTCAGCACTTTGGGAGGCAAAGGCGGGCTTAAGTCCAGGAATTGGAGACCAGCCTGGGCAATATGGCATAACTCTGTCTCTACAAGAAAAAAAAATCAAAATAATTAACCAGGCATGGTGGTAATGCCTGCAGTCCCAACTACTTGAGAGGCTGAGGTGGGAGGATTACTTGAGCCCAGGAAGTCGAGGCTGCAGTGAGCCGTGATTGCACCACTGCACTCCAACCTGGCTAACAGAGTGAGACTCTGTCCCAAAAATCACATTTCTGGCTGTTTTGACCAAGGAGAGTTGATAATGTTGGACAAGTGTTTGCAGGTGGCACCAATGGCTGGAGCTGAGCAGAAGTTGCATGGCACCATGGGCTGGAGCCTAGCAGCAGCAGCTCAGCAGCAGAGCTGAGCAGCAGATCATGGCAATTACAATCCCCACCACACCCTATTGCCTTGCACTCTGCCCATGATGCCAATTTACCAGTCTCTGCATGGCTATGTTAGGCCTTGCATTGGTGTCCCCCATCCAGATTGTCTCCATTGTGAAGCCATTTCCAAGGACACAGCAGGTGTGTGTGTGGTATGCCGAGAGTCTCCTCCTGTCTCTCCACCATCCTCTCCTCTCCAGACTTGCTCCCCAGGATGGCTGTGGATACAGCTGCAGCAGCCTCACCTAGGTACTTGTTAGAAATTCAGAATCTAAGGCTCAGCCACAGACCTAGTGAATCAGAATCTGCCTTTTAATAAGATCCACAGGTGATCTGTGTGCTCATAAGTTGGGAGAAGCACTGGTCTAAAGCATCGTTTTCAACCTTGACTGATGATAGGCATGACTGGGGCACTTATGAAAAACTCATTCCCAAGCGCCACCCCAAAACCAGTCAGAGCTGTCAGGGAAGGGCTCTGAGAATCCACAGGCTTAACATGTGCCCCAGTGATTCTAAGGCATAGGTCAGTTAAGAGGACTTGGCTTGAAGAGTAAGTTCTCAAACTTGGGTATACATCGGAATCCTTCAGCTTGCTTTTCATTTTTTAATTAAAGAAACATATCATAATTTACAAAATCACATTATTGCAGGAATTTAGAAAAGTCAGGTATGCAAAATATAAGAACATAAAAACACATAGTTGTGATTTTAGTGTATAAACATTTTAGTGTATAAACAATTTTTTTAGGTGTCTGTGTGTATTTTTTTTTAACCAAAATGAGATCATACCATAATGTTATTTTCAAACCTGCTTTTCTCAGTTAGCAATCTCTGTCTTTCTATAAGAATAATTTTCACGTTTGACCCCAAATACCCATTTACAATGAATTATTCTGTCTAAACTAAAAAGCCAATCAAGATGGATCTGGTTATTCCATCCTTTATGTGTTTTATAAATAAGCACATTCTTCTCCTCCCTAATCCCTTTATTTTATTCTCCACATAATGCTGCCTTATTGATGTGCTGGACCATTTATTCTGCAGATAGTACTACCTTTTGGATTTATCTGGTCACTTCCTCATGGGGTCACTTAGCTTGTTGTTCTGTCCTGGAGTGCCTTTATTTGTTTTCTTTGATGCAGATTCCAAGACTCCCCTCAAACTCTGGTGAATTAAAGCTGACAGAGGTTGGGGCCTGGGAATCTAAACTGGTTCCACTTTCCGGGGGTGAGTCTGAGTCTGAGAGTTAGGGTGTCCTAGATCATTCAGCAGCAAAAGAAGAGTTGGCCCCTAAATCTACAAAGAACGTTGCCTTGGGCATCTGGATTCAGACAGGGTCCGATAATATCAAAGCTGGGAGTCTCTCCAATGCTTTGACTAATGGGATCTGAGCTTGGCTGTTTCTTTATATTTATTCAGTGATAACAAAGTCAACTTGGTTGGAAGGAGCCTCTGTCCTCGGCTTGCAGCTGGGGTCTTAGCTATGCTCGTAATTTTCCCAGAAAAATGCACATCTCTTGGAGTCCTGGGCCATGTGTAAATGAGTGGGAATACAAGAAACCTGGAGCACCCCAGAAAATCTTCAGACACTGGGTTTGGAGCTGAGGAGCTAAAAAATACTCAATTTTATTGAAGCCCCTTTATACAGCTTTAAATGGATACATTATGGGGTCTGTGGCTCAGAGGTACCAGTGCTCAGAGCAGTATCTGCTTTCCACATAGGACCAGTGGGTAGTAGTCTCAGCATGCCGCATCAGTGAATTGAAACCTGCCTGTCCCAAAATTTATGTAGATACTGTGGAGGTGGAACCATATATGGTTAAGTCCTGGGTCCCTGGAGCAGTAGATCTTAACCTTATTGGACACAGTATCCCATTTCTGTAATAAATATATATATATAATTTTTTCCGTGAGAACCACCACAGGAACTTTTAACTTGCCTGAAGATAATGTGTAATTTTGAGATGTGATTAGGGATTATCATTCTCAGTGGTATCCTACTATCAACAGGAGCTGCTGTTTCTATTATCCACAAGAATATGCCTCCAAGCCAGGAGTCCTGCTAATCCCACCATCTCCCCCACCCTGACAGCCACACCCCAAGATCAGATTGTCTCCATGGATTCTAGTGCTCAGGGAAGTTAAGAAACTCAGTTCACAGTGCTCAGTTCAACCTTAGGCATGCATCAGAATTACTTACATTGCTTCTTTATTTTTTAATTAAATAAAAATATTGTTACAAAAACATTATATGTGCATTACAGAAATTTAGAAAAGTCAAATAAGCAAAATCAAGAACATAAAGTTACTGAGATTACCACGGCTAACACCTTAGTGTATGACCTTGCAGAGATTTTCTAGGCAATGTGTATGTACACTTTGTGTGTAGATATGTGTGAGCCTGTGAGGATAGGCCTTGTGCACTTTGTGTGTAGATATGTGTGAGCCTGTGAGGATAGGCCTCTTCTTTGGAGTTTCTTCTTGATGGAGGGTTTGACATGTTTCACTGCAGCTTCACTCTTAAGGAACTTAAACTGCCCACACTTCGAGGGTCTGGATACACTGTCTGTAAGGTCAGATTTAGTCTTGGTTCTCTGGAGCGGTACTCAAAGCATGTGTGATGCTGGCAGCCCACTTATGTAGCTCCTTCCACGATTAACAAGGTCCCCAGATCTAAGGGTATCTTCACTCTTTCTACACATGTGTCCTCTCCAACCTTTCCAGTGGGGTCTTCTTCCTCATCTCAAAATTGCAGAGCGCCAAAATTGAACAAAGTAAGGACAGGCCCCACCCTAGTGAGGGTCTTCATTGCTATGGCAGCCCACACAGTCCTTCTTGGGCAGATGAAAATGGCAGAGTTGGGAATGAAGGTGTTCCCAGTGTCTTTCAGCATCCTCGGCCCAGGAGGCCACCTCTCTGATTGGTCTTCTGTTTCCAGGGATCATCCTGACCAAGCTGCTCCAATGTCTAGTGTGCTTCTCTTATGTCAACAAAGCCAGCGTACAGATGTGCCCGTGGGTGACAGCTGATTTGTGCACACTCTCTGTCAGTCAGCGTGGGTATGGGGCTCCATGTGCTACCTGCTGGTCTTCTCAGAACACAAATGGCCAGTTGATATTCCCCAAGGTCCAACCAGGCCTCTAGTGGGGGTGACTCTTTGCCGAGGTAGCTGAAGCAGGAGAAGGAAGAGCCTCAAACTCAGAGGAAGGTTCGCTGTCATCACCTGCTGTTGAGCAAAGGCCAGTCAAATCCACTGGAGCTGTCTGTCCTCTTTGACTTCAGGCTGAGCAGAGGCCTGGCTCTTAGCAGGCCGGCTTCCTGCACTTGGGATTATTCATCTCAGCTTTCAGAGGATTTCATTCCCAGGTCAAACCATACAACATACAATGAGCAGTATCTACTAATGGGTTGAACAAATGGGCTCCAACTACCAGGCCAGAGTGACCTCTGCTGCCTCTAACCTCCTTCACCCTCTGCTGCCCAGGGGATCCTGAGAGGCCAATAAATATCTCCCAAGACACTCTTCAGTATCCTTGTGTGACATTCATAAGATTTTAACCTGCCTACACACATTTAAAATAATAATAATAAGCCCCAATCATACTATAAAGGAGCAAATAATTTGCAATAGAATGTCTAGGTAAATGTGCAGATGCAAACAGCCTGGTGCAAGCCCCCTGGAAAACATAATGAATGGTCCAACCAGAGTATCCTCACACAGGATCACCACCAACACATCACATCAGCTGCAGTGCAGACGAACACAGGTCTGTTTTGTGTTGTCACCCAAGTGACATTCAGTATTACCATTGGTTAAGCAATTTTCCAGAATTGGTGAGATTGTGAACCAAACCAAAAACAAGGTCTCCTCTTTTGACACAGGGGCTGCATTTGATGTGTGGAATGTGTTCAGCTGTGCAAAAATATTGGGGGTTTGAATGTAAAATTGAGTTGGATTCTAGACTCAGATAATTATAAACAAGGTTGGTTTTCCGCACCCCACCCACCAAAAGATTGTTCATCAAGGTTATTCAAAATGGATGTAGGGCAAATCTATGTAGTTTAGGAGCACCGTGTATCACAGGATGTCTAGCTCCTATTGTCACCTCCCACTGAATGCCAGTAGCACCCCCGATTATTAAGACACTCAAAAATCACCCCCATGTACTTCCAAAGCACACCCCTACACATGTTGCTCATCTGCTAACCCTACCTTGAATGATTTCAATAGACTGAATTTCCATCCTGACCCCACTGCCTAAGAGCTTCGTGGCCCTGTGCCTAAGGCCTTCGTAGCCATAACCCCCAAACCTCGGTTTCCTCATCTGTGATATGGGTGCATGGAGGAGGTTAAATAACAGCTCCCATCTTAAAGCCTCCTTAGCACAGTGCCTCATGAGCTGTAAGTACTAAATGAACGCTAGCTGTTATTTATAATTTATATTATGTATTATTTATGATTGTTCCTAAAATTATCATGAATAAGTGCTTAACAGCAATGAGCTAAGATTCTGAGTGCTATTTCATGGATTTTAGAGAACTAAATTAGATTATAGAACCTCAATTATCATCGTAATGGCTCCCCTGATGGAGTTCCCAAACTGTCGCTTCGTGAGGACTCACAGCAAGAGCGTCACAGGAATGAATATTCACTCTTTCTTAGATGTGCGCACAGGAAGCACTTGACAGGTCTCTCTGAGCAGCTCCAAGCCCTCGTCTGGGACCACATCTTCTACTGACCAAGCCCTAAGTTGTGATATAAAACAACAAAAGATGCTGGGAGTACATTCGGCTTCAAAGACAGAACCAGTGCACGAGGCAGAATCACAGTGTAAGAGCTTCTGTAATTACACGCTAAATTATGCGGTGCCATCTTTAAATTATGTAGGAAATAAGAAAAAGGAAAATCTCAGTGGACGCTGGAGGTAGCTTCTAGAAGGAGGGAGATCTGAGCTGGCCCTGAAGAATGCTGGGAATCTGGGTCAGGAACGAGGCTGGAGGAGAGACGGTGAAGAGATGGAAGGAAGTTGGGAGGGGAAAGGCCCAGGGGAGGGCATAGATGGAGGATGATGGGATGTCGGTACCCAGGCCTGAGAATGCCGACCTGCCAACAGCCCTTTCCAGGGCAAGGGAAAGTTCCCTGCCAGAATAAATAAAGACATAAATACTATTTAAAACAAAAACAAAGTGTTAACAGTATCCAGATAAAATGTCCCCAGGGATACCTCCTGGACTATTCCCTGAGACCTTGTCACCCAGAGCTGGTGCTAAACTGATGCCAAGAAGTGCCCATGGAAATGGCACCTTTGGGGTGGGCAGAGGCATCTGGCTCTGCACTGGTTTTTATGGTCTGGGAAAGGAAGCATTCTCATGGGAATATTGTTCTTGCCTGCGGGAAGGACTGTGGGAAAGTGCGGTTACTGCAAAGGGACGTTTTGGAGCATACATGCTTGTTTATGATGATGGATGACTGGCTCAGAAGAGAGCTAAAGTGATCCTTTTTCTAGAGATGTCATCAGAAGCCAGCCCCGGAATTTCTGTCACAATCTGTTGCCAGAGTCCAGTGACTCAGAAACAAAGTTCATCTTTACTAATGTGCCATGGCTGCCAGGAATGAGGGCAGCTGCTAAGCCACCACTCCCCCAGACCACAGTTTTGTGTGGAGGAGACATAGGTGTATATGTTATTGCAGTGGTGTCTCTACTGAATGAATGAATGAATCATTCATTCAACAAATGAATCAATGGAATGGAATCAATCATTCATTCAATTCAATTGAATCATTCGTTCATTGAATTAAATCATTTGTTCAATGAATGGATCCCCCTGGTCGGGAAACCAAGCTCAGCCCATACTGCATTCATTCATTCATTCATTCATTTATTGAACAAACACTTAATGCCAGGCTTCTGACCTTAGGAAGCACATGTTCTCCCTCTGGTAGTGGGAGACAAACAGCAAACGTAAAATATATTAGGCAACGAGAGTTATAGAGAAAAACAAGCATGAGGGTGGACCATGGAATACTATGCAGCCATAAAAAAGAATGAGATCGTGTTCTCTGCATGAACATGGATGGAGCTGGAGGTCATTATCACTAGCAAACTAATGCAAGTACAGAAATGTAAATACCACTTGTTCTCATAAGTGGGAACTAAATGATGAGAACACATGGACACAGAAGGGAACAATGAACATTGGATCCTACAGGTGGAGGTTGAGAGCGGGGGAGAGGAGCAGAAAAAATAACTATTGGGTGCTAGGCATAGTACTTGGGTGAGGAAATAATGTGTACATGAAACCTCCATGACGCAAGTTTACCTATGTAGCAAACCTGCACATGTACCCCTGAACCTAAAATAAAAGTTTAAAAAACAAAAAAGAGTGAACAGTACTGAAGTGAGACTGGCAGGGGTGCAGTTTTCAATCATGCAGTCAAGAAAGAGGTGAGAGCGTGAGCCACGTGGATAAACGGAGGGACAGCAAGCCAGACAGAGGCAGCAGCACATGCAAAGGCCCTGAGGCAGGTGCTCGTGTGGTGTGCTGGGGGAGCTTTAAGGAGGTGGAGAGGATGAAATAAAGTGAGAAGGGGAACAGAAGCAAGGAAACAGATCACATCCAACTGTGCAGGCATTGAAAAATGCCCAGCATTTATTCAGAAGGAGACATGAGCCACCCAGGTTTTGAGCAGAAGAGTGACATGACTTGACTTGCATTTTATAGGACCTCCCTCCTGGTGTCTGGAAGAGATCAAAGCAGATGAGAACAAAAGCAAGGCAGCCACTGAGGAGGCTGGGACAGTTACACAGGTGGATTGAGCCAGACTGGTAGCAATGGAGGGATGAATAATGGTCAGTATCTGCAGCGGTTTGAAAGCGCTGACTGAGTTGCTGATGAATGTTGTGTGTGATTGGAGAAAAAGAAAAGTCAAGGAAGGGCCGGGCACAGTGGCTCATGTCTGTAATCCCAGCACATTGGGAGGCCCAGGCAGGTGGATCACCTGAGGTCAGGAGTTCAAGACCAGCCTGGCCAACATGGTGAAACCCTGTCTCTACTAAAAATACAAAAAGTAGCTGGGCATGGTGACAGGCACCTGTAATCCCAGCTGCTCAGTAGGCTGAGATAGCAGAATCACCTGAACCTGGGAGGCAGAGGTTACAGTGAGCCAAGATTGTGCCATTGCATTCCAGCCTGGGTGACAGAGCAAGACTGTCTCAAAAAAAAAAAAAAAAAAAAAAGATAAATACTCATGACTCTCAGTGATCAATTAGACATCCAAGTTCTTCTGGGAGGTCCTATTTGCCAATGGCCATCCTGTCATCTCCATCAGTGATGTCTGGAAGGTTTGATACTGAGAAGTTACCTCCTTTCAAAGTGGTTTCTTCTTCCAGCAACTAGGTTTGACCTCCTGGAGGCCAGGGGTGCAAGGTACGACTGTTACTCTTCTGGAAGATGCTCTCCCCAGCCCTTCCACATTGAAGGGTTGACAGTGCATCCTTACAGAGCTTTTCTTCAGCCTGGTCCTTGCTCAAAGATGTTAGAATATAGATGTAGGTCAGCAGTGATAGCAGGCTACAGCCGGTGGTCACCACAGGGTAGATATTACATAGTGGTTAAAACTGAAGTCAGCTGAAACCTGAATTCCAATTAATTTCCTCATGACCACAGGAAGTTATTTCACCTTTCTGTTGTTCTTTTTTTAACTTTTAAGTTCAGGAGTAGCTGTGCAGGATATGCAGGTTTGTTACACAGGTAAATGTGTTTCAAGGGGGTTTGTTGTACAGATTATCTCATCAGCCAGGTATGAAGCCTAATATCCATTAGTTATTTTTCCTGATCCTCTCCCTGCTCCCATCCTCCACCCTCCCAGTGTGTGTGGTTCCCCACTTTGTGTCCATGTGTTCTCATCATTTCGCTCCCACTATGAGCAGGAACATGCAATATTTGGTTTTCTGTTCCTGTGTTAGTTTGTTAAGGATGATAGCCTCCAGCTTCATCCAGGTCTTTGCAAAGGACATGATCTTTTTCCTTTGTATGGCTGCATAGTGTTCCATGGTGCATATTACCACATTTTCTTTATCCAGTCTATCATTGATGGGTATTTAGGTTGATTCCATGCTTTTGCTATTGCATTTCACCTTTTAAATGTTAGTGTCCTAAGCTGTAAAGTGGGGGATAATCCATTATCTACCTCCCAGGATTGTTGAGAGGATGATAAAACACTGTGTCTGGCACATGAATTTCAATGATCAGCTACTGAATACAGAAAGTGAATTAATTACCTTTTTTTTATTTTTGAGAAAGAATCTTGCTCTGTTGCCCAGGCTGGAGTACAGTGGCACAATCTCAGCTCACTACAACCTCTGCCTCTCAGGTTCAAGCAGTTCCCTGCCTCAGCCTCCTGAGTAACTGGGATTATAGGAGCCCATCATGGCACATGGCTAATTTTTGTATTTTTAGTAGAGATGGAGTTTCACCATCTTGGCCAGGTTGGTCTTGAACTCCTGACCTCATGATCCACCTGCCTCTGCCTCCCAAAGTGCTGGAATTACAGGCATGAGCCACTGCATCCAGCCAAATTAATGATCTTCATCTGCCATGTGTCATCTCATTCCATCATCTCACTTCCAGGAGATTTGGAAGGTAGCCAGAAGTCTCTCGTTCCTCTCTGTTGCCTGGCTGACTTCCTTCCTTTAAAACTCTTCTCCTCTTTTTTGCATCATAAGGACCTTATTTTGAGTAATGGTGGTACTTTTAATTTCATGTCCCTGAAGTGTTAAGCTCTGTGTTGACTTTACATGAATGATCTCTAATCCTCAGCCGCCAGCAAGGTGAAGGTAGGGTGACCATTGACAGGTGGCATTCCTGAGGTGCATGCCTTTTCTGAGGATACACAGCAGTTGAAGGAGGAGAATCACATTTAAACCCTGGGACTGCAAGGATATGAGATGCATCACAAATGATGATGATGATGGTAACACAAGGGGAGGAGCAGGAGTAGGTAGAGGCTGGGAAAAACAAAACATGTGTTACCAGCATTTGTCAGTAGAACTTTTCATGATTTTACCTTTTTAATCCTCACAGTGACCATTTCATGTCGCTTCTGTCATTGTCCCAGGTTACAGCTGAAGAAACTGAGGCTCTGTGAAATTAAGTAACTTGCCCATGGTCACACAGCTACTGAGTGGTGGTGCAGAATTTGGAAGCCAGGCAGCCTTGGCTCAAAAGCCTCCAGCTGTGATCTGTGCCCTCACTCTGGCCCTTCCTCCTGGCTTTCCTGATCTCATCCCATCCCCCCACCCCCACTCCCTAGCGTGTCCCCTCCTCGGCCATGGGCAACCCCCTCCTCCTTTGGGGACACACCTCTCCCACCAAGTTGTGTTTCCCCCAAGGCCTTTGAGGATCGCAGTAGTACATTTCTCAGTTTGATTAAAAGGGGATACACCCTGTTAATCAAAGACACCCCACCACCTTTATGCTGAATTTAAACCAGTTAAGAAGTTCAACCCTTCGATGGAAAGCAGAGGGCATTTCTCATTAGCTACAGAAGTCAAGATATGTTCTCACTTAGTCTTGATGCATTTGATTTCTCTCAAGGTCCCCTCAGATGCTCTAATTCGAGAAAACACTAGAAAGTGTACATTCACAGTGAACATCCCTCTGCTCTGTTGTGACTTTTATAGGGTTTAGTTGTTCTTGATGTGCAAACTAATCTTTAAGGAAGATCAGCATGGGGGGAGAAGCAGGATTCATTATTCAATGGAAAACAACATCTTTTATTTTAGCCATGAGAGCGTGCTGGTGTTGATTTAACACCACCCCAGTGCTTAGGAGGAATTCAGTTAGAGATACACTTGTAGCTTGAAGAGCCGCTTATTTAATAAGTTATGAAAGTGTGTTGAAGACATTATGCCTATGTGAAGCTAAAGATGGAGTTGTTTATCTCTGTATCTCCTTGTCCTGTTTCTCCGAGGAGTTGGCAGGACTCTTGATGGCAAGAATCAAATCTTAGTCCTACTTGTAACTGCAGTGCCTGGCAGTTTGCCCTGTCCACATTCATACAGCTAAAGAAACATTTGTTTATAAATGAGGAGATTCCCCCAGAAAGAAAGCTACAGAGAGCTGACCTGGAACAATTTACTCATCTGCTGAGAGACTCCAGTCTTGCCCCAGATGTTCAATGCCCACACTGGTCTATTTGCAGGTCTGGAGGAGCCTTCTATTGTCTTGGGGAAAAAAAATACCTATGTCTTTAGCCAGCCACAAATAGAGCGATTTATTCAATTACTCTAGGCCAGTGTATCCAGACCTTGAGTGTACGTCAGAATCCCTCTGAGGACTTGTTAAAGTACTCATTGCTAGGCCTACTAACCTGGTTTCTAACTCAGTTAGGCATATTAATTTTATAGGGCTACCGTAACAAATCACTGTAATGTTGATGGTTTAAAACAACGGAAATTTATTCTCTAACTTCTGGAAGCCAGAAGCCAAAATCAGCCTAACAAGAATACACAACGCTTGGACCAACTCAGAAGCCAAAATCAAGGTGTTGCCAAGGCATGCTCCCTTTAAAGCCTCCAGGGAGGATCCTCCCTTGCCTCTTCCAGCTCCTGATGGCTCCAGGGATTCCATGGCCTTGGCTGTGTCACTTTCACCTCTACCTTTGTTTTCACATGGCCTTCTCCTCTTCTCTTTCTCAAATGTCCCTCTGCCTTTCTCTTATAAGGACATTTGCTATTGGATTTAGGACTTCCCTGGATAATTCAGGATGATCTCATCTCATCTCGAGATGCTTAATTACATCTGCAAAGGCTCACTCCCACTTTTTGTCAAATAAGGTTCATGTGCAGGTTCCAGGAATGAGGACATGGAGGCATCTTTTAGAAGCCACCATTCAATTCACCGCAGTAGACCTGGAATGGGGCCTGAGAATGTGCATTTTTGCACTTCTAACATGTTCATAATTGATGCTAAAAGTTGCTCAGAGGTTGGAATATGAGAGCTTGGACTGCTGCTCCAAAGAGAGAGAAAATAATACAATGCCTTCTTTGAAATAGCACCTTTTCAGAAGAGTTCTTAAAATAGATTTTATCTCATGGGATTGATTTATGGTGCCCATTAAGCCAGATGCATAGCTCTACCACTAGGATTAATTTTAAAGTTGCTAACCCTTAATTATTTGCAAGATAGGACAAAAAATGTTGGAAGCAATTTGGAAATAGTCTTTATGTTCAGTCCATAATGGATGCTATTTAAAACAATGGCTGTTTCATATTCTCATATAAATGATACAGCTAACACTGAAAGCCATAGACCATTCAAATGCTTTATATCCTAAAAAGGATACAAAGACCATCAGACCATAAATTATGATTTTCCATTGCCATGGCATGTGTCAGTAGATGGTTTGTTTCTGTAGAAAGAATAGTTAATTCTGGACTCAGAGCCTGAACATGCTCCTTTTTTTGGCTATGAGAATTTGGGTCATCGTTTTCTTGTCTAAACAGTGTGGGTGATAATATTTCATCCTAATAATTAGCAGGCTTATTATGATGATCAATTAAGAGTACTTTGTAAACTGTCAAGTGTTTTGAAATATGTTACATCTATAATGACAAGGTTGGAAGTAAATATAGCTGGAGTTAATTCATAGAAATCTGTGTACTAAAGATAGGTCTTAAGAAAAATTTTCATCCAAAGTGTATTTGCATACCATAGTCCTTTTAGCTTCTCCCATCTATCAGACTGCCTTTCTCAAAGGCAACCATTATGTGTCTCTTCCATCCCACATGGTCTTCTTTAGTGTGACCTTGACATTGAGATGTGGGAACTTTGTCTCACCCTCTTGGATCTAAGTGGACGAAGGACTCACTTGTAATTAGTAGGATGACGTGTGACTTCTGAGGTGAGTTCGTAAAAGGCCATGCAGCTCTCTCCTTGTTCACTGGGAATCTTGCTTTTGGAGTCCATCTGTTCAAAAGCTACCACGTTGTAAGGAAGCCCAAACTGATCCACGCTAGACTCTGGGCTCCAGGAGAGCACAGACTCCTTGGTTTTGTCCTCGCCATTTGACCCCCTGCATTTAGCACAGTCCCTGACACCAGCAGGCAGTCAGACAGCTGTGAGAGTAAACAAACTAAAGGAGGTTGTACCCAATTCATTCTAAAGTGTTCTCAAGTTTAAGTAAGTGATGTAACTAGGATATCATAAGAACAGACACCAAACCCACCTATATGATGCAAAACTTTACCTTCTTGATTCCCTAGAATTGTATGGTGCCTAACGGTTATGTCTGTTTTCTCCATTGTTCCCTTATCATGCCTGGCTTATAATACTGTCAAAAATTAGAAGGGAAGGAGCGTGCTTAGGTCTGGAGAATTCAGAGGTTTTGTTTTGTTTTTCTTTTTATGGAAAGGATTTAACAGATATCAGAGAAAACTTAGAGGGAGCATTGGGACTCCTTGACGGCCACAGAAGGAATGACTTTTAAAGAAATCGATCCAGAAATGTCTGTGTGGCTGCCCTTTTTCTTCTCATTGTAAATTTTTTCACAGTGAACACAGATGCTAGAGATCAAGTGTCTGGCTTTCTGCCGCTCTGATGCAGGAAGTTTGTTTTCTCAGGCAGGCTTCTCAGATCTCACACAGTGACCGGTGAGTTGGGAGGGGTACCAGATGGCTGAACTCCAGGATGGAGTCATAGTGGGGAGCTCTGTGAGTGGTACCTCCTAGAGGAAACTTCCTGTAAAGCTTCCTGAATGCAATTTGGCAACCCTGGGTTCTCCCCATTGCTTTCAAGATGTAGTAGGCTGGAGCAAAAGTAATTGCAGTTTTGCCATTGAAAGTAATGGCAATTATTTTTGCACCAACCTAATCATAACCATCTCATACCTGTGTTCTCCATCCTTTGGTCCTTTACCACAGTGGGGTTCTGACTACTTGATTCTATGTAGTATCTTGCATTTGCCTATATTTGATCCTGTTTTCAGGATCAAATATAGGCAACCAGGATCAAATATAGGCACATGCAAGATACTACATAGAATCAAGTATAAAACTGAGTCCCATCAACCCACACTCTTTCCATTTGGCCCACTTGGTGCTCTTGTTGTTTAGAATAGCCTGTACCTACACTTGAAATGTACTCAAGCCTACGGGGATTACTTTAAAATTTGGTCCTGAAGGCTAGTCTGTTAGTATCACTGCTCCTTCTAATGATAGAAATTGCTGGTGTTGGCCGGGTGCAGCGGCTCACACCTGTAATCCTGGCACTTTGGGAGGCTGAGGTGGATAGAACACTTGAGGCCAGGAGTTTGAGACCAGCCTGGCCAACATGGTGAAACCCCATCTCTACTTCAAAAATACCACCAAAAAAAAAAAAAAAAGTAGCTGTGCACTGTGGCTCATGCCTGTAATCTCAGCATTTTGGGAGGCTGAGGCGGGTGGATCACCTGATGTCAGGAGTTCAAGACCAGCCTAACCAACATGGCAAAACCCCATCTCTACCAAAAATACAAACATTAGCTGGCCGTGGTGGCGCATGCCTGAATCCTAGCTACTCGGGAGGCTGAGGCAAGAGAATCACTTGAACCTGGCAGGCAGAGGTTGCAGTTAGGTGAGATTGTGCCATTGCATTCCAGCCTGGGTGACATAACAAGACTCTACCTCAAAAAAAAAAAAAAAAAAAAAAAAAGAACAAAGATTAGATAAATAATACAAAAAATTAGCCAGGCATGATGATGAGTGCCTGTAGTCTCCACTACTCAGGGGGCTGAGGTGGGAGAATCGCTTGAACCCAGTAAGCAGAGGTTGCAGTGAGCTGAAATTGTACCACTGCATTCCAGCCCGGGCAACAGAGTGAGACTCTGTCTCAAAATAAAAAATAATAATAAAAATAAAGAATAAATTGCTGGTGTTTCCTAAGCATGCCCTTTATACAAATTATACAAATTATATCTTTTAATCCTCACAACAACCTTGTGAAGTGTATATACCAGTAATATTCCCATTTTATAGACTTTAAAAAAATAGAGGCACAGAGAGGATCAGCAGTCTTACCAAGAATGTATGGCTGGTAGAAGCAGAGCTAGAATTTGAATGCAGTCTGTTGAGCAGTTCCCTCAACAAAGAATTATCTCATTTTGTGCTTGACTCTCAAGCATTCATGTAGGTGAAGACCTTGTTTATAATTCTCTGGGCCAAGAACATAGCTCTATGTATAAACACTTTTTGTATGATTTTAGTCTGCACTAAATATATTCATTTCACTCTCATGTTCATCGGGAGATCCCTCCAGAGCTTGAGGCTTTGAGAAGTAGTCCTGGGGCTCCAGTGGCCACTAAAGGAATGACTTTTCAAAAAGAAAAAAAAAATATTTCCTGAATGCAGATGTTACTGTCTTTTTTCTTTGTTATTGTATATTTCCTCGTAGTGTACATAGCTGTTAGAGGTCAAATTTGGAGGCATTTTGCATCCAGGAGGTTACTTTACACTTTGATTTTGCAAACTAGCCTAATATTACTTCATTACTCCTACTATTACTCCTCCTCTTAGTTGCTGCTGCTGCTGCTAGCATAGTGAGATTGTCTGGCTCTCAGAGCGCCACCTGTTGACCATATAGTTTGCTACGTCTCTCAGTTTCGTGCCATACATAAGCTCATCCTCACCAATTATTGATAAGATTATAGAACAGGACAGAAAGAGTGATTCACCTTCAATACAGCTCCCACTAGTGTGTTGTTCTTGTACCATAAGAATGTGGTTATCCAGGATTCCTCAATGCACCAGGTTCTATCAGCCAAACTGCATTTATCAGTCCACAGAAATAGCGCAGACCAATTCCTTTTGTGGAAATTAACATACGTTATGTCTATGGCCTTCTCCTCGTCTCTTGCTTCATCAGCTCTCTCCTGGACGGACAGTCAGTTCGGCATGATGTGTGCATGGCGTACCCAGGTAGACCACTGCAACTCATTATTCTCATCAATGAAACAGTGCCAATATCTACCTTGTAAGTTGGTGCTGTTTGGATGGCATGACTAAAGTCAAGCATTAGCATGGTGCCCAACATGCAGGAGTCTGGCAGGAAGTCCAGAGTTATGCCAGTCAGCATCACTATTAATATGCAGTTTCATTCTTAGTCTTCTTTGGATTTAATTCTATCACCTAATTTATGTAATGAGACTGTATATTCTCTTCTATCCCATTTCTATTAAACTTAGATATATGTCCCCTTCTCCTTGCTTATGGATTCACATTTTCAAATTAATTTGATTTGAGTCCTATTTTTTAATCCCATCAATAACCAGTTACAATCTGCCCTTCAGGAGGACGCTGCTTCTTAAAATCTGTCTGAGCTCCCCTAGCCACCCTGATTTATAATGTGATATTTAACACCCTCAGCTGCTTCCGAAGCCCAAGGGGCAAATTGGTTACCTAGCAACCGCATACACACACTAGCTCATGGCGCAGGTTAGCCCCATTTTGTTATAATGAAATAATATGTCTTGTGAGAATGAAAAGCTAAGGTACACTATATGAGGTTAGTGTTTTGGAGAAAAATGGACTCTTTAGGACAGATTAGCAAAGCAGGAGTTGTGTGGGTCACCCCCTGCTTCACAATGACTCACCATTTCCTAGAATGGAAGTCACACCCTTGGAATCCTGAGGCTTGGAGAAAATAGAGGATATGTTTAGTTTACCCAGCTATCTTTAAAAATAATGTAAATTTAGATACCTTTGGAGGACTGGGCAGTCCCCTCTGGAAGTATCACTTCCGGGCTATCTCACACAAGCCTGCTTGGCCCCAAGACATCCGTTGTGATGAAGAACATCATAAAGACTCTTCACTAACATGACATCCATAGATAATATTATTACCTAGATACAAAAAGCTCAGTATTATGTCATGACTTTAATATAAAGGAAGAATAATAGGAATGTGATTTACAATAAAAGAATTCATACTTTAAATGTTCAGGCATGACTGCACAGAAAGATACAATGATATAGTCTAATGTTTGCATGTCTGTGTAACAAATCAACTTGAATTTAGGAGAAGTAAGATGATTTAGAAAACATTCTGTAAAAGAGATGTTGAAAAAAAGAAAAGCTTAGGTACAGATGAACAAGAGACTGAAACAAAATTCAGTGCAGATTAAAATCACACAAAAAAAGTTCATGCATAGAGTTAGATTCTTGGCTCAGAAAATTCTAAAGAAGTTTCCCACCTACATGAATGCTTAAAAGTGAAATACAAAATGAGATAATTCTTCTTGAGGGAACTCTTCACATTTCACAACTTTGGGCATCCGTTGCTCCACCTGCAGAAAGCCAACAAGATCCCCCCACTAATTGTAACAATCGAAAAACAGATTTCCCAAGTTCTCAATGCAGCCTTCAATAATGGTCTGTCCTTTCTGCCTGACCTTATTTCTTACTTCTCCCAACACATTTATCCATTTGTTGATTCATTCATTGGTTGTGCTTAAATCATTGGCATTATATCCTTGTCTCAGTTTTCTCATCTGTGAGGGTCAACAGTGTCACAGAATTTTATGAAGGATTAAGTGATCCATGTAAAATGCTTGCAGCCCACAAGAACTTGACTAATGTTGTTCTTATTATTGCTGTATTGAATGTATCATTTAGTACTTTCTTTTTATATAGTACCATATGACATAGACATGCATGCACACCCCCACACATACAAACACACACATCAAACATTTCAAAGGAGTATATAGTGAAAATTCCTCCTATCCGCCAAAATCTTCCTTAGTACCCTTCTGCAGGACAGCCACTGTGTCTTCCCAGAAATTGTGTGAAGAAACAAACATGGGCCATGCACGGTGGCTCTCACCTGTAATCCCGGCACTGTGGGAGGCTGAGGTAGGGGATCATGAGGTCAGGAGATCCAGACCATCCTGGCTAGCCTGGTGAAACCCCATCTCTACTACAAATACAAAAAATTAGCCAGGCATAGTTGTGTGTGCCTCTAGTCCCAGCTGCCTGGGAGGCTGAGGCAAGAGAATCATTTGAACCAGGAGGTGGAGGTTGCAGTGAGCTGAGACCGTGCCACTGCACTCCAGCCTGGGCGACAGAGCGAGACTCCGACTCAAAACAAAGAAACAAATAAACATGTACATCCTTTCTGTGCTGTGTTTTGCAGAAGTGGAAGCCTCCTCTACAGCCGGTACTGCGTTCTGTGTTTCTCACCAGCAGCATCTCTTGGACGCTGTATATATAGTTCTTCCTCATTCTCTTTAATGGCTATGTTATAGTTCATTTTATGGATGAATCATAATTCTCAAAAACATTCATTAGGTCGTGTTGATAACATAGAAATGTCTAAAGCAGAAAACAAAGTAGCCTATAACCTCAGGATCCAGATAACCAAGTTACTTTTCTTTTAGCAAAATAAAAGTAAAAGTTGCAGATGGTAAAAATAAAAGCAGGTCAGTAACAGCACAATATGAAAGTAGAAATCTCCTGTCATTTTCTGAAGTCCCCATCCCTCTCTCTCTCTCAAAAGAAAAAAACCATCTTAACAATTCTATGTGCATTCTTCAGAAAAACAAGAAAGATAGAAAGAATATGGATATACTAGCTTTGTAAGTAGCTGTGTAGGCTGAAAAATGCTTTTCCAACATCCCCCTGAAAGATATGCACATACTAATTCCTGGGGCCTATGAATGTTAGCTTCGATTGAAAAAGGGACTCTGGAGATAAAATTAAGTTAAGAATCTTGATTTACAGAGGTTAGTCTGATAGGCCCGATATAACCACAAATGTCCTTAGAAGAGGGTCACCAGTGGTCAGAGAGGGAAGGCGATGCTGTCCTGCTGGCTTTGAAGTTGGAGGAAGGGGCCATGTGCCAAGAGATGCCAGCAGCACCAAGAAGCAGGAAAAGGTGAGGGAACCTCATGTCACCAGGAGGAACGTAGCTCTGTGGATTCATTTTAGACTGCTGACCTCCAGCACTGTAAGAGAATATATTTGCGTTGCTTTAAGCCGCTGAGTCTGTGATAATCTGTTACAGCAGCTGTAGGAAGGTAATATCTTAGCAAATAGTTTTATTTGCATAAGTACCATGCTCTTTTTGTGCACTGAGTTGTTCTTTACTAATAGGGGCTTGTTATCTAATTTTTCACAGGCATATTCCTTTCTCCCAAATTAGGTTTACAAGCACCTTGGAGGCAGAGGCTGTGGTTGGTACCACATTGCATTCCTCCCGGCTCTTCTCTCAGCAGGAGGAAATATAGCTGCTTAGTTAAAAATAAAAAAGGATTCTGAAGGCACACAGTTCAAAGTTAGAACAAGTAACCGATGCTTTTGATGTCCTTGAGCCACATGCCCTCAGCCCACCTGGATCTAGCTGCCGCTGCAGTGGGTGCTCCCATCTTCTCATCGGCAGCTTCTCCCTGCTTTTCCAGGGCCGAGAAAGTTCTTTTCCAGCACGCAGCAGCCCCAAAGCAAGGAACTTAGTGTCTCCAGAGGTGGCCTCCAGCCGGTGGGGGACTGGGGCCAATGGATCAATGCCCAGACCCCTGTCTATGGAAGGGCAATTCTGCAGTCCCCAGTGGGACTGAGCTTCCGTGGTCCCCAGTAGTACCAGCTCAGCCACATACCTGTAGTTTTCTCCTTCCTTATCACCCTCTTCTGCCTTTCACACCTGCTTCCTGAATCTCCCACACCCCACAAAACCCACCTGCACTCAAGTCTTTGTCTCAAGCTCAGCCCTGGAGGAGCCCACGTTAGCATGGAACCCCAGCTCTGCCTGCCTTTCTTTTCTTTTCTTTCTTTGCTTTTCTTTCTCTCTTTCTCTCTCTCTTCTCTTTCTTTTGTTCTTTTTTCTTTCTTTTCTTTCTCTTTCTTTGTTTTGTTTTTTTTTGCGACAGAGTCTTGCTCTGTCACATAGGCTGGAGTGCAATGGGATGATCTTGGCTCACTGCAACCTCCTCCTCTCAGGTTCAAGTGATTCTCCTGCCTCAACCTCCCAAGTAGCTGGGACTACAGGCACACACACCACCATGCCTGGCTAATTTTTTATTTTTATTTTTAGTAGAGATAGGGTTTCACCATTTTGGCCAAGCTGGTCTTGAACTCCTGACCTTAGGTGATCCATCTGCCTCTGCCTCCCAAAATGCTAAGATTACAGGTGTGAGCCAATGCACCCAGCCAGCTCTGCCTCTTTCTAGCTGAGGCTTCTGTAACAAGGCACTCTTCTAAAACTGAAGTTTCGTATCTATCAATGAAAATAACAGAAGCCACCTCAAAAGAGTATTGTACAGTTTAGAAGAGATAATGTATACAAAGTGTCTTATACATTGTCCATAGCTGCTGCTGTTAAAATTAGTTTATGGCTATTACATAACAGTAATTGCATTATAAAAGTAACTTAATGAAACCCATACATCAAATGCCTGATGAAAACTGAACTTTCTAAAGTAGGTCTTGGCCTTTGAAGGATTTCTCATTCTTTCTACCATGTTTATTCAACAGTTAAATTTGAGTACCTACTGTGTGCCAGGTAGCCGTCTAGGAGCAGGATTACTGCAGTAAACAAAGCAAACAGAAACTTCCATTTTCCTTTGCTCAGATGCAAGTGGATTCATTCAGCACATGTTATTTGCATCCTGGAGGTACCAAGGCAAAGAAAACACAGTTGTTGCCTCTGGAAGCATAATCTTACCTACTGCCCATTTATTTGAAATACACACAGTTGAAATATTGTTGTAGGTTTATCTATTTTCAGTATGTTTATGAGGCTCCTGCTATATGCCAAGCACTGTGGTTAGCACCATCTTCCTATAAACAGGTGTCACTTTAGCCCCTGAACTTAAGGAAATGTAGAGGCTACTAAAGCCTATCAGTGAAAAAGCTCAGCCTGCTTTTTTTCAGCTAGATCACTGTGACTGTAGGTCAGAAAAAAATTTCTTTCTAATCACTGGTTCTAATACAAATAAAATGCAGTGATTTATTAATCTCCTTAGCCTATAATTGCAAATTGAGTTATCTCTAGAATATACCTAAAGAAGGTAGGTGCGCATTAAACATTTCAGGGGAATTTTATTTAAGCTGCAAATAAAATTAGTTTACTCATTTTTAATTTAATTCCCAGGAGGCATTTTGGAAGCCTTCCTTCCTCATTTGACCTAAAACCATTTTTAAAAATTATTGTTCACCTAAATTGAAGCCCTTTCCAGCATTGCGCATTAGAAGTCTTAAAACTCATCTGTTTTCTTTTTTGTAATTGACTTACAAATGCATAATTGACTCACAAATGTATAATTGACTATGCATGGCATTTTAAAAGGGCAAAGTTTCCATTTGCTTCTTGATTTCTTTGGGGCTTTTCATTTTCCTGAGCCCTCTTCCCATGACATTCCCAGTCATTACTTGGGTCATTTCTCATAGGTGTGACCACCCTGCCAGCATCTTAATGGAGGGGCTAGGTCTCCTCCCAGCAGCAGTGGCACTGGGAGATTTAGCTGAGTTGGGGACAATGTCCCAAGTCCTCATGTGCTACTAAATATGTACCCAGTCTCATTCTCCCAACATATGAATGATTATCTTGTGACCCCTGTGATTAGGACTGTATCACCCTCATCATCACTAAAATAATAACAGCTCCATTATAATCTAATGAGACCACTTTCATATATGTTGCCCTTCACTGACTGATATATTATTATCCAGCAATGACTGTACTGAAGTAACTTTAATAGAAGCACAAAGATTATAGCAGTAGTCATTTGAAAAGGGACTTGCTAAAGAGAACTTTTAGTTAAAGCAAGTCAGCCTAGCAGAGTATGGTGGCTGCTCACATTGTCTTCTGTGGGTATAAACCCATATAATCTAACTAATAAGGAATTCTGAATGACCCATTGACAAAACTGGGAATACTACGCACACATACACATATTCACGCAAATCATTTATAGTCATGTGTCACAATGATGAGAAATGCATGATGAGATGATTTTGTCGTTGTGCAAACATCATAGAGGGCACTTACACAAATCTAGATGGTATATTCTACCACACACCTATCCTGTATGACATTGCCTCTTGCACCTAGGCTACAAACCTCTATAGCCTGTTACTGTATTGAATACTGTAAGCAACTGTAATACAACAGTAAATATTTGTGTATTTAAACATAGAAAAGATACTATAAAATAATACAGTATGAAAGATTTAAAATGGCATCCCTGTACAAGACAGCTCCATTATAATCTAATAAGACCACTTTCATATATGTGACCCATCATTGACTGATGTATTGTTATCCGGCAATGACTGTACTTAAGTAACTTTAATAGAAGCACAAAGAATATAGCAGTTGTCATTTGAAAAGGGACTTGCCATTTGATCCAGCAATCCCATTACTGGGTATATATCTAAAATACTATAAATCGTTCTACTATAAGGACACATGCACACGAATGTTCATTGCAGCACAGTTTACAATAGCAAAGACCTGGAACCAACCCAAATGCCCATCGATGATAGACTGGACAGGGAAAATGTGGCACATATACACCATGGAATATTATGCAGCCATCAAAAACGATGAGTTCGTGTCCTTTGTAGGGACATGGATGAACCTGGAAACCATCATTCTCAGCAAACTGACACAAGAACAGAAAATCAAACACCACATGTTCTCACTCATAGGCGGGTGTTGAACAATGCGAACACATGGACACAGGGAGGGAAGTATCACACACTGGGGTCTGTCGGGGAGAAAAAGGGGAGGGACAGTGGGGGGGTGGGGAGTTGGGGGAGGGATAGCATGGGGGATAAATGCCAGATATAGGTGATGGGGAGGAAGGCAGCACATCACACTGCCATGTGTGTACCTATGCAACAATCTTCCATGTTCTTCACATGTACCCCCAAACCTAAAATGCAATTAAAAAAAAAAACAGAAAAAGAAAAAAAAAAAAAAGAAAAGGGACTTGCTAAAGATAACCTTTAGTTAAAGCCAGTCAGACTTGCAGAGGCTGCTGGCTGCTCACGTTGTCTTATGTGGATATAAACCCATATATCCCCCACTAAGTATGAGAAGGTCTCATGCACCAAGAAGCATGGAGGAGTCTTGGTAAGGAAAGAGAAGAATGCAAAGACTAAACCAAGGCTGGGAACTCAAAGCTTCCTTCCTTAGTCCAGGTGTTTCGCTTGGGAACAGAAGATTGGTGTCTGCTTTTCAGTGACGTGGCTGAATGAGAGTGGGTGAGTGGGTGGTTTATTGTTGATTTCCCCCAGATGCTGATGCTGAGGCAAGAAATCAAGTTGAAATTGGTTTATTTTGGTAGGTACAGGAAACACCAGTAGAAAAGTGAGGAAATAAGATGGGGAGGGAAGGCAGCCAATATCCATCCAGCCAGATGCTTTCACGAGAGACTAGAGCATAGTCCCACTGAGAAACACTAGAAACTAGTGTAAAAATGCATAAGGCCTCAGAGAAAGATATGGGACCTGGGGAGTGGATATGCCAATCCCATTCTTGACTGACTGAGGGCTGCTGCCAGGGACATCAATCCCCCAGCACTCCTGGGCTACCATGTGCTAAGCAGAGCTGCCTCCTGTGCCTTTGGAGAAAGCCCTCATCCAAGGAGAAGAGGCAACGATAGTTGTCTGCCCTGTGAAGCAGTAATACCTGGGCTCTGACTAAGGTACCAACAGAGGCTGCTACAAGAGTGATTAAGTGTTTGGTTTGGGACATGTAGAGTTCAAGTGACCTGAGAGGCACCTAGGTTATGAGACTCAGACCTCTGTCAACACTGGCTTGAGTTTCACCATCAGTCTCAATCTATTGACTAATCTACCCATTGTATGTACTTCGTAATGACTGAATTACCAACATGCATTTCCCTAGTCTGTTTCCCTCTTCAGAATGACATCTCCCACACATGAAACTTCCTCCTTGATTATATAAAACGGGACCAATGAATCATTCAGCTTTTCCCCCCAGAAGTGGGATCTTGAATGGTGCAATCCATGATGTGTCATTTCTCGACAAGACAGACGGGATTTGATTCTTGGTACATCAATAAGTTCAGGTTATTCAACTCACTTTTTTTCTGAATCCTGACTTGTATCCAGTCGCTTAACTAGATTTAGAAGAAGCCATGTTTACATGGAATTTCTGAATTACAAGCTGAGAAATGTTTCTGGAAAATATTTTAAAACCTCCTTAAGCACGTTAGTGGGCCTTATCTTCTGTCTGAACCAACCTTTATCAAAATGCATTTGACACTGGACGTGTGGGTGAACTGGAGAAGGGGTCCCTGAGAGTTCCAAGCACAAATCCTGTTAGCAGGTAATAAGATTATGAGCATAGCCCATGTAGAGCACATGGTTTTATCAGCTGAAGTGAAGCACCAAGATGCCAAGTTGTTAATGGAATTCAGCATCTGTGTCTTTCATGGGTTTCTACATAGACAAAGTTCAGTGCTACCTAAATTACCTGCAGAATCAAAGCCACGCCCAACTTTGGAATGGGTATTTATTTATTGCTTTTTCTCTGGGGAAGAGGCTTCTTTGCTTTATAACCTTTTTATCTCTTACACAGCAGTTTCCTTCCATCTTCTAAAAATGTTAGAAAATAAAACAAATATGAAAATTCATGTTGCATTTCTAAGCATCTGACCACAATCTATAGACCAAGATAAGGCCAGACTCTAATTTCAGGATTTAGCAGGATAAAGGTTATTGGCAAAGAGCATTTGAGAAAAGAGAAAAAAACAGTATATTGAAGGCCATACCCACCCTGTTTATTTTGTATTAAGGTCTTTTGTAAGCTCTAGCCATACAATGCAATCATAGGATCTTTTTCCTTCCTTCTTTTATGTCTTTTTGGGTGATTTTGAATATGCCCCATTTATATATACTACTCTTAGAAATTATTTCTTTATTCTCCATAGAACTTTTCTGAAAAGTATTATAAAGAAGTTACAATTTAATCATGTTCAAGTAACTGAGTCATTGACAGTTAGCTGCCAACATTTTGATTGTTTTCTCATGGGATTCAGTCCTGGTTTTGAGTGTTCACTAAAGACTGCCAAATTTAGTCATCCAAATCACCATGGCGGTAAGCTCCAGGTATTGAAACATCAAGACTGAAGCCACCGCTTATGATTCAATCAATCTTTTTTATCTGTCAATGCTTCCAGTCTTTTCCCAAATACGCAGCATTAAAATTGCTAAGTCAGCCCTTGCCCATGCATCCTTTTTCTCTCCCGTATCCAGTTGGTCACTTGGTTCATGCTGATCCATCCATAGCAGTCATGGTCCACACTCCATCCCTCCTTTAATTCCTCCAGACAGATAGGGTTCTTTCTATGGCCCAAAGGTGCTGAGCTCTTTACTATCTCAGGAGCTTCACACCAAGTTCTCCTTTAGCCTGAAACAGTCACCCACTAATTTCTGCATAGCTGAGACTACCTTGTTGTTCAGGTCCTACCTCAAATGTTACTTCCTCAGAGAGGTCTTGTCTGGTTACCCCACCAAAATTAGCACCCCTTTCACTGTGTTCCATTATACCTCCCGCTTTTATTTCTTTTGAAGCATTTACCATCATCCATAAGCATCCAGTTTGTATAACTGTTCTGTGGTTTATCGTTGGCTTCCTCATTGCTGGACCAAGAGCTCTATGAAAGCAGGGGCCTTGTCGCTCTCTTGTACTCAGTGAAATCATCTGCGCTCAATATGGGGGAGATAGCACTTAGTGAGTCAATGAATATTCAAATTCATTCATTTAAATATTTAAATTATTTTATTAAAAAGATGAATATCGAGACACACTACAATTCATTTGGCACATAGCATGTGCCATTGTGATGGCTCAAATAACCTATGATACTGCAAAGACCATGTTTGTGCCCTTATAGCTCATGTAGTAACTTTTATTCTCTTATATGTCCCTCGTACACAGGACAGTGTTTCACACATAGTGGGCACTTAAATGTACCAGCTAGTGAATAGTGTGATGATGCCAGGAAATCATATACAAGGGTAGGAAACTAATAAGTATGGAGCATCTCATATGTGTACCAGCATCTGCCTTCTCATTTAATCCCCATAACAAGTTTATAAAGTAGATAGTGGCATCCCACATTACAGAGGAAAAACACAAGCTTATAATTGCATGATAAGCACATAAGGAGCAAATCTGGAATCCAAACGTGTGTTCTGTGCAGGGCGCCACTCTGCTGCTCACAATGTGCTAAGTTTAGGGTCTCTGTGGATGTTTGTGAAGGAGGCAAAGGGAGGTGAGGAGAGCCACAAGCTTTGACTCTATTGCTGGAGCTGCATACCAGTAATGACCACTTAAGAACATGCTGAATACACCTCTGCACATGGAATAATGTACTTCCTTTTCACATTGTAAATATGTCTACTAAGGCCGGGTGTGGTGGCTCACTCCTGTAATCCTACCACTTTGGGAGGCCAAGGCAGGTGGATCACTTGAGGTCAGGAGTTCGAGACAAGCCTGGCTAACATGGTGAAACCCCATCTCTACTAAAAATGTAAAAATTAACCAGGCATGGTGGTGTGCGTCTGTAGTCCCAGCTACGCAGGAGGCTGAGGTGGGAGAATCGCTTGAACCCAGGAGGCAGAGGTTACAATGAGCTGAGTTCACGCCACTGTACTCTAGACTGGGTGACAGAGCGAGACTCTATCTCAAAAAATAATAAATATAAATGAATAAATAAATAGATGTGTCTACAAACAAAGGTTTTTGAAAGTCAGGCATAAACTCCCACCCTGGTGACACTGATGGAGCCACCTCAAAATGGGAGGTAGGTTGCCCATCTGTACTTGTGGTCCCCCCAAAAAAGATCTCAGTGGGGAGAATGGCAGCAGGGAGTGGAGCGCATCAACTCCTTGCAGGTAGACACTATGACAAGAATTCATGCGCTGCTCAGAATGTTTCTTACCCATGGTTCTTAACACTGTGAAGTCATGAGCCCCCTTAAGACCAAGTGAAAGCAGAACAATTCCATGTGCACATAAGCCATGCATTTACAACTTCAGGACATCCTTGAACCCAGGGAAAGAACTGCAGCTTTGGAAAATTCCCAGATGTATAAACAGTGTGAATTCTTAAATAAAGGGAGCTTTAGTTTTATTTGTCACTTCCTTTTTTTTTTTAACAGCATCTTGCTCCATCACCCAGGCTGGTGTGCAGTCATGTTTGATCTCAGCAACCTCCACCTCCCAGGTTCAAGTGATTCTCCTGCTTCAGCCTCCTGAGTAACTGAGACTACAGGCACACACCAGCATGCCCAGCTAATTTTTGTATTTTTAGTAGAAACGAGGTTCACCATATTGGTCAGGCTGGTCTCGAGCACCTAACTTCGTGATCCACCTGCCTTGGCCTCCCACAGTGCTGGGATTACAAGCATGACTCACTGTGCCCAGCCCCACTTTTTCTCCTAAAGAAATATAACTGTGTTATATTACCGTTAGACATAATTTGGTGGGAAATTACTTATATACCTTTCATCATAACATAGCTGTTATTTTCTTTGTCCAATATATTGACATTCCACTGTGCTCATAGAGTTCTGCATTTGGCTGTTTTTACTTAATACATCATAGCATCAAAGAGTGGTAATGCCATTTCACAATCTGTATTTAATTGGAAGTGTTTGAGTATAATGTTATTGTAATACTCAAATGCAAAGGTATAGTGATGCAGTGAAGATTGGTCTCTGTTTTGTCTAAAATTATTTTAGAACCCATTAAATTTTGTAATGCACGTTTTCTTCCATCTACAGGTCTCCCATAAAATAGCTCCAAATCTCACAATCAATGATATTTTAAAGCAGCACATAAGAGTATTTAGCTTTAATGTGATCATTGCCTCAGGCTGTAATAAAAACAGAATTTTCCCCCAATTATTATCAGTCACTCCTCCTCCATACTCCATCATGATAAGAGTGAGCGACTTTCATTCCTCACCAGGCAACTAATCATCCCTTTGCTGAGCATTCTTCATAAATGGAATGGAATACATTTCATTATGCAATGCTGTAATGTTCCCCAACTAGATATCGGACTATAATGATCTTGGGGGAAAGTTACAGGCAAGAGCATTAAAATACATAAAACTTAAAGAGAAATAGTGTCCTCATCACACAGCCCATAATAGGCTGTGCCAACCCCATCAACCCTCAAAGCAGCCCTCCTTTACCTTGCCCGTCTCATCTAAATGCTGCTCTCAGCACGGTGCTGTGCCTCATGCCTGTAATCCCAGCACATTGGAAGGCTGAGGCAGGAGGATCACCTAAGGTTGAGAGTTCAAGACTAGCTTGGCTAACATTAGTCTCACTCTCAACATTAGTAGAGAGTGAAACCTCGTCTCTATTAAAAATACGAAAAAATTAGCCAGGTATGGTGGCACACGCCTGCAATCCCAGCTACTAGGGAGGCCAAGGCAAGAAAATTGCTTGAACCTGGGAGGTGGAGGTTGCAGTGACCTGAGATTGCTCCAGTGCGCTCCAGCTGGGTGACAGAGTGAGACTCCATCTTACCAAAAAAAAAAAAAAAAAAAAAAAAAAATGCTGCTTTCTCTTTTTGTCCTTTGAAAACTTCTGAAAAGTAGACAATGCTTAGTGCTTTTACTTCCCTAACAAATACCCACTTATCAACCCACTGTAATTTGGTACTCTATGAAGAGGTACCAAAAATGTTCTAATTCCTATATCCAATAGCTGTTTTCCTTATTTGCTTGGACTTTGCCATATGAATCAACACGCTCAACCATTTTCTTGAGGATCTTTTTGTTGTAGTATTTGTGGCTTAAAAAAACAGCTTTATTGATATGTAGTTCATATACTATCCATTTCACCCATTTAAAATGTACAATTTAATTTTTTAAAGTGTTTTCACAGGGTGATACAACCATCACCTCGATCTAATTTTATATTTTTAGGGATAACTAACAAATATATACATATATATTTAAATTTTATTTCACTGTGGTAAGAACAGTTACATCAGATGCACCTCCTTAACAGATTTTAAGTGTACAGTAGTATTGACTCTAGGTATGGTATTGAACAGCAAATCACCAGAACTTCTGCATCTTGCTTAATTGAAACTTTATGTCTGTTGATTGGTATCTCTCATGTGGTCCCTTCCCCATACCCTGACAGCCACCAGTTCACTCTTTGATTTGGGGTATGTGACTATTTTGGGTACTTCATGTGAGTGGAACCATGCAGTATTAGTCTTTCTGAGACTGGTTATTTCACTTCACATAATGTCTTCAAAGTTCGTCCATGTTGTAGCATATTGTAGAATATTCTCCATTTTTAAGGTTGAATAGTATTTTATTCTATGTATATATCATATTTATCCATTCATCCATCAGTGAACATTTAGATTGTTTGTACCTCTTTTATATTGTGAATAGTGCTACAGCGAACATGGTAGCACTCCCATAATATCTTCAAATTATCTCCTGAAGATCCTGATTGCAGTTTTTGGGACAAATACTCAGAATTGGGATTGCTGGATCATATGGTAGAAGAGTTTTTTGAAAATATAAGCAAAATTGACAAACCTTTAGCTAGACTAAGGGAAAAAAAGAAAAAAGATTTAAATAAATAAAATTAGAAATGAAAGAGGGAACATTACAGCTTATACCACAGAAATAAAAAGGTTCATAAGAGACCACTATGGACAATTACCTACCAAAAAAAACCCAGGTAACATAGAGAAAATGAATAAATTCCTAAAAACATACAACCTACCAAGATTAAGTCATGAAGAAATGGAAAGTCTAAATGGACTCATAACTAGCATGCCATTGAATCAGTAACCACAAATTCTCAACAAAGAAAAACTGAAGACCAGATGTTTGGCCCACCAAACATGTAAAGAACTGATGGAAGGCGGGTCCTTTGTGTTTTGCAGCCAGAGCTTCAGATCTTGTCCTCAATGCTCTGTGTCCGCTCTTCTAGAGGCCCAGCCTCTGTGGCCCTGTGACCTGCAGGTATTGGGAGATCCATAGCTAAAACACCGGGACCCTCAGAAGCCTAGAAATGCCAGACCTGATCATCTGTTTGGAGCAAGGAAAAAAGCCTTTGACTATGAAGAGACATGAGATGACTCCCAGTTCTTTAGTGTCTTAAACTGTATAGTTAAATATTGTCATAGGGAGGGGAATCCAACATGGCCGAATAGGAACAGCTCTGGAGTGCAGTTCCCAGCAAGAACAATGCAGAGGGTTGAGTGAACACTGCATTTCCAAACAAGTTATTACTGCACACAGGCCCACAGACCAGGAGATTCCCGGGCTGAAAAGTGCCACAAGTTCCTGGCACAATGGGTCTCTGCACAAAAACTCACACAAACCTGGGTGGCTGTTTCAACTGGTGCCTGGAATGCCAGGGAGACAGAGCCATCCATTCAACTGAAAAAAAGGGGGCTGAAATGGAGCCAGGTGATCTGGCTTGGTGGGTCCCAGCCCACAAAGACCAGCAATCTGAAATGCTCTGGATTGAGAGTTTCACAGGAAGCACAGCTGGACGCAGAATGGTCCAGCTCTGTGGGGGAAAGGGTGTCCACCATTACTGCGGCAGTACGCCATTACTGAGGCAGTCTGCCATTACTGAGGCAGCCCACCATTAGCGAGGCAGTCCGTCATTATGAGGCAGACTGTCATTACTGAGGCAGTTCTAACTATACTTCTATAAATAAACTGAAAGGAAGTTCACACAGCAGCTGGACAGAGCCCACAGCAGCTCAGCAACACCTCTGCTGGCAGACTGTGACTAGTCTACCTCCTAGCTGGGCAGAGCATCTCTGAAAAAAGGCAGCAGCACATCAGGAACTTATAAATAAAGCCCCACCTTCCCAGGACAGAGCACCTGGGAAAAAAGGCGGTTATGAGTTCAGCTGCAGCAGACTTAAACGTACCTGCCCAGCCACTCTGAACGGAACAGCAGAGCTCACAGCTCAGCACTTAAGCTCCTCTAAGGGACAGACTGTCTCCTCAAGCAGCTCCCCAACCCCCATATATCCAAAGGGACACCTCATAAAGGAGAGCTCAGGCTGACATCTGGTGAGTATCCTTCTGGGATGAAGACAACAGAAGAAGAAACTGGCATAAATCTTTACTGTTCTCCAGCCACTGCAGGTGATCCCCCAGGCAAGCAGGGTCTGGAGTGGATCTCCAGCAGTCCTATAGCAGAGGGGCCTGACTGTTAGAAGGAAAACTGAAAAACAAAGAAATAACTTCATCATCAACAAAAAGAATGTCCACTCAGAGACCCCATCTGAAAATTACCAACTGCAAATACCACAGGTAGTTAAATCCACAAAGATGGGAATAAACCTGTACAAAAAGGATGAAAACACCCAAAACCAGAATGCCTCTCCTCCTCTAAGGGATCACAACTCCTCACCAGCAAGGAAACAAAGCTGGATGGAGCACGCAGATAAATAAAGCAAGTTCTTAATGACCTACAAAGAGACTTACACTCCCACACAATAATAGTGGGAGACTATAACACTCTACTGTCAATATTAGACAGATCAATGAGATAGAAAATCAACAAGCATATCCAGGACTTGAACTCAGATCTTGACCAAGCAAACCTAATAAACATCTACAGAACTCTCCAACCGAAATCCACAGATTTCTTCTCAGGGTTCTTCTCAGCACCCCATCACACCTACTCTAAAATTGACCACATAATTGGAAGTAAGTCACTCCTCAGCAAATGCAGAAGAACAGAAATCATAACAAACACTCTCTCAGAACACAGTGCAATCAAATTAGAACTCAGGATTAAAAAACTAACTCAAAACTGCACAACTTCATGGAAACTGAACAACTGGCTCTTGAATGTTGACTAGATAAACAATGAAATGAAGGCAGAAATAAAGATGTTCTTTGAAATCAACGAGAATGAAGACACAATGTACCAGAATCTCTAGGACACATTTAAAGTAGTGTCTAGGGGAAATTTTATAACAATAAACACCCCCAGGAGAAGCAAGGAAAGATCTAAAATCCACACCCTATCATCAAAATTGAAAGAGCTAGAGGAGCAAGATCAAAAAAACTCAAAAGCTAGCAGAAGACAAGAAATAACTAAGAGCAGAACTGAAGGAGATAGAGACACAAAAAAAACTTTAAAAAAATCAATAAATCCAAGAGCTGGTTTTTAGAAAAGATCAACAAAATAGACAGACCACTAGCCAGATTAATAAAAAAGAAAATGGAGGAGAATCAAATAGATGCAATAAAATATGATAAAGGGGATATCACCACTGATTCCACAGAAATACAAACTACCATCAGAGATTACTGCAAACAACTCTATGCACATAAACCAGTAAACCTGGAAGAAGTGGATAAATTCCTGGACACTTGCACCGTGCCAAGACTAAACCAGGAAGAAGTCGAAACCCTGAATAGACCAATAACAAGGGCTGAAGTTGAGGCAGCAATTAATAGCCTACCAACCAAAAAAAACCCAAGTCCAGATGGGTTCACAGCCTAACTCTACCAGACATACAAAGAGGAGCTGGTACCACTCCTTCTGAAATTATTCCAAACAATCCAAAAGAGGAAATCCTTCCCAAATCATTTTATGAGACCAACATCATCCTGATACCAAAACCCGACAGAGACTCAACAAAAAAGCATAGATGCAAAAATCTTCAATAAAATACTGGCAAACCTATTGCAACAGCACATCAAAAAGCTTATCCATCACGATCAAGTAGGCTTCATCCTGGCGATGCAAGGCTGGTTCAACATATGCAAGTCTATAAACATAATCCACCACATAAACAGAACCAAAGACAAAAATCACGTGATTATCTCAATAGATGCAGAGAAGGCCTTTGACAAAATTCAGCAGCCCTTTGTGCTGAAAACTCTCAATCAACTAGGACTCTCACACACTGGGGTCTGTTGCAGGGGAATAGGGGAGGGACAGCAGGGGGCAGGGAGGTTGGGGGAGGGATAACAGGGGGAGAAATGCCAGATATAGGTGACGGGGGGATGGAGGTAGCAAACTATGCGACAATCCTGCATGTTCTGCACATGTACCCCAGAACCTAAAGTGCAATAAAATTAAAAAAAAAAAAAAAAAAAAAGAATTGATGAAAATCCTCCTCAAACTCTTCCAAATAACTGGAGAGGGAGTAACACTTCCAAACTCATTTTACAAAACTAGTAGTACCCTGACAGCAAAGCCAGGCAAAGACCACAAGGAAAGAAAACAAAAGGCCAACATCCCTGATAAATATCGACATGAAAGTCTTTAACAAAATACTAGCAAACATTAAGAGGATCATATGTCATGATCAAGTGTGCATGGGAGGCAGGGATGGTTCAACATACAGCAATCAATCAGTGTGATACACCACAATAGCAGACTAGAAAATAAAAACCACATGATTTTCTCAGATGCAGAAAAACACTTGACAAAATTCAGTACGCTTCCATGATAAAAACTCTCAACAAACTAGGAATAGAAGTACCTCAACATAATAAAGGCCACATATGAAAAGTCCATAGCTGACATCATACTCAACAGAGATCAAACTAAAAACTTATCTCCTAAGATCAGAAACAAGACAGGGATACTCACTCTCACTGGTTCTATTCAACATAGTCCTGGAAGTCCTCACTGGAGCAATTAGGCAAGAAAAAGAAACAAAAGCCACGCAAATTGGAAAGGAAGAAGTAAAATGTCCCTGTTTGTAGACAAAATGATCTCATATATAGAAAATACTAAAGAACCCATTAAAAATCTATTAGAACTAACAAATGAATTTAGTAAATTTACAGGATACAAAATCAGCAAACAAAATTAGTTATGTTTGTATACACTAACACTAAATGATCTAAAAAAGAAAATCAAGAAAGCAATCCCTTTGCAACAGTACCAAAAAGAGTAAAATACACAGTCATAAACTTAACTAAGACAGTGAAAGATGTGTATTCTGAAAACTACAAAACATCGACAAAGGAAATTTTAAAAGACACAAACAAATAGAAAGAGATCTTGTACAGAAAGCCAAGCACTGTATATTCTCACTCATAGGTGGGTGTTGAACAACGACAACACGTGGACTCAGAGAGAGGAGCATCACACACAGGGGACAGTTGAGGGGGTAGGGGAGAGACAATGGGATGTAGGGAGGGTGGGGGAGGGATAACATGGGGAGAAATGCCAGATACAGTATGCACCTAAAGTAAAATAAATAAATTTTAAAAAAAATTAAAGATCTTGTATAGATGGATTGGAAGACCTAGTATTGTTAAAATGTCCACATTACCCAAAATTATCTACAGATTAAATGCAATCACAATTTCCATAGCATTTTGTACACAAATAGATAAAACAGTAGAGCCTCTTTCTTATGTTTGATTCTTGTGACCGAGTCCTCACCAGATTCACCTTTGACTGTATCTCAATTCCGCTTTCTGGGTCTCATTTCTTCCTATGCCTTTCATATTTAAGTATCCCCCAATATTCAGTTAATAACACTTTCTTTTCTCTGTAAGTGGAAATTGCCATGCCCACAGGTGGAGCTCTGACATGCATACTGATGCCTCCCAGAAGTACCACTTCAAGTTCTGCCCTCCCTCCTGAGCATCCAGATTTGAATTCCCAACTTTCTGTGAGCATCTCCAAGCAGATGTGCTTAAGGCACTATTCATAGCTTCAAAAGAGATGCAGAGTAGGAAGATGAATCAAAGCACAAATGCTGGAGTCAGATGTCTTAGGTTCAAATCCTGGCTCTGCCGCTAATAGCTGTGTGTCTTTAAGCCACCTAATTAACCTCTCTGCGTGTAAGAATTCTGATCAGTAAAATGGGGGATAAAAATAATACTTGCCTTATAAAATTCTTGGGATGGTCATGCTAAGAAAAAAAAAAAGGTGCCAAGTCTTTATAATAGTGCCCAGCACATGTTAAGTATTCTTTATTAGCCGTAATTAAAAAAAATAGTATTTTTTAAATCAGTAATATTATTGGTAACATTTTCTGAATATTGTCTAAATGCTTTACATGGATTATGAGATAATCACTGTTATTATTCCTACTTTATAGATGAGGAAAAGAGAGGTGACTTAGCCCAAGGACACACAGTTTCCCCAAGGCCACAGAGTCAATGGTGGGACCATAATTTAAACCAGGCCAGTCTGACTTCAGACCCATATTTTTGACCTGCACTTCCCTACTCAGTACAAATATCAAATTGACTCCTTGTCTTCTCCCCCCACAACTGCTTCCCTCTTCTGGTTCCTCCCCTTTCCCCAAGATGACCATTATGGCCTCTTTCTTTTTCACCTGTGAATTAGCAAATGCTGTACCACACTCAGAATTTTTCCTCCACCTCTACGCCATTCTCTTCTTGCTACCCTGACTAGTTGAACTGTCTTCTTTGTTTTAACCTGTCATGACACCACCTCCCTGGTCACCATGCTCTTGCCTTCTTGCCTTCCCAATTTATCCTGCTAACTGACACCACAGATGCCATTTGGGGAAAAAAAATAGAGTTTTCAGCTTGATATCATTAAGGCAGAGAGGCTGCAGCCAACAAACACTTCAGCAGGCAAGACAAATGTGTTTCAGATATTTTTTTAGCAGCTAGAGAACTCCAAAGCAACAGCCAATGATTTAGAACAGAGGCTTCTCTTATGAAGCAGACAGTCTGTATAATACAAGGCTCAGCAGACATATCTCTCCTGGTATATAAGCAATCAGAATTCTCTTTTCCAATTGAACAGATCCCTCTCTGCTTTGATAGGGGAACTGGGATGTCAGTGTCACTGAAATGAAAATTCTATTTCACAGCGAAATCGTTCCAGTCAACTGGAGAGAGAAAAGCAAATCATAACTGTTTTCCCTTCCCTACCCCTGTATCCCCCAGCCTCCTCAACATGGAAAGCTCCTATACATCCTTTAAAGCCCAAGGAAAATATGCCTTTTCTGTAGCAGCCTTTTGTTAACGCTTCCAGACACTTTCTCCTTTTTAATCATGCAGTAGAACATGGCAGTTAGAAAAATGGGCTCTCTGGAAAATATTCAATGTTTAAATGCCGATTTTGCTATTTATTAGCTACATGGCTGTCAGCAAGTTTCCATGTGTTACTGTGCTACACTTTCCTCATTTGAAAAATGTAGAGTGGGCCCGCCTCTTTTTTATATATGATTATTTGTAAGATTAAAAGAGAAAAATTATGAAAAGCATTTAGCTCAGCAGCTGGCACTAGTCAGTACCCAGTAACTGTTACTAGCTGAAATTTATAGCCATAAAATAAATACAGGCATCCTAGAAAATTATAATACCCACAGTAAGCCTTGTATTTTTTTCTAAATTAAGAAAAAAGATATAGTAGTTGTGGAGTAGTTTCTACTCCTCTTAAAGGAAAAATAAAATGTCAGAGTTTCGTACGTTCTCATAGGTCAGTAGGTTGTTCCCACAGCTATGGGGACAATATAGTGAAGGTATGAGGCAGACTTCAAGTTACAAGTTAGGATTTGATCCAATGTCTTGGATATTTGGTTGGATCTGTACAAGCCAAGATTCTGTCCCAGAACTCCTTTGAAGAGGAAGTGATGTTAGAACTTGGTCCGTGATCTCTGCTTGCTGGAAGTTAGTTTTAATGAAGAAAGAAGGAAAGAGAGAGAGAGAGAGAAATATCATGGTAATGAGTGCTAGGACATTGTCAAGACTCTTTTAAGTGTGACCACCAGGTGGCATGACAGCAAGAAAGAAGACTTAGAATTAAACATGGAGTCCTGAAAGACTTCCCTTTCCTTCTTTTCTTTCTGTGAAAGTTGTTTTCCTTCTTTGGGGAGTTGCAGGCCCATTTGGTAAATGAGGTGTCATATGGATAATTTTTGGCAGATGCTTCTCTTCTGATAGGGAATGACAAAGCCCCTTAAATTCATAAAACATATGCAGGTGTCAGCCAACTTTGTACTGCCTTCATGACACCTCATCTGTTTTCTAAAACAGCTAAGCAGCACTCTCTGCCCTTAGTGAAGTAAGGGGAATAGGGCCAAAAGGGCAGCGTGGAGACCTAACTGGTGTCCTCCCTGACAGCTGTAGTTTTGTGATGCTGCTGTTTGCTTTTCATGAAATCTGTGACCAGCTCCATCCCTATCCCACCCTCTACCTTTGTAACCAGACTTGTGAGTCTATACAAAGGTTTATTGAGATGAGATTTACTTTTTCATTGATTCTATCTTTGGAAGATGCCTTCTCCACCCACGCAAGGTATGCTGAATAATTGGTACTCAGATGTGTAATTAGCCACACATACAAGACATCATCACTACTTTATGAGGGACCTAATGATTGATCATGATTAGGCACAGTGGGAGAAATGTCAGTCTTGTGTGAATTGTCCTTTTTAAACCCCTCCACCACCAATAAGGTACCTTGTATTTTTACCTCCTTAGATCAGGAGCAGGATTCCAAGCTCTGTACTGATAGCAAACCAACATTACAGAACAATTGTCATGCTCTATCAATAATAATACCTGACATTTGTTGAGCCAGTAATATCTATACCATGGCTGTAGCATATTTCCTACATAGAGGGGAATTTACTCAACACCATTCTTGATCAGCTACCCAAAACCCGCAGTATTATCTAAGGTGACTTCACTGACAAGTTGCCCCAGGGCATTCCCACAGGTGTACTGGCATTGTGGTCATACACTGTGAAACATATACTATAAAATCCATTTCTCTGGTTATTTTTTCCAGCAGGTTTAGGAGTCACCTAAAATTATTGGACATCGTGCTTCCAAACAAAATAAACTGTGTTACACATTCAGCTCTATATAATAACAGGAATTTCTTTTCTCTGAATAGTTCAATCTAAAAAAAAAGGTTTTGTATATATGTGTATTCTGGATACTGTATACATAGATTTCAGCTTGAGAGAATTGATTAACTCATATTGCATCTTGGGAGGCAGATTAACTAGACATCAATTTTAAAGAATTAGATTTAAATAGAGGGCAAAGAATTTCCCAGCACAGAAGAGCAGAATAAAAAATATAAAGAAGAAACTCTCAAGGTCAGGACATAGAGCTAGGTGCCATAGATGATACAAATTGAAATGAAGCTTGATCCTACCCTCAAGGAACTAAATTGAGCTGTCACAATCTCTATGAAGCAATTGTACAGGTAATTAAAAATATCACTGAGGCAGTCACAAAGTGAGAGCATCAACTAAGGTCAGTGAATGTGTAATTGGAGCAGGAGGTCTGGCTAGAGACAAATTTGGAAGATTCGAAGCAGGTGAATTCTCAAGTAGCATTCAGACACAGAGATTAATGATGGTTAAAGGAAAAATCGTTCAGTACCAAGGACAGCTCCTCAGAAAGCTTTTGTTCCCAGAGCTCTTTGGATAGAGACCACAGGAGTATTTCAGTAGCTCTCCTCTCTCTCTCATAATACTTCAACAAGTTTCTTGTTCAAGCATTCTCATGTGATAATGTGTGCACATGACATAGCATCTTTTATGTGCTGATTAAATTACCAGTGCTACCATTATCATTGTATTAGAGTTTTCCAGAGGGACAGAGCTAATAGGATATGTGTATATATAAAAGGATATTTATCAGAGAGAATTGGCTCACATGATTACAAGGCAAAGTCCCATAATAGGCCATCTGCAAGCTGGGGAACTGAGAAGTCTCAAGACCGGGGGAAACCAACGTTGCAACCTTCAGTCTGTGGCCAAAGGCCCCAGAGCTCCTGGCAAGTCACTCATGCAAGTCCCAGAGTCCAAAGGCTGAAGATGTGGAGTCTGTGTCCAAAGGCAGGAGAAACAGGAGGAAGCATGTAGCTTGAGAAAAAGGAAGAAGACAGAAGACCCAGAAAGCAAGGTTATCCCACCTTCTTTTGCCTGCTTTATTCTAGCCATGCTGACAGCCAGTTGGATGGTGTCTGCCCACATTGTGGGTGGGTCTTTGTCTCCCCTGTCCACAGTAAAAGCTGTGGAAGTAGATAAGATTAACAAAGGATAATGTGAAGGGATATGAGAACGAGGGCTGCGTCTGGAACCTAGAAGGAACACGCATATTCCGGGACCGAAGGAGAAAGTGATGCAAGTCTAGAACCCTTCCAGAGAAGAAGAAAATCCTCAGGAAAGTCTAGGATTAGCGAAGTGAAGGGAAGAATAACTATCAAGAAGAGGGTTAATTGTTTCAGCTATATTGAGCTGCAGATAAATGAATCCCAGTGCTAGATGAAACAATAAATATATTTAATTAATTCATATACAGTGACTGAAGGTAGGCAGTTACAAGTGGTTCAGCAGCTCATCATGGTATTATGAATCTAAGCTCTGTACATCCTTCCACTTAATTATCTTCAGCATGTTGATTTTTGTCTCTGTGTTTATTGCCTAGTGGTTACAAAATGGCTGATGCAACTCCAGACATATCAAGATCATGTTGAAAGGAAATGAGATTAGGCAGTGGAGAGAAGATTCAATATCTTTTCTTCTATCAGGAAAGAAAATCCTTTCCAGAAACTCCTGTAGACTTCTTATGACTTATAATTATTCAGGACCAGATTACATGGCCACCCCTACTGTGGAGGAGACTAGAGAAGTATCTGGCTTTTCCAGGCTTTGTTATTAGTGTCCAATAAGGATTCAATTGGAAATGGACTTTGTGGTGAACAGCCAGCGAGATCTGCCACAGTGGAATTAACAACATCAGTGTTCTTTCAGGCATTGAAATGCTTTTTCCATAATTAGTTCTATTGAATAAGCTAATAAAATAGTGAAGACTACCCAAAGCACCTTCTTAGGAAAACAGGAAACAAAGTTTTGGCAATCCTCAGTCATCATATTTTGGTTGTTAAAATTGATGGCGTTTCTTATTTTTTTAAAAACAACTATCATATGAACAACCATTTACTTCATATCTTTCTTACGTAAAAGTTAAGTTTTGATTTATTCATGTTAGGCGGTCTCAGATTTTAAGTATCAACCATTCAGAAAAGTTGATACATTTTGTGGGTTTATAGTAGCAATACTTAGCTAAAAATTTGTTTATCATTTGAAGGCTATGTTCTCCTTTAATTAGATATTCTAGAACCTCTGGATTTTTCCATGATACTATTTTTCATAAATTGGATTAAAATAATTTGTTTTGAAGATGTCATATTATTGAACTAGAAATTATATTAATACTCATCTAAGAAATTATGAAGTCATGCTCTTTAATAGAGAAACAAGAACCAGAACTGTTTCCTATGATGTTTCGGAGACATTCAGTGAGTTTTGATCATGACGAACTAGAACATCCAGTTCTAAGTTGGGCAGTGGTCTCAGAATGATGGTTGCAAAGGTCTTTGAATGACGAATCATCTGGTTTCTTACAGTATTAATGCTTACAATTTGAGACAGAAAAGACTTTAATTTCTTGCATGAATTAATTAATACTTATGACAAATGTCTTTAAAGCTCTTTCTGGTGTCTGGTTCCAAAACTGCAGTTCTTCAAATCTGTTAATTCCTTCTAAAATGGAAAAGCTGGACAAGGTTGAGTCACTGCTGCTGAAGTGATCTGTGAGTTAGAGGATGTTTGACTTCTCTCCTGACCTCTAAACTCAGATAGCCATTTGCTTGCCTGATACTTCGTTGAGAATACCCAAAGTTGCCCCCTCTTTAAAAGGAGGATAATCACAGTACTTTCCTAATGAGCCTGTTTTAAGAATTACATAAGATGCTTAGAAAAGTGCGTGGCACATAATGAACACTCAGAGATGTTGGCTAGGGACAATGGCTATGATGACGATGATAAAGGAGGAGGAGGAGGAGAATTTGGCAATTATTTCCTGAATACCCACTATATATAAAACACAATGCCAGATGCTAGGAATACAAAGATGAATTAGACATGCAGGATTTACATTCCAGAAAGCTTCCTTTTTTTTCTTTAATTCAGTACGTGTCTTTCTTCCATTTATAATGGAGATTTACATGTAACAGCAAATTCACTGGCAATGTGTGTCTCTCCATTTTCTGCTATATTGACGCTGTATCTAGAAATAACCAGGGTCCCACAAAAATCTGTTTTGTTTTCTTTACTGATGAGTACAGTTTATGAATTGTGTAAGTCCTCAGCAGCCTCTAAAGTATTTCACATTTTCAACATGACATGTGAACACTCACCCAAGAGAGCATCTTTTAACTGAGTCACTATTGAAAGTTCTCATTTTGTTCACTTCTTTGGAAAATACAAAGAGGAAAAAAGGCCTAAAGCCACTCACTCCTTGCTCTTTTCGTGGCATTAGTATTGTGTGATGTGTCTTCTGCTGCTAAAAGGAAATTCCAGTAATCCTTGATCCCTCATCTTTTAAACTGATTTAACACTGGGAATTCCTGACAGCATTTAAAAAAAAAAAAAAAAGCAAACAAGAAAAACCTCAAATGGGTAGACTTTTTCTAAAAGTCTAAAATAAAAGTTTAAAACTGATTTTCAGGATCCCTATGGTTACCTAGGCACGCCTACATGGATACTTGAAGAATGGGATTGTAAATATTCCCAGAGGCATCAACTGCAGTTACGATCATATGTCTATTGCAGTTGAATTCTTTATTATAAATTGTTGTATATGCAACCCTAATTATAGGTTTCTGGTTGTGGGGGATTGCAAGATATACAAGTACCTTTGTCCCTGTTCTGGTGGCCCCTTGGGCATTCCTGCCAAGCTTTGGGACTTCAGAGAATGCCAAAATTTTGGAGGAAAGAGAATTCTTTTTTTATATATTTTTTTATTGCATTTTAGGTTTGGGGGTACGTGTGAAGAACATGGAAGATTGTTGCATAGGTACACACATGGCAGTGTGATTTGCTGCCTTCCTCCCCATCACCTATATCTGGCATTTCTCCCCATGCTATCCCTCCCCAACTCCCCCACCCCCCCACTATCCCTCCCCTTTTTCCCCCGACAGACCCCAGTGTGTGATACTCCCCTCCCTGTGTCCATGTGTTTGCATTGTTCGACACCCGCCTATGAGTGAGAACATGCGGTGTTTGATTTTCTGTTCTTGTGTCGGTTTGCTGAGATACCATCTCACGCCAGTTAGAATGGCGATCATTAAAAAATCTGGAGACAACAGATACTGGAGAGGATGTGGAGAAATAGGAACGCTTTTACACTGTTGGTGGGAGTGTAAATTAGTTCAACCATTGTGGAAGACAGTGTGGTGATTCCTCAAGGACCTAGAAATAGAAATTCCATTTGATCCAGCAATCCCATTACTGGGTATATATCCAAAAGACTATAAATCGTTCTACTATAAGGACACATGCACACGAATGTTCATTGCAGCACAGTTTACAATAGCAAAGACCTGGAACCAACCCAAATGCCCATCGATGATAGACTGGACAGGGAAAATGTGGCACATATACACTATGGAGGAAAGAGAATTCTTATTGCCTACTCCCATTACCCTCCACCCTATGGCAGCCTGGGACTTGGCTGTGCCGTGTAACTAAACTTGAAGGTACCCACAAGTAAGAGACATGAATAAGAACTTCACCCAGGAAAACAGTCTAGAATAGGGAAATTCAACATGGACTGAAGACCTGCTGTGCATCAGCCTACATCATAGTCACATAGTTACCACTGATTGCATATCTGCAGTAGCCTAGAGTTTAATCACACAAGCAGCCTGGGAGCCTTAGTTAATTCCAGTTGTTCAAACTAGTTGGATTTATGAGGCCCCTGCCATTCCCTCCATCCCCCACTTTTGAAGTCTTTCTTGCTCATTATTATTATTATTTTGAAGCTGCTGTGGTAAGAGGTAATTCTGGATGGAATATTACTTAGACTGAGGCAAGCTAATATAAATAATATTGGGCTATTAATTTTGGAAGGACCATTAAAGCCCCTCAAAAAGGAAGAAATTAAACATTTTCATAAATGGTTTTGCAAGAATGAAAAAATAATCTTTGGCCCTAGACAAATGCTCTTGGAACATTATTGTGTAATGTCTGGTTCTTTTCCCCTCTCGATTGTAGTTATTTCACACACATTTCAGATGAAGCCATTGTATCAGTCGGAGACCAATTTTAATCCCAAGGTTGATTAGACAGGTAGCTCTTCACAGCTTGTGCACTCTCCCTTTGTTCTACACCCCTGCACTGACACAGACGATGATTTACACACAAGTAAGGATTTGGCCTGATTCATTTGTGGAACATCCTAATGAACACTTCGTTGCATTTAACCTTTTGCTGCGAAAAAAGTCCCAAGGTTGCCATAGTAATGGGAAATTAAATCCACAGAGCCGTTTCTTTTCCCTGAGTGGTTCTGGCATGTGTCATGCCATAGCATGTCTACAACCTGGGTCAAGAAAGAGCTGTGATTTGATGTTTGCCCATTGAGTTCTAAGCTATGGGTCATATTTGCAGAAGGTCATTCTGTGCTCACATCGTTAACGTGAATGGAACAGCTGGAATGTAAATTGGAAGGAGGAGTGATGATTGTCTCTTTGGCCATTTGATGACTTGGGAAGTAAATGGGACTTAATATTTCATCAAACATTGGTTTCAGCTGATGTTTTAGCCATAGGATATCTGGGAAAGGTGGTCATTTGGCTCTTCCTTCAAGCAGTCAAGGAAGGGGAGTCAAGTTCTGGAATTCGACAATTCTTGATGTTCTTCCCCCTTGAGCCAACCACTTACCTGCTTCATTCCCACACTTGGTCAGGGGTCAATTCAGAATGAAACAAGCTCCCTACACTCAGGAGGCTCACAGAAAGGGGATCCAGGTTATGATATCATACCTCCACAATAACTCCCCCTTTAGCCAATTAACTCCTTCAAAAGTATCCTTCTGCTAATTCCTCTCCTTTACCCTGTCTTTCACTGTTGCATTTGGAGCACTCTCTCTCTCTCTTTTTCTTTCTCTCTCTCTCTCTCTCTCTCTTTCTTTCTTTTGTTGTTGTTGTTGTTGAGACAGAGCCTCGCTCTGTCTTCCAGGCTGGAGTGCAGTGGTGCAATCTGCAACCTCCACCTCCTGGGTCCAAGCGATTCTCCTGCCTTAGACTCCTCAGTAGCTGGGATTACAGGTGCACACCACCACACCCAGCTAATTTCTGTATTTTTAGTACAGATGGGGTTTCACCGTGTTGGCCAGGCTGGTCTCAAACTCCTGACCTCATGATCCACCCACGTTGGCCTCCCAAGGTTCTGGGATTACAGGCGTGAGCCACCGCACCCGGCTGGAGCTTTCTCTTTATCCTAAACTTTCTTATGTCTTTAGTCATCTCCTAGAACATGTTTCCTCCTTGCCTTTAGAGAAATTTGGCTCTTCTGCCAACTAATCTTCAGTGTTCAAATATGAATACCTTTCTTTCTTTCCTTCTTTCTTGCTTTTTTCTTACTTTGTCTCTTTCTTCTTTTTATAATTCCTTTCTCCTTTTCTTTCTCCCTTTCTTCCATTTATTCATTCAACAGTTATTTTTAAAGAACTTAATATGTACCCCACACTCTTCTGGCACTGCAGATATAGCAGGGAACCACCCCAATGAAGCTTATGTTTAAAATTAAAATGAAATATATAGTAAGTTAAATGAGAAATACGATAGAGAAAATTGTTTTTTCTTTTTAAGTGGAGTTGGTCCTTTCTCCCGTCCTCCCGTATTCTTAATCTCAGTATTTCAAGAGGAGAAATCAACATTCCTGGAGACTCTTAGAAACAACCTTTCTTCTTTTATCCAGCCTCTTTTATGCACTCCTTCTCTGAAGCTCCTGCCATATGACTAATCACACTGTGTTCACTCCTCCCAGACTCTAGTTTTCTTCCCTACATGCGTTGAGATTCTAGGGCTCTGGATCCTGGTTCAGTTTTTGCCTCCTTTCAGCATTTGAGTGACTTTTACATCTGATTTGAAGGGTCGGCTTCTTGATTTTCATGATTGCAATAATGTTTCTCTCCCCTTCGCTTGAGGCGCCAGCTCATGAGATTGCACTCTAGTCCTTGCTGATAGGCCAACTACTCTAATTCCAGTATTTCCCACCATAAATCTCCTCCTGGACCGTAAACATTTGTTTTTCCCAATTGTCTCTCTCGTGGAAATAACTCTTCAGCATTATCAATGTCACACACACACACACGTGCATGCACACACGAACACGTTTTTGCCAGTTTTCCAGCCTCCTGGGCTGTACATCGTGCAGTCAGTGATTGTCTTTATTGTCCCTAAGCCCTCAGTGACCGTGCGCCACTTGTCCTACCAAACCTAAAGTTCTTATTAACACAACCCATCTGTTTTCTCCCCCTCTTGCTCTTAAAGTGTGTGGTGAGCATAATACTGGCCCCCAAAATATGTCTTTGTCCTGATTCCCAGAATCTATAAATATGTTTCTTACGTGGCCAAAGAGACCTTCTGTATGTGATTGAGTGAAGGATCTTGAAATGGAGACAATATTGTGGATTATCCAGGTGGACCCAGTAAAATCACCAGTGTCCTAATAAGAAGGATATGGGAGGGTCAAAGAAAGAAATGTAACAATGGGAACAATAGTCAGAGTGATGCAGCCCTGAGCCAAGGAATGGGGCAGCCTCACGAAGCTGGAAATGGCAAGCACCAAATTCTCTTCCAGAGCCTCCTGAAGGAATCAGCCCCACTAACACCTTGACTTAACCCCCCATGAGACTCATCTCAGACTTCTGACCTCTGAAACTATCCATCATTAGAGGCGTTTTAAGTCACTAAGATGGTCTGATTTATTACTGCAGCTACAAGAGACTCTTAAAAAATGCCAGCACCGCTAGACAACACAGCAAAGGAAGGCAGTGATTCTGGTGCCTTGTGTTTTCAGGATTCTCCTCCACGCTTGGCGGGCCTGGGCGCTACTAAGCATCTCTGCCCCTCATGGTGAGCTGCCCCGCTCCACCATTCTCTTTCCCAGCCTGTCAAGAACCAAGCACAGAGTTGACAAGATGCTACTTGTAACCATGTGATGAACAACATCCAGACGGAAGGTTCCAACACTTTTCTTAAAGATCGTTCATCAAAGGAGAGGTTTGCATCAAAGGAGAGGATCACAAAAGTCCCCTGTGCCTCATGAATAAATCAGGTGTATTAGGGGGAACTTCTGTTCCCCTAATAGCATTAACAATTACGTTCCTACGACTCCTTTAGGGCCATGAAGATGTTCCGTGGACCCAGTTAACGGCGAAACTGCTGACAGCTTTGGCTGTTTGACGCCACCTCACTTGTGAATGGTGACAGAAAAGCCAGGGTGATCTGTAGCTGACCCTCTGGTCAGTTCCGCTGGCTCAAATTAAAACTTTAAGAGAGCTGGTCTCCTGTGTATTTTCCCCTTCCAGATGACACAGAGAGGGTCATGTGTGTTCATGAGGTTAGGGTGAAAGCTCCACCGGCTAGTAGCAGCATTTTAATAGGGGAAAGTGGCACATTTTGACTGCGCTTGTTTATTATGGGAGGGGAAAAGTGAGTTTTATTACTGGGCTTCATGTGACCTTCCATGAGACTCGAGGGGGTTTCAGTGACTGAGAAACACAAGAAAAACAGCAGGCAGCAAAAAAACCAGTGAACTCGTTCAAGTAATTCATTTTTTATTTTTAAAAGCATTAGAAACATACTATAGGCCCCTAATTAGTTTGACCACCATGGTTGTATTTTTTTTTTTTTAACTACAGTGTTTCCTGAGTTGATTTTGGATTTGTTTGTTTTTCCATTGACAAGATTCTTTTTTAATTGTGTTGTCAATTTAAAGAACAAGATTCTGCTTTTGACAAAAGTGCTTCACAGTATGGAGATGACAGTAACATTTCATAATTTGTAATGTTTTGTTAAATAACTCCCCGAATAAGCCACAGTAATAAGCGCTAGCCCAAGAAATCAGGACTTTGGTGCTTGGCATGTGGATAGGATGAGAGATGCTGAATGAATGAGAAATAAGTAGACATGCTAGAAATTCGTCCGTAAGATGGATGAAATTTTATATCTGTTTGCCATTCTCTTCTTGCCTTTGTTTGTTTGTGGACTAAGCTACACACAGTTATTTGTTTATGTTTTAGGGAAAAATCGATTTGGTGTTGTTTTCCGATGAAATTGGGTGTTTCAAATCTCTCCATCTTCCAATGCATTCAGCCACTATTCTTGGTTTACTTGTTAAAATAACCATTGCACTGGACCAATCCATTTCGGCCACCACTTTCCCTGTCAGGGGGCACAAATATGGTCTCTCAATCCGTTTCCTAGGGGAAAGTATCTTCTCTTCTTGTCTTGATGAGGCAGTTACCAAAGGAAGAAAGAGGAAAGGCTTATCATGTGAAAGATGGCATTAATTCATGTACGTTTGGCAGGAGGAGAGGATATTGCAGTCTGGGGTGAGTTATGACGTCTTAGCACTCTCAGTAAGGCTAGATCTGCGCAAGCCATGAGGTCCTTTTGTGTGTTGAGACACAGACTGGCATCCCATTTATGACAAGAGCGGCCCATTTCCTAAGATTGGTGCAGAGCAGGACCCTCTTCGACCAAGCTCAAACACCTGATTTATTCATGAGGCACAGGGGACTTTTGTGATCCTCTTCTTTGATGCAAACCTCTCCTTGGATGAACGATCTTTAAGAAAAGCATTGGAACCTTCCGTCTGGACGTTGTTCATCATGATATCCCCCGGGCCAGGCCCAGAAACCTCCTGTGATTATATTTGTTGCATGAACATTATGTGTACACTAAAAGACAGTGAAGAAACACACACACACACACTCACACTCACACACTCAGACACACTCACACGCTCAGACTCACACACTCAGACACACTCACACAGCACCGAAGATGACCCAAAAGAGAGAAAATGAGGCACGAAGGAAATAAAAATAAATTACCTGGTTTCCTGCCAAACGACCTAACATGTCGTTTTGCAATTGGAGTGATTCCCTTTTCCTCAGTCAAGATTGGCCATTGGCTACCTCTCCATTGTCAGATTGATTTTCTTGATCATCGGCTACCTCTCCATCGTGACTGTGGTCTCAGAGCCCACCCTCTGCTCTGCCCCATCACCCCTCAGAATGCTGAGAGGAAGGTGACCAGTTTTGGCAAATCTTTCCTTAGAACTAGTGCTCTGCTTCAGTAACTTGGCAAGCACAGATCCTTTTCTAAAATACCTTTATTATATTCCACTATGACATGAACTGCATTTTTATTTTATTTTATTTTATTTATTGTGGTAAGAACACTTAACATGACCTCTACCCTCTTAACAAATGTTTTTAAGTGGACAATCCACTATTAGGTACAGAAGCTATCTGGAGCGTATTCAGCTTGCCAGCAGCTATCTGGAGTGTATTCAGCTTGCCTGACTGAAAACTGTACCCACTGGTTATTATTAATTCCTCATTTCCCCTCCCTTCAGCTCCTGGCAACCACCATTCCCCTCTTTGACTCTATAAATTTGACCGTTGTAGATACCTCATCTAAGTTGATCTGGTACAGACACTATGGAGTTTCCTCAAAAAATTAAAAGCAGAGCTACCATATGATCCAGCAATTTCACTTCTGGGTATTTAAAAGAATTGATGTCAGGACCTTAAGGATGTCTTAGGGCTCCAGTGTTCACCACAGCACTACTCTCAATTGCCAAGATATGGACCCAACCTAAATGTTTCCTGTCGTGCACTCTCTTTTGCAATGTAATTAATTTACAGTGATCCTATTTGTTGCATGAGGATTAACTACACACTAAAAGACAATGGAGACACATACACACACAGCATTGAAGAGGACTCCAGAGAGAAAACAAGACTTAACCAGGAAATAAATAAAAATAACCTGGTTTCCTGCCAACCAACCAAATTGTTGGGGGCTAATGTTGTTGACTCTTATTTATTTCCACTTGATTCTTTAACGTTGCAAATAATAGACTCTCTGAATTAAATGCGAAATTAAAGGTGATTTCATCAAATCTTGTTTCTTATTTTTGAAATCCTGCTTTTCTGTCTCTTATCTACAGAATGTCCAAGTCTCTGCTTGAGCATTTTCAGTGGCAAAGAATTCACAGTCTCATGAAAGAGATCATTTCACTGTTTGTCAGTTGACAGTGTAAGAAAGTTCTTTTTCAACGTGGATCTGAAATTCCTATAGTCCCACTCAGTAATCCTGTTTCTACGTAATGGTTCCTTTTCCACATTTCAGATTTTTTTCAAGTTTATTATGCGGTTCTTGTCTACTTTAATCTACGCACTGGTTCTTACAATTGTTGTATCCTTGGCTCTGTTGAGAAGACAACCATGGGTTAGAGTTGTTTTACGATCCTGGTCCTATCTCCTTATCATTTATTTCATTCATTCATCCAAGCAGGAGGTGATGGCAGAGAGGAAACAGAGCAGAAGTCATCGTGCTAATCATGGAGGTCTTTGTAGCTCCTTGTATCAGTCCATTCTTGCATTGCTATAAAGTACCTGAGACTGAGTAATGTATAAAGAAACTAGGTTTAACTGGCTCACAGCTCTGCAGGCTGTGCAGGAAACACAGTGCTGGCGTCTTCTGGGGGAGCCCTCAGGAAGCTTCCAGTCATGCATGAATGAAAAGGAGGAGTGAGGTGTCTCACACGGTGGGAGCAGGAGCATAAGAGAGCGAGAAGGGAAGTGCCACACTCTTTCAAACAACCAGGTCTCAAGAGAACTCACTGTCATGAAGATAGCACCAAGGGGATGGCACTAAATCATTCACGAGAATTCACCCCCATGATCTCGTCACCTCCTCCAGGCTCCGCCTCTAACGTTGCAGATCACAATTCAATGTGAGGTTTGGGTGGGGAAACAGATCCAAACCATATCCGTTCCATCATTGTGTGAACTTTGGATTTATGCAGTGACATATAGGGCCATTGGCAGATCTTGAGCAGAGGAAGGAGATCTCTAACTCATGTTTTAATGGATCCTTCTGGCCACTTTGTTGAAGAATAGACTGGAGGAGGAGGCAAGGGGAGAAACAGAGAAACCAGGTAGGAGGCTTCTGCTGTCACCTTGACCCAAGGGGATAGTGGCTTGGACTTCAGTAGAGGCAGGGTTTCTGTTGAAAGTGGTCACATTGTGATATATTGCCAGATGCACAGTTGGAAATTTCTGATTCCCTGTGACATGGAAATCTTTTATCCACAAGGTCATCATGCATGTTGAGTAAGAGAAGTGAATTATCAACATGAGCTGCTGGAACACCATGGAGCCATACACAGAGCATCGGTAGCTGCGTAGTTCCTACCAGTGCTGTGCCAGGCACAGAGCTCATACCATGTCATCCTCTGATCCACCCCAATGGTAGTTGATAGTCCCTTATCACAGATGAGGAAACTGAGGCTGAGAAAGGCTCACAAGTAGGTCTCAAGTGGAATGTCTAGCAAACGGCAGAGTGGGGACCTGTGCCTACTTCCACACTTGAGATGTTCTCCTGGGGCATGGAGAACAGTGGCAAGGATCCCCTCCTCTCCTGACCACCCCTCCTGTAAATAGTTGTTGAAAATCAAGCTTTAAGAAAAGCTTTTAGGCCAAAGTCGAGAAGAGTGCTGGCCTGGGACTGGGGCCACGATATGTCATTTCACTCTGGGTGGAGAAAGGTGTAGCCGACTCTCAGGCTCATCCAGAAGTCATGAGCGTCCCCAAAGGGCCCCAAGAAAATTCTAGAAGGCAGAGTTGCGTGACACAGGCAGCTGGGTCTCTGAGACGCATCCTGCACACAGCCTCAGAGCGTCCCTGATCAAGAAGTGCTGACAGGTTGCTGGGAGTGTTTTCCTTGATTTAAAAATTGCTATGCCACTATAAATGTGTAGTGTTCGAGGAAGACTTGCATTGTCCTGTTTGACATGATCTTTATGTTTCCTGTTCCTGATTAGGGCTGATCAGAATTGCTTTCACTTTACAAAACAGAAGCCACGAGCTAAGGAGTTTTACTTATCTATGTTGTTGCAGGAGGTCTCCTACTGAACTGGGGTAGAACTTTTCAGCTCCCTTCGCTCTCTTACTATGTCATGCTTCTAGGGAACGAGAGGCACAGAGAAGCCATCAGCTAGTGTTTGATTGAGCACCTACTATATTCCAGATACTAGACTAGACAGACCAAGTCAAGTCCCCACCTTCCTGAAACTTACCGGTGGAGTGTTGGCACCGGAAAGTGTTTGCTCTGAGTTCTCGTCCTGGCTCTTGTGTTAATTAGCACATGACTCTGCTTACTCAGCATCTGGTAGCTTCAGTTTCCTCACCTGTAAAATGAGGGAAATAGGACTGCCCCTGCCTTCCCATTGAGGCTTGTTGACTCCAATAAGTCAACAAAAAAGAAAACACAAAAAAGCCTTACGACTTCTAATTCAGCGTTTATGTGAACATGGGCTATCATTCAATATTGGGGAAATGCGTGACCAGCAGACAACCCACACTGATCCAGTATAAATAGTATCATTGTTTCCTTGGTTGACCTACTAATTTTACCAAAGGCAGCTGGCCTCACTGCTTGTGACTGCAAGACATTTCCATGTTTATTTTTGAGAGCTTGGGGATGAGGGATGGCTTCTTCTATTGACTCAGGAGTGCAGCCACCAGAAGATTCATTACCCCAGCAGAAAAGAAAGGGGAACCCTCTCCAGTTCAGTTGTGTGGACCTGATGACAAATGTGGCAAACAGACTGATGTAGATTCCTTGAACGTACCATTAGCTACTGTCATGTCACATTACACTTGATTATGCAAGAACCATGCAGCAGGTAAGTGTGTTTAAATGCTTTTATTATTTAGCATTATAATATTGGTATTAGTTTGTAATGATTTTTTTTTTTCTCAGTGCAAAACACACTCTTCATCTAAAAATATGAATTATGCTTATTGGCTCATTGGAAAGTATTTTCTTTGCATTGAGGGGAATCAATCTTTTCTATTGCTTATTTTTCTTTTCTTTCTTGCAAGGTTAATAGGCAGAACATTATCTGATGGGCTTTATTTTACAAGGTGAGAGGTTTCCCAGAAGTGCGGTACAAGGCTTATTAGTCCAGTGCAGAATAAATTGCCCAAAGTAATTTGAAGGGGCATCATTAATAGTCCGGTCTTCTATGTACCTAAGTTGAGGTCCCACCTTGCTGCTCAGGTTAATGTGAAGCATCCGGCATCTAAACGAACTCTGCTCCAGATTCAAGATGGACCCCATTAGGGACAGGTCATGGTAAAACATAGAAGGAACATAGGGTTTGGAAATGTGAGACCTGAGTTTAAATCCCCAGCTGCTCCATCCACTCGCTGGATAGCCTTGACTCTGAACCTACTTCCCCACTTGTGTGCTAGAGGTGATATGTAAGAATGCCTTCCTCAAGGGTCATATTCCATGTTGCCTCTGGAATATAAAGCAGTGTCTAACTCTGATGTGGTCCAGCCCTGCCGCCTCTCTTCAGCCCATCTCATTTCACTCTCCCATACCCACTGAAGGGTCAATGATTCAAGTCCCCATGCTAAAAAATGTAACTTAGAGTCCCTCTTCCACTCCCTTCATCTCAAACTCTATTTAAAAAAAAAAACAGATCCATCCAGTGTGCCACAGTGAGAAACCCATTGATAATCATGCACATAGCCCTTGATCTTATCCCTCTCTTAGAGCCAATCCCAGTCCCAGCCCTGCTGATGTCCCCCCTCAATATGTCTCCAATCTGTTGTTTTTTCTTTGATTCCTCTGTTGTCACCCAAACCAAGGATATACCCCAGTTTCTGTCTTGGATTCTTACAACAGCCTCATACCTGGCATACCTGCATCTATAAAACCCCAAATATATATATAATATATATATTACATATATATTATACATAGAGATGTGTGTGTGTGTGTGTGTGTGTACACACACACACACACACACACACACACACACACACACGCAGTGGTGATATATATATATATAGAGAGAGAGAAAGAGAGACACAGAGTTTTGCCCAGGCTGCAGTGCAATGGTGCAGTCTCAGCTCACTGTAACCTCCACCTCCGGGGTCCAAGTGATTCTCCTGTCTCAGCCTCCCGGGTAGCTGGGATTACAGGCGCCTACCACCATGCCCAGCTAATTTTTGTATTTTTAGTACAGACAGGGTTTCACCTTGCTGGCCAGGCTGGTCTCAAACTTCTGACCTCAGGTGATCCACCTGCCTCAGCCTCCCAAAGAGCTGGAATTACGGGTGTGAGCCACCATGACTGGTCCCCTATTTAATATGTTTTTAATGGTGTAAACAAAGTGATCTTTTTCCAAACGCTGGAATCATGTCACTCTCTTCAAAGCCTTCTGTGGCTCCCCCATTGCCTCTGGAATCTAAAGCTGTATCTAAATCCGATGTGGTCCAAGCCTCCTGCCTCTCTTCACTGTGTCTCATTCCACTCTCCCATGCCCACTGTAGTCCACTGTAGCCTCCCTGAACATACCACGTCCTCTCTATCTGATCACAGGGTCTTCATTCATACTGTTCTCTCTGCCCAAGGTGCTTTTCCCTGCACCTCACATCTAAGTCCAGATGACTCTTGCTCAGCCTTCAGCTTCAGCTCATCTGTCTCCTCCTCTGATAAACCTTTGCTGTGTTCCTAGGTGAGGCCAAGCCACTCTTACTCCCTCTCTTCATGTTCACTTGGGTTGTCCTCCTGCATTTCCTGTTGTCTCTGGTTGGCTGTCTGTCTCCTCTGCTAAACTGCAGACTCCGCTGTGTGAAGATAGGAATTCTGTGGCTAACACCAGGCCTGGTACATAGTAGCCACTCAATAAACATACGGGGAAAGAATGGGATGTAAAAGTATAGTATGTCTTACATTTTTAATTCTTGGATTTAGAAAAGCTGTTGAGAGTTCACTCTTTACCATACACCATGCTGAGTGTTTTCTCCAAATCAAGGGCGTGCTAGAGCCAGTGTGCACCTGCTCGGGACAGCCATACCCAGCACCACTGCAGCAGCATCGGTAGCTTAAAATTGGTTGGTTGAAGTGGAAGCTTGTTTGATTGGTTGGTTGGTTGGGTGGATGGTTGGCTGCTTGGTTGGTTTTGAGAGGGTGTTACTCTGTCACCCAAATTGGAGTGCAGTGGCGTAATCACGGCTCCCTGTAGCCTCAACCTCCCAGGCTTGAGCAACCCTCCCACCTCAGCCTCCCATGTGGTTGGGATCACAGATGCACACCAGGATGCCCAGGTATTTTTTTAAATTATGTTTTGTAGAGATGGAATCTCACTGTGTTATCCAGGCTGGTCTCAAACTCCTGGGCTCACGTGATCCTCCTGCCCCTGACTCCCAGAGTGCAGGGATTACCGGGGTAAGCCACCTATAATGCCTGGCCCAAAGTGGAAGTATTTATGCCACAGAAATTGGCAAACCCACAAATCAGGTTGTATCAGCCCTTCCCTCCACACCAAAGTGCCAACAGACACGCGTCAGCACACCACTGCTCTATGCCTCTGTGGCAGGTACTCGTACAAAGAGGTGTCTTTATCATAATTACTCAGAACCTTAATGTACTTGATATGTCAGTGAAGGGGAGAAAATGGGGGGAAATGCTTCTGGGTGATTGGGGTTGACATTGCCACTTGTCTTCCATCTGCTCTCTCCTTCCTCTGTGGTAACCGAGAGCTTATAAGACTCTTCTTTCCGGGTGGGTGTGGTGGCTTACACCTGTAATCCCAGCACTTTGGGAGGCCAAGGTGGGTGGATCATCTGAGGTCAGGAGTTCAAGACCAGACTGGCCAACATGTTGAAACCCTGTCTCTACTAAAAATGAAAAAATTAGCTGGGTGTGGTGGTGGATGCTTGTAATCCCAGCTGCTTGGGAGGTTGAGGCAGGAAGATGCTTGAACCCAGGAGACAGAGGTCACAGTGAGCCAAGATCGCACCTCTGCACTCCAGCCTGGGTGACAGAGCAAGACTCCATCTCAAAAGACTCCCCTTTCCAGCCTCCTGAGCAGACATGTGGTCACATGACCATGTCTAGTAGCCAACAGGCTGTGTGGCTGTCTGCAAGGATCTCTCTTATGCAGCGTTGATGCTTGTAGCTTGCCATTCTCCTTTGATCCATGCTTTCCTTACTACTGGGTAAAATATGGACAGGCAGACAAGCACGTGAGCAGCTGTCCAGGGAAGAGAGGCCCACACAGCAGAGCTCGAAAACAGAAAGAGCCGGACGGCCTCACCGTAAAGAGCCCCACACCAGCTGAGGATTATCTAGATCCAGACTTGGGCATGAGAGAAACAAACTGCCCTGCTTTATTTAGAGTTGGTTTTTTCTTTCATGGCTGAACTGTCAAGAAGGATACGTGTGTATATGTGTGTGTTTCTGTGTATGCATATATGAGAAATATATTTTTATATGTATGTGTGGGGTGCGGCGTCTTGGAGAGATTGACTATTCTGTAACATCAGATGAAGCAGTCTCAGACTATGTTAAGAGTCCATTTGCAAAGAATTGCATTTTGTTGTTTTTTCTTTTTTTTTAATTTTATTTAAATAGCCACATGTTTGGATCTGGGGCAGTGGCTCATGCCTATAATTCTAGCATTTGAGTGGCCAAGGTGGGAGAATTACTTGAGGCCAGGAGATTGATACCATATCCGACAACACAGTGAGATCCTGTCTCTACAAAAAAATATTTAAAAATTAGCAAACATGGAGGTGCACGCCTGGAGTCCCAGCTACTCAGGAGGCTGCGTTGGGAGGATTGCTTGAGTCCAGGAGTTTGAGGCTGCAGTGAGCTGTGATTGCACCACTGCACTCCAGCCTGGGCAACAGAACAAGACAGACAGACAGACAGATAGACAGATGGATGAAAATAAAATAAAAAGGTACAATCTTATCCATGAGACCTGGCAAAAGATTCAAATCTACCTTCACCCTGTTATTAAGCTTATCCTTATATTCCATGTTCACTGCATTTTGTTCTCTACTGCTTCCCCCAAGACTTTCAGCTCACCCAACATATAAGAGACACTTAATAAACAGTTGTTAAATAAACATGTGGTTTCATAGGCCCTACTAATAATAATCTTTCACTGAATGGGTTTCTGTAGTCAGATTCATTGAAGAGTAATTGTCTGGAGCAGTGGTTTCAGCCTGGAGTCATTTTGTCCCTGCTCCCCAGGGAGACTTCTAACCATGTCTGGAGGGTTGACGTGACTCAGGGATGCTAGTGGCATCTAGCACGTCAAGGCCAGGAATGCTGCTTTATATCCTACAGAGCACAGGGCAGCGCCTGTCACAAAGAGTGATTTGGACGTCAACAGTGCCAAGGTGGAGACACCCTGCTCTAGAAACTGCCAAAGAAGCTGTTGCCAAATACAAGTTATAAGGAAGAATGCAACAAATTCCTCTTAATCTAAATTCCATTTCATTGGTTATTTCATTCTGGGACAGTTTCACTGCATATGTTTCTTCATATTGGAGCTTATAATAATGCATATGTCAGATTTATTCTGAAGGAGTTGTCTTTTTTTGTTTGTTTGTTTGTTTGTTTTAATACCCTTTCTGGAGGCTGGAGAGGGAAGATCACTTGAGCCCAAGAGTTCAAGGCTGAGGTGAGCTATGATGGTGCCACTACCTCAAATCTGAGTGACAGAGTGAGACCCTGAATCTAAGAGAAAAAAAATAAGAATCAAAAAATGAATAGCTGTATGACCCAAGTACTGTGTTGCCCCCATGCCTTGGACACCTTAATGCTTTCTTCAAAGCAGTATGAGGTTGTTAATCTGAGAATGAATCTGTTAGACTTCCCTGAACTCATAAAGTTTGCTTCCTCTTTGAAAGAATTTAGTGCCTTTAAATGCCTATCCAGCTATGATATACCAAGTATTATGTTCTGTGTGTAATTCCAGTTTCCTGATAATAAAAAGAAAAGTTGGAAAACTTTGGTCGACTTTGGTGCGTGTAGCTGGGAGACCTGACAGACGTTTTCAAGGTCTGCTGTGAATGTATGATTTAGACCACAGCTCAATTGTGACATTTAATCCATAGAGATAAATCATCACATGCCATTGGTAGGGCTCTTTATGGATAAACTGACTTAAAATAATTATGTTTAAAACTCCATCAGAGCCTCCATCAGAAAATCACCACCATTTTTTTTTTTTTTTTTTAATGAAAGAGGCTGGGATGATGAAACTGTTTCTCAATTGTGTTGCTTGGGAGCAAATTAAATCAAAGTCAGAACAATATAACTAACTTTCCCTTGGCCGTCCTTGAGGCGTGCTGGGTACTGTTTTAGTTTTGCGGGGTTTTTGTTGTTGTTGCTGTTTTCCCAGGAGTAGGCTGGAGTTCGTACGGATTTGATTCTGACATCAGCCTCCCGGGAGAGGCCATGGTGTATAATGGTTAAAAGCACAGAGTCCAGAAGGTGACTTTCATTTATCAGCTGTGTGACCTTGGGTGTTTCTTGACCTCTCTGTGTCTCAGTTTCCTCCTCTGTTAGATGGGGTAATAATAGTCCTTACCTCATAGAAATGTAATGAATATGAGATGAATTAATATCCATAAAGCATATAGAACAGGGAATGTACTCAGCTTAACAGTGTACATATTTGATTAAAAAGATAAAGGCTTCACATAATATGCAGCCAGAGTAGGAAAAAAATTAACATTCTTGACTACCCTTTTCCCATGAACTCCAGATCCACTTGATATAATATGCACCGATCTGTAATAGTTTGGCCAAAGGGTAGAAATTAATGTGGAATTCAACTTAGGAGAAAAAGCAACTAAAGATTATTTGTTCCATGTCACTCCAAGATGGCCACTCATCACCCAACTCTCTTACTTCTCCCTCAAGATCTCTTCCATCTGCTTCCATCCATCCATCTTCCTGGCCACTCCCATGTACACACTTCCATCTTCTCTGCTGCAGCCATCCACCCCTCACTGGTCTCCCTCCTCTCCCTTGTGCTGGAGTGGACTCTAAAGCAGAAACCTGATCACGCCACTGTCCTGCTCAAGACCTCTTCAGTGGCTTAAGAAGCAGTGTGTATCTAAATCGCAGACTCTAGATTCCTGTGTCAAACTGCCTGCAGGACAGCCGGACGGACTTGTCTGCAATGCTATTCCAGAATCAGATGAAACTGGAATATTTGGTCTTTGGTGTTCACCAGGCTCCATCAACCCAACTGCAGGAGTGATTTGCAGCTCATGGACATTTTGGATCACAGGGTGGAAGGGAATTGAAGCTCCCCAGTGTTGCCTAAACCTAATGGCACCAGGTCTATATTGCTGACTTCTTATCTTCCTATGTGTTGATGTAGGAATTTAAGTATGTGAAAGGAATGCATTTGAGATGGCACAGGTGATAGCACCTAGGGCAGGGCCCGGTCACAGTTGTCTTTCCATAACGTTCTAAGTCAAGGTATGTTTATTCTTTGACCAACTACATGGAGTCTTCATTCCTGGTACAACTGCTAAATTCAGTCATTCATTAGTCATATTTCAAGGACAAGGGATAGAAGACATTATTTAAAAAGCAGTAATACAAAATACCAAGAGCTATTCAGCTCTCTTACACTAAGGCCTGTATATAGTACATTCTTTCCCACAAATCCGTGTTTTAAAATATTTTCTCCATTTCACAATTATAATCCCCCAAATGACAGAATGGTTGTCTGACAATATTTTCCTTCTGATACTGAACATACTCTGTACGTTTGAGGCTGTGCCAGAAAGTCCATGCAGCGGTGACATTGAAAGAGCAGAAATCTAAACTGCAAATATTCACAGAGGGTTGAAAACCTAGAACAGCTATTGGGAATGTTAATCCTTCCAAATGGAGGAATTATTAGACAGAACGTATTTGTCATGCATACCCTCATCACTAGCTTGGAGCACCTGACATAGTTTTTAAAGGAAAGAGAGAAAAAAAGAAACACTATAAGAATGAGAAAATAGACAAGATTTGAAGTCAGAAAAATGTGGGTTTAAACTCCAGCTTCCCCCAATAGCTATGTGATCTTGGGAAGTTACTCCTCCAGTCTGAACCTCAGTTTCTTCAACTTTAAAATCAGAGTAATAATAGTCATACCTATATTTCAATGTTGTTTTATTGGAAGGAATGGTGTCTGGCACATAGCAATTACCCAGCAATTTACATAGCAATTACTTGTGAAAAAGAAACTATTAATACTATTTATTGTTATTTTCCCAATGCGATGGCCCTTTAGCCAAAGAGCACCAGGAACACATCTGTAATTAACAAGTTGGGTTGATCACTCATTGCACTGAGAGAGAATATACTATGGGGAGCTATGGGATATCTTAGTAAGAATGTGTTAGAAAAGACATAGAATTTGGGCTGGCATTATTAGCTGCTTTGGGTGAAGGTTCACAGAAGTGGACCATTTCTCTGCATTGCATGCTGTTGGGAAGCACTGGTGGCTCTAGGACCAGTGCTAAATCTCATCTGTAGGCAGGAGAGCCCAGGGTGAATCTACAGCCATTACTGGCAAAGAAGCGGCTATCGTTTTAGCTAGGAAAGGGGGATGGCTTCGATAATGTTCAGGTCTGTCTGTGTTCAAGTATAATTACAGAGTGGTCTTGTTTTTGGTCTGATTTGCTGTGATCACAGAGTGGCCTTGTCTGATGTTAGTGTTTTCTGAAACCATGTTTGACAGGAGAACACTGACATCTAACTAAGGTCCCAGGCCAGCTCCGGGAGGTCAGTAGCTACTTTCCTTTTCCCCATCACATTTATTCATATATTTAGTGAGTAGAGTACTATCCATCCTGTGTGTCCCTTCTCTATCAAAGTCCAAATTCTATGTAAAAAAAAAAAAAATAAGTAAAAAATTCCATGTAGGTAAATAAAACATAATAACTTGGGTGTCAAATGTAAATAAGAAAATAGGCAGGCTCAAAGGAGAGAGTAGGGCTGATGTGGTAGAGAGGGTAAACCCACGATGTCTGTGCAGGCCAGGGTAGGGAGACTGGCTTTCATTTTAAATCAAAGCTAAAGTAAGTCAGTCATTGGATGATTTACATTTTAAAATGTTTGCTTGTTCCCAGCAAGGATGGAGAAGGGCTTGTTGGGGGTGGGGGAGAGGAGGTTCAAGAAGTGAAGTAAAGCTTTCATCATTTAAATGCAGCAGCGTTAGATGTGGGTCACAGGGTCGCAGACTTAGGCTGAGGGCATGGAAAGGAGTTTGGCTATTCATCTTCCCCAACTGCATCCTTTACACGTAGGAAAATCAGCCCTGACCAGGACAGATGAAGTGGCTTGTCAACACTCAAATGTTTAGTTAGTGCAGATTGGAGAGCTCCAAGTGAGGGCCAGAGCCCGGAAGACTTCTCCAGCCTAGTGCTCCCCGACACTGTGGAATGGAGACTCACTCGGCCAGGGTGGAGGGGAGGGCGTCTCTGCAAACCTGGCAAGTCACAGTCAGAAGATAGACAGCAAGGGCTTGGCACGGTGGCTTATTCCTGTAGTCCCAGCACTTTGGGAGGCCGAGGTGGGCAGATTACTTGAGATCAGGAGTTCAAGACCAACCTGACTAACATGACGAAACCCTGTCTCTACTAAAAATACAAAAATTAGTTGGGTGTGGTGGCACTCACCTATAGTCCCAGCTACTCAGGAGGCTGAGGCAGGAGAATCACTTGAACCTGGGAGGTGGAGGCTGCAGTGAGCCAAGACTGAGCCACTCTACTCCAGCCTTGGCAGCAGAGTGAGACAGACAGACAGACAGAGAAAGAAAGGAAGGAGGGAGGGAAGGAGGAAAGGAAGGAGGGAGGGAGGGATGGAGGGAAGGAAGGAAGGAATGAAGGAAGGAAGGAGGGAGGGAGGGAAGGAAGGAAGGGGTGAAGGGGGGGAGGGAGGGGAAAGATAAAGAGAGAGAAAAAGAAAATAGACAGCAAGTAAGGGGAGGAAAATAATCCTGGTTCCCTTCTAGAAAGACTACCTGGCCTTTCTTAATTGTCCACTTGGGGTGTTTCCCAAGGAAAGGAAACATGAGCCCATGACTGAACCACCTGGAGGGTAGACATCCTGGAGAGCTTGCCCTCCAGCAATGTCCCAAACCAGTGTAGATCCTTGAACACGACCACGGAACTTCTAGGAAACCAACTTTCTAGTATACTTAAGGATGCATGTCAAGATTTTATCATCTGTTCTTCCATCAGAGAAGTGTTTATGACAGCAGAAATATTTAAAAATAAAAATGAAATATTTTGAATAAGAAACTAATTAAATTATGGCACAGCCAGCATCAGTAATCATCTGGTTGACCCTGGATGGGTCTCTCAGACAGTCCTCCTGACTATCACTGGTTGGCACTCAATCTCTACCCGTTGTTGAATACTTTGAGTACCACTCTGGTAATAAAATAATGTGAATGATGGAATAGGGTATATCCATTTGAAAGAGGACAATTGAATTACTTGGGAAAAACACAATACATTTACAATGGGCAAAATACAAGCTATGGAACATCATTTTAATCTATATCTATGTTAAATGTATATAAAACCTATGATCCTACCAAATAACTGTGACTTTTCCTGAGTGGTAGGATTAGGAATGGTTTTTATTTCCCAAATTTTGGTCAATGGAATTTTCAAACTTTTCAAAAAGGAACATATAGTTTTTGTGATAAATGAGAAAAGTTTCTCAATAATATTTTTTTGCATGCTTTTCCTTAGAATTGGGCAGCCTTTGTAAGTGGAGAGAAGCCCAATTCCTGCTTTTCCTGATACAGTTTATGACTCACAGCTGCCACCAAGATGTCAGCATGGTGAGGGTGAAATAACTGCATTTCCCTGAACCCAGGAAGCTGAGGCAGGACAATCACTTGAACCTGGAAGGTGGAGGCTACAGTGAGCTAAGACTGAGCCACTGCACTCCAGCCTGGGCAGCAGAGTGAGACTTCATCTTAAAAAAAGAAAAGAAAGAAAGAAAATAGACAAATAGACAGCAAGTAGGGGAGGGAAATAATCCTAGTGCCCTTCTAGAAAGACCTGGCCTTTCTTAATTGTCCATGTGGGGTGCCACCAAGATGTCAGCACTGTGAGGATAAAATGACTCCATCTGCCTGAACCCAGCTAGAAACAGTGTCTGGGAAGTGAGATAGTACCTGGTGGAGCCCCATGAGTAAATGTGATGATGATTCAGCTCTGAGTCCCACACTCTAGTCCAGAAGGAAATGTTTCAGGGCATCAGAGGCATGAATTCATGAATGTGTATGCAAGGCTTTGTTCAGGATATTTTTTAATATAGAATTTCATTGATACAACATCCCTATGAGATAGGGATTATTAATAGGGCTTAATGTATAGGAGGGCTGGGATTGAGAGGTGTTGAATGATTTGGCCCAGGTGTGACACCTCTCAGTCCCACTTCCTTATAGAGTCTTTGTCCACAAGCAAAATGGGCAAAATAAAAAAATGGCCTGTACTTGCAGCTGGACCCGAGGAATACACAGGCCAACTCTGATGTGATGCATGGTTATCACCAGGCTCCAGTGCCACCTGCTTCTTAGCTCTGGCTTTATTATTAATTGAGTGCATTAATGGGCACCCATCATTTATTCTCCCTGGGCCTCAGTTGCTTTGTCTGTAAAACGAGACAAGAAGGTATTTGAGGTAGATGAACTTCAGGATCCCAACAGTCTCAGAGAGTACAGGATTCTGTGTGAGTCTAGATGAAATTTACCCAAGGACCTCCCCATCCTGCCTCCCACCTCCACGAGCAGCCATTCCAACACTACCAGTCTGGTGATTTGGCCAAAGACCCATCATGAAGGAGCACAAAGACATCCTTGGTCAGTATCTTTCTGGAGGCTAATGCTTTTCTCCTGAATTGCATGTCACCTTGGAGAGCCCAGTGATGGATGAGAGAGATCCAGCTTTGACCTGGAAAACTTTCACATTATGAGGGTTTTTTTTTTTTTCTTCATAGATTTATAGTCAATACTTCAGCCTTTATGACAAAAAGCTTATATTTTTCTGGACTAGCTGTAACAAACGACTTTCCAAATGATCAGTGACACCCAAGTTAGGGCTCCGTTTTGTAACTGTTCTTTAGGATCTCTACTTCATTGGGAACAGTGAAATCAGAATGTTACCTTAATACTCTGCCAGAAAGGCATGGAGAAGATGTAAAATGTTTATAAATGAACATCCAGTGATGTGCACTTGGTAATTTCATTTAAAGATGTAAAGGAAGAGATATTATAAGGGACATTTCTGTTATTTCATCAAATGCTGTTTACTGAAAAATAAAATTTCAACCTATATTCTTGACCTTCAGGGACTTATTTTAAGATCATATGGCTTTTCCCAAACAGCTGAATTATTTAGTGAGATTGAACTGTCAAAGACTTTAAAATAAAGCCCACCAAAATACCAGCCACTCTGGAGTGCTACAGCTGTTCATGCCTCAATCTGCATATTTCATCTCAGCAGACTGAAGTTTGCAATTGAAAAATAGCTCAGAAAATACTTATCACCTTCCATGCCAAACGCAGAAAGGAATTTATTCGAAGCTGAGAATGTGATGGGGTGGGTGACTTCCTCCTACAGTGATGCTTAGAATGGTGGATGGAGTTCCTACGTTTCTGCTGCTTCACCCCTGGGGAGGCCATGCCTCTGAGAAAGCGGTTGGGAGCCCCTTCCACAACAGGTGTTAAGGTCTGAGTGAATTAATCTAAGGAGTGAGCTTGGAGCACTGCACCCGCAGATAGGACCATCATTAGGAGCACATTCTCAGTGCACACTGAATATCACAAAGTGGTTTGATTTCTACATTTTGAGTCCAATCAAAATGTTTAGAGAATGTTTGCAGGTTACTAGTCCCTCATTTTTTCCAAAGGATTAAAAGCAGAACCAAGAATTCAAGGTTATTGTGTTGAGTACCAAGCACTCATGAGTCTTCCTAAAGGAATCAGTGGTAGGCTGGGGTGGTGGCTCACGCCTGTAATTCCAGCACTTTGGGAGGCCAAGGCAGGAGGATTGCTTGAGCCTGGGAGTTTGAGGCCAGCCTGGGCAACAGAGTGAGAAGTCCCTACCAAATATGTGTGTGTGTGTGTGTGTGTGTATGTGTGTGTGTCCAGGCTTAGTGGCACGTGCGGTGTATTCCCAGCTACTCAGGAGGCTGAGGTGAGAGGATCATCTGAGCCCAGGAGATTGAGACTGCAGTGAGCCGAGACTGCACCACTATATTCCATCCTGGACAACAGAGTAAAACCCTGTCTCAAAAAAAAAAAAAAAAAAAAAGAATCAATGTTACCTCCTATAGAGTTAGGTGGTGGTGGTGAAGGTGATGCTGATGATCATGGTGATGATGATGAGCTGATGATGACTGTGATGCTCATCATGGCAAAGATGGCAATAATGAGGTTGATGATGGTGAAGAATCCAGCAGCAACAAGGAATATGTGGCTGTGGCTGCTGATGTGACAGAGGTGATGGTGATGGGAACAGTGATGATGATGATGATGATGATGGTAGAGGCTTACATTGATTGATCCCTTGCTAGGTAACAGGTAGTACGCTAAGCACTTCAGCCCTGAGTGCTCATTATCTCATTTAGTCTTCAGCACCATCACATGAAGTACATTCTATGATTTTCCCATTTTAAAGATCCTGAAACTGAGGTTTAAACATGGTAAGGAACTTGCCTTAGGACAATACTTTCTTAAATTTTGCTGTACATTAGAATCACCTGGAAAGATTTTTTTAAACTCTTGACCAGGAGGTTAAGTGACGTGTCCAAGGGCACCCACCTGGAGAGTGGCAGAACGAGGCTTTACGACCCAGTCACTGGGCACCAGAACCATGTTCTCATCTGCCTGCGCAGTTTCTCTTAGGAAGAGCCAGTCATCGTGCCCAGAGAATTTTCCTGGTTTTCATTGCTCATGTCCCTGTACTGATGCTGTTTTTAATAATAACATCTAGTGAGCTGGAACATAATGTTTTGAGTAGCGTGGCAGATCTTTGTGGGACAGTGTGCTGAAACCAGTTTAAATCTCTGTCTGCCAAACTAATTTGATTCATTCACAATATTCTGTTCTAAATGAAAATATTCTCATGGTTAATTTTGCCTGAAGGTATAAAATTCCAACCAAATATTTGCTGCTTTTTAAGTGTCTGTAGTAGTTAGAAGCCTGAGTCCCTAGAGATGGAAATAGAAATCCATGGTGCAAGCAGACACTTCCAGTTCCCCAAATGAGCAAATCAGCACTTTGCTCTGATGAAGAGGGAGTTCTAGGAGGACTCCAAAAATGCACCAAATTTCCTCTGTTCCCAAGTTGCAGGTAGGAAATTAAAGGTCTTAAGAAATGATGGCAGTGTTTATCCATATTCAGGAACCACAGGGCTGGAATTTTTTTCAAATGAGACCATGCTAGTTAATTAAAACTTTGCTTCTCAGGGATTATTTTTTTTATTCTTAATTTTTAAACTAATATTTTCCATGGCAGTGGAGTCTGAATAGACTCCCAGGTGTGACCTCCTTCCATGCCAGCTCCTGCTCTCTCATTGAATCCTCACACAACACTGACAGTTGATAATAGTTTTCCCATTTTGTAGCTGAAGAAACTGAGGCTGCCAGAGCTAAGCACCTAATTTATACAAGGTTTGCATCGTTTTCACCTACCTGAATCATTCTTATACAAAAGAAGAAAAGTTATTTCAGAAAGGCTTCCTAAGTTTTCCCTAACATGAATTTCTGGCCTAGAAAATCAGATCCTGCTGTGTTCATGCTCGGCCTCAATTTCCTCAGGCTTCTGGATCTTTAAGGAGGGGCTTTATCACCTGGCTGCAGGGAGGAGGAAGCCAGAATTCCAGACCGATAGCCTCCCACAGCTGCATTAGTGTTCCGCAAAGGCACAACCAGAAGATAGCAGGGAACTTTCGCACTTGGCTTTAATTTTGCTCTGCACATTTTGTCAGCGATAAAGACCATCATGTTTTTCCTTTCTCCATCTTTTTTGCTTTTGGAATTCTGAATAGATGTTTTCATCACTTGGCTAAGTATAACTGAATAGCTGCGATTTCTAAACTTCAGTTAGAAGCTCTGATAAGCATCTGAAAATTGTCCTAAGGAAGGGGGAGAAGTGTTTAGCTTAGAAATATCACTTGGAGTTCCCAGTCTTCCTCAAGCAGGTACTTGGGGAGATACTCAAGTAGGAGGAAGATGATTTCTCCAAATCAGCCCAAGCAACAGACAGTTCAGAGATCTTTGTGCCTCTTGATTCAGAAAGGCAACTAAAGATTTCCAAAGAATTATCCCCATCCCTCTCCACTCAGAGTTTTTTACTGGGTATAGAAATATGTGAGGAAGGCCAGGCATGGTGACTCATGCCTGTAATTCAAGCACTTTGGGAGGCTGACAGGAACAGATTACAGGAGTTCGAGAGCAGCCTGGCCAACCTGGTGAAATCCCATCTCTACAAAAAATACAGAAAATTTCCAGGCTTGGTGGCCTGTGCCTATAATTTCAGATATTTGGGAGGCTGAGGCAAGAAAATCGCTTGAACCCGGGAGGCAGAGGTTGCAGTGAGCCGAGATCATCCACTGCACTTCAGCCTGCGCTACAGAGCGAGACTTTGTCTCAAAAAAAAAAAAAAAAAAAAAAAAAAAAAAACAACGAGAATTACATAGTCACTAGATTTAGAAATAGGCCCTTAGGCATAGACAGTCAGCTGAGCCTTTTATTTTTTAAAGGAAATTGCTTAATGAGATCGGCTTCCACCACTCAGCATTAGTTTTGTGCCTCCGGTTTTATAAAATAATGTAAATTATTCTTAGCCGCAAAGAGATGAAGAAAGAACAGAAAATGAAAATTAGCAGGGTACAGAGGTCCATGCTTCTGAACAATGGAAGAAAAACCACACAGGTATTTGCTACCATTAAACTCCGGGGCTATTTTGTGCTCCTTCCTCTGTCTCCTCTCTTTCTGGTGGTAATCAAAGAATAGGTGCTCCAGATAGGAAGGTCTTCCCCTAATGAATTTGAACAAGTTCAGTAGACTCCAGTTATCCGGTCTGCTACTAGATGGAGAAATGACTGGGAAAGGAACTTCTGGGCAACTACTTGAATGAATGCCATGATGGTTTTATTAAGGATTATATGTAACAAATGCAAAGTCTTTAAGCTTATCCTCTTTGGGAGCTTTTTAAAAGTTATATCTTTATAATAAAATAAAAGATGGGGACCATGTTTACCTCTTTCTCAAGTGTTCAGCTGAAGCATTGATTTGATTCCCCAGAGTGATGCATTACTGCCACCTAATGGCCGTGTACCTGCATTGAAGGGGTTAAGAAGTAAGGAAATGATTTAAATAAATTTATTACCACCACTGCGCACCCTGCCTTAAAAATAATCTAATAGTAACTTTTGTCAAAAAAAAAAAAAAAAAGTAAATAAAAGGTTTGGGCCAGGCGCTGTTGCTCACACCTGTAATCCGAGCACTTTGGGAGGCCGAGGCACGCAGATCACCTGAGGTTAGGAGTTCAAAATAAGCCTAGCCAACATGGTGAAACCCCATCTATACTAAAAATACAAAAATTGGCAAGGCATGGTGGTAGGTGCCTGTAATCCCAGCTATTCAGGAGGCCAAGGCAGGAGAATTTCCTGAACCGGGGAGGTGGATGTTGCAGTGAGCTGAGATCACGCCATTGCACTCCAGCCTTGGCAACAAGAGTGAGACTCCATCTCAAAAAAAAAAAAAAAAAAAGTGTGATGGGTGAAGCAGATGAGTTACTGTGGATCAGAACTGTGGAAAAGTCTGCCAGTCAGACAAGGGGTGTTGCCTTCACCAATGAGCATATAAATACCTTTGGTGCTGTTTGAGCTGGGAGGTACAGATGATACTGGCTTTTTAGGAAGATGAGTTTCACACCTGTGTACAGGAAGAATAGTGTAAAAGCAGGTCAAGAGGATCCTGAAATAAACCAAGTGTGAGAGTATCCAGATGACGAAAGGGGAATGGAGGCCGGAATGTAAAGTTAGAGATAACCATTTTTTAAAGATCAATTATATTAAATATCAACCATGTGTCAGGCACTATAGTTAAAATTAGATAGACCAGTTTTCTCTCTTAAGCTCCCAAATCAAGTAATTCTTGCCATGATTCCACTCTGTGGTCTCCAGAAGTTGCCTCACCTCTCCGGCCCCCAGTCTACTCCTTTACAGGGAGCAAAATTGCACTAGGCGTTTGCAGAAGCCCCTTTGACTCCCAGTATGAGCTTACCTGGAGCAGGTACTTCCAAGAAAATGATAGGAAAAGGAAAGTGTTTAGCTACAATAGGAGGAAATGTGTCCCCATCTTTTATTTTATTATAAAGCTATAACTTTTAAATGACAACTATGTGTAGGTGATAGTACAGCTGAGCGAGCTAAAGATTTTTTTAATCCCATGGTCTGAGTCTAGCAATCTGGAGTGGGACAGGAAATGTGGTATCACTGACGTATAGAGACATCGGTAAGGAGGGGCTAATTTGCAGATGAAAAGAGAGCAGGCATGTGGACACCATCATGGCAGCTAGACATACATTTGCAAAGATCCAAGATACCAACTTCAGCTTGGAGGGAGAACCAAGAACAAAGGAAGTGTTCTGCAGTTCTCTGCATGACACTAGGTCAGAGCTCTTCCTTGGCCGTGTGCCCTGGAAGGAGGTGCTCAGTGTCTCTGAGCTTCATGTCACCGTTGTGTAAGGGCAGCATGATGATAGGACCCTCTTCATAGAGCTGCATTGAGTATTCTGTGGTTTAACATGAAAAGAGAGACGGACCATGTAAATTTCAGCAGATACTGACTGGTATTATTGTAGCTCCTCCTTCTCATCGTGATGATTTATAGAATCAGTAAATTTTTCCAGGGAAAAGCAGTAGAGACGAGAGTAAGAGAATGCATTCATTCCATGCCTGCAGGACAGCCCAGCCGGAGAAGATGGACTTCACGGAGGGGGGAGGAGTGAAAGGAATGGAAAATGGAGCTTTGGGGAGGAGTGGGTGGACTGGTTCAACAGCGCTGAGACAGCAAAGACTCCAAGAAGCTTCTGAGCAAAGGTCACAGGACTTGCTGATTTGGAGGTTACTGGTGACTTTCAAAAAAGCAACCAGTGAAGAATATAGGATTCTTCACATGGAGACAGGAGATTACAGAAGGAAGCCAAGTGAAGCCACAGAATACTCCTAGATGCTGAATTTCCACAGCCTGGCAATCCTCAACAAGAGGGAGACCTGGGCTCGTTTTACCCTCGAGAATAGATCACAGGCAACGTGTGTGTATGATCTGCAGGCTGCAGCTTCCATATTCACCTATATTCCAAATGTCTTACATTCCTCTGGACAACATAAAGCAGCCCAGATGCAATTTGTTGCCACAGTGATCTATAATGATCTATGATATGCCCTCTCAGTTATAATGTCAAGCCCTTGGGGATAGGAGGCCCTCGATGTTTCTTTGAGACCTGAGATGAGATGATCAGTGAAAGCGAACGAAGAGGCGAACGGTAAAGACCTGATGATACCAAGAGGAAAACAACTGGCAGACGGCGATCCTGGAAGTCCCTACCCACTGGGCAAAGGAGGCACGGCTCCCTTGCCTGATCACACATCTTTGTCATGTGCTTTGGGGGCCCCAGGTCCTGTTCTAATGCAGAGCAGGAAGGTGTTGACTTTTGAGTACGTCTCTAAATATCACTCAGTGTATCAAAACAAAATTCTCTCTTTTAGTCACTCTGAGCCTGGATTTCCAATCCCTGGAATTTGGCTTCTACCAACGTTTCTTTCAGGGTTATTTTCTGTTCTCAATACACAGTATGCAGTTCCCACATCATCTCCCTTCAGAACACTATGTGATCAATAACCATGGTGGAGGCAAGGCTTCAGAGCCAAATGATGGCTTCAAGTCCCCTTCCGCAACGCGCCGACTGTCTCATCTTGGACAAGTCCTTTCTCGTTACTGTGAAACATTAATGCTGGGACCTGCTTTACTGGGTTGTTTTGAAAAGAAATTGAGTTGATGCAAGGGAGGGGGAAGCTCAGACCACAGACTGGTGCAGGGAAAGTTCCGAATCAGTGACGGCTGTTGTTTTTGGTTTTGTTTTTGGTTTTATTCTGAGAGGAACTCTAATAGAAAAAAAAGAGCATTTGATGACTGAATCATCAGTGTTCACTAGCAGGGCAGAGGCAGGTAGTTCCCCTGCCCCGCCCCCAGCCCTGAGCTGTTCCTTGCTGGGGATGCAGGGTGTAGAGATGAATGCAGAAATCCCAGCTCTGATCCAGCAGGATGCGTACTGGGGAATCCCAATAGTGTTCTATGATTTGATTGATTCTCTGCCAGAGGGGTGGACAAAGTGCACATTCCCAGGTTGCTCCTGCAGGGGGGTTACGTGATGCCCAGAAACCAACCTGTGAGGTCCATAAACCTGGATGTTCTCTCTTAGCTTCTTGAGCTCTGTCCTTCAAAGACTGAAAAGTGACAGTGGAGTACAGCCTATGCTATGAGTTAGAAATACATGGTCCCTGGGGTTAGACCAGCAACAAGTGACTCGATCCCTCTGAGACTCTGTTTGCTCCTCTGAAAAATGGATGAGGTTGTGGGGGGGCAATTTTCTATCTGATAAGCTCCTCATGAGGATCTACATAAAGGGTAGTATCTGATGGATAAGGTTGTGGGGGACAATTTTCTACCTGATGAGCTCCTCATGAGGATCTACATAAAGGGTAGTATCTGATTCATTACCAGGACTTTGTACGTTTTATAGGCATGCCAAATACAGGTATATCTTACTTTATTAAATCGAAGGAAAAAATGTGAAAGTCAATTCTGTGTTAAATTTGATAAACAGAGTGGATGACGTAAAACAGTGGTTGTCATCCTTGAGTGTGCGTCAGCATCCTGTAGAGGGCTTGTGAAAATCCAGATGGCTCAGCTGCACCCCTAGAGGTGTGGAGTGGGTGGAGCCTGAGAATCTGGATTTTTAACAAGTCCCCAGTGATGCTGCTGGTCTGGGGGCCAGACTTGGAGAAACGCCGACTTCAAGGAATCATATGCTTCTGGTGCAAAGAAGAATCATTTCTTTTCTCTTTGTATTAGTCTGTCCTCATGCTGCTAATAAAGATATACCTGAGACTAGGCAATTTATAAAGGAAAGAAGTTTAATGGACTCACAGTTTCACATGGCTGGGGGAGGCCTCACAATCGTGGCAGAAGGTGAAGGAGGAGCACAGGGACGTCTTAAATGGTGGCAGGCAAGAGAGAGACCGTGTGCAAGGGAACTCACCTTTATAAAACCATCAGATCTCATGAGATGTACTCACTATCACAAGAACAGCATGGGAAAGACCCGCCCCATGATTCAATTACCTCCCAGTGGCTCCCTCCCACAACATGTGGGAATTATGGGAACTACAGTTCAAGAGTTGTGTGGGGGACACAGCCAAGCCATACCACTCTTCTTTGCTTTCATTTTTGTTTTTGTTTTTTTGAGACAGGCTCTCACTCTGTCACCCAGGCTGGAGTACAGGCACCATCACAACTCACTGCATCCTCAACCTCCTGGTCTCAAGAGATCCTCCTACTCATCCTCCTCAATAGCTGGGACCAGAGGTGTGCACCAGCATGTCCAGCTAATTTTTTACTATTTTGTAGAGACAGGGTCCCAGGCTGGTCTTGAACTCCTGGGCTCAAGTAATCCTCCTGCCTCAGCCTCCCAAAGTGCTGGGATTACAGGCATGTGCCACACGATGCCCAGCCCATTTTTTTTTCTTACTGATATTTTCTTCCTCCTAATTTTTCTTTTCAAACTTAACATTTTTATGTTCAAGGTTAATTTAAAATGGAGGCTTCAGTGCATCTGGTATGTCTGTGAATTGGACCCAGCTCAGGGATTTTGCCCTTCCATTTAATCTTCACTTTGCCTGTAGACCCATGAGTGCCAGGACTGATATTTCTGTTTTTTCCTTTGCGCCAAATTGAGTCTTATCTGCCCGGTCAGTCTAAATGTCACACGCCCTCCCCACTGCCCGATCACATGACGGGAGATACATTTCAATTCGAAGTTCTGAAAATATGACTACTCTCAAGACAGGAGAGAGAAAAGTTATTGGAAATATTTTCATAGAAATTAATGGTTATAATCAACCTTGTGACAGTGGGTAGTATGTCAGCAATAAGGTTGTGTTTGCTGTTTTGTTTACAGATGATTTAGCTGCCCATAATCAGTTTCATGAAACCTGACTCCTGCATGATTCATTTTTTCATTTATTCACTTGTTTGTTCAGCAAGTGTTTATATTGATTATATACTTGGTGCCACGTTCTGTACTAGACTGTGAAAACAGAGACAAATATAGACATTCTCTGTTCAGGCGATGAGAACTTTGTAATAAGTTTCTTGTTTTCTAATGACAAAGGCTTTTATGATTTTAGCCGTCACGCGGCATCTCACTTCCTCAGTTAGTTTTCTGTCTGGTTGATGTTTCTGTTGTTGTTTTGCTCGGCGATGATACTTGTTTCCTGCCCAGCAATTCTTCTAGGTAAGTAATAATACGGAATCACCAGATTTGTTGGGTGCCTGCAGAGACAAACATGCTATTTAAAAGAAGCTTGCAATTAAATAGAGAAAATAAACATCTAAAAATAGATGTGCAATGCAGTGTGATGAGGAACAAGAGAGGAGGCTCGTTGGAAGAAGTATGTGTTTGCGATGTCTAGAGAAGTATTCCTGGATGAAGTGATACTGGAGGTGGGTTTTGGAAGGTGAAATCTCTTTCTCATGTTGTTAGTCTCAGTCCATTTCCCCTCCTGTGGTTCCAGGAACACCAGCATTTCATTAGACTGAGACCCAATGTAAGCAAAGGGCTTAAGCACAAGTCCCTAGGGGAGAAACTCATCTCTGCTGTTCTCTAGCTGTGTGCCTCTGGAAATCACTTAATTTTGAGCCTATATAATGGAATACTACTCATCCCTAAAAAGGAATGAATTAATGGCATTCACAGCAGCCTGGATAGGATTAGAGACTATTATTCTAAGTGAAGTAACTTGGGAATGGAGGATCAAGCACTGTATGTTCTCACTCATCTGTAGGAGCTAAGCTATGAGGACGCAAAGCCATAAGAATGATACATTGGACTTTGGGGATTCAGGGGAAAGGGTGGGAGAAGGGTGAGGGATAAAAGACTACAAAATGGGCTCACAGTATACTGCTCAGGTGGTGGGTGCATCAAAATCTCACAAATTACCACTGAAGAATTTACTCATGTAACCAAATACCACCTGTTCCCTAAACCTATGGAAATAAAAAAAAAATAAAAATTAAAAATAAAAAACAACATTGAGTAGAAAAAAACACACATGAATAATATTACATCCTGCACAGGATTGTTGAAAGGAACAAAAGAAAATAATATTTAAAAAGCACTTAGCATTGTGTTTGACATGTTATAAGCACTTAAAATCATAGTTGCCTTAGTTACTATAATTATCACAATGTTGATGGGTGTCATATAATACAAAGTGGATGGAGTCAGGGCTGGGGGAGTTGAGTGTCTTTGTGGTGTGTGCATCTGTTTAATGGTGGGGTCCTCAGATCCTTGCATATACAAGGGCATTGTGAATCTGCTATATGTGGGCAATGTTCTCTGCCGCATTTTTGAACTTGTTTAAAAAAGAAACTCTTTATCCATTGTGCATCTGTGAGAACTGGGAGTCTGCAGATCACTTATTGGTTCACAGCCTCTCCAAATCAGCCTGCTCTGTTCAGGGGACCATATGTGCCTGATAATGGCCCTGCCTTTGTAGTCCGTGGTCAAAAACTTGCCATGAGTCTGTAGTGCCAGCTCACATGGCGCCATGCTGCGCTCCTGCTTCCCAGACAGTGAAGAATACGGGATTATTCTGGATATCTAGATGCTGAATTTCCATAGAATCTCCACAGGTTCTAGATGTCATCTTATCTTTATCTTTGCAACTTTATCCTGGCTTCTGAGGGGTGTGGGTGTGCTATTGTAACTGTCTGTGGAAAAATTGATTCGTCTGCATGCTCCATGAAACACTAGGAGATTCTCCAAAAGAAGCCTCAATTAGCAACTGCAAGTATGCAAAACAGGTATATTAAGGGGTGATGACTCACCTCAGAAAAGGAACCTCTGTTTATAGAAAAGATTAACCAGAAGACAACTTTAGATTACATCCATCTCTGGACATAGCTTGTGGGTGTCTGAGAAACTGAAAAGTAAAATGTGTTTTGTATGCATGGTACACATTCCCAAATAAGCCCAAAAGAAGCCAGAGTGGCAGTTTGATTTACCTTTTTTAATTAAAAAAAAAAAATACCTTTTCAATATTGACACTAGAAATCAGCCCTAATCATTCCTCTCTGGCATTGCAACTTTGTTTTTTCTTCTTATTTGTGTCCACTGGCTTCCTATTGCGTTACATATTTTACTTTTTATTTAATGTATCATAAGCACATCTCAGATTGCTACATGGTCCCTATCATTATAATTTTTAATGACTGTGTAATGGTCCATCAAGTAGCTGAGTCTAATTTATTTGGCCATTTTCCTGTGGTTAAACATCTAGGCCATCGATTATCTGCCATTTTTAGCTGTAGAAACTGTGTTTTAAGAAACTGTATGTAGAACCCAAATATGTTCTATTGATTTTTTTTTTTTTTTTTTTTTTTTGAGATGGAGTCTTGCTCTGTCACACAGGATGGAGTGTAGTGACATGATCTGGGCTCACTGCAACCTCCGCCTCCCAGGTTCCAGTTATTCTCCTGCCTCAGCCTCCTGAGTAGCTGGGATTCCAGGCACCTGCGACCACACTCGGCTAATTTTTGCATTTTTAGTACAGACGGGGTTTCACCTCATTGGCCAGGCTGGTCTCGAACTCCTGACCTCAATTGATCCAACCACCTCAGCCTTCCAAAGTACAGGGATTACAGGCATGAGCCACTGCACCTGGCCCTCTATTGATTCTTTGTGAATACTTTAGCTTATTTAATTTTCAAAATAACCTTTGAAATAGGAACAATTATTATCATACTTTCTAAGTGAAAATGTATGCTCAGAGAGTCCCTAGAGTTTGCTCAAGGCTGAATTCCTAGAAGGTTATGGACCTGAGACTTGAACCCACCTATCTCTGACTTCAGAGGGTAGATTCTTAATCAGTGTACAATACAATTTGGACCATGTGGAGCGATACAAGGAAACTGGCAAGGCCCAGACAATTCACTAAACCCCTCTAAGCCTGCCCCTGATGAATGGTAGATGGACATTCAACCAATGACAACTGTTTTTGAGCATCTAAAACACAGGGAGCCTGGTGGTGTGAGCACTGGTCCACCTGAGGCTCTGGGGGGATGAGCCCCAGGTTCCATTTATTGCTGCCCTGTCTCTCTCTACCCACTGCAACCTTGTCTCTGTTTGGTTTAGAAGCCGCCTTCTCTAAGGACTTGTATGTTCATTCTAGTATACCTGCTGGATTTTCTCCTCTTCCTAAATGTTTGCTTTTGTGTGTTCCCATGCAGGAACTTCAGCCACTGCTACAAGTGGCTCCTTCCTCTGCTGCTCTCTGCTTCCAGCTGCATTATCCTCAAAGGTTTTCTGGTATCAGTCAATCACTAAGAACCTCAAGCTTTGCAATGTAGCCCTTCTCAGAATCCTGTATGCCAGTGGCACTGGCAGATTGGGTGGCCACCTGGACAGCCCTTCCTGCTTTGCTTTACTTTTCCTTTGTCACTGAAAGTGCAGGGCCAGGGCAGCCTCCCTTTCTATTAGTGGCACAGGTTTTCCTGTGGACAAATCTCCCTTTCCTTCTCTGCACTAGCTGAAAGCAAATCACTCACTAATTAAATTTCACCTCTTGCAGCTCCGGAAAAGTGACAGACTAGTGCTTCCAATTAATTTCATCAACAATGTGGAATAAGAGGCATGTTGCATCCTGTAAAGACAGCAGGGCTAAGGGGAGGAGGCTCCCACTGCCTCTTACCCCGCTATCTATCTTCAGGGAGGCTGGAGTTGTTCTGAGCCTTTCTCATTTGCGTTCCAGCATCTGGTCCTGGCTTGGGAAAGCTGCATTTAGAGGTTGGGAAAGTTTCATTTCTTCTTCCACCAAACACCAGCAGGGAGTCACCTGTGTGCCAGGCACCATGAGCCTCCCATTGTCGACATAACAGCAAACACATTCCCTGCTCTGAAGAAGCTGCTAGGCAAAATAAGGATGTCAGGATGTGGCAGTTGCAGGTATCTCTGAACATTTCACTGAATTGAATAGACCAGGGCCAACCACATGGAGACAGGAAAGGGATGGGTTGAGCACAGTGAAGCCCCGTCTTAGGTAAAGAGGATACAGAAATGGATCAATGTGTAGTCTCTGGCTGTGGAGAAACCCAAACTGGTGAGAAAGTCACCTAAAGGGTCATTTGCAGTACATCATGACGACAGAATGCATGGGGAACCCTGGCTTCATGGGAGGGGCATTTTGCCCTTTGTGGGTTCGGAGGCAGCTGTAAGGAAGAGCAGATACTTGAGCCATTTTCGAGAGTGTGCCAGGTGGGCTAATGGAAGAAAGGACATTTCAGACACTGAGAATATTATATGCTGAAGTCCAGGGCAGGAGATGTTTAGGAAACAATGAATGACAGGATGCACCAGAAAGATACCCTAGGGGGTCAAGTGCAGTGGATCACGCCTGTAATCCCAGCACTTTGGGAGGCCAAGGCAGGCCGATCACCTGAGGTTAAGAGTTCGAGACCAGCCTAGCCAACATGGTGAAAGCCCGTCTCTACTAAAAATACAAAAATTAGCCACGCATGGTGATGCATACCTATAATCCCAGCTACTCAGGAGGCTGAGGCAGGAGAATTGCTTCAACCCGGGAGGTGGAGGTTGCAGTGAGCTGAGAAGGTGCCACTGCACTCCAGCCTGGGTGACAGAGTGAGATTCCTTCTCAAAAAAAAAGAGAAAGATCCCCTAGGGAATGTTCCTGACAGAGCTGAGATGCCAGGTAAGCAAGAGGCAGGGTACTGGGGGTCTGGTGTGGCTTGATTTTGACTTTGGGCTTTGTCTCAGAGGTGATGGAGGATGGAGTCCAAGTCAAAACACCTGGTCACCAGCCCAAGCTCTGCCACTTCCCTGGTATGGCCTTGGTGAGCTCCCCCAGCTCCTTTAGACATTGGGGTTGATAAGAACACTGACACCTTAGGGGTGTTTAGGGATTAGACCCAAGAATGCACATGAAACCCTCACCACCTGCTTGGTCTTTAAATATTTGATAAATATTAGTTCTAATTGTTATAGCTTAGTAGTGTCTGTGTTAAGTATTGATCACCACGGTGGGCAGAGAGGCAGGGTGGGAAGTGAGGGGCATGGAAGTCAGAGGCACCTGGGATCCATTCTGCCTTGCCTTCACTTATTATATGGTCCCAGACATGTCACTTACCTCCCTTACCTTCTCTGCTTCTCAATAAAGGAAAGTGTGTGTCTCCCACCCAGCCCCATGCTTAGCACATAGATTCTCAGTAAAGGACAGGTGTTATCATCATCACCATCAGTCATCTACCTCTGTTATCCTCAACAACAACAACGATGTCCACAGTGATAATAAGCAGGGGGATCACCTAAGGCAGACTCTGTTTTGGTGAGATGAGTGCAGGGCTTGAGGCTGAAAGACAGGGAACCAGCAGGCCAGGCCAAGCCAAGCCAATGGTCACTGACCCACTCCACATCCAAAATCCCCAAGACAAAATCTGAAAACAAACATGCTAGGAAAGACATTTGTCTTTCCCCCAGATTTCTGATTTGACAGGTCATGGCACCCCAAATTGACACTTTTAAAAGCTCCCCCAGGAAAATTTTGCTTTCTAGCAGGTGTCTGAGAACTCACATTGAACATACATGGTGTTGCTGGCAAGGCCTGAGATGAAACCTAAGAGGGTCCCAGGGGACAGAATGGGAGGCAGCTCTGGCTCTCTTAAGATGGCCCTGGTGTGCTAAGTGCACCAGAGGTTGGAACTCACTCACTGCCGCCGTTACAGACAGAGCTTCCGGGAAACCACATCTTTTCTCATCTGCTAGGACTTCTCTGTCTTCCTGTCCCTGCTCCTGCTGGATCCAGGATCCCGGGCTGGCTCTGAGACCTTGAGTTGGCTCCACCCCGAGACCTGCTGCTTCTCCTGTACTTGACACCTGGTTCTTTCGGCTTTTCCTTTGTTGATCTGTTATTGTTTACTTTTTAGTTTCCCTTGAATTACCAAACTAAGTCATTGTTGTAGCAAAAAAGCACAGAAATGACTAAATTAAAATGAATCTTCCACCTCTCCTAATTCCTCCTCAACACTTACCAACATCATCACCGTTAACAACTGTGTGTAGTCCTCTTATATTTTTCCTTTTCTTAAATACAAATACATATATACAGGGCGGACGCGGTAGCTCACGCCTGTAATCCCAGCACTTTGGGAGGCCAAGGTGGGCGGATCACGAAGTTAGGAGATCGAGACCATCCTGGCCAACATGGTGAAACCCCGTCTCTACTAAAAAACACAAAAATTAGCTGGGCGTGGTGGTGCGTGCCTGTAGTCCCAGCTACTTGGGAGGCTGAGGCAGGAGAATTGCTTGAACTTGGGAGGCAGAGGTGGCAGTGAGCCAAGATCACGCCACTGCACTCCAGCCTGGTACCTGGCAACAGAGCGAGACTGTCTCAAAAACAAAAAATACATATCTACAGACAGGTCTTTGTTTTGGTATGATTTTACAAACCTATAGAGTTATAGAATGGAGTTTATCTTATAACTCGTCTCCCTCGTACTACAAAATTAAACTTGTGGCCATCGTTCCATGACAGTACAAATTCTCATTATTTTTTCATAGCCATGGTCGCCCTGTAACTTATTTACCCATTTCTCATTCTCAGCTGTCTTCCTGTTGTTTTGCAAACCTGGGCCACCCACCGCCAATCTTCTTTATATTCTGTCTTTTCAGACTGGCACTTCTCAGTCCTATTGGATAAATTCCCAATGGTGCGATTGCTCATTTCTGACCTTCCGTCTCGTGGGCCACAGCACCGGTTGTCTCTTTCTCTGACTCAGCCCCAGTTTGATGAGACTTCAGTTTCACTGCACCATTGCAGCCAAGAGAAAACATCCCATCATGCACTGCTTCTAGATATTGTCAAGAGAAGGATATGTTAATATGCAAAAGCGGTGTCTATTTACAGATGATGAAATGACCATTTTTCATGGCGTTTTTCTTTCTATTTGACATCTTAACTGGCAATCCCAACAAAAACACTTGTCGTTTTCCTCTGTGACTAATCTCATGTACAATAGCCAGCAGCACAATAGCAGCTTTTTGTTTGATTGATTTTTAAATATGGGCAAAATTATATATGAGCCTCCCATTTTGCAGGTTTCTAAGAACATCTTAATAAAAATAACAGAACTTAGAAAGTCCACTGGCATTTTGTCCAAAAATATTTTGTTAGCATTGGGATGCATCAATGCCATTGATAAGAAACCCATGTGGACCACCTTTTAATGCTTAACGGGCCTTTCTTCTTAGCGTGCATTCCAGTGGGAGAGAGGACAGAGTAAACATGGTTAAATTATCGGAAAGAAACACATGAGTATAAATAATTGACTCTCTCATGTTTCATGAGCCTTAACCTCACACTTCAGAAAGTTTATTTCCTTTATTTCAAAATGTTTGTTTACTTTTCTCCACGGACTTTAATTAATTTTGCCTTTGGCTTATAAACAGGTGAAACTGAAAACTTTTTTATTTGCATTTTTATCTTGAAGCAAGCTAACTAATTAAACTTTGCAATTTGGTTTCACTATGTTGTACCAGAGCCATAGGAAAATGGCTGACAGATTCATAGATTTGTGACTGTTTTTCTAATGAAGAAGTGGAAGGAGATTTTGGAAATTATGGTGGTTTCATGTGAACGCTAAAGGTAAAACCTACATTAAGGGAGTTGCTCCATCATAGGAAAAAAATAAGCAATTGACTGAACTGCATAAGGCAGTAAAAGGAAGGATCTAGAAACTACATAGCAGTAAACTTCCCCTTAGTCCCACAAAAAGTGTAGAATGAATTCAGATAGAAATGGATTATGAGCATTATAGTTTTCAATAGTGTTACTCAACTGGTAGGAAAGAGGAATGCCCAAGGTATAATGTACATAGATTTCAGCCTCATATGCAACAAGTTCTTCCATGAGATCTGAGGGCTTAAAAGAAACGGTAGAGATTGCAGACACTATCTTTAAAAAGATACTCATAGTACATTTAATTGATGAAGGATCAGTAACAAGAGTATATAAAGAACCCCTAAACTCAATAAGAAAGCAAAAAAACAGTATGTAAAAAATAGGTAAGAGATATAAAGAGTCATTTCACAACATAAGAAGCATAAATGACTAATAAATTTATAAAAAGCTGTTCAAACTCATTGGTCATCAGTGAAATTCAAATAACAATTAGATGTACTTATATATAATGTTATGTCTACCTGATTGGTAAATATTAAGTCTAGAAATTGCAAGCATTGGCAATAACAGGAGCACAGAGACCCTCGCTGACTGCTGTTCAGAGAGTAAATTGGCACAACTTTGAAGAACAGTTTGTCATTATCTACCAAAGTGGAAGATGTGTAACCTATTCCTAAGATAATGCCTGCAAGGAATTTTCATTTATGCCCCTCGGCACAGAGAGAGGAGCACTCCTAGAAGCATTCCCAGCAATAGCAAAATAAGAAATTGTCTACATGCTCATTGATGGAAACACAGCTCGGCACATGGCGGTGTGTGCAACTGATGAACTGTAGCAGAGACAGTGGATCTCCAGGACAAGCATGGTGTGGAAAACACACTTTGCAGAAAAATGCAAACAGATTATTCCATTTATATAGAATTCAAAAAAAAAGTGAAAAAAACTGATGAGTTTAGAAACAGATAAGAAGTAAAACTATTAAGCGAAACAATGAATAATAGATTTAAAACTGCAGGTAGCCTAGCCCAAGCACAGTGACTTCCACCTGTAAACCCAGCATTTTGGGAGGCCAAGGAGGGAGGATTGCTTTAGCGTAGGATTTTGTTCAAGACCAGCCTGGGCAACGTAGTGAGACTTTGTCTCTGCAAATAATTTTTTTAAAAAAATGGTGGGCATGACAGCCCATGCCTGTGGTCTCAGGTACTTGGGAAGCTTAAGCTCAGGCATTCGAGGCTGCAGTGAGCTGTGATCACTCCACTGTGCTCTAGCCTTGGTGACAGAATGAGACCTTGTCTCAAAAAAAAAAAATAAAAAACAAACACTGCAGATAGCCATTTTCCTAGGAGGGAAGATAGCAGGCTAAGATCATGGATAAACACACAGGAGCTATAGTGGTATCATAATGTGATATTCTTAAGCTGGGTGGTGGATATGAGTGTTGATTATACTATTTCTTATACCTTGCTTTATGTTGTATATGCATGTGTGTATATGGGCACATATACACATACATGTATACATACATATCCCTATGTATGGGTAAAATAATATATAACTTTTAAAGGAAAAGAGAAAAATATGAGCTATGTAACATTTATCAGGCATGAATCTTTTCTTATTCGACATTTATACCAATAATTTATTAAAATCATGGCTCATCCAGAGCAAGTGAGGGATGACAATGATTGAAACAGGTTTTCTAAAAACCATGGATAAGTTGCAGCCATGAACTGATTATTTAATGGAGCAGAGGTGAAGATAAAATCTTCCCCTTGAGATTCTTAAAAGCTAGTTCACTAAATCAGGGTGAGACCCCCACATTGTTAAACAGCAATTCTTGTGAAAACAATATTGAAGTCTTAGTTGACGACAAGTTGAAAAGAAAACTTCTGTACAAGTGTTTGCCCAGAGAGCTAATTTCCACTCTAGGAAGAGTGAACATCGTACGACAGCTAACATGCGTCCAGCTGTATCTTGTGTAGTTTGCTTCCAGTATCTTGATTTGAATAGAAACCTGACAAGTCAAAGCATGGCCAGAGGATGGTAACTAGCAGTGTAAAAGATCAGCCTGTAAGTTTTAACTCATCAGAGGGGAATGTAGAAGAGCCAGAGTGGAATTTAGTGGTTTCCAGAAGATCGATTTTGGCTTTGTGTCCCCAAGATCTCACCGATGCCAGAGATGCCCCAAAAAGCAGTGGCCTGACTTGTAAGGTATGAGCTAAGATCCCTGGATACGTTTAGGCAGAGGCTGGACACCTCACTGTCCCTATAGGTGTGCTGAAAGGTGGGCTCTGTGGCTCCAACATCCCTTCTACTTCATGGCTACCATGAGTCTATAAGAGTAACCAAAGAGAAGTCACTGGCAGAAACTTGGAAATGGTCTTAACAGGGGCCAAGAGGGCAACATGGGCAGCACATGACTGACAGCTGTGCTTTGTCATTTCTACACTGGCCTTGTAGTTCCCACAAGCAGCTGTGTGCCTCTGCAGGCAAACCCATGGTCTGTTCAGCAGGACTTGTCTCTGCTGCTTTAGCTCCTAGGAAAGGGATGCAATGCTGTGGCTTCATTTTCAGTAGTGGACAAGGAAAAGAACTTGGGTTTGAGAGTCTCATGACTCGAAATTGAAACTCCCTCTGCCTCCTTTCGATTATGTAGTCTCAAATGCATTTCTGTCTTTCTCTGAGTTTCAGTTTCTTGCTCTTTAAACAAGGGTCAGGAACAGCTTACTGTTGCAGCAGGTGGTGAGATCAAGAAAGAAATTGGAGGCCAGGTGCCGTGGCTCACGCCTGTAATCCCCGCACTTTGGGAGGCCAAGGCGGGCAGATCACATGAAGTCAGGAGTTTGAGACCAGCCTGGCCAACCATGGTGAAACCCCATCTCTACTAAAAATGCAAAAAAAAAATAAAAAATAGCCAGGTATGATGGCACATGCCTGCAACTTGCTACTTGGGAGGCAGAGGCAGGAGAATCACAGAATCACTTGAACCTGGAAGGCGGAGATTGCAGTGAGTTGAGATCATGCCACTGCACTCCAACCTGGGTGGCAAAGCAAGATTCCATCTCAAAAAAAAGAAAAAGAAATTGGAATACCTGGTATATTATTCCTTTCTCAATACCCGACCCTGAAAGTCATGCATAAGAACGTCTCTAATACCATTTATTCACTCACTCATCAATTTGTTCAATAAAAGTTTATGTAATACCTAAACTCCAGGTAACTGGTGGCCGCTGAGCCATTGAGAATATGCTTGTGGAAATGCCCGCTCCTCTCAAGGAAGCTATAGTCTCATAGCTGATACTAATTGCCCAACAGACAGTGACAAACCCAAGCTCTAGAGGAGGATAAAACCGTAAAGACAAGCAGAATGGAAGAGGAGGAATATATAACCCTGTCTCAGGAAGGAGTGTTGGGGCAGACTTTCTAGTGTCCTAAAAGACGAGCAGAAATTATCTGAGATGAAGCAGGAACAACCTAGGGCAGGGGCATTGAAGATTCTATTGCTGAATAAACAGCAGGGACCAAGGCCCAGGTGTGAGATAGCACAGCCAGCCTGGGGAAGTTCAAGTTCAGTGCATCAGCCAGGATGGACCAGCTAATGTGGTCATAGTAAACTACCCCAAAATGCAGTGATTCACAATAAAAACAGTTCGTTTCTTCCCATTATCTCTATCCTCCAGGGGCTGGCTAGGGGCTCAGCTGCATGTCACCCTCTCTCTGGCATTCGGGCTGACAGAGTGGCCACTTCACAGAACAGTGGCAGTGGCTGTGCAGAGGGAAAGATGGCATACCACAACTACACGCAGGCTCTTGAAGCTGACACACAAAAATGGCATGCAAGCAAGGTGCGGTGGCTCCCGCCTGTAATCCCAGTGCTGTGGGAGGCCACGGCAGGAGGATCACTGGAGCTCAGGAGTTCAAGACCAGTGTGGGCAACATAGTTAGACCCCCGTCTCTACACACAGTTGTAAAAATTTAGCAGGGCATGGTGGTGCACACCTGTGGTCCTAGCTACTTGGGAGGGGCTGAGGTGGGAGGATTGCTGGAGCCCAGGAGGTTGGGGCTGCCATGAGCTATGATCACATCTCTGCATTCTGGCCTGGGTAACAGTGATATTCTGTCTTCAAAAAAAAAAAAAAAAAAAAAAAAAAAAGAAAGTGGCATGGAGCACTTCTGCTTATGTTTCAGAGGCCAAGTAAGTCACAGGGCCATGCCTAAATCCAACAGGGGGAAGAGAATGCGGTTCTTCTGTGTGGCCGGAAGGAGAACTGGAAGTCTCTGTTGACAGCAGTAAGGACCACCACTTTCAGTGTAGCAGGAGAAGGGGGCTGTCTGGAGGGAAAAAGGGTGAGAGAGGAAACATCAGCCAGATTGCAAGTTCCTTTATGCTACATTCTGGGGTGGGAGGGTTGTTGTGTTTTTTGTTGTGTTTTGTTTTGTTTTGCTTTGTGACAGAGTCTTGCTCTTTTGCCCAGGCTGGAGTGCAGTGGTGTGATCTCAGCTCACTGCAACCTTCACGTCGGGGTTCATGCAGCCTCCTGAGTAGCTGAGATTACAGGCACATACCACCACATCCAGCAACAGTTTTCCAGGCACAGTGGCTCACGCCTGTAATCCTAGCACTTTGGGATGCCAAGATGGGTGGATCACCTGAGGTCAGGAGTTCAAGAGTTCGAGACCAGCCTGGCCAACGTGGTGAAAACCCTTCTGTACTAAAAATACAAAATTGGCCGGGCGTGATGGCACATACGTGTAATCCCAGCTACTTGGGAGGCTGAAGCAGGGCAATTGCTTGAATCTGGGAGGTAGAGGTTGCAGTGAGCTGAGATCACGCTATTTCGCTCCAGCCTTGGCAACAAGAGCGAAACTCAATCTCAAACAAATAGTTTTTGTGTTTTTAGTAGCAACAGGCTTTCACCATGTTGGCCAGACTGTTCTTAAACTCCTGACCTCAGGTGATCTGCCTGCCTTGGCCTCCCCAAGTGCTGGGATTATAGGCATGAGCCACCACACCTGGCCCTCCTCTTCTTGTAAGTTTACCCTAAGGCATCCTGGACGTAGGGCCTACCCTAATTCAGCATAACTTCATCTTAACTCATTACATCTGAAAAAACACATTCCAGTCAACCTACCACAGAAAGTGATAATGTATTTTTGACGGGATTTCACTGTGTTGCCCAGGCTGGTCTCGAAGGCCTGACCTCAAGTGATCCACCTGCCTTGGCTTCCCAAAGTACTGAGATTACAGGCATGAGCCGCTAGATGTTTTGCTGTGTCTAGCAAAGGCCGTTGCAGGATATTAAGTCTGGGAATGACATTTCAGAATCATTGAATGGGATACAGTCGGAGTGGTATTCATTCAGCTGTTCCACAAGCATTTGGGTGGTGACAGAAGGCAGCAGACAAAGTCCCCCATCACATTTGGCAAAGAGGGTGGGGAGCATTCATTAATCAATGAGCTAAATAAATGAATTTGTAATGTTTTAGATGGTGATAAGTTGCAGGAGTAAAAATAAATATGGGCTAAGAGGAGCTGACAGCCTGCTAGAGAAAGCAGGCCAGAAGTGTTAAGGTGTGAGGAGTGAACAGGCTGCACAGCTACAAGGAAAGGGAAGCAACAGAACTGAGTGAGCGTCTGGAATTGCAAGAGGGTCCCTAGATAAAATCTATAGCAGCGCCTAGGGCAGGAGGCTTTGATAAACATTATTTGCATCTGAATTTAGAGTTGGAATAGCTCTTTTGAAGCACTGTCCCCATGGACAGAGATGTAACACCAACCCTTTCCAGGAGAGTGGGTAACAGACAAGCCACTCAGCTGGTTTATTAAGGTGGAAATTTTCACAAGGGCTAAAATAAAGATTCAAGTCAATGGAAGCCGCCTTTTTAATTGGTAAGAGCGGCTCAGCGGTAAAGGAAATGAGAGATGCTTGATGCCTGCTTCGTTGTAGTATTGGGGCATTCTTTGGAACACTCAAAGCAGACCTCCCCAACACCTCTGAGAGAACTGATGGTCTGTGCGTGTCCTTGTGAGGCTTTCTATGGGGTAGGATGAGATTAGAAGCAATGTTATCTCTTTTACTCCTCTGGTTCCATTCTTCACTCTGGCAGTCAGAACAATTCACAGGTTTATCAGCTGAGGAAGCGTCTCACAAACTCTCTTCTCTCTTACTTCCATGCCCTTTTGGCACCATGAACTTGAGATCACTGGCATTGTTCTCTTTACCCTGCTGGAGTCACAGACACTGTAAGTTGAAAGTCACCCAGAGGTGATCTGATGGTTCCCTTCCTCCAGAGGGAAGAGTCTCTTCTGCTAATCCATAGCAAGCGTCCTTCAACCTACACACACGCGCGGAACCACAGGAGCTCATGGTCTCTCGAGGCAGGACCCCCCGCCCCATGGTCAGGCAGCCCTTGCAGTCTCTGTGTTCTCCCCAAGACCTGTCACCAGTCCTAGCTGGAAGCCACGTGGCATTATGCTGTTTCTGTTTACGCATAAGATCATTCAGAAGTTGGAAGGTAGCATGCTCCCATTTCAGAACCTCAGTAAGGAAGACAGCAGGTTCAAGAAGCTGAAGAAGAGACCTAGAGCTCTCAAGAGAGACATGGGGTTTTGTTAGGGGCTTACATACAGGACAGAGTCTAGTGGCAACAAACTGGACATTAAAACAAGCCATAATCCAAGGGCCAGGGTGGAGGGTTCTCACATTTCTCTGTGAAATTTACTTCTTTATACGGGAAAGCAAATATAACCCATGACTGACATTCAAGAGAAACTCTAACCAAGCCCTGGCTCTCAGCGAAAGCAAACGCCTCTCTCTGCTCAAACGTTTTGTGGTTCTAAGAGAAAACAAATACACCGTGCACATTTTTCTTTCTGTAAAGATTGGAAATAAAAGAAGAAAAGACTTGTCCATGGTTTTATAGAAAAATATAAAGCATGTGTCCTCTGTGACATATTTCTTTCCCTCTAAATCCAGCAAGCCCACAATACAGCTTCAGTGAGAGCGGATGTCACACATTCGTCTTCCCCCACCACTGTGCTGCGTTTCTGAAAAGATAACACAGATGCCTCGAGTGCAGACATCTTGAGATTTAGGAGCTGGCCCCTCACAGCTCTTTGTGAATTGAGCCTAGAAGACATGTCCTTTTTTAGCTGACCCCAAGCACAGAACTGGCAACCCCTTCATGCAGAGGAGCCCTCCTCCCCAGAGTTGATTCTCAGGAAACTGATGCTGAAACTTTCTTTGGGCACAAGACACCTGTGTGCTTCTCATATCTGGGCCAATCCTGTTCTTTCTGCCCACTACTGTCTGCATCGTACTTGGCTGCAGAACTCAGCTCCCAAGCAGAGACTTTGAGTCCTCAGGCCCCAACCCTGATGCCACCACACACTGGCTGTGTCACCCTGCGCCAGTCCCTTCTGTTCTCCCACTAACAACACAAGGATGATAATGGAGTCTTCCTGGGGTTAGGTGTGCACACTGGTACGCAGCTCTAAACCACTGCTACACCATATGCTCACTGAGCTGTGCCTAAATGCCCATCTTCTTTGCCAGGCTATCAGCAAGCAAGAGTCCTGTTTTAATTATCTCTTGTGTCTCACCAAGTGCTTGGGAGAGACCCTGGGATATGGTTGAGGCTTAATATTGAGTTAACATGGTGATCACCTCCCTTGTCCACGGTGTAATTGTCCACACTGATACTCAGCACAGTACCCTGGGCATCATAAGCGGCCCGTGTGACAGGCTGAATCAAGGCCACTCAACAAGATCGAGTCCTATTCCCTGGACCTTGTCAATGATCTGATTTGGAAGCAGAGTCTTTGCAGGTGTGATTAAGTGAAGAGTCTGGAGGTGAGGGTACTGTGGATTATCCAGGTGGGCCCTGAATGCCTTCACAGGTGTTCTTAGAAGAAAGAGGCAAAAGGGAGAGAACACGGGCGCACAGAAGCACAGGCAAGGTGAAGGCAGAGCAGAGGGAGATGCGTACACCAGCCACAGAATGTAGACAACTGCTGAAGCTGCAAATGGTAAGGAACAGACCTCCCCTAGAACATCCAGGGAGCGCAGCCCTGCCCACACCTTGACTTCACACCTGCGGCCTTCAGAACTGTGTGAGAAACTATCTGAGATCCTGAGCCACCCAGTTCGTGGTGTTTGTTACATCATCCCCAGGAAATGGATTTAGCGAGTGAAGGGTGAGCCATTAACATCAGCAGAACACAGAACTGAGGGGGTCAGCAACCTGGCCACACTGTGTGAGGCGTAGGGCAGATCTTCCATAATGACTCAGAATTCAGACGGCTGCCTCTCTGCCTCTCCCTTTCTGTCTCCTTTTACTGTCTCTCCTCCTCTTTGTTCCTGATGAAGTTGAACTGCCTGTAAATCATCACCCAGTATAAACTTTATTTATGACTTTATTTATGTTATTTTCAACTTAATTTATTTAAGTTATTTTTAACTTTATTTGAGTTCTGGGATACATGTGCAGGATGTGCAGGTTTGTTCTATAGGTAAACGTGTGCCATGGTGGTTTGCTGCACCTATCAACCCATCACCTAGGCATTAAGCCCCACATGCATTAGCCCAGTATAAACTTTGAGCTCCCTTTGGATGCCAGCTGATCCCTTTCTTCCATTGCCCGTGGGTTTCTGACTGCCCGCCATTACTAGAGCCAGTTGTATAAGCTACAGGAACAGGTGCACAGAACTCTATGGCTTTCCCTGGTAAGTCTTTTCTCTGCTTAGGTGGGACTTTTAGATGGCAATAGTTTTTAGTTTTGTTAGGTCAGGTGTGTGTCCAGGAGGTGGAATTCAGCAGAAGCACGAAGTTCAAGGGTGTGGAAGATAGCAGTTCAAGTGGTAGCTGCTAAGCTTGACTTGAAAATAGAGCCTCAAAGTTCCCAGCTCTTAAAAACCTTCAATGTGTCCACCGTGGTAGCAGGAGGTAGAAATTGAAGATGGCCAGTGTTGCTGTTTCTCAGGCCCTGATACTTCTTTGTGCTCAGTGAATGGGCAAGTTATTCTGAGGAAGAAAATAGTTTAAAGGCTTCAGTGCTAAGTAATAATCAAATAGGTTGCGGGGGAGGCAAGCAGGCCTTCTACAGTTATTCATACGGGAAAAGCATACTGAGGCTGGCCCCACCCTAAGTCCCAGCAGGGAATAACTAAAGCTATGTAAGAGTCACCTTACATCAACGGTGAACCATATTGCTCTGACACATGATGCTTTCAGTGCAACATTGATCTTGGATTTTTGGTCTAGTACATCTTCATGCTGCAAGGAAATTCTGTGTTTAAGCATCTCTGTCTTCCTGTAGAATGTGGCCAGTGGGAGGGCCACATGGAGCCTTTTCAGCCTGGTACCCACGGCCCTAGCATAGGGCCTGCCACAGAGTAGGCCCCTAGAAAGACTGGAGTTGAACAAAATGCATTGTTCGCAACACACAGGCAGGATTTCTTCTTTCCTGCAGTGGGGGGACAGGACTGACCCATAGAAGCACATCTCATATTTGAAATGTGTGAGATTCTTAGATAGTGTGAAATACAGCGTGTGCATTACACACGGATGAGGCTGCGGCGGTTTCTCCAAGTCCTTAAGGTAACATAGGCTGGGAGACATTTTTTTTAGACTTACTAGACTTTAAGTTCTAGGGTACATGTGCAGATCATGCAGGTTTGTTACATAGGTATATGGCTGTGAGACTTAAGACACCCTTCAAGAGTATCACCTTTGTTCCTGCGATTTTTATCAATCTCTTTTAGTCTTCCATAGTCTCTGGGTGATACTTGTTGTAACAGGCAACCATCCCAGTATAAGATGTCCTATTTCAGATTTGTGCAGCTCTCCTGGGCCTTTAGTTGGAGTGAATCATAGCCCCTGCACACACACACCTGTGTGCACACTTTCACTTTGATGTTCACCTGTTGCTCTACTTTATACCTTCAGAACCCTCTGCTGCTGGTGTTTTTGGTTTGTTTGTTTCAGTTTTTTGCTTTTTTTAGAGACAAGGGTCTCACTACGTTGCCCAGGTTAGTCTTGAACTCCTGAGCTCAAGCAATCCTCCCACCTCAGTCTCCAAAAGTGCTTGGATTACAGTCATGAGCACCACACCTGTCCAATCTCTGCTGCTTCTTGCTCGTGATGTCATCCCTTTGGCTATCAAAAGGTAGCTGTCCTGGCCATCCCTTTGCAGAGGCCATAGTGGAAGTTTATAACTTGATCTTGGTTTTTTCCTTTAGCTTCGTTTGTCCTTTCTGAAATGCTTCTGTTCAGCCTAGATTCCTCTTATGACAGAGCACAACATTCCAACAGTGCTCTAGGATGATGCATTGCCTCAAAGATGCCACCTCTGAAAGGGTGTACTGTGCCCACCCCACTCATTGGTAGGAGGGGAGAATCTGATTCTTCTGCCCCTTCTGCTGCTCCAAATGATGACAGCAACCACCACAACCACAGGCTCAGCAGATAACATGCCTCGCTGCACGTCCTCTCCATGTCATTTGCCCCTCACAGATACCCAGCAAGATAGACACCACTAGGATGAGTTTCCTGATGTGGCTGTGATGAATCACCACAAATGTATGGCTTAAAATAGGCAAATTTATCTTCTTACACTTCTGGGAGTCAGAAGTCCAAAATCAGTCTCATTGGGTTAAAGTCAAGGTATAGGCAAGGTTGGTTCCTTCTGGAGGCTCCAGGGGAGAATTCACTTTCTTGCTTCTTCCAGCTTCTAGGGGTTACCTGCACTCCTTGGCTTCTGGCCCCTTCCTTGGTCTTCAAAGCCCACAGTGTAGCATCTCCAGACCTCTTTCTTTGACTTTGGCTTCCCTCGTCACATCTTCTCTGACTCCCCTGTCTCTCTCCTTATAAGGACCTTGTTGGACCCACCCAGATAATCCAGGATAAGCCCCTCAACTCAAAATCTTTAATCATATCAACCAAGTTTCTTTTACCCTGTAAGATAACACGGTAAGATATTCACAGGTGTTGGGGATTAGGATATAGGCATGTTGGGGGCCATTATTTTTTTCTTTATCTTTTTTTTTTTTTTTTTTTTTTGAGATGGAGTCTTGCACTGTTGCCTGGGCTGGAGTGCCATGGTGCAATCTCAGCTCACTGCAAACTCCGCCTCCCAGGTTCAAGCGATTCTCCTGCCTCTGCCTCCTGAGTAGTTGGGATTACAGGTGCCTGCCACCACGCCTGGCTAGTTTTTTGTATTTTTAGTAGAGATTGGGTTTCACTATGTTGGCCAGGCTAGTCTCAAACTCCTGACCCCATGATCCACCTACCTCGGCCTCCCAAAGTGCTGGCGTTACAGGCATGAGCCACTGGGCACAGCTGGGGCCATTATATTTCTAACCACACTTTTGTGACTACCTTTGTAACTGTGAAGTGACTTGTAGTTCAGAGAGGCTGCCCCATGTGCTCACTCCAACTCCCACCAGTGAGTGAACTGAAGGCAGGATCTGAAGCAAGCAGTTTGATCTTGGAACGTGGGCTCTAAACTACTACTATACCATCTGCTCACCTAGATGCCTAAATGCCCATCTTCTTTGCCAGGCTCTTGCAAGCAAGAGTCCTATTTTAATTATCTCTTGAATCTCAGCAAGTGCATGAGAGAGACCTGGGATATTGTTGAGGTTTAATATTGAGTCAAAATGGTGATTGCCTCCCTTATAGAAACCTAATTCTATTTAGACAACCTAAGATTACTTTGTTTAAAAAGAAAAGAACCTTTTCATACTAACCTTGCTTTCATTCATGACTTCTCTCTACTGCTTCTGAGCCATGCCTCTGCCTTCTTTTAATAACAGCAGTATTCCCAGAGAACACAGTGTCCTGGACTGAATGTTACCTGTAGTCACTTACTTAATGCATGCATGAACCCCATCAGGTGAGAACCATTACTACCCCCCTCTTACCACCAATAAACCTCAGGCTTGCGCTTGCGCAGGGTGTAGGTGGAGCAGCTGTTCATTGGCAGAGCTGGGACTGAAACTTGGGGCTCTCTGTCTTCTGTGGGCATGCTCCTAACCCTCTGAATATTGTGAATCTGGATGAGAGCTCAGTGGGGATTTATGTTAGATGGTGCCCTGTCATTGCAAGCAATGAAAACCAACCCAGACTTTCTTTAGCAAAGGGGAACTGATGAGTGGATCCCTCCCCTAAGAAGAGGCTGGAGATGTGAGCTTAGAGAGCGCAGGAGCCATGACGACTCTAGAGCCCTGAAGCGGGTCCCTGGAGCTGGCTTGTATCAGATGCAGTGGAGTCAGGGCACTGCCACTCGGGGGGTAGGACTCACAACCCAGATCCGAGGGAGCATCTAGTCCACCTCTCTTGAGTCATGCCCATTGGCCCTTGGGGCATGGAGAGCAGGTGTCTTTGGTCTCTCTCCTTGTTTCCAGTCTGGAAAAGCAGTATTATTGTAGGGTAGAAATGAACACATGGGGAAGACCATTTGAAACCACGAATGAAACAGAGTATTCATACAGAGTATGCCAGAAGCTGCTGAATCAAATCTCCTTTTGTTCCTTAAATATTTATTGAGCACCTACTATGTGGCTGGCCCTGTTTCATTCAGGGGATACAGGGTGAATCAAATGTGCATTGTTAAGTTTTATGGATCTAAGTTATTCCTTGATTGGTGGCCTGATGGCTTGGAAAGGGTAATACAGCTGTCACTTATGACATCCTTTGTGGAGAGAAATGAATCCTGGCAAATGGAAATGACTCTCTGGTTCCTTGGGGGCACAGATGGCCTGGGAGAAGCCACCCCAGGCTGTGAGCCCAGACAGTCCAGAAGGCCCCCTCTTAGATCTCAATCCCAGCAGGTTTAATTTCAGTTTTGTGTGACCCTGTTAGAGCTCCCTCAAGTTTTATTCTTCATAAAGGATCCATTTCCATAAACTCATAAAGCAACTTCTAATTCAGTGTTATTTTATAAATACTTTCATTGCTCACATCAGTCACAGGCAGCCGACTTCCCAGCCGTAAAACAACAGCTTGCAACACCACCATGTTACCCAGTATGTATTTACTTATCAAGTTGGAGAACACATGTTTGCAAAATCAGCAACATTACAGCTTTACTAGCAATTTGCCAGCACTTCCTTCCCATTGAACACGGAGTCTCAGTTGTGTGGTATTTGAGCATCCTGGCTCACTTGTGTCTTGCCACTGCAGTCATCAGCAGCACCCTACAAACTCCTGCAGCTCCTTGATGATCATACCGGTAACTTCAGCCAGGTCCCCTACCTAACAGGTGTGGTTCTAGAGCCGTCCATCGTCCATCTTGTACTACAACCAGGGAGATGGGTCCTCCATGTCCCTTGGGCTTCTGGATCTACCTTGAAGATGCCCCACACAAGCTGTAGTACAGGGCAAGATGCTCAATAGCCAATCTGTAGGGAGAATTCTAGAAAATTATTTTATCTGCAAAATGCAATGTGAAATACCTAATTGACATGAGCTGTGTGGAGTTGAGTGGGGAAGTGGGAGAACAGACCACACTCCCTGGGTGTTCCTCTCAGCTCAGCCACTTACCAGCTGGAAAACTGGGGTGATGGGCAAGTAGCTTCACCTCCCTGCGCCTCAGCTTCCCTCTCCATAAAATGGGCTAATGACACCTGCCTCGCAGGGTTTTGGGGGATGATTAAATGCTTGCAATGCCTTGAGTCATCCGTGCTCATGTGAACACTGAAAAAGGTTAGCTCCCCCTTCACTCTTGCACCAATGTTTGTATTCATTCAGGAAGATGCTTGCATGTGTCCTTCTGAGTACATAGTCAGCCACTTGCCAGAAGTGAGGATGGAGTGGTTATTTGACTTCCCTAAGCCTCTGATTCTCCTCCTTTTAAAACAGAGATGATCTGATTACCCTGGTAAGGCTATTTAAGAACTATTCCTGGCGCACGTCCACATGTTTAGCTCCTCCTTCACGAAATTACTGCAGAGGTCTCCTCATCAGCGCCCACTATATTTTACGTGCATCTTTAAAATAGCTTTACACAGTCACAGGTGTCAGCCCATTTACAGTTACGGAAATTGAGCCTCTGTGAGGTGGCGTATGTTGCTCAGGTCATATCGCCAGTAAGTAAGGCGTCAGAGTCTCCATCTGTTCAGCCCCTATCATTCCAAGGATTGCACTCTCCTTACCCGACACCAGGCCAATAGAATAAAAATCTCTGGGGGAGAGTCTCAGGCATCAAGGGTATTTAAAATATCCCCGATGAACAGCCAGGGTTGCAAGACATAGCAAGGCCTTGTTTGCTCAACCTCGTTCTCATGTATGGCCCACATCTGGTGGGTCCCACCAGAAAAAAAAAAAAATGGGAAAATTTAGCACAAGCATTTCATTAAAAAGGAGGAGGTAGCTTAGAATCCAGTACATTAAAGTAGAAGTCGAGGAAATAGCAGTTCTCTGGTGTCTAAAGCAAGGCCAAGAGCTGGGAGTCAGAGGAGGAATAAACTCTGAAGCCAGCACAAGTCTCCCAGGTCAGGGAACCCAGAGCTTGGGGTCGGAGAACCACTCCCAGAGCAGGTCTAATCCCAGAGCAGTCGCTGTTTGACTTCTGCCCTGGTTCATCTTGCTTCTCACCCAAAGGGAAGCAGCCTCGGGAGGAGCCAAGAGTTCAACAAACAGGTGCAGTTCTGGGGCACCTGAAAATGAAGGTTTGAGCATTGTTGCCTGATCAGCTGAGTATAGGCACTGCGGCCGAGACACTGGGTGTCCAGGTGCCCCCCTGTATTTCCCAGACCTTCTGCCATGTGGCTTCTGGCTCTTGACCATGATTGGCTGCGTGATTTGCAGAGCCCAGCTCCAGGTAGCATGGCTGTAAAATGCAAGGGTCTGGATCCCTAAGCCACCACTTGGAAAGGGTCTGCCCTTTGAAGGGAACCCCCAAAGTGGACTGAATTTGAGTGAGAAGTTAACTTTATGTGCTAAGCCATTAAAATGACAGGGTTGGACTGTCTTCTCAATCTAGCCTAACCTAATATAGTCTGTTTGTTGTTGTTGTTGTTGAGATGGAGTCTCTCTGTTGCCCAGGCTAAAGTACAGTGGTGTGATCTCGGCTCACTGCAGCCTCCACCTCCCGTATTCAAGCAGTTGTCCCACCTCATGATCTTGGCTCACTGCAACCTCTGCCTCTCAAGTTCAAGTGATTCTCATGCCTCAGCCTCCCAAGTAGCTGGGATTACAGGGGCATGCCGCCACACCCAGCTAATTTTTTTTTTTTTTTTTTTCATTTTTAGTAGAGTTGGGGTTTCACCATGTTGGCTAGGCTGGTCTCGAACTCCTGACCTCAGGTGATCCACCCACCTCAGTCTCCCAATGTGCTGGGATTACAGGCATGAGCCACCATGCCCGGCCTGTAGTCTGTATTTTGAAAGAGCAAACGGCTGCATTTTTGCCCTTAAATAGATATAAATGATAGGGACAATACGCCCATTGTTCGGAATTAACATAGGATTTCATTAATATTTAGTGTCAGTCAAGTATCAGTTATTTACCTGCTTCCTACTCCACCTTTATCTTACCTTAAGCTGTAAAAGAAGAAAATGATAAAACTCATCTTTTATTTATTTATTCACTTATTCATGTATTTATTCACTTGTGCATTTGGCAAATGCTTACTAGGCTCTTACTACATGCAAAGCGTTGTTTTCGTGTCTTTCATCATTTTCATATTTGTAAGATGTTGAGTAGCGTCCTTGACCTCTACCCACTAGATGCCAATATCACACTCCCTGCCCCTGTTGTAACAACCAAAAATGTCCCCAGGCATTGCCAAATGTCCACTAGAGGGGCAAAAAGTACCCCTCATTGAAAACCACTGCTGTAAAGAGGATTAGACTTGCCATTTAAAAATCTCTTAAGCTGGGTTGGGTGCAGTGGCTCACACCTGTAATCCCAGCACTTTGAGAGGCCAAGGTGGGCAGATCACTTGAGGTCAGGAGTTGGAGACCAGCCTGGCCAACATGGTAAAACCATGTCTCTACTAAAAATATAAAAATTAGCAAGGGATGGTGCCACATGCCTATAATCACAGCTACTTGGGAGGCTGAGGCATGAGAATCACTTGAACCTGGGAGACAGAGGTTGCAGTGAGCCAAGATCATGTCACTGCACTCCAGCCCGGGTGACAAAGCGAGACTCTGTCTCAAAAAAAAAAAAAAAAAAAAAAGTAACTCTTAAATTGGTTAAACAAACAAAAATACACACACAGTGTTCTTTGGTTGTTTTTAGAGGTTTATGGAAAAATATATTTGAGAGTTACAACTACTCCAGGCTAATTCAATATAAAGATTTTTTATTATTAGTTTGGAATATTAGAGTTTCCACTTAAAATTGAGTTTTTGAAGTGTTTTAGGCAAGATCATCTAATTCAACAGAGTATCCTGTGTCTTTCAAAAAGAGCTGCATGGAAAGGAATGATAGACAAAAAGATTAAATGCAATCTTTAAGGGGTATAAGAAAAATACTACTGTAGAATTCTGGATAAAATGAAGAAATTAGGGCAATAAAGTGAATCTTGGGGAACCCCAGCTTTGGCCGTATGTCACCTAATATGTCATAAACACTTCAGCAGCTTCATTAAGCAATAGCTCACCAGAAAGAAGGGCAAAGACACTGGAGACTGAGCTGCAGCAAATGAAAACCTGAAAGAATCACAAGGTGGTCCTTTCGCCGTTTTCTCTTTATCATTATAAAAATAAACAACCTTTGAAAACAGATGGGAGACAATCATTGCTCAACTTGTCATAACTTATTACATATTTGACTGTCAGTTTGTACTTTAAAAACCAACTAGCTCCAGGGAGGCAAAGCAAAAGGGAGAGGAGAAGTGAAGCCTCTCGCATTTCAGTTCAAGCCTGTGGTAATTGCAGCTGCACAGAGACACTTAGGACTGCTATTAAACGAAGTCAGCAACTGTGGCAAAATTTAAGTCGTTCTCATTTTTAAGAGCAGAGTTGTGTTCATACGGGATGGCACTTTATCAACTGAAACCTGCATCAGGAGTATATACACCTCGTGCCTGCTTATTCAGTGCTGTTCTGCCGCAGGGTGACATCTCTCCGAGCCAGATTATTCCTGGACAGATAAGGAATTTTCCTGCTCCACAGAGGGAGGTGGAAGGAAGAAGGACAAGATGTTTCCAATGGCTGCACCATTTTTTTGGGGGGGATGTTGTTGTTGTTATTCATTTGTTTTTTGAGACAGAGTTTCACTCTTGTTGCCCAGGCTGGAGTGCGATGTCACCATCTTAGCTCACGCCTCCTGGGTGCAAGCAGTTCTCCTGCCTCAGCCTCCTGAGTAGCTGGGATTACAGGCATGTACCACTTCACCCAGCCAGTTTTGTATTTTTAGTAGAGATGGTTTTCTCCGTGTTGGTCAGGTTGGTCTTGAACTTCTGACCTCAGGTGATCTGCCCACCTCAGCCTCGAGTTGTAGTCTATCGCTGAAGTACTCATCAACAATATTTAGTTCATGCCTTTAGGGGAAAGAATGGCTCCACCAACAGTCAAGGTCAAAAACTGGTGGGCCTCAGACCAAAGCCGGCCGTAACCTCTTTTGTTTGGCCTTCCTAGTCCCACTCAATGATCTTTCATTTTTTAAATTTTGAACTAGTGTCTAACCTGTAAACATTTTGACGGTTTATACAAAAATCCAAATTCCCACCTTTTCTTAAGAAATCAAAAGCTCTAGCTAGTGTATTTCAGACCTGCAGCAATTCCTTTGAGCTGAAAGGCAGCTGCCCCCTTAGGCAGGAGGCACTGGCTCCAGTGCCACCTGCTTGGTCAGGAACCAGTTACGAGAGAACTGGCTCACGTCCACCTGCTTGGTCAGGAGCCAATTTTAGGTTGGTGTGACTCGGGTGCTTGGTTGGGTGAATGGTTGTGGGCTGTGTCCCACGTACTAAAGTCAAAGTTGCAACAGTTCTCACATCTGCAGTCTGCTGCTCATGACCATGAGACCTGTCTACATCTGAAAGCAAAAGTTGGCCTGCAGGGTGACCAACTTGTTCTCGTGTGCCCAGGACTGTCCTGGAATCCCCTCAGTCCTGGGAGAACTATCTGGTTCTCATTTGGAACCAGGAGGCCCCAAAACCCTTCAAACTGAAGGATCTTCAGTGGAAATGTAGTTTCAAATGAGAATCATTCCAGCTAGATACACCCCAAGATACTAGAATTTAAAATAGCAGCTTCTACATCCGTCTCACCTGACTAAGCAACCTGTGGTGCGAATGGTCTAAGCATTGTCTTCTGATTCAGGGGCAAACGCACACGTAATGTGGTACAGTGCCGTATCCCTGACCACATTCTCCTTTTGAAGCACAACTCTTAGATCATTTCATCTCAGAAACCAGCATTTGGGTGGAATCAGAACTCACTGCCTCCTCTCCTGAATTTGATGCTTGACAATGATGTGCCATTTTGTCACATCAGAGAGGTTCACCTGGTGACATCTGCCATCTCTGCTCATGTTTGCTTTAACATCACATTTCTCCCTGGAAAGCACACAGTTGCCCTAACGGTGCTATCAGAAATCCAGTGCTGAATATAGATCTGAATGCCTGTGTCTCAATATATGATTCGCTTATAGGAACAGCATTTTGCAAAAAAAAAAAAAAAAAAAAAAAAATGAGCCTGACACTTTTTGATCAGGAAATGTTTAGGGATGGAGTCAAAGAAATGTGAAGAACAGAATAATTTTGTCACTGTGTTTTGGAGCATTGCCATCCTTGTGGCCAGTCCAAGACCCCCCGTCACCGTCAGATCTGCACGCTCCTTTCTCAAAGGCTTGACTCTGCTTGAAGTCACAGGAAAGCAAAACTTCAAAGCTGGCTTTCAAGGTCAAGACACCAGGCGGCACTTGCTTTAATCAGAGAGCTACAGTCAAGAGGAAGGAGCTACCTGGCCACGAGGAAGCAATGACGCTTGTTAATCAGCCTATCAGGCTGGAGGCCATGTCCTTCAACAAAAGAAAGTGATGGCCAGACTTGAGGCTTTCAGCTAGCAACCTGGGCTTTTTTCCCCTGGACTGCTGCTAGTTCATCTGGTTCAGGGAGTGACAAGGTGATTATAATTTATTTTGACACTCGGGAGAATATTGTGACGGGGGAAAAGACAGAAATGTACTCTGTGGAAGCCCCAGTGTGTGTCTGTCATACAATTATCCTTTCTCTGACATGTGGAAACATGAGACAAGCCTGGATGGGAAGCTGCCTGGACTGCTGAAAACAAAGTGGCGGACATGGAGTCTCCAGTGTGTGGTGCTGAGGAAGAGGAGAGGCACAGGCATCACCCAAAGGCAGTTGGAGCAGCTGCACTGATGCCCACCTGCTGCATGTCAGCCCTGGCATGGCATTGGTGTGTGACCCTGGAATCCCGTTCCAGTAAGGACCTTCAAGGCGCATTGAACGGGGAGCTCAGAGGCAGTTGTGAAAAATCTCCAGGCAAGTTGTTCAGTTTTTCATTCTTCTTTGCAGACAAGGTGCTGGTGGCTCTGGTCAGTGTGGAATGAGGCAACACTACAGTGAATGGCAAGAAGGACATTCAACCCAAAGAACACTGATAGAAGACCTACCACGTGTCAGATACAGGGCTTACAAAATGAACAAAACCATCTATATCCTCCAAGAGCTCACAACTAGGACCTTGTGGCCCATCACAAAAAGATAGATGGTTTTGAAATGAAGAGGTTCTATCAACAGTGAAGTTTGGGGGAGTGCCACAGATTCCACCCTCTCTCGGAGATTGACACTGTGAGCCTGCTTAATAAAGTTACTGGTAATTCCTCCAGGAGAATCCTGCTCTGCAGTGTTTCTCACATATTTCCCAGATCTGTTTCTCTACTGAACCTTTGGAACCAGAGCTCCTTGGAATCAGTTGAGCAAATGCTGATTTAGGAGGTTTATCCAGCCTTTGCAAAACACAGAAGTAAGAGAAACATGATCCAGCCTCTGGGGGCGGGGGCGGGGGGGTGGTGCTGGTGAGAGCCAAGCATGGCACTCAGCGGATAGGTTGGGACTCAGAGTAAAGCCTCGTCTTAGAGGAAGACTGGAGGACCATATGGAGACGTAGTGTAGACTACAGAATGTGTGTATGTTGAGGGGGGGTTTTTGTGATATCCACAGTAGAACCGCAGATCTGCATGCTAAGACCATGGGCAGGGGAGAAGGGACAGGGTGAGAGAGAGGGCTCTCCTACCACCCCTTGTCCCACATTCTTTGGACAACTTAATTCTAGGCTCCTGTATTTGAAGCCTATGCCTGCACTGCCATCATTGGCTCAGAACCCAGGACAGAGTTTGATAATAAAAGGCATCCTTCTCTGAACCCTAATGTACCAGGCACTGTACCAAGTTCTTGAAATCGGTCATCCCATGAAATCCTCACAGCAACCAAGGAGAAATGTTGACAGTGGGGAAACTGAGGCTCAGAGAGAGGTAAATAAACTGGCCATGGTCACGCAGCTTGTCAAGACTTCAACCCAGACACGTCGCCTCACAGTCGTCTTCAATGCTGCAAACCTATTCACATGAGTTAGGCACAAAGCGGTTCCCACAGAGGCAGGATTTCCACCAAAGTAAATCCAGTGACGTGTTCATGTCTTAAGACAAAGATGAGGCTTAAGACCGAGTTCATTTGTTCCATAACAATCCGTTAAAATAAAAAGCAGTTTCTGTGTGTGCTTAGGAATATTCCAGGATAACTTTGTGTTATATCGTGTTATCAAATCTGTAGACAAAAAGATTATCCTCAGTGAATTTCCTGGTGAAAACTGAAGAGGCATCAACCTAAGAGGTCTTTTTTTATTCCTCTAATCATTTTAATGCATATGTCAGTTGCAAGCCATGATGACTTCATTTTTATACCCTCTATGACTTCAATTAAAGGCATATTAAATAGGACACAAATCCAATCAATGAAGCATTCATTAGACATTAACTAAGTGTAAGGCACTGGGTCAAGTGTACTTAACCTGCGACTGGTGTGGAATTGATGGGGTTAAGGCCTCCTGCTATGTCTTTGGCCACAGGGAGCTCCCTACAGCATGTCCCTGGGTGAGATTGCCAGCCTGAAATCTGCCTCTGATTTCTGATGGGGGATATTCTCAAGTTTGCCTAGATCAGGAAGGTTAATATGTGTCACATTTCACATCAATTTCCATAAGCTGTGAGGGGCTGCCTAGACCACTGTTTGATAACACAGATTCTGTAGCACGGTCAATGGGAGACAGAGCCACTTTGTTCCTGCTGTCTTACAGAGGCAAGGGGGCTGCACGGGCCAAGAACGTTCTTTTCTGGTTCTGAACCTGGAAGCTTGCCCTGAGACCATTTCACACGGGGCAAAGAAATAAGGTGAATAGGAAGTGCACCTTGAGGCATCTGGGTGGATGGCACCATTGGTGAAATTAACTGAGACTACTTAATAAATCCATCCAACCTTGAGGGTGGCCAGATCTTCCCTGTTTATCTGATCAATCAGGCTTAATGGCTGATAATCTGATTCCAATTGTGAGGGGTTGAAAACTGGCTTTGATGGTTAGAGAAACATTGTTATGGAAGGGAAAGGAATATTGGTGGTGCTAAAACTAGATGACTTCTATCTTTCCTTTAGACATCAGTATTTTCTCTGTATGAATATTCCTGCTGAAAACTATATATGCTCCTTTGATCTCTTACAGTTAGGTCACTCACTCTGTGAGTCCAGACAGGTTCAAAATCAGAAGATGGGGCCTTAAATTTGTAGAAGAGTAAATTGGGATAAAAAGTTACAGTTAGGAAGGTTGCCCTAAGTCAGATATGATAGCAATACAGTTGCTATTGTCAATCATCAAAACCAGCAGGCATGTTTTTATTGGTACTTACAATTATGTTTTTGGTAAATTAAATTTTAGTTGCCAAGGCAATATATTCGCCTTGTAAAAATAAACAAAACGGTATAGATGAGGCCAACATCTTTCCCAATGACCATGCCAAATCCCAATCCCCTCTCTTCTTCTCCAGATTTAACTACCATCACCAGAGTGAAGATCTCCTTATAGACCTTGTTTTATGCACTTATAAATATAAACTGTACCTGTAAAACATATGAATTTTGGGAGGCTGAGGCGGGCAGATCACAAGGTCAAGAGATTGAGACCATCATGGTCAACATGGTGAAACCCTGTTTCTGCTAAAAATAGAAAAATTAGCTGGATGTTGTTGTGTACACCTGTAGTCCCAGCTACTTGGGAGGCTGAGGCAGGAGAATTGCTTGAACCTGGGAGGCGGCGATTGCAGTGAGCCGAGATCACGCCACTGCACTCTGGCTCTGGTGACAAAGCCAGAGTCTGTTTCAGAAAAAGAAAAAAAAAAAAAAAAAAAAATGAAAGCCACTCTCACAAAGTCACATCCACCGTGGAATGAAAGCTGTTGAAAATAAACAGTATATCAACGGAGGGAAAAATTAAGCAGTCACTCTGCTGAACAGCAAAGAGTTTTTTTTCTTTATTTTTGGTCTTTTCATGAGATGGCGCAGGGAGGGAAAGGAGGAAAAAGCTGATACATAGCAAAGCTTGGGAAATACTTTTCTTGTTTAATTTGGAAAGTGATTGGCACACTGCCCCATTGCCATTACCCGGGTGGGGATGGGGCTCTGCCTGTTGCTGCCCGAATTGATAACCATTCCCCTGCCTTTCTGTCCTGCCTGGGTAGGGACCACGGTGATGCGGATGACAGCCTTTGATGCAGATGACCCAGCCACTGATAATGCCCTCCTACGGTACAATATCCGTCAGCAGACGCCTGACAAGCCGTCTCCTAACATGTTCTACATCGATCCTGAGAAAGGAGACATTGTCACCGTTGTGTCACCTGCGCTGCTGGACCGAGAGGTGAGCTGAAAAGAATACACTTTCTTTTTCACGAGAACAGAACATGGCTTTCATGCAAGGGAAGATGTGGAGCTCCAGTCAACAGCTGTTTATACTGTAAAGGCAGAAATGAGGTGTTTGCACATATTTCAGTGGGGAAAAATAAAGGGAAATGGGATATTATGTGACCCAAGAAAACATGTGCTCTAAAAGGCTAAAGGGCTTGGAGCTGTTTATATTCACTCAACCTAATGCCTCTCTTTTCTCTTCAGCCACTTATTCTCTAGGCCCTGATGATTCTAAACTTTGCCTCTTGCCCCTCCTTTAGTACTTGAAGGGAGAGGGCAGGATGAGGGAAGGAGGGGATGGGAGGGGGAGGTGGCTTCGTCGCTTCATCCAGGATCACAGAGGCTGGGGAGGTGGCTTCGTCGCTTCGTACAGGATCAGAGGCTGTCCTTGCTGCAGAGTCAAATGGCTGTGACTCCCTTCTCCAACCTGCAGGCATCCTGTGTTCGCCTAGAACCTCTCTCTTCCTCTATCTCTGTTCTCTTCCCTTTAGACTCTTTCCACGGAATCTCCTCCATCTCCTGGGCCACATGTCGCAAACAAGTGACCCCCTAGACCAGTCAGTCTACATACCTGCTCTTTGGTTTTGCCCACAGTGTTTTAAAGCTTTTAGAATTAGTTGCCATATCAAAATATTTAGACTTCATATTTCTTTTTTTAAAAAAAATGCCTATTTCCAGTTTTTCTGGAAATCAGAAATCCTGGAGACTTTGGGCCCACTTCCCACACATGCACCATCGGTGGCATGAGGCGTGATGCTCCAGTGGATCCAGGGCCAGCTGTCCCCTCCAGATGGGACCTGTGCGTCCACCTCATTTATGTTTCCATCCGTATGAGTCCCTCTGGCCCTGTTCTTTCCTGAGTTTGAAGTCCACCCTGTAACTTACCATAAACCACCTTAAGTAGAAGACCCTCGTGGCTCTCCAAACACAGCATTCTTAAACCAGCTCATGGATTCTCATCCATCCTTCATTCTCCATCCACCCTAAATCTGCTCCCATTCTGGAATTCCCTGCTTCTGACATCATCCCACAGGCATGACACCTTGGAGTTGCCCTTGACCTTCTACAACACTATCTGCTCCATGGTAACTGTTGGGTTTCCCTCAGGGGCTCTGTGGATTTTCCCCTCAGTGTTTTTGATGAAATAAATCCATGGTTCAGAGTGTCATTTCCTCTGCTTTCTCTTCTCTTAAATATGCCGTCATTTCTCAAGAGATTCTGGATTACATCAGCCCCCTCTGAGAAGCTGTCCTCGTCCACCTGATTCTTCCACACTCTTGTTCTTCCTCCCATCTCTGACCACCCTTCCCTGTAGCCATCACACAGCAGTTGGCATTTGCTAATTAGGTTGTCTTTAGTCTCCAAAGAAGATTCTCTTTCTCTTGGTCTAGACCTGAATTGTCTAGTACAGAAACCACTGGTCACATGGGGTTATTGCAGTTTTAAAGTATATCAATTGAAATCAAGATGTAAGAAGCGGGTTCTCAGTCACATGAGCCATGTTTCAAGGGCTCAGCAGTCACATGTGGTTGGTGGCTGTTGTACTGGGCAGTGCAGACCCATAACACTTCCATCACCCCAGAAGGTTCCACTGGGCAACAGTGGCCTAAGGCTGTACATTTCTTGAGAACAGAGACTGTGATCATATGCATGTTTGTATTTCTACTGCCTTGCATGGTTGAAGCACTCCTAAAAATCCTAATTATATGTTTGTTGGCATAGAGGGGGGGAGAAGGCAAGACAGAGTTGGAAATAAAACTAAGATCTTACATAACGGATGAGAAACAGAAGCTAGAAATACGAAATTATTGGAGGGGAGAGAGAGAGAGAGAAATTTGCATTGAAACTCTGATTGTCCTTTGGAAAATGTAATTGTTCCTAGTTAAAGAATAGGAAAGTAGAAAAAGTATTGAGTCCATTTCCTTCATTTTATCTCCCATTCTCTTTCCAACCTCCTCTATTTTTATGACTGACATATTTTTTTTTCTTTTGGAGGCCAGTGATGAATTCCCAAGCCTCTCTGTTCCCCACTTGGCATGCACACGCACACGCACACACGCACGCACACACACACTCCAGCTTTCCTATAATCCTAATGCTCCTGAAGCTTCTTGCAAGATCCTTTCACAGGAAGTAGATGAAGCATGGTGATTTCTCCATTTCAGCTTCTCTTTGTTCTGAGAGAAAATATTTTATGTCTCTATTTAGAAGCCAAAGTGATAATAGAGTATACTATCCCATTTTTTAAAGTTTATTTTAGGGGTCAAATGTGTTTCCAGCTCATGATCTTTTCATGTGGGCTTTCATTAAGTTGTAATAAGTATGTAATTATGGGAGTTGAATTAAGCATTTCTAGTCAGTGAACATAAACAGCCCCCCAGGAAGACTGACGCGATTTAACTGAAATTAGAAAATCAATGAAAATGAATAACGAGTGTCACTCTTGTGTGAGGGTTTCCAGAGTTCAGCGCTGATCCAGGCAACATCAGTGCAATCCAAAAGAAAAAATGTCCCTAAATTTAGGTAAGCCTTGGCTCTTTCCTAGGACTGTGACAAGTGTCACTTCAGCATGTTTGCTGAGGGGGGTGGAACGTGACTCCAAGCTTTGAGGGGAAAGAATTTGCACTTCACATGTCCAGTGAAGTTTCCCAGAGTTTGCAATGTTTTCCTCTCACTGAGACTTGGCACTTTTTGTGGGATTCATATGGATACGATAGTTTCTTCAGCAGGTTTGTGGGATTTTATTACTACTATTATTTCTGAAGACCTTCTGAGAAGGCATCCTGTCTTAGGTGTGATTTTAAAGTCTACTTCTGGGCCAGCTGGGCAAAACATTTATTACAGAGTTATGTAGCTTTCATTTAAGAAAGTATCCTATTTGGGACCCTATGGACTTTGAGATGATTCAAGTTGATTTTAAGATTTGTGGCCTTGCCTCCCGTCTTCACTCACAGTATCTCAAATTGCATGTTGGAGCAATGAATATAGTGAGTGCAGGCAGTTATGTCACAAACTGCTTCAAGAGCAGATACTGTAGAAACTACACACGCGCGCACACGCACACACGAACACACACAGACACACACACACAGAGTCTCTCTCTCTCTCTCTCTTGCTCACCAGCACCTCTGGCTCCCACCTGAACGAGGGACAAAGCAAATGTGTGTATCCTGGTTTGTTGGGAGGGGATGCTGTGGAAGCCCATTGATTGACACGAGCTCAGTTGACACAATAACAATTTTTCATCTTTATTTCCCGTTTAGTGCATTTCCTTTCTTAAGTGCATCTACCAAGGAGGACCCCAGCAGGAAGTGTTTACCCAAGGGAGAGACAGATGATGCAATGTGGGTGGGGAGGTGGCAGGCACTGGGACTTTTCTTTGAATCTGCCTACCTATTCATCTTCCCTGCCTTTTATATATTCACTTTGTAACAAGGTGTGTAACTAAGGATAGTCACATGGGGCAGTGGAGAAATGACCCTTACTATGTTGTCACTTTGGTTGTCATCCTTTCTTCTTCCCACCTTCCTCCCCTCCCAGGATGTCTCACCTGGAGCCAACTGAGGCAGATACCCTCATCTATTCTGCTCCTGTCCTGCTCCAAGGTCAGCAGCCACAGTTCTTGAGAGAGTCCATGACTGTCTGCCTGCACTCACCATATTCAATACTCATACATGCAGTTTGAGGGATATTTGGTTTGCCCATGGCATAATCCCAGTACCTAGCACATGAGAGATGCTCAAAGAAATGTTTGTTGAGAGTTGAAGGGCGGGAAGGGTGCGAGGAAGAGAGTGTGATTCGCACTGCCTTGAAAGCCGGTGAAGTGACCATTTTTTCCCCTTCTGTATCTTAAGCTCAGCGTTAATAGATGACAGGTTTCCCCCAGGACATGTGCATTTTCCATTACAAGTTCATCTATTTACTTGTTCGGAAACCCTACCAGAACATACGCTTCCTGAAGAAAGGGACCTTGGATTTCTGTTCTGTCTCTCTATTCCCATGGTCAAATATAGCACCAGATAAATTATAGGCACTGGGTGAAGATCTGTCAGTGGGGTGGATAGGTGATGACCTGTATTCTTTAGGTTTGTATTATCTCAAAACAGTCTGCAGGGTCTACATTCCAGCATGGATATATAAACAGAGGAAGTTACTTTATTTCAGTTGGAATCTTAGTCTTACCCTTGTGCGGTCATCCAATAACCTAATTTATTCACTTTATGTTTACCTTCTGTAGGAACTGCTTTAAGAAATAGTACCTTGGTGTGCTGGCTGAATAGGATGGACAGGAGGATCTGTGCCTCTTGCTTAAGTGTTTGGGGAAATGTTTGCAGAAAATAAGAGCCATATATTCTAGTAAATGAAATTGGGTTCATTTGGGTCACTGTTTTATTATTTTCTATAGCCATACTTAGCCCCCAATTTCTGGCATCTCTGTCTGTGTGTTTAAACTATGTCTGGCTGCACTACAAAATAAAATCAGATAAAGGTCTCTAGCATTTGATAAATGGTTTATTTAGTTGATCATCTTGGCTGCTAGACTGAAATTCACCCACTGAAATCTGCCAACTTTCTGAACACAGCCACAATTTGCAACTGCTCGGAGTAGCTAATGGTCAGGATTTTTTTCTTCTTTAATGGAAACAGTTTCCAAAAGAGACCCTTAAAAAGCAATCTTAACATTTGCATTGAGAGAGTATCATTAGTCTTTTTAAGGGGTTTGAGCTGAGCACTTTTCTATCTTTGTTTGAATTTGTCTTTACCTTATTATCTGTTATCTCCCAGATAATCTAGGGAAAGTGGTAGCCTGCCTGTGAAAATGTACATGCAATAAAAGATATTAGGGCTGTGAATGTAATTTGTTTTCTATTTTCAGCTGGAAAAGCATTTTCTGAAACTTTATAATACCTAAATTTTTAGACCAAATGTAAAAACAGAGAGAATTTCTTTTTTTTCCATGTTAAGTGTTACATAAGGGCTTAGTCTTAGATTCATGTGCATTTATTTGCTGTGAGATATTCAGAAGTCCATGAATATGTCAGAGAAGAAAACTGAAGAATGTTAGGAAGAACACCCTATGCCAACTCGTCAATGCATTTGGACGTGTAGCTGCAAGTCAACAGAGAACTATGTGTTTGGTCAAAATGATCCACATTAAAATATTGTCACGTAGAGTGCATCTCCAGAAACATACTAAAGAAATCTGTGAAAATGATGATATCAAATTGAGCTGCCGGAAAAATACAAAGGTAATGAAGGATACCATTTCCTCTAATGCCTTCAATGAAAGATAGAGGTAGTAGTCATACTCTTAGGAAAATAAATGTTTTTAGGCCTTTCTGATTTAATGCTAATACTTTTCTCATTATCATCATGTTTAAAACATTGGCAGTAGTTACACACAATTCCATCATGCTGTCAGGAATATTATCTTTCTTTGTTTCGGTGGGTGGGGACCAGAATTACTCAGATAGTAGCATCCTCACCATTTCTTCAAGCTATTTACTCATAAATATTTCTGTTGGGGATAATTTTCTCCATTTTTTTAAATCACTTGCTGCTGTGAAAATTGAGAAGGAAAAAGTAGATGTAAATAAATTGCCTTATTATTTTTTAAAATAATGCATTATCCTTGCAAATGAAACACAGCTAACTACCCTATGCTAATTGTGCTTGCTCAGTTGTTTCAGCAAATAAAGTAGAATAGGATATTCAGAAGGCAGGATGCCAAGTCCTGGCATCTGAAATTTAGTTGCACAAGTGCAGGCCTCCTGCTGATGGCAATGGGGATTGGTGGGGGGTTAGAGATGGAGAAGGACAGGGTCTTTATCTTGTGACCTCATTTGCTCCTCCATTCTGGATAAATTCTAGAAGAAGACCTTGATGAGTCTCAGGACTCCACTAGTGGTAACCCTAACCGCTTCCCCCATCCCTGTAAGTGTGACCCATCAATCCATTAAAGCGAAGACCATGACTGGTGTCTTAGTATGAACTCAATTTAGCTGAAACCTGCCTTAAGAGAAACGGGCCAAGGGCAGAGCCCACCTGTAGTTTGTTGTTGTTGTTGTTTTTGCTTTTGTTATGGTTGTTGTGTCAGCTATGAGACCTCTCTAAACCTCAATTTCTTCATCTGCCACAGTGAGAATAATCAAGTCTCAATCTTATTGGCTTACTGAAAATATCAAATAAGATGTGCCAAGTGCTAGCATGATACATAACTTATGTGTAAGTGCTCTGTAAATATTAGTTGATATTAGATGTTTTCATGATTGGCAGTGAGATTGGAGAAGCAGAAAGAAGTTGGAGTTTCTCCAACAGGAAGTAAGTTTGTGCTTTGCCCACATGGCAGAGACCATGGCAGGTTCTTTAAATTCAATGAAAACCGAGGTAATCCAGCCCACAAAATTCAGGGATAAAAGCTGGTAAATAAGTATTGAGCACTTATAAATGTCTGCTGAATTCATGGTATGGTGCTGGATATCAGGATGCAAAGATTGAGCTGCCTGTGGTAGAGGTAAAGCATGTAGGTCAACAGCACACACATACAAAGATATGCTGTTCAAACCAAACCTTCATGGATGAGTGGAAACCTGGAGTGCGGAAGCCGAATGAAGGGCATCGTGGGAAAGGAATGGCATGGACAAAGGCAAGGTGTATTCACATGCTACTTACAGACTCCAGAGTTGAGGCTATGGTTAGAGAGATACCAGAAAAGGGCAGGGAGCTGAAACAATATTGCAAAGGGTTTCTGAGGTTGTTAAAAGGATTATAGCTATATCCTACTGTAAATGGGAAACCACCATTATTTAAACATTAAACACAGCTCTGTTAGACACAACATTTGCAGACCTGTGACTTGGAGAGGAAACTAGTTAAGCTAAAGGAGAGATCCTCAGTGGCAAAGTTTAGGCATTTTTGGAGGCAGGTTGAGACGCTTGGTGACTGACAAGTGGATTCTCAGAGATTTCTAGCCCGATGGACAGAAGAGATGAGGAGTTATCGCTTGAATCTAAATTCTGAGCTTGTTGAGTAGATTAATACATATCAGTCCATAGGTATTTTGTTTCCTCTGTTCTTGTGCTTCTTAAAGTATCAGACAATCAGTAGTTACTGGGCACATGTTAAATCAAGAGACACTTAACCTTTTCATGAAGAGAAATTCATCTCTTCAGATTTAACAAATGTTTAATTCTCTAAGATTTATCTTTTCTTTTTTTTTATTTTATATGGTAAAAATAATATGCAGAGTGATGATGAATTTAGAGTACTTCTGTGTTTTGTCATTTTAAATTTCTTCATTTTATGGTATGTGAAGTACCCTAAACAGCTAAAGAATGTTTTCATTTTTGGAAAAAGTTCTTTTCAAGAGCTGTTTCTTTTTCTTTATCAGCCTGAAACTATGATTAGTATGTTAATTCAGGTTTTGCTTCATCAACATATTTTCCAGTTATTGAACTTAAATAACATTGTTCTAACTCCAAATCCTCTAAATGCCTGTTATCAGTGAAAGAGGTACCCTCTGCTTTGGAAAGAATTTCTAGTTCATATCTGGTTTCAAAGCAGCAGAGAAGAATAAGAAAAATGTTGCTCCTGTCATATGGAGAATGACCATCATTTAAGGAAAGAAAAGTTGGTCGAAAGTCACTGGAAGGTAACTATTTTGTACTTCCTTTAATGTGCTGGCGTCCAGCTCAGGAACTGGGTGGTTAGAACAGCTGCAGCATGCTTCCACTGGAAAGCAGTTTGCAGAGAGGCAATCAGAAGCTACAACACTTAGATTAAGGCAAGCTGATGACAGACCATTTCAAGACATGATGACATCTCAGAATGCCTGGGATCCGCATTTCTTTCACTTTTATTTTAAGGGTATCTCATTTGCTGTACCTTTCCATAGGATAAAAGCTTGTTGCACATATTATTTAATTGAACACTCTGGAGTTCTAAAAGGCGTGGTCAACCTTATTGGATATATGGCACTATGATGTCACATTCAGCAATGAAAGGGACTTCAAGGTATAGGATCATCTATTAGATTGGAGGTCAGAAAACTTTTTTTGTAAGAGTCAAATAGTACATCTTTTAGGCTTTCCTGGCCAACAGCCAAAATGGAGGATATTCTTGTCAGCAAAAGGAGTCAAACTCTATAAAATTTGAAGAAATTTATTATTTTATTCTGAGCCAAATATGAGTGACCATGGCCACTGACACAGCCCTTAGGAGACCCTGAGAGCATCTGCCCAAGGCAGTCGGGCCACAAGTAAGTCTTACACATTTTAGGGGGATAGAAGACATTAATCAATACTTGTAAGATGTACAATGGTTCACTCTGGACAGGCGGGACATCTAGAGGCGGGTGTGTTTCCATGTTATCGGTAGATTCAAATGTTTTCTGTTTGGCGATTGGTTGAAAGAGTTTAAAGACCTGGAATCAATAGAAAGGAAATGTCTAGGTTAAGATAAGGAGCTGTGGAGACTGAGGTTCTCATTATGTAGATGAAGCAGGTAGCAGGCTTCAGAGAGAATAGATGGTAAATGCTCCTTGTCAGACTTAACAAGGTGTCACACTCTTAGCTAATTCTCTCTTGGATCAGGAAAAAGGCCTGAGAAAGGGAAAAGGGATTTTCTACAGAGTGCAGTGGGGGTTTTTTCCCCATGAGAGACAGCTTTGCAGGACTATTTCAAGATACGGCAAAGAAATGTATGTGGGGTTAAAATATTTTGATTTCCTTCCTTATCTGTCATCTCATCTTATTGCCAGAGTCAGGCTGGAAAGTAAGCCACATTATATAGGGTTAAATGAAATCCCTCTGATGAGAATTTATGGTTTGTAGAGCGTGAATCCCCAGATATCTTAGATAGGAATTTGGGCAAGTGAAGAAAAAGGTCAGAGTTTAGTCCTCATTATGTAGGTACTTATATAACCATTTAAAATGTAACCATTACAAATTATAAAAAGCATTTTTAAGCTCATGAGTCATTAAAATATAGACAGCAGGCTGGATTTGACCAATGGGCAGTAGTTGGCCAGCACTGGTCTATGAGATCATTGGCCAAAATGCTCAAATAGCAGCAGTCTCATGTACTGACTGCAGCATGTGGTCGTGTGTCTATCTCTGAGGTCCACTCTCAAAATATCAAATCACACTCATTAATCACAACCTTGAAATTCAATCATAGGGACAGAAACTCATCATGGGTGATAGGTTTGATTTCACATTTTGACAGCACAGTTTATTTCCCCCCACAATTAAGAAATAGACAACCTCAGACAGGCACGTGGTAATTAAATCTAAGCTCAAAATTTGGTTACAGTAATTTTTAAAAACTAGTTCAACATAAAAAGAGTAAAAGAAAAAGTGCCATCTAGACATTGACTAGATATTGGATGCAGTCATCTTGGAATGGATATTTATGTTATGTTAGAGCCCTGATAGGTGAGAGGAGAGGGGGGTAAGAGGAGCTGGAGATGGAAGTAGAAGATTTCCCAGATGAGGAGCACTGTGCGGAGCTGGGTCTTGGAACCACATGGAATTGTTCACACCAGATGGAATGAACTAAGGAGAACCAGAGGACTGGACTCAGACTCTGTCTCTGTAGGCTCTGAAGGAGTCTCTGAGGGAAAACTGAGATTCTTCTAGGTCATCTGAAGACAAAAATATCCTCTGGACCAGACTTGGGACATTTTCCTGAAGGTTTCTTAGACCTCTCATTGTCCTTTCGGTCATTCCTGAACTTGAGAATGGGGCTGCGACAGCAAAGAAACTGAAACAGCGTCACCATGCGTCTCACCACATCAGCACGTGTCAGTCCCTAGAAAACATGCTTTATTTGGCATTTGATTTTCATAGGAATCTAATGAGGTCAGTAAAGCACCCTGGTTACACAGATGGAGACCTAAGTGTCACTGAGATTTAAACCCTATCAGCGCATCTCCAAAGCCTATGCATTTTTCTTCTACTATACAAATCAATGATACTGATATTTATTTGTGTGGTACCTTGCAGAATAAATAGACTTTGAACTTCATTTTTAACACAGGAAAGCAAAATACAGTGAAGTTTTGGTGGAACTTTTGTTCTGATCAGGACATGGGCTTCAGTGCCCCATTATCATATGGGCCAGGTGGGCTTTTTCTGGGTTGCTGAGCCCAGTTGGTGTCTATAGTTGGGTTTGGGGAGGCTATGGAGAACAGGCTCTCTCCTGCCCTGGGGTGGAAATACAAATCAATACAGGTCATTTGTTGAGTACTTTGGCAGTAAGAATCAAATGGCTTTTTAAAGTGCCCCTAGTGTTTTTTGATGCAGAAATTCCATGTAATCAAATACGTGTGCAAAGACCCAGCAACAAAGATTTTTGTCGGCTCTTTGTTTAAAGAACCAAAGGAAATGTCCAACCACTGGGGAATTGTTCAATAAATTATGCTCTGTTCCTACATTGGTATTCCACTAAATCATGTGAAATGATGTGGCAAAATATTTAATAATGCAGAAAGATGTTCACCATGGATGAGCAGGTGGTTTGTAAAATATTCCATAAGCTGTGATGCTTGTTTGTCTGTATATGCAGAGTGTCATGGTCCAAGGTACAAAAGGATTTGTGTGATGTTTTCGGAGGGGTCCTGTTGGGACTATGGTTGATCTTAACTTTCCCACAGTGCAGTGTCTAAGGTGACCATCTTCAGATCCAGGTTCCTCAAGTCTGAACTGCAACTTCACCTTTCACCAGCTTTGTCACAGAGAAATGTCGTTAGCTTGAACAACCAGTAGCCATAATTATGTTTGTATGTCATGAAACATTCTTCTCCCATATCATTGTTAATGCTCCTTGAGAATTCTCGTATCATAAGATAGAGAACAAATCCCTTCTGGTTAAAACTATGCCTTGGTTTCTTCAACTGAAAATCACAGTGATGTCTCTCTCAAAGGGTTGTCATGAGAGTAAATGAATTAATGAAGCACATGATTAGGAGGGGAATAGCTGAGCATGAGCTTTTGCTGTTATCTGTATTTTGTAGTTTGGGTGCAATGGCCACATGTTATTTTTGTAATTAAAAAAAGATTCTCTTAATCGTTTTTTGTGGTTTTTTTTTTTTTTTTTTTGAGATGAAGTCTCACTCTTGTAACTCAGCCTAGAGTGCAATGGAGCCGTCTTGGCTCATTGCAACCTCCACCTCCTGGGTTCAAGCAATTCTTCCACCTCAACCTCCTGAGTAGCTGGGATTACAGGTACCTGCCATCATGTCTGGCTAATTTTTTTTTTTTTTAATTTTGTCTCTACAGTGCAGTGTCTACAGATCAGTTTTCACCATGTTGGTGAGGCTGGTCTCAAACTCCTGATCTCAGGTGATCTGCTGGTCTTGGCTTCCCAAAGTGCTGGGATTACAGGCGTGAGCCACTGCACCTGGCCCCCTATTTAGTATATTTTTAATGGTGTAGGCAAAGTGATCTTTTTTCCAAACACTGGAATCGTGTCACTCCCTTCAAAGTCTTCTGGGGCTCCCGTTGCCTCTAGAATATAAAGCAGAGTCTAAGATTTAAACCCTAAGTCTAAGATTTAAACTCTGATGTGGTCCAGCCCTGCTGCCTCTCTTCACTCTGTCTCATTCCACACTCCCATCCCACTCTATTCCATCTGGCCTCCCTGAACATGTCACGACCTCTCTGCCTGATCACGAGGTCTTTGTTCATACTCTTCTCTCTGCCCAAGGTGATTTTCCCTGCACTTCACATCTGAGTCCAGATGACTCATATAGAAAGCACACCCAGCCTAGACACTGGTTTCTTTATGAGGCAGTTTATTTGGTGACCAAACAGAATAAGTTGTACCAGGAATCATGGTCTCTGTTAATATTGTTAAGATTGCAAGCAAAGCATTCTAAATGTTTTCAAAGCTGTGTTAAGGTAAATCTTGTGAAAGCATCCACATTTGAAACAATAAGCATTCTAATTTCTTTAAGTGACACAGCCACAGCAATGGCTTTCCTTGGCTAAACGTGATCATCACAGACACACTGACCAGCTGCTTAAATTTGCTTTCACAGATTCCAACAGGTAGCTTAATAGACATTTTGTGGTTGTGTGTTTCTAAGACAGCCATGGGAAATAAATTTATTTCTACTATTTTGAAGAACAGCTATAGAAATGACCATTGAAATTCAATGAATGGCATCTCTGCTTATGGACCTTAAAACTGGAAACCAAAATTAAATTCCTTTAGATATTTTCTCTCCTGTGTCTTCTAAATTGTTGTGTGGGCTGAGTTTTCTCCATGGAAGACTCTCAGGGTACTAAATTCGAGTTTTCTGTCTCCTGGGCTCTAGCATTCTGGAATAAGCAAGAATCAGGAGACTTCTCCATTCTTACTTTTCTACATGTTAGAATATCTAATATGGGCGAGAAAGTTTATGTTGTGCTCAGCATTGGACAGCCACAATGTGAAAAGTTACAGCATTTTTTCATCCAGGCATTACATTAGGTCCACAGCACTCACAGGAGCTCCGTAAGTGCATCCATTCTACTAGGAGGGCTATGGAGTTCCCAAGGGCCGACTGCCTTGCCTCAGTCACCCACTGGAGAACCAGGGTACCGGATATGACCCCATACCCGCTGCTCTATCCACTCCCTTGGGCTGCTAAAGAAAGGCATGAGCCATATTGATGGAAAAATCTTGGCAAACATCTAAAGGACAACTTTATCTTTTATCAGACTCATTTCAGGGATTCCTGTGTTCATTGCTCTGAGACTTTTCACATATTTGAGAAGCTCACTTCGGTTTCCCCTCATCTCTTCCATTAGAAAGCCCATGTGGCAGAGTGGCTCAGAGCATGGGGTTAGGAATTCACAGAGCTGTGAATCTGAGCTCTGCATCTTATTAGTTGTGTGGTCTTGGGCAAGTCACCTCACCTTCCTGAGCCTTGGTTTCTTTAGCTGTAAAATGGAACTCAGCATGGCTTGTGTGGAAGATGGAATAATGCCTCCTGCCCTTCAAAGAAGTCCTCATCCTAATCCCCAGAACTAGTAAATACATTACCTTACAGGGCAAATGGGACTTTGTAGCAGTATTTAAGTCAACTATATTGAGATTTGAAGATTATTCTGAATTATCCAACAGGACCTGATATAATCACTGGGGCTTAATAAGTGGGAGGTGGGAATGGCTGAGTCTGAGATTTAAAGATGCTGGACTGCTGGCTTTGAAGATGGAGCAAGGGCCCATTATGGAAGGACTGTAGACAGAGCTTCTGGCAGCTAAAAGGGAAAAAAAAAAAGGCAAGGAGAGAAATTCAGAAGGATTGCAGCTCTGCCCACACCTTGATTTTAGCTCACTGAGACCCTCTTTGGACTCCTGTCCTCCTGAACTGTAAGAGAATAATATTATGTGGTTTTTAAGTCACTAAGGACATGGTAATTTGTTACAGCAGCAACAGGAAATGAATGCAACCTTCTTTACATGGCTTGGGGGCTTGAAAGAGATGATGGACGTGTAAAATACAGTAGCTTTTGGCCTTGAAAGAGATGATAGGTGAAATACATTAGCTTTTGGGGACTTGAAGGAGATGACATGTGAAATACATTAACTTTTGGCCAAGAAATACATTAGTTTCACTGTCATTCGCATTGGCCATGAAAAGCTCTTGACCAATAGTAGCTGGTGTTACCAATAATAAAATAAATCATGAGACTTGAGATGACACAGGAGTGTTCTAACAGAGGTAGAGTCCACTTGACCAGCTCTTTCTCAGGCACCTCCTTCAACAGTGGGGCCTCCCTGGAAGATTGGGTGGCTGCCATCCCACCCAGGGAGCCTGCCAGAGTTGGTGAAAGTGCATGAGAGTGTTCCTCTCAGAGGGTAGCCTTCCACTGGCCCTCACAAGAGCACAGTGGAGCCAGCTGGTTCTGCTTCAGTTATATAAAACCAGCCTTACAAAGGCTACACAGGGAGTGGGGCTCCTTGACTCCTAGATCTGTACCCTGTAGGTGCTCAATACACATTGGTGAGAACGTTCACATCATCAGCTAAGCAAGGGGTATAAAGTGAGGCCTTGAATCATTCAGGTAAATGCAGTAGTGTTGGGAAACTAAGAATTGGTGAATTGCACCCTTGCTTCCCCCTCCTAAATTAGAACTCCTAAGAAATGTAGGACAACTGGAGACTAAACTGTAGGTTTCATTACCAATGAAGCTAATTAGGAAGGTCTTGAATTTGTAGTCAAATAAATTTGCTTATACTTTTACCTAAATTAGAGAGATTTGGGTGTGGTGGGATAACAACAGTCCACATCTACCTGGTTGGAGCCCATCTGAGGATGCCTCTACCCAGCAGATGGGGCAGTGAGAAGGAGGCAGGATGGGGAGGAGAAACAGAGGGAAAGGAGGAAGGGAGACCTAGCTAGGGAGATGCTACACACCAAACAGATGCCTCCTTTCCTTTTCCCGGGGTGGAGTGAAGGTAAAGGGAAGGGGCAGGGAGGCCGCTGGCCCACAACCCACTTTTGTACAACAGGAAAAGATGCCTGTCCAGTGATGATGAGCTTTCTTCCAAATGTTTGTTGGCCATACAAGTGTCTTCTTTTGAGAAGTGTCTGTCGATATTCTTTGCCCACTTTTTGATGGGGTTGTTTGTTTTTTTTCTTGTAATTTGTTTAAGTTCCTTGTAGATTCTGGATGTTAGACCTTTGTCACATGGGCAGATTGCAAAAATTTTCTCCCATTCTGTAGGTTGCCTGTTTGCTCTGATGATAGTTGCTTTTGCTGTGCAGAAGCTCTTTAGTTTAATTAGATCCCATTTGTCAAATTTGGCTTTTGTTGCAATTGCTTTTGGTGTTTTAGTTGGTTGGGGGCAAGGGGAGGGAGAATATTAGGACAAATACCTAACACATGCTTAAAACCTAGATGTCAGGTTGATAGGTCCAACAAACCACCGTGGCACATGTATACCTATTTAACAAACCTGCATGTTCTGCACTTGTATCCCAGAACTTAAAGTAAAATTTAAAAAAAGAAAAGAAAAGATGCCTGTTCCTCTGAATGGATGTAGCCCATGCCAGGTGCAAGGCTTGGTTAGTGGAACAGGCTGGATTTTAATCCTTGGGTCCCTGCACCCTTGGTGAAGCACAGGGCACTGGAGAAGAATGTTCACAACCTCCAGCCCCTCTACAAAGAAGCCTGAATCTGAAAGGACAGAGGTTCCAACCTAACCCTTACTTCTCTTCTAAAGATCTGCTGTTCATGAAGTATTTTGGAGGAATTTCTTGAGCCCAGAGCATAACAACTTTCCTATGAAAGAGAGGGCAAAGTGTTAATGCCACCAGAAGATGCTCAACCTGTCAGACACCCTACCACTGGGTGGGCAATAGGGGGCAGCTGAGGCTTTGCTGACAACTTCTTTTGCTGTGAGGGTGGAAAGAAGCCTGGATTTTTATGACCTGGACTTCACATTTTGGGGTTCTGGCAAGATGGGACCCACTCCAGGTGCTGTGCCCATTCTCAGTGCCAGTGGGATTGATACAGGGTCAGGGCGGGTGGCAGAAGATAGCAGCCTCATCCTTGACACCAGACACCCAGATAGAGCAGCTCAGGCCCTGACAGCAGTGCTGTTAGGGCAGATAATGAGATTACCTTGTCTCTGCTGGGTGACAAGAGTAGTGGCTTCAAAGCATTTTTAAAAAATAACATTTGTTTATGGTTGTGTTTTTTAAAGTAGAAAATATATTCGTCCGAGCAAGCAATTAGTGTCTGCCAAATAAGTCTCATGGCGACATGTCAGTGTAATGATTTTTTAAAGTCTGCCTTAAATAAAGCACCAAAATTTCTTGCTTTAAATCTCCTTTCTCTGTGAAAATGGTTAAGGGGAGTGAAAGGAGAGGATGGGAAGGGTCTGAGAGCATTGATGCCTCATCATAGTCACCCATCTGTGGTACCACCTCTGTCTTTGCCTCTCACTCTCATACAAAGGACATGCAGAGAAAATGTGATTTTACCCATTCTCAAATTCTGGTTTTGGACTTGAATTTGGTTTTCTTATTTCCACATTAAGTTAAAATGTAGCCTCCAGATCCCCAGGCTTCCTCTCCCATTGCACCCAGAAGAAACAATAATTGTTTTCCCAGTTCTAACCGTCATGATGCGTAGCAGGTGTTAGCCTACAATGAAGAATAATTCCGTCTATCCCCACCTTAGCTTATGCTGTAAACACTAGGACTCAGAGTGCTTTGCTCTTGACCTTGAAAAGCCAGTGGAAACCCATGCAGATTTCTCACCCGGGACCCTCCCAGCCAGCCTAAAAATGAATTCATGGGAGCTAGCCTACCTGTGAGCTCCGAAAGGAACATATTTGCTAAACTCTGCCAAAAGAGCACAGCTCTTGTAAGGCTGATGAGCTTTGTGATAAACTCTTAGCCCAGTTTAAAGAGATCCAGGAAGCCGATCGTGAGCGGCAGATATGATGCGATTATTAAAGGTAGGCTCCCTTGCCAGCATTGCAAACACATCAGCATACTCCTTCCTTCAACTTTCCGTAACACGATGGTAGTATTCATTACCCCGAGAGAAGCTGAGAATCAGAGGGAGCATTTGCTTTCTAAGTTCACACATTCAGGGAATGGGTAGAAGTGGAATTCACACCCAGGTCAGTGTGAGACCGAAGAGGCTGTCATAATGGTTTGCTGTTTCACTCATGGCAAACAGGATTTGAAGTTGTTCTGGACCAGGCAGACCGTCGGGCTATGCAGGAATAAAAAGTCAAAGGGGAGGGAAGAAGATGCTGTCTTCATCAGAGCCTGAAGCAAGTTCTGGTCAGAGTGAAGAGTGTAGACAAGCTCCTCTGTATCCTCTCAAAGATGTGGAGCCAGTGATCTCTCTGGGGGATGGGGAGTGGGTATTTCCTGGGAAAGAGATTTATTGGTGGGACTCCAGTTCTGCTAGGAATGCTCCTGGCTCTTATGTTCAGATCCCAGCAGATGAGAGGGATAAGAGACTGGCAGATGCGGCTTCCTTTATGTAACCTCACTTATACAAACTACAGTCTGACCTATGCTTTCTGGCTTTATATCCTACCACTGTGTTCCTAACTCACCCTCGTTCCAATGGCAGCAGCATTTTCCCTTCCCTCAAAGATAATGCACGTCTTACTTTTGCATATTATGGTAGCCAGCCCCCAAGAGGGCTCCCAGTGATTCCCACCTCATGGTATCCATGCTCTTGAGTAGTCCCCTCCCACATCAAATAGGAATGACTTGTGTAACCAAATAGGACACAGCAGAAATGACTTTGTATGAATTCTGAGCTTTGTGTATTCTTGTTCTTCTTGCTATGGGCAAAGTGAAATGCCATGTTGTAGGGAAGCTCAAGTAGCTTCATGGAGAAATCCACATGGCAAGGATTTGAGGCCAACTACTAACAGCCAGCATCAGTTCTTCAGCAGTGTGTGTGAGCCACCTTGGAATCAGACCTTCCAGCCCCCATCAAGCTTTTAGATAACTATAGCCTCAACAGCATCCTGACTGAACCACACAGCTGAGCAGCCTCCATGTCTCCAACCCACAAACACTGTGTGTAATCAGAGATGTTTATAGTTGCTTTAAAACACTAAGTTTGGGGTAATTTTATTCAGCAGTCGATAACTAATACACATATTCTGTTTCATCAGCTAAAATTGCTGCTCATTTCTCTGTTACCTCCAAAGCTGGTGTGAATCCTCTGTGGACTTTTTTTGATCTTCTTTGCATGAATCAATCCCTTCTTCTTCATATTCTCACACAAATTGTTTAGCATTCTATTAATGCAGCTATCACAAGGAAAAACTATACTTTTATTGTGGTCTGTCTCTTCTGTCAATTTAGGCTTCTTGAGAAAGTTTGCAATGTATGTGTTCTTCAAAGAGGTATTGTTACCAGTAGGGGCTCAGAAGATGGTTGAATGAATGAAGAGAGTGTGTTAGAACCTGGGGAAATTTAAACCAAATACATTTAAAGCTAGTGATATCTTCAAAGCATATTTGGCTAGAAAGACTAAATTATTTAAAGGGGTTTAGAAGCAGTATTAACTGGTACATAGTCTGTATCCCACTCTTAACAGTAGAATAATGATAATTGGTTGCTACTTTGGAAACAAATTAGAGAGCCAAGGAAACATTTCCAAAGGCAATGGGAATACTTAACTGAGCTAGACTGTTAATATCTAATGCCAGCCTGCCTGTGGGCATGGTACCCTGAATTGCCTGATCTTGTCTAATGGTACATGCACAAATATCCTTGGTTTTAAATAAAAATTGTCTTATCACTTAATTTTAAAAAGTTTTGCTTAGTAAAAAATTTACAAAATACATTTAATGAATGTGGAGTCTGCCAAATCATGTCAGCCATTTCCTTCTCCTGTCCCTAGTTCAATAACTGATTCATTGAGGTTCTGGAGGAGAGCAGTGAGAAGACAGGGTAAAAAATTAGAGGTAGGTTGTGCGTCCCCCCCATGCCTGCTTCTGCAGTGTGGTCCATGCATCTGCCCTATGATGCTTGGGTTGGATAATAGAGCAGTGACTGTTGATGGCTTACCCAAATCCCCAGGAACCCACCACTCCCATACAGGCTGTCTGCTTCTTAATCCCTGCAGCTGCCTGCCTGGACTTTCCTCTGACCACGGGAGTCTTACTGCCCAGGGAACAGCCGTCAACCTTTGAGTGGGAAGAGCTGGTGGATTACCATCCCTTCTTCACCCTTTGAATAGAAAAACTTTGAGATGTCTTCTCCTCAGTCTCCCAGATGACCCCAGTGGGTTTAAGCACCAGTTTCCCACAGTGATAACCTGCCCTTTCCACCTGTGTATTGACTCTTACGTGTTCTGTCTCACTTCTCTTTCTCCCTCACTTACACTTCTTAAGATTATGTCCTGAGTAAGGTATTTGCACTCAAATCTTTGTCTCAAGTCTACTTCTGGGAGAACAAAATGAAGGCAGGGATCTAGCTGGATCTGTGATTCTCTCTTGTCTTCTATATTTTAGATGTCTTGTAACAGGCACAAGATACCATGTAGGGCTGAGTTGTAATTACCATCTAATCTGTTTGTACTTTGTCGTGATGCCAATGAGTTCCTGGAGTTGAGAATTTATGTATAAGTAAGTATATGCCATCATAGCTCTGTGTGCACGAGTGCCTGTGAGGTCTATGTAGCATGTACACATACAGAAACCTCTGTCCTCCCTTCTCATGTTCCTATTTGAGGCCAAGATTCTATAATCCCTCCACTCAACCCCCTTCTTCCCCCAACCCCCAGGGACTTCCTATACTTAGCGTCACCCTTTCTTATCTTGGAATTTCAAAGAACTAAGAGCTGATGCCACCTTGATGGTACTCACACAGGGCAGCAGGGTGATAGTCATGGAAATGACTCTTTACAGCAGGATATGTGGGACATGCCATGGCCAGGGAAGTCACTTTGTCTCAGGGGGATCAGGAAGATGCCCAGGTATAGGATAACTTGAGCAAAAGACTTTTGAGCACTGATCTGCAAACTTTCTCTGTAAAGGGCAAGATAGTAAGTATTTTAGGCTTTGTAGGCCATATGGTGGTTGCTGCAACTATGTAACTTTACTTTTGTAGCCCAAAAGCAACCATAGATACCACATAAATGAATGAGCGTGGCTGTGTTCCAATAAAACTTTATTTACAACAGCAGATGGTGGGCCAGATTTGTCCCATGAGCTATGGTTTGCTGACCTCTGATTTAAAGAGTGGGAAGATGATTTCTGGAAAGAGAGACTGGAAGACTATTTGTAGCAGAGGGAAGAAAACATATAAAGGCAAATAGTAGTCAACCAGACAGAATAAGAGAAACTTGATTTACCAAAAAGTCCTCTTTGATGGTAGCAAATAATACTGATAATAAAAGCTAAGTTTTATAAAAGATATTATGAGTGAAGCATTGGGCTAAATATTTTTTGTGAATTCTCATTTAATTATTACTCTCTCTCTGAGTTTGGAGGACCTTGTTTTCTTCATAGCACACACAAGGAGTAAACTAAGCTCAGAGAGGATAGATAACTGGCTCAATGTCACACAGCTACCAGCTGGCCAGGTGGCAGCTCCCCAGACAGAGGATTGGGAGCATGGTGTAGCCAGCATTATCTCCTCTGTGTCTATCATTAGCCCTATTTTAATGAACTTTTTCAGAAGTGTTTTTGCTTGTGTTTTACAAGTGGGATGTGATTTCTTGACTCAGCCCAGTAGCCCTGTGAATGGATTGCTGAAATGTATCTGATGGCTCTTTCTCCTGGGGCCATTTTGTAAGAAATAAAAGCAAAACAGTGAGATATTTAAATTCTTGAGGGATATTATTTTGGAATAGATAAAGTGAAGAACATTTTTTTATTCACATTAGAAGTGATAGTTGGATGTGTGTCGTTTTTTGCTCTCCGAGATGGAGAGAGAAACACTGCACAGATCTTAGAACATAAAATATGAATTTAGATGACATTTTGAGAAAGCTGATAAACACCACCATTCCACAATTGGACTTAACTTGCCTGTGAAAATCCTTCTGCAGCCCACGAAATGATAGAGATAAGTGGACTACATCTAATGGAATATTAAAAATAAACAACATACCAATGAAAGAATAATTTTCTTCTGCAAAGTTTTCATTTCTCAAAATGCTCTCAGGAAATGAGAGATATCCTGACAGCTAACAGTAACCCTTGGAATAAGGAATCATTACAAGAGAAGGGTTGCAGTAGTTGTGAAATCCTACCTGGAATCTACCCCTGGACAGGAGACCCAGGGGACAAGATTCAGAGCTGATACTCTCAACGCCAATGTTTCATCTCTAGTGTACCACGAGGTCCTTGTTCACCTACTTCTAGATGGACCCAAGGTGTCTAACCCAAATGGGGTTTGGGTTTCTTTCACCACCCACCTGTGCAGATGATTAGTTTGAAAAACTATGTCTTAGAGAAAAATAAATGCAGAGAACTAAGTGAGAACAGTTACATGTACCAAAGGGACCTTTACATGTACTAACGGTCTTTCAGAAAATCAATACTGTAGGTCAGTGCGTTTCAGGGTTTGGAATTTCACACAAAATTTGACCTCGAAAACTTTGGACTGAGAGAAGGCTGCCATGCCTATTTTGTCATGTAAGGACATTTAAAGAAGAACTCCTCACATTGGTATTACCATCTTCACACACACACACATACACACACACAAGAATGGTGGCTCATGCCTGTAATCCCAGCATTTTGGGAGGCCGATGTGGGTGGATCACCTGAGGTCGGGAGTTTGAGACCAGCCTGGCCAACATGACAAAACCCCATCTCTACTAAAAATATGAAATTTAGTCAGGTGTGCTGGTGGTGCCTTGGGATCCCACCTACTTGGGAGGCTGTGGCAGGAAAATTGCTTCCTAGGAGGCGGAGGTTGCCATGAGCTGAGATTGTGCCATTGCATTCCAGCCTGGGTGACAGAGTGAGACTCCATCTCAAAAAAATATAAAAGACTGGAAGAATGGTTCATACATTCACTCACACTTACATACTCACACATACTCCTACACATACAGTCACACATTCTCATAGAAGCAAATGAGTTATAATCTCAGAGTGAACAAAATTGAGTAAATTTAACCATATGACACATTTATTATGCTTATCTAGCCAAAGAGCAGGAAAAAAATCTGACATGGGCATTGCACAGGTTACTGTAAGATTCTAAGAAGAAGAAAAAAGTACAATTATCATAGAAATCCTATTGAAGAATGAAATCCCAGTATAAAAATGGAAGGGGCAAAGGTAGGATACTTAGAATGCTAACAATAAGAATCTGACTGTTTAATGAGAAATAAGCCTAATGCCCATGGTAGATACGGACTCAGGCTTTGGGATCCATCCCTTCCTAGCTTTGAGGCCAGGACAAGTTATTTAAGCTCTTATACCCTCGAAGGGGGCTTATAAAGCAACCACTGCATGGGGCTCTTGCCTGGTGACTAGTTACAGCACATGCCTAGTCCTCAGTAAGTGTCAGCTAGTAGCACGGGAAACTAGTTTTTAAAAAATAATAAAGGAACTATATGGAGAAGGACTACATTCCACATGAACTCTCACAGGGACACCGATCTAGACCAGTGTGGACCAGAAGCAGCCACATGCCCTGGGATCCTGTTAGTAAAATAAATTATAAGGCCTCCCCTAGATGTCCTGAATTGGAACCCTGGGAGGTGGCACCCCACAACCTATGTTTTCAACAAACCCTAGGTGGTGTCAAGCCACACTAAAATTTGAGAACCTCTGATCAAGCCCAGCAAGCTTTTTAACCCTGGTCCTGGGAAGTCAGCTAAATCCAGAAAATATTTCACAGATTGGGAAGAAATAAAAGAAGAAGAAAAAAGCATAAGTGTCTTTGGGTTGAACCTCATTTTAAGCCCCAGAATTATGCTTGTAAAACAATTCAAGAGTTATGCTTGAGCCTATAATGCCTGCTAGTCCCATGAGAAAATAGATTTTGAAACAAAATAAGTTGAGGTTGGATTTGCTTTTCTTCCAAGCTTCCACGCGTCAAGCAAAGATCAGTGTTCACATCTGAATATGATGCTGCTCACACAGCCCCTGAATCAGTCCCTGACTCAGTCCCTGACCACATATTGATGAACAGAGAGGCAGGCACCTTGGAATTTGAAATGGCATTTTCTCTGAAATATTAGAAGGTCCTTAGATGCCTTGATCAATGGTGATTGTGGGCCTGGAAAACTCCAAAAATCACAAACTTCTCCTGTGTCAGTATTAGTTTGTTCTCATGCTGCTAATAAAAACATACCTGAGACTGAGTGATTTATAAAGGAAAGAGGTTAAATTGACTCACACACAGTTCAATGTGTCCGGGAAGACCTCAGGAAACTTACAATCATGGCAGAAGAGGAAGCAAACATGTCCTTCTTCACACGGTGCCAGCAAGGAGAAGTGCGGAGCAAAGGGCAGGGAAATCCCCTTATAGAACCGTCAGATCTCTTGAGAACTCATTCACTATCACAAGAACAGCACGAGGGTAACTGCCCCCATGATCCAATTACCTCTCACCAAGTCCCTCCCACAACAAGTGGGGCTTACAGGAACTACAACTCAAGATGAGATTTGGGTGAGGACACAGCCAAACCGTGTCAGTTGGGTTCAAACACAAACACAACCATAAGTCAGGCTGCATATCACTTTTTTTGCCAGCCTCCCACTAGTCCCCAAGTAGCTGACAAAAACATAGGCAAAAATTACAGAGAATGAAGGACAGAAAAGATAAAGGGATATTTTGAGAGCAAAGTTTGCCTCATCTATCTAATAGGGTCTGTCTTGGAGATTAAAAGTTCATCATCAGGGCTGAAAGAATTGAGAGTAGAATAAAAATACCTTGTGTGCCTCGTAGGAATACAGCGTGGACTTAGAGTCCATTGTTAATTAAAGCCAATGTGTATAGTACTTTCACAATGAGAAAGGACCTGCCATTTGTTCTCTGTATTTATTTACAGGCACTTAATCCTCACAACTACTCCATGCAATAAATGCCATTACCACTTTCTGTAGTAAGTTGACTAGGCTCCTTCCCAAATTCATATCCACCCAGAACCTCAGAATGTGTTTTTTTGGATGTAATTAGTTAAGACAAAGTTATGCTGGATTAGGGTAGGCCCTCCATCATGTATTCCTTGGGGTATCCTTATAAGAAGAGGAGGGCCAGATGCAGTGGCTCATGCCTGTAATCCCAGCACTTTGGGAGTCCAAGGTGGTTTGATCACCTGAGATCAGGAGTTCAAGACCAGCCTGGCCAATATGGTGAAACCCCATTTCTACTAAAAGTACAAAAAATTAGCTGGGTGCGGTGTTGCTCACCTGCAGTCCCAGCTACTCAGGGGACTGAGGCATGAGAATCACTTGAACCTGGGAGGCAAAGGTTGCAGTGAGCCGAGATCATGCCACTGCACTCCAGCCTTGGCAAAAGAGTGAGACTCTGTCTCAAAAAAGGGAGAGAAGAGAGGAGAGCCACACAGAAGACCCAGGGGAGGAGGCCAAATAAAGTTGGAGGCAGAGATTGGGGTGATGAGTCTATAAACCAAGCAATACCAAGGGTCACCAGCAAACCACTATAAGCTAGGAGAAAGGCAGGGAACAGACATTCCCTCAGAACTTCCAGAAGGAAGTAATCTTGTACATATCTTTATTTTGCATTTTTGGCATCCAGGATTATTAGAGTAAATTTCTGTTGTTTTGAGCCTGTCTGGTTTATGACGTGTTGTTATCACAGCTCCTGGACTGAAATGCCCCTGTTTGTTGATGCCAACATGGAGAGTGAAAGATGTTGTCTTACCCTGGTGCACACAGCCAGCTTGTGGTTCAGAGTTAGAAGCAGCTTTTGGGGTAGGAATCTAGAACCTGCTCTTATCACCTTTTGCTGTGTCATAGGTCAGCTGGGTTCAGGTTCTGGGGAAGTCATTTCACATTTCTGAGTTCTCTTTTTCTCCTCTGGAGATGTAAGAACTCTATACGTGAGGACTCATGCCTCAGCTGGGTGGTGGGACTAGATTCCTTTTAAGGTCTCTCCTAACCAACCCTGAGCCTCTTTGATTAGAATTCTGGAAGCTTTGAAACTACCACTACAAAATTCATTTGCACGCCGTTTCTCTTTTAAGCATTACACTTCTCTCCTCAGTAACTTAGAAGTTACTGTTGTTTTATGGACTCAGGAAGAGTTAACAAGCAATAATAAACAGTCAAGACTGCTTTTGATTTCAGATGTCTGCATGTGTTCAGTCTCTTCCGTGACACAATTGAAGGAGCTTCTGTAATCAGGAGAGAAACTTTATATCGTGCTGTAATTTCCCTTGATACAAGCTAGAAAAAGATACTGTTTTAGATTCACTGGGGTGATTGACTAGAAGATTGCCTCAACTGTCAAAGTTTCCAATGTTAAAAAGCAATGTAAAATTTCTCAAATGCTTAGAATTTCTAATTGTCACAACAGAGCTGTTACTAAAATATGAGAATCAATTTTTTATAAGCAGGACAAAACTACATTATTTTTACAAAAGCCACAATATTTGCTTGAATTCATAAAGAAATTTTTCAAAACACACACCAAACAAAGCATTCATTATATTTAGAAATAAATTAGTAAGTTGATTTCTGATACTATATTAATGTGTCATGTCACATTTAAAGATTGCATATATATATTTCCATTTACATATTTAATCTTTAGGAATTAGGCAAGACAGAAAAATAAAAGAAATAATAAGCTGATATTTGGGTATAATATTATATTATTATCCATGTTCTTTATATTAGCTGAATTATTTCCATTTCTGCTCCAATCAAGAAAATTAATTCAAAAATTGTTTCTGGTGATTTATTCAAAAATTTGCTTTTCCAAGTTTCCATCTAAGAGCATGTGGTGGGTTCTTATCTTCATCATAAAAGTGTGTAACATAAAGGGATGTCCTCAGATAGCTCATGGCATTTGTTTGCTTGGAGGGTGGTAGAAAGTTGCCTCTAAGCACTTTATACTGTTGGAAAGTTTTCTTTGTAGTGCCAAAGAATGAGAAGCGAAAGCAATTCAGCACTGAGACCATTTGGGGACTGTTGATCCCTTCTGAGGTTCTCTTCTCATCCGAGTGGGAGCACCCTATAATTTTGAGATCTTGAGCCAGGCTTTCATGTCATCTCTCTTTATGAACACTCCACTAGTTTCTAGCCTATAAAAATAGTGCCCACATTACAGTAAGCTAAGTATAAAGCAGAATCAAGAAGCCAAGGATCTGATTTTATTTCACAGTTTGAAATGGAACTGAGCTTTACAGAAAGTGATTTGTGGGAAACAATTCTCTACAGTATGACTTACAGACTGCTTCAAAGGAGAGTCGCCTTCTCTTCCTAGACATGGGATTTTAATGTGAGAGCTCCCTTTTCACGTTGAGGAGAATGGCTGTCTGGATTGTTCTCCCTCTTATTTATGAAGGCAATGACCAGAAGATAATTTGTAAGCACCTACTCTCTTCCAGGCACAGTATTTACAGTGAATGTATAGTGGTAGATAAGCCAGCTTCCTCCCCTGTCATCACGGAATTTACAACTTAGTAGAGAAGACATTTAAAAAGATACTGCAAATGCTCTGACTGTTTTTTAGAGTGGTATCATTGTGTACAACAGATGGATTCCCATCTAGTTTGGGAAAGCAAGGAATGCTCCCTGGAGGAAATGGTATTTATTTTGAGACCTGGAGATTGTTAGCCATGAAAGGAGATAAAGTGATGGCAGTGAGAGCAAAAATACTGTCAGCAGAGAAATCAGTGAGTATAAGAAATTGCTGGTATAGTTAAAAACTGAAAAAAGTCTGGCTACATTGACTGTCATGTTTCCCCAGATGTGGATCTAGTAATTCTGGCAAAGTGAAAAACGAAGTGAATTCCCAGAATCTCTTGCTGATCCCAGAGAGACTCTTTAAGGTTGTTGGCTATGTCCAGATCTTCTATTGGACACAGCCAGCTCTAGCATAAAAGGAAGTTCAACAGGGTGACTGTAAGAGGTCCTATAGTGGGCAGGTCATATTCAGCTTGGAAGTCCTTACAAGACAGTTTAAGGATGAAGGCTGTCTAAAAGAGGCTCATTAGTGGACTATCAATCTAAAAGCAAACTTGATATATTAAACAGGGCTAGATCAGGTTATGCTACAGTGATAAGTTAACCCCCAAATTTTAGTAGGCATAACACAACCAAGTTTCTTCTTGCTCAAGCTGTGAATCCAACATGAGTCTTGCCGGGGGAGCTCTGCTCCACGTAGTCATTAAGGGATCCAGGCTAACAGAGGCTCTGCCAGATTGCAGCTTGTAGAGCACCGGCTCCTTTGCAGCTATGGCAGAAGAACAAAGAGCTACAGTATTGGACAGCAGCTCTTAAATGCTTCAACCTGGAAGTGACACTTCCCTTTGGCTAGAACTAGTCATGTGGTTCCCCCCACCCACCTGAAGGGAGGGTGAGAAATGTGAGGGAACACATGATCAATCACCAGGAAGTTCTTTTGTCTGTTGTAGTGACAGTCTGGGAAGCAATACAAACTAGTTGAGAAGCTTAAAAATGTATCTAATGGCAAAAATGCTAAAGGACAGAAAGAATTGCTGACAATCTATAAGAAGATGATCAGGAACAAAATCAGATGGACAGTTTGGAGGCTTTTGTTTAGCATTGATAATAATAGACTAAATGTAGCCCTCTCACTGAATGTGAGGCACTAGGTTTTATGTAGAATGTCCCATTTAATTTTCACAGCAACCCTCTAAGTAGATACAAATATTGTTCTCATTTTACAGATAAGAAAACTGAGCCCTAGGGTTATGAAGTAACTAACCCCAGTGATATGATTTGGCCCAAATCTCACCTTGAATTGTAGTTCTCATAATCCCCACATGTCATGGGAGGGACTCAGTGGGAGGTAATTTTATCATGGGGGTGGTTGTCCTCATGCTGTTCTCATGATAATGAGTTCTCATGAGATATGATGGTTTTCCCTCTTTTGCTTGGCACTTCTCCTTGCTACCGCCATGTGAAGAAGGACATGTTTGCTTCTCCTTCCACCATGATTGTAACTTTCCTGAGGCCTCCGCAGTCATGCTGAACTGTCAATTAAACCTCTTTCCTTTATAAATTACCCAGTCTCTGGTGTGTCTTTATTAGCAGCATGAGAACAGACTAATACACCGGACTCTGTAGTTACCAACATTGGCACTAGGATTCACAGATCCCAGGCAGCTGGTTCTCAGAGCCATTAAATTTTACCATTGTTCTTTGGCCATAGCCTGGAAGCTTAGAATCTGGAAGGATGGAGAATGGAGTTTTAAAGGGAAACATTGGAAATCTGAGGTATTTTAGTTAGGTTAGGAGGCAGTTCCTGCATACAGATGGAAGGAGAAATACCAGGAGTCTTGTCTTGTCTCAGCCTAGCAAGATGACCTCAGAGAATATGATCAGGCCTGTTCCAGGCCTAGCATTGGAGTCCAGTGATATCCAAGGGTGTTTATGCGGCAAATTGCAACATGTGAACACAACACAGCCTCTGTTTTGGAGCCCCCAGAAAACAGCTGATTGGTCTCAGGAAGAATCTAAAGACATAGAAAGACTAATACTTTAAAGAAAAAAACACTTCCATGAAAACAAATTTCATATTGTACTTTTACATTCCTTATTTGAAGGGATTTGAGTGAACCAACAGAGAAAGAAAATTAGCCACTTTAACTATAATACCTTGAATATTAGACTAATCCAGTTACAAGTTTATAGACCCTTTGATCAGAAGCCAGAGAAGTTGCCTAGGTAATGAGTTAAACCTATTTCTAAAATATCCAAAAATAGCTGTTCAAAGAAACCTTTTTTATAGAACCTAAAATATTCTAGGCAAGAGATAATGAAGGATGTTCTAGGGCAATAGTGAGGGGAGAGGAAAGAAAGGCGCCTGATACAAGCAGCATTGCGAAGGTACAAGCCCCTCAGTGTGAATGGTGGGGGGAACAAGGGTAGCTAAAAACATGCATGAGGAAGTTAGCTTTCAATGGGTTTCTTAGAGCTGGTGAACAAAGGAAGAGTAGCAGATGATCAGAAAGGAAATATGAAGTCTTCTGCTTGCTATGTTGAGTTGGAAAAATACATGAAAAAAATGCAGGTTAAAAACAGAAAATGATAGCATATAAAGGTCTCATATGCAGGAAAAGGGTCAGGGCCTTGGGGCTTAGGCCTGGGTAACTTCATGATATAAATGTTCACCATGGCTAAAATTTAAAAGACTGACAATATCAAGTGCTGACAAGGATATAAAACAACTAGGAATCTTGCAATGTTTTTCATAATAATGACCCCCATCTTGAAACAATACACATGACCATTAATGACAGAACAAGTCAATGACTAGAGGTAAACAGTGATGAAAAAGAATGAATATGGGTGACACTCACAGGCTCTACATGGAGGAAAAGAAGCCAAATGTACAAAAGAGTACATTTTGTATGATTCCATCATTTATGAAGCTCAAGAACAAACAAAAAGGATTTATGGTGGTAGAGATCAGAATAGTGACTAACTCGCAGGGATGGCAATTAAGAGGAGACCTAGCAGAGCCTGCTGGAGACTGGCAATGTTCTCTGAGTCTGAGTAGTGGTTACATGGATATATACTTAAGTGGTATGCAGGGTTTGCTCTGAGGGAGGTGTTTGGGCTGTGTTTAGTCCTGAAGATTCTGAATACTATGTTTAGGCACAAATCATTTGTGTCTAGATGTCATTGCATGAATCCACTCTATGGATGCCCTTAGAGCCAGGTTCTTGTTTGCATATAATTTTGCGGAAGTGTTTATGTTTGCCACTCGATTGCCAATTTTGATTACAGCTTCTCAGCCTGGAAAATTGTCCTGGAAGGGCTTAATGGAACACTTGCAGGAATGTGGCATCATCAGTTTTAGAGCCAGGAAAGGACATGGCCAGCTTTTCAGCTGGCCGGGCAGAGCCTGTAGAGTGCTGAGGGACACCAGCCGGGGACAGGCACAGGACCCACCACATGGCTCTGGCCTCAGTTCTGCTCAGCTCAAAATCTTTAACCAAGTTTAAAAAAAAAAATCCCTTGAAAGGAGAGCAATGGGCTGCCCCACTAAGAGAAGTATTCACAGGAAGTGCCTTTCCTCAGGTTTCAACCATCACCTCCCAAACTTTTTTAAGTTTCACCTATGTAACTTCTGCTCTTTCTAACTCCAGTTCTAATACTTACTTCATGTGCTTTTTAAAGCAACGTGCTCTCTTTTACTTCACTGAATGTATTTAGGTAAGACATACCCTATCACCACAGGGCCACTGTAAATGGAATACTAGCACTTCGCTAACACATTTTAAATTTAAATTATTGCATACACTGCCTTGTGTATTAGCTCTCAGTAATTATTTTTCATCCTCTTAGGTTTCTTCTAGCTTTAAGACTTTATTATTTTAAATTATAAAGTAATCAACCACCCTGTATGACTGTGAGGTCCTTCAAGAGAGAAGGTACCCTTTGCTCTCTGAAGTTTAGAAAAAAAAAATGGAAAAACCAATAAGGTAAAAAAAAAAAACAAAAAAAAAAAAACTGAATTTTTATCCTAATAGAGTAGTAAGAGCCAGACGACCCTTAGCAGGTTTCTTAATACTGGGTCACCACCAACATAGTATCAACACCAATATGGTGTCAGCAACAACAATAAAATACAGGTTAAAGACAGCTTATCGCAGGGAACACGATGAGAATTGAATGACAATTCAATTTAAAGGTTTAAAGGGATGTAAAACTCTTATAAATATTGATGTGATCTTTGGCAAATGCAGCTGGATATTGGAGAAATGAATCTGAATTGTATATGTAGAGACCAGCCACCCCTGAAAAGAACATGAATAGGGAATTCTTCCACCTGTGGGGTTTTCCATGGGATGCAAGCTAGGTGCATGGAACCAGCCCTGCCTTCAGAGTTAGAGGAGCCTGACTAGTGCTGCTTCTGTCACTGACCTTGAGCTGAGTGACGTTGAGAAAGAAATCTGACTGCTTGGATTTTCAATAACCTCACCTATAATACAGGGCTAATTGTCCTACTCTATGAGGTCGTTGGGGTTTACATGAAAAAGCGTAGACTCAGCACTTGAAACATGTTGTTATTTTTCAAGTGATTTTCTGAAAGGGCACCTCGTGTGATGGATGCAGAGATGAACCCATCAACTGTTAAATGCCCACACTCGGGTGCCAGGCCACCTTCCTCCTAGTTAAGGCCTGTAAATGCAGTTCTCCCCCTGCTGCGCAGAGTACAGGTCTAGCTCTCTGCCCACCGGGTGTTGTCTGTTTAGAGGAGCCAGCTCTGGTTTGTGCTTTAATGCCATGTTTAATGCCTGCTCCACTGCAGCCTCCACCTGTCTATTGAATCTTTATGGAAGAGCCATAATGGCCACTTCAGATCCATTATAATGGATCACATCAAAATGTAGCCTGCCATTGTTTTTAAGTCATGTATTATTCACTTGATGGAGTGTATATGTCCATCTTATGTCAGTTTGTGTTATGGACTGTCAAAAGTTAAGATGAGTATATGAAGTAAGGCATATTGGGGAAGAAAGTTCCACAGCACAATATGCAACCGTGGTGTTTCTAATCTTAATAATTCAGTGGGTGCCAACAAGACGTGGTCTCTGTTATAAACTTGAAGGTGGTGATACTTCATTTTAAAAAATGTAACCATTTTTGAGTTACAGGAACACAAAAATGGTCTGTGGCCAATAAATGTCTGGTTTTATACCAGTCTATAAATGAAAATAATAAAACACAGCAGAATAGCCGAGTGCACCAGGTTGTTAAACACCTGTAGAGTCATTTCTCATCAGCAGGTGGGCGGCAGAGTTCACAGCCATGGGGCCCTGTCAGGGTCTGGCCATCTCCAAATTCAGCTGGTGACAGATGGCATCACACTGGCCTGAATTCCAGCCTTGGGGTTGTGCTTTTTCCCAGGGCTCATCACAGAGGCTCTGACCCGCACCTATAGGCTTTATTCCCCCTCTACCTCAAAGTCCTATATAATTTTTTATTTTTTTTTGAGACAGAATGTAGCTCTGTCACCAGGCTGGAGTGCAGTGGCATATTTTTGGCTCACTGCAACCTCCACCTCACTGGTTCAAGCGATTCTCCTGCCTCAGCCTCCCGAGTAGCTGAGATTACAGGCACACACCACCACGCCCAACTAATTTTTGTATTTTTAGTAGAGGGGGTTTCACCATGTTGGCCAGGATGGTCTCGATCTCCTGACCTCGCGATCTGCCCACCTTGGCCTTCCAAAGTGCTGAGCCACAGTGCCCAGCCAGACTTACAGGATTTTTACCAACACTTTATGACTCACCACCTAGTAGTAGCTGTTCCCAGTGTGACTCCAGCTAGCCACACCAAGTCCCTTTCAGAGTTACAACCTTAGCTGTACAGGTGCTGTACCCCCCCAGGTGCTGTTCCCTCTGCCTAGAACGTTCTACTTTTATGTCCTCACCTGGTTGAATTATATTCAGCCTTTAGTTCTGCTGAAATGCCACTTCTTCAGAGAAGCCTTTCTGGACCCCTAGCCTCCCTATTCTACCCCTCCTCTGGTGCCGCCTTTCTAGGTGTTTCTTCCTCATGCACCTATCCAGGTTGTATCTAAATTAGTAATAAAGTTTTGATGTCAGCCTCCCCACCCATATAGGGTGAGTACAGGATCTGTGTCTGTGGTGTCCACCCTGTAACTGTAGCACTTAGCACTGTGCCTGGCATGTCCATAGGGTGCTCAGCTAATATTTTTGAATAAATAAATAGGTGCTTGGATGGAGGAAGGCAAGGTTTGCTGCCCACTTGTCTTGGTTGAACGTGATTTCCCACTCCTGGCGATGAGCCCATGCTCTTTGATCCTGATAGCTTTTTAGATTTTCTAGACCCAAGACCCTGTCTTGTCATATGTGCCCTGCTCTTTTCTTTAACCTTGAAAAGAAGCTCACCTCCCCACCCTAGAATCCACTGGGGCAGCCTGTACCCTGCCATCCAGTGCCCCCCATGCCAGGAGTGTGTGCCACGTGTCTGTACTCACCAAGTGCTCCTCCACTCCCCATTCCTGAGTTGGGTCTACTCCTGGGTCACTCCCTTGCTTCATGGTAGATCCTCGATGTCAGTTGCCTTCTGTACCCAGACTGTCTTCTGGGTGCCACTCCCTGGCAGTTGGCTTGGGCTTTTCCTAGCACTCAGATTCCACCCCAGTGGGCATGCCCATTTGCACATCCCTGAATTATGTATCTTCTCCATCCTGTGGCATGGCTGCAAGGACAACACTGAACACTGGGAAAAGCAGGCAAGAATGACCACAAACCCTATTCCAAACACTTTAGTCCCTCGTTACAGGTCCTAGAAGTATCCATTGTTGTGGGAAAGATGAAGCAGTCAGAGCCTATGTCAGGACCGTAAAATGAAGAGTGATCTTCTCTGCCTCAGTCCAAAGGGAGAGCTTCCTGGACTACCAATGTCCCCGGTATAATTTGCACTTCTCAACCAAGATTCTTAGATCATAGCTCATAATCACTTACCCTGCAGTCCACCCACAGGAAATGGGTGGTATTTCATTTGTGTAAATTAGTGAAATGGAGGCACAAAGAGTTGAAATGTCATCATATCTGTCATCACCTTACCATGCAATACATTTGTTCTCACAGAGAAGTTCGTGGATTTGCATTACAACCAAGAGAATTTGTGGTTAAGAGAATGAATAATGCCTTATTAGAAGAACAAATCAGCATGCAGTATACATGAGTAATATATTCATGTCAGGCCTGGGGAAGGAGTAGACACTTATTTAGTGTGTTTATACAGACGTAGATTTAAAGATGTATAACCACGTTGTTATGAGTTCTTTACTATTGTAGAAGCAGGAAGTTCACACAGAGCTTCCAGCCTGTATAGCAAGTGGACTGAGAGTCATGAATTTCATGTCTTAACACCCCCTCTTAATAGCTGAGAGGTCTTGGCAAACATGTAGCATTGAGAATGTCAAGTTTATTCTTCTTTAAATAGGGGCTACCATCTAACACAGAGAAGTCACGAGGATCAGGGGAGAAATCATGGAAGTGGGGTTCCATGGGCTGCAAATCCTCCATGTGCATGAGATGGGAAGGTCAGTGGGTCAATGATTTTCTCTTGATAGATTCTTGCTGTGTCACCTTAGACAAAAGACTTAATTTTGGGTGGCCCTGATTCTTTTCCTCTGAAAGGAGAAGTTATTGGTCTGATGCACACACAGTGGAATCAAATGGCAGTTTACTTGGAATGAAAACTTCTCTCTCCCAGTGCCCTTATAGCAACCTCAGGGACAGACCCCAGTAGGCTGTATCTGTGCCTCATTCCCATCCTTTGAACCAACCATGGGGCCAGTAGAATATAGTACTCGGATTGATGAGGCACCTGACGTCTAAGACAGCTTTCATTGGGTTCCTGATAACTGGCATTTATTGAGCACTTTCACTGTGCTAGATCCTGTATGTCATGCGCATTGACTTATTTAACCTTCTGAACAACAACATACAATAAGCTTTAGTACAAAGAGAGGTTCTGTAACTTGCCTGAGGTTACATGGCTAAAACGTGGTGAAGCTGGAATTTGTAGCAGGTTTCTTGGACTCCTAAGCCTAATTCGCAAGTGTTATGTTATACTGACCTGGTTGCAACATTGGTGGTAGACGGCATCCCAAGCAGCACCTGCTTGTTGCCAAGCCCTTGTAGATTTAAGCTCAATTCCTTCCCCAGACCTTGCCATGCAAACCTCAGTTCTGGCTTCACATCCACAGTAGGCAGGATAATGGTCCTCCCAAAGGTGTCCATGCCCTAGTCCCCCAGAAGCTGGGACTATGTGGCCTACCTGAGGGACGTTGCAGATGTGATTAAGGGGTCCTTGAGTGGGGGACATGATTCTGAGTTATCTGGGTGGACCCACTCTAATCTGTTGAGTCCTTAAAAGGAAATAACTTTTTCTGGCTAGCTCAGACAAAATGTGAAGACTGAAGAAAAGAACAGGAGAGACTGAAGCATAAAAACGACTCTGGCCAGCACTGCTGGCTTTGAATACAGAGGAGGGGTCACAAACCAAGGATCATGGGCATCCCCAAGAAGCCGGAAAAAAGCAAGTAAATGGAGTTTCCCCTGGAGCCTCTGGAAAGGAGCACAGCCCTTCTAACACCTAGATGTTAGCCCAGCATCCTGTGTTGGACTTCTGATCTGCAGAACTGTAATAGTACAGGTGTGTTGTTTAAGACACCATGCTGTCATAATTTGTTTCAGTAGCAGTATAAAACAAATGTAAGATTCAAGGCAGAACCAAAAACACCAGGAAATGCTGCAGCCACCACCTTCAAAGGTCAGCCAGTCATGCGAGTCAGATGTTTTGTTTTGGGTTTGTGGTGGTGTGGTGGTGATGGTGGTTATTGACTGATTGTATGTTTGCTTTCCTCTTTATTCTGCCTAGTGCCAGCTCTTAAGCTGGGGCAAAATGGGTTTGTGTTGCAGCCTCAATCAATAATCACCAACCTTTTGTCACCAGAAACCAGTTTCTTGGAAGACAGTTTTTCCACTGGGATTGGAGGGAGATGGTTTGGGATGAAACTGTTTCACCTGACCACCAGGCATTAGTTATGTAGATTCTCATAAGGAGCATGCAAGCTAGATCCCTTGCATGCGCAGTTCACAGTAGGTTTCACACTCCTGTGAGAATCTATTGCCACTGCCGATCTGACAGGAGGCAGAGCTCAGATGATAATGCTTCCTTGGTAGCCCACTGCTCACCTCCTGCTGTGTGGCCCGGTTCCTAACAGGCCACAGACTAGTTCTGGTCCTTGGAACAGTGGCTGGGGGGTCTTGGCCTAAATGATGAAATTTGCTGCCACTGTTTAAACACTGACCCCTTAACTTCCTCAGCCCAGCCTGTACAATCTTATTCTTTACCTTCTTTACGTTAGCCCTTTGCCCCAATGTGGGAATAGTGAAACTGATGGCAATCCCAATAATTGTCTTACAGCAGGCAGACAGGCAAAATGGGAATTCAGTCAAAGCACAGTGGCTCACATGTGTAATCCCAACACAGTGGGAGGCTGAGGCAGGCAGATCTTTTGAGGTCAGGAGTTTGAGACCAGCCTGGCCAACATGGTGAAACCACATCTCTACTAAAAATACAAAAATTACCTGGGTGTGGTGGTGCACACCTGTAATCCCAGCTACTCAGGAGGCTGAGGCAGGAGAATCACTTGAACCCAAGAGGCAGAGGCTGCAGTGAGCCAAGATCGCACCACTGCACCCCAGCCTGGGCCACAGGGCAAGACTCCATCTCAAAAGAAAACATTTTTTTTGATTTTAAAAAAATTAAAAAGTTAAGAATGGGAATTCAGAGACAAAGAGAGTTATCTTCTGCCTTAACTCAGCACAGGAGGAAAAAAAATTCAGAATGCCCAGTAAGTTTTTTTTTTTAACTACGTCTACCCATGGCATTATAGAGACAGTCCAGGGCAACTACCTCATTTGCATGACATTACAAAAAAAACTCAGAATGCCCAGTAAGTTTTTTTTTTAACTACGTCTACCCATGGCATTATAGAGACAGTCCAGGGCAACTACGTCATTTGCATGACATTACAGGGATAGCCCAGGGCACCCTGACTGTGCTTCCTCAATTGTAAGATAGTGATGGTAGATACAACTGACCCAGATGCTACAAGAGGACCCAGTAAGCAAATGCTGAGACAACACCCAATCTAGCACTTGGCACCAATAAGCAACCCCATCAATGCCAGCGCCTATTACGGTTGTTGTCATTCAGGTGACAGTGGCATTCATAAAATTAAGGGCTTTTGAGATCACTGGTATCCATATCAGACTGTAAAGTAGAAACAAGTCGGTATGTTCTCAGTACCACTTTCACGTTAATTTGTTATTTAAATACCAACAAGACTTCAAACGATATTAGACCCAGAAGAAATCTTACAGATCGTTCTCGAATGACCTTGGTGAGTTTCTGAAGGGCACACAGGGAGTTTATCAGGAAGACCAGGGCTAGACAATCCAGGTTCCCACAGAGCCCAATAATGAGCCAAAAGTGGGCCCCCTGCACACAGGCACACCTACTTAGCCCCATCTACATATCCCAAACTCACACAGACGCTTTAATCATCCTCTTAATAGCAGTGATAATGCATTCAGCTTTAATCACAGTTTCACGCATGCCTTCTCCCTTAAATCTAAGTAATATCCCTGCGGCTATTCCAAAAGGAGTACTATAACTGGCTATTTGCCATAATAAGGATGGGGAAATCTTGGTTGATCACATTTTAAAGGGGAAAGTGTATTTAGAGAGATTTTAAACTGCAAAATTAAAAATGCAAACGTGAAATTATTTTTCCATTAAGTCCTCTCCTTGGGGAAATCTCCTCCTCGGGATGAGCTGGTTATCCTTCTGTGAGGTGTATAGTGAAACATCAGCTCCCATGAGGGTCATTAGCAGGTGGTGAAATAATAATAGTCCCTGTGGGCTCGTCTAAGAGCCCTTGGGAGAGCACTTATCTTCACGTCTATATTACATAAATCTTATTTCCAAAGGGATTTACTACTGTAAATATTAGATCATCTATCTCTAAATTCTCCAGCTATCTCCATCTCTCTCTAAATTTGCCGACGGTGTTGAGACGTAATGGTAATGAACAGCATTAAAACACTAAACACTAAAAAAGAGTTATTGTGCTGAACACACTTTTGTTTTTACTCTTATTTCTAAATCCATGTCTTGTTCAGCATTGGTTGTAGTAAAGACAGAGACTGTTCCGTGTCAGTGTCTCCATGCCTTTTTCCTTTGTTATGCATTATGGTTAAGGGGTCATGGCTATGTAACTGTTTAATTAGCAGGAGTCACCTTGAGCAATGTCCCAAGAGTGGTCCTGCTCAGTTACTAATGGAGTAGTTATATATAAAGTGCTTGGCCCACCTGACTGAAATGTAGTGGATTCAGTTTAGGGAGTATGAAAATCTCAGATCAGAAGAGAAGATGGAGGTCATTCCACCCAAACCCCCTCCCCGTGGATCCCCCCTGTCTTTTTTCTTTTTTTTCTTTTGAAATTGTAGATTTAGGCAAGCTTGCTGCTTTAAGAAGTTAAACCTCATTGTTAGACCTCTCTGAAGTAAGAACAGTACATAGTATTTATGGTTGGAGGTCAGACTCTGGAGTCCAGTGTACATGGATTTGAATCCTAGCTTTGCAGTGTAGAAGCTAATCGGATGACCCGTATTAAATTTATTAACAGGTATTGTCTTTTTCCCCAGAAATTTTACTGCTAAAAACTAGCCTAAAAAATAATAAAACCTTAATATTTGAGTATAGATGTATAAGGATGTTTATTGAAGCGTTGTTTTTGGTAGGTACAAATAAAAGGTTAGATGCCCATGCGCACTACACTGCACTACATCCATTCTAGGAAATATTGTATGGCTTTAAAAAATATCTGATAATGTCTATGATTTAGTAGCCCAGAGCGATGTACACAGCTTACATATAGAAATGTGCATACAGTTTTTTTTGAAAAAAAAAATCATAAAAATTTCCTGTGTGTTTTTTTATAGGATTTTGTAAGGATAGTAAAAGACATGGGTGATCTGTACTACTGTTTTCTGAGTAATACAAATGGAAGTAGAGATTCTAATACAAGCAGAAAGGAAAATTATGCATAACAGAATTTTATCTGTTAACCATGGCACATGTATACCTATGTAACAAACCTGCATGTTCTGTACATGTACCCTAGAACTTAAAGTATAATATATAAATTTTAAAAAAGAAAAAACAATACTGATACTGATTTTAAAAAAGATGAGAAGAAATGTCAACATATTGAACATTTGGTCAGGTGATTATGGAGCTTTGTTTTTCTTAGATTTCTGTTATTTGAATATGTATTTATAATAAAATAACATTAAAATTACTTATAAAGGAAAATTAGAGACTACGGTCATAGCTAAGTAAGAGTGCACAAGAGCTTGTTGAATGGGGTTGGATAAGAATCTAGGGCATTGGAGGCTGCCTGATGCAGACGCTGAGCTGGGCATGAGGCATGTTCTCTGAAGATTATCATCTGTCTTCCATCTAAACCCATGGCTCTGCGTACCTGTTCTGGCTGGCCCTTGAAGAGGTTCATATATTTGAAATTAGCATTTCGGCGGTGTTGAGCTTGGTGCTGTTCATGATAATTTGTAATAGGTTAAATGCTTCCAATTAAAGCTTAAGATGGTGAAGCTCTCAGTTGAGAAATATCAGAAAATTGAGTGCACTGTAAAGTCAGTCTCTGTAGGTCTCCATCGCTTGAATTTTATGGAGTCACCATTGAGCTGACCTTGTGCTGAGTTTTATGATTCTCGTATTAGACACCTTCTTAAACATTTGGATGGCATTTCCAGCTGACTGTCTAAAGTTGCTTTGTAGTCACTGAATCAGGACCTCAGAACAGAGAGCCAAAATTGAGCACTGTTTCCTGGCAGCACTGTGACTCTGTCTTTGAGGACCCCAATTCTCCGTGTATTCAGTTGTTGATAAGCAATTATTAGGATTAATGGTCTTTGTCAATCTACTCTTTCTATAACCCAGTACCCAGGGTTTCACATCAACCATGCACCAATCATCACAGCAGCTGTTTTCAATTTGCCCATCATCTTAACCACACATACAAGCCTACAGAATTCATCTCATTAACTTCCTTATTTTGTAATGGAAAACTGAGGTCCACAGAGGGACAGTGACTTTCCCAAGTCACTCAACTAGTCCTACAAAGATGAACTAGCCTATGCCAATCCCAGATTGCCACCTGCCACCTCTGTGTTGAAATGACATTTACCAGTAAATAGCCCCTTGGCACAGAGGAACCCGTCAGGAAGGCAGTCTGTACATGGTGGGTCAGAGGCAGAGCTGTGGATTCACACAGACTGGATTCAGATACCAGTTCCTTCATGTTTTAGTTTTGTGACTTTGGCTAGGTTCTTTGATGTCTCCACTCCTCCATTTCGTGTCCTATAAAAGGGGAATGCTGACAGTGTGTTTTCATGGGGGCAGTTATGAGCATTAAATAATCTTCTTCAGGTAAAGTTCTTGGTGTTGTGTCTGACATCTAATAAGCAATCACATGTTACAACCGCTACCTCCAAGGCAGCTCCTCCTCTTCCTACGTAGCACCTATGTTAAATCAATGTACATGGTTTGACTCAGGTGATATCTGTAATCTTGACTTTGTGTGTTTACATGTAACTACGCCCTTGGTCTCTGTCATTCTATAAATCTATGCAGCCTGTCGGCCTCAGTTTCTCCTGGTAGAGCCTGGCATGGCCTGAAGGCAGCACAGTGTAATAGAAATAGGAAAACGTGCGTGGTAGACTAAAAGATGGCTCCTCCAGACACCGTGTCCTGATCCTGACACCTGTGACTATATTACCTTACACAGAAACAGAGACTTTGCCAGTGTGATTAAGTCAAGGATCTCAAGATGAGGGGTGGGGAGTTTTATAAAGGGGAGTTTCCCTGCGCAAGCCCTCTTCTCTTGTCTGCTGCCAAGTGAGATGTGCCTTTCACCTTCCACCGTGATTATGAGGCCTCCCAACCAGGTATCCTGGATTATCTAAGTTGTCCCTAAAGGTAATCACAAATGTCCCCATAGAGGGAGGTGAGTGGTATTGACTGAAGAGAGGAAGGAGGTGATATGATGAGGCCACTAGCCAACAAATGAATTCAGCCTCTAGAAGCTATAAAGGGCAAAATATGGATTCTCCCCCAGAACCTTTGGAATCTGGACTGTGGCCCTGCCACCACGTTAATTTTAGCACAGTGAAATGTAAGAGAGTCACTTTGTGTTGTTTTAAGCCAGCAAGTTTGTGGTAATTTGATAGGGCAGCCACAGGAAGCTCTGATATGGTTTAGCTGTATCCCCCACTCAAATCTCATTTTGAATTGTAGCTCTCACAATTCCCATGTGTTGTGGGAGGGCCCTGGTGAGAGGTAACTGAATCATGGGACCAGGTCTTTCCCATGGTAGTCTCGTTATAGCGAATAAGTCTAATGAGAGCTGATGGTTTTATAAAGGGGGAGTTTCCCCTGCACAAGCTTTCTTATCTTGCCTGCCGCCATGTGAGATGTGCCTTTCACCTTCCACCATGATTGTGAGGCTTCCTAAACCACTTGGAGCTGTGAGCCCATTACACCTTTTTCTTTTGAATATGGCCCAGTATCAGGCATGTCTTTATCAACAGCGTGAAAACAGACTAGTACAAGCTCATACAGTGTAGAAGTCACTGCTCAAAGGTGACTTCTGTCACCACCCCCACCCCAAGATTAGAAGAGTTCCCCATTGCATGAGCACACTGACTGCACCTTGAAATTCATTTTCAAAATAATAATTGCACTTGGGACTATTAGTTTAATGACCAGCACCTGGAACCAGTGCTTAGAACATAGGAGGCCCTTAATAAAATGTTATTGGATAAATGACTATTTCTCTTCCCAGAGAGACAGTGGGCTTCCTAGAAGCCACATCCGGGCACTTTGCTGCTGCATCTAGAGTGCCTAGCTCAGTGCTGGTGCATGGTAGGTTCTCCATAAATATTTGCTGAATGAATAAATGGCTGCTTGTCTCCCCAAGTAGCTTATCAGCTCTACATTCACCATGTCAGTATCATCCTCTGCAATCTCTGCAGGGGCTTGCACCATGCCTGGTGCCTTGTAGGTGCTTCACAAGCACTCATTGGCCATTTGCCTGAGTAGTCATGCTGGTCGGGGCTTGAGCGGTCCTCTCCCTCTCTCCCTTTGCACTAGAGCAGTTGTCCCATTAAGCCACATGAACCCTGCCAGTGTGTGTTATGAGCCATGCATTGTGCCAACATCCCAGCAGACGGAACTCCGCAGTGCCATGGGAGAGAGCCAGCGGCCTCCCCTGCATCTGAGCAGCATGGCTTGTTAGTTCCCAGTCCTTCAGCCACCAGCTGTTTCTAACACAAACCCGTGGTGACACAGCGCTCTGTAGGAGAAGCTAATGCAATTGTCAGTCTGCCGAGCATCAGGCATTGCTAAAAGGATTGCAATTATTGTTCTGTTCTGCCTGCTCCTATTAGCATCTACCTCAACGTCTGCTCTTATTCATGGAGAGGAGAGCGAGATGCTCAACTCTGTCTCCACTTGCTCTTATGCCAGAGGACCAGCAGATGCCAGTGGCTTGCGTCACGCTGGAGAGGGGCAAATGTAGGAAACGTCCCGTCAGTGTCACGGCACTTTACATTGGTGTTTATTGCACTTAAATGTGCTCAGAAAATCTCAAGTCAGTGTGACTCCCAACTTACCACTGAGCTGAAGATAAATACTGAGATGTCCAGAGGTGAGTCATTTTTACAGGGCATCCCCCCCAAAGACAAGGTGGGAGGTGCCTCCCACAGCCTCACCTCCTCCTCTGGTGGCAGGTCCCTGCCTGAAGCTGACAGACAGGAAGTTGGGTCTGTGTCGGTAGAGTTGGCAGGTTCCTCAGCACTCGTAATAGCTCACGGGCACTGAAGTAAGGACCCAGACGAGGAGGTTGTGGAATGGCACGGCCCATGGCTTCCTTAGTTGTGGAAGTTGTGAGGATTTAAGTAGAATTTACATTATCATTTTTTGTTTTTTGTTTTTTTTTTTCAGATGGAATCTCGCTCTGTTGCCTAGGCTGGAGTGCAGTGGCACCATCTTGGCTCACTGCAACCTCCACCTCCTGAATTCAAGTAATTCTCCTGCCTCAGCCTCCTGCATAGCTAGGATTACAGGGGTGCACCACCATGCCTGGCTAATTTTTGCATTTTTAGTAGAGATTAGGTTTCACTATGTTTGTCAGACTAGTCTCAAACTCCTGACCCCAAGTGATCCGCCCACCTCAGCCTCCCAAAGTGCTAGGATTACAGGCATGAGCCACCGCACCTGACACATTGTCCATTTTAAAAACGTAGTTGGACTTATTTTTAAACTTGTCTGTCAAGGCAAAATTTACATGACATAAAAATTAACCATTTGAAAGTGAACAATTCAGTGACATTAGTGCATGCACTAAATGTTGTGTAAGGCACCACCTCTATCTATATTCTCATCAACCCAAAAAGAAAACTCCATACCTGTTAATCCGTTACTCCCCATCCTCCATCCACCATGCCTTGGTAACCATCCATCTACTTTCTGTCTCCACGGATTTACCTATTCTGGATGCTCCATGTAAATGAAATATACAGAGAGCTTATTAGGAAGGTGTTTTGTGCCCGGTGGTTCAGAGACAGACTTTTGGGTTCACACAGACTGGATTCAAATCCCAGTTCTTTCAGTTTTTAGCTTTATGACCTTGGCTAGGTTCTTTGACCGCCTCACTTTTCCATTTCCTGTCCTAATAAAGGAAAAATGCTGGCAGTGTCTTTTCATGGGGCAGTTATAAGCATTAAATAACCTTCTTCAGGCCGAGCATGGTGTCTCACACCTGTAATCCCAGCACTTTGGGAGGCAGAGGGGGGGCTGATCAGGAGGTCAAGAGTTCGAGATCAGCCTGGTCAAAATGGTGAAACCCCATCTCTACGAAAAATACAAAAACTAGCTGGGCATGGTAGTACATGCCTATAATCACAACTACTGGGGAGGCTGAGGCAGGAGAATGGCTTGAACCCAGAAGGCAGAGGTGCAGCGAGCCAAGATCATACCACTGCACTCCAGCCTGGGTGGCAGAGCAAGACTCCGTCTAAATAAATAAATAAAAACCTTCTTCAGGTAAAGTTCTTGCTATCGTATCTGACATCTAATAAGCAATCAAATGTTACAACCGCTACCTCCATGGTAGCACCTCCTCTTCCTGGGCAGCACCTATATTAAATCAATGTACGTGGCTTGGCTCAAGTGACGTCTGTCTTTTGTGGCCTTTTGCAATTGGCCTCTGTCACTTAGCACAGTGTTTGTGTGAGATACATCATAGCGTTTGCTGATCCATGCTGTAGCATAGGTCAGCACTTTTCATGGCTGAGTAATATTCCACTGTATGAATAGGCCACATTTTGTTGGCCTATCTTTTCATTGACAGATGTTTGAGCTGCTTCTAATTCCTGGCTCCTATGAACAGTGCTGCTATGAGCATGCATTTGCAAATAGTTGTGCTTATTTAAATGTGAATTAGCAGTGCACATACACACGTAAAATTGGGTCACCAATGCCATGATTTTATTGATAATGATCAAGGATTTTTTTTCTTTACACAAATTCATTAGAGCACAAATGTCAACATCAAGGACAGTCTGAAGAAGGCAACAGCCCAGGTGGAATGTGGATATGGTTGAAGTCATTAGTTTAATCATATCTGCGAGTCTCTTTGCCATGTAAGGTAACACTCACAGGTCTTGGGAATTCTTAGGATCTGGATATTGTTGGGGTTCTTATTTGGTTTCTACCACATACACTGTGGATTGAAGGTTCATTAAGAGTTAACTGGGAGACCAGAGCATAAGAGGTGCTCCAGGCAGAGGGCACAGCATGCGCAGAGGCCCTGTGGCAGGAGAGAGCCTGGTATGTGCAGGAACAAAAAAGATGCACAGCTAGAAAGAGAGACAGGTTTTTATTGGCCAAATTAAGGACTTGGGTCAGCATCTGAAGCGCAAAAAGATGCCACTAAAGAATCTCAAGAGAAGGAGTGATAATTTGGTTGGCATTTTAGTCAAGAAAAGGAGTGATTGTTTGGTTGGCATTTTAGTAGATGCTGTGTCCACATGATAGGTGGGCAAAGTACACAGAAATAATTGTGGATTCCAAAGAAGTTAGGAAGCTATTTTGATAGTTCTGGTGAGAGGTGGCCAAGGTAAAGGTCGCTGTGTGACAGTGAGGACCAAAAGAAGAGAACAGACTCAAAAAGTGTTTGGGCATCGGTGGTTTACAGCAGACCAGCTTTTCTTTGCTACTTCATTCATTCATTCCACAAGTGCGAATTGAGCTCTCAACATGGGACAGGTGTTGTGCATGTGCTGGGAATGAAATGCTGAGCCAACTGTGCAATCCTGGACAGGGTAATTAACATTTAGGCCTCATTTTCCCCAACAGTAAAATAGAGATATGATAGTGTTCATATTTTTAGTGTCATGAGGATTAAATGAATGAGTATAAGCAAATTGCTTAGGACAGTCCTTGACACAGAGGAAGTGTTTGGAGCAGCTAAAAAAGAAGGAAAGAAAGAGAAAAGAAACAAGCAGCAACAACAACAAAAACCCCATCAACACACACAGAAATGACCGTCCTGGCTTTGGCCCTCCTCTCTCTAGAGTAACCATTGACCAATTCACCCAGGACAGCATTTGCACAAACACCCAGGAGCAGCTATGGATGGCACATGGCATTTGGCATTATGAGGCATTGAGAAATCCTTTCTATTATAGCTCCTGAGTATATACTGTGAGCTATAACTATGGTAGCTGCTATGGGGGGGAAAATGAGTAAAAACTAACAAGCATTGTCTTCATAGAGTTTACAATCTAGTTGTGGGGGGCCAACATTAGGCAAAAAAAGCATACAAACCAAGATAGTACAAGTTAAGAGGAAGATAGCCATGTTCCGAGAGAGTCTTTGGTGGACTGAGTTGACCTGGCCAAGGAAGTCTTGGATGGTCTCCTTGTGGAAGTGATCCTTGGGGTGAATCAAGAGGATGAGGTGGTATTAACTGAGCAAGAAGGGGTAAAAAGAACGTCATAGGGAGAGAGAAGACGGTGAGCAAAGGTCCTGTGGCCAGTGAGAATGCAGTGAGTGCTGGAGAGGCCCCCAGGACTGGAATGCCATGGAACCTTGTAGAACAGGCTGATGGATTTTGTCTTTATCCTAATGGAAATGGGAAATACTTAAGGTATATTAAGTTATATGGAGATATATACAGAGATGCATTTTTGGAAAGATGGTTCTGGTTTGAGTGTTAAGGGGAGATGGAGAAGGAGATCTGAAAAATGCCCACTAGAGGACTACCACATTGGTCTAAACAAGAGATGGCAATTAGGTGGCAGAGATGGAGAGAAGGCTGTTTAGGAAAGAAAATCGACAACACTAGTGATCAACTGAACAAAACGGGTAATGGAGGGTCAGGTAGCCAAGATAACACCAGCATTTCTTGACTGGCGCAATCCAAAATTAAAATGGGTATGTTGGGGGTGGAGGTAACTCATGCCACAGGTCTTCAATCTTCACAGTAAAGCAGAAGCCTGGCTCATTTGCTGAAAAGGAGTGTATTTAGGACAAAGGCAGAATTTTAAGAATGTACAAACATTTTTGAATGGCAGCTGTGGGTATTCGAGCAATAAGAATGACTTGCAGAAGTGATGACTTAATTAAAATCAAGTTGAAATACATAGAAACCACAGATTTGGAGTAGGCATTTCATCTGATATGTCTCAAAGGCCCAGCAGGATGCTGTCTGTCTACAAAGAGGGTACAGAATAAGTGTTTGTTGAGCAAGTAGATAAAACCAAAGAGCGATTTTGCATGACTTTCGCGAGCCAACTGGGACAATGAATTGGCTCATTTATGCAAGACGATTTGTTCCGCTGTGTTTTTTTTCCTTGGCAATCCCTGTGTAGAACTTTAGGCTGAAACCTAAAGGTGAAATGCACTTCATTTGACTTGAATAATTTACTTGGATTCTTCCTTATCAAAAAGACCTGAATGTATAATGTATTCAATTCTGAATTTGGTAGCTATACGATTGTTTAATTCTTGGGAATTGGAATATGAGGGAGATAGAAAAGGAAAAGGAACCATTTGCCCACGCTCTGGCTGATCTAAAGATTTCATTACTGCAGGACTTCTCAGATCCTTCAGACGATTCTGGTTTGAATGTTAAGGGGAGATGGAGAAGGAGATCAGAAAAATGCCCACTAGGGGACTACCACATTGGTTCTAGGATAGAAGTTTCTTAGACATTATTAGTTCTACAGGAAAAAAATGAGTTGCAAAGAATAGCTACATATAGTTATTACCTAATATAGTGGCATTCTATGGAGAGAAATAAATCTGTATTAGATAGATTACCTCAAATTTGATAATATCAAATTTTAGCCCCTTGGAAGGAATTGTACTCTTGAATAAAGTATTTGGAATATCTGATCAGGCTATTATACCATTCTTCCCATGTTTTCTACCATATTTCTAAAAGAATATTATTTTATACCATAACTATATTCAAGATTGTGCCTATTTCTCTATTGCCTTCCCAGGAATTTAATTTTGTTGTCTAAATGGGGGAAGTCTGTTTCTTTTCCCAGTTATGGCCCAAATAATAAATGTTGATGTTACTGTGCTATAAAAATATGTCCTCTATAAATTGCTTTGCCTGTCATTAAGATGTTTCCTAAACAAGTTGAACATGCGCTATGTTTTTGCCAGACACTTGCAGCAATCTTAAATTACCTGCTGTGTCTATACATATTCAGAAGGCCATAATGGAAATGTGCCAAGTGGCTCAGGAGAAAACATTTATACAGATTAAAAGAGGACTTGGGAAGCTCTGCCTCTTGTTGCTTGGATCGTGCACAAATACATTTATTTCTGGGTATGTTTAGGTTATTTCTTTTCAGATTTATTTTGGTTTGCACAGTTTTCCAAGCATTAGTCATCACTGTCACCCGAAGCAGTTACACTCTACTCATCTCCATAGATGATCAATCTGAATCTTGAGCCTGAAATGACCAGTTAAGACAGACCAACAATTTGTTGATCTAGTGGAGGAAAAAAAATGCAGTCTGAATCGAATTGACTTTAATGAGATTTCACCCAGGTGGTCTGTTTCTAAAGTTATACCCAAAATGTAGAGTGAAACTTGGGAGAATACTTGCAAGAAGGAATGTAATCCTAAAATAATAAGATATCCTTGTTGGGTGAGTTGAGGAAGTGTGGTAGAGCCATAGAGGAAAAGGGTAGATGGGCATCAACTTAGTAGCTCTTGTGATCATTTTTATCAGCGATTTGGATGTAAGCACAGAAGGAAAGACATAGCTCTCATATTAGCAGATGAGACAGGGTTGGAAGGAGTGCTTGTCCAGTTAGAATGCATAATCTGTCTTTAAAGACATATTAAACTGGAATAACTCATGTACAAGTATTTATCCAGCTTGGATATCTAGAAGTAGAACTCCTGGTTGAAAGGTTATTAATATAAAATTTTGTAAAATATTACGTTAATGATTAATCATCCTTCACAAATAACATGCCAGTCTGCATTTCAACTACCAATGCACACACCTCAACCCATATAAACAGTTGTCTATTCTAAGGATTTTTCAGAACTTGTGTTAAAACCTTGGAGGGAGTCATCTGGTATACGAAGTATCTTCAAAACTTTGATTTTAAAGAAGCTTCTACTAACATCTTGAGGACCTAGTATCCTTAGAACAGCAGTCCCCAATGTTGCGTGGCACCAGGAACCAGTTTGTGGCAGACAATGTTTCCATGGACCAGGGTGTGAGGGATGGTTTCAAGATGAAACTATTCCACTTCAGATCATCAGGCATTAGTTAGATTCTCATAAGGAGCATGCAACCTAGATCCCTGGTGTGTGCAGTTCACAGGAGGGTTTATGCTTCTGTGAGAATCTAATGCCACCGCTGATCTGACAGGAGGCGGAGCTCAGGCAGTCATGCTTACTCACCTGCCGTTCACCTCCCATTGTGCGACTGGGTTCCTAACAAGCCATGGTCTGGCACTGGTCTGCAGCCTGGGGGTTGGAGACTTCTGCCTTAGAACACAATTCAAGAAAGGCTGCTCCATGGGAAAGTGAAAGGCTGGGAACTTGCAGAAAAGGAAAACTGAAACATTGAAAGAGGAGAAACGTGACAGGAGAAGGCACAGAGGTGAGCGTGAGAGCCATTTTTTGAAGTGTTGTTAGCAGTGCTAATGAAAATTCTAGCTGATATTTTCAGAGCATTTTCTGTGTGTCACATAGTCACTCACATAGTCCTCACAGGAACTTCATGAAAGAGGTACTATAATTATTCCCATTTTACAGATGAAACAACTGCAGCAGAAAGGTGAAGTACCTTGCCCAAGGTCATGCAAATAGATTAAACTTAGTCACTCTGTGTGGCCCCAGAGGAGGAACGGTTCTAGAAAGAAGTATTTTAGCTAATTATCTGGAGAAGGGCTCTGGCAGTCAGAAACTGGGCATCATCTATTAGGGATATCTCCCCCAAGGGAGAATTTGGGTGTGATTTGGATATCTTTCATATAATTCCCTGACATTCCATTTGTGGAACTCATTCTTTGACTTTGGATAAAATTCTCTAGCTTCTGAATCTCTGCTAATTTACGTGGTTTGTCCTAGACAAGACTGAATTTTAAAATTCTTTATGTTATTGTCAATAAAATTTACATATATATTTTTTAGAGACTGAGTCTCGCTCTGTCGCCGGGCTGAAGTGCAGTGGCAAGATCTCGGGTCACTGCCATCTCTGCCTCCTGGGTTCAAGCCATTCTCCTGCCTCAGCCTCCCAAGCTGGGATTACAGGCACCCATGAACACACTCAGGTAATTTTTGTATTTTTTGTAGAAACGGGGTTTCACCATGCTGGCCAGGATGGTCTCAATCTCCTGACCTCGTGGTCCACCTACCTCGGCCTCCCAAAGTGCTGGGATTACAGGCATGAGCCACCATACCCAGCCGATTGTCAATAAAATATTTTTATATCCATTATGCCAATTTGTTTGGTAAAGGTGACTGCAGAGCCCAGGGTGAAAAGATGCAGAAATTGTCTTGGGATCATCTTGACATCTCCTGGTTGGAATCTTCATGTTCACTCCTGCTCAGTCCCCAGGTCATGTGGCAGTCTTGTCTTGGACTCTCAGCCCAGCAGTCAGCTCCAGCCTCTGGCCTACATTAGTGCCCAGTGGTGAGCAAAGATGTTGGGAAGAAATCTGGATGCATCTAACCCTGCTGTCTTTTGAGTATTAGGAAGCTGACCAACACTCTTCCTTAGAAAGGCTTTAACATGTCATACTATTGAGGCATTGAAAATCTAAATGAATTACCCTAATTGTTCTTATAAGGAAAACGGTAACCAGAGAAGCTATGGAAATTTGATTACTTTATTATCCTTTACCAAACGTTCATTGCATGTCCTCAGTCACTCCCATTTCCACTAATTCCTCTCTTCTTCGCCTGACCAAACTTAATCATCCTTTGAGGCATGTGGCAGAGATCATGTGTTCACTTGGCCATAGTTAGACTTAATTTTCCAATGTTCCTTGTACTTAGGCAGGGCCATGTAACAGAGACAATGGAATTTGGTAGAAGTCATCAGACCACTCCTGTGTCTCCTCACCTTCTTTCCCCATCTACCAGCTGAACTGAAGACTCCAAAGACCTAGAGGGAGGCATAGCCCAGGATGGAAGGACCTGAATCCCTCACTCCCCCAAGACATTGAGCAAAGTAGAATAAATTTATGGTTGGTTGTTAAGCTCTTGAAAAATGGTGGTTTATTTGTTGCAGCAGTTACTGTGGCTCTGTCTCATGTAAGACTCTGCTCTATCATACCAGATTTCTTCATGGGTAAGGTAAGGTCTTATTCTCCTTTGAAAATGCACAGAGCCCTAAAGAGAACTTTAATCATAGCTTTACAATGCAAGCCGCATGAGACAGAGGCTGTGTCTTTCTTATCCATCATTGTACCCATTCCCCAGCAAGTGTCTGGCATTTGGAAGACAGTCAGTAAATACTAGCTGTTATTGCTATTAGTATTAATGTGTTAGTGTTATCTGAGCCTTGCTTTATACAGCGTAGGCCATGGGCCACCGTGGCATCACCCCAGAGCTTGCTAGAAATGCAGAGCCTCAGGCCTCACACTAGCTTGATTGAATTGGAATCTACATTTTAACAAGACTCCCAGGTGAGGCCATTTCTGCTGAGCTACACATACTAATATTTGAAAGACATCACTCTAGACCTGTAGTTCTCAGCGCTGGCTGCACATTAGGATCACCCTATCGGAATTCCTATATATCTGTTTTTGTTTTTGTTTTCAGGCTTTCCAGATGATTCTAATGTGCAGCCAGGATTGCAAACCACTGTTCTATCTCAGTAGTTCTCAAACACTAGCCTGCATGGGAACCCCCTGGGGGCTGGGTGCATGTTACGACACAAATTACTGGATCCTCTCACCAGAGTGCCTGACTCAGTAGGTCTGACATAGGGACCAATCATCCACTTTTTTCTTTTTTTTTTTTTTTTTTTTTTTGAGATGGAGTCTCAGTCTCTCACCCAGGTTGGAGTGTAGTGGCGTGATTTCAGCTTACTGCAAACCTCCACCTCCTGGGTTCGAGCAATTCTCCTGCCTCAGCCTCCCAATTAGCTGAGACTACAGGCGTGCACCACCACACCGGTTATTTTTTTTTCTTTCTTTCTTTCTTTTTTTTTTTTTTTTTGTATTTTTTAGTATGAACAGGGTTTTACCATATTGAGCAGGCTGGTCTATGAACTCCTGACCTCAGGTGATCCACCCGCCTCAGCCTCCGAAAGTGCTGGGATTTCAAGCATTAGCCACCATGACCAGCCAATCATGGGCATTTCTCCCAAGTTCCCAGGTGCATTCATTTGCAAGGGCTGTCGTAACAAAGCACCATAAACTAAGTGGCTTACAACAGCAGGAATGTATTCCCCCCACAGTTCTGGAAGCCAGAAGTCGGAAATCAAGGTGTTGGCAAAGGCGTGCTCTGGCAGCTGATCTAGGGCGAATCTTTCCTTGCCTATCCCAGCTTCTGATGTTTGCCAGCAACCCTTGGAGCTCTTTGGCTTGGAGAGGCATCCACCACTCCAGTCCTCTGTCTTTACATGCCTGTCTCCCTGTGTGTCTTCACATTACTGTCCTTGTCTAAATGTCCGTCTCTGTGTCCTAATTTCTCCTTTTTATAAGAACACCAAGCATCCTGGGTTAGAGCCCCTGCTGGTGACCTCGTTTTATCTTGTTTACCTCTATGAAGACCTCACTTTCAAATAAAGTCACATTCTGAGGTATTAAGGGCTAAGACAATCAACGTAAGCTTTTTAGGGGGACATAATTCCACTTACAATACCAAGTGATGCTGATGCTGCTGGTCCAGGAACGCCGCCTTCGGCATGGCCGCTTTGCTGTGAGCTGCAGGAGTGCAAAGACAGCGTTCATTTCTTTCAGTACAGCCTACCCAGACTCTAGCTTGGCACTTGGAATGTCATATGTTTTAAGTAACTATAGGTTGAGTTAATTAATATTCATTCCACACAGCAATTTGGCCTGCATAAAAGACTTCGATATTTTCCTGATGTTGCCAGAAACTTAATGTGTGACATTTCATATAGCAAATGCTCAATAAATGTTGGGTGACTGAACATAGCTGTCACTCCTCATTAAAAACTTTAAAAATAACCTTACTGGGTCTTCATGCTTTTATTCCACCTTATGGAGCCCAGTGACAGAATGCTGATTAAATGACATGGCTCCTTTAACGGGAAATTAACAATCTACAAAACATTGTAGATTCAGTAGCAGGCGTTTGAGGTGCTAACTGACTATGATAATTTCTGGCTTGCCTTGCTTTGATTCCCCAGTGAGAATTCATCTCTATTTAGCAAGTGCTGTGAAGTATTCCAGTAAAGGAGATCTCTGTCTTTGAATCCCAGCAACCTCTAACTTGGTCTTTAGCTTCATAAATCACTGTTAATTTTCACCCAAGTCAGTGGTCCTCAACTGCGGGTGATTGTGCTCCTCGGGGGAGAGGCAATAGAGACATGTTTTGGTTGCCTCTAATGGGAACAGGGTGTGTTCCCATTCCCCAGCTGGGAACAGGGGTTATGCTGCTGGCATCTAATGGGCAGTGGCCAGGGGTGCTGCTGAGCATCCTACAGTGCATAACACAGGTCCCCCACACCACAGAGAATCTCCGGCCCCAAATGTCAGTAGTGCCAGCATAGAGAAACCCTGACCTAAGCAAAGACAAGATGGACATGAAGTTGCCTCCATGGGCAAGATCATGACTTCTGAGCCAGCCCATCAGTGACACTTGGTGTGGCCCATAGCAGGAGTGCCAGGGAGAACCCAGCTTTGTCATTCCATGTCCAGCTGTTTGGATCAGAGAGAAGTGGGATCTTTGGTCACTACTGCAGTGTGAGAAAGTGAACTGCACCCAGTGGTTACTAGATGGTAGACTCTGTGCACTGTCCTTCCAGCACGCCCTCTCACTGAATGTGAGATGATGCTCCCACTAGCAGTGTCTCTCAGGTGAGAACTATTACAGTGCTCACATTGCAGAAGAGGAGTCTCCAGCACTGAGACTGAGTAGTTCACCCAGTGGCATATAGGGAAGAGTGTTAAACTCATAAATGAAACCCAGTGTGTAGGACTCTTGAGTCTGTGATTTTAATCTCTGTATAGTCTGGGTTTATACTTCAGTTCAGACCTCTACTCTGCCATTTCCTATAGATGCTCCTTAACTTATAATGGGTTTATGACCTGGTAAACCCATCATAAATTGAAAATTAAGTCAAAAATGTATTGAATGCGCGTAACCTGCTGAACACCATAGCTTAGGCTACCCTACCTTAAACATACTCAGAACACTTCGAGTACAGTAGTCAGTCGATCACATGAGATATTTAACACTTCACTATAAAATAGGCACTTTGTTAGGTGATTCATCCCAGCATCACAAGAGGATATGGCACCACATATTGCTAACCCAGAAAAAGACTGGAATTCAAAATTTGAAGTATGGTTTCTACTGACTGTGCATCGCTTTTACACTATTGCAAAGTCAAAGAATTATGAGTGGAATCATTGTAAGTCTCTGTAGCTGCATGGTCCTGGGCAAGGGATTTAACCCTCACTGTCTTTGTTTCCTCATCTGAAAATGAGGATTTATAACAGTTCAAAGGGTTTCTACTAGGATTAAAAGATACGAAATACATTTAGCAATGTCTGGCCACAGTATGAGCTCAATAAATGCTAGTCCTTCCCCCCCCTTAGCAGTCATTACATTCACAGGTATTAAGAAGGAGAAATGTATAAGCATGGTATGTAATTCCCTTAGTTAATGAGACTTTCCTTAAACCAACTAGAAGATTCCATTTACTGGAAGCATACTTAATGATGAAGCTTTTATTCTGTTCATCTCCTTCAGGGAGTACTTAAAAATAACTCACAAACCCACTGTTAGAGCTCATGTTCTTTACCCAACCAGGATTTAATTAGTCCTTCAGCTCCTTAGCCCTTCTTAGAAGTTGTTCAATGTTAAATCCCACATGACCCTTGGGTGGGAAGATTTAGAAACCCTCCAAGCACCACCTGTCATGCCCAGTGACGAGGAAGACTTTACAGCAAGAGTTAAGGATTTTTTAAGATTGCTGATGTTAATGAAGGAGGAAAAGAATTGTGGATGTGCTAAATTAGATATTTACAAACTGCATTCCTCTCTCTGGGGGGAAGATTCATTAATTTTCACAATAAGCAGCTTCATTCTATTGGGCCACCAGAGGAGGATTTGCAGATCACAGACCCAGTAGCATCTTTCTCATATTTAAAGAAGTCTCAGTGTCTGCAGGGTCCAGAGAGGGGGAACGTCCACTGCCTGAACAAGGACTTCATGACTGTTCACAATCTGCCTCAGCCTCCAGTCCATTACCCTTGCCTATTTTGTTACGGTGATCAAGTAAAATCCTTCTAATGAAAAGGGCTGTAGGTGAATTTTAATCCATTAGTCATCTACCAGACCTCCTCTGCCATCCTTTAGACTACTTATAGTTCCTCTCCCTGCCCTATTTCCTTGTATGTCAATATTTATATCAAGCAAGCCCTCCTCATCTGCCCATCCTTTATCTGCCAGGCTAACTCCAACTCCTATTTCAAGACCCTGTTCAAATATTACTTCCTTTCTGCAGCTTCCCTCAGCTTCCCCAGGGAGAATTGACAGCTTCCTTTCTTTGAGCATATTCATTCATTCATTAATTGACAACTACCTACCAGGTGCTGTTCTAAGCATGGGGTGTGGAAGTGAACAAGAAAGCATAGAGCCTGTGTTCTAGCTGGGGAACCAATATGAAGTAAAACATAAGCTAATACTTAAGTTCAGAAGGTCAGAATTGGTAAGTGCTCTGAGGAAATGTGGAGGGATGAGAGAGAGTGAAATTGGCAGAGTGAAGAGTGGTATTTGATGAGGAGATCAGAAAGAGCCATTCTGATGTGAGGTTTGGGCTAAAACTTGAATAATGAGAGGGAGGCATCCATCCTCCAAGTATAGAGCCTGGGACATCTTGGCAGATACGTAACCAGCTCTTCCCTTCTCAGAGACTGTGAGCTCCTTGAGGGCAGCACTCTTAGCATCCCCAGACTCTTGGCATCTCCATAACCTTGTCCAGAATTCATGCATAGCAGCAGGCAGCCACAGGTGATGGCTCAGGTGGCTTTAATTTAAAACTTTATTTTCAGTTGTACCTGTTATGCATTTGTTAGCCATGCTACTGGGTTTTTTTTTATTCAAAGAAGAAAATCACTATTGTTTGTTTTTTTCTCTGGGTTCAAGACATTTTGGAAACAAAGTTTAGGTAATCCATTTAGGAAATGCGATTTAAGTGCCAGGTAACATCTTGGAATTGGTGCCATGATTGATGAGGTCTTGGTGTAATTAATGTCTTATGTGATGTCTCTGATCTTTACTCAAGTTCATCTCCTACTCTGGGTAGTGAAGTTAGGGGAGACCCAGTGGTGTGGAGGGAGGGTTATGTTAGCTTCTTTTTCCCCGACCTCAGAGAAGACACCAGCCATCTGCAGATCAGCAGTGCCCTCTCATAGTACTTATTAGGCTATTATTATATGATTGATGTCAATCTGTGCCACTAGACAGAGGACACCACAACCTCATGGCATTGTCTGTCTGAAAGATTCAAGTGCCAATCTCTTTGCATCTGACACACAGTAGGTGCTCTGAAAAGACTTGCAAAGTGAATAACGAATGAATGAAGGCACAACAAAAACAGGAAGTGGAAGGGACACCTCCAGTCCTGAGCAGCCTAAGTTCAACTTCAAGGACCACAGTTAGCTTGAATTTTAATCCATCGGGCTGTCTCCATGTGTTCCATTTCTTCAGTAATGGTGGATGCCTCAAGCTCTGTGCAAGCTGCCAGGAGAATGATGGTATATGTTAACCATCTCATGGGGGAGGCAAACTTTAATCGAATGATGGCACAAATAAGTGTGGAATTATGGAACATGGTAAAAGCTAAGAAGGAAAGGCAAATGGGGCCTCAAGAGTACATAGCAGCGATCCCGGAACCAGGAGGATGTGGGAAGCGCAGGACCCTGAATAAGAGACTAGTGTGATTGTTTTAATCTATTTTTTAACTTTCATTTTAGGTTCAGGGGTACATGTGCAAGTTTGTTATGTAGGTAAACTCATGCCATGGGGGTTTGGTGTACAGATTATTTTGCCACCTGGTTACTAAACTTAGTATCCAGTAGTTGATTTTTTCTGATCTTCTCCCCTCCTCCCACCATCTACCCTCAAGTAGACCCCAGCGTGTGTTGTTCCTCTTTGTGTGTCCATGTGTTCTCATCACTTAGCTTATCACTTAGTGAGAACATGCAGTATTTGGTTTTCCAGTCCTGGGTTAGTTTGCTGCATAGTATTCCATGGTGTACATGTACCACATTTTCTTTATCCGGTCTACAATTGACAGGCATTTAGGTTGCATCCATGTCTTTGCTATAGTGAATAGTGCTGCAATAAACATATGCATGCATGTGTCTTTATGGTAGAATGAAGTGACTGTTAAGCCTTGACGTCCAAGGCTGAAATAGGTGAAGGAGTGAGGAGGGTGTTGTACTAGAGAAGCTATCCTGGGGCATGTGGAGCTGCTAAGGGAGGGGGAATAGTATGAGACAGCAGACAAGGCAGGCCATGGCCGGGTTCTGTAAGCTCTGCTAGGAATCTTCCTTGGTATCTGCAGGGCACAGGAAATCTTTTGAGAGATTTCAGTGGGGGAGATACGTGCAGAGCTGAGTCTGGAATCATCACCTGAGCTGCTTGCTGCGGGGTAGATTGGAGCAGGCAGGAGAAGGATGGGAAGCTTGTCAGGAGCAGGTGTCCAGGTGGGAGAGAATGATCACTGAGACACACTGCAGGTGCCAGGTTGGGGAGAGGTAGACAGATTCAGGACATATTTTGGAGGCAAACTCAATAAGCCTTGGTGATGGCTTATTTAGCTCAGTGGTTTTAGTGGTTTTAAACCAGGGATAGTTGTGTCTTCCAAGAAACACCAGGAAATATCTAGATATTTTTTGGTGGTCGCAACTGGCTGGGAGATTGGTGGGAAGAGAGTGTTACTGGCATTTCGTAGATAAAGACCGGGGATGTGGCTAAATATCCTACAGTGCGTGGAGCAGCCCCTCCCCCCAATGGCAAAGCTTTATCTGGCCCCAATGTCAATAGTGTAGTGGTTGAGAAACCTGGCTTCAGATGTAGAAAGACCAGAGACACAGTGTCAGAGGTGACCTTTGGGTCTTGTCTTGCTAACAAGGTGAAAGGTCATGGCATTCTCTGAGATCTTGAGACCCTGGATAGCCAGTTCTTTTACAGGAGGAATGTGGAGTCAGTGGAGACCACAGGATGGATTTCTGAGGCATTTGGAGACAACCAGGTGAGGAGGTGGCTTGTTTCTTCCTAAATTTTCACGATCCCCCAGAAGAAGCCGCCTTTTCTCTGTTAATTGAGTTTCCAACCACTGTACCCTGAATTCTTACCTCCCCCACCTGCTACCTTTCTGTATTCCACCCCTCTCTTCCCTGCCCTTGAAGCAAAACCTATGGTCCTTGCCTTAGAAAGGTTTTACTGCCATCACTACAGCAAAATAGACAAGGGTAAAAGAAAGGCTTCAGTAGAATTTCATTTGAGTATTTTACTTCCCTCCTTGTGTGTCATTTTCTCCTTAAGAAAACTAAGGAAGAAGTGATTTATTCTCTTCATCTGCATAATTTCCTTCCCAGTGTGGCTGTGTGCTTGTCAGTGCTCTTACGGATCGAGAGTGCTCTGAAAGCTCCGAGGAGCAGGAAGAGACTCAGGTGACCTGGTGAGAGCCACATTGAACCTCAGTTCACATGTCATTAATGGAGCTCAGTTCTTGGAGGGCCTTGCAGGGAAGGACGCTGACAAGCTGTGATGAGTCTTTAGGTCTCACCTGGGAGGGCCCATGGGAGCACCTGTGAGGTGGTTCCCAAAAAACAGCCCACTCTCCAGGTCACCTCTCTCTGCTTCACCCCACCTCTCTTTCTTCCTTTGTGCAAAGCACCTATCTGAAAGTAAAATATCAGCTAGAAAGGAAAGGAGTTTTAGAAGAAAGTACCACATCAGCGTTTTGAACAAATTAAGTTGCATGCAAGCTGAGCAGCCTGTATCAAGGGGAACATGGTGGAGGGAAGGTGAGCCCCAGGCTGCCTGCTGCCAGTTGCAGGCTGCCATATGCTTCACCAGCTTGTGCCCTCGAGGGTCCCCTTCTGGGGTCCCCAGGCTGGCTTATGATCATATTCCAGCATAGAGCACCCCCAACCCCCCACTCCCGTAGCACTGGGACCCATAGCTTTATTTCTTGCATCATTTTTCTCTACACTCAAAAAAAAAAAACCAACTCTGCCCAGCATGAGAAATCAAGTTAATGAAAATGCGACCACATTGAGTTTCCAATAAGAGAATGGCAAAGCAAAACTTGTCAACTAAAGAAAGAGGTGGTCACTGTAATCCTTTAGAGGAGAGGTGGAAGCAGGAGTAATACGGAAGCTCATTACTGTAATCAAGGCATTTGTAACTGTTGGTGGCAGGAGGTGAAGAGAGAAGCACAGAGAGGGGAGGACTGTGATGGAGGTTTTAACTGTATGTGTGCCTGTCTTTCCCACTCATCTTGCTGATACAATCTGGATCGTTCATACAGAAAGGAGACAGAGTTTGCCACATTTGGCTGACCAAGCCAAAAACACTAATTAGCACCAGCTGCTCAAAGTTGAAGATGCTCTTTCCTTCTGGTGCAGGGGTGAGGACTTGTTCTAACTCTTCAAAATTCACAACCTTAGACCACAGGATGCACTTTCCCAGGGGAACTGCATTCTCCAGCGTGGCTGTGTGCTTTGGTGCTCAAACATTGGTGAAGCCCCAGGTATTCAACAGGGACAAACAAAACACCTGTGGAATCCCTTGATCAGCTGTCCTGCAGGGGTTTGAAGCCAGGGTGAACCAAAAAGTTTCTATCTCCCAAAGAAGCGTTTTCCAACCATGGGGCGCTGACAGAAGTTGTCAGCACGTCTGGCAAACCTTTTCAGCATCTGTCGTGATGTCTTAATCCTCCTGTGAGGAGTGACAGAGGTAACGTGTGGTGTGAAGCCATCAGTGACATTTGGTGATTGAATGTCGCTGGCAGCAGTGTCTTAATGACGGAGACAATTGATTGCTAGGAGGTCAGTTGCCAAGTAGTTAATCCGATGGCAAATTCTGTTCATAATGGAAGAACTGGCACATGCATGCAAAGCAGCGTGGTGGGGGATTCCTGCTGATGCAGCTGTGGGCACATGAGGAAGAGGAAAGATACCGAAGCCTGTGATGAATGCCTAGCAAACTTCCCTTGTGAAACCTCACTGGGAGTTCCATGAGGGCAGAGATCGTGTCTATTTTGTTCACTGTTGTATCCTTTGTTGCTGACACATTGTGGGCATTAGGTAAACATCTGTTAAATCGATGAAGCAGTGGATGAGTTGGAAGCTGCCTTCCTTAGCCTGTTTTACTTCCAGAATTCTCCTTTTCACTGATGATAAGCCTAACTTCCCAAGTTAGAAATCTAAGTTGCATTACATTTCTCCCTCTCCCTTCCCCACCAAGTTCTGCATATTCCACCCCAGGAATACATTTCTAACATGTCTCCCTTCTCTTCTTTCTTCAAAACTAATCTGCATCTCTCAAGTAGTCTTCTGATGAATAAGCCCACCCCCATCTCTGTCCCATGCCCCTCTTAAGTCATTCATTCATTCATTCATTCATTCATTTAGAGACAGAGTCTTACTCCATTGACGACGTCAGGCTGGAGTACCTTGGCATGATCTCAGCTCCCTGCAACCTCTTCCTCCCAGTTTCAAACAATTCTAGTGTGTCAGCCTCCCAAGTAGTTGGGATTACAGGTGCACACCACCACACTCAGCTAATTTTTGTATTTTTAGTAGAGATGGGGTTTCACCATGTTGACCAGCTGGTCTTTAACTCCTGACCTCAAATGATCCACCCGCCTCAGCCTCCCATAGTGCTGGGATTACAGGCATGAGCCACTGCACCTGGCTTAATTCTTTTAACATATAAATCTCATCATGTTACAATCCAGCTTTACATAATCAAAGTCAGCCAGTGTTATTTGGCCATAGATACCTCTTAGACCATGAAAACCCACCTAGTGCCTTCTCAGCCTTGGGTTCACCTCGTGTCAGTGCCCATGTTGGTTGCTTCACTGTGTGGTGTTTCTTACCTTTCCAAACACCTGCCCTGCGTCTTCATGTTTCCTAGTCTTTGCTTATGTACTTACTCAGGCTGGACGTCCATCCTTATCTTTTTTTCCTGGCAAAACATGCTCTTTGTTTAAGATGTGTCATCTGGGGACCCCTTTCTAATCCTTGTCTTCCCTTGGAGAAATAAATTCACCTCTCTTTCCTTTCTTCCATTTTTCATCACTTTGTGCTTGAATTGTTGATTTGTCTACCCATCTCACCTACTGGCCTATGAAGGTGTCAAGTCAGGGGTCATAACATCTTTTTCACTGTTCCTTCCAGCAACTAATGTGGTTCCTGGCACATAAACACTTAATGTAGAAAAAAATGGATGGATGGATAGATAAGTTGATAGATGGATGGACGGGTTGGTCAGTGGGTTAATAAGTAATAGGTTAGATGCATGACAAAATGAATGGAAGAAAGAATTGGATGGATAATAAATTGATTAATTCCAGGGGGAATACTAAGAAAATAATTTAGCAATTCCACCACCTCCCACCTTGGGATAAATGATATGGCCCTGTCCAGGGAAGGCTGAGTGCCCTCTTGGTCTATTTGTCCTCTAGACAGTGAATTCTGGGGTTCCAGGTACCTCAGCATCAGGGTGTGATCTAGAAAGGAGCCTGTGGACCTAGTTGGGCACGCTCTCTTGGTCCTCGGGACTCTTTGTGCCATGGAGAAGAGCATAGTTTGAGGGAGGTCAGAGTGGGCTCTCAAAAGTGTGGAACCCAGCTGCTTTTGTCTAAAGCCATTATCTCACCAGGAAATGTCTAAGACATATGGGCAAGGAGATGTCAATCTGGCAGCTACGGTAACTGTCAGTTCCAGTGGAGGATGCACCAATTGCTGGTGCTCACATAATAAATCCTTTCCCAAGACATCACCCTAGCCTGGCCCGCCATCTCCTAGTCAGGCATTAACTAATAGGGGAAATGCAAAATGTTGATACTGCAGAATATAGAGACAGAAGAGATTCACACTGAAAGTGCAAATTACTTTTTTTTCGGTAAGTGGAAAGTCACATTACTCTAAGAAGCTGCCTAATTATCTGTAATTATGCCCAAAATAGTCAAGCTAGTTTGCTAGCCAGTTGAGGAATTGCATCTTAAATGGATTTGTCACTAGAGAAAGAATGTTGAAACCTGGCAAAGAGATTACTGTATTTCAGGGGAATGATGAGAACACATCATGCCTATGTTCAGTCTTTAAAATATTGTGATTATTGGCCAGGTGCTGTGGCTCATGCCTGTAATCCCAGCACTTTGGGAAACCAAGACAGATGGATCACAAGGTCAGGAGTTCAAGACCAGACTGACCATCATGATGAAATCCCATCTCTACTAAAAATACAAAAATTAACCAGGCATGGTGGCACACACCTGTAATCCCAGAAATTCAGGAGGCTGAGGCAAGAGAATCACTTGAACCCAGGAGGCAGAGATTGCAGTGAGCCGACATTTTACCACTGCATTCCAGCCTGGGTGACAGAGCTAGACTCCGTCTCAAAAAAAAAAAAAAAAAAAAAAAAAAAGACTGTGATTATTGTAAACATTTTTGCTAAGGGAGCATTCATTACAGCTATGCATTGTAGTCTTTTATGGTATTTGGTGGAAACTCTGTTGTGAGTTCAGAGCAGTCCTAACATTCCAAGAGTTAAAATTATCGATGATTAGGATCTAATATTAAATTGGGATAAATCAACTGTTTTTATATGAAGGTTTTTTTTCCTGATTGAAAAAAGGAATCTAGTTTCATTGTAGGCAATCTAGGAAATACAAAAGTTATGAAAAATAACAGCTGTAGCCCCATCATCCAGAGAAAACTATTGGTAACTAATGGGTGTTTCTTGCTAGCTCTTTTCTATGCATATGTTTTTCTTGAAACACTGGAATTTTAATATATACAACATTGTTTAGTTATATTCTTTCATGTAACTTTCATGGGTATTTTTACCTGCTCTGTAGGCATCAGAGTGTTGGAGGTTTTGTAGTTGTTTTATTTTTTTTTTTTTTTTTTTTTGAGACGGAGTATCTCTCTGTCACCCAAGCTGGAGTGCAGAGGCATAATCTCAGCTCACTGCAAACTCTGCCTCCTGGGTTCAAGCAGTTTTCCTGCCTCAGCCTCCTGAGTAGCTGGGACTACAGACAGCCACCACCGCTCCCGGCTAATTTTGTATTTTGAGTAGAGACAGGTTTTACCATGTTGGCCAGGGAGGTCTTGAACTCTAGGACCTCAGGTGATCTGCCCACCTCAGCATTTGGGATTACAAGTGTAAGCTACCGCGCCGGGCCCGAAGTCATGGTTTTTAAATGTCAACATAATATTTGCCATTTTTACGTACTATCATTTACTCAACCACCAATTTATTGTAGATCATTTTGTTTCTTGTATAGGTATTATAAACAAGTCTGCAGTGAACATTCTTGTACAAATATATTTGCTTTGTCTCTGCCTGTTTTAATAATGTCTAAGAATGGAATTACTAGGTCAAAGGGTATGATCATTTTGGGAGATTATAGATTAGACCTCAATGTGGTAGTGCCACTTCTGCCTATGAGTCTTGCTTTCTAGATCTTGCCAATCCAGGGTATAGAAATCAGAGGTAAAATCCTGTTAGATAGAAAAGAAGAAGCAGTGAACACTTATTTTAAAACACATAGACAATGGAGGAGAACCCAAATTTGAACTCCAGCCTGAAAACCACAGGATCTCTGTAGATAGGCAGATCCAAGGCAATAGAAAGCCAAACAGAAATGAGATTGAAGAAGAGAAAGGAAAAGAAAACATTTCAAGGGAGGCATAGAAGGGAGCATATAAGCGTGATAGAGGCAAAGATAAGTAGCCAGTGGAAAGTAGAGAAGAAAAAATATCAGCCTGGCTGTCAAGGAAGGAGACACTAACTTCTGCAAAAGCTGTCAGAATCAAAATGAAGCCACTTAAGTTAAAATTTTTTTAAAAAGATTCATAAAAATTTAAAACCCTGAAAAATAGAGCTGAGAAGGGTTATGAAGAGGGGGATTCTCACACTTGGATGCCTGATAACAAAAACTGTCACAAAAGACTGCAAAAACCGCAACCTTGCACAAAGACCATCCCAACCTTACCGACACAAAAACTTAATACTTCTGCAAGGACATCTGCCCAGCAGCTCCCCCTTCCAAGTGCAGACTGATGTCACCGATGTTATTGATCTTTGTAGCCAAGAATAATTATTTCAAAGCAATTATGTAATCCTCATTTTTTCCTTCAAAAACATTTGTCTTTCTTTACCTCTCTGCATACACACACACACACACACGCACACACACGCACACACACACAAAGTCACTGCAGCACACGTATTCCCATTGCAGTGCCCTACTCCTGAATCGATATCTTTTTCTTTTAGAGAACCTCTCCCTGTTTGTTATTTGGGTTGATGCTTCCTAAGGCCGCCCATGTGCCACGCAGGCAGAACCCTGCATGGCCAGGGGTGGAGGGTGGGAGCCATTGAGTGAAAAAACCAGTCAAGGTCTGCCAGCTTGCAGCCCCTTGCTGACCACCTTGTATACAGAGAGAGAGCTACTCTGGTACTTTATCAACCAGACAGTTGGGCAGCTTGGAAGAGGGGAGATTTTTCCATGTAGCAGAGTGACAAGTTAATATACAATGTTCATGGAGACCGTGGTTTGCACAGGGGTAAACTCAAGCACAGAAACAGATATAAAGGTATCGTAGAACCTTGCTGCTCAAAGTATAGTCCATGGACCAGCAGCATTGAAAATGCCTGGAAGCTTTTAGACTTTCAGAAACTCAGACCTTGCCTGCCCCAGACCTGTGAAATCACAGTTTGCAGTTTAACTGATTCCCCAGGTAATTCATATACACATTAAAATTTGAGAAGTGTGGTCTTAAAAGACATCTTTTCATATGAATTTCAGCCTTTGCTGGTGCTTGAATTTCCAGTGTTCACTGGAAGAGCTGAAAGATTTATGTGAGCACTTGTAGTTGACTGAATCTCATGTGATTTTAGAAGAGGGATTTCCAGACGTAAAGTTAAAACATGATGCATGATACTTAGCATAAGTGTAGAAAACCAGTCGACAAGCCCAAGGCTACATGGAACCATTCTGACTTTCAGAAAAGGAATCTGTTTTGGGGATAGTTTCTAAAATCCATCAGAAGAGGTGTCACTAAATCAGATTTAGCAGATGGGCTAATGTTGCACACCCTCTCTGCTCCCAACTCCAGAAAGTAAAATATTTTGCAGTTGAGACTGTTAAATACCCTAGACAGTTCCAAGCACTGTGCATGAAATGTCCATGCAAGATTATTCCATTCTGTTTCTATCAACTTCTTACGTTTTTCTCAATGGGAAATAGTTTTGGAACCATGGGTTTATTAGAGACAGACAAAGCTATGGCCTGGGGAAGCAAGAGTGGTACCCAGGGAGTTTTAACTGTTTCCCTACCTTCCCCAGTGACACAAACTATGCACCAGTATTAATTTTAAATGACTTTACAAAAAGACTTAATGAGAGAAATCATGTAGGCACAGTATAAAAGTTTTAGTCTGTCATGCTGTGTCTGCCTGCAGCAGTGTTCAAACTCAAACGTTAGAGAAAATTTAGGTCTAGCATCAAATCAGGTAAACTATCATTTTTAATTTTTGTTATTTTGATAAGCACTTCATAGTCTCTGGAGTAAGCCAGCCCTACAAATCCTTGATCATGTTTTTAAATGATAAGGGAGTTTCTGCAAAGATAGTATAAGGAAGCAGGAGGAGGAGGCCAATGCTGGTCAAATGCCTCGGCTAAATCCACCCAGTCCTCACCATCATCAGGAACAAATTGCAGCCATTATGCACCAAGCAGGATGCCAAGCAGGTAACACATATTCTCACACGAGGTGGTCAATCAGCCAAATAAAGCCAAAGTTGTCTTCATTCACAGATGAGGAAATTAAAGCTGGGAGGGGTCGAATAACTCATCCGCAGTAACAAAGGCGTTAAGTGGCTCTGTCAGGGTTTGAATCCAGAGTCTAAGTTTGTCACCGTATTCTTTTCCCTCTCTCAGTTTCAGTATTTCTCACAAATCAAAGGACATGGAGAGAAACAGAAACCATTTCCACAGCATCAAGAATGTCACTTAGAATCAGTACTGGCCTGGCTTCGATAACTTATCTAACAGAGGGGTCATCTTGTCATGGGGCACCCAACACTTCACCCCACAATTAGGCAACAGGAAATGTTCACAGTCTTAACTGATGCCTGGGAACTTTACAGCAAAGAAAATGTTGAAGTGTCTTCTGGGCTGTGTCCCTCCAGCCCCGTGCCTCTGTCATGCTGTCTACAGAGTTTCGTGATAGCTAATAATCATAATGACAACTGTCAGCCCATTTTCTATATCAGGGGTCCTCAACCCCCAGGCCTGTAGGAACCAGGCTGCTCAGCAGGAAATGAGCAGTGAGTGAGCGAACGAAGCTTTATCTGTTTACATCCACTCCCTGTCACTCCCATGACCACCTGAGCTCCTCTTCCTGTCAGATTAGTGGCAGCATTAGATTCTCATAGGAGCATGAATGCTGTTGTGAACTGCACATGTGAGGGATCTAGGCTGTGCACTCCTTTTGAGAATCTAATGCCTGACAATCTGTCACTGTCTCCCATCACCCCCAGATGGGACTATCTAGTTGAAGGAAAACAAGCTCCGGGCTTCCATGGATTCTGTATTATGATGAGTAGGATAAATTATTTCATTATACATTACAGTGTAATAATAATAGAAATTAAGTGTACAATAAGTGTAATGTTGCTTGAATCATCCCAAAACCACCCACACCCTGGTCTGTGGAAAAATTGTCTTCCACAGAACGGGTCCCTCATGCTGCAAAGGTTGAGGACCGCTGATCTATGTGTATGATAGGACATGTTACTGACATGTGACATTATACACACTACTGTGTGTTGAAGTAAATAAAGCTCGCTGTAAGCCTTTCTAAAACAGTACAGATACAGAAACAGGGACATCTAAAACTCTGCAATCAGGTTCTAAGGGTGACATACCTGCCTGGCCCTTTGTTATTGGAAACTGAGCCTGGAGTTGAGTCTGGGAGGTACTGGGAGGTGTCTCAGCAGGAGATAAGCAGCAGGGACTTGATGTCTTCCTAGATACTACTGTTACTTGGGTGGTACCTTTTATCTCAGTGCCCATTTGTGATACCAGTTTGGCCCTGGTAGTACCCAATTTCAGACTTCCCCTGCCACCTGTGACTTAGAGTGAGTAGAGAGACAATTGGGGCACACGCTTTGATCATTTTGAGTGACAGAGTCTTCCAGATAAAAACAATATAAAAGAGGAACTGCTCAGGGTCTCTGGAGTGAGGGTCTATAGATCTGTCACTTCTACAGACAAGGTTCCCTTTCTTGGCTGTTTGCTGAGACCTAGGGGGCATTGAGCACTAGGAAATCAATGATTATACAGCATTATAGAAAAAGGGCGCCCACCAATGCTCACACAATCTGCAGGGCTCATTTCTTTCTGAGGCAGCTGAGTTTTGCTGCACTGACAGGAATCCTTCTGGCTGGACATAATATGTTACCTCTTGTAGAAGGGTCTAGAGTTTGAGACCATCACATTTGCTTTATGCCAGCCCTTAAGATTTAAGAGTGAACCTACATTGTTTATTGGGATATTCGCAGATTGTAGTGGTAAGATTGGATCTGGGCGGTACCAGTTAGCAGAGAGAGTTGATGTTTTTAAAGAGTCTCTTCCAGCAGCCACAAACATCTGTGAAAGATACTTCCATCAAAAACAGAGCTTGAAGACAAAAATAATGGGTAATTGAAGAGCATCTAAATTTGTCTGTTATGTGCAACAGCTTCTTCCCTGACTGGCTGTGTCTTGGGCAGTCTCACTGTGTGCCTAATGCATGAATAATGTATGTATAATGTATGTGCCACTGCCTTAGAATAAGCAACGTGGACCACAGGTCTTGGGCACCTTAAATAATTTACATTTTAAATCTACATCTAGTCGGCAAGGCATCTGAGTCTGCATGTAACATTTATGAATGCAAGTGGAACTTTTATTTTCATTTTTTTTCCAAAAACTAAATTGCCTTTATTTGAGTGTTAGTGTTCCAATTAATTTAGTTGACGTCATTTCAACTTCGTTGGAATACCTGCTACTTAAAAGTGAGTCAGGGCCTTTGCTATGGTTTAATGAGAGCAATAGGGAAATTCCTCCAGCAAAAGAGTACATTTTTAAATAATTTATCCTCGTGAGTAGGTGGGAAAACTGGGTCTGTGGCCATGCCTAGTGTGCTGGTATCCAAAGCTGGGTGTCCACAGTCACATCAGGTCCTCTGTATCTGTGGCACCAGGGCGGACAGAGAGGTCAGTTTCCAGCACCGTGGAGGACCACAGGCTCACCTTCCTCAGTGGGGTCAGCATGTCATAAATTAGTCATGCTGGAGCCCTCTCCACAAGCTCCTGGAGGGAGCTAAAGGGAAGGCAAACTCCTTTCTTTTAAACACTGCTGTCTTGTTAAGAACCACTGCCTGGAACTAGGAGGGCAGAGTAAAGACAGAGAAACGTGAAGACTGTATTCTGAAAAGTTAAGGAAGCAGTTCTGTGGCTGAAGAGAGTGAATAATAATGTTGTGAGTTCTTACAGTGAGCCAGGCACTGTGCTCATCAGCTGACATGTACATCTTTAACTTTTATTTGGAAAACTGAAGGCTGGGCATGATGGTTCTTGCCTGTAATCCCAGCCCTTCAGGAGGCTGAGGTGAATGGATCGCTTGAGGCTGGGAATTCGAGACCAGTCTGAGGAACATGGAGAAACCCTGTCTCTGCTAAAAATACAAAAATAGCCAGGCGTGGTGTCAGGTGCCTGTAATCGCAGATTCTCAGGAGGCTGAGGCAGGAGAATTGCTTGAAACTGGAAGGCAGAGGTTGTGGTGAGCAGAGATAGCACCACAGCACTCCAGCCTGGGCAACGAGATTGAAACTCTGTCTCAAAAGAAAGAAAGAAGAAAGAGAGAAAGGAGAGAGAGAGAGAGAGAGGGAGGGAGGGAGGGAGGGAGGAAGGAAGGAAGGAAGGAAGGAAGGAAGGAAGGAAGGAGAAAGAGAAAAGAAAGAAGGGAAGAAAGGAAAGGAAAGGAGAAAGAAAGGAAAGGAAGAAGGAAAGGCTGAAAACCCTGAGGTAGGCACCTCAATTCTACCCATTTTCCACCTTAATTCTAACCATTTTCCAGATGAGAAACACACAGTGGCCAAGCAGCTTTCCTGCTGTCACAAAGAATGGGGATTGGAAGCCAAGGAGCTGAAGGTACCCACAGCATCTTTTTGAAACCTGATGCTTTCATGCCTGCCCAAATTCTCTGATTGAGAAATTGTGTTCTAATTCTTTTATTTTAAAAACAAAAATAAAAGATTAAATTCAATCAAACGATTGGCCGATATACATGTTGGTCACTCAAACCATGGGGGCCTCATCCCATAGTGACAGTAGCAGATTGGGAACTCATGGAACCCTCATCCCTTCAACTTCCAACAACACCCCAGCTCCTTCTGATGGAACCCACTATCTCCTTAATTCTTTATGTGATAAACACATATTGAGTAGCTACTCTGTGTTAGTCCCTGGACAAGAGCTGAGCAGTCAAAAATGAGATAGGAGAGGTCTCCCTCTCATGGAGTTTAGAATATAGTAGACATATTCATAGTTCCCATTGGGCAAAATTTTTCTCTGCTACTTTTATGCATAGTTTCCAGCTCTGAAAGCTAACGCTACAAAGATAAAAGTTGCATTTGATATATAATGCAATGGAACACTATTCAGCGTTGAGAAAGGAGAAAATCCTGCTGTTTGCATCAACATGGATGAACCTGGGGAATGTTGTGCTAAATGAAATAAGGCAGACTCAAAAGGACAAATAGCGCACGATGCCACGTATGTGATGAATCTGAAATAGTCACACTCATTGAAGCAGAGTGGAAAAATTGTTGCTAAGGGCTAGGGGAAGGGAGACTGGCATGGCATTAGTCAAAAAGTACAAAGTTTAATTTATACAAGATGAGTGACTCCTGAAGTTCTGTTTAGAGTTCCACTTAGCATTGTTTTTCTGTAACATTGATGAGAAAAATGGAAAAAATGTTTATCAGCCCTGGGCCTGCCTTCTGTGTGCTCTGCCATTGATGTGACTTAGCGTCTTTCTCTGCATTTACATTGTTTTGTCTTGCTACCTACTTACTTAGTCTCTACAAGTTTCATTTCCAAATTCCCAAGAGGTAAAAATGATTGAGTCAACCTTAATCATATGAGTTGGTTCCCCTTTGGGGTATAGCCCACCCCCTGGCCCAGTAAGACATGGTGCTGTGGCAAGAACATGTGTTCCATAAGCTTGCCCCTCCAGAGCCTCAGGGTTGAGCAGATTGACCTGGAAGGGAAATGGTATGTCTAGCAAATTAGAACAAGTTAGAAGTATAATCACCTGTAAATTCATGCTTTATTTTCTGGAGGTTTTTTTAAGTTTAGTTCTCTTCCCAAACCTTCTGTGACTTCCAAACCAACAGATCATTTTTGATTGGCTATTGTTCTTTTCTTCCTCTGAAAAATATTCATTCAACTTCTTCTCTCACTCCTTCAAAGATGCTTCAGGCCTGGCATGATGGCTCATGCCTGTAATCCCAGCACTTTGGGAGGCGGAGGCGGGTGGTTCACCTGAGGTCAGGAGTTCGAGACTAGCCTGACCAACATGGGGAAATGCTGTCTCCACTAAAAAATACAAAACTAGCCGGCGGTGGTGGTGCATGCCTGTAATCCCAGCTACTCAGGAGACTGAGGCAGGAGAATCACTTGAACCTGGGAGGCAGAGGTTGTGATGAGCCAAAATGGCACCGTTGTACTCCAGCCTGGGCAATAAGAGCAAAACTCCATCTGAAAAAAAAAAAATGCTTCAAGGAAGGGAGGGCATGCTATCAAAGTATATTTTCCTCCCCCTTCTGCAGGGGCTCTACGTTTAAGTCAATAGTAACACAATATAAGAAGAAAGGCTGTTACCAGCTAACATTTATTGAGTATTTACTAGGCTATCAGCACTGGTCTAAGCACTTTACATGTTAAAATTCATTTATTTTCTACAATGATCTTAAGCAGAATTTCCTTCATTTTCTTATTTGCAAAATGATACTACCTAATATACAAGGAGATGGTGAAGTTTGAAAGATAATGTCCCTGCATTTCTTATTGTTCATAGTACATACTGAATAAACTATGCCTGGTGATTGCTGTAATGGTATCATCAACTACAACAATGTGCCACAGCTCAATGGCAATGCTGTTTTGTAGTTCCTTAAAGAGACCACGGATCTGAATCTGACTAAACTGAAGACAGAGCGCCAACATCAAATGGGGATTCAGATATCCAAAGGGTGAGAGGCGAATAATAAAAAATGGTTAGAGCCACAAGTTGGAATCCAGTGGAATATAGTGCCACCAAGCCAAGATCCCAGAGAGCAGAATTCTGAGAAATCCATGTCCAGATAATGTGGTCAGGACCTTGGAGAGCTCACGGTCGTGTCCAGGTGTCTTCCATAGTCTAAATCTCAGACTAGTGCAAAAGTCTGCACAGGGCTCCAGCCTTGTAAGGGTCTCATCTTGTTTTATTTGGGGTTCTGGCATAAGTGGAAGCCTAGGGGCCAAAGGGATAGTTCAGAACTGGAGTCTTCTAACCTGGATAGGGCAATCGAATTCTTGATTGCATTAGACAGTGCATCAGGATCCTTGTCGGAGAATAGGAACTTTGGTCTTCCCGTGTCAGCAGAGGAGTTCAACTCTACTGCCAGAATAGAAAAAAATAGCAAAATAGATAGCAAAAAATTAGCAAACAATGTCAACTTCTTTTCTTATGTAGCCCACAGTGAACAAGAGGCAATTGTCTCAATCAGATTCAGGAAAAACACTGGGTTACATTTGGATTCTATGTGTTTTTAGATGTTCAATTTCTATTTACCTATTTCATGAAAGATTGGTAATCACACATAAATCTGCATGAGTAAGAAAACATCTGTGAAAATAAATAGTGTTACAGATGTAAGATTTGAGATAAAGCATATCTTAAGTGAATAGATTGTCTTTTCTCTTAATGAACCTTCAACCTTCATGCCACGTAGGTTTGATGAAGAACGTCTTTGATGTCTATGCACCAACACCCACATGGAGGGTTTCTGCCTGTCTATTTTGGGTAGAAGATTCTTAGAAAAAAAATTCATCTTCATAGGAGGAGAATGTCAAGAAATAAGCCATGTCTGTGTTCCTATAAAACTAATACCAAACTTGGTTAACATGCATCTGAAACATAGCTAGAAATACTATTCTGCTGTTAGTATAAAGTACCCTGAGTATTGTATATTTGGTTAGACTGTGGGATGGCCAAGAGGGAAGAGGACTTGGATTCTGTCCTGAGCTTGTGGCAAGCTGGCAGGGGGGACCTTGGACAATTCTCCTTTTCTCTCTGGGTGTGTCTCCTCATCTGTAATAGAAGGAGCATTGGATTAGCCGGTCTGTAAGATTTCTTTCATGATCAGAAGTACAGAGTGAGTATGTGAATGATGAGTGAATTAGTGAACAAATTTCTCCCTGTTGCCACATTCCAGGAATAGTCAATGAATTTGCAAAGAGGGGCAAGAAGCAGCATCTACCAGCTGCTTCCTTTTCTTAGGAGCCCTCTCAGAGCCTAATAACATGGGAAAGCATTACTAAATTATGGCTATGTGCAAGTTTACTAACTTTGAGTGGACAGTGATTCTTCTTGGAGGTTTAAAGCAGTCATGGAAACAGGATGGACTCCTGAGATGGACAACTGCATTTATTTACCTCAAACTCAACATGATAAAAATGCTTTTGAAGCTGTAATTTTACATCTTGAAAAAAGATTAAATTTAAGGCAATGTACAAAGACAAAGAGTAACATGGAGAAAATGTATTAATTAGGTTTGAAATGTTCATAATTTAATGTCAACTAAATTGGTGAAGCTGAGGTCTTTTGGGAGCAGTTACAGTTAGCCTGTCCCAACTGGTAATCAATGTGCTTGATTTGGTGGAGATTTTACAGATAACCTTACAAATCCTTTTGACTGAAGTGCAGGTTTCCTCTAGAAAAGACCGGTTTTAGAAAGGCAGGTGTGTGTGTGTGTGTGTGTGTGTGTGTGTGTGTGTGTCTGTGTCTGTGTGTCTGTGTGTGCGTATGTGCATATGTGTATGTGTGTGTGTGTATGCGCGTGTGTGTGTGTGTGTACACATAACAGACAGCAAGTCAAGAATGAAAAACAGACCTAGTAGTGTCAAGTAGCGGATAACCATCCCCAAACTAAAGCCTCCTGCCCTGTTTTCTGCCTTTCCTCTGCTCCCTGCCAGAGCCGACCTACCATCTCTCTAGGTAACTTAGCACCACTGCTATCCAGAAACTGAAGTGGGATGGGTCGAATTTATTCCACGACATTACTGTGAGTGCAGATCCTGGAATCTGAGAGATCCAGGTCTGAATTGCAGTGTCTTCACAGCCTGGCTGTGTGACTGGGATAAACAACCTTAACCATTAGTTTCTTTATCTGGAAAATGGGGATGTGGAACCATCCTCACAGAGCAGTTATGAGGCTGAATGTGGTCAAATATGTGAAATGATTAGCACCATGCCTGGTGTTTTGCAAGTAAGTGTGCAGTATCTGAGAGGCGCTGCTACTATCAGTAGCACTGTTGGTATTTATCAGATGCCTTCTGTGTACTGGACACCATGCGAATCCCCAGAGATGCAAACTGGACCAAGTCTGTACTTTCAAGTAGCTCAACATCTAGAAGGGAAAAGTGGCAGGCAAGCAACTAATCAGGGAATGACTGGGTAAGTGATGTGGCAATAAGGCATTAGCATAAACCCAGACAAGGGGCAGAAAGGAGGGGAGGGGCTGCTTCTTGAAAAAGGTGACATATGGGATGAATTTTTTTTTTTTTTTTTTGAGATGGAATCTCACTGTGTCACACAGGCTGGAGAGCAATGGTGCAGTCTCAGCTCACTGCAACCTCTGCCTCTTGGATTCAAGCGATTCTACTGCCTCAGCCTCCCAAGTAGCTGGGATTACAGGCGCCTGTCACCACACTCAGCTAATTTTTGTATTTTTAGTACAGATGGAGTTTCACCATGTTGGCCAGACTGATCTCAAAATTCCTGGCCACAGGTGATCCACCCACCTTGGCCTCCCAAAGTGCTGGGGTTACAGACATAAGTCACTGCGCCCAGGAGGGATGAATCTTAAGCCAAGTGGCAAAAAGGTAAGAATATCATCTGACACATTCAGGGATCAAGGAAAGTCTGTGCAGAAGCCAGAGTGTGAAGAGTGTGGAAGTCGCAGAAAGGCAGCCCTCCTCTGCCCTGGCTCCACAGTACCCATGTCCACCACGTAACAATTCTCTGAATCATGCAGTAAGTGCTGTAAACTGTTTTTTCCAGTTAGAAGTAGTCTCATTCATACAAATGAAATACCAAATGTGGCCACCATGGCAGAGGGAACATCCCATTTTATGTCTTGCTCCTCAGTGCTTTCGAGTCTCCCCCGTATCACTTCCCTGCCCCACACCTGCCAGGTATGTGGGTTCTCTTGCATGTTTGCAGTTCTTCGGTACTCTTCAGTCCCAGTGATCCTTCTCAGACCCTTGTTCTCTAGAAAAGCAGTTAGACCTGGACCAAGCTTTCTCGGTTTCTGGCTAAAATTTTCCTCCTCATAGTACCCTGACCCCAGACTCCTGCTGGATGCCATCCAGTAGAGTTGTCCAAGCCCTCATCTCTGCTACAGGCATGGCCCCACTCTCTCCAGCCTTGACAACCCTGACCTCAGATCCCCCTTGGGATTTCCATCCTTCTTCCACTGTCCTTTTTTTTTTCTCTCAGTTGCAGAGGTTTTCAGAAGGACTGATTACCCAGTCTCTTCTTTCCCCAAGAGTGCTTCTTTGTCACAAATGATTCCACTCCTTGAGGACATTTCGTGACATTTAATTCATCTCCTGTTCTCTGCTTGGATGAATTCTCCAAACTCCCTGAGAGGAAGGACAAGGCAGTGGAACATCTGAGAAATGTGATCTTTACATGGTGGGTGAAGATGATGGATTTTCATCTCCTTCCTCATGCTTTTTCCCGCTGCATGGGGACTTACAGGCATTCTCCTTTCTCTTCCCTGCTTTTAACTGATTTATTCTTTTCTGACTTACGACTTTTCTTTTTCACATGTAGCTTGTCTGATCTTTCTTCTTTTGGCACCCACCTCTCATGCTATAGCATTTGCACTCTATTGCATATTGTTTAAGACTGGGACCCAGTTGAGTTTTAAAGCAGGTGTGAGAAGCTTTGCAAGGCTACAGAACTGTGTTCATCCCTCTCTTGACAGGACTATGGAAGTTGCCACCTGCTAAGATGCCCTGAATGGTGTGTCAGGCTCTAAATTAGCCTGACAGTACCACAGTGCTCTTCCAATTTCTTGAGGATGTCCAGGCATTTGATAGTAGCAGCCCCGTTACCTGCTCCTCTACTTGCAGTGGAGGTAAGGGTCAGCATTGTTCCATTGTACCCACCCTGTGCTGGAAAGGGAAAAACTGTTATTCTCTTTTCTTTTATTTGCACCTCAATGCATAAAGAATATCTGTCCTTTTCCCCCCATGGGGCAGTGGTGGCCTGCTGGGATGGGAGCTCCAGCTTCTTTGTCATTCCCTCACTCCTTTTATAGGAAGACAAGTAGCTAAATGATTGTGGGAAAGTGACATGCCCTTCCAGCCACATTTACTGTTAGATAAGGTCCCTGGCTCTCAAAGGCAGCACCCCACCTCCTTTCTCCTTTCTCCCTCTTCCGCTGTCTCTATCCAGGTGCAGCAAGCCCTTTTGTGCTTCCTGTTCTCTGGACCCCCACATTCCCTGAGCAGGCATGGGTTTGCCCTCCCTGTACATCTGATGAGGCCGGGCAGAACATCAGGTGGGAGGTCCTGGTCAGTCGCAGGGAAACCCCTGCTCTCCAGCTCACTTTATAACAGCACTCCGCCCTTAGGTTGTCATCACCTGCTCAGATAATAATCTCGCTCATCATTTCTCATCTGCCTGGTGTTCCTTGCATGTTACTTCCGGAGGCAGAATCCCAGAGAAGAGAGAGAGCTCTGAGCTCCTGAGAATCACTCCTCCAGAAAAGCTCTGCAACCAAGGAAATAAAAAACAGTGGAAGAGAAATGCTCTTCTTATTCTCATCCTCATCCCTCACTTATCCTTTCTCCACTTCCCCACATTCCCTCCCTCCCTGGGGGGATTTACCCACCTGCCATTCCCTGTGCGTCATACAATTCCAGGCTGTGTGCTTCTTGCCTGCCTGAGCCCAAAAGGCCTTACAGTTTTCCCCATTTACCATCCAGCCAACCCCTACTTGTTCGTAACTCAGTTTCAGCGTCCCCTCTTGCAGGAGATCCCTGACTCCCCAGCCAGGCTTAGCTGCCATTCTTCTGGGCTTTCCCAGTGCCCAGTCATGGCTCTCATCACTGCATTCTCTAAAACCATTGATTTCTTCCCCTTCCCTAGCAGTCTGTGAGGCTGTAGAAAAAGATTCCGTATCAATCTAACGTTGTAATCCTGGTTCTTGGCACATAGTGGGGGAACTCATAGAGACTAGAGAGGAACCAGAGATGAATGAGTGCCCCTTGAATCCCGGGCATGCCTATAAAATAGGAAACATCTGAATGTACAAGTTGCAGGCAGGGAAACTGAGGCATGAGAAGAGTCGCTTGCACAAGACTTAGCTAGTAAATGGCAGAGCTGGTGCATGTGAAAATTTCTAAGGCAGAAATACGTACTTATTTAAAATTTTTTTTTAAAAGTAAGAAAATGTCCAGGCACAAGTTTTAACCCTGTAAATTCTGTTGCCTCCAACTGCAACCAAAGCGCCAGTTCATTGCATCCTACACAGAGTGCTGCCCACATTCACTTGGGGAATCAGCAGCTAATACACCTTGTTACTTCACCTCCAAACCCAGCTCACAAGCAGGCGTGGATGCTCACCAGCTGTCCCGTTAGCAGAGCTTCCCATTTAAATCAAATTCTGTCGTCATCCCAAGCTCGTCTCAAAGGCATTCATTGGTCTGAATGCATGTGCTGGTGGAACGAAATGAAACTCACCCGAAAACAAAAGAAGAAAAAAAAACCAATCCGATGCAGAATCTATCTGCGTTTCAGAAGCTGTCAAGATGAAAAATGAAGCCACGAGTTTGGCCTTTAAAAATATTAATTTCTTGTAAAGATGAACTGGAGAGTGGTAACTAGAAAATTCCCTTATCTCTTAGGAAGAACAAACAGGATGGAATTCTGATCCTTCTGGAGCCTTACATGTTATCTCCAAATTCCACTATTACTTGTTCACGGTTCATTCATGAGGTTTCTGAGCATAATGAATGTCCGTACGTGTCACTGAGTTATTGATGAATCGTTGTTTCTGTTCTGAGCTCATCATGTCGTTCAGGGTCCTTTGGCCTTGCTGTCACTTTAGGGGGTGATAGTTAACCCAACGGAGCAAATCTGAGCAACTCCTGAGTGGGGGCAGGGATTTGGGCTCAAAGAAGGGCACCCACAATAGATGCCTCCTTGCTAGTAGATGGGAAGGACTGAGAAGACAGAGGGGAAATTGCTTGCATTCTGCTGGCATCTGCAACACCTCTAGCATATGTCTTTTCCAGCAGTTATGAAGGATCCTCACTCTCCCTTTCCTCCCTTGGTGCATTCCATCCTCCAGAGCTCCTCGTGATCAGCTCCCAAAGCCACTCACTGTTCTGTTCCTTCGGGGCCTCTGTCTACTTCTTGCCCTCACCTATCTTTCCTGGACCATTGCAGAGTCTCAGAACTGCCTCTCCGCTCCCAACTCCATCCATTCACCTACTGCCTCCAGAACATTCTTTTCTGAAACAGTCTCCTCTGCTTGAAAGTACTGATGGCTCCATCTTGCCTAGTGCAGCAACTTTAAATTCCTTAGAATCTTGCCCCAAAACACTGTCTGGCCTCCTCTCCTTTTTCTCCTTCTGAATACTGTAGATTCCTGCCAAATATGTTATTCCACAAATCTATGAGGATCTTGCCTGCCTTCTGTCCTTTGCACATGCTCTTCCTTCAGTCTGCGCACTCTCCTTCCCTGGTCCACCTGGGAGACTCCTGCAGGTCTTTTCAGACCCAGCTTAAATGCCTCCACCAAGCCTCCCCTGCCTCTCCCAAGTGGAATCAGCTGCACACTGCACTCCACCATGCTGGCATGTACAGTACATGTGGCTACCAGTTGATTGACAGATTGTCCCTGTAAGCCAGTCTGCTCAGGGCCATCTCTGATAAAACAGTGTGTTCCCCTTCCTTGGGGGAGTAACGTTAGACAAGTTGCAGGGTGGTGGTCTGTAGCCTTGATGCTATTGTTTCTTTGGAAATTATTCTCAAAAGATATTTAGATGAATGAAATAATGTGTTTAGTAAAAACACATTTTTCTATTTTTTTCTAACAGTGTCCTATACAATTTCCATCAGGATTAACGGAGAAAACCCCTCCAGATTCCTAATTATGTTCCTCCCAAGATAAAAAAATCTCTCTCCTGTGTTCACAGTGACATAGGACATGGGCTCAGAGATGTCCAGGCACCTGGCTCCCCCCTCCAGATTCCTAATTATGTTCCTCCCAAGGTAAAAAAATCTCTCTCCTCTGATCACAATGACATAGGACATGGGCTCAGAGATGTCAAGGCACCTGACTCTCTGCCTGTCTGCCTCTCTAGAGAAACCATTGGTTTTAAACTGATCATCATCCATTCCGTTTCTCAGACTCAAGGTCCCTGTTCCTATGTAGCCCATCTTTTCTTATAAAATGGGAAGAATCTCTATTGCTGGCCAGAAGGCAAAGCAAAGGAACCTGAGCACACAGGATTCTAACTCACGCTGTTGATTTTATGAGTACAGGTCTTGCGTCGTAGATACCAGACAGAGTATCCACTTCCCCCAGTGGCCACAAAACTACCTTGAGAACTAGCCAAAGAGCCACACGGGGTTTCTCTGTCTGTTCACCCCAGCTTCTAAAATCCCCACCTTTCACGGCTTGCCTGTGATGGCATTTGTCTCAGAGACTTGACTCTGTGTGTCCCCAACAAGATGAGGATGCTATCTGCTATTTAACCCAACCCTTTCTGAGTTCTGATCATGTGCCTGTACCAGGCAGTGCAAATGACAAAGACAAGGAAAAACGTACTGCTTCCGTCACTGCGCTCATGGTCTAGTGCGGAACAGCCTCACTGCTTTACTGGGCTGCTGTGGGAGGGAACTAGCACAGGGTATGCAGCCGCCAGGAAACACGGCTGGGGAGCGCAACAGCAGGAGACAGGCCATCCTAGAACTCCCGAAGGTTCTTCCTCGTTCTTTTAGATGCATATATATTTATAGGTGTATGTATATTTTATATGTATATAATATGTATAAATATAAATTTAGTATTTATATTTATAATATATAGAATTATGTTATATAAATTTTATATACTCATATTACATATAAAGTACATGTTTATTACATATATAAATTTATTATGTTGAGTTATAATATATTATATATTATAGACATAAATTCATATATTACATATATTATGTATATAACTTTTATGTATGTCTATATATAATATATATTACATATATAAATTTTTATATATGTCTCATTCACATATATATACACACACACGCACACACACACACACATATATATATATTAAAAAAATTTCTGGCCCCACGGAAGGGCCAGAATATAAATTATATTATATATATATAAGTTTATATATATATGTCTCATCCTTTTATTTTTATATATATATAAATTTATTTATATATTTATACTTATATAAAATTATATATAAATTTTATATACAATTATATTACATATAATTGTACATAAAATATATATTTTATATATATATACACACACACACACACACATATATATATACATATACACACACATATAAAACCTTCTGGCCCGCCCCACCTGAAGGCCAGCACCTCAAGCTAAACATTCAAAAACGGAGGCGCTGCATTCTTCCCCCAGTGTGAGGGAACCACACTCGCCAAAGAAAGCCAAAACAGACTGTGCTGACTTGCACAGGTTTCCACAAATATCGTAAAAGCCCTTTTCACTTAGTGTCATTGTCACAATATGAGGGAGTATTTCCAAATGGAAACCTTCACCTAGTTTTCTCCATATGGATCTTCTACATCATTTTACTACTGAGAAAGCAGCCTAAATATTTTATCTGCAAGAGAATCAAAAGGTGGAAAATGGTCACAGGAGGGACAGTGAGAACAGCTTGCTGCCAAAAACACAAGACAGCTGCATCCTGGAGGAAGCTCTAACAGTCTTCTTTTCATTTCTCTCAGCTTGATCTTGGGCCAAGTTTTTGCTTCTTTTTAAAAAACAAAAAACCTGGCCCTTAAAGCAATAAGATATTGATCACTTAAATTATCTGTTTATTGAATTAGACTAATAGAATCTAAGTTCAAGCAAATTTGGAAACACGATCTTGAACATGAGATAACAGGCCCGAGTTAGTACTTCCAGGTAATGGTGACCATACACTTTTACCATACCAGATAATCAAGAAATATTGGGTCTGCTGCTCCTTAATGTGAGGCGGGCATGTGCTTCGAGAATTCAGCACAGGCAGTTTGCTCCTGAAGAGGACCAGGGGGTAAAGTTTATTCTCCCTTTTTCCTTCGAACTGTAACTCATCCCTCAATTACTCCCGCTCTCATCTTCCCAAACTGCATTTTCTTTTTGCCCGTGCCCTGTGATTTGTCTCAATTCCATCCAGCGAGGTGCCTGAGCTACAAACTAGCTACCAGGCTGGCGCCTCGTTCCCCTCACTCCTCATGTGAAACGTGCACTCCGGCCACAGAGCTAAGCAGTTGCTCCACATGGGTACAGACCCTGGCTCTGTCACTTCCTCTGGACTAACTAGGGGAAGTCGTTTAACATTCTGAGCCTCAGTGTTCTCATCTATGAAGTGGGTCAGATGGTGACACTCATGTTACAGGATGCAGTGAGAGTCAAATAGGGATAACGTCCAGAAAACTCAGAAAGCCTGACATGGGTTAAGTCATCAGTAGATGTTATTTATTTTCACAGTTATCATCAAAACCCTAATTGATAACTAGGTATTTTTTATTACACTTTTTTTTTTTTGAGGTTGAGTTTTGCTCTTGTTGTCCATGCTGGAGAGCAATGGAGTGATCTCAGCTCCCTGCCACCTCCACCTCCTGGGTTCATGCGATTCTCATGCCTCAGCCTCCCGAGTAGCTGGGAAGAGATCGGGCTTCACCATGTTAGTCAGGCTGTTCTCAAACTCCTGACCTCAGGTGATCCACCCACCTCGGTCTCCCAAAGTGCTGGGATTACAGGTGTGAGCCACCACGCCGGCCTTTTAGTCTGCTTTCTAAGACTGTCTTTCATTCCTCCCCTACTCTCCCTCCTGGACCATCTCATCTCACCTGGTTGGATATACTGTCAGTGTCAGCTTAGCCTTTTAAGTCCTCAGTACCAAGCATAGTGCCTGGCACCTCATGGTACCAAAATAAATCCCTGATCCATTGAGTTGAACATTCTAGCCCCTCGCTCACCAATTAATTGATGTTATTCCTCGCCACTTCTGGGACATGGGCAGAGGAAAAGCTATTGAACATGTATCATAGCCAAACATGGCATTCTTGATATGGAAGAATTCAGAACAGACTCAAAATACGTTTTGGAAATTCAAATCATCCATCATTTCTCCTATAAATTTCAGTAATCATTTCTGTTTGGTTTGTTTTAAGGATTTGATGCATTTAAAATTTAAATGTGAGAAAGTTATGCCTTTTCTTTTATTTCCTGGTAGTATGACCAATGAGGCAAAGAACCCAAACTCATTAAGTTTCACACACAAAGGGTTGAAAGGCATACAGTACTTACAGAGAGCACGGGCTGAGGGATGAAGCTCTCTTTTTAGGCCTTGAACTTGTTGACACACTCAATATTTTTCATCCACAGAATATTGTAAGAACATCGTCTCACACCATGGAACATTAATATTATTTTTATGACTGTGCACAATGCAATGACGCATTGCTGAGCCGCTGAGAAATTTAAAAAATAAAAAAGATTTAGACACTGAGAAAACCTTGAATCATTGAATTTAGGGAGGTAGGGAAGAAAGTTGGAGTACGCCTAGGAGCTGATTATGTGGCTTCCAACAAATGAACTAGAGGCAAACTATATGTGTTTTCAATGGCTCGATCCTTGGGTTTAGTAGTAGTGGGTGTGGGTCAGTTCTGCATAGTCAGCATTCGGTGGTGGGTCAGGACGCCAATGAGGTCAGCAATAAAAATAGAATGATGGTCTATCAGCATGGAGATGAGCACTGAACCTGAAGGTAAGGAAGCTACTAGAGGAAGGACAGTGACCAGCAATTGTGGCACATGCTCTCTCTGCCCTTTTTCCTGCCCACGGTAGACATCACTAATCAATGGCGGCACTTTTGAGTCCAGATGTAACCTCGGGATCCTACTTAACCCAGGCACCTAGAGCATAGTTGCCATAACTGATTCAGTTTGCCATATAAAATGAAACCTAACATTCCTAAAATTTTTTTAAAAATAAAAAACGAAGGTAGAAGGAAGCTCACATTTTGTAAATGAGGCCGCATTTTTAAAATGTAGGTAACTCTTTTCTTATCACCCAGCAGATTCCTTAATGGCAAAAAAGTCAGGCTTGCTTAACTACTGTAGTTCTTTATCAAATCAATACACTTTTTAATTTAGTAACTATTGAACACTTGCTATGTGACAGTCATATACATGCTAATTAGTAGCTGCCCCCTTGTCTTGGCAGTTCTCAGCACTGAGCCTTGGGACAGGGGAAGCCTGGACTATCTTGCCCCAGATTTCAGTGAATTGGGTCACAGGGATTTAAAGAGGAGATGATGATCCCCAGATACTATTGGAGGTACAAAGGTATCTCCAAGCCACTCTTTTCCCAAGACAGTCCATAAACCCTGTGCCCCTCAATTTGCCCAGCTGCAAAATGGGCAGCTGCTGATACACACCCTGAAGCATTGTCATGAGATTCAGATGAGGGAGATAAGTGCCTGGGTCATAGAAGATGCTCTGGAAATGGCAGCAGATATTGTCATTATCTGATGTTGCTATTGTCGTCATTTTTTGTCTCAGTGCACACCCTTGTTGCATCAGATGGGAGCACCCCGCTCTCTATTCATAGAAGCTGTGCTCATGCACTTGAACTTGCCTCCAAAGTCTAGAGCCTCAGTGTCAGCCTGATTATTGAAGCATTTGACTCCCCAGCTCCAAGCAGGGAGAGCCCTCCAGGTCCTCAATGGTGGTGTTCTCTTGGGAGCCTGTGCCTCAGAAACACTGGTGAGGAAAAGCAGCTGTGACCCCAGGCTGAGAACCAAATACCCTCATCTGGATAGGGTGTGCCACTTACAGCTGCTGCTCTGAGATCAGACCCAGGCTCAAATCTTGGCCTCATCACTTACCAACCACACAACTGTGAGCTACTTCAGCTCTTGCTTGTTCAGTTTCCTCCTCTGTGTCATAGGGATGGCATTCCATGCCTGTGATTCACTGTGGGTCTTAACAGATGCATCCCTCTCTCCCCATCCCAGGTCAGTGGTAGCTTCACAAATTACCACCAAGTCATGCCAGGTCCTGTTAAGATTCCAGTGGAACGACAACCTTCTATGAAACAATAATTTCATATACACCCTCTGGGGTCAACAGGGCTCCAGAATTTACTCCCTGCCGTGGCCATGAACTCCAGTTTTAAAACTCCAACCCATGAAGAGTAACTTTTTAAGGGAACAATGTGTAATACTCAAGAGAAATGAAAACACACATCCACAAAAAGAATCCTGAACATGAATACTAATAGCAACGTTACGATAATAACTAAAAAGTGGAAACAACCCAAATGCCCATTCACTAGTGAATACATAAACAGAATGGGTCTGTCCATACAGTAGAATATTCTTTGGCCATAAAAATGAATGAAGCACCAAGAGATGACATATTTTTGTCACTGAAGCCACCTGGCTTGTGGACTTTTGTTCCGGCAGCCATGGAAAATGAATACAAGTGGTGACTGCTGACAGGTATGGAATTTTTCTTTGGGATGATGAAAATGTTCTAAAATCAATTATGATGATGGTTGCAAAACTCTAAATATGCTAAAAAAAACCATTGCATTTGTACATTTTAAATAGGTGAATCATGCCGTATGTGAATTACATCTCAGCAAAGCTGTTACCAAAAGATAAAAAAAAGACAAATGCCCCACACTATAGCCAGAATCTTATCAAGTCAACCTCCTGGTTAAGTCACCCTCACAGGTATCCTCTTCCTCTCAGGAGACCAATCCAAGCCTGTCCATAGATCTGCAAGACAAGTACCATCTGGCCCGTCTCTATCCAGCCCCTGCTCATACCACATCTCCCTCCTGCTCTGCCCTCCAACCTGGGGTTTCTGTCTTCACCTGTGTCCATCCCAGTGCCTTTGCACATGCTGTTCATGACCTGGAGTATTCTTCCTTCTTGCCCTGTCCCATTGCCCTCGTTACCTCTTAACCTCCCCTTCAGATTTTAGCTCAACGATCAATCCCTTGAGAGCCTTCCTGGTCTCTGAGAGACGTTCCAGTTCTTCTTGGAGGTGCTTTCATAGCACCCGAACCTCTTCTTTAGCTCTCATTTCACCCTTAGAATATAACATAAACTCATCTAATTAATATCTACCTCCTACACTGGGCAGTAATAGTTCATGTAAGAGCAAGGTCCGGGACTACTTCACTCAGCTTTGTAGCCCCAGAAACTAGCACGTAGTAGGCTCTTTATTGTATTTCTTTAAGTGATGTAAAATTCACATAGCATAAAACTAACCATGTTAAAGTGAACAATTCTGTGGCATTTAGTACATTCATGATGTTGTACAACAGTCACCTCTGGCTGGTCCTAAAATATTTTTATCATCCCAATAGGAAACTCCAGACCCATTAAGAAGTCTCTCCTGCTTCTTCCTCCCCAACCCCAGTCCCTGGCAAAAACCAACCTGCTTTCTGGCTCTATGGACTTATCCATTCTGGACATTCCATATAAATGAAGTCATTCAATATGTGACATTTTTGTGTCTGAGGTTTTTCACTTAGCATAATGTTTTCAGGGTTCTTCCATGTTGTAGCATGCGTCAGTATTTCATTCCTTTTTATGGCTGAATAATATTTCATTGTCTGAGTAGACCACGTTTTGTTTAACCATTCGTCTACTGATGGACATTCGGCACTGTTTCTACCTTCTGGTTAATGTGCTGTGCTATGAACATGTGAGTACATGTATCTGTTTGAGTGCCTGTTTTCAATTCTTTGGGATATACACCTTGAAGTAGTAGCTCCATGTTTCACTTTTTGAGGAACCCTCCTGCTACCACCCTATGTGGTAGTACACATAGCAGTGATACCGTTTTATATGCTAACCAACAGTACGCAAGAGTTCCCGTTTCTCCACATCCTGCCAGCCCCTGCTATGTTCTGTTGTGCCAATTTTTTATACTGGCTATTCTAGTAGCTATGAGGTGCTGTCTCATAGTTTTGACTTGCATTTCTCTAATGATTAGTGATATTGAGTGTTTTTTCATACATTCATTGGCCGTTTGTATATCTTCTTTGGAGAAATGTTGATTCAAGTCTTTTGCCTACATTTAAATTTTGTGGTTGAGTTTTAAGTGTTCTCTACATGTTCTGGGTAGTAGATCCTTATCAGATGTATGATTTGCTGAATATTTTTATTCCATTCTATAGGTTGTCTTTTCACTTTCTTTATCATATCCACTTCATTGTATTTTTAACAAACTAAATAACAAGTCCAGTGGTAGGCATAGGTGACATTTTTGGAAAAAACATTCAAGGGCTCCCATATGCAATTACTAATTTATATCTCACTGGATACCAGTGGGTCGGGAATCCATCTGCTGATTGGCTGCAGCTTTCAGTTCCATCCAAGCATCAGGCCTCATGGCGCTGTCATAGCTGCAGAGTCACTTATGAATAATGGATGTCTTCATATAGGAAGGGTTAAACATCCTCTGTCCTCCCGTGTCCACTGACCAAGTCCACTTCATGATTTATGGATGACCACATTAAAGGAAGAAGAGAGGAAGAGGAAAAGACCAAGTTTCCCAGCACAGCCTTTTCAGAAACCCCATGTCACACCTCAGTGCCAATTAACATTTACTTGAATTCTTGGTTCCTTCCCCAGCAGCTGTTGGGTCCAGCTCTCTGGGGGATGTCTGAGATATAAATGCTCAGACCTGCACACTGACATTTAAAGAGCCAACAAGAGGTGTGCATTCTTTATTTAGCACCTTCTTTCTATTGCAATGTGAGGTCCTCCCAGATGCCCCTATTGGAGTTACTAATGGCCATCACATCTTGGTTCAGGGAATGGTTGTCTGCTTTTAAGCAAAGCCTGAGACTCGTGGGTTTGCACTGCCTACCAGAGGGCTGAGGAGGAGAAAGTGGTAGGAAAGCCACATCCATCACCCAGGGTCATGTACCTTGTGATACATCCCCCGCAAAATTACATAGATGCATCCAAAAGCCCTGAACCATTGTATTTTGCTCTGATAATAAAACTTAGTCTTTTATGATAATATGTGTTTATTGTAAAAAGAAATAAGAAAATTAGGAAAGGACACAAAGGATAAAATAAAATTTGCATAACTATATCATCCAGAGATAATTGCTGTTAATATCTTGCTATATATAATTCTCCTGCTCTGTTTATGTTTTGTGATACATAAATACCTTTTTAACAAAAATGAGAGCTCACTGTTCATACAGTTTGTAACCTGCTTTTGCTTCTCAACAGTGTAATAGAAACATTTTCCATGTCATTAAATATTCTCCTGCTAAGCATTTATTTTTAATGTGGGTGCCTCTGGCTTAAACAGCAGCAATCTTCAGTGCTGCAAAGAGCCATGCTTGGTGAATTTGAATACATTCTTCTGCTCAGAGTATTATGAGTTTGTTTAAATGGTATCTCTGTGAAAATATATCACTGGCTAGCCATTCCTGGAGGGGGAATAGTGTCTAGCCATTCTTGACTTGCTCAAATCCTGTAAAATTAATCATTTCTCACAGCCATGGGCTACTTTTCTGGGTGGGAAAATTTGCTGGGACTTAGGGTTCCAGGGCACAGACCAGGCAGTGAGTCACTGGCTGATTTGTAACTCTATCAAGGGGACAGGGCTGGTTAAAATTTAAATAACGGTGGAAGGTCCCAGGCTGAAATATGGTACAGGGAAACAGACAAATATGAGAGACACAAAAATGACATGAGTGTTCAAAAGCAGAAGAAGTCACATTCCACAGCAGGCAAGAGGGGAGGAGATGCCTCTTCTGAACCTTCAAGGGGGAGGTCCAATTTGGAGAGGTGGAAGGGGCAGTCAACATTCCTTCAGTCGTTGTCTCTACTGGTGTTTAATGAGCATCTATTAATACTATATGCCTAGCAGCGCCCTCAGTGTCAGGAATATGACAATGAAAATACTTAGATGGTCTCCAACTTCAAACACCTTACAGACTGGCACAATTCAGAGCAATAGGCAGCACAATAGGAGAGACTATTGGATACTTTAATATTAATAACTACTCAGTAAATGTTTACTTTCAGGTGAACATTAGTCCTCACAACAATGCTGTGAGGCAGATTCTATTATTCTCCCTATTTGCAAACTGAGGCTTACTGAGGTTAAGTTGCCTTCAGTCTCAAGTGCAGGTAGTTGGTAGCAGAGTCAGTCTTCAAACACTTTCCACTTATTGAGTGTCTGTTCCATGATATGAAAAGCATTTTGCACATTTCCTCTTATTTAATCCTTCTGACAGCCTTGCAAAGTAGATGATAAAATTCCCATGTTTAAAGAGAAGGTTATAAAGACAGAGAAAGTTGTTAGTTGTCCAGGTCCACAGTAAGAAGTGGAGCAGGGCTGTATCTGTGATGTATGGCCTGAAAACAGCTCCATGCCCTTAATACCTCACTGTTACCACCTTGGCAAGGTGGAGATCCTGGCTCATCTAGAACAGGGTGAATCACCCTGAGAGAGCACTTCTAAGGCTGACTTCCTACACTATCATTGTGTTAGTTTGTTCTCACGTTGTTGTAAAGAAATATCTGAGACTGAGTAATTTATAAAGAATAGAGGTTTACTTGGCTCACAGTTCTGCAGGCTGTACAGGAAGTATGGCTGGGGAGGCCTCAGGAAACTTACAATCATGGCAGAAGGCAAAGGGGAAGGAGGTATGTCTTACATGGCTGAGAAGAAGGAAGAGAGAGAAGCAGGAGGCACTGCCCACGTTTTTTTTCTTTTTTATTATACTTTAAGTTCTGAGGTACATGTACAGAACGTGTAGGTTTGACACATAGGTATACATGTGCCATGGTGGTTTGCTGCATCCATCACCCCATCATCTACATTAGGTATTTCTCCTAATGCGGTCCCTCCCACAGCCCCCTACCCCCCAACCAGGCCCCGCTGTGTGCTGTTCCCCTCCCTGTATCCACGTGTTCTCAATGTTCAACTCCCACTTGTGGTGTTTAGTTTTCTGTTCTTGTGTTAGTTTGCTGAGAATGATGGTTTCCAGTTCCATCCATGTGCCTGCAAAGGACATGAACTCATCCTTTTTTATAGCTGCATAGTATTCCATGGTGTATATGTGCCACATTTTCTTTATCCAGTCTATCATTGATGGGTATTTGGGTTGGTTCCAAGTCTTTGCTCTTGGGCACTACATGCTTTTAAACAACCAGATCTAACAAAAACTCACAAACATGAGACCAACAAGGGGTAAATCCACCCCCCTTGATCCAGTCACCTCCCCACCAGGTCCCTCCTCCCACATTGGGGATTACAAATTGACATGAGATTTGGGTGTTGACACAAATCCAAACTATATTAATCATTTATTTTATTTACAAGTATTTATTCAGCAGCTGTCATCCCAGGAGCTGTACTGATGTGAATGGAGTCACAGCCCTTGATATGCTCACAGGCTATAGGGAGCTACATGTACCATTGTGATAAGTCAGATACTGTGTTAAATGCAGGCATGAATACGTCAGGGTGTCGGGGCAGAAAACTGGATGCCCAGATAGACGGGGACAAATTAGGGCAGGCTTCACAGGGGAGTAACATTTGAGCTGACATTTAAACTATGAGTATGTGCTTACCTGGGGGGACACCTGAATGGAGGCTTTCCCAGGCAAAGGGAATGGTGTTTGCAAAGGCTCAGAAGTAGAAAGACCATGGCGTGTTTGGCTACCCACAGCCAGGGATTAAGTACTGCTGATAGATAATGAGTGAGGGGGAGGAGTGGGAGGAAATGCAGGCAGAGGGGAACAGATCTCCAAGGGCCTACAATGCTTTCCACAGAGTTTAAACGGTATCCTGGTAGCAGCAGGGAGTCATGGGAGGAGGTAGAGAAGTATAGCAGAGTGGTTGGCATTGAGTGTCAGGAAAATCATTGTAAGGAATATGAGCTTGAGGTGGTGCTATGGGACTCAGGGAGACCAGGGGGGGGCTATTTTTTGTGGCCTGACCTATGGGAGAGAAAGTGAGAATAGAAAGAACACAGATGTGAACAAATTAAGGAGGTAGAATTGGTCAACTTGGTAATTGATAAAATTGGTCCAGGAAGGTCCAAAATCTAAGATCAAGGCAACTCAGCACCAGTTTTCATTTCCATTCATTATTTCTTTCTCTCTCTCCCTTTCTGTCTCTCTCTTTCTCTCTCACCCTCTCTCTTAAAAAACAGGGTCTCACTCTGCCACCCAGGCTGTAGTACAGTGGTGCAGTCTCAGCTTACTGCAGCCTCAAACTCCCAGGCTCAAGCGATCCTCCCACCTCAGCCTCCCAAGTAGCTGAGACTACAGGTGTACACTACCATGCCCTGGCTTATTTTTATATTTGTTTGTAGAGACAGGGTTTTGCTGTATTGCCCAGGTTGGTCTTGAACTCCTGAGCTCAAGTGATCTGCCCGCCTTGGCCTCCCAAAGTGCTGGTATTACAGGTGTGCATCACCACACCCAGCCTGTTCATGTCTAATAAGTCCATTATTTTACTTCTTTTATTTGTTCTTATTAAAGTTTCCATGCTGTTGGATTTAATTGTAAGTAGAAAGTTGAGAATGGCCAAATGTTTGGTTGGTTGCTGAGCAGAAGAGCAATACTTAGCATCTTTGTTACATAACAGATCTCTATTTGTGGGAGTTAATATTTATAAAAGAAAGAAAGATGGGAGTCCAGGCATCCGTAGATGGTGCCATTTATTCTGTTTATTTTTAAAAAGCTTTTATGTTGTTAAAATCCTAGCCTTTGGTTTTGCATCTATAATGAAACTTGGGCAGATTGTATTTCAGCTGGCATGGTAGGAAATGTGCTTTTTATTTGCTTTGAAATAATGAAGATCTTTTGTCTTTTACAAAAATCATTACTACGTTTGTTCATTGATCCAACCAATGCGTGTGGGCATTTGGGAAGCGGGTATGGTCTCTGCCCTTCTGAAGTTGACAGTTGAGTCATTTATCCCTGAGTACACCCTCAGTATTTACCCCTGTTTTAAGCAGATATTCTTCCTTGAAATTTATAGAATGTCTGAAATTAGTCGTCAAGAACCAGGAGTGACTTTCAGTGGTTATTTAATATTTAAGACTTAAATATTCATCCCACATGCTCCTGCCTCAAGACTTGAGCTTGCTACCTACTTTGTCTGAAGGGTTCTCCTCCAAAATATCCACATCTCCTCTTTACACCTTTATTGGCTTTATTTTGATGCAACCTTTTCAGGCCACCCTGGAGCTGCACTTGCTACCTCCTTTATCTGAAAGGTTCTCCTCCAGAATATCCACATCTCCTCCTTACTCCTCTCACGGCTTTATTCAAATGCAACCGTCTCAGGCCACCCTATTTAAAACAGAGCCTCGGCCAGACACAGTGGCTCACACCTGTAATTCCAGCACTTTGGGAGGCTAAGGCAGTGGATTGAGTCCAGGAGTTCAAGACCAGCCTGGGCAACATGGTGACATTCCATCTCTCAAAAAAAAAATGCAAAAATTAGCCAGGTGTGGGGGCATGCACCTGTAATCCCAGCTACTAGGGAGGCTGAGGTGGGAGGATTGCTTGAGCCCAGGAGTTCGAGGCTGCAGTGAGCCAAAATCGTGCCATTTACACTCCAGCCTGGGTAACAGAGCAAGACCTTATCTCAATAAATAAATAAATAATAAAAGAAAACTAAACCTCCACCCTGGAACTCTCTATATTCCCTTTTATTTCATTTCTCCCTTAGCACATACCACCATTGATCTTGTTTGCAATCAGTCTGCTCATCCAGAATGCAGGCTCCAGGAAGAGGGAATCTGTGTGGACTTATCTACGGCCCTGTCCATACTGGCTAAAAGAACACCTGGTCCTGGGTGGCTGGATGTTTGTGGAATGAACAGACGAACCCTCTCTGAGCCTTGAGTTTCTCTCCTGAAGACAGGGTTGTCGGCAATGTGGGGGAGCGGGTCAGTAGGGTGTGGGGGAAAGAGTGGCAAGGTTCCAGGATGCTTGGCTCTGTGGGGGCTGCTCCCAGCATTTTAGGCTGACCAGACTGCTTCTGCAGGGCAGTGCTGAGCTGAAGTCGGTCTTGCTTTACCCAGAGGTTTCCAGCTTACACAACACTTGGCTTAGGACTTCTTTATCCATCAGGCCCGTAAGACAATTTAAAGAAACAAAAAATATCCATGTTTTAGAGGCCTAGACCGAATGCTAGAAGCATCCCTTTGGAGAGGTTTTTGTTTGTTTGTTTTGAGGAGATTTGTTTGTTTAAACACTGTGCCTTTCAAAATTTAAGGTACTGCCTTATGCAAATCACACGTTTCTAGTCGGGAAAAAAAGGTAAAATACGTGAAGAAGGCAAAGCAGTTGTCCCATGGAAGGATAAATGGATCCTTCCCACCCCACCCGCTGTTCTGAGGCTGATGCCCATAAAGGTTGTCAGGACACACAGGAGCCTGGGCAGTAGGGTCTCTCAGGAGGGGGAGACATTCACTTCCCAGCCATGGGACATTTACCCAAACCACTGCAAAGAACCACAAGTAACATAAGACCATGTGCTAACGCCACTGGAAACAGAGCTCAGAGTCGACAGAACTCCCTGAAGACTGAGCTCTCTTGAAAACGTAAAATTGCTGAAGACTCTAACCAGACTCCGATCAACCATGTTGGCTCAGTTGGACATTCGGCCTGAACTCTAAGTGTAAGATGTGTGTTCCATCCGCTGAGCAGAATGGCCGTTGGTGGAGTTTGCATTTAACCAAGTGCATTCATTTCCCAGGGCTCCTGAAACAAATCACCACCAACCAGAGGGCAAACAGCAACTGAAATTTATTCAGTTTATTTACAGCCTAGAGGCCCGAAGTCCAAAATCAAAGCATTGGTAGGGCCTTTGTCTCTCTGATGGCCGCAGGGAAGATCCTTCCTACTTCTGCGAACATCTGCAGGTCCCAGTTCCTTGGTTTCCAGCTGCAAAGCTCCAGCCTCTGCTTCTACCTTGAGGGGCCTTTCTCCCTGTGTCTCCGTCTTCTCCTCTTCAGTCTCCTTTAAGGACACTTGTAGATTTAGAACACACCCAGCTAATCCAAAATGATCTCATCTCCAGACCTTTAACTTAATTATATTTGCAGAGACCCATTTTTCCAAATAAGGTCACATTCACGGGTACCGAGTGTCAGGAGTTGGGCATGTAGTTTGGGTGACCACCATTCAACACACACTAGCCCACGGAGATAACACTCATTTCACTCTGAGGACCTACCATTCTTAGTTGCTTTGATTTTAAAAGTGCATATCTCTGTCCAGGATTTATTGAGCATCTATTCTGTGGTTTTGACTGTAATAGCTTCCACTTGCTGGTTTTATTCTGTGCACCAGGTCACATGATCAGTGACACATAGTGATTATCCCATTTTATCCTCACAATAGTGATGGAGGGAAGATGAGATTGCTTTATTTTGCAGAACCAGGGCATGTGGGCATCAGAGAGTCTGATTTGTCCATGGTCACACAGCTCTTTAAAAGTAGAGCTGAGACCAGGCACAGTGGCTCATGCCTGTAATCTCAGCACTGTGGAAGGCCGAGGTGGGCAGATCAGCTGAGGTCAGGAATTTGGTACCAGCCTGGCCAACATGGTGAAACCCCGTCTCTACTAAAAATACAAAAATTAGTCAAACATGGTGGCAGGCGCCTGTAATCCCAGCTACTCAGGAGGCTGAGGCAGGAGAATTGCTTGAACCTGGGAGGCGGAGGTTGCAGTGAGCCGAGATCATGCCATTGCACTCCAGCCTGGGCAACAAGAGCAAAACTTCATCTCAAAAAAAAAAAAAAAAAAAAAAAAATGCAGAGCTAAGGCCTGGAACAGTGGCTCATGCCTGTAATCCCAGTACTTTGGGAGGCCCAGGTGGGTGGATCACCTGAGGTCAGAAGGTTGGACCAGCCTGGATTAGCTGGGTATGGTGACACCCACCTGCAATCCCAACTTCTGGGGAGGCTGAATCAGGAGGATCACTCTCTAGAGCCTAGGAGGGAAAGGTAGGTGCAGTGAGCTGAGATTGCACCACTGCACTTTAGCCTGGATGACAGAGCAAGACTCCGTCTCAATCAATCAATCAATAAACAAAAATAAAAAAATAAAAGCAGATCTGAGATTGGTCTCTTTATTTTGGCTTTAAAGTCCGTGCTGTTTTCACTATGCCGTAAGCAAGCGGAAGCAAATAGTTAAAGCACGGGTTCTGTGTCCAGGCACCTCATAGCGGAGTGGAAGGACAGAGAACTATCTATGGTTTACTGGGACACGATGTGCTATGTGCTACAAGGGAACTGTGTAAAGAGCTCTGCAATCTTTCTACCCTGGAAATTTCAGTAAAGGCTTCAAAGAGAAAGTGACACCTGAGGCGGTCATTTGAGAACAGCAGGACTTGGCTGCATCTGAATGTAGAGAATTACATTCTTGGCAAAGGGAACGGCATCTGCCAAGAAATGCCAAAGTGAATGGACCACCCACCTGATCCCTCGAGAGCATCCAGGGGCTTCGGTAGGATGTAGTCATATGATGCTGAGACACTGTATTAGGCTATTCTTGCATTACTACGAAGAAATACCTGAGACTGGATCATTTATAAAGTAAACAAGTTTTAATTGACCCACGGTTCTGCAGGCTGTACAGGAAGCATGGTGCCTGGCATCCGCTCTGCTTCTGATGAGGCCTCAGAAAGCTTACAATCGTGGCGGAGGGCAAAGCGGGAGTGGGCAAGTCTCATGGCGAAAACAGGAGCAAGAGGTTCCAGGAGGTGCCAAATTGAAACAACCAGGTCTTGTGAGAACTCACTCTCTATCACCAAGGCGGCACCATGCCATGAAAGCTCCGCCCCAGGATCCAGACACCTCCCATCAGGCCCCACCTCCAACACCGGGGATTGCAATTCAGCATGAGATTTGGTAGAGACAAATATCCAAACTATATCAGATGCCCCGGAGCCAGGACTTTGGCATGGGAGGTCAGCCTGAGACATCTCGCACTGGTCTCTGGTTGCTTCCTGTGTGCCATACACTAAGCTGGTGTGGGTGGCCTTCCCTTCCTCAACAGCATGATGCTGGTAACCTGGGACCTCTTCCACCTTCCTGCACTCCTCTATAACTACTTCCCAGGTCACTCCAAATTTATATTCTCCTCATCTGAGGATGTGACAAACTGAGACACGACGGTAACCCAAACTAAGGGAAGAGCATTGGGGGATAAGGAGGATGGAGTCATGTGAGAGTCCTTTTCCAGAAGGGAATCAGCCAGACTGTGTGCAGTGGGGGGTGGGAGAGGGAGGCTCGACCTGAGGGGCCCTAAGTTTGGATGCCTGGGCACAGGGTGACCAGACATCTACCAGAACAGGGAAGGACTGTGTTTGGCTGGAGGAGCTGCTGAGCTTGCTTCGGGCCGTGCCGTGTTTGCAGTGCTCGTGACACATTCAGCTGGAAATGTCAAACAAGCAGTTAGAAGTACAGATCTGGGAATTAGGAGACAGGTGGTCATTGAAGCTGTCAGAGTTTACAGGGGTGAGTGGAACCAACGCTAGAAATAAGCAGGATCTCCAAGAAGAAGGCTGACTCTTGCAGACTTGGTGGAGATTGCTTAAAGAGCTGCCACAAGTGGCAACCTACCAAAAAAAAAGTTATCATTCTCCCAACCCCAACCTCTACACGGCTAGTGGAAGAGCTGGGAAATGGGCTCCCAGGTGGAATCTTTGGACTAGTACCAATAGGGGAGTTGGCTACTGGGTAGGTGAAGAATAGTGTTGTGTATGCTCCAGGGCATAGCAGTTGAGAGTATAGGCTACAGACCCAAGAGGATGGGTTCCTATCCTAGTGCCACCACATAGGAGCTGTGTGTCCCAGGACAAAAGAATCCTCACCTGCACGATGAACACAGCCACCATAGCAACTTCGCGGGGGTATCATGAAGACCAACTAAGGTAACCCACCACGAGGGTTGAATACCATTTCCAACATGTAGTAAGTGCTCAGTGCACATAGTCATGATTATTATAATGACAGCATGTCTGAGGGGGAGCCCAGGTGAACTGGCAAGTGATGACTCCTTGTGGACTGGAGCAGGAAGGTCCACAACTTGGGGCCAGAGCCATGAGGGATCATGAAGCACAGAGGTGTGTTGGCTCCCACGGCTGAGGTTTTTCCTCATACCGGGATAAGGTGCTGAGGCACTGGGATTTCCTCCCAGAGAGAGGGCAAGCGAGTCCAATTCCCCTCCACTTTGAAAAGGGCTCTGGAGGAGGGGCAGAGGAAAGGCAGAGATTTTATTGTTTCCAGTTTATTGTTATTTTTTTAAATAAATGAAAAAGAGGCCTCCAAGGGCATGTTTATGGGTCTTATTATTTGCAAAGAAAAAACACACTTGTCTTTATCAACATCCTGTCTGTCTGCAAGGCTGAGCCGAGAAGGGCGAGACTAAATGTTAAGTCGTAACATTTGACTTCTTGTTCCTTGCTCTGCTAACGTTCCCGGCTGTTAATAGGCTTAGCCCTTGTCAGCAGAGCCAATACAATTTCAAGAACAAAATGAATGATGGGTCCCAAATCAGAAAAGCGCTGCCTCATGAGAACAGGTCAGGGCAGTCCGTTAGGCATCTTGTGCAAATAATGCCGAAGAAAGGGGGTCACAGAAGCTGACTGTACCTGGCATGAAATCACCAGGGGAGCCTTCCAGAATAATCCATGGCCGGGTTATTCTCACTGCCTTTTCTCCCTGGTCTATGAATTCGCTTTTGGACAACAGCTGAGGTATAATTGGAATCCATCTTGTGTGATTTTTTTCCCCTCAGATGATATAGAATTAGTTCAATTTATTTTCAACAAGTATAACCCAATGACAGCAGAAACGCCGTGTCTCAAATTGCTTTCCTGTCCATGGCTAGAGTGGGTGGGTGTCATTGGCTGATTTATTGCTCTCTCAGTGAGCTTCTTTTGTTTCTAAAGCTACCTGGAATTAGGGCCAACCACAGAACTCTAAACCAAAGTCAGCTTCGCATAAAAATGCATTTGACTTAAGAGACCACAGATAATGCTGATTAAAGGTAACCCTGCGTGGCAAAATTTGATTAGCAGATCACATCTGAATGGGAACAGGTTCTAGGGATTGGAGGACGAATCAGGCTCAGCAAAGCCAACTTTGATTGCAGTTTTCTAAGGGGAGGATGTAGTGCTGATTAAATGTCTGAAATTAGTGGGCAGGGACCATTAACATGCAAAGGACTGACGTAAGGCAAAGTTCGTAAAGCTGGAATGGCTGCAAGTCATAGGCGTTTAAAACCTAATTTTAGAAAACATCCTCCAACCCTTGGTGGGCTCCTGTGCCTCTGTCGCTGGGAGTCAGTAATTGAATTTTCTGGACGTTTTGACCAGTATGTAACTTTGTGGAGCTGATTACACAGCAGAACGCAATTTTTAGCCTGACCTTAAAAGCATTACCTTCCCCTGTGTGATTAGAAAACATACAGAGAGTGCCGCCCTTCTAACTGTGTTTGATTTGGGAAAGAAAAAAGAAAAACACCTTGCTATTTCATGTAACCTGGTAAGATTCATTTAGATTCTACGCAAATCATTTAATAACAGATTTTGTAAAATCTTAACATATGGAGCCACCATAAAACGTATTAGATTTTATTACCAATACAGCGAATGACATTTTAGATGGTAATAAATTGAAACCTAAGGAAAGCTATTTGCTTTTGGAGAGTGCTCAGCAAATGACAGGAATAGCAGTTTCCCAATTTTACACCGTGGCAAATATGGCCCCCCAGGGTCATTGGAGACAGCCCCCAGCTGGCTTTGTTGAGATTTATCTGAGCAACATTCTCATGTCCCTCTTTCTTGAAAGTTCATTTCCATCCAAACCTCACCACTTGAGGATCCAGTTGTCCTACCATAATGTCCCTTTTCCATCCCATGCACCTGGAGATGTGTGGCTGGCCTAGGGCTGAGCCTGTGGCTGGGACCAGCCAAGGGGCATCTGCCTCCAGGTAGAAAAGAACCCAATCCATCAGCTCCAGAGCACCCAAAGCCTCCCTCTGCATAGGCTACTCTCGGAAGAAGGATCTTCCCTGCACACACTTGGGCAGCCAAAGCCTCATCACCCTGCCATGCCCTGCAAAACCAGGCTTTCTAGAGACAGATTCAGCCTGTCTTACGTTGCTCATACCTGCCTTTGGACCTGTAACAGCTGCAGCCCATAATAGCAACCCTGAGGCCAAGTTTGCTGTGTGGTGATCAACATAACCATTTCTTGATTTATTCATTCATTGAACATTTACTGAGAGTGCCTGATGGTGAACTAATTTGTGTGATTTTTCCCCCTAGTGATTTAGAGTAAGTTCAACTTGTTTCCAAAGACTAAAACCCAATGACCACATACAGGCAGTATCTTGGGACCTCCATGTCTCAGGGGGCAAGGCACTGGGGACATGGCAGGAATAAGTCAGAGACAGAATCCTTGCCCTCGCCAAGGGCTGTAATAAATACTTAGAAAGTGACTGACACATTGGAAATCATATGCGCCAAAGAGAAGCTTCTCCGGTATTTGATATTTACCACTTTGTAGATGGGAGGACATTCATCTTCCTACTAGACAGATTTTGCAGGAAAAGGTCTGGTTGACATCACACTTCAAATGATTGAAATGGAAATATTTTCCAAAGAAATGACAGAGGATGCTATCCTGGGAAGGCAGGCCCCCTATGAAGCTGGCAGCTGGGCGTGGAATGAGGTGCAGCTGGTGAGGCCATGCACCACCTGGAGCCAGGAGGCTGCTGGGCCTCTCAGCCTTCCAGGAAGCTCCGCGGTCATCCTCCAGAGAAGGTGTATTCATTTCCTGTGACTTCCGTAACAAATGACCACAAAATCGGTGGCAGACAGTATCAGAATATATTATCCTACGGGTCTAGAAGTCAGAGGTCCAAAATGAGTCTCGCTGGGCTAAAATGGAGGTGTCAGCTGATCTGGATTTTCTGTGAAGGCTCCAGGGGAGAATCCATCCATTTTCTTGCTCTTTCTGTCTTCCAGAGACCACTGGCATTCCTTGGCTCATGGCCTCTTCCTCTGTCTTAAGGCCAGCAGTGTAGTGTCTCTCCCCCATCCCCATCTCCTCCTCTCCCCCATCTCCCCCTCCCCTTCCCTCTGTCCTCCTCTCCCCCGCTCCCTCCTTGTCTCTTCCTCTCCCCCTTCCCTGTTTGTCTCCCTATCCCTCTCCCACTTTGTCTCCCTCCTCTTCTCCCTCCCCTTCTCCCTCTTCCCCCCTCCCCCCTCACTCTCCCTTTCTTTCTCCCTAACACCCTCTTCTCTGCTTCCATCATCTATCTACTCTCCTGACACTGATGTTTCTGCCTCCCTCTCATGAGGACTCTTGTGATCACGTCGGGCCCATTCAGTTTTCCAGGGTAGTCTCCCCCATTTCAAGATCCTTAACAAAGCCTCTTGTGCCACCTAAGGTAATATACTCACCAGTTCCAGGAAACAGAACATGCCATCTTTGAGAGATACTATTCTGTCTGCCATAGAAGATAGGAGAGCTTCTAGATCTGAAAGCCTGGTGACATTTAGAGCTCATTTCCACTGTGCTGGATACGTGAACCTGACATTGAGCATCTCACAGCATAATCACGGGGACAGACATGTGAAGGGAAAATTGCGATGCAGTGTCATTAACTTAACCAGGAGACAAACTCTCACCATGATAAACAGCCAGGGCTAATACAGAGGAGGAAGGAGTGACTCTGGGAAGACAAAGCTTCATGATGGAGGCACATTAGAGCAAGGTTTCAAAGGATAAGTGATTGTTTTTGCAAGGTTTGTTGATCTGGCTACACCACAGACTATGCCACGGTGACCCCTGTGACCCACACGTTCACCTCCAGATGGACTCCCAGAGCCAGAAAGTCTGAGTAAACCTTGTGATACTGGGACCCTGTGGCCTGATTAACTGACCTTGTGACATCCCACCATTGTTCTACCTTAACTAATAAGCCAACCTTGTGATACTGGCTGGACCTTGTGACACCCCCTGTGTCCACACCCCTCTGTGGACTTTGTGACACCCCCTCCCCTGGTAATACCCACCCCCATGCCACCACCAGCTTGCAAAAACTGCCCTGAACTGTAACTTCTGTAACTTTCCACTGCCTACCCCAAACCTATAAAACCAACTCCTGTCCCACCACCCTCCGCTGACTCTCTTTCAGACTCAGCCCACTTGCACCCAGGTGAATAAACAGCCTTGTTGCTCACACATAACCTGTTTAGATGGTCTCTTCATTCAGAGCAGGGTTGGGGTGAGGAATGTGCAGGGAGGACACAGGGTGCAGGATGAGCCAAGGTGCAGACATGCCAATGTGTGAGAAAGGCCAAGGTGGTATGAATTACAAATAGCCCAGCTTTACAGACTATAACTCTGAGTGAGGAGAATGAAGAAATGAGGCCAGGAAGAGTTTGTCTTTCAGCATAATCACAGGGACAGATATGTGAAGGGAAAATTGCTAGCCAGTGTCATTAACTCAAGCTTGAAAAACTCAGACATTATCCTGTAGCTGCTGTAGGGTTTTAAGGAGAGTCCTTGATCAGATGGTAGCTGGGCAGCTCTCTCTGGCTGGCTTTGGAGTGGAGAGGGGCATAGAAGGAAGCAGGGGGACCAGTCTGGAAGCTGTTGCATAAGTCAAGGAAGAAGAGATGAGGGCTTGACGTCATCTGCACATAGGGGTGATGGAGAAAAGAGGACGGACTGGAGAGGATGGGGAGGCAAGATCAGGAGCTCTGGATAAGCAGTTGTTTGAGGTAAGAGAGGGAATTGCTACAGACTCTGCCAGGGGCCCCTTGCAGATGATTCCTCCGGGAAGAAGGGCCAGGTTGTAGGGAAGATAAGTTCTCATATTGGCCCACGGAGGATGAGGGAGAGCATCCAGGGAGAGACATCCATAACAAGATTGAAAGTAGGCAAGAGAGGCAACCGTGGTGCTGTTTGGTGTCTTAGAGAGATCTCCTTTTTCTAGAAAGGGAGATAAAAAAGGAAGTTCCACAGTCAGAGAACTTTTGGAAAACCATGATTTTCATTTTCCATTTAAATTACATCATGAATGGGTGAATTTTAAAGTAAAACATATAAGGGTACATCTTGACCTGCATTTAGTCATATGTTCATTCAGAACATTGCTAACCAAAGTGTGTCCCTAGATTGATGACATCAGCATATCCAAGAAACGTGTAAGAAATTTAAACAGTCTGGCCCTGCCCTGGCCCTTCTGAACCACAAATGCCACAGGTGGGCTGTCAGTCTGTGTTTTAGTACACCCACCAGGAGATGCTGGCACAAGCACTTTCAGGAAGCACTGCCTCTGACTCTGTGTCTTAGGCACCTGCTGTAAAAAGTTGAGAAAACAAAAGCTAATATGGCAAACAGCAGATTGTGAAAATATAGAAACCATAGAGAAAGAACATCTTAATTACATTTTATTTTACTTTAAGGTTAGATCTTCCTTGTCTGAATCTAGATTAGCCTGTTCAGTTCAGCTTCTAACTAGCCATGTGCTCTTGGGATTCCCTCTGTTTCCTCTCTACTCTGAGTTCCTTGAAGGTGGGGCAGGACGAGAAGGCCGCTAAGATACTTTTAAGAACTTGTGTCTCTCCAGCCCACAAAGCTTGATGCCAGGCACGCTGATGGCCCTGTCTCATCCTGATACCTCCACTCTAATTCCCAGGTTTTCTTTCTTCTCCAAATTCTCTCTCCTCACACCCTTCCTTCAAAGCCCAGCTAGTCTTATATTAACCTGAAGCCACTGAAAAGCCACCAAAGCACTCCCAGTGAGTACACAACCAACTTAGCACAAGCTCCCTGCTGCTCTGGGGGGGGGCCGCTTATGTATCTTTTATCTTCACCCAAGCTGTGACTTCCTTGAAGGTCGAGAGCATACTTTTTCTTGTCGCTTTCATATCCAGAACAGAACCAGAATCAGCGTTCCTTTCCTATTCAATGACTACATTTCATAGAGTTTTAGGTTTAAAGGTTTCCCACCTTCTTCCATAGAATTTGACTTTCAGTCCAAGACTCCATCTCTAATTCTATGGTAGGATATTCCCTTCTGCAGGAAGCACCCCTTAATCTCTTCCAGTCTCCACCTCTCCACCTATAATATCTAGGTCAACTGGCCTCTCCTTTGTAATTCCGCAAACTCTGTGCTTACCCCCCATCTCATTGTGCTGAGATCATCTGGGTGTTGTTCTCTCCCACGGGACATGATTGCTGTTATTCACATCATCCAACACAATTCCTAGTACACAGTAAGTGCTCAGTTAATGTTTGATGAATTAAATAAGCTCCCTAGAGCTTTCCTGAGTACCCCACATTTCTGACCCCCCTTCACGTAGTGACCTTAATTGGTAACAAGACCGTTCTGGTAACACTCATCTCATCTGACCTTACAGACTTGCTTTCTGTTCACCTCTCTGGACCAGAAATGCACCAAAAGCAGGCTCTGTGTCATTCATCACATTCCAGCAGTTACCTGAGCCTAGTAGACACTAAATAAATGTTTCAGTGGACTCGCACTGAATGTCAAGTATTGGCCACCTTAAGCCTACAAGGAGATGCCTTTTCCAGGTATGCTAGGAACGCCATTGGCAGTTTATTTTACTGTAACTCATCAGGAGCAGCAGAGGATGCACACATTGCCTGGAAATGTTTTATTTGATTTTGGTGTCCCTCAACCTCAAATCTATCATTTAGGTGATTCCAGCCGCATATGTCTAAGAGACAGTGTTTATTTCCCCTGCTGCTCCTCCACCCCTGCCAGCTTTGTTGCAGCCAGTAAATCTGGGGAAATGAGTGCTGGATTCTCCTTGCCCACCAGGCCCCCACCAGGAATGGAAAAAAAGAAAAAAAAACAGCAGGTGACAGCCAAGAACATGAATGTTCATGTTCGTACCAAGAGGCAAGGTAAAAAGAGGCCTAAAGACAAACACAAGTCAAACCAGGCTCACCCTCCTGCCTGGGAAGATGGAAGAACAGCACAGGACCTCTGCAGTGGGAATAAGGCACATTTTATGAGGATGTGTAAGCAGTTCCAGCTGGATTTATGGACTGCCTATTCCCAGTGTTATGTGGCCAGAGTGGTTAAAATCAAATTCCAGACAGACAACAACTCGTTCTGCTTCAGATAGTGTTTTCACCAATCTGTTGCAATATTTATAGACCAGGTGTCAGGTGCAGCCAGACTGGGGAAGAATGTGGTCCCTGTTTAGGCTCCATATTGCAATGACACTTGGGACCTCCAGCTGATCAGGGCAAAGCTAAAGAGGAAGTGAATGAATGAATTCCATTCCATCTTTGCTATGTAGCTCATGTTAATGTTTCTCATTAATGATACCTTAAACATTAGACTACAAAGGGATTTGTTGACAAAATGCCTTTTTACTCTTTTCCTTGACTCCTAAAGCGGAATGTATGGGCCAAAGCCCATTTTCACTGGCTCACAATGGCCAACTGGTGTCTCTGTTTCCAACTAAGTGCTTTTGGAGTGAAATCATCTGGGTAGCTTGAAATCAGCCATGGTAGGAGTAGCTAAACCTCCAAAATTGACAACAGTACAAATCTGGAGAATCTATTCTTAAACAGTTACAGGTATACCACCCTTCATTATTTTTTATGTATTATATATAATTTATATTTATATATTAGTATATAAACATCCAGTATGTAAAACATGTTATATAATTGTTATGTAATGGTTGCAATCAAGACTATGCAATAATATATAACCATATTTATGTAATAATGGGCTAATTATGTCTTACATAATATGACTAATGGTTACATAGCTATGATGTCCCAGGCAGTGAATTAGTAGCTGAGATTTAAAACTCTAAACAAGGCCCCTGATCTCATGAAGCTCAAATTGTCAAGATAGCCACCAAATAAGTAATCAATAAGCAAGCACTGTGATAGTGGTAGGTGCTGGGGAACATAGTACTCAGTGTCTATTGCTTCATTAAAAATTCTCTCAAAACTTAGTGACTTGATACAAGACAGTTTCTCTGCTTAGGAGTCTGGGCATTTCTTAGCTATAGTCTCTGCCTGATGGGCACTCACAGAGCTACGACCAGCGTGTTCAGAATCTGCTGTCTCATTGGAAGATTTGTCTAAGGACGGCTCCACTTCCAGGTTCACTCAGTGGCTGTTGGCAGCACAGCTGGCAGTTGCTTTTGACTCTTCCTGAAGGCCACCCTCAGTTTCTTGCTACATATTCAAAAGACTTCCCAAGGATTTACTAAATAATAGCGGTAGCATCTCTCGAGCATTTATGTATGCCAGGCTCTGTATGTAGCACTTTACCTCTTTTAATTCTCACTTATCCCGTAAGAATTATTCTCCCCCCGCTTTACAGATGAGGAAATGGAGGCAATGAGAACATAAGTAACTTGGCTGGGACCACTCAGCTACTGAGTCATGGAGCCAGGGTAATAATAATTGATCAGATATTGATTGCCTCCTTCTTAAATGTCAACCATCCTGTTGTGCACAAAGGTTCCTGCCTTTATGGAGCTTCTGTGCTGTGAATAACGACCATCAGCAAAGGAGTAGGAAGTCGCCTGGAGCAAGAAGTAGAAGCGAAAAGTTCAAAGTGGAACAAGTGGGGTACAGTAGAAAGAAATTCAGTCTGGACACACTGTTAGGAGGGATGTAGAGTGAACTTTAAGATGAGGCAGGAGAGACATGTGGTACAGTGCGGGTTAATGGGAAAACCTTTTTGCATGTCGCATCTATTCGCTAATTTTCCCCCCACAGCTACCATTACACTTGTTATTAGTGATAAATGTTCCGTTAAATGCATACTTGTATGGAAGTCATCGTAGCTGTGTAAGACATTGAGGGTCCGGTGATTGATTAAGTGCCAGATTTAATGACATGGCTTGATTCTTTTCTCAAGATGAAATCAGTGAACCTGGCCTGTGTCTGTGGAGATTCACTCGAGGCTTTTTCTGGCAGACATATCATCTTGCTTTGGTTTCTAGGATATATATTGGCTGGTAGCTAGTCGACCTCCAGGAGGAGATAGCAAATGCAATAGAAATGCATGACTGCAGAACTCGAACCAGGAGAGCAGCTTGACTCTCCTAGATATGTCTTACAGATCAGATAGCTTCAAATAAAATCAGAGGAGCCAATTTAATTTTTCCAGTTTTGACACAGTGCATTTCTTCCTCAAAATAAAATTCTATCTCCTTGAGCTAGAGTTCCCCAAAGTATAAGTCACTCCCTGAGAATAAATGACTTTGCTTTGGAAATGCCACTGATATGCTCAGAACTTTGAGATATAATTTAGTTCGGGGAAACAGTAATATATCATCATTATCAATAATGAAAGTAAATCACCCACCTTGTGTGCTGAGTACTGGCTAGGTGTTGTGGCCAAAGGCATGGTCCTTGCCCTTGAAAATTTTGTCATCTACTTAGAGATAGTAAATGGGCATTCAAAATAAAGCATAATGGGAAACAGAGCCTTCATATTAAACAAGGTAAGCTAAGCACTGTCATAAACAACCCTTAAACCTAAAAAATGGCTTATGTCGGGGCCAGGCATAGTGGCTTATGCCTGTAATCCCAGCACTTTGGGAGGCCAAGGTGGGCAGATCATCTGAGTTCGGGAGTTCTAGACCAACCTGAAGAACATAGAGAAACACTGTCTCTACTAAAAATACAAAATTTGCCAGGCATGCTGGTACATGCCTATAATCCCAGCTATTTGGGAGGTTGAGGCAGGAGAATCACTTGAACCTGGGAGGCAGAGGTTGTAGTGAGCCGAGATTGCACCATTGCACTCCATCCAGCCTGGCAACAAGAGCAAAACTCCATCTCAAAAAAAAAAAAAAAAAAAGGCTTATATATCTTGCTAACTTCAAAGTTTAAAGCAGGTCAGCAATGGGGCTTTGCTCCTTCCATAATTTGGAGATCCAGGTTCCTTCCTTTTGGGGAAATAGAAAGTGTGGAAGTTTACATGGGAGGCTTAAGGACCACACCAAGTACCTAACTTGAGCTCATATTCCACTGACCGCAGTCAGCCACACAAGTCCATTTTACTGCAAGGACACCTGGGCTGCACAGTGTAGCCATATGCCCCTGGAACCCAAGGAAATAGGATTCGGTGAACACACAACATGTTTTTCACCACAAGTTCCTTTGCTTGCAAGCAACTGACACTCATTCTGGCTGGTTTTGGTACCTAAAAGAAGCTCTTGAGTATACACTCGAATAAGTTACAGAATCAAAGAAAGCACTGAAGTCAGGGGCCAGCAAAGATCCCAGTCCTTAGCACCCAAGCCGCTGCTTCCTGGTAGAGCAGGACCTTTTGCAAAACTCAGCTCAACAACTATTTGGAGCTGAAGTTGATGACACTCATCTTTCCTCTGAGCCTTGAACCAGAGAAACACAGAATCAGGTGAGGCCCAGGGAGAATAAAACTTGATCTTGAGAATGGGGTTCACCTTGATAAGGGGCCCCTTCTCACTGATCAGTTCACTCACCTAGTGACAGGGCAGCTGGACAAGTAAAGGGGAAGCTGGACAAGTGAAGAGGCAGGGTGCCTTCCTCATGGGCAGAGAGAAACACAAGAGTGGTAAGTTGCCTCCCAAAACATTCAAGGCAAAAATCCTCTGCTAGTCCTAGGAGTTAATGGAGAAATGCAAGAGGGTTTACCCTGCATTCTGTCTTCATGACTCTCAGTCCCACATTTCCTGTTTTCAGAATCCAATTGTCCCAGCTTGAATTAGGGAGTTACCTGTGAATTGGCCAATTCTGGGCGAGGGAGACAAGCATGATGCTTAGCCACTGGGGTCTATTTCTCCGCCTCAATGTTTCCTCCTGGAGAATGGGGCATCTGTGGGCTGGACACCCAACCTAAAGAGAAACTCTTCCAGCACAGTCACAAATGCAGAGTGGCCAGCGAGGGATACAGAATTACAAATATATGTGTATATTTCAAGTAAAAGTGACTCTGAGAGCTAGGAAATTAGGGGGTGATTTTCTGGAAAAGGCTCCCAGGATCAGAAAGTAGGTCAGAGGCAAGCGGGTGGTATTTTGATCATATAAGAGCAAAGGACTTCTTTTGATTATATAAGAGCAAAGGACTTCATATAGCATTTTCTCTAATTTTTAAGTGCAAACTGGGTCTTTTGCATTCCAAAAGACGTTGGTTTTATTATTCATTTTGGGGATTTTGTTACTTTTCTCCCTGTGAAAGCAATAATGTTCATTACAGAAAAATCCCCCAAATCATAACAGGCCAATGAACTTTTTATATTAAAATTGCTTTTAAAAAATGAAAACCTCGGCAGGGCATGATGGCTCATACCTATAATCCCAGTACTTGGGGAGCCTGAGGTGGGAGGATCATTTGAGCCCAGGAGTTTAAGACCATCCTGGGCAATACAGGGAGACCCTGTCTCTGCAAAAATACAAAAACTAGCAAGGTGTAGTGGTGTATGCCTGTGGTCCTAGCTACTGGGGATGCTAAGTTGGGAAGATCCCTTAAGCCTGGGAGGTCGACGCTGTAGTGAGCTGTGATCATGCCACTGCACTCCAGCCTGGGTGACAGAGCGAGACCCTGTGTCAAAAAAAAAAAAAAAAAAAAAAGTAGAAACTTGGAAGCAACCCAAATGTTTATCCAATAGGGATTGATTAGATAAATTATAGTGGATCTTTACAATGGACTATTATATAGCTATTAAAATGAATAGTTCTGTAAGGACTAAGATTAAAGTTTTATGGTAAAACAAATTGTAATGCTATGTAAACAGTATTACTTTGATGAAATATGTGTGTATATAAATGTGTCTATTAAATATGTGGGTATTTAAAGTGTATCTGTGTGTGTGTCTACTTGTATAGGAAAAAGGAGATAACTATCAATATTTACCTCTCAGAGGTGGGGTTGGGCAAGGGTGGAGGAGTGTTCTTTGAAATGACTGTATCATTTTTATGTTGCTTACAATAATTGGATATTACTTCAGCAATAAAACTATTTTTAAGGTTAGCCTTAAGTTTGCCAGAAAATGTGGACTTTTGAAACCTTATCCCAAACTTTGCAATTTATCTACTTAATAGTCTAATTGATTCTCTACTAAGTTAATCAATGTATTTTTCATTATAGCTGCAAAGTTTTACTTACTTCAGGAGATGGCAATTGACTGGTTCATTTTCTAAAATTATTTATAAAATTTGTTTAAGAGAGTTACGCCAATGTGTCCTTAGCTTGTGCTACATTCCACTGACCAAAATTTTGTGGAGACCCCATCTCTACAAAAAATACAAGAATTAGCTGGTCATGGTAGCATGTGATTATAGTCCCAGCTACTCAGGAGGCTGAAGTGGGAGGATCGCTTGAGCCAGGAAAGTCGAGGCTGCAGTGAACCATGATCACATCACTGCACTCCAGGCTGGTGACAGAGTGAGACCCTGTCTCAAAATAAATAAATATTTTTTAATAAAGAATTATGGTAACTTTCCTTGTGTTAAAAAAAAGTTTCTGTTTAGTGGAAACTGTTAAAGAGAAAATGATGTATTCATTAAAATGATTGGAATACTGTTTTGAAGAACCTATTTTGATGCTATTGTATGATGTGATAGCTCCTCTGCTTTCTCACTAATCAGATAATTGATCATAGTGTTATTACAATCGTTGCAATATTAGTCAAAACTGCCTTATTCCTACTTACAGAATATCTGAATCAAACGTCTTAAGGAAAGCCAAAATATATTAGCTTATAGAATTCACAAAATCTAAGGAGTAAATCCTGGCTTCAAGGATGACAATTAAGCGGCTTGAATGATGTTAAAAAAAAATGACAACGAACTCCATCTCTACCTCTTAGTCTGTGTTACCTTCCTTCTGAGGTTGACTTTCTTTATGTGGTTACAGGTGGCCACCACTAGCTCCAGACTGATGCCCTAACCACTTCCAAGTTTAACAGAAAGAGAACTTCTTTTCCCTAAGAATTCTAAAAGAACTAAAGAACCATGTCCTGGCATTGAATTTCAGTCTCGGGGTGGACTAAGAGGTTATGTGTTCATCGCATGGTGAGGGGAATGGAAAGCCCTGATTGGGCAGGCCTGAACCACATGACAATCCCTAAATCGGGAGTGGGGTCAGCCCCATCTGAACTCCAGCTGTACTGAGGATGGGGAAGGAGTGATGCCCAAGGGAATGATAGCGTAGGTACCAGAAGAAGAGGGAGAAGACATAGGACAGCAAAGCAGCAGATGCCCGCTGTGGTTAGTGCTTGAGGCAGTCCTGTAGCAGGTCCCCCACAGCAATATGTACTGCAAGTTGGAGAAGCATGAATGCTATGAATGAGGACTTTATCTCCTTGGCATGTCGCTGTCATAGAGTCACCCTAGTCTCCCAGTTTGCTTCCTTTGGCAATGTCAGGAGCTGTCCTTTAGAGACCAGCCCTGTCTGAGATCAAAAACTAAACATTCTTATAGGACTGGTGTAAAAGTAACATCCTCTTGGATAAAAATATTGAAATATGAAATAAAAAGCCTTAAAACATTCATATTTTTTATCCTAGTAGTTCCACATCTTGGAATCTATCATTCAAAAACAAAGAAAAAAGCACAAAATAAAAGTGACCAAAATATATATAAGCCTTCGTGAATAAAGACGTTAATTGCAGTGTTATTTAAAATTGTCAACATTTTGGAAACTGCAAATAACCAAAAGGCCTAATAAAAGAAGTCAAGTAAATCATAAAACATATATATGATTATATTTTATGGAACCCTTAAAATAACATCTAGGAATTATGTTGGTAAATGATATTATATGGGAAAAATAATATATTTACCATAATCTCTTCAATATTGGGGGGGGGAAATCCACATAATTTTTATGTCAGTGATCATGTCCTTTAAAAAATAAGTGTGATGTTTTATGACAAAAGTAAAAGTGTTATCTAAAAAATTAGTCCTGTGATGTCCAGGGTAGTGATTAACATGTTCCGAGACACTTGGGAAAAATTTTAAAGGTGGCCAATTTACTGGTTTCATATGGTCCAGCTGCAGAAATTACGGCCAGCAGTACAGCCAGTCCAGCTTATCAATGATTATAAGCAGAAAGCCACTTCCATAGGCTCAAGCTTTCTAGCTTCAGCTTGTGAATGGATGGGATTTCAAACGTCTATACCGAGAGGTGCCAACTAAACCAGCCAGGATCAAAACTACCAGAATTCTTGAACCAGGCAGAACCAGGGCAGATGACACCTCAGGCACCTTCACCGAGCAATGCCAGCTGACCCAGCCAGAACCGAAACTGGGTACTTTGTCAATTTCACTTGCACTCAGCAATCAAAGAACTTTGTGACCTCCGATCGTGATGGAGCTAGAATTGAAACCAAACCATGAAGTGTCGAGCTGTCAAAGGAGCACACCAACTTCCCACTCATCACCGCGAATTTCAGTGGGGGCCTTAACAAACCACCGAAAAGAACCAGTACTCTGTAAAACAGTAGCTAGGAAGACACTCAGAAGTTAAAGGAACAGCCGATGAAATGTGTCCCCATGGGCAGACAGCTAACAACGCTTCAAAATACTGAAAGTTTTTGGGAGAGCTAGCATTGAGCTATTGAAATTTACCGTGTAAACCTATGACTTTAGAAGAAAATTAGACATCCTCCCTTGATTTTTTAGTTCTTTGCTCCCTGTGGTATTTCTTAATTTTTGGTAGGTATAACCAACTGTTTTTGAAGCTGTCGTACTGGTAAGGACTATTTATGCGATTGTAAACAACTATTATTTTTGTTACTGAAGGTGGTTCAACTTGGACTCTGTGTGAGTGATTAAGAAATCTATCCTAAGTGGGTTAAGCAAATAAGGAAAATTATGGCCTTCATTAGCTGAAAAGCTCACGGGCAGGTCTGGCTTCAGTAGTGTCATGACAAAGTGGCTCCAATATAACCACTAAGAACCATTTCTTCTCTGAGATTCAAGTATAATTCTCTTAGGACATTGCCTTTGTTCTTGGATATGGGGGCTTCTCCAGCACATCCCCCTCCTGTGGTCATGAGATAACTCCTCTAGCTCCCCCCCACTAAATGCTTCCAGGTCCACACCACAGGGAAACAGAATTGGGGCTGATTCCAAAAGTTCAATGGGTAGGAGGCAGGGAAAACAATCCTGACCCAAACCACATAAGCAGAGAAGTAAAGAATAGGTCCACAAAGGAAATGTGGGCTGGTGCCTTACCAGATGAATGGTATGCTTATTGACCAAGAGAGGCAGAAATCTACTACCAAAGACAGTTTAAATGTAGGGACTGTTATTTACCAATGACTGCACTCTTCTTCATCTTAGGATCAGGATCAGTTAGTTGTTTTGAGTATATAAACATGATCACCAAATCTTTGTCAAATATTCAGGTGAAAAACACATATGTAAAGAGAATATGCAGTATTGCTTGTGTTACATTTATCAAATTATTGGATTAAATGCATCTTCCAAATGTAACAGCCTGTGCAACAAAAAAGACATGAAAGAAGTGTGATATAAGTGAGTCTAAACCTTAGCGGGTTTTTTTTCCCCATCTGTAAAATGGGAATGATAATTGCAAGTTGAGCTACTTGTGGAAAAGACTAACAAGGATTTCTGTAAAGTGCAGTAATGCAATGTTTGCCTCATCAGAGTGTTTGGTAAATGTGAGTTCCTAAAGCTGCCGTCTTTATTCTAAGCTCATCATCAAAGGTAGCCTCATATTCAGGTCAGCCTCCTGAGGTCTCTGAAATAACAGATATGAATGTGAACATTGAAATACAATGTATACCCAAACCCAGGAAATGGAACATTCTGTAGTATATCAAATGTCTCCCTAAATAAGGACGGGAAATTTAATATAGTCTGTCCCCCATGGAAAACTTCAATCTTTGAACAGTGACTGTCTTATATTGGAGAAATTCCAAAGGCACATTTATCCATAATAGGTAAAAATGTTTTCGCTGCTTAAAGATGCCTGCCCTAGATGGAGGAGGAGGGGGAGACAGCTTCAGCAACACACTTGCCACCTTTCCAAAGCAGCAACCCAAATCTAAGTGTCGTATTCTTTTTTTGTGCTTGTGTTTTGTAGACTCTGGAAAATCCCAAATATGAATTGATCATCGAGGCTCAAGATATGGCCGGACTGGATGTTGGATTAACGGGTACAGCCACAGCCACAATCATGATCGATGACAAAAATGATCACTCACCAAAATTCACCAAGAAAGAGGTAAACCCCTGTGCCAGACACCACCGTTGTGGGCACAGCTACCATTACTGATTGATGTGAATTTGTGTACCACAGCTCCTGCTGGCTCCCATGTCAACATCAAAATACTCCTTTGTGGAAGAGAGGATGGTGTTTGGCTGGAATTCCTTCTCACATTTTTATTTTGTGTATGTGTGTGAAGCTAAAATACCAGAGCACAGTGAGAATAAAAGCACTGAATCTTGTTAAAGTCTATAAGAAAATAACTTTTAATGCCCAAGTGCCATTTTCATAGTTTTATTGGTGTTATTTAGCACTGAGTTATGACAGTCCCATTGTGATTTTAGCATAACAATAACTATTTTTTTCCAGCAAGTGCAGATTGAGAGGCCAGACGGAACAGCAGCAAGGAGGTAAAGCAGATTTCCTAGTCAATAACAATGTGGCCCAGGAGCTTATAAATAACAACCAAGTTAGCTTGTCTAGGAGAGCCATTATTTATTCTCAGCCCCTGTGCTTTTATGATTATGGATCATGGTTGTGGTTTCCCGTTATTCCAAGGGAGCGATGTCTGGGGAAGGACTGAGTACATAAGATCACATTCAGTTGCTGAATTTGTACCCAAATCAGGAAGCCATTTGCACTATGCATCTGATGGAAACGTGCTAAGATTATGGCTTCTTTAGGGGGCAGGGCCAGGGTATGGATTTGATGTCCTTCTTCCTGACCAAGTGAAGACTATGGAATAGGTATGATGGCCCCTGACTTTTACAGTCTTTACTGCATCCACCATGGTGTCTCCACCTAAGATCTGTTGCCTCATTTGACTGTGTGAGCTTGACTTTACCATTTTACAAATTAACTTACTGTGAGGCTCAGAGAATCCAGAGAACAAGCCACAAGGTCATGGACAGAGAATGTGGCAGAAATGGGAAGTGAACCAAGTTCCTGTGACTCAAAAGCTGCACTCCTAACTATGGTGCTGTGCTTTCCTCCTCTGCCATCAATGCTTACAGCCTCTAGGGTATTCAGAGGAAAAACCTATATACGGACCTGCAGTTGCCCCATGCCTCTCTGGAGGAATCTCAAGGCTACCCTGGGTGGCTTGGGACAGATGCTTCCCAGTGGCTCTGTATTAGTTCATTTTCACACTGCTGTAAAGAACTACCTGAGACTGGGTAATTTACAAAGAAAAGAGGTTTAATTGGCTCATGATTCTGCAGGCTGTAGAAGGAGCATGGCTCGGGAGGCTTCAGGAAAAATTCAATTATGGCAGAAGACAAAAGAGGAAGCAGGCACACTTTCACATGGAGGAGTGGGAGAGAGAGAGAGAACAAAGGGGAAGGCGCCACACACTTTATTATTATTATTATACTTTCAGTTCTGGGGTACATGTGAAGAACATGCAGGTTTGTTACACATGTATGCACATGCCATGTGGTTTGCTGCATCTATCACCCCGTCGTCTACATTAGGTATTTTTCCTAATGCTGTCCCCTCCAGATCTCATGAGAATTTTACCACGAGATAGCACCGAGGGGTGTTGCTAAAGCATTAGAAACCATCCCCATGACCCAGTCACCTTCCACCAGGACCCAACTACAACACTGGGAATTACGATTCAACATGAGATTTGGCTGGGGACACAGAACCAAACCACATCAGCAGCCCCGCACGGCTCACTGAGGAGGTAGATGTCCCCCTTTCTCCCTGTGGTGTTTTGGGCACTCAGGATTCCACCCTCAAAACAGCAAGTTCCATGGGAGCTTGATTTGCTCCATTCTCTGACTTCCCATAACAGTGTTCCTCTAGCTGCTAATACAGACTGCTCACTATTTATGTGGTTCCAAACTGACATTTCAAGAACACCTTTTCTAATTAGTTCCAAACAATTCTAATTCAGTTCCAAGAAATTAGTTCCACAAATGACACCACTGGGGTGGGGTTAAGAATTAAGAATATATACTTCAGGGTCAAATAGATGTGGGAAACACTGAACTGATTATGTTAAATGATTTTTTTTAACTGCAGGACTTCTGATTAACTTAAAAATGCTTTGTGTTTCTCTAACAGGGTTAGGTATGGTCTGTAGGGTTTCTCAGACTTTTTGGCCTGGGGACGTTGTTTTTCTAGACCGTCTCATACGGCTTATTGAGCTGGTGTTTCATGGAATATTCACTGGTGTATTTTTGTTTATCTTTAGAATTTCTTTTCAACTTATTTCAAAATAAAAACTCAAAGTCATGTTGTAATATTCAATATGAACATAACAATGAGAACAAAAATAGGATAACCTCAACTCAAAATCTGAAGATAAATCTGTGTTAACCAACAATGTGAAATTGGTTACTTTAATGCTACTCTGAATTTGGCTCCTGTGACTTAGGAAAAAAAGAAATGTGTGCTCATTTGTGGACCAAACACTATGAATGAGAGATTATTGTTTTTAATGTCACCGAATCTAAGGAATAATTTAACATGGACTTTAAAGGTTAGCTACCATTCTGCAATATAATATTGATTTGAAAATATCATATTGGATACACTGAAAGCATACAATGTTATCTGTCAATCTTAAAAAATAAATTTTGAAAAAGAGACACTGAGGAGCATAAGGAAAATGTATCCACCTGTGAATATTGGCAAAAGCACAAAAAATGTCTTCAAATGGGCATTAGACAATGAGCTTGAGATTCCCAAAGGGCAGAGCTGATATCTAAACTCATAAAGAGAGAGAAGTAATGGGATGAGAAGAAGCGATAAGTATGCTAGACTCTCATTTGGATGTTAAATGTCCCAAAGGAGGCTTTGTCCAGTGTCTGATAAATTCATGGTTAAACTCTCTAACATGCTCCTGAAAGGTTGATGTTCTTTGTTGTTGAAAGGGATTTGTATCCTCTGGGTAGCGACACTGCTGGAGGTGGTGTGATGGGGAAGTAAGGAAGGGGGAACTGGAGCCAGAACTGGGTTCACATCCCACTGACCAGCCATGTGGTGTGAGCATGGTAACTGCTTTAAGTCCCAGTCTCTTCACCTGTTAATGGGCTGATTGCAGAGCCTCCCTCATTAGGTCCTTGTGAATGAGCTGATGACTAAAAGCACCTGGATAGTGCCTGTCACCCATTATTCTCTAAAGTGTAGAGATGGAGGATGGTGGTGATGACACTGCTGATGAGGATGGTGGAAGGAAGGCAGTGATGTAGAAGAATCTTGTGATGAAAAATATACTGTGATGACCATGATGTTTCCAAAATGTTAGAGGCCAAATGACATTCTGATCCAAAGGGCCACCTCCCCTCCATGTTGAAAGGCTACTCTTTCCTTTTAAGTGATCTGTGAATCTGCTCAAGCACTTCAGAATATATGGTCAAGACCCTAGGGTTCTAGGGGGAGAAGCAATTCTGCAGGAGAGGTGGCAGACTCTGTAAAATGCATCACTGTGAGATCAGGACTGGGGACAAAAGCAAGAGAGGCCAAGAGAAACCTGCTGGGGGAGAGGGAGAGCTCCTGATGACGACCAGCTCAGATGTAGTGGCCTCTAGGATATGGAAGAGGCAGAAAAATAGGATGCCCTAGAAACAGAGGGGGAAACATGGGGCTTACGATCTTGAAGTTGAAACAAATTTTAGAGATGAAGATCAAGGTTTAGTCATTCCAGAATAGAAATGGTGATCATTTGGAATGAGGATATCTAGAAAGCTCTCCAAGCAGATGTAGTCCCTTGTAAATTTCTTCTTACCTTAGGACATTTCAAAGTTCATAAGAATACATGGTTTTAAAATTCTTTTTTAGATGACTTTCCATCTCCAGAGAGATAGATCTTTTTATCTATTTTTAAAATCTATGTAAAAGAGGAGTTATGATTGATCACATAAATAGACTAGAAATAACACTGTTGAACAAGATGGAGGTATAGTTTCCCTCACTTAAAAGTTTGGAAGTGAAGGAGGGGCAAGGAGGCTCATGAATGTAATCCCAGCGCTTTGGGAGGCAGAAGTGGGAAGATTGCTTGAGCCCAGGAGTTCAAGGCCAGCCTGGGAAACATGGTGAAATCCTGTCGCTACAAAAAAAAAATACAAAAATTATCCAGGTGTGGTGGCATGTGCCTGTGGTCCCAGCTACCTGGGAGGCTGAGGTAGGAGGATCACTTGAGCCCGGGAGGTAAAGTCTGCAGTGAGTTGTAATTACACCACTGCTCTTTAGCCTGAGTGACAGAATGAGACCCTGTTTCAAAAAAAAAAAAGTTTGCAGGTGAACAGACCCAGGCCAGTTTGGTGATGTCATGATGTCAATTTCCCAGGTTCCCTTTAGCTTTTCTACTCTGCCTCCCTCATGGCTGCCTTATGGTCACTGCAGCACCAGCTATAACATCCAATAACAGGAAGAAAGAAGCAGGGAATGAGGAGAACGAAGGAGGATCTGCCACCTGAGTAAATGTCACTTGAAAAGCTTCCCCAGAAGACCAAGTGACTTCTGCTTGCATCTCCTTAGCCTTCCTTCCCTGTAAGGGAGACAGAAATAACTATAACTGTCTTCAGTTGGCACGTTGCATTTATAGTGTTTGTTTAAGGAAGAAGATGCTTTAAAGGTTATTTTAAAAGTAAATTCTTATTGCAAAATAAGCTCATTTGTTTAGTCCTCTTGTGTTCATTAACAATGACTATAAACTTGCTGAGAAGCTAGGGCCACATCTCTGCTATTCTCTGTTGTATCCGGGCAGGTATCCAATAATAGAGCGTTTGCTGAATGCTTCCTGAAGATAATGTTCACTTCAGAACAATGTCACTGGATATGATGACCCAAGACTCTACTTAAAATTGCTGCTGATACATGAAATCAATTTTCAGTCATTGACGTTCATGCAGATTTAGGTTGGAAACAGTAGTTTTTCTCTGTGGAGAGTTTTCTGTAAGTTTTCCTAATTGCTTGTACATGTGACTTCAACTAAATGTTAGTTTTGAATTTCCTACATAAGGGATTTGGAAATGATTTTAGGAAGTCTAGTTAAACTCTTCAAACCCAGACTTTAACATAGAGAAGAAAACTTCAGCATCCCCATTTGTGAGTTTTTCATTCTTATCTCTCAAGTTGTTTTTTTTTTTTTTTTTAGATGTCTCATTTGTGCCTAGAACATGGCTGATGCCCAACAAATACTGATTGAATAACATGTTTTCATGTAAATCTCAGGTTATGGGGATTAATAAACTCCCTATTAATTTTTAAAGAATCAGTTTGCAAATGATTATAAGATTTTTGAGAAACAAAGTTTCAAATGTCATTTTCCAGTTGTACCTTAAAATGGCAATTGGTCATCTAGATTTAACGATTTTTTGGCAATTCAATGGGTTCTTTCTAAGGTAAATATTTTGGTGTTTGAGCTATAACATTATCATACCTATCATAAAAATGGCATAAAACTTGTACGATCCTGTCCTCCAGCTGGAAAATGAGAGATGGGTAAATGCTCCAGTTTTCACAAAGGGACAAAGGCAAATGGTAGGAGTTAGTTGCTGTCAAGCTGCAACTGAGCCACCAGCAGAAATTCACATCAGGTTATCAAATAAATGCCAGGGTGTAGGCTCCAATTTCTAGAAGTCGGTGTGGAGTCTAAAGAATACATGATGCCTCAAGAGTCTTATTTTCCTTTGGGGTATTAGCATTCTTTCTTTTTTGAGACAGGTTCTCATTGTGTCACCCAGGCTAAAGTGCAGTGGCACAGTCACAGTCACGGCTCACTGCAGCCTCCACCTCCTGGGCTCAGTCAATCCTCCTGCCTCAGCCTCCTGAGTAGCTGGAACTTCAGGCACATACCACCATGTCTGGCTAAATTTTGTATTTTTTTGCTATTGCTGTAGAAATGAGGTTCTATCGTGTTGCTCAGGCTGATCTTGACCTCCTGGGCTCAAGCAATCCACCCGCCTTACCCCTCTCAAAGTGCTGGGATTACAGGCATGAGTCACTGTGCCCAGATAGTATTAGCATTTTTAATAAAAATGTTGTATTAATTAACTGCCTAATACAGCCTGTAATCATTTTTCTCCTCCATATCTGGCTGCAAACTCTGTGGTCACTTCGTATAACAATTATGTAAGATCATTATCTATAGAAATATAAGAACAAAAGATGTAGGCTTTCTTCTAGCAGGGCTGATAGAGATTTTCTTGGTGTCATCAAGAGTTTAGAAACTTTTTTTTTTTCTTTCACAACACATTTTATTATTGGAAAACTTGTGCACATTTTGAGGATTATCATCAAATTTCAGGACTTGTTTTTTTCGACTTTTTTTTTTTTTTAGCTCATCAGCTATCATGTTAGTGTATTTTATATGTGGCCCAAGACAGTTCTTTTTCCAATATGGCCCAGGGAAGTCAAAAGATTGGACACCCCTGAGCTGTGCGATTTCCAGTGTTCTTCTGTAATAACTAATGTTTAAATCAATGACACGATCAACTAGGTTGTCGTCCACATCCTTGTTTGGGGCATATTATGAGTTTTATGTTATCTTTATTGGTGTGAGCATGGCAGGTCAAATCAACAAGAATTTAAATCTTTTTCCAATGTGTTTACTATGATTCATTCTTCTTCATTAGTGGCTTTATGAAACAATCAAGAAACCATTTTATTTCTTATGTTGGGAATTTACCTTTTCCTCTTAATAAATTATCTCAGGTAGAATGATGTCAGGATACCTATTTATTTCATTTTTTTAGCTTTATCACTTTTGATTATAGTCCATTAAAGTTTTTAAATAACAGCTTTATTGAAATATAACTCACAGGCTGTAAAGTTCACACTTTTTTTTTTCTCACCCACATACTCCTTATAATTTATTTGGTTTTCAGTGACTCAAGTAATAAGATCCTACCATTTCCTTTCAGTAGCAGTTTTACAGGTTGGTGGTCCTCAAGGTTAGTTTTTCATGCCTAATACACAGTTGGAGTAGGTTTTTTATTATTATTATACTTTAAGTTCTGGCATACATGTGCAGAACGTGCAGTTTTGTGACATAGGTATACATGTGCCATGGTGGTTTGCTGCACCCATCACCCCGTCATCTACATTAGGTATTTCTCCTAATGCTATCCCTCCCCCATCCCCCCACCCCCTGCTATCCCTCCCCTACCCCCCTACTTCCTGACAGGTCCTGGTGTGTGATGTGCCCCTTCCTGTGACCATGTGTTCTCATTGTTCAGCTCCCACTTATGAATGAGCAAATGCGGTGTTTGGTTTTCTGTGCCTGTGTTAGTTTGCTGAGAATGATGGTTTCTAGCTTCATCCATGTCCCTGCAAAGGACAAGAACTCATTCTTTTCTATGGCTACATAGTGTTCCATGGTATAGATGTGCCACATGTTCTTTACCCAGTCTATCAATGATGGGCATTGGGTTGGTCCCAAGTCCTTGCTATTGTGAATAGTGCTGCAATAAACGTGTGCATGTGTCTTTATAGTAGAATGATTTATAATCCTTTGGGTATATATCCAGTAATGGGGTTGCTGGATCAAATGGTATTTCTAGTTCTAGATCCTTGAGGAATCGTCACACTGTCTTCCACAGTCCACACTTTTAAAGTGTACAATTCGTTCGTTTTCATTATATTCACAGAGTTGTGTAATTATCACTACTATCTAATTTTAGAACATTTGCATTGTCCAGAAAGAAACCCAAACCCATGAGCAGTCTCCCCATTGCCCATTCCCCCACCCTGGCAGCCACTAATGTACTGTCAGCCTCTATGGATTTGTTTATTCAGGACATTTCATGTGAATGGAATCATGCAATACATGGTCCTTTGTGACTGGCTTCTTTCACTTAGCATCATGTCTTCAAGGTCTACCCATGTGTTAGCTTGTCCCAGTACTTCATTTCTTTGTGTGGCTGAATATACTCCATTACATGGTTATGCCACATTTTATCTGTTCGTCCACTGAGGGCCATTTAGGCAGTTTCACATTTTGGCTGTTGTGAATAATGCTGCTATGAACATTCATGTACACGTCACTAAGTCTTTATCTTCATGTTCTCTCACATTCTAAATAGCTGAAAACATTTTTTGAAGTATCCGTAATATCACTTCAAATTAGTAGTCTGTAATTCCTCACTTGTTTTATTGAAACTTTTCAAAATGCCTTTCTTAATTGCAGTTAATATGGCTTATTCAAAATGTATAAACTTCTTTTTAATAAACATGTAACTTTCATATGAAAAAGTACACAAATCCTGAGTGATTTAATTCTCAATGAATCAAACACAAAACCCAAATCAAGGCATAGAATATGATCAGCAACTCAAAAGCTTCCTTGAGTTCCTGCTAGTCCCACCACCTGCACCATAAAACATCTCCTCTCCTGACTTCTTTCACTATAAACTAATTTTGTCCTGTTTTTGTCTTTATGTAAATAATCACAGTGTGGACTCTTGTGACTAACTTTTGTGAGATTCATCTATGTTGTTGCACATAGTCATAATCTATTCATGTTCATTACTATACAAATATATTTCAGTTTACTCCTCCATTCTGCTATGTGTGAATATTTGGGTTATTTCCAGTTTGGGGGAGAATTTGGGTAATAGTGCAATAAGCATTCTTGAATGTGTCTTTTGGTGCACCTTTGAATGCAGGTAAGTGTTTCTGTTTGAGGCATATCTACAGGTGAAATTGCTGGTTCAACTTTAGTTGATACCACCAGAGTAGTTACTCCAGTTTACATTGGAACCCTCATTGAGAATCTTGACTGCTACATATATTTTTTTTTTTATTGCATTTTAGGTTTGGGGGTACATGTGAAGAACATGGAAGATTGTTGCATAGGTACACACATGGCAGTGTGATTTGCTGCCTTCCTCCCCATCACCTATATCTGGCATTTCTTTTTACCCAACATTTGGTTTTATGAGTTTTTTGGTTTGTTATTATTTTTAGCCTTTCCAATGTGTATGTAGTGACGTTTCACTGAGGCTTTAATTTTTATTTCTCTGGTAACTAATGAAGTTGGTCATCTTTCATCCATCCACTGGCTGTTAGGATTCTACTTTTGGATAGTACCTGTTCAGGTCTTTCAATCACTGTTTAAGTTGGGTTATTAGTCTTTCTCTTTATTGACCTGTGTATCTTTATTTATTCTGGATGTGAGTCCTTTGAGTTACATACATGTTGCAAATTTTTTTTTTTTACACTCTAGCTTGCCTCTTCACTCTCTTAATAAAGGTAGACTCCCAATTTTAATGAATTCCAATGTTGATTGATGGTTAATGTCATCTGTGACCCATTTTTGGCTATCCCAAAGGTTTAATTTCATTGATGGATATGAAACAATTTATATTTCACTTTGCTAACTTGTATTTTCTAGGAATTTGTCCATTTAATCTTTTTTCTCTATTTTTCTTGGTTAGTCCTGCCATGGAGTCATTCTATCAATTTTATTAATCTTTTCAAAGAAACTACTTTTTGTTTTGTGGATTTTTCTCTATTGTATGTTTCTTTGGTTCTTTCCTTCTATCTCTTCAGATATCTTTTGCTATTTATTTTTGAAACCTCTAGAAATGATATGTAAATCATTGATTTTTAGTCTTTCTTTTTTTCTAATGTATGGATTTAAGACTATACATTTTTTTTCTTTTTTTTTTTTTAAAGACGGGGTTTCACCATGTTGGTCAGGCTGGTCTTGAACTCCTGACCTCAGGTGATCCACCTGCCTTGGCCTCCAGAGTGCTTGGATTACAGGCGTAAGCCACCACGTCCAGCCTTATAAATTTTTTTCTTAATCATGACTATAGTTGCATTCCATAATATGTGCTATGATGTATTATCATTATCATTCAAGTCAAAAATATTTTTGAATATTCCTGGGTCCCTTTTGTGACTTGTGGATTTTTAGAAGTATATTGCTAAATGTGACCTATTTGGGAGGGTTTTTTTTATTCTTTGCCATTAATTTCCAGCTTAATTCTACAGTGGTTAGAAAACATCCTCTATATAACTACAGTCCTTTGACATTTGTTAAGACTTTGCTTTACAACCCCACATGCAATCAGTTTTGATAGATGGCTCATGAACGCTTTAAAATAATGTTAATTCTATAGTTGTTTAGTATTGTGTTCTATATACATCAATTAGGTTACGCTTTGTAATTTAGCTGTTCAAACCTTCTATATATGTTTTATTAATCTGCTTATTGTATCAGTTACTGAAATAGTAGATATGGTATCTATAATTGTAGATATATCTATATCTCCTGTTAGTCCTATTAAATTTTTAAAAAATTAATTTGAGGTTGTCTTATTAGGCACATACAAATTTAAAATTGTTACATCTTCCCATATATTGACTCTTTATCATTATGAAATGTAACTCTATATCTCTGCAAATGCTTTCTGCTTTAACATTTACCTCTTCTCATATTATGTCACCTTTCTTTCGGTCAGTGTCATCATGGCATACTTCTTTCTGTCATTTATTTCTTTCTGATTTTCGGTAATCTTATATTTAGGTTGTGTCTCTTCTAAGTGGTATATATATGGGCTTTAATTTTTTAAAAAATCAATTCCAATAATGCTATTCTCACTTGAATTATTTTGCCCATTTATATTTAATGCAAGTACAACATATTGGGGTTTAAATCTACCAGTCTAAGTATTTGTTGCTCCTCTTTGACAAATTTATTTTCCTCTTATCTCTTACCTTTTGCTAATAATTTACTTGGGTATTTTGTATAATTTCATAATGAGCTCTAATAACCTATTAGTTATATTTCATTTTCATATTCTTATAGTGGGTTCTGAGAAATTATAATATATATTCACAACCTAAAGAATCTAACATCAAGTAGAATTTTTTAGCATGTACTGGATAATGCAAGGACTTCAGCAAATTTGAACTCTTTTTACCATCCTTCTACCCTTTGAGATATTGTTGTCATGTTTTAATTCTGCATCAATTTATATTTTTCTACTTATATACCCTTTATATTGTTATTTATTTCTCCCTGTTTCTGTGCTTCCACATGGAGCAAGTTCCCCTGTGATTAAAAAATTCCTTTTATTTTAAAAATACCACAAATCTGCTGGTGATAAGTTCTCTCACATATTGTTTGTATAAAAATGTCTTTTTTTTTTTGGCCAGAATTTTTGAAGAATACTTTCACTGGAGGTAAGATCGTGGTTGCCAGGTATTTTCCTAAAGCGCTTTAAAGATAACATTTCATTGTCTTCTGACATCTATTATGTTTATCAAAAGGTCAGCTGTCAGTGTTACTTTTATCTCCACTGAAGGAAGCGTGTGTCTTTTCTCTGCTGCTTTCAAAACCTTTGTCTTTACTTTTTAGCAGTTTAACCGTGACATGCTGAATTGTGGTTTAATTCATGTTAATTATACTTGTTCCTTAAGTATCTCAATTCATAACCCCATCAGTTAAAATATTTCTTCTGACTCGTTTTCTCTTCACTGGGACTCTAATTTATATACGCATGTGTTTTTGTATGTGTGTACATTTGTGTCTGTGTATATATACACACATGTTATATATGTTTGTGTATATATGCACACATACATATACAAACATACGTATACACACACATGAACATATATATAGACTTTCTATGCTTCTATTGACCTATTTTTAAGTACACCCTTTCTCTCTTCTGTTCTGTCTAATCTAACGTACCCATCTATTGATTTAATTATACTCAGGCCAGGTGTGGTGGCTCACACCTGTAATCCCAGCACTTTGGGAGACCGGTGGGCAGATCACTAGAGGTCAGGAATTCAAGACCAGCCTGGCCAACAGGGTGAAACCCAGTCTCTACTAAATAAATACAAAAATTAGCCAGACGTAGTGGTGCACGCCTGTAGTGCCAGCTACTTGGGAGGCTGAGGCAGGAGAATCACTTGAACCCAGGAGGCAGAGGTTGCAGTGAGCTGAGATCATGCCACTGCACTCCAGCATGGATGACAGAGCAAGACTCCACCTCAAAAAATAATAATAATACCAATTACACTCATTATATTTTAGATTACATAATTTCCACTTCTTTTTCAGAGTAAAATTATCTGCTGAAATTCTACGTTTTACCTATTTTCATGAATATTTTAGCCAAATTGTTTACGATTCAATGTCTGCTAACCCCAGCATCCATTAATAGATACTTCTGAGTGTATTTTTATTATTAATACTTTTCTCTTAATTTTTTGGTCATTTGTTATAGTCCCCTGGCATATCTAGGAATTTTAAAATTTAATTTTGGACAACATATATGAAAATGTTTAGAGATAAGTTGAGGCTCTGGCTGATGATTCCCCCAGGGAGAATTCCCTTTTACTTTCTGTAAACAGATAAGAGTAGGACACATGTTCTTCACATGTACCCCAAAACCTAAAATGCAATTAAAAAAAAAAGAGTAGGACAGGATGTCTTTAGGTCAGCCTGAAATGGAGTTTGTTCATGACGTAGTTCAGGCTTTTTCGAGGGTGAGTCTACTTCCGAGTTTCCCCCTCTCCTCAGATGAGGCTTTCCTGGGGTCCTAACTGAAAGTCTGGGATGTTTCCAAGGCTCTTCCACTTTCACCAACCTTGCATTTCATTCTCAGTCCCTTGACTCTGCTGAAAGCTCTCCTTGGCCCTCTGGCCTCTTAGCACCTTCTGCTCAGATGCTTAGCCTCCTGTCCCTCTGCCCTCACAATTTGGGAAATCCCTTCAAGGTAAAAGTTCTATAGAATATTGGCCTTTCTTCAGCGAATTTTCCTTCTCTTCAGGATCCTGGACTCTGAAATGTTGGCTGCCTTGCCAGCTCTTCAGCACTTTCAAATAAGTTGACGGGCAGGGGTTATGTTAAATCCACATTCTGGTCATTCTAGGTTTGAGGGCTGGTCTAGAAGAAGCTTGCCCCAGTCGTAAAGACAGAAAAAAAGTCCATCTGGAGTATCAGGAAAGTAGCGGTAAACATGGTGGGTATATAATTCCTGTGGCAGGAAGCAAATGTTTTCATTTGAAATGTGGAGAAATATTATTAAATGGTTTCACAGTACCCTTCCTATCTCATCCCATTTGCTTTAAAATCAACTTATTTCAGTAAAAGTTTAAAATGTTTTAAGTGTCTCCTACTTGATGCTATCAACAAGCAAGAAGGGAGTCTAAATTCAAGAAAGCTGAGCTTTGCTTTGTGATTCTTCACTTGATTTGACATGAATATCTACAGTTCCCTTTACTCTTTGGATCTTTCATCTGTTTTTGATAGTTTGGTGACTCCAGGTATGAAGTTAGAAGACACACGTTTGTGCTTCCATCCTTAGCCAGAAGTCTTATTGACGTGAATATATTTATCCAGTTCTCCAGGATCCCATGCAATGTATTTGAGCACTTCAGATGAAAATCTCCTATTTGGATAAGCATTTACTTCCTTTAGGAGAGCTCTTTAACTTCAGATGCACCCGTGTCTAAACACTGACCACATAATTACACATTCTGCTTGCTCAGTAGGGATTAATTCAGAAAGCCAACCACGTATTTCTTAGAAGATCGAACGCATTTCAGTTACCTGACTCAAGTGACTTTTCTGGAGGGTGGAGTCCAAGACATTTTAACTACTCAGATAAATCTTTGAAGATGATTAAATGTTTTTCCAAATAGCCTAGACTCCCTCTTCCTATGAAGGTTTTTATAGCTATTATAGTGATATGCGTGAGACTTTTTTTCTGATACTGTAAAATCACGTATCTGACAGTTTTCTATGTGGCTGAGGTTTTAAGTAAACCAAAATACTACTGGGATCTCTATCTCATATTTTGTACAGTATGGTGGGGAATATCAATATGTAAAGAAACGGAGTTATTTGGAGAGAATAGAACAGTGTGATTTCAGTGCATGGATGCCAGCAATTTCCAGCTGTATAAACAGTACCATCACTCCTGATTACATCATTTCCTGTTCTATCTTGTCCTGGCCAACACTTTGTCCAAGGATTCTAAGAGACTGTCTATTGCAAATTGCATTCCCAAGTTCCCATCACATAGTCAAAGAGGGGTTTGCTGCAAAGCTGCCAACACCTTCATTTCACATTTATCTTCACTTGAAAGGGTTGAGTTCATCACTTTCTTCTCCTGCACCAAGATCATAGGAAAACATGCAATCATTAACTAAATCTTCCAGTGTTCAAATATCACAGTCCCTTGAAACAGCAAGTATGCAGCTGAATTTTTTTGAATAAAAGAGAGTGAAGGGAAACATTCATACAAATATAAGCAATGATCTATAATAGAAGCCATCATCCAAGCAGTGCACTTCCAACTGAGGAAAAGGGTGGCATGTGCATTTCTGGATTTAATTGTTCATAGACACAAAGATGAGCTATCTTGCAATGTTGGAAGTACCCATGCTGATTACAAACTCTGTGTGTAATGTCAAAACATCTGGATTTTTTTTAACTGAAAAAAATATCTATCCTGTGGCTGTTTCTTCAAGTAACTCCTAAAGGTAGACAAGGTAGCCAGATGATTTATTACATTAATCACTCTTTCATAATTATATTCATGATGTGTTGATCCCCATCATCCCTGTGTGAACCTCTCTGTAAATTCTGTGCTTTTGCTAACCCTCTGGTTATGCTCAAGGGTCAGCAGCAACTCAGTGACAATAAAAGCAATTTTTCACTACAGCTGGCAGAGTCTTACCACGGAGCCACTCCATAGCACAGTGGCCTCTGAAGACTTCAGCCATCTGCTTCTATTCAAAGATAATATCCTCACACTAAGACTAACAACCACAAAGCCATAAAACATCTACTTTTTTAACTCTAAGAATATGGCATGACTACACCTCCATAATGCAGTTTGCAGAATGAGAACACAGGAGTTCAGAAATAGAAAGCCAAGAGCAGCATAGATGGAGCCTGTTGGGAGATGAAACGTCCAAGCCCACATTACACCTGGAAGTCATTTTGTACTGAACAGTTTTAGAAGATCCTGGGTCTGATGCATAGGTGGTTTCAAACACTGTCCACCTGGCCACAGCCTGCCTTCGTCTTAGGCCAACGGGAGCTCTGTTTACCCCAATGTGCCAAGCCTTGGTGTGCCTTCGTGCCTCTGCACATTCTGTTCCCTTCTTCCTGGAATGGCTTACCTTCTTTTTGTGCCTGAAAAGCTCCAATTTATCCTTCAACACCCAACTACTAAATCCCCCAGGCACTTGGTTACTTCCTCTTCCTTGTCCCAAAATATGTTAGCCTCCTCCTAGCCTAGAGTTACCACATTGCTTTTGAGTCAGGGACTCGCAGTCCCTCTCTGTAATCCCATTTGAATGCTTTGCTGTTTAGGCCCATGTCCTTTTCATCACTGTCTCTAGGGCCAAGCACAGGGGAACATCAAGTGTTTAATTAGAGATGAGTTATTATTCATGCAGCAAATACCTATTATAGACCCGTGTTTCAGCTTCCAATGTACTATTATCCTTTTATTCCATATTATAGACAATGTTACTTTTATACCATTATATGCTGTGTATGGGTAATATTCTACTATATATGCTATTCTATTCTAGTATGTACATACCCTAATCTGTACATATGCTATTCTAATATATAAATCTATTTTATTCTAATATGCATATATCCTAATAAGCACATATTCTATTCTAATATATAGTATCTATTCTAATATGTACATATCCTAATAGGCACATATTCTAATATATATCTATTTTATTCTGATATGCACATGTCCTAATATGCACATAATATCTATTCTATTCATATATATATATATATATATTTAATTTTATTGAGTTTTAAGTTTTGGGGTACATGTGAAGAACATGCAAGATTGTTGCATAGGTACACACATGGCAATGTGGTTTGCTGCCTTCCTTGCCATCACCTATATCTGGCATTTCTCCCCAGGTTATCCCTCCCCAACTCCACACTCCCACCATCCCTCCCCTAGTTCCCCCCGACAGACCCCAGTGTGTGATGCTCCCCTCCCTGTGTCCACATGTTCTCATTGTTCAACACCCGCCTATAAATGAGAACATGCGGTGTTTGATTTTCTGTTCTTGTGTCAGTTTGCTGAGAATGATGGTTTCCAGGTTCATCCATGTCCCTACAAAGGACACAAACTCATCGTTTTTGATGGCTGCATAGTATTCCAGGGTGTATATGTGCCACATTTTCCCTGTCCAGTCTATCATGGATGGGCATTTGGGTTGGTTCCAAGTCTTTGCTATTGTCAACAGTGCTGCAGTGAACATTCATGTGCATGTGTCCTTATAATAGAACGATTTATAATCCTTTGAATATATACCCAGTAATGGGATTGCTGGGTCAAATGGAATTTCTATTTCCAGGTCCTTGAGGAATCGCTACACCGTCTTCCACAATGGTTGAACTAATTTACACTCCCACCAACAGTGTAAAAGCGTTCCTATTTCTCCATATCCTCTTCAGCATCTGTTGTCTCCAGATTTTTTAATGATCGCCATTCTAACTGGCGTCTATTCTAATATGAACATATCTTAATATATACATATTCTATTTTCATATATAATATCTATTCTAATATGCACATATCCTGCCATGCACATAACATCTATTCTATTATGCACATATCCTAATAGATACATATTCTATTCTAATATGTATTACATACAATATCCAATATGTGATATTCAGCTTCTAGTGTGCTGTATAATTATTTCCTTGCTTAGTGTCCCTCTCACCAAATTAGAATGTGAGCTCCCCAAGAATAGAAACTGTCTCTTTTGGCTTCTGCTATGGCCCATCACCCAGCATGACATGTAGTACATGACCAAATAACTGATGAATGAATGAATGAATGAATGAGTGAGTAAATGATCAATACTTGACAACAGAGACCATCAAAAACTTAAGACTCGTGTTGTTGAAAAGCACTTGCAGCTGGGCACAGGGCTCACACCTGTAATCCCAGTACTTTGGGAGGCTGAGGCAGGCAGATCATCTGAACTCAGGAGTGTAAGACAGCCTGGGCAACATGGAGAAACCCCACCTCTACTAAAATACAAAAAACTAGCAAGGCATGGTGACATGTGCATGTAGTCTCAGCTACTTGGGGGGCTAAGGCCAGAGAATCGCTTGAAACTGTGGAGGCAGAGGCTGCAGTAAGCCAAGATTGTGCCACTGCATTCCAGCCTGTGCGACAGAGTGAGACTCCATCTCAACAAAAAGAAAAGCACTTGGAAGTAATCTCATCCAACACATAGTTTTATAGATAAGGGGCAATGCTCAAGGTAGAAACAGATTCCAGACCAACCTCACTATGGGCCAGGATGCTGCTGCTGATTAGAAACCCCAGCCCTGCGTTAACATATTAAGTCGTTGAATCACCCCGAGATTTATCATTTGACTGTGGTCTGCCAAGAGCCTAGATGGTTGGAGTTAAATTCCATCTCAGAAGTGAACAAATTAATCTACGTAAACTGCAGAGGGACCTGAATCTACTTCCCTATCAGTCAAGTAAAAGTAAAAAAAAGAAAAGAAAAAAGAAAACTCAATGTTAATAAATAATACATAAAGGAATCATTAGAGTGGAGACAGGCTTAACTTATCCTGTGAGTTTAAAAAAAAATGAAAGTAAGAAAATATTCCACAGCTCCAGTGTTCTGAGCTCATTTTTGTGAGATTAAACAAAATAATTCAGGATTAATCTATTCATTTCTTTCCAAACTACAATCTATTTCAGTTACAGGCTGAGTATCAGCTTTCCCAGTGTTGGCGGCATTTTATTTAGCTGTTAACCTGCTCAGTTCAGAAAGACAGGATTTTATGAAAAGCGTCATCTTCAGCCTGCTTTGCCTGTGTGTGCCTGCATTTGTGTATCACACATAACATTATACTGTCACTTTCAAAGTACATTCATTCATTCATTCATGCATTCACCTGCTTGCCCATCAGACATGTATGTGCAGCATGCCTCCTCTTTGCTAGGCTCTGTGTTAAGCTGGAGTGCAGGCCAGTGAGTGAAACAAACAGGGTCACTGATGTTATGAAGCAGGGCTAGGGACAACCAGCCAACCAGCACATCAGTTCGTGATGACCCCTCATGATGGGATGGAACAGGGTGAAATCGTAACAGAGGGGGACTGTGAGGGCACTTGGCATGGAACTCAGGGATGGCTTCTCGGAGGAGGAGACTGTATTCATTTCCTGGGCTGCCATAACAAGGTATTACCAACCAAGGGGCTTCAACAACAGATATTTATTACCTCACAGTTCTGGAGGCAAAGTCCAAGAACAAGGCACTGGCAGGATTGGTTCCTTCAAAGGCTGGGAAAGAGCATTGGTTCCATACCTCTCCCCACACTTCTGGTGGCTGACACCAGTCTTTGTGCTCCTGGGCTTGTGCATGAGCACAGGTGTAAATTTTCGGTGCCACAAAAGAAGTAGCACTCGAATATAAATTTCCTCAGCAAGGCAATTTACTTCTGTAGAAGGGTGCATCTCACAGATGGAGCAATGGCGAGCACATACCTGGACGGGGGAGGGGAAGGGGTTCTTATTCCTGATGCAGGTAGCCCCTATTGCTGTGTCATTCCCCTGTTGGCTAGGGTTAGACTGCACAGTCTAAGCTAATTCCGATTCACTATTTTAAAGCAGGGATACAAGCCAGAGTGGTGGGTTGAGTAGTTTGTCAGGAAGGATGGTTATGGGACAGGTCAGAGCAGATGACCAGGACAGATGACTGGAGCAGGTGACCAGAGCAGGTGACCAGGATGAGTCAGGATGGAGCAGGGGACTGGGAAAACAGGTGTGAGCTACTGATTAGAACTGGTGGAAAAAGTTGTTTACTGAATCCACAAGGAAGTTAAAATGGAGAATTAAAGAATAAGAGAACTGAAGACAATGACATACTGATTCTTTGAAGAGAAACTTGGAGTTCACTATATCTAACACAACCATCTGCCCAGTCCCTGCCTCCATAAATACCTGGCTTCTCCCTGTGCCCAAGCCTGTGTCCACATTTCCTCTTTGTATAAGGACACCAGTCATATTTGACTAGGGCCCACCGTAATAGCCTCACGGTAACTCGATTCCCTCTGTCAAGGTCCTCTTTCCAAACAAAGTTACAGTCTGAGGTCCTGAGGATTCAGACTTCAATGTATCCTTATGGGAGACACAATTCAAAGTCTAGCAGTGACACAGAGGTACAGATGCAGATGGAAGCACCCGTGGGAAGACCCCAGGCTGGGAAGGGCATGTCTAGCAGGAGGAAGTGAAGGGCTCCTAGGGTGGCCAGAGCAGCATGAGAGAGCAAGCTAGGTGTGAGGCTCGAGCGGGCGACAGGGGCCGATCTCACCCGCAAGGCAAGGAGGTTGGCTTTATTCCGAGTGCATTGGGGAAACATTGGCAGAGATGTCTTAAAAGGGGTAGAAAGGAACTTTCAAAGACTCAGAGCCCCAACATTGCTCACGAATACTGTTGGTCCACAAGGGTAAGTCAATCGCTAGGAGATTGCTGGGGATGCTAATAGCATGAGACCCACCACCTCTGTCCTTCACTCACGTGGGGATGATGCCAACCACAGAGAGCCAACCTGAGCAAATGTTTATGTAGTAAGTTTCAAGCTTAGGAAGCCTTCCGCATTCACTGTGCTCTCTCTCACCTAATACTTGCACAGTTCAGCAAAGGGGGGATTGGTTGTCCCTCCACGCAGATGAGGAAGCTGAGGCTAAGCTGCACTCATTCCTTCCCTGAGATCACTGGGAGCTACATGGTAAGAGTTCATCCTCTGCATCTGCTTTTGCCTCACAAACTCAAAGATATGTCTTTCCTTCATGTTGCAGTGTCCCATCAACAATAGCAATTGTGTCATGAGTTTCTGTGAAAAGCAAGACTGGTCATTCCATCACTTATGTTTGTCCAACATGCCCCATACGTGCCCTTTTGGGCCCTGTGCTGTTAAGTAAACATCCCCAGCCAATGTGAATGTCTGAAAACACCTGCTTTGTATGCAGCAGATCAGAGACCTTTATATGCACTCCCTCAATCGCTCTTCCTGCCAGCACTGAGACAGGTACCATGAGTGTAACACCCCTTTCGTGGGTATGGAGATGGAGGCTCCGAGAGCTGAAGATCTTACCCAGACTCTGTACCCCAACTCTCAACCCTCTGCTAAGCTGCTTCTGTTCTGTGAAAAGGTTAGCAGTTTACCAGCCCAGCATTGGTGGAGCCTGCTATTCAGACGTTTCTACGTGAATCAATGGCAGACACTATATTACTATCCAGTGGTCTTGCCCTGCAGGTCAGCTTTGACTTGCCAGGGCTGTTCCTCAGGGAATATGTATCCCGTTTTTCTTGTTACACTGTGCACCAAGGGCTTGCTAAAGCAGCCCAGGTTTATTACCTCCATTTTCCACTCTACTTGAACTTGCAAACTTCAACTTACTGCTGGCCTTCTTGCTGTCACCTCACCTGCCTTTTTTTTTTTTTCCCTAGCTAGAGTTTCACTCTGTCACCCAGGCTGGAGTGCAGTAGCACGATCTCAGCTCATTGCAACCTCCACCTCTTAGGTTCAAGCAATTCTCCTGCCTTAGCTGGGATTACAGGCTTGTGCCACGATGCTGGGCTAATTTTTGCGTTTTTATTAGATATGGGGTTTCACCATGTTGGCCAGGCTGGTCTGGAGCTCTTCCCCTCAAGTAATCCACCCCGCCTTGGCCTCCCTAAGTACTGGGATTACAAGTGTGAGCCACGATGCCTGGCCACCTCACCTGCCTTTCTGTTCAAATCAGGACAATGTTTTGTGCGAGCCCTGAATGTAACTACAGCACACAGAAGATTTCTCTTCTGAGTTTGTTAGAAGTTTAAGTTACCCTCTCTCCCTCCTTAATTTCTTCTAATTATAAAAGGGCTGGGTGCTTCTTTTAATAGCCAATGAACTTGATTAGCAACCTTGTATCTTTATTTTGATAGGTCCAACAGGAAAATATACTAATCATTTCTTATGAGCAAAGCATAGATTTTTTAAAATTTCACCCATATAAACAACTTTTTAAGGCTAATTATTATCAAGTGCTTATCTGTATGAGGCACTGTTCAAGATACTTTGCGAGTCAAGACTCATTTAATTCTCACAACAGCCCTGTGACATAGGTACTCTTCTTGTGCTCATTTCATAGACGAGGAAACTGAGACACAGAGAGCTTTAGGATGATGCCTGAGTCTTCAGCGTGGTGGGGCAGGAATGTGAGGTGTGTGAGCCAGAGCACCTGTTTGCAGAGGCAGCTCTCAAACACAGCACTACACTCGCCTGAGTTTCCACACACTCTTCCGGCCCCATGGATTCAGAAATCAAAGAAATCAGGCCCCCAAAAAACAGCCTTCATCAGGAGACTCTGACAAGGAAGTCAAAACACCTGTGTTGATCACAGCACCATTCCTGCAGCAGTATTAACCTTTCCACACTTCAGTACGTTCGCGTGCATACCTACTTTAAAACCTTCCTGTGCCACCATCAATAGCTTATAATTGATATTCTGATAATTAGATATCGTAATTGAAATCCAGGTTTTACTCACTGGAGAATTTGGGCGGAGGCCTACAAAGCAAGAAAATTTTAGTTCATTAACAACGGTCATTTGTACATTAGTCTGCTCTCTCTACAGAACAATTTTAAAATCCTTTTAAATGTATGATGGTCGTTGCTGCAGTTTCATAGTCATTAATGAGATAATGTGCTTCTTCAAGTCCACCGGTCTCCGTGAATTTGATATACTTATTCCGAGTTAGCAGGGTTGGAGCGGCCTCAGCTTTTTGGTTCACACAGTCACCACGGCTACCAAACACAGGCTGCAGGCTGAATACTGGAGATTTAAATAAGGCAGCAAATTCTTGCTTTCATGAGGTTTAGCAGGGAGGACAGGTACAAAAGTAGTACAAGAAGGATGAATCTTACAAATAAATTCAGAGTGCTTTGAGAACATGACCTAAGGGAAACAGAACCAAAGTCTGGGAAGGACAGGTCGTGAAGTAACATCTTGTCCTTTAAGACTTGGCTCTGTCCTGAATGGTATTGCCTAGGTTTTCTTCTAGGGTTTTTGTGGTGTTAGGTCTTAGGTTTAAATCTTTAATCCAGCTGGAGTTAGTTTTTGTATAAGGTATAAGGAAAGGATCCAGTTTCAGCTTTTTGCATATGACTAGCTAGTATGTGGGGGGGCTGTAGGGAGGGCACTAGGGGAAGGATAGCAGGGGATGGGTGGATTGAGGAGAGATAGCAGGGGGTGGGGGAATTGAGAAGGAATAGCTCAGGGTGGGGGGCTAAGGGAGGGATAGCATTAGGAGGAATATCTAATGTAGGTGACAGGGTGATGGATGCAGCAAACCACCATGGCACGTGTATACCTATGTAACAAACCTGCACATTCTGCACATGTACCTCAGAACTTAAAGTATAATAAATAAATTTAAAAAAAACATGACTTTGCCCTGCTGGGTAGAGTAAGAAGAGTTGGTACAAGGTTAGCACAATCCAGAAAGAGCAAACAGTGTGTGCAGATGCCCTGAGGTACACAAGACCCAAGTTGAGGGGCTGAGAGGTGGGGCCAGGGCTGGCTTGGAGAGCATAAGCCAGGGATGGGTGGGAGAGGTGGCTCACACCCAGGGACTCTGTTTCCGAATGGCAGACTCCAGGAAGCCATGCATTTCCCTCTAGTTCCCCCAAATCACTCCCCAGTCAGAATTAACTGGCTTTCTTTTCTTTCACCTGGGCCCTTTCAGCACTTTGTTCCCCCGGATCTCATCATCCTTCCCAGCATGCACTGTTGGCTTAATTGCAATGGGTTTCTGCCTCTTCCAGACTGGGGCTCCTTGAGGGCAGACAGAGCTTCGCTCACCGTGGTTGCCCGCTTCGGCCTCAGACTGGTATGCACAGAGGGAGCACAAAGAATGTCCACTGCATTAACTCAAATCTAACAAACAGCACTTTTTTCCCCGGCAGCTCTGCAGATAGGAACAGACACCTTTGCTAATCGCCCCTGGATGCGTGGTTCAATTCAGGGCTGTAAATCCATATATCAGAACCAGAACCAGTTAGCTGTCTGGTTCATAATAACCATGCACTATCTTCCCACGTCATGACCACTGGGCCCTGTGGCTCAAAGGAAAGTCTCAACAAACCCAGACAAGCTGAATTGACCACTTGTACCAGCCTCACAGAGGAATGGTCACAATGTCTCTTTTCCTTCAGCTCTGGGAAATTGAAAAGACAAATCAGTTAGCGGAAGGCTAAGACTAGAGGCTCACCCTTCCACAAGGAAATTCACTTGTATTTTCTACAGAGTCAAGGATCCCCCTGTTTGTACTCATTTTGTGGTTAGGGACAGAAATCCATTTTCAACTAGTAGAATCGAATCCTGGAATGCATTGGTACTCACCCTGGGGAAGTCCCAGGGCTTCCCAACTTCAAGTGCAGCTGCATCCAGGGCCTTGGACAAATGCGGATGCTCCCTGTCTGCGTCTCCAGCTGTTGGCTCTGTTTGTCTCGGTGTTGGCTGTATTCCCTGCGAGGCTCTCTCCTTGTGGCACGGAAGGTGACTTCGGACAGCCATGAGTTCATGCCCTCATGGCTTATACACAAAGGCAGACACACACACCCTCTCTCCCAGATCCAAATGCTACTCTCATGGAAAGACTTTTGGTCTGGCTGGGCCACAGGGCCACCTCAGACCGGGCATTGGGTCCCAGGAAGTGATGAGATGACAGACCCACCCTAGGTCAGCAGTCCCCAACCTTTTTGGTACCAGGGACCAGTTTCGTGGGAGACAATTTTTTCATGGATGACAGGGGTAGTGGTGGATGGTTCCAGGATGACACTGTTCCACCTCGGATCATCAGACATCAGATTCTCATAAGGAATGCACAACCTAGATCCCTCTCACACGTAGTTCACAGGTAAGTTTCCCGCTCCTGTGAGAGTCAAATGCCACCGTGGATCTGACAGGAGGCAGAGCTCAGGCGTCATGCTTGTTCACAGGACACTCACCTCCTGCTGTGCTGCCTGGTTCCTAATAGGCCATGGGCCAGCACAGATCCGCAGGCCCAGGGGTTGGGACTCTTTCCCTAAGTCACATGCCCACTTCTGGGAAACAAATGGGGAGAAATGGCCACCAACGAGACCTCAAGGAGCAGGGTGTGATGGTTCCCTGAAGAAAGGAATGCCCCCAGATCAAAGCAACATTTCCCATCTACTCCAGATCATATTCAGACAGAACCAGGTCCTTTGAGCCTGGCTGTGATTTCAATGGGGAAAGCTGGTGTGTTGCTCCCTGTCTACACCAGCCTTGGGATTGATGATTGGCGCCTGTCTTGCCAATTATACGTGTGTGCAGTGATATCAAGTAGGTAGCTTGGAATTGGCCATGGTGAGGAGTATTTAACCACAAAAATGGACACAAGCTACAAATCAGGGCTTTCCCCCGAATTTCCATTAAACACTTACCAGCACAACGCTGTGGGTTAGTTATTGGCTGGCCACCTAAAGAAACTGTGTGTGTGCACATGTCCATGCATGTACATGTTTGTGTGAGTATGTGTGTATGTGTGTGTGTGTGTGTGTGTGTGTGTAATTTAAGCCAAAGTGACAGACTCCTGTGTTATCTTTGGAGATCCGTGGTCTCAGGCCATGCTTAATTCTTCCAGCTCGGTTGACTGGATCCTGTGTTCCAAAGCCCCCCATGTGCCCTGTTTAAAGGATGGCCCACTTACACTCTATGCAATTGGAGGGTCACCCTTTAGTTTTATTTATTCAGGTTCATTTTCTTTATCCTCCTTCCACATGCCACTGACCATCACTAATAGGACTCCAAGCTGAGAGCCAAGCCTGTTACCTACTTTCACCATGACAGGACTGTCTACTTCCTCTCCTTGTCCCAGGATTTGTTATTGACCTCTCAGACCTGCAGAAAACAAGTTATTTCCTCTTTGCAATTGGTGCCACTCTTTCTCCTCCCACTTTTGGCTTCGAAAAAGTGGTGGGTCTCACACACTTGTAATTAGCTGGAGCACATCTGACCCATCGTCCCTTGAGGGAGGGCAGCTTGGTGGTCCCTAGCTCAAGACGAGGCATTCTGCACCCCCCTACACTTAGGGAGGGGGAGGTCTGCAGCTTTCTTCAAGAGGTAACTCAGCCCAAAGCCTGTGAATCCATGAAAGCAAGTTTGGCCTACCCTTGTGTGTAAGCCATGAGGTAGCCAGAGACAAACACAAGCAATAACGTGTTGTGAGATGGGGCAGAAACACTGCACCCCAGACTCTGGTTTATCAGGGTCTTTCCCTGGGAACCCAATGCAGAGAGCAACACTGTCACAGGTAAACCATGAGGAAACAGGCTTGCTTCTTTAAAAAAAAAAAAAAAAAAAAAAGGTCTCTGTTTCCCAGGCTGGAGTGCAGTGGAACAATCACAGTTCACTGCAGCCTCCACCTCCAAGGCTCAAGCGATCCTCCTACCTCAGCCTCCGGCGTAGCTGGCACTACACAAGCTTGCTTCTTACTCCTGAGCTTTTTAAATTTATTCAGCCAGTGTTGCCACACCGCATGTGCCGGTTTCATCTTCCTCCTCGTTGTAACTGTTTTGTGACCAGAGTCAATGCCAGAGGCCCCAGGGAATGCAGAAAAGCACCAGCCATCAGACGTGTTGATGAGACACGTGCTGTATGGGACCTTCTGTGAACACCATAATTGGCTCTGTTGCCAGGATCACCCGATGAGCGATCTGAAAGTGCTTGGGATATCATTGGTACTCAGGTCATTCTGCAGGTGTTAACTAAGCACTTGCTATGAGCCAGGCACTGTGCTGGGGACCTAAAGATGAGTAAGTCAGTGGACAGTATTTGAATGCAAGTCGCAAATGTATGGTTTCCAAACCTGGAGTGGGTGGAGCTGGCAGGGATGGCTTCCATTTTTTCTATTTAACTCTGAATGATTCCCTTTGCTGCTCACTCGGCAGCTAAACTCAACATTGCCTGCTGCCCCCAAGACTCTCTTTTGTCCCCTCTCTTCTCAGAGGATGAGTTTGCCTCCTACTTGCGATTCAAAATAAATCCCACCAGAAGAGGCAACAGAGCCATGACCAAAAGCAGACTTTGGGTTGAGAATGGCAAGTCTCTACTTTTACTGAATTCGGTCCTGAATCCCACATAGGCTCCCTGTCCCCCCCTCCCACCGCAACACCTCGAGATGGACCTCCGTGCTGCCGCTGCGCCCGTGCTGTCTGGACCACCTTCCGCTTCAGCATTTTGATGACACCCTAGAGCATCTTACGTCTCTCGGCTCTTTCCCAGTTCTTATGCTCCCTGGTGGTCCTTAAAAAGATTCCTATATGGATGGGCGTGATGGCTCATACCTGTAATCCTAGCAGTGGGGGAAGGCCAAGTATTTTGGGAGGCAAAGACGGGCAGATTGCCTGAGCTCAGGATTTCAAAACCAGCCTGGGTGGCATGGTAAAACCCTGTCTCCACTAAAATACAAAAAAAAAACAAAAAAAAAATGCCAGGTGTGGCAGCATGCATCTGGAGTCCCAGCTACTTGGGAGGCTGAAGCAGAATTGCTCGAACTTGGGAGGCGGAAGTTGCAGTGAGCCAAGATCGCACCACTGCACTCTACTCTGGGTGACAGCATGAGACTTTGTCTTTGGGGGGAAAAAAAAAAATTCCCCTTCACGGATCTAATATCCCACTTCTAGGAATGGAGTCTGAGAAACTATACAGAGAGGAACATAGATACAGCAAAGCAGAATTCCTGAGAGGCCTCTAATCTGAATAGTGCCAACTCTAGGCATTAGCTAAAAGAGAGCTAAATTGCAAAACTTTTTGGGATATTTTATGGTCCCTCATCAGGAGTATCCACACCCTTGTCCTGCTTGTGAGGAATTTAGATAGCTTATTTATTTATTTATTTTTTAATTTTTGAGACAGAGTCTCACTCTGTCACACAGGCTGGAATTCAGTGGCTCAATCTTGGCTCACTACAGTCTAGGCCTCCCAGGCTCAAGCGATCCTCTCACCTCAGCCCCTAAAGTAGCTGGGATTATAGGTACACACCACTGTTACCGGAAAGACATCCCAATTCAGACCCCCAAGAGAGAGTTCTTGGATCTTGTGCAAGAAGGAATTGAGGCGAGTCCGTAGAGTAGAGTGAAAGCAAGTTTATTAGGAAAACAAATGAATAAAAGTATGGCTACTCCATAGGCAGAGCAGCCCCGAGGGCCAAAGGGTTATTTCTTGACTATGTGCTAAAGAAGGAATGGGTTATTCATGACTTTTCCAGGAAAAGGATGGGCAATTCCCAGACCTGAGAGTTTCTCCCCTTTTAGACCACGTAGAGTAACTTCCTGACGTTGCCATGGCGTTTGTAAACTGTCATGGTGCTGTTGGGAGTGTAGCAATGTGAATGACTGGACGTCACTCTCTCGCCATCTTGGTTTTGGTGTTTTTCCGGCTTCTTCACTGCAATCTGTTTTATCAGCAAGGTCTTTATGACCTGTATCCTGTGCCGACCTCCCATCTCATCCTGTTTCTGCCTCATGCAGCCCAGTAGCTCTCAGCCCTATTTTAGCCCCTGTTCAAGATGGAGTTTCTCTGATTCAGACGCCTCTGATATCACCATGCCAGGCTAATTTTTCATATTTTCACCGTGTTGCCTGGGCTGGTCTCAAACTCCTGAGCTCAAGCGATCTGCCCACTTCAGCCTTTCCAAATGCTGGGATTACAGACGTGAGCCACAGGGCCCAGCCTGGAGAGCTTATTTTTTATCTTTGTCACATTGCTGTTCTCTGTCTCCACTGATAAGTCACATCCCAGACCTTTTCATCCTTGTGGTCTCTTGAGATATCTAGATTCCTGCAGACCTGGGAGGGGAATCTCATACAGCTATGGGCAAAACATGACTCAAGGTAATAGGCGATTGTCCTTGATGCTAAGACTAACCTCAAGTTCTTCCCAATCCATATTTTCCATTTGCAGGCTGGAGTGTGTCCTCTCTATCTACTCAGTATTTCAGTAGGCAACAAAGATCTACGTAAGGCAACCTGGCAGTTTTTCTAGCTGGGCCTGTGTTATCCATGGCCAGCCAGCTCTCCTGGTGTATTTTTATATCTTTCCCACCTGAAAATTTGATGGTTGATTTGTGAAATAAAACTGAAATTGCTCAATCTGTCTAAAAGCTTTCTGTGGGTTTTAAAGTTACCCATTTTTTTAAAGAAATTTTAATAATGCTTCTGGCTTTTAAAATCAGCAGGAAACCTACAATCAGGATTGTTGTATTTGCACCAACATCAAACGTAGGGTGCATAAGTAATAAGGAACACAGTGCTGTTTGTTGAATAAGTAAAATTTCATGGTAGCTGGTAATTGCCGGTCCATAAAAGCTCTCTTCCTTATGTTTCTGCTACTGAGTAAGAATGATTTTTGTATTTGTAACAGACTAGACTCATTTCAAGTGGAAATATTAATCTGTAATTGTCCTGGTATAAGAAACACCAAGTTCAAGGCAAAAATAACAAAACTAGTTAACCATGTGTTTGATACCTGCACAATTTACCTAATAGAGATTACCCAAAGAAGTTTTGCTAGCTTCTGAAAACTTTCTCACAAGATTTTAAAAATATATTTTATGGTCAAGATGTTGTGGCATCCTCCCAGGACTAATTCATATGTAGCCAAGAAAAATTACATTTTCCCATTTACATTCCAAAGTTTGAACTGTTATTTTATAAATGAATTTTCCCTCCAATTCAGAAAGCACTGGCTACATTACAAATTTTAATGCTGCTATTATAGGATCATAATTTTAAAAACCCAGGGTTCTCCAAGGGCTTCAGCAGCATGCCATCTCTCCACTTTATTAAAATGAATGAACAGATGTACAATTTATTTCTGCCGAGGTATCATCTAAATTCATAAGCTGTTTCTCATGTGTCTGAAATCCACGTTGGTTTCCCATTTTCTTTGCCGTAGAAAAAAAATTACACTCCCCTCGTTTATCACTCTGGGGACATAAACGAGAAGTCTACTCTCCACTTCATTCACTTTGGACTAATATCCTCGACACAATTTAAATCCTATCTCTTCAAGACTTTTCAATGAGAGCAAGGCAGTGGAACACCCCAGCATCCTCGGCCATCAATGTAAAGATTGACAAGCTAAGTCACATGAGCTTGTACCTTGGCAGATGCTGGGGAAGAGAGCTTAAAACAGCCTTGAATTCGTTCAGGTAGATGAGGCGGTCTAGAACCGTCACAGTTAAAACTCAGTGTCAGTAACAGAAAGTTATTGTAGCTGCCATATTTCATAGAACCTCATACCATCTTGACTTCCCACATGCCCTGTCATCTGACAGCAGGCTGGCAGAGAGGCATTTAACAGATTCATCTTGGGTTGGCAAACATCTAGCCTAGCTCTGAAAACCCATGTATTGATCTCAGACCTGCTTTTACATTCCTGCACCACCATTTTCTGATGATGAGAGATCAGGCGTAGTTTTTAACCTCTCTGAGATCTGGCTTATTTATCAGTATGAAGGAGATAAGTGGACCTGCTTTGTGACAAAGGTTAAATAAAGTAGAGCATTTTGATGCTATGAACCCAAAAGTATCTGGGACAGGTCTTAGTCAATTTAGAAAGTTCATTTTGCCAAGGTTAAGGATGCACCCATGACCCAGCCTCAGGAGGTCCTCATGACATGTGTTCAAGGTGATCGGAGTACAGTTTGGTTTTATACATTTTAGGGAGACGTGAGATACCAAACAATATATGTAAGATGTACATTGGTTCGGTCTGGAGAGTTGGGGGTCAGGGAGCTTCCAGGTTATAAGTAGATAAGAGACAAACAGTTGCATTCTTCTGAGTCTTTGATCAAAGAGGTAGGTAGAGGAATAGTCACTTATGCCTTAGTCTAGCTCAGTGAATCTGCATTTTCACATAAACAGTCAGACTGAGGAAGCAATTAGATATGCATTTGTCTCAGGTGAGCAGAGGGATGACTTTGAGTTGTCTGTCCTTTGACCTGCACCTGTGAAGATAAGCTTTCAATTTACATTACCTAGGTGAAACTCAACAGAACTTTTTAGGTAAAGATATTGAGGCCCATGAGGAATTTCCTTGCAGGCAAATTCTGAGGGAGGTATTTTTTATATTTGTAAGCTATCTTATTTTTAGAAATAAAATGGGAGCAGGTTGACCTGCCATAGTTCCCAGCTTGACTTTTCCCTTTGGCTTAGTGATTTGGGGGTCCCAAATTTTATTTTCCTTTCACAATGCCAAGGTCGATAATATATGGCCAGCACAGTGGCTGACATGTGGTTCAGTAAAGGGGCCACTGTGGTGATGATGGCATCTCAGAGATACATCTCTGCCTTGGAACAGCTGGGCTGAAATTACAGAGCACTCCTCTTCCTCAGTCTTAGATTTGCTGGCATGATTCGAGTGAATGAAAGGAAGGCATTTTGTAGCCAGCAAATGCAATCAATGAGTGCAACTGGAAAGGCTACAGAATGAAGCCCTCAGGTTATCTGGCAGAATTCTGTGCTCCTGGAAGAATTCTATTTATGAGATGCTGCTGGAACTGGGCAGTAAAACTTGCCTGAGTCTCTAGTTTGGCATGGAAATCTGCCCTGTATCCATAAATGCAATCTCGGGTTTGGGGCTTTCATCAGATTTTGAGTGTTTGGTTTGTCATCATTTTTTTCTTTCTGTGGCCCTGTTGCTTGGAGAAGAAACATCATGTTAATTTCATTTGCTTGAACTCTGTGACCGTTCTGTCATTTCAAACATGGCTTGTCTTCATTTCATGTAATGTATTGGGAGAGGAAAGTGGAATCTCCTGGTCTCTGGAAGATCCACATTAAAATGTTGGAGTTCTTTCATTTAGCAGAGATACAGCTTCAGGTGGACACTGTCAAAAGGGCAAATTCCCCCAAAGAGCAAAAGGAAAGAGGGATGTCACATTAGGATGGGCTGACGAGATGCATCTTAGGAACCACGGAAGCAACACTTGTTAGCGTCCACGCAACAAAATGTTGATGAGGGGGAGCCAGTCGTGGTGGTGACTCCAAGCAGCTCCTAGCATAGGTCTATCTGCCTGTTTGGTGAACAGTCCCTGGATTAAATCAGCACTGCTGCTGCCAATGAACTTGCAGCTTGTTGCAGGATAAGGGGCCCTAGGTAGTTTCTTCATCTCTGCTTGACCAAACCACGCAGCAAGGTTACGGATCCCAGAAGACCCAGAAGACGTTCAAAAAATCTCATTTGCCAGCTGAGCAAAGTCATGAGACAAACTGTCTGTATGAAAAGCCTGCTTTTAGACTTTGAAATTCTAGCAAGGAAGCAGATGTCACTGACAGAAATGTGGTAGTTTCAGAGAACAGGATTTTTTAGAAGAATGAACCCAATTATTTTGATCCACAGAGTCTTAGACGATAAAATGCAGGGAGGAAAAAGAAGGGGCTTTTCTGTTTCCCCCACTGTCACTTCATCACACTGTCAGTTTGACTAGAAGGGCTCTTTCTATTGCCCCAAATTTCAGTTCCATTTCTGATTTCTTATTTTTTTTTAAGCTCCCACATATGAGTGAGAACATGAGACATTTGTCTTTCTTTTTTTTTTTAATATTTTATTGCATTTAGGTTTTGGGGTACATATGAAGAACATGCAAGATTGTTGCATAGGTACATACATGGCAATGTGGTTTGCTGCCTTCCTCCCCCATCACCTATATCTGGCATTTCTCCCCATGTTATCCCTCTCCAACTCCCCACCCCCTACTGTCCCTCCCCTAGTTCCCCCCCCAGCAGACCTCAGTGTGTGATGCTCCCCTCCCTGTGTCCATGTGTTCTCATTGTTCGGCACCCACCTATGAGTGAGAACATGCGGTGTTTGATTTCCTGTTCTTGTGTCAGCTTGCTGAGAATGATAGTTTCCAGATTCATCCATGTCCCTACAAAGGACACAAACTCATCGTTTTTGATGGCTGCATAGTATTCTATGGTGTATATGTGCTACATTTTCCCTGTCCAGTCTATCATGGATGGGCATTTGGGTTGGTTCCAAGTCTTTGCTATTGTCAACAGTGCTGCAGTGAACATTCGTGTGCATGTGTTCTTATAATAGAACCATTTATAATCCTTTGGATATATACCCAGTAATGGGATTACTGGGTCAACTGGAATTTCTATTTCTAGGTCCTTGAGGAATCGCCACACTGTCTTCCACAATGGTTGAATAATTTACACTCCCACCAATAGTGTAAAAGTGTTTCTATTTCTCTACATCCTCTCCAGCATCTGCTGTCTCCAGATTTTTTAATGATCGCCATTCTAACTGGCATGAGATGGTATCTGAATGTAGTTTTGATTTGCATGTCTCTAATGACCAGTGATGATAAGCATTTTTTCATATGTTTGTTGGCCTCATATATGTCTTCTTTTGTAAAGTGTCTGTTCATATCCTTTGCCCACTTTTGAATGGGCTTGTTTTTTTCTTGTAAATCTGTTTTAGTTCTTTGTAGATTCTGGATATCAGCCCTTTGTCAGATGGGTAGATTGCAAAAATTTTTTCCCATTCTGTTAGTTGCCAATTCACTCTAATGACTGTTTCTTTTGCTGTGCAGAAGCTGTGGAGTTTGATTAGGTCCCATTTGTCTATTTTGGTTTTTGTTGCCAATGCTTTTGGTGTTTTAGTCATGAAGTCCTTGCCTATGCCTATGTCCTGAATGGTTTTGTCTAGATTTTCTTCTAGGGTTTTTATGGTGTTAGGTCTTATGCTTAAGTCTTTAATCCATCTGGAGTTAATTTTAGTGTAAGTTGTCAGGAAGGGGTCCAGTTTCTGCTCTCTGCACATGGCTAGCCAGTTTTCCCAACACCATTTATTAAACAAGGAATCCTTTCCCCGTTGCTTGTTTTTGTGAGGTTTGTCAAAGATCAGATGGTTGTAGATGTGTGGCGTTGCCTCTGAGGCCTCTGTTCTGTTCCATTGGTCTATATTTCTGTTTTGGTACCAGTACCACACTGTTTTGATTACTGTAGCCTTGTAGTATAGTCTGAAGTCAGGTAGTGTGATGCCTCCAGCTTTGTTCTTTTTGCTTAGAATTGACTTGGCTATGCGGGCTCTCTTTTGGTTCCATATGAAGTTTAAGGTGTTTTTTTCCAGTTCTGTGAAGAAGGTCATCGGTAGCTTGATGGGGATAGCATTGAATCTATAAATTACTTTGGGCAGTATGGCCATTTTCACGATATTGATTCTTCCTAACCATGAGCATGGAAGATTTCTTATTCATTCACAGGGCAGGATGGGCTGACACTGTAGAGATGGTTTGGGTACCAGAGGACCCCTAGTTTCAGTTGCATCTCCATCAGTCAGAAGCTCTTAGATATCGCAGGAGTTCCTTAGACGCTTTGGGCCTCAGGGTCCTCACCTGTGGAATGGGGATGTTGGTAATTAATGCTGCCATCTCCAGGCAGGACAAGATACTGAGTGCTTTCTGTGTGTTATCACGCTGAATCCTCATGATCTCTTTGTGAGGTGCATCCTACTAGATGCTCCAGTTCTCAGATCAGGAAGCTGAGGGCTAGAGAGCTAAGGTAATGCACCCAGGTTACAGCAGGATATCCTCAAGTTTTCCACTCATCAGTGACAGTTTGTCACCATTGATCCTATATTACTGATACTGATCAATAGATATGTTACTGGAAAGGGGTCTGGATCCAGATCCCAAGAGAGTGTTCTCAGATCTCATGCAAGAAGGAACTCAGAGCAAATCCATACAGTAAAGTGAAAGCAAGTTTATTAAGAAAGTAAAGGAGGCTGGGCATGGTGGCTCATGCCTATAATCCCAGCACTTTGGGATGCTGTGGTGGGCAGATCGCCTGAGATCAGGAGTTTGAGACCAGCCTGGACAACATGGTGAAACCCCTTCACTACTAAAAATACAAAACTTAGCCAGGTGTGGTGGCAGACTTCTTATTTCTAAGTAAGATAGCTACAAATATAAAAAATACCTCCCAGCTACTCAGGAGGCTGAGGCAGGAGAATTGCTTGAATCTAGGAGGCAGAGGTTGCAGTGAGCCAAGATTGCACCATTACACTCCAGCCTGGGCAACAGAGCGAGACTGTGTGTCAAAAACAAACAAAAAAAATTAAAGGAATAAAAGAACGACTACTCTATAGGAAGAGCAACAGTATGAGCTGCTGGTTGGCCATTTTTATGCTTATTTCTTGATTATATGCTAAACAAAAGGTTAATTATTCATGGGTTTTCTAGAAAAGGGGTGGGCAATTCCCAGAACTGAGAGTTTCTCCCCTTTTTAGACCATAGAGGGTAACTTCCAGACATTACCATGGCATCTGTAAACTGTTATGGCACTGGTAGGAGTGTCTTTTGACATGCTAATGCATTATAATTAGCATATAATGAGCAGTGAGGATGACCAGAGGTCACTCTCATTGCCATCTTGGTTTTGGTGAGTTTTGCCCAGCTTTTTACTGCAACTTGTTTTATCAGCAGTCTTCCTTACCTGCATCTTGTGCTGGCGTCTTGTCTCATCCTGTGACTAAGAATGACTTAACCTCCTGAGAATGCAGCCCAGTAGGTCCCAGCCTTATTCTACCCAGCTCCTATTCAAGATGGAGTTACTCTGGTTCAAAGCCTCTGGCAGAAACTCCATCACTGAAGTGAATATAGGATGCACCAGTGTTCATTTTATTGGCTGAGAACCCCATAATTGGCCCATTGCATGCAGTGGTTCAGGGTGTTTGACCTCGTGATTGAAGACCACATTTGAAGTTGGTTTTGAACATATTGACATCAGTCTTTTGAAACGTCTCACCACTTCTAACAGACTTTCCAGTTAGCTGAGTCAGCAAAAACAGCCTTAGCCAGATCTTAAAGCAGTTTGTTTTCATGTTGCAGGGAGTGTTTTCTTAGAGGGTTTTGTTTCTCCAATAAAAATGTTTCTTACTTTGCATCTGTCATTATGATCTTACCCACTCAGAGGGAAAATGGTATCTTATTGGGCTACTTGCTCATTGGTGGAGGCTTGGCTTCCGTGAAGACACACACTGGCTTTCCATAGCAATTTCTTGTTTTGTTTCTAAAATTACTATTTATTGCCCTTCAAAATAGGTTGCATTTGAATTAGGATTCTGGGCTTGTACAGTGTGTGGGAGCCCGAATGCAAAGTAGATTCCATCATAAACAAGGAATCCCCACTCCAAATTAACAGTAAAATAGGCCATGTACTTCCAAAATGCACCATTTCAGGCTTAAAAAGAAAAGCAACTTAATTTCCTTATTTTTTAATTTTTACATGATTACAGACTCACAGGAAGTTGCAAAAATAGTGCCAAAAGCACTTTGAACTCTTCTCTGAGCTTCCTCCATAGTAATGTCACCTATAACTTAGTGCAATACCAAGAACAGGCAGTTCACGTGGGCACGATACTGTTAACCAGACCTCATGAAGTTCCACCCATTTTTGTGTGTTTGTGTGTGTGTGCATGTGTAGTCCTATGCATTTGATCACACGTACAGCTTTGTGTAACCACCACCATTAGGATACAGGACAGCTGCATGATCACAGAGGGGCTACCTGTCTTGCTACTCCTTATTAGTTATACTCACCTTCCCGTTACTCTTGGCCTTCTCCCCTGGCAATTATTAACCTGTTCTCCACCTCTAGTTTTGTCACTTCAAGGATGGTACATAAATGGAATCATACAATATGTAACTCTTTGAGATTAAATCTTTTTTTTTTTTTTCTTGAGATAGAGTGTTGTTTATTCGCCCAGGCTGGAGTGCAGTGGCACAATCTCAGCTCATTGCAACCTCTGCCTCCCAGGTTTAAGCTATTCTCCTGCCTTAGCCTCCCGAGTAGCTGGGAGTACAGATGCGTGCCACCATGCCCGGCTAATTTTTGTGTTTTAGTAGAGATGGGGTTTCACCATGTTGGCCAGGCTGGTCTTGAACTCCTGACCTCAGGTGATCCGCCCACCTTGGCCTTCCAAAGTGCTGGGAGTACAGGTGTGAGACACCACGCCTGGCCAAGATTAACTCTTTTCACTAAGTATAATGCCCCTGAGATCCATCCAAGTGCTCACGTGAACCAATAGTTGGTTCCTTTTTATTGCTGAGTAATATTCCATGGTATGGATATGCCAAAGTTTATTTAACCATTCACCCACTGAAGGACATTTGACTTTGTTGCTAGTTTGAAGCTACTGCAAATAGAGCCACCGTGAACATTTGTGTACAGGCTTTTGTGTGAATATACATTTTCATTTTTCTGGGTACCAACTGCTGGATCGTACATTAAGGGCATGTTAGTTTCATAAAAAACTGCCTGTTTTCCAGAGTGGCTAAATAATTTTCCATCCTTACCAGCAGTACAGGAGAAAGCCAGTTGTTCTACATTCTCACCAGCTTTTGGTGTTATCAGTATTTTTCATTATAGCCATTCTGTTTGGCATATACTAATAGCTGGTTTCTGGTTATGTGTATAGTAATACAATTTTAATTTGCATTTCCCTAATTATTAATGATATGAAACATCTTTTCATGTGCTTATTTGCCATCAGTGTTCTCTTTGGTGAAATGTCTAATTATGTCTTTTGCCTGTTTATTTTTTGTTTTACAGGCCATTTTCGGGACTTTAACTTTTGCTCATTTTCTTTTTTTTTCTTTTCTTTTCTTTTTTTTTTTTTTTTTTTTTTGAGATGGAGTCTCACTCTGTCACCCAGGCTGGAGTGCAGTGGTGTGATCTCAGCTCCCTGCAACCTCTGCCTCCTGGGATCAAGTGATTGTCCTGCCTCAGCCTCCCGTGTAGCTGGGATTACAGGCACGTGCCACACACCCGGCTAATTTTTGTATTTTTAGTAGAGACGGGGTTTCACCATGCTGGCCAAGCTGGTTTCAAACTCCTGACCTCATGATCCGCCCCCCTTGGCCTCCCAAAGTTCTGAGATTACAGGTGTGAGCCACCACACCCGGCCCCATTTTCTGACAGAATCTTTTAGTGGTTGACTGTTGAGAGTTGTCTATATAGTCTATGTAGAGATCCTTTGTCAGATATGTGGTTTGCAAATATTTATCTCAATCTGTGGCTTATCTGTTCATTCTCTTAATAGAATCTTCCACAGAACCAAAGTTTTAACTTCATGCAAGTCCAGTTTATACTTTTTTCTTTTATAGATTGTGCTTTTGGTGTCAACTCTGGGAGTTCTTTGCATAGCCCTAGATGGTTAAGACTTTCTTCTCTGTTTTCTTCTAAAAATTTTTATAGTTATATGTTTTACAGCTAAGTCCATGATCCTTTTGGAACTGATTTTTTTGTGTAAAGTGCAGGGTTTAGATTGAGTTTATTTGCCAGTGGACACACAATTGCTCCAGTAGCATTTTAGAAACAGCTATCCTTCTTCCATTGAATTACTATTGGCCCTTCGCTTAAAAAAAAAAAAAATCATGTTGGTGCAGGTGTGTTTGTGTAGGTCTATTCTGGGTCCTCCTTTTGGTTCCATTGATCTACACCTCTCTTTAAACAGTACTGTACTGTCTTGATTACTGGAGCTGTAGAGTAACGCTTCACATCAAGTAGAGTGACTCCTCTGCTTTATTCTTCTTTTTCAAAAATATTTTAGGAAACTTTTTTTCCTTTTTCAACTTTTACTTTAGATTCCAGGAATACATGTGCAGGTTTGTTATGAAGGTTTATTACGTGATGCTAGGCTTTGGAGTATAATGAACTCTTCTACCCAACTGGTAGTTTTTCAACCTTTACCTCCTTTCCTCCCCCACTTTTGGAGTCTCCAGTGTCTATTGTTTTCATCTTTATGTCCATGTGCACCCAGTGTTTAACTCCTACTTATAACTGAGAGCCTGTAGTATTTAGTTTTCTGCTTCTGTTGATTAGGACAATAGCCTCCAGCTCCATTCGTGGTGCTGCAGAGGACATGATCTCATTCTTTTTATGGTTGTATAGGATTCCATGGTGTATTTGTACCATATTTTCTTTATCTAATCCAGTGGATGTGCACCTGGGTTCATTCCATGTCTTTGCTGTCGTGAACAGTACTGCAATGAATATATGGGTACATGTGTCTTTTCAGTAGAATGATCTATTTTCCTTTGAATATCTACTCAGTGATGGGATTGCTGGACCAAATGGTGATTCAACTCTTAGGTCTTTGAGAAATCTCCAAACTGCTCTCCACAATGGTTGAACTAATCCCCATTCCCACCAGCAGCATATATGTGTTCCTTTTCTCCCAGCTCTACCAACATCTGTAATTTTTTGACCTTTTTAACAAACCTATTCCAACTGGTGTGAGGTGGTATCGCATTGCGGTTTTGATATGCATTTCTCCGCTGATTAGTGATGATGAGCATTTTTTTTCATGTTTATTGGCCATTTGTATGGCTTCTTTCAAGAAGTGTCTGTTAATGTCCTTTGCCCACTTTTTAATGGTTATTTGTAGAAAACCGTTTTAAATTTAGTTTGAACTCAACAGCTTTTTATCCCCTCTAAAATTATTTTTCTGATTAATATATAATTCATTTTCATTCTAAAAAACATTAAAATGTCATAAGCATCTGATAGAAAAAGTTAACAGATCTCTCCACTCACCTGAGAGGTGACTATGCTCTTTCCCTTTGTATATATCAAGTTCTGCTTTTTTATTTACAAACGTGGGGATCACACTCTGTTCAGTATATCGCAGTCTGTCTCAGGATTTGTATCTTTGTCTTTGTCTGCAAAATAGGAGAACTATTAATAATACTCTTTATTTCTTTAGTCTGTGGTGAGGATCACATAGTATAACACATGCAGTAAGTTTAACACAATGCCTGCTAAATAGGAATGTCTTTGTTGACATAATTTTTATTTTCCCCCTTTAGCTTATGTTACCTGCTTGGGGTGATCTTGGCCTTTCTTGATGGCAACAAAGGGCAGAGAAACTCCATAATGTTTAGTAATCCAAGTCAGTTTGCAGAAGCAGCCAGGAGAATGGGTTCTTCCATCACTCAGTCCAGGTTTCCTACCAAATAGAATGAAAGAGACAGGTAGTACTGCAAACTCTTAGTTCACTTACGTTAATCGTAACGTCAAACATGTCAACAGCATCCCAGAGAGCCCCTCAAGGTTTCTGTCCACTTGTCCACTGTAGAGCCACCCACCCACCCTATAAATGCTATCCAGCCCCTCCTCTAAGTGGGGGGCCTCCCAGAAAGCCATAGCTCCACTCCTAGAGATCTTTGGGGGAACTTGCATGTGGTTTGTCTTATCTTCACATCTTTAACATGAGCTGTAACCAGGGCAGCTAGAAGCAGAGCCTACCAGATAAGCCCCGCCCCCTCCAATTAGTGAAACCCAACAGAGTCCTTCGCCCCTGCAGCCTAAGAACGTAAAAATTCTATAATCTCCTTCTCTTTATCTCAGCTCTGCCTTACGTGTCCCTTGAATGGCCCACATTCTCCCAATTTCATTAACTTAACACATTTTATTTCCACTAAGTAAACCCAAGGCGCTTCCATGGTCCAATACAACAGATTTCCCTTCTGATCCGTAATGCCAAACAATGTGCTACTTCATTCATTTTAATGGCTCTGCCTTGTGTTCTGTTTTATGGATGTCCCACAATTGGACCAACCTCCCATCAATGGACATTTTGGTGGTGGTTCCTGCTTTTCCCTTTTATAAACATTACAGCAATAAAAGTGCTTGAGTGTGCATCTTCACGTATGTATATGAAAGTTTTGTAGGATAAACTCCCAAAAGCAAAATGCCTGGCCCAAAAGTATGAGCACTTTACATCACAGTGTATAGCCCTTTTTCCAACATGATTAAAGTATTTTTAAATTACCTTCACTTTTGTCATCCCTGAGTTACACTGGTTTCTATATTGCATAGATTCCGAGCCTGCTTCACTGCAAATGGGCTCCCACACAGAGTACAAGGTTCACGGTCTGGAAAGGCATCTGGTACTCGAGCATGGAGCAGAGGTGGAATTCTAGGCCTGTGAACAGCCCACATCAGCACTGGGGGTCCCCAGTGACGTGGGGATCCCATCGGCGACAGCAATTGGATGGGGTCTAATATCCTTCATGCTTCCATGGGCATGAACTTGAACTTGCAATGGAAGCCTCTGAGGCCAAGCAAGGCAGGAGCAGATATGAAGTATGCCATGCAGCTTATGGCTCATCTAGAATCCAGGGGCTAATGATCATGAGGGAGGTGCTAAATTTTCTGGCCTCCTCTCTTGGACCTTGACCCTACAAGCTCCCCACTCTTTTTGTTTTTTTGAAACAGTGTCTCACTCTGTCACCCAGACTGGAGGGCATTGGTGTGGTCTCGGCTCACTGTAGCCTCCACCTCCCGGGTTCAAGCGATTCTCCTGCCTCAGCCTCCTGAGTAGCTGGGACTAGAGGCGCCCACCACCATGCCTGGCTAATTTTTGTATTTTTAGTAGAGATGGAGTTTCACTATGTTGGCCAGGCTGATCTCAAACTCCTGACCACCCACCTTGGCCTCCCAAAGTGCTGGGATTACAGGTGTGAGCCACTGCATCCAGTTAAGCTCCTCAGTCTTGAACCTCACCCCATTCCTGAGCTTCTTTTTATACTCCCATCCATTCCCAAATCCTCTCACCACCCTGAGCTACATTGTATTAAAAGGGCTACTCCTCATATGTTCACCCCAAGACTATTCACAATAGCAAAGTCACAGAATCAACCTACATGTACATCAACAGTTGACTAAAGAAAAGGTGGTACATATACACATGAAATATTATGCAGCCATAAAAAAGAATGAAATCCGGTCCTTTGCAGCAACATGGGTGGAGCTGGAGGCCATTAACCTATGATCTAACTCAGAAACAGAAAATAAAATACTGCATGTTCTCACTTGAAAGTGGAGGCTAAGCAGTGGGTACACATGAACATAAACATGTGAAATAATAAACAGTGAGGACTCCAAAAGGGAGGGATGATGGGAATGAGGGCTGGAAAACTACCTGTCAGGTACAATGTTCGCTATTTGGGTAATAGGTGTGCTAGAAGCCCAGTATCCACCAGGAGACTATATACCCAAATAACAAACTTGCACATATGCCCCCCCAAATCTAAAATACAGTATTTTTTTTAAAAAAGCTGCTACATCAGAACACCCCCGTGCACCCCCCAGGTGTGGCATTACAGAAACCTCAGCAACAAAGCCTCTTCCCCATTCTTCTCCAATCACGAGCTCTATGCTGACTCCCAGAAGGGCCAGATGCAAAGAACCTGCTAGCCCCCGCAGGTGGCTTGTTTGTGGTGCTAGGGTATAAGGCAAGGGGCAGGAAAAACAGGAGAGGAGGCATCGTTTCCTGTAAATCCAGCACAGGCTTCATGAGCTTAGATAGTGGAAATACTAAGGAAGTCAGAAAGATCCTCCCTCCTTCATACACAAGAAAAGGGAGACACAAATTGAGGTGAAAATCTTTCTGCCATTGCTTAGAAAATCAGTCATGAGTCCTTTCCTGTTCTTAAAGCATAGCTACATCAATTGGGGGAAATGTCTGCTGTTGGTTTGCTCCACATCCAGCCTTGCATCCCTGGGAGAAAGAAGCCTTGCACCTGTATGGGTTGGAACAGTGTGTGTGTTGTGGAGGACTGACGCTCTCCCACTGGGCCCCTAGAGAATTTTTCTTTCAACACTGTGGAAGCCGCCATGGGGGGTTGCACACAGACTCTAGACTCAGACCAACCTGGATCTGAATCCCATCTCTCCACTCCCTAACTCTGCTACCCTGGGTATATGCTTGTACTTCTCTATGCCTCAGTTTCCTCACCTGTAATTTAGGGCTTAAGAAGGTAACCTACCCCACTGGGTGAGCAGCATGTACCCAGTTCATGACATAAAGTATGTATGTCATTGTTAGCTGTGATAATTACCATTCCATTAACAAGCTCTCTGTTGCTGCCGTTCTGCAAAGCATGACTTTCTTTAGAAAACAGTTGTGTTTGCATCCTGTTATTTGACTTTGCTGAATTCTACCAAATTCCCATCCTACAGCCTGTTCCATTAACCCCAGGGCCGTGAGACCTGGTCTGATGGCTGCTTCTCTAGCTGCTTATATCAGAGGAAGACAACTCCCACCTGTCCCCTTTACCTGCTAATGAGCCCTGGAACTTGCAGTCTGCACCCTAGCATCATTTATTGTTTGTCCTTTCCTGGAGCTCTAGACCACACAGCTAGGACTGCAGGCTTTCTCTCTTCCCTGGGTCTTAAATGACACTAACATCCATCCTTACCCTACATGTAGAAACTATGATGTTGCTCACAGGTGACCCATGGAGGCTTACTTTTCTGCTTTGTTTGTGAAAGTTTCTGCTCCATTTTGCTTGTGCTACCATAGCAACAATGCTAGATGTTGGTTCACTTGGGAAACATTCCTTTCCAACAAAATAAGTATGTGTATGTGTGTGCATGTGTGTGTGTGTGCATGTGTATGTGTGTGCGTGTGTGTGTGTGTGTGTGTGTGTGTGTGTGTGTTGAACTGAGTTACTTATGAGCTGGGCTTCCTTGAAACCTGATAATCAAGGGACTCCGTTTCCATTCAGAAATAGCTGTTATTGACAGAGAAGGAAAATTGACAGATTTTTCCACATTCAGGGATGTATTCCCCTGAATGTGTATTCCCCTCAAATGGCCCATCTTTTTATCCTAAACAATTGTAGCATCTGTGACATGTGAAGAATAAGTGTTGTCTTATTGGTGGACGTCAGCATTTGTGCTGGTGGGACAAAGGGGGAAGAGATTCTGTCCAGGTGTCTCCTTGACTGGTCAGTCCTACCTGGGTCCAGAAAGTTGATAGCCACCATCCACATTATGGTCCCTGTTAAAATCCCCATGCCATAGAGATGTGTTATAAGCACACATGCAAGATGCCTTACAAACCTGATCCTAAAGCCCCACACCTGGCCAATAAGGTAATAGCATTATCCCAGTTCTTCGTCTAAGGAAACGGGAGGCTAGTGACCACAGCTTTGTGTCGGTTCCCTGACTTAGACCCTCTCAAATATTCCCTCAAGGCGTGTTTGAATTTATTGCTTTGTAAAGGCAACAAAAGCATGAGTTAAGGGAAACCAAATCCGTACCTTGGAAGGACCAAGGTATGGGGTTAATAAAGCATGGACGTTTCATCATCTAAGCATGTAAATTACACATATCTGGCCATGTGTTCTCAAAGTCACATGTGTATTTTGCATGCAAGAACAAGCTGGTAGGTGGTCTCAAGATGGCACAACTCTCAGGAGAACTTTGCATACAGACCGTTTTGGAGACTTAAGGGTCAGTTTGATTAAATGCAAGTTTGTGTCATGCCCTGATTCTGGAAACTATAGCAAGAAGGTAAGGCTTCATGATAGTTCATGCAGAGGCATCACTGTGACTTGCCAGAATCTTTGCTGGGTGGTGTCCGTGGTCCCTGCCACCCCCTCCTGCCTCCCAGAAGTCCCAGACTTAGTCTGAATCCTCCATCTCTCTGCAGTTGCCCAAAGTGGTGAGTTACACTGGAGGCTTCAACCACTGGGTTTCTATCAACATAGAAGCTTCCATTTGTGGTTTCCACTGACAGCGACACCCTGGGAATAGTGAAAACATTAGAATACAGCTCTTGATTTGCTCAGGTTTTCTTATTTAAAACAAAGAAAATTTCTTGTGCAAAAATCCAGTCATTATGTATTTATCATTCTCCCTTTGTTCTCTATTCTCTTTCTTCGTCTCCCCATCTCTCTCTCCTGCCTTTATTTTCTTCCTTATCTCTCGCCTTTTTTCTGTTTCCCTCCCTGTTTCTCTCTTCTTCCTTTCTTTGTCTCTTTCCCTAACTTTTTTGTATATGTAGCTGTGTCTTTTCCTGCCTTCTTTTTCTGCACTCCATCGCCAGCTCTCTAGCTTCCCCCTCAACACACATACACCTCCTTCTAGGCTATCTGGCAATTCCCACCAAGGACCTGCAGTAGGGCATCTTATCCCTGGGGGAAGGAAATTCAATCTGAAAGAGTTCACCTTTTTACTTAAAATTCCTTAACTCTGTGACTATTCCTGTTTTCCACATATGAATTCCAGCCTCCTCTTCCCCATTCCCTGCCCCCCGATGTGGCAGTGAGGTTAAAGTGGCCTCACACTGCTATTGGAGTGAGCCTTCCTGCTCCACGTGGGTTCTATAAAAAGTGGCCTTGGCACCTGTTCAATCAGACCCAGTGAGGATTTTGGAACAATATGTTTTCTACTGTAATTACATTTCAACCATGACCAATTATATTATTCCTTGATTGCAAATAAATTTACAATGCTTATTTTTGTGCTCCCTACCTCCATTGCATCTTTCAATATATTTAATACTCTTTAATCACACAATAGGAGGTGAGGAAATACAGGCCCCTCTTGCGAAGGGAATGAGAGGCTGGTTGGGTTCGGAGCTGCTTTGTCTTTGTTACATGTGCTGTTGTTGTTTTCTAACTGGAGAGTCTTGAACATGTTTATGGACCTGCAAGGAGAGATGAGTTGATGTGCAGGGAAGGAGGACAGGAGGCAGTAAGGCACTGAGGAGTAGGTAGGGGGTGGGAGCCAGGGACTGGAGTTCACTTTGAGCAGCAAGGGAGATGGCCTTCTGTAGCCTGGGGAAAGAGGCAAGAAAGAGGCAAAGGGAGGGGGCTTATGGCTTTCCAGGTCGGGGATGCTGAACACGGAGGGTACCTGCCTTCTCCCATTCCTCCCCTGTAGGTCAAGCAGCAAGGTCTGCTTCTAAGAGAAGCAGGAGTCTAGAGCCACCTTCACAGGTTTGCTGAAGCACCCAGCCACCTGAGGACCTGATTCGGAAGGTGGGCCCAGATTCTACCTTTCTAACCAGCTCACAGCTAACCTGGTCCAAGGCTCACACTTTAAGTGGGGAGGGTGTAGAGAATCAAGAGGGGAAAATGGACCACAGACCATTTTTTCTTCATTGCCAAATAAGCTGGAGTCTGAACACAGTTCTAATTGGACAGAATGGAAAATGCCGTTTTAATTTTCTGAGGCCCATTGAGACGGCTCCAAGGGTGACACAGCTGTGTCCTTTCAATCTCCTGCTCCTCCATAGGATGGTGGATCTTGACCCCGGCTGCAGAACCAGAGTCGATTTGTTGCACCTGCATCCACTTGGCACCCACAGGTTTAAAATGTATTTATTGAAAAGCAGCAGGAAGAACAGAAAGCAAAAAAAAAAAAAAAAAACTACCTTTCTTCTCTTTATAAAAGGGATTATCAGTTGCTAATTCAAAAATTGTAGGGTAATGAAAACTACATCAATAATTTTCATAATAATTATAGTCTTTGGTTTTACCCTTGAATGTTTTTCTGGCAATGTCTGATTCAATTACCCCAGAAAATGTTATTATGCTCTTCCAGCGTTTTCCTATGAGGTTTGAGACTAGGACCAAATAACTGATAAGTCTTGTCGTAGGGGGAGCTAGTGGCCTGCTGTGCACAGGCAGCTGTCATATAGGGGGCCCTGACACACTTGGTTTAGCTGGATTATTGATTCTCAACTCTGGAGGGTTTTATACACTCTACTGGGACACCTGACAATGTCTGTACACATTTTTTATTGTCATGGCTTGAGTGATGCTACCAGCATCTAGTAGGTAAGAACTAGGGACACTGTTCCCACTGCACAGGTCAGCCCCCACCGAGTGAACAATTATCCAGCCCAGAATGTCATTAATGGTGAGGTTAAAAGATTCTAAGTAAAATTAGGAATATGATTAGAAGATAAAAAGTGGGCTGGATGTGATGGCTGATGCCTATAATCTCAACAGTTTAGGAGGCTGAGGCTGGAGGATTGCCTGAGGCCAGGAGTTCGAGACCAGCCTGGGCAACATATTGAGACCCTGTCTCCATAAAAATTTTAAAAATATATATATGCCAGTGTGGTGTTACATGCCTGCAGTCCCCGTTACTCAGGGGCCAAGGCAGGAGGATTCATTGATCCCAGGAGGTCAAGGCTGCAGTGGGCCATTATCACACCATTGTACTCCAGCCTGGGCAACAAAGCAAGACCCTGTCTCAAAAAATAATAAAATAAAATAAAAAATATTGATCAGAACACTTCTAATTATAAGTGACTCACAGTTCTAGTAGTTTAGATAGCAAGGCGACTTTCTATTGGCAGGAATATTATGTAGTAAGAGACTAGGGTACTATAATAAAAAGGCCCCAAAAGAACAAAGTTTATTTCTTTGTTCATGTTCCTTAAAATGATGTTCACTGTAACAGGCATCATTTCTTTATTCATTTTATCCACTTTATTATAATGATGTACATTTTATTGCTTATTATGTGCTGGGCATTCATGTAAGCATTTTATAAATATTTTTATTTAATCCATCCTAGTCCTATAAGGGTAGGTATTATTCCCATTTTGCAGATGAGAATATGGAGACACAGAGAGGTTAAGTGACTTGTGAAAAGTCACACAGACAACAAGATATAGCTTCCTGTGGCTTTAAACATGAATCACTTTTCTCATTGGTCTTTTTTTTTTATAATCACTTTCCTCATTGGTCTTTTTTTTTTCTTTTCTTTTCTGAGACGAAGTCTGGCTCTGTCAACCAGGCTAAAGTGCAGTGGCACAATCTCGGCTGACTGCAACCTCTGCCTCCTAGGTTCAAGCAATTCGCCTGCCTCAGCCTCCCAAGTAGCTGGGATTACAGCTGTCCACCACCATGCCCAGCTAATTTTTGTATTTTTAATAGAGACGGTGTTTCACCATGTTGGCCAGGCTGGTCTCAAACTCCTCACCACAGGTGATCTGCCCTCCTTGGCCTCCCACAGTGTTGAGGTTACCAACGTGAGCTACTGCGCCGGGCCCATTGGTCTTCTTTTCATGTGACGGAGTGCCACTGGAGTGCATCTCTCCCTTTGCTGATTTCCGTTATGTTTTTCCATCCGGGATTCAGAGCCCAGGAGGGACACAGAATGCCTTTATTAATCCTCCTTATCTCATCCAGACTGATTTCCAAGGGAATGATTCTCATCCATTTCTTCTCCCTCTGGGACTCAGAAACTGCTTCAGCCACCTCTGGAAGGAATATTTGGATATGCCCATGGGAATTACAGTAGGGCCCATGGGGTCTATTTGAAACGGGAATCAATGGTGCAAACATAGAGAATGGATTTAGAGCAGTTTCTTCTGACTAAGACATTTGGGATTTAAATGTAAATTAGAAGCTGTAAGTCAATTCCATGTATGAATTTATACAAATCCCTTGTAATGAAAGCAGAAGGTTTCTCTTGTCCTTATTTGTACTGGTGAGTTAGCATCAAGAACCTAACCAAATGTGTCAATCTCCCTATAGTTCTGAATATTAGAGATGTGCTTTCTCCAGTGACAGACAGCTGTGAGTGCTGTGGTGGGGGGGTGGGGATGAGGGACTCTCCATGGGCTCCACAGGGTCTGTCTCGTTTCTGCGTTATCCTCAGCAACACCCCATGGCAATTGGGAAGAAGGAGGATCCTCGTGATTTAGTCAAAGGTTTTGAAAGAGACAAGACTTGCCAGGTGCGGTGGCTCACACCTGTGATCCCAGCACCTTGGGAGGCTGAGCCTGGCGGATCACAAGATCAAGAGTTTGAGACCAGCCTGATCAACGTGGTGAAACCCCATCTCTACTAAAAATACAAAAATTAGCTAGGATAATTAGCGCGTGCCTGTAATCCTAGCTACTCAGGAGGCTGAGGCAGGAGAATTGCTTGAACCTGGGAAGTGGAGGTTGTAGTGAGCCAAGATCGCACCACTGCACTCCAATCTGGATGAGAGAGCCAGATTCTGTCTCAAATAAAGAGAAAGAGACAAGGCTCTCATTGTCTAATTGTACCCCCCTCTTTACCAGTCCCTCATACCATTCACAAAGCAAGCCCTCATTCTCAAATACTGCCTTTCCTCACTCACTGGCTCTGGGAAGCTGGCAGACGGTCTCATGTATTTGAAAGAAGCAGCCCAATAGCTGCATATGTGTTGACAAATGTCTTGAATCCCCATCACCTGAACCCTAGAATCACCATATGACCCAGCACCTCCACTCCTAGGTGTGAACCCAAGAGAATAAAGACATGAGTCCTCCCAAAGCTTGCGTGTGACTTTTCACAGCAGCATTATTCCCCACAGCCACAAAGTGGAAACAATTCCATGTCCATCAGCTGAGGAACGGAGGAACAAAACGTGGTCTGTCCACGTGATGGAATGCTTTTCAGCCACACGAAGGAATAAAGTACTGATCCATGCTGAGGTGGGGATGAACCGTGAAAACACGATGTGTATTGAAAAAAGACACAAAGGGCCACATATTGCACAATTCCATTTCTGTGAAACGTCCAGAACAGGCAGATCTCCAGGGACAGAATGCAGATTAGTGGTTGCCAGGGGCTAGCAGGGGGTGAGGGATGGGAGTGGCTGCTCGTGGGGATGGGGTTTCTGTTTGCGGTGACACAACAATTCTAAAGTTGATCCTGGTAGTGGTTGCATAACTCTGTGAATGTGCTACAATCCATTCTTATGTACAATTTAAATGGGTGAATTTTATGGTATGTGAATCATAGTGCAGTAAAACTGTTAGCAAAAAAAAAAAAAATGCATAGCACCATGTCTAAAACTATAGGGAATGTCATCCAAAGGGTCACCTTTTTAGGAAGAACTTGAGATCTCCTTGAGGTTTGAAAATCACAAGCTGATTTTTTTTTTCTCCATAGCTCAGAAATCAAACCAGATTGAGGAAAATCTTCATTCTAGCGGGGACAAAAACACCTCTCAAAAGCTGAGAAAAGTATGTAGAGCTCCTAGAATCAGGAATTGCAGCTTATTTTTAACATCACCGGCACGCTAGTGTAGTTTTAGTACTTAGGTGTTGAAGAGTTGACAGGAAACAGAACGCAGGAGGTAAATGAAGAATTAATTTGTTAGAAAGAGATTTAGAAAGGAAGAAATCACTTAGGAATTCTATTAGCCTGCTTCATTTTTCTTCAAATAATCCAACAAGCTGGGTATTTTATTATTTATGTATCTATGTAGCATCTCACTCCCACATAGGGGCAACACTCGTAACAGAAGGACCTCCTATGTGTGTCCACTGCTGTATCTGGCATCAGGAACAGCTCTCAGCATGGCGTCAACAGCCATGAATATTTGTGGAATGTACACACAGGTGATTGAAGGCTTGGATAGGGGAATATGTCCTTGGAGAGTGAAATGAACAAGTGGCTGGGAACACACACATGGATGGGGGAATTAACATAGGGATGGGTAATGAACTAATGGGTGGGTAATGCATGCATGAATCAGAGACTTAATACATAGACAGGGATGAGCATGTGGCTTATGGGATGATGGATGGAGGATACAAGTGTGGATAGGGGATGAATGAATCATTCCACCATAGACATTTAGGCAACCAGAATGACTGAATTTGTTCCAGTTCTTTCTATGAGGTTGGCGCACAAGTAATTGCGATTTTTGCAATTAAAAATGGCAAAAATCGGCCTGTGCAGTGGTGCACGCCTGTAATCCCAGCACTTTGGAAATTCGAGGCAGATGGATCACAAGGTCAAGAGATTGAGACCATCCTAGATAACATGGTGAAACCCCATCTCTACTGAAAATACAAAAATCAGCTGGGTGTGGTGGCATGCTTGTAGTCCCAGCTACTTGGGAGGCTGAGGCAGGAGAATCACTTGAACCTCGGAGTCAGAGGTTGCAATGAGCTGAGATCATGCCACTGCACTCCAGCCTGGCGACAGAGCAAGACTCTGTCTAAAAAAACAAAAGGGCAAAATCGCAGTTACTTTTGCACCAACCTGATACATCTCTAAGCATGTCTGGGGGAAGGGTCTCTCCTTCCTGCATCCTCACATGGTGGGGTTTATCTGAACATTAGGGTATAGCCCATAGTTAGGAACAGCCCCTGAATTTAACAGAGAAAGACCCTGAAGCAAGTCAGGCAGGTCAGGAGACCAGGATGGGCAGAGGTCCCGTGTAGGACAACGTGCAAGAAAGGACCCAGGCCAGGCAGCTGTGCAGAACAGTGGCATCAGTGGCCAAGTGGAGAAGGCACACAAGACGTCAAAGAATCCTGCCAGAATGCAGACTGCTAGCCCCAGGATGAGGAAACAGGCCCGAGAATCTCATCTGTTTCATCAGAGAGCAGTAAAAGAAAATTAAAATATAAAAATACCGGGGATGTTCCAAACAGCCCTTTATTGCTACAGAACTACCATGCCTGTGCTTCTGTCTCCAGGCACATACTCAAAATAGTTTCCCATTGATCTACTAACCCCCTCATTTGTCCCCTTTTTGCATTAGGTCTATGGGTTAATGGATGCTGCCAGCTGATCCCTGCATGATTTCTCACCACCCCTATGACTCTGGGTTCTGGAGAGGTGAAGAGCATCTCCAGGTGCCTCAAAACTGTGGCCCCGGGTACTACTTCTCTGGGCGGGCTGCTCCCAGGGGCACAAGTTCTCAGTCTACCAGTGGGCCACGTCACATCAACCCACCTGCTTCCTGCCACGTGGGATGCACAGCCCGTGGCCTTGAACCCAGCAGTGGCAGCATGCTTTCTAGTTTGGAAGGCAAGGACAGAGGCATACTTGCCACAACTTGAAATCTTATACAATTTAGAATTTTGTGGGATGGATTCATATTGTTGAACACATTGAGTGATGAGAAACTTAGCAAATCTTGGTGGCGAATCTCCCACCATGATTCCCTTTGGCATCCTTTGTGTCTGTCCAGTCCTTCCAGCCTGACCTTTGGGTAGCTGATGTGCCAGGCACCATGCTATGAGTTTGATCTGCACTTATTTATTTATTCATCAGCATCACCTCTGGAGTAAGCAATGACCATATCCCCATTTTACAGATAAGGCAGTACTGAGGCTTACAGAGGCAAAGTTGTTTGTGTCAGGGCACCCAGCTGATGAGTGACAAAGCCAGCTCCTTTGAGGAAGGGCACTGAGCAGAAGCCCGAATGGCAGGATGGCACCAGCACATGAAGACAAGAGCATGTCAGAGAATGAGGCAGAGTCTGTAGCTTGAGCGACTGCCTGAAAACTCATGGCAGAGCCGATGTGGATGAGGGAGAGAGGGCAGAGATGGGCAGATCCCAGAAGGCCTGGGAACCCATGGAAAAGACTCTGGATTTTGTAAAGTAGAATCTGTTGCAGGGCTGTGAACAGAGAGAAATGTCAGCTCCACGAGGGCAGGAATGTGTGTCTTCTTTGTTCAGTGAAGGGTCCCAAACACCCAGAATCTAGCCTGGCATGTTGCAGGTATTCAGTGACTTTAGTGAATCGATTAATCATGTTTAAATTCGTAACAAGATGACTCTGGCTGCTGCTATGCAGAGGACAGGTTGTAGAGAGAAAGTGGCAGGGGGTGAAAACAAAGGAGGAGTCAAACACCCAGGTAGGAGATGATGAAATTGCCTGAGCAGAGCTTCTGATGGCTCCACCAAGGTTGGTTGGGGTGGAGCCGCAGAGAAAAAGGCCTATTCAGTATGTATTCTGCATGCGTGCAACCATCACCACTATCTAGGTCTAGGACTTTTACATCACTCAGATGGAAACTACACAAATTAAGTAGTCATTCTCCATTCCCACTCCTTATACCCAGCCCCTGGCAACCACGAATCTGTTTTCTGTCTCTCTGAATTTGCCTACACAGATATTTCATAGAAATGGAATCATACAGCTTTTAAGAGTTGTTGCTGATGGACTGGATGTGAGAAATGAGAGAAGAGAGGAATCGAAAGATGACACCTGGGTTTTCAGCCTTCACAATATGAATAAACGGTGGTGCTCTTTGCCAAGAAAAGGAAGAAGAGAGAAAGACATAATTTTTTTTGGTGGAGGCGGAAGGTGGAAAGACCTCTGTTTCAATCATGTTAAGTTCGAGGTGCCCGTTAGACACCCAGAGGCAGATGCTGGCTGTGACTTGCACTTGCAGTCCTGGGTACAGGGCAGAGGCCAGAGGTGGGGGTGTGAGTGTGTGATTCATCAGAAGAGTGGCAATGCCTGGAAGTTTTCATCCAGGTGGTGACTGATAATGAGCTGCCATTACTGCAGCTGGGACCAGAACACCTGAACCATGTGAAGAAAAGGTCAACCAGATCCAGGCATTCTTACCCTCGAACGGTAAAGGTGATTTAATGGCATCTTGATCAAGTTTCGTGAGTCATTTTCTGTGGAAAAGTAGACGTCTTTGAATGATTGCACAGAGAATCATGGTCTTTGCCACCTTCCCCTTCAGTTTCAGCAATATCAGAACTAATTTTAGGGCACAAACACAAACCATTCCCGGTTATCTTCTGCCTGTAATAGGAATAAGACAGCATGGTGTAAGGAATTACTTGATATTAGGAGGCATTTCATCTCCCCAAGTCAGTCTTTAGGGATCCACACTCCTGGTGGCTTATGAATTTCAGATGTGATGCATTCTGGAATCTCAGTTCCTGGAATCTAGGAAAGGTGACTAAAGGACAGGCTGAATTCCAAAGTTTATGGAGAATAAACTTCAGGTACAGTAAACTCAGGGCACTCAATTGGGCTTTATTCTTCCCTACTCTTAGAAAAGACTGAAGTCACATGAACCGAACAAGATCTCAGCCCTTCATATGTAATGGCAAAATAAAAGATGTAGTCTCTTCCTTTGAGAGACTAACGGACTGTGAATTCAGCTCATTGTAAAGAAACGGCCATATGAGTGATGTCAAGGGTATTCATTCCCTCAGTACAGGATCATTTATCTGTAGGACCATTCCACTGCTGCCTTGCTCCTGAGCCAAGTGTCCTGGCCTCCATGTCTCTGGGATAGTGGGTGGTATTATGAAGTCAAACAAGGGGTCCCCCATAGACCGTCAAGAAAACAGGCTGCTGCTTTTCCAGGATCTCCACTCTGATCCCCTTGGAATAGCTTCTAGTTTCATGAAGAGACAGAAGCCCACCGGATACCTAGTTCTTCTTTAGCCCCCGAAGTAGCTCTTTAGACATAAAGTTCATCTATGCCCAGGATGACAGCCAAGCAGTAGCTCCAAGGTGTTCCTTGACAATCAGTGTCTCCTGAATCTAATACCTGATGATCTGTCATTGTCTCCTATCACCCTAGATGGAACCGTCTGGGAAAACAAGCTCAGGAGTCCCAATGGTTCTACGTTATGGTAGTTGTATACTTATTTCATTGTATATTACAATGTAATCATAATTACTCTCCTGAATAGCCCACCTTCCTCTGCAGCAGACCCCTTCTTTGCTGGAGAGGTTATGGGCTGGCGATATGGAGGACAAACTGATGAGTTGGGGACGTGTCTGCAGAAATAAAGCAGTCAGTGGAAGAGATGACCTCTGAAACACAGACCTGTGATTTCCTTGGCAAAGGTGCTACATTCACTTGCTTAATGACATCTGTGAACTCCCAGCGTATAGAACGGTGAGAATTCTCAACATTCCTCGCCAGTGGCATCCTTCAGCACAGCCAGCACCATGTCTTCAGCAGCGAGGTCCCAACACAAGTTAGAATGTGTCACCAAGATTCTTTCATCATTTGATCTTACAGCGAAAAGGGACCTCAGTGGTTACCTCAAGCTGTTGCTCTCACTGCTTGGCTGTCCGTTAGAATCACAGTGGGGTGATTTTAGAAATACAAATGCTGGGGCCACATCCAAGAAAGATCTCTGAAAGCAGGAGCACATCTCATTAGTGGTTTGTTTGCTTTTAAGGTTTTCAGGTGTTTCTACTGTGTAGTCAGGGTTAAGAATGACAGCTTTAGTCTGATACCGTATGTCTCAGATAAGAGAAATGGGACTCAGAGGACTTACAGAATTTACCAGAAGTATACCCATGAGTTAGAGCAGTAGTCCACAACCCTTTTTGGCATTAGGAACTAGGTTTGTGGAAGACAGTTTTTTCACAGACTGAGGTTGCAGGAATAGTCTCAGGAGGATTCAAGCACATTGCATTAATAGGTTGTTTCTATTATTATTATATTGTAATATACAATGAATTAAGTATACAATTACCATAATATAGAACCAGTGGGATCCCTCAGCTTGTTTTCCTGCAACTAGACAGTTCCATCTGGGGATGATGGAAGGCAATGACAGATCATCAAGTATGAGATTCTCACGAGGAACAGGCAACCTAGATCCCTCGCGTGTGCAGTTCACGATAGAGTTCATGCTCCTACGAGAATCTGATGCCACCACTGATCTGACAGGAGGTGGCCCTCACTTGTTAATGTGAGTGAAGGGGTGTGGCTGTAAATACAGATGAAGCCTCACTGGCTTGCCCACAGCTCACCTCCTTCAGTGTGACCCAGTCCCTAACAGGCTACAGGCCAGTAGTGGAGGCTGGGAACCACTGAATTAGAGGCCAGCTAGAATTTGCCCCACTTCATTGAATTCCCTACTCCTTTAAATCTGCAGAATTGCATAAGCTAAACTCCATTGTCTTTAGAGCAGACTATGTTATTGTTTCTTGAAAAGCCATTCTTCATCCAGATTCAGATGTTTGTGGTCAAATGAGTATATCTACAGAAAATCTCTTTGCTTCTCAGAATTAAACTATTTTCAATTATCTTGCCAGATGAACAAATGTGGTCTGCATTTTCTTTCATTTTTTAAAGAAGGAAACTCAAGAGAAGGAGAGCTATTAACATCCAATGAAATAAAGTATCCAGCCTGGAATTTAGAAAAAAAGCGTGTAGGCATATTTGCTCTTTGGTTTTTATTTTTCTCTCACTATCTAATTTAATATTTATTTCATCATTCCCCTAAGGCAGTGATTTTTAAACTTTCTTTATCAGCAAAACTTTTTTTTTCAAGCAAAATCCTAGGCAGGAACTGTAATATACAAAACAGATAAAACATAATTAACAGATTCCTCAGGCAGTTTAAATTCTTATTATTTGAAGGAAAATGCTTGATGCCTTGGTAGGACTCCTGCACCATCTCAGACATTCCTGCTGGACTCAGTGACTCACACCTATAATTGCAGCACTTTGGAGGACCAAGATGGGAGGATCACTTGAGCCCAGGACTTTGAGGCCAGCCTGGGCAGTATAGTGAGACCCCATCTCTACACAAAATTAAAAACTTAGCTGGGTGTGATGGCACATACACCCAGGTACTAGGGAGGCTGAGGCACAAGGATCACTTGAACTCAGGAGGTCAAGGCTGCAATGAACCATGGTCATACTGCTGCACTCTAGCCTGGGTGACAGAGCAAGACCCTGTCTGAAAAAAAAAACAAACCCTTGGTTCCCAGGAACACAGTTTGAGAACCGCTGTTCCACTGTATCATTTTCCTGTCAGCTTTCAGTGGCCATGTCTTTTTTTTCATTTTTATTTTTATTATACTTTAGGTTTTGGAGTACATGTGCAGAACCTGCAGGTTTGTTGCATAGGTATACATGTGCCTTAGTGGTTTGCTGCATCCATCCCCCTCATCATCTACATTAGGTATTTCTCCTAATGTTATCCCTCTCCTAGCCCCCCACCCCCTGCTATCCCTCCCCTAGCCCCCATACCCCCCAACAGGCCCCAGTGTGTGATGTTCCCCTGTATCCATGTGTTTTCATTGTTCAACACCCACTTATGAGTGAGAACATGCGGTGTTTGGTTTTCTGTTCTTGTGTTAGTTTGCTGACAATGATGGTTTCCAGCTTCATCCACATCCCTGAAAAGGACATGAACTCATCCTATTTTATGGCTACACAGTATTCCATGGTGTATATGTGCCACATTTTCCTTATCCAGTCTATCTTTCATTTTGTTTTGTAGAGCAGACGTGCTTTGTTATGTGAGCTTCTTCTCCCTAAAACCACATCTTATTTTTAGTTTTGCAAATATGCAGGTCTGTATTTGGTGTAGGTAGGGTCATATAGAGAAAGAGTATAGTCATTGGAAGGTGTACTGTCCCAGCTGGGCATCTTACTCAAAAGCCATTGACTCAGCACCTCCTGTATATCTGCAGCCAAAACATGGAAGCATCTCACAGAAAATAGATCACACAGAAGTGTGCCCTGAGGAGAAGGGGGGAGCAATCCCTGCTAGGGCATGCATCAAATGTTTCCTTCTCTTGCCCTGTGGTTCATTCCCCAATACCTGCAGAGCCAGGAGACTGAGAGATACTTCATTTTCTCTCCCAGTGGAATGGGACCCACAAATAGCTGCTGTCTAGGAACCTCATTTTCTTTTCAACCCAGTGGCATGATCTCAGCTCACTGCAACCTCCACCCACTGGGTTCAAGTGATTCTCCTGCCTCAGTCTCCCTAGTAACTGGGATTACAGGCTCATGCCACCACACCCAGCTAATTTTTGCATTTTTAGTAGAAATACGGGTTTGCCATGTTAGCCAGGCTGGTCTTGAATTACTGAGCTCAGGTGATCCACCCACCTTGACCTCCCAAAGTGCTGGAATTCCAGGCATGAGCCACCGCGCCGGGCCGTGAAGCATTTCTGCTCCTGTGTGGTAGAGAGAATTGTAGGGTCCAGCGGGAAGCAGCGAGGCTGCTGGGAGGTGGCTCATTCAGGCAGGTGATAGACAGGTGAGGGGTGACAGGGCGGGACTTGGGCGGGAGGTGGGGAGTGAAGAACAAGAGCCTCTCCGAAGACCTGGGAGGCGTTGTCCATGGGTCTGGGGGACACTGGCTTTCTGGTTGGGCTTTCATCTTCTCCAAGCTCTGGACACACCATGAGAAAGACCCCTGGAAGGAGAGCAACCCTGCCTGGGGCCTGTTTCTGTAGGGGCAGAGCAGAGGCACATAAGTATCGGTGCACGATCAAGAACCTCACTACCTAGGATGCCAAAGAGTTTTGGAGAGGAATTTTCACTTAGGGCATATGGGGGAAGGCTGGCAGATCTTCCTGCGTCTGCTCTGCATCTTTCTTTCTTGTTGAGTTGCTATTCCATATTGTTGAAGTATTTCCACATTCCGGTTTTGCATTTTCTCACCTGCTTAGTAACAGTGGGTGGCTTGAAACATTTAACTGGGGAAACTCTGGATGTTTAATAGACTTTTCTGTAACTGTCTGTTACCATAGCTAGTAGGTACCCTGTCTTTGCCTGATGGAGATAACATGCAAATACTTTTAGCAAAGCATCTGACACAAAAGCAAAACACAAAATTGTCCATAGAAGAAATTAATGTAAGTTGGATCAAGAAAGGACTTTGATTATGTTTTCTTAAAAGAATCTCTGTCGTTTAGACTGAAATCTTTACAGATGCAATGGCATGTCTGGGATTTGCTTCAAACAGTGCAGGATGGGGGAGGGAGGGCTGTGGAGACGAAGCACCAGGGGCGGGAGTTGAGGATTTCTAAAGCCTGAAGACAGGCATATGGGGGTTATTATCCTCTTCCACCTGCTTTTGCATGTGTTTAATATCTTCCACAACAAGATGTAAAAAAGAAAAAATACTTGAGAAAACATTCATGAAACTCAAAGCATCACCAAAGGGACCACTCACGTGATGAGACTGGCAGACATCTTCAGAGCTGTTTTCCCCAGGGTGCCATTGTTGCAAGGAATAGAAAGCTGCTCAAGGCAGCTGGAGTGAAAATGAGGTTGTTGATGAGAACAGAGCTTCCCACAAACAAGAACACAGGAAACCTCGTGATGTTGAGAACAGGACTGGGAAACCAGTCAGCAACTGAGGATACTTCCTGTCTTTTGTCTTTGTGTCCTCCGAAAAAAACTCTTTTGTAGATTTTTCTCTCAATTTCTCCATTCTTTAGCTTCTCCATGCACATTGAATTTCTCTGATAATTTATCCATATCCAAATGACAAAAAATGGCCACCACTTGCACAAATGCTGAGAAACCTCTATTTCTCTGAGTTCCAGTGTATAAAGAAATCATCCCATTGTTCATGAATCAGCCAATGGATCGGTTACCCCTGAGTCAGGTGATCAGCTCTGGGTCTAATCATCTATAGCCAAAGAAGCTAGGATCATATGATACAAAATGGCTCCCTGGTACCACTCGTTTCAGCAGGGACTAGGGGTAGATTTAGTTCCCTCAAATGTTTTACATATTATACAGGCACCCTGAGATATATCTACTCAAAACTGCTAAGATTTTCAGTAAAGAAATATTCTGATTTACCATTTAGAAATTCTATCACCTCTGTCATTTGAACTACAATTGAGTCCACTTTCCTTTTTCTGGGGAGAAATGGAGAAGAACTGGTTACTATTCTCACTGGGAGGCCCTCAAACATGTACATTGTTATCTTCCCCCTTGGGTTTTTATTCTTGAGACAAAGTGATCCTCAAAGTTAATGTCTACTTAATGGTGCTGTTTATGAAAGATGTGGCATTGAGCATTTGGGGGAATCAGAGACATGACCCCAACTCTCCAGGAGCTCAAAATTGAGAGGGGCATGTACCAGGCTATCTCTGCTTGTGAGGCAGGGAAGTCTGTGCCAAGTTCTCTCTGTTCATGGTTGCTGGAATTCTCACCTCTAGCATCTGATGGATTTCTTTACTGTGTGAGCTACCTCCAATGGGTGTCAAAAATTAGGTCTCTGACACCACTCCTCATCTTCAAAGAAAACAAACCATCTACAGAATTTTAATCACATAAAGAGAGGAGAAGGGTGGGCACAGTGGCTCATGCCTGTAATGCCAGCAATTTGGGAGGCCGAGCAAGAGAAACACTTGAGCCTAAGAGTTTGAGGCCATCCTGGGCAACATAGTAGGACCCATCTCTACAAAATAAAAAAATTTAGATTAGCCAGGCACGGTGGTATATGCCTGTGGTCCCAGCTAAGGCAGGAGAATCACTTGAGCCCAAGAATTTGAGGGTATAGTGAGCCATGATCACAACACTGCACTCCAGGCTGGGCAACAGAGCAAGACCTGCTAAAAAGGAAGAGAAAAGGAGGAGGAGGAGGAGGAGGAGGAAGGGGAAGAGGGGGAGAGGAGGGGGGAGGAGGGGGAGGAGAGAAGAAGGAAGAAGAAGAAGATGAAGAAGAAGAAAAGGAGGAGGGGGGGAAAAGAGGAAGAAGAAGAAGAAAGAAAAGATACAATAACTGGGACTATGATGATCTGGTGGGTTCCTGAATGTTCTTCTATCTTGCTCCTGTAGTCACTTCAGGGCCTGGCTATGCCTATCCTACTGTGACATAGCTAGGGAAGGACTTAGTAGGTTCCAATCATCTTGAGGACTTGGCAATAAACAGACCATGGTTCTCAGTCAAGCAACCACAGGTCCCTTGTTTGATTCTGTTATTAATCACTTTTGAGACATAGGCTTTCTTAAGGTATTGAATGAACTTTATTTAGAACTCTGCACTGTGTACTCTTTAAAATTTTTATGTAAATATTATACATCTTATGTACACGTTATATAATAATACTTTGTATTTTTATATTATTTTATATTTTATTACATACCATATATATATATGTAGTGCACATAAACATGACTTGGAGGCTGAATGCAAATGTTCTCATAGGTTTTTTTCTAAGAACTGTACTGTTTTACCTTTCACATTTTGTGTATGGTGTGAGGTAGGGGTCAGGATTCATTGTTTTCTCCAGATGGATATCCAGTTGGTCTAGCATCATTAATTGAAATGACCTTTAACCAGAAACTAAATCATGTTCAAACATAGAAGCATCCATAATTGGGCACAGGTACAGCCTTGGATGTATGACAGTGAAAGAAATGGTTTTAGAAGTGGTAGAAAACAAATTGTCAAAATATGTCATAGATGTACAATATTTACAAAGAAAGGGGACACCCAGAAGGAATAGTAGCTCTCTCATTTACTGATATATTTTTGTGCTTGTTGAAGTCTCCAGCATGCAACAGACACAACAAATATTTATTAAAATAAATTGTTGTGTATCTTTCCACCCTGAGATAAATCCTAATCATAGATAGAAGAAAACTAGATATCTCACACAGCTTTCCCTTCTAAATGTGGACATGATAGGATTGACATCATTTGCCTGGTGTCTATTGTTGAAACAAAACAAGAATGAGCAAGTGTGTGAGTGCCAGGCATACATAATTAAAAAAAAAGAGCTTCTTCCACACCACTCAAGGAAAATAAAATATGTATATACATAACTACATTACAAGGCAGACTGTGATAAGAGCAGAAGGAGTTACAGGGGTTCAAACCAAATTATCCAGTTTGTTAGTAAGAATTTCACATGATACAGAGCAAAATCCGTTATCATTATAATTGCTAACAAATACTGTCTCATTATTATACATACACCAGGCAATTTGCCAAGCTCCTTAAATACGTTATCTTATTTATATCAATCACAGTCGCTACCCATTAGACTATCAGGAAGAGACTTCCAATAAGCTGTATCTTTTATGTAAACTTAGACTCAAAAATGTTTGCAAATTACATTTATGATGGTCTCTCCCCCTACCCTTTTATCATCACAGATATAAATTAGATTTATAGATCTTTCTAAGACCCTGTCTTTTAATTTTTTAAAGCCAAGGCCCAGATGACAACATCCCAACCTTTCAAGTTTTATATTAGTTCTCTGTGAAACTAAATGGTTAATGGCTTATGAACTTGGACTAGTACCCAGGTCAAACATGCAAGTAGTCAAGCATGCAAGCTTGCTTATGTCCAGTCTTGTAAAATCATCCACTGTCACTTCTTTCCCATCTGTGGCTTACCAGCCTTCTGATCATTCTTTCCATCTTCCAAGTTAATCTGAAGATCAACTTTCTGCTCTTGGAGGAAGAACTTGCATTCTTGGTGTATAATAGAATTTAAGTCCCTCTTCCCACTAGTGATGGCCTTTGTGGCTCATCCAGGCAGCCTTATCCTAAATATCTGTCATGTAACTGAAAGAAAATAAAATACTCAGTTCCAAATTTGGAGGGAAGAGCTAATAAGCCCAGTACATAGTCCCAACAAGCCACAGTGATTGTTTAAAAATACGTTTTCTATCTGGTATTTGATTTGCTACACAGTTTAACAGAAAAGTAACTCTATCTATTTTTTCCAATTAAAGGAAGTAATCGTACAATCAATAATTCCTCCTGCTCTAGTGTGGTAAATTAATGTCTGTCTATTGTTTTTAAATCACAAAGTAAGCATTGCTATAGAAATGTAAAATGGTACCATTTCATTTTAATCTATTTAATTTTCCTTTCTTGGATTATATAATAGGGTTAAAACATTGATTAGAATTAATAGAATGAGTATTTAATTAAGCAATAATGAGCTCCTAAATGGATGCTCAAAGAAACTGCTTCATAGTTTATGCAGAAATCAGATAATGGTCTTAACAAAGACTATAATAATTGTGTTGCATGTTTTCCATATTTAAAGATTTTTTTTTCTGTATTCTCTAGGAGTAGATTTAAACATAACCCAGTTCCTTGATTAGGCTACACTTTGCTTTCAAAGTAAATCCCAAATGCCTTTCCATGGCCCACAGGGCCCTGCCTAAGCTGACTCTACCGTCTCTGGAGTCTGATGTCCAACAGTTCTCTCTGGGCCTCCCCTTCATTCCAGCCACACCTAGCTTCCTTTTGTTCTGCAAGGGTACCTTTAGCTCCTCATACCACCTGGCCTTTGCTCCTGCTCTTCCAGATGCCAGGTATGTTCTCACCCCTCTAAGTTCTTCTCTTCTTTCAGTTCTCAGGGAATTTTTCCCCTGATGATCCTCTCCAGACTGGATCAGATACCCACCTCCTCACACATACACACACACACACACACACACACACACACACACATACACACACACACACACACACAGACTCCCCAAGAATTGTGATTTTATTTCTTGGCAATTAACACATTGTTATACATTTCTTTTCTGTCTGTCTCTCCTTTCAGCCCCGCAATCTCCATGAGGAAATATATCATGTCTGTTTTGTTTAGTGGTGTATCCATGGATGGATGGATGGATGGATGGTTGGATGGATGGAAGGATGAATGGGTGGGTGGGTGGACAGATGGATGGCAGATAAATGTCACTGTGGACCCATCCAAGGACATATGAGGGCCACAGTGCATACCTCTGAGAATTCCTAGCACATCAGCATCTTTCCATTCTACTTGAATTCATTTGCTCACACACTAAAAAGGTAATCTATACCAGCCCCTTTGGTAGGTGCTGCAGACATAAAAATGTCAGTGTTGTAGAAGAAGCTGCACAGGTTTGTCTCACTTATACATGGCCTAAATATTAATTTTATTTATTAATTCATCCACCCATACAACCACCCCACTCACCTATCCATTTATCCATCCGTCCGCCACCCACTCATCTGTCCACCCATTCACCCATCCACTCATCCTTCCATCCTTCCATCCATCTGTGCATCCACCCATCCATCCATCTGTTCCATCCTCAGATCTGCTCATGTTTTGGGTATGGTGCTGTTTACTAAGGATCAGGGCTGACTCATCCATCAGGTGCCATTATCACAGTGATAGGGCCCTAAAATCAGAAAGAAATAAAAAGAAATTTTAGGGTTAAATAAATTTTTAATTCTTTTCTTCACATCATAAAAAGAATTTTTTCTGAGACAGGGTCTTGCTCTGTCAACCAGGTTGGAGTGCAGTGGTGTAGTCATAGCTCACTGCAGCCTCAAACTCCTACACTCAAAAGATCCTCCCACCTCAGCCTCCTCAGGATCTGGGACCACAGGCACGTGCCACCAGACCTAGCTGATTTTTTGCATTTATTTTTGTAGAAATGGGATCTCGCTATGTTGCCCAGGCTTATCTTGAACTCCTGGGCTCAAGTGATCCTCCCACCTCAGCCTCCCAAAGAGCTGGGATTACAGTATGAGAACACCATGCCCAGCTCCCAAAATAAATTTTTTAAGGTTCACGAAACTCTATTATGGCAGAAGGGGTTGATGAAAACAAAAGTGCCTGGGGTCCACCAGTCACGATGAACCTCTGCTGGAGCACAGGAGACATCAGTCCATCCTTGGTCTTCTGGAACACTCAGGCAAGTGGCAGAATCAGGCATCAGTCAACAAGTCCTTCCCTCTTAGTCTTGCTCCTGTATGGCTTTATCCCTTCACATTCCCTTAGCCCTCTCTTCTGCTGCCAGATCCCACTTCCTATACTTAAGATCATTCTTTCATTCAACAAATATCTACTGAGTTTCTTCTGTACACCTAGCACCATGCAAGAGGCTGGAGATAAAGCCTTGAAAAGACAGGTACACATGGAGCCTCCAGCCTCCTCAAATCATGATTTGTCATAGTGTTTTCATCTTGGCAATGTGACACTCATCTCCTTTGACAGACCAACTTCTCATTTGTGCACTAGACATGACAGTGTTTCTACCTGACTGGTGGTTTCCAGCATCCTCTAGCCTTAGCCCATCTCGTGCCCACATGATTGACACCTGGTTTCCTAAAGTACAGATGTTAAAAGAGCCACAGGACAGGTTATGAGCTGAAGTCCACTGTGATCAACAGGGACAGAGAACCAGTCCTCGGAATTGGACCACAGCAGGGGGCAAAGGAAGGACTGGCCTAAGTCGTGGGGATCTGAGGTGGGCATGAGTAGCAGAATTGATTGAGAACAAAGATTACTGGAAACCAGAAGACTTAGATCCAATCCTTGGGTCATTAAATTACTTTGGACAGGACTCTTCCTTCTCTTTCCTTCCTTCTCTGTGCAGTCATCTTCATCTGTAACATTCAGGGATTAGGGAGTACATGCATCACCAAGCCCCCTCTTGGCTACATGGCAGATAGCACTAACTGATCACAGCACTCTTTCCTGCTGAGCCCAGATGTGCTGCAAGCCTGTCCACAGCAGGCTCAGGCGGCTTCACCCATTCACAAGGGTGGGTCCTGTCATTGATACCTGCCTGCCATCCTTAGACTTGGACTCCATCCTGCTTCTCACCCCAACTACATATTAGAATTATCTTGGCAGGTGAAGAAAACACTGTGTCCCAGGCTTTACCCTAGAGCCTGGGGAATCTGAATTGATCTGGGGAATCCGAATCTGAATTGATTTCTTGACTGATGCCTGATTCTGCCACTTGCCTGAATGTTCCAGAAAACCAGAGATGGACTGATCTCTCCTGTGCTCCAACATGGCTAATGAACCCCAGGCACTTTCACCTCCATCAGCCACTCCTACCATATTAGATTTTCATACGCTTTAATCTTGGGGAGTCCTGAATTAGAATAGGACCCAGGAAATTTTTTTCAAAGCCTCTGGGAGACTCTAATGCGCAGACAGGGCTGAGAACCACTAGTAGAGTTTTCCAGCTCAAGAATTCTATGACTTTTGTGAGAAGAGGAGAATATAAAAGATAGGTGGACCTTAAACAAGAATCATAGAAACCAGATCAAAATAATTGCCCCCCTGGAGCTGTTTCTATGTGACAGCAGCCTCAGTATCCCTCCTCATTCCCACTCTTTTCTAGCCTCCATGCATGTTCTAAGAATTTTCCAGCTCTCCTTTTATGAAAGGCAGCTCACCCAGGTTTGCTGAGGTGCAATAGACAAATTAGTTCCAGTCCCCACCCCATCCCCTTAGAGGCCTCAGGATTAAGGTTTATGATTAATGATTTGCAAGTCAATTAATCAGCCACCACTTTTGAAATCTCATTTCTCAAATTGATTCTCTTTGAACACAAGGGCTTTTTGACATCATCTTACTGTCTCTAGATTCACTTTCCTACTAATTGAAATTCCAAGATATTTCTTCTTCTTGTCAGTTTATTGGTATTACTTGTTTATAAAATATTTGCAAACAGATTACTATTCACCTGTAGCGTGTCAGAGGTAAGCACCAAAACAATACTTTAGGCATGCCGCTCAAAGGATTGTGCTAATGATAGCTCATGAAATTCTCTATGAGAAAGTTGATTTTTCATTTATTGATTTATTCTCACCACACCTACTTGAAACAAGTATTTGAGATTTATTACAATAGAAACACAGGTACAACAAGGCTCCAAACAATTGATTTAGATGATTCTTAGCTAAGGTCATATTAAGAGTGGATATGGAGTGGGAAGGATGGGATTGGTTTTCTTCATTAGAGAAAATAGCAGAGTCTAGTAGAGGAGCTGGGGTCAAATGCTGTGCTTCAAATCCCAGTCTCTTCCCTTAGAAGTCTTAGTGCTCTACTCATCTGATTCTGTTAATGTTTGGGGGAGGCAAGGCTGCAAGAACAAATGGAAGCAAAGATGGCTTGAACTCAATCAAAATTTGTTTCTCATTCAAAGACAGTTCAGGATGGGTGTTCTTGGCCACCAGGTTACTCCCCCTCCATGTGGTGACTCAGGTACCCAAGCTCCTCCTCCCTTGTGGCTCCCTGGTACCCTGGGGTTTTGTGGTCCTCTGCATTCAGGTAGGCAGAGGGTGAAAAAGCCCAGAGAGGAGACACAGCTGTTTTCCTCACCCTCCCACCACAGAGTAGCACAGCACAGCCATGATTAATATCATTTCTGCCCACATTCTGCAGGAGAGAAGTTAATCTCGTGGCCTCACCTAAGTTCAAGGAAAGCTGAGAAGAGGAGCATAGCATCTTCCGATCATAATCCTCCTATGTTGCTATTTATTTTTAAGTGGGTTGATGTGTGTAACATATCCAATGCAAAGCATGGAGTAAATGACTATGTTTTTTTCAAAATAGTGACCATTGCCATCTGCTTTGTTTGCAGTTTCAAGCCACAGTCGAGGAAGGAGCTGTGGGAGTTATTGTCAATTTGACAGTTGAAGATAAGGATGACCCCACCACAGGCGCATGGAGGGCCGCCTATACCATCATCAATGGAAACCCTGGGCAGAGCTTCGAGATCCACACCAACCCCCAAACCAACGAAGGGATGCTTTCTGTCGTCAAAGTAAGGGTGCTTCCAACTGCCCCTTTCTTCTCATGTGAGGAGTGAGGACCCCACAAGGGAGCTCATAGAATCACTGAGTTTAGAAGGCCAGGGATAAATTCTCCCAGTCTCCTCCTTATGGGAATTAACAAAGGAAGAGGCTCATGGCTTAAGGGTACACTTATATCCTCAGCAGCATAAACAAGCAGCCATAAAACAAACCTGTTTTATAGGCTCTAAAAACTCAAGCTTACATGTAACTTTAAGAAAACCAAACTTAAGTGGATTTTTGTTTTTGTTTTTGTTTTTTGAGATGGTCTCACCTTGTTGCCTAGGCTGGAGTGCAGTAGTGCGATCTCAGTTCACTGCAATCTCTGCCTCCCAGGTTCAAGTGATTCTCATGCCTCAGCCTCCTGGGTAGCTGGGATTACAGGCACCCACCATCATACCAGGCTAGTTTTTATATTTTTAGTAGAGATGGGGGTTTCATCATGTTTCCCAGGCTGGTCTCAAACTCCTGGCCTCAAGTGATCCACTTGCCTTGGTCTCCCCAAGTGCTGAGATTACAAATGTGAACCACCATGCCTGGACCAAACTTAGATTTTAAATGAGATTCTTTATACACTTGCTAAGGAATGATTTGCAGATACGTCAAAATGAGATATGTGAAGGTGTTTATAAAGATCTGTGCTCAAAATACAGGTTATGACATGTCTTCTTAATCTTTCTTGACAGAGCTCAGTTATTCCTTAAAACACACACACACACACAACATAATGATTGGTGTGAAACCCTCTGTGAGCCTTGCTAACTCGCACGCTGATCCTCTCTGCCTACAAATAGAACAAGGAGGAAATACAATTATAAATGTAAAAGCTCATGCTCATGCTGGAGATCCAGAAATATTAGTGGGGGTGGTGGCACAGAAGGCTTGATGCAGGTGGTCTTGGTATTCCAGAAGCAGGCATTTCTACACAGTTTCACCCTTTTCTGGGAAGTTCTGGGGAGAGTTTCTGCCAGAGACCAGGATCTTCATGGGGACACATTTTCTTTTCTAGTGGATGAAGCCATTTGCCTGAGCAGCAGGGATCAATCACATTTATAGTGACAGTAGCAGCAGGCAGAGCAGGGACATGGCTGCCCACTCCCCTGTGTGCCCTTGGCCAACATACTTATGTTTTCTGTGCCTCCGTTTCCTCATCTGAAAATGAGAATTATAATATAACCTACCTCTTAAGGTTGTTGTTGTAATCCATTGAGTTGCTGTAGTAAAGTACTGTAGGCTGCTGGCTTATAAACCACAGACATTCATTTCTCACAGTTCTGGAGGTTGAAAAGTCCAAAATGAAGCTTCCAGTAGATTCTGTATCTGGTGAGGAACCACTTTTTGATAGATGTTCATCTCCTTTCTCTATCCTCACTTGGTAGATAGAGTGAGGCAGCTCCCTGGATTCTCTCACTCTCTCTTTTTTTTTTTTTTTTTTTTTTTTTTGAGATGAAGTCTCACTCTGTTGGCAGACTGGAGTGCAGTGGCATGATCTTGGCTCACTGCAACCTCCGCCTCCCAGGTTCAAGCGATTCTCCTGCCTCAGCCTCCCGAGTAGCTGGAATTACAGGCTCATGCCACCACACCCAGCTAATTGTTGTATTTTTAGTAGAGACGGGGTTTCACCATGTTGACCAAAGTGATCTCAATCTCGTGACCTCATGATCCACCCACCTCGGCCTCCCAAAGTGCTGGGATTACAGGCATGAGCCACTGCTCCCGGCCTGGATTCTCTCTTTTAAGGGCATTAATCCCATTTCTGAGGGTTCTGCCTTGTAAGCTAATCACCTACAAATGGCCCCACTGTTTAACGCCTTCACAGTGGGGGTTATTTCAACAAATGAATTTTGAGGGAACATACATATTTAGTCTATAGCAGCTGTTGTAAGAATTTCAGGAGCTGACATGTAAAATGTTTAGAACACTGATGGCCACTTGCAGTAGCAGCAGTTTCCTGTGGCTGCTATCACAAATTACCACAAATTTAGGGCCCGAAAAAAAGATTTTCATGAAAATACATGAATTTATTATCTTACACGTCGGAAGGTAAGAAGTCTAACATGAATCTCACTGGGCTAAAAATCAAGGTGTTGGCAGGGCTGCCTGCCTTCTGGTGGGTTCGTGGGGGAATTCGCTTCCTTGCCTCTTCCGGCTTCTAGAGGCCACTTGCATTCCCTGGCTCCTGGCCCCGTCTCCATTGTCAAAGCCAGGAGTGCAGCATCTCCAAATCTCTGACTGCTTCCATCATCACATCTCCTGCTTCCTCCGTTGACCTGCTCACCTCCTTCTTGCATGAACCCTTGTGATTCCATTGGATCCACTGGATAATCCAGGATAACCTCCAGTCTCAAGGTTTTTAACATAATCATACCTGTAAAGTCCTTTTGTAAAGTCACATATTCTCAATCTCCAGGAATTAAGATGTGGGCATACTAAGAGGCCATCATTCATCCTCCCAGTTTGTTAGAGCTATACAAACAACTGCCCTAACAAAGCTCATGACACCCCAGAGGGCCGGACCCATGGCCACTGAGAATGGCAGATCTCAGAGATACTTCTGGCTTGTTCTAGAGGATGAACAAGCCAAACCTGTGGTCTGAGTTTCTCTCAAGCCTTGCCCCTTTTCAGCCTCTGAGTCCCCCCGATACTTCTTCCCCAATAACATGGGCAATGGCAAAGTTATTAGGAAATCCTGGCACTGGCCCTCTGTGTCCATGGCTGCTGCACTTTCAAAGCTGTAAAAGTCATAGAATGTCATAGCCACTGGCTGTCCTCTGTGGCTAGTCCTATGTCTATAAAAGCTGTCAGGTGATTTTCCAAACCTGCAACTTGAAGATAAAACTTGGATAAATAGACATCTCCATCACAAATCCTGAAGCTCAGTCCTCCCCAAAATGTGTTTGCCATAGCTCAAGGGAAATAGATATGAGCAAAACAGGATTTGGTAGGGTGCAGTGGCTCATGTCTGTGATCCCAGCACCTTGGGAGGCTGAAGTGGGCAGACCACTTGAGGTCAGGAGTTCAAGACCAGCCTGACCAACATGGTGAGACCCCATCTCTATTAAAAATACAAAAATTATCTGGGCATGGTGGCATGCACCTATAATCCCAGTTACTTGGGGGGCTGAGGCAGGAGAATTGCTCAAACCTGGGAGGCAGAGGTTGCAATGAACCAAGATTGTGCCACTGTACTCCAACCTGGGTGACAAAGTGAGACTCTGTCTCAAAACAACAACAAAAATAGAAGACTTGCAGGAAGGAGCCATTCTCCTCTCCCTACATTCCTGCATTGGTCCACAATGCAGTGGCTCTCAAATGCTAGCATATATAAGAATCATCTGGAATGCTAGTTAAAATGCAGATTTCTGGGCTTTCCCCAGACCTACTGTGTAAGAATATGAGGGAGAGGTGTGCCAAGTGGTTCTGTTGTTCACAGGGCACGGCTCTTGTTGAGGGGCATGGCCTTAGGGGAAGGTGTTTCCATAAGCTTGTCTGCCCTCCCTGCAAATTCCAGGGGAATAGGGGCTCACAGAGGCTGAGGCTCTCGCTGACTTCAGCTTTGCTAGTACGTGGTCTTCCTTTGCTTTGGAATTGGGAGGCAGACTCTCCCCTCACCCCACACTGGCTTCCTCCCAGGTCAGTAGGAAGGGCCTTGAGCTCTCTCTGCCTCTCAGCACATGTGAGGCAGAGTCCAAGACCACCTTCTAGAGGCCAGCTAGCCCATGTTCTCTGCTGCTGTCCACTGTGCCAGCCATTGGTGCAACCATTAAGAATGCTTTTTGGGGCAAGTAACAGAATGTGGCTTAACTAACAAAGGAATTTAAGAATTTTTGTTGCTAGATAATGACAGACCAGTCCAAGATTGGCCAACAGTTCCAGGTAGCAGAGAACTGGCAGTGGGTCCTTCAGATACTTTTGACTTTTTCCTCTTGGACATAAAGTGGCTGCCAAAGCCCCAGGCATCATGTCTTCCCACTGCTGCGTCCTAATCCAGAAAACAAGGAGGCAGCCAAGCAAGTGGAGGGAGAAGGTGCTCTCATGTGACCCTCTCCTCTTATTGGGAAAGAAAACATCTTTTCTAAGGGACCCCCAGCCAATTTCTCATGATGTTTCATTGGTCAATGACATATGTTCTTCCTTAACTTCAAGGAAAGCTGAGAAAGTCCATATCTGGCCTTTGGGCCTTTACAGTGGATAAGGGAAATGGGGGCTGGTGATTGCTACTGGGCAGCCAAGCATGAGTGGGTCTGCCCTAACCAGTTAGCAATCCAACATATGGTAGGACTAGTTGGAGTCTCACAATGCTGCTGGTTTCCAGCAAGGTCTTGCCTCTCAAAAGGACCAAATCCCAGTGGCTCTGGCAGATGAGTGCCTGCTTTGTCTTTAAAACCTTCAGGTCAAGCATACCCATAGTTGCTTTCTAAACCTGTTCTAAAACCACCAGAAAGTTATTTTTCCAGCTGAATATAATCAGCCCTACATTTTATTTTCTATTCTATCCTCAGGGAAAGAAGTATCCAGAAAGCATCCATGATTCCCCAAACCATTCACAGGCCTTAAAACAGCTGTTCAATTGGTTCTGGATCCTCCCTCTTCCAGCCAACAAACCCAGGTCCTCCATCCTTCCCATGTGGGTCAGTTTTCCAGGCTTTCAGTTTCCCAGGACAGTGGTTGACACCCTCTCTTGACATTTGAAAAAAATATTAATTGAATTGCCTCTCTGTAGCTTCCATCAGGAGCATTTTCAATTTCCTCCCATCGCTGACACAGAGGCCCAGCAACAAAGCACATTAATAAGATTGTGTGCTCTGTCAGATCAGGGAGGGCTTCTTAATCCAATTACAGCCTTCAAAGGGGATTAGGAAGGAAGACCCACGTGTCACCAGCTCCAGGGGGTCTGGCCCTGGGTATCGTACAGCTGGAATTACTAGATCTCACTTTGTACAAATGGAAATAAACACTAGCGCGGCCCTGCTCCCTTCCAAAGGCCAGCCTTGCATTGTGTGCCTCCCCCTCTTCCCTTCTGCTTCCCCTCCCTCTATGGCATCCTTCGTGGCTTAGTTCCTCTGAAGCCAGCATTCCGTTCAGGGAGTGTCAGCTGGGAACAGGCTTGGTTGATTATATTCAGCTGAAAGAATAACTTTTTGTTGGTTTTAGAACAGGCTTAGAGAGTAACTATGGGTATTTCTGACCCGAAGGTTTTAAAGACGAAGCAGGCACTCATTTGCCAGAACAGCTTGGATTTGGTCCTTTTGAGAGGCAGGACCTTGCTGGAAACCAGCAGCATCCTGAGACTCCAACTAGTTCTTCAGGATGTTGAGGGCTGGGGCAATGACTCTTCCAGCTCTTGCAGTCCCACACTCTTCTTTCTCACCATCTTGACAGCTTCTTTTTACTGATATCAACACTAGGCCTAGCTGCATGGGAAGCATTCAACATTCACCCTGTCCCCTGATCTTTACAACAATCCTCTGTACTAGGATTTTACTGAAGAGAAAGCTGAGACTTCAGGAGAGGCAGTGACTTGCTGGCGGTCCCAGAGTTATGATGCATCAGGGCTAGGACTTGGCCCCTACCTATCTATTTAATTAAAAAGTAGGGAATTTAAAAGGTAAAAATATCCAATAATGTTAGATTTTTGTATAATCAAAATAATACATAATTGTGTTGCAAAAGACTACTGCTAGAGAAAAGCACAAGAATTACAGTTGTTAATTCATTCTTTCCTTCCTTCCTTCACGCAATGATACTTATTTAGAGCCCACTATGGTCCTGACACTGTGCTAGGTGCTGTATATTCACTGGTGAATGAACTGGTCTCTGTCTACAGCCTCCCAGGGAGCTTATAGTTATAAGAGCAAGAACTTTTGCTGCAAATAATGATGTTCCCAGGAAGGAAGGAGAGAAGGAGGGAGGGAGGGTATTGTTTCCCTTGGGAAAAAATAGCCAGTGGTCCCCAGCCAAAGAAAAGGAGTGGAGCGGCACAAATTGCTCATTTCCCAGCATCTTGTCTGTCTCACTTGTCAGCAGATGGCTGTATTCCCCAGAAACCCCATTATCCTCCTGCTTGTGCATAGGTCTGTGGCCCTGGGGAATCAGATGTCAGAACAAACTAGGCCAGGATTGTGATTAGTGCTGGTGTGGGGTGGCGATGGCCCTTGGGAGACTGGGGTGCTCTGCATCGCACTCCGGCTCAGGGGGTGCACCCTCAGTGTTGACACAACCCAGCCAGCCAAAGGCTCTGTCCTCTCTGGGATCCTAATTGAGATGAATAGCTGTATTTTCCAAGTATGGCAGCTCCCTGGCCCTGGTTTGAAGTTTGCTTTACTGAGGTTGTGTATTCTGGCGTCACTTGGGATGGACAGAGATCTGTTATTAGGATTCATAGAAAGAAGGACAGAACGGTAACTGACCCCTGTGTAATAGGGATTGAACTGAAACACCAGCAGGTAGCTACTCAGCACTAAGAGCTTTGCATTGGTTAACTCTTAAAATCCTAATACTAACCCTGCTGGGAGTTATTCTAGGTGAAGAGAGGAAGTCCAGTTACAGCCAGGAAGCATTTCTAGTGTGCGTGTGTGCGCATGCACTCTCCCATGCATGGAGTGCTTAGCACTGAATACATGTCAGCTGTAATTATTATGAAAGTGACTTCATTTGCCTAAAGACACTCTGACCCAGGCTGCCAGATTCCATTTCCACGTCGGTGCCAGCTGTTTGCCCAGCGGCAGCAGTCCTCATCTCTGCTTTCATTTTCCCATGTCCACTGCAACCTCTACAACTGTCGTTTCTTACTTTTAGTTGAGTGTAAATCAAATCTCTTCACTCATTTAGTCTTGTCCTTCTTGCAAGAATATCCATGATGGCATGGGTCTGATGGGTTAGCTACTGGTTCCGGTCAACATTAGGAAAATAACTTGATATAAGCAGCATGCCCTCATCTTACCTAAATGTCTCCCCATGCACTCCTGGCAGAGCCCCACTCTGGAAAATGCTGCTCTCACCCCATCCTGTGCTCTCGTGGTTGGGAAAGAGAGTGACAGACACACAACTGGCAGCACCATTGTATTGCTAATGTTTATCATGCAGTTTCTCTGACATCCTCTGGTTTAGTCCACACAGTGGCTGGGCGAGGTGGGTACTACTATCAGCCCCCTTTGCAAAATCACCTAGAGTGGTCCTCATCAGGGCTGCCCATTGACACTGGGGTAGGGCAATCCACCATTGTGTGGGACTGTCCTGGGCATGGCTTTAAGTCTCTGTTACTGTCCCCTGTTCAGCCAATGGCTGTGGAGCCCTCAAGTCAGTTGAAAATACTCCCATACATTTTCAAATGCCCTCAGATGGGGCAGGGCCCAGAGGCTTAGCCCCCACATGGCTCAGACTCTCAAATTCTTTCCCCACATTACTTTCTACTAGAGACTATGCACCCAGGCTATACTTTAAGGGGTGTGGAGACCCTTTGACTTCATGACAAGTGAGAAACATTAAAGATTAAACCTTATACAATTCAAGATAAGATTTGGAAAAAAAGAAACATGAAAGCTTAGTTTTCCTGTTCCATTTGATCCACTGTGATAACAGAGGTAGGATATCTTGCTATAAAGCTACCGAGGCTTGGGCTTTGGGGTGTCATTTACCGGAGCCCGATGGTGTGGAGTTACAGGTCCCAGACAGGGGGGCTTTAAGCATCAGCATTGCCAGGGAGTTGCCTAAAGAGATCTCAGAAGAAGGCTCACTAAGGCTCAAGTCATGTGTTGTCATTCATTTCTCAATCAAAAATATATATACATATCCAAACCTAATGTCACATTTTCATGTTTCTTTTTTTTTTTTTTTTTTTTTTGAGATGGCGTCTCACTCTGTTGCCAGGCTAGAGTGCAGCGGCACAATCTCAGCTCACTGCAACGTCTGCCTCCCAGGTTCAAGCAATTCTCCTGCCTCAGCCTCCCTAGTAACTGAGATTACAGGTACCCACCACCAGGCCTGGTTAATTTTTGTATTTTAAGTAGAATTGGGGATTCACCTTCTTGGTCAGGCTGGTCTTTAACTCCTGACCTCGGGGATCCACTTGCTTCGGCCTCTGAAAGTGCTGGGATTACAGGCGTGAGCCACCACACTCGGGCACATTTTCATGTTTCATATTCTTCTTCTTAAAGGTAGCCCCCCCACTTCCACAGGCTTAGCCTCCAAAGCCCAGCTCCATCCCTGAAGGCCCACTGTTGCTCCTGGAATTTTAGAGGGAGTTTGTGCAAACCACTGTCCCCTGTGGCTGGTGTGCATCCTGAGACCCTTCTGTCTGTTTTCCAGCCATTGGACTATGAGATTTCCGCCTTTCACACCCTGCTGATCAAAGTAGAAAATGAAGACCCACTGGTACCCGACGTCTCCTACGGCCCCAGCTCCACAGCGACCGTCCACATCACCGTCCTGGATGTCAACGAGGGCCCAGTCTTCTACCCAGACCCCATGTTGGTGACTAGGCAGGAAAACATCTCTGTGGGCAGCGTGCTGCTGACAGTGAATGCCACAGACCCCGACTCCCTGCAGCACCAAACCATCAGGTGGGTGAGTGGCTCCGGAACCACAGACGGGAGGTGGGCAGGAATTGCTTTTCCTTTCCAGTCACAGAAGCTGGTTGTCAGGAGCAGATACCATTAAATTAAACTTGTTAACAATCCCAGCAAGTGGGAGGAACGCGTCATAGAGAGGAGGTTGTGGCTGACGGCTGTAGGGGGCCGGGCTCTCTGGTGAGGGCGGTGCTCCCACCTGAGTGCAGCCTGGAGGAGAGTAGCTTCAGTGCTGTGTTCCCAAATGACCAACCAGGTCTGCTGTCCCCGAGCACAGAGAGAAGGGAGCCACTCTGGGTGGCCTCGTGCATTTCAGAAACTTACCTGCTTTGTCATTAGCACTGCTCTAAGTGAAAGGTTTTGGCTCACTCCATTTACAGATATAGGTATTGTGGATTCATAGAGGTTCAGTAACTTGCTCAAGCAACCCAGCTTGGTGGCAGAGGAATCAGGATGGAAACAGGACACTCTGTAAAGTCCATCCTTCTCCTGGCTGCTAAATGCTTGCTGACTCTGAGCTGTCAGAAGGGGAAGGAGCAAAGTCACTTCCTGGTGATTGGAAATAGACCATTGGGACTGGCGTTTTGCCTGATCAGGGGCAGGCAAAAATTAATAATAATAGTAACGTCTTCAGAAATTTCTGTCTTTATTTCTTAAGCTGTGCCCAGAGTTTAGGTAGAAGGCATTTTCATAATGAGATTTAATTAAATGACTGCTATCTACCCATGGTGTATCTAATGCTCACGAATAAAAGACACTCTCCTTGGTGCGTTACTTCGCAATAAATTTAAATCAGCGTGCAGATGCAAATGCACGGCCGTCTCTGCAGAAGAAAGTTATTAATTTTCCTCCTCCAAAATCGAATCTTCTTCTCCTATGAGGCACAAATAATCAGATATTGGACACACTTACAATAAACATGTGTCTGATTTTCCTGATTTGAAACACCTGGCAATGTGCAACAGCGTCTGGGTCAACCACTTTACCTTGGAGCAAGCTGGCAGAGAAGCAGCAGAAGTTATTTTCCAACCCCAGAAGTGAATTTATTTTTACAGCTAAACTTTCTGAATGCCAGATGAACTAGACAAACGTGTGAAATAATACCAAATCCTATAATAATGTGAATCTGAAATAGCCATTCTTTTTTTCCTTTTTTTTTTTGTGTGTGTGTTGCTATCTGACAATGGAAACATGCAATTTAAACATCAAAGAGAAAGTCTTCCTTAAGTACTTAGATGGGAAAACTGGTAGCTCAACAGACTGCAGGGTAGTGGGACAAAAGTAGGATGTCTCCAGGTGAGCTGAACTGTCATCTTGTATTTCTACAATTGGAGGTTAAGGCAGGGACCCTGGGGGGTAATAAAATGAGTTAAAGCAGGTTGATTTTGTGGACTCTGGGTCTCTGCCATTGCTGGTACAACTTGGGATGCTGCCAGTCATGAAAGGGCAATGCAATGGGAGGGGTGTCTGAGACCTAGGGTTAGACATCCCCACTAAGATAGGACAGACAGTGGGAGAGGAAGGTCAGCCTGGGTTGTTTGACGAAGACCAGCTCCGCTGACTTGGGCAAAGAGAGAATGAATGTACTGGAAGACCCTGTGGATACTATATATGATGGAGGAGTATCTGAAGAACCTGCTTGAGATAGCACAGGAGCTAGGGCATCCTTCAGGCTCGAGGTCACAGGAACAGACAGGCTTGCAGTTCAAGATCTCACAGGGAGAATAAGCTAGTTCCAGCCAATTTCCATTCTAGTGTCACCCAGCCCATGGTCACATTCCCAGGGTGGCTCAGCCTTGCTGGAGCTGGGGTCATGCACCTCCCTGCTCAGGGCACCTTGATTAGTGATCAACTGGGATGATGTTCCCAGATACGCAGCACAGAGGGCCACTGACTGAGAAGGAGGGAAGAAAATCCTGTCTAGCAAATGGAGCATGCCGCTGCGCATGTGGAGGCAGGCCACAGGTGCAGTCCCAGCAAACAGAGTTAGGAACAGGATTCCAGCTTGGGGAAGGAGGGGTACCTGGGAGAGCCGAGACATTCAGGAGCATCCAGGCCAGGATTCGAGCTGTGGAGAGCAAAGGTCGGGTAACTATTAAATAGCCCTGGGAGACAAGGGACTTCATCCCACCCCTGTGCAGGAGAAGGAGGCGATCAGAGAAAGCAACCTAGAAATCACTCGAGGTGAGACTCATGGGGGAGAAGCTGGAATTCACAGAGTTCTTAGGATCTTCCTGTTTCTCTAGCAAATGTGATCACAGGTGTGGCCTTCCATCACAAGTAACCAGGACCCAACTCACGGTGACTGATGCCAAAGTGGGGTCCTTGTTACTTACATGGGTCAGCACACCTAATGGGAAAAGTCCATGGGAATGAAGGCCTCCAGCATGATGGAATTCAGGTGCTCAGACCATATTCCTTCTCCATGTCTGGCTCTGCTCTTCTCTTCTCTGGGTTGGTTCCATCCTCAGGTGTATTTGCACATCTGTAAGAGAAGGGGCACCAGCAACATCTGTCCTTGATCCTACCAGCAGAAAGCAGTATCTTCCTTCCTAATCAGCAGCCCAGCCCAAGGCCCAGGTTGGGCCACGAGCACACCCCTCTGAACTAAGCAGAAGAGCAGCAGGGCGGATTGTGCTGACAAGTCCTGGTGCCCAAGCCTGCCACAGACCCCAGCACCCAGCTCTGAGGGCGCGCAGGGGCAGCTACCCAGAGGAAGTGCAGGCGGCTCATCCCAGAAGGTGGGAACAAATGCTGAGTAATCAGGAACCACAGAGAGCCACTGGCACCAAGGTCAACCTTGTGAACCCCACAGAAAATAGGGCTGCAATGTGTCTCTGCAGCTGGTATGCCTAAGAGTTCTAGCATTTACAAATTGGCCTGGCTGAGTGATGGCTGGACTAATCCCTTTCCCAGCCTTGGAGCAAAGTAAATGTGTGCGTACATGTGCATGTGTGTGTATTGCACACATTTCTCTCTCTGGCCTGACTCCTCAGACATATCCTGCAAGTGATCGTTTCTTAGCCTGGCACTGGCAGGACCCCCGACCCCTTTCCCTTCCTCCCTTCTTCTTTCTTCTCCCCTTCCCTCCCTCCCTCCTCACACCCACCCTTTCCTCCTTTCCTCTATTCCCCCTCCACCCCTCTACTCTCCTGGAGTAAAGGTGGGATAACAACACCTACAAGTTGAGCTATTGTCACAGGAGCTCTTTGGAAAAAGAGGCTCATTAATTATTTGCAGACTTTGAACCTGCACACTGAGAAGTGCTGTCCCTGGGGGGGGGCTGTGTGTGCAGAAGAGAAGTGGGGCTGCACAGAGGGGCCAGGGTGGGAGATGGTTTTCTCATCTTATCATCTATGCTGGGCTCCCAGGCTTCTCAGACAGATGCAAAGGCCTTGCAAGTTGTGATGTTACCATTGTTGTTGTAATGATTCTTCAGGGAGCAGGCACTGGAAGAAGAAACTTATCTCAAAGAGAACTCTTCCTTCTCCTCCTCCTCCACAAAACAGGAATCAGGCGTCTCCTGATAACATTTTAGTATCTCTAATATCTTTTTCTTCTTCCTTCTGTTGACTGCTGATGTGTGATACCTCTGTTCTTCGTCTTCTTAGTTTAAAAGAATTTAAGCAAGAGGCACACAGCAAAGAAAGTGCTGCATAGAGTAATTTATTGCAAAGAAAGGGATATGTTGAAAGTTAGGTGCAGAGTAGCCAGTACACTCTGAGAGAGAGGATACAGGCTGGGCTGCTCGTAAGGATGAGACAGCACAGAGCAAAGACCCACACCGGGGAGGCTTCCTTCATGGGAGTCTTCCGTGATTATTCATAAGTAGGTGGAAGAGGCGTTACTAGGAAGCATGCTCTGGGTGGTCTTGTGGGTGCACATGTGCAGCAGCTGTACATGCTTATTCATATGTTGCATGTCTCTTTAGCATCTTAAATCTCCACCCGGGGCTGTGTTGTTCACAACTATGATGAGCAAAGCATCAGTTTGTGAGACGTCAGTCATCACCTGCCAAGGTCTGTCTTGCAGACCCTGACTCAACGACGGATGAATGAATGCACTCACACCTATTTCTGTGATTCAAGTGGGCTAGGGATGGTTGTTGGCTGCTTTCAGAGGGTGAAATCCTGCCAGTCGACCAAGACACCCTGTACATCCACACATTTATTCAGTAAAGATTTTATAACAGAGGTTCTAAGTCAACATGCCTGTGGATAATTAACATGGTTAAAAGAATGATTTTAGGAATGACAAAAGCTTTAGGTTCCGGGGGGCCCAGGGTAAACCCCATTAATGGGTAATTCCCCTTTGACCTCCCCATGAGAGGACCATCCAGCACAAGGTTTACATGAGTAAACAGAGTAGAAACAAAAGTATGTGGGGTTAACAGATTTCACCTGGGAAAGCCTCTTATCGTCCCTGTCTTTTCCCTAACATAAGAGACCAGCCGTCTTTGGCCTGCCCCAGTAAAACCTTTCGGCCTTCCAAACGGTTTGAGACTATAATCTATAACTTTGCTTATTATCGCATTCCCTGTGATTCAGCTCCCACATCCCCACTCATCTCACATTATTCACCAGACCCTCAAAACTAAAAGCTGCCATGAGAGACTGGGATCCTGAGAACCTGCAGCAAGGCCTGCCCGCCCTAATAGCCCACTTCGCCTCCTCCCTGGGGGGCTCCTTCCATGGTCAGAATAGGAAGCCTTCTCCCCACCCCCAACCCCACCGAAATGTAGGAACACACTTCCAGCTAAGTCCAGGTCCTGCACTGTGTCGTCTTGCGTGAGTAAATGCACGTCTCCAGGCTCCACTGCTCCTCTGCTGACCACAGCTGGACACCCCCCTCGTCTCCCCAGGGAATGCTCAGATCAGCAAAGGGAACCTTGATCTCCAAGGAGCCTGTGACTCCAAAGACAGGGGGGTGTCCAGGCATCAGAGGGAATCTTCTCACTAAAAAGCCTGGGTTATTAAGACTCACTTAAAAAACCCTTCACATTGTGCTGTTAGCCAAATCAAAATGAATAGCAGCAGTCTAGGGACAGATGAAATTCTTCTTTCTAATGACTTTTATCTTCTCATCCTTACTATAAAGCTAAGATAGTTTCTGGAAGAAACTTTTGAAAAGACAAGTAAGACTAAGGCAGATAATAAAGTATCTGTCATCAGGTCCAACAAGGAAATCCCTTTTTCATAGCTTTGCTCTATCTGCCTCGATCATGTATGTGAGTATTCTGTTTTTCATTATCAAAAATGGCTTGCATTATCCACCCTCAAAACTCACCATTTTTATTTCCCAGTATATGCTGAACAGCTTTCTGTCTCAAGAAATGGCCATTATTTTTCATCGCTGAATAGTGTGCTATTATTCCATTACAGGGATATACATATCTGTTTATTTATTCCCTTTTTGTTGACTATTTACATTGTTTACACTTGTTTGCAGTTTTTTTTAAAACAGGGGGCATGCTTGTAGTGACATTGTTTAATGCATCATTGATATTCTGAAGACAAGTCCCTGAAAATAGTTGGCTTCAGCAAAAGTATGACTGTGTATTAATGATTTTTGGCATATACAGAATTCTTTGTTTTTATGTCTAGGCAGTCAAATTCATACTTTCCATTATTTCTAAATTGATGTCACAGTTTAGAAAGTCCTCCTCTGCTTAAGGATCTTGTACATGTAGACAGGTCCTACAACAGAGCAGGTTCCCACTCTCTGTCCTCTCCACATATGATGACAATCAGACTTGCTTCTGGCCAGACACAGTGGCTCATGCCTGTAATCTGAATACTTTGGGAGGCCAAGGTGGGCAGATCACCTGAGGTTAGGAGTTTGAGACCAGCCTGACCAACATGGAGAAACCCCATCTGCATGTTGGAGATTAAATTACAAATTTGTAATTCCTAAATTTAGTAATTTGTAATCACTAAAAATACAAAATTAGTCAGGCATGGTGATGCATGCCTATAATCCCAGCTACTTAGGAGGCTGAGGCTGGAGAATCACTTGAACCTGTGAGGCAGAGGTTGCAGTGAGCCTAGATAGCACCATTGCACTCCAGCCTGGGCAACAAGAGCAAAACTCCATCTCAAAAAACAAAAACAAAAACAAAAAAAACTTCTTTTTCAGTGTAGCAACCATCCTCCAGGTGCACCAGGTAAAATATCCTGATGATATTTGAGTATCTCTAATGAGGAGTCAACTCACGTAAACTGAACTTGTTAGAAAGAGTAGCTCAGGCTGGGCATGGTGGCTCACGCCTGTACTCCTAAAATTTTGGGAGGCCCAGGTGAGTGGATCATTTGAGATCAGCAGTTTCAGACCAGCCTGGCCAATGTGGCAAAATGCCATCTCAACTGAAAATACAAAAATTAGCTTGGCGTGGTGGTGTATGCCTGTAATCCCAGGTACTTCAGAGGCTAAGGCAGAAGAATTGCTTGAACCTGTTAAACCTGGGAGGCAGAGGTTGCAGTGAGCAGAGATCATGCCACTGCACTCCAGCCTGGGTGATAAAGTGTGACTCCATCACACACAAATAAAAATAAAAATGTTAAATAGAGTAGTCCAGAAATAATTATGTGAAATGGAAATAACTACATTTGCTAAACCTTCTCCAACAGTGAAATGAAACACGGGAACTAACCCTTCCATCAGATCCCCTATTTGGTTACCTTAGGGAGGCAGCCGGCAGCTAACTCCTTCTGAATAGCCTGGGAGAACTCACTTTATTCTCTCTATGATCAAGGGCAACCAAGTAGCAATTCGTATTCCAAACCTTTTTCAGACAGAACTCACCTTGCCCAGGATCTATAGTAAAGAATTCTGTAGCAGAAACTTCTGCCTACACATTGAATATAGAAGACACATGTTGAGGAAAAATATTGTTCCTACCCATGTAGAATCTCATATCACTGCTCAACGCTTTTTTTGGAAAGGGTCATTCATCCAGGGAGCCCTGCAAGTATATGTCAAGCATTTTATCTGTGAGGATTAAGTCTGGCTGAATATAACAGGAAAATTCAAAATGACAATGGCTCAGAGCAGATAGAAGTTGATTTTTTTTTCCTCACATAAAGTAGGTCTAGAGCAGGCACTGCAGTCCAGGAACAGTGGCAGCCCCACACGGCCCCACACAGCTTCCTCTTGCTCACCATTTTACTATGTCTAGTCTGACACCTCTTCCTCATGGTCTGTTATGGTTGCTAGTGCTACAACCTTCATATCTGCATTCCAGACAGCAGGACGGGAAATAGGGAAAGAAGAGAGATGCTCCCTATCTTTTAAGGAGACTTTCTGGAAGTCTACCACATTTTTATCTAAATCTTATTGGCCAGAATTGATCACATGGCCACACCTAGCTGCAAGGGATTATGGGAAATATGGTCATTTGACTGGGTAGCAAATGCCCTGTTTTTAAAACCAAGGTTCTTTGCTAAGGATGAATGGATATTGTAAGGTAAATAGCAGCTTCTGCCATGAACACCTGTTTAAATGGAACCTTTCTACTTAACAAATAACTACAGGGTAAATTTTGAAAGGGAAAAAATATTCTGTGATATTAGATATTTGCATAATCAAAATAATAGATGATGATGTTGCTGAAGACTAGTGATAGGGAAAGAGCATATCAATTATAGTTATTCGTTCATGAAGTGGTGTTTATGTAGAGCCCACTATGGGCCTGACACTGTGCTAGGTGCTGTGTATTCACTGGTGAAAGAAATAGTCTGTCTACAGCCTCCTAGGGAACTTACAGTCATAAGAGCAAGAACTTTTGCCAAAAATGATGGTGTCCCTATAAAGGAAGATAGGGAGGGAAGAAGGGAAGAAGGAATGAAATAAATTGCTTCCTTGTGAACTAAGAACCAGTGATCCCCCAGCCAAGGAGAAGGAGCTGAGTGGCACAAATTGCTTCTTCCCCCAGCACCTTCCCTGGCTCAGTTTCAGCAGATGGCTGGATTCCCCCAGAAACCCCACTCTCCGCCTGCCTGTGCACAGGTCTCTGCCTCTAGGGAATTGGGTGCTAGACCAAACCAGGCCAAGATTTTCACAAACCCCTGGAGACATGGATTTTGAGAATGATGGTAATAATATTGCTGCTAGAATGATTAAAATACCTAACGTTTTTATATAGAACTTTACCAACAGCATTGTTACCAGTCTTCATGTATTTTCACAACCACCCTGCAAATGAGAACTTCTCGGTATCCCTTTTTACTGATGAGGAGAGCAGAACCTCCCTGAGCCGTGGTTAAAGGAGGAAAGCACACAAGTAGGGTATACTGAGGCTGAGTTAATGTGGTGAATGAGAATGCTGGAGCTTCATCCTCACCACTGCTCCTAATTCTGATGTTGGCTTCAGGCTTTCTGAGCATCTCGTGGTATAACTTCACCAATCTTCACACTTCCTCAATCCCTGACATAATTGTCCATCTTCCCACTAGACTTCGTGCTCAGGGAGAATAACAATCATCTTTATCTCCTTCCCTGATGAGCCACCAGAGCGTTCTCAGTATCATTTAGTTAATTAAGCACTTTAGGCACAGGACTAAGACCTTCAAACTTTCTAAGGCCCTGCAAAAATGTCAGGGACCTGAATGTATAATCTATTGCCTCCAAAATTCAAAAAGAAAACAGAAAAATTGAAATTAATAAATATCAACTGCCCACAGCGTCATGACAACTTTGTCAGGTCAAATGTAATATTTGCAAAAGTGTCTTTATATTTGCAAAGTATTTGTAACTCTCACCTTGCAAGAATGACAGATACATTATGAGTGATTATTAATAGACTATTTCTTATAGCACAATAATTCCAAAAGCAAAAGTATAAAAATAATTTTAAACATTTTATAGGGAAAAATGTATTTTTAGTGTGGGTACATTTTAGAACGTTTGATACAATTTGGGGTGAGGCCACCATAGACAGAGAAATTCTTAAGGGCTCAAATGTCTGAAAACAGCCCAATCCCAACAGTAGAACCGGTGTGTGACCAGTGCTCAGTAACCAGGTAGAGTGCATGAATGGTGGCTGGCTTGGGGGTGACTGCATGCAAACATTTTTGTGCATTAAGTAGACATACGTTGACCAAATGTGGTGGCTCATGCCTGTAATCCCAGCACTTCAGGAGGCCGAGATGGGCGGATCATTTGAGGTCAGGAGTTTAAGACCAGCCTGACCAACATGGCGAAACCCCATTTCTACTAAAAATACCAACAAAAAAAAAAATAGCCAGGCATGATGGTGCTTGCCTATAGTCCCAGCTACTCGGGAGGCTGAGGCAGGAGAATCGCTTGAACCCGGGAGGTGGAGGTTGAAGTGAGCTGAGATCATGCCACTTCCCTCCAACCTGGATGATAGAGTGAGACTCTGTCTAGGAAAACAAAAAAAATGTAGACATAGCTTGTATTAGTTCATTCTCAAATTGATGAACAGCAGTGCCTGAGACTGGGTAATTTATAAAGAAAATTATTTAATTGTCTCATGGTTCTGCAGGCTGTGCAGGAAGCATGGCAGCATCCACTCAGCTTTTGGGGGAGACCTCAGGAAACTTACAATCATGGCAGAAGGCATGCAGGGAGCCAGCACCTCACATGTCCAGAGCAGGTGGGGTGAGGAGCTGCACACTTTTAAACAACCAGATCTCACAAGAACTCACTATCCCTAAGACACCACTAAGGAGGGCTGTTGTTAACCCCCATGATCCAGTCACCTCCCCACCAGGCTCCACCTCCCACAGTGGACATTATATTTCAACATGAGATTCGGGTGAGGACACAGATCCAAGCCACGTCATAGATTTTGTTTTCTTTTAATCTTCAAACATTGACTAATGTCTACCAACCATGAAAACATTTGTATCTGGCCTTGTTTTAAACCAATCCCAGGAAGGGAAACTAATCCTAGCAGGGAGACCTTAGAAGGATGTACAGGTCTCTCACAGAACTTTCCAAGTCCATGAAAGTTACATTAAAGAGCCATATCCGTCAGTCAACCCTTCTTCCAAAGCCTTGATCCAAATTGAGCCTATTCTTTGAACACAGAATATCTGAATCAGATCCAAATTAGATACTCATCTCTTTGAAAACTACAACTGCTTTGTCCTGATTTCTTTGGGGCTCTTTTTAAGTCATTTCCTTCCTCCTCTTCTTTTGGACCTGGATGCTTTTTAACTCTACAGTAGAATTCATTCGTGCATTCAAACTCGTAAAGAATACAACATAGGATACTGACAGTTCAGCCCCAAAAGATATGTTAAAATGCCCAATTTCCATTTTTGCTGGTCTTCCCATGATTCATCAAGTCCTTTTCTTTAACACCTTGTTTAATCTAATACTGGAGCACATTCAAAGAAAATCATGAAAGATGATGGGAAATTAAGCAAAAACCATCATTGACTGGCTATGGGACGTTTTATTCTGTATCTTCTGAGACCTTTGGAAGTAAAGGCAAAAATCAGCTCTCTTGAAAATGTAAGTCTTGTCATCACTGGCATTCTCAGAAACATAGGGGTTCAAAACTATGTAGTAGCCTACCATTTTTTGGGAGGAAGGAGGATTTCTAATTCCAAAACCAGGTTTCAAAACCAGATTTAAGAGTTTAAGTTGGGTTGACTCCCAGCTTTTAAATTTTAATCAGAAGCTAAAGGCCAAATAATAACATTTCTACTGGTGAAATTAAGAAAAGTCCTTCATCTACTAAACTATATTATTAACACTTCATCTTAATTAAATGTGGTTCCTGACCTCAATAACAGGATTTGGGGTGAGGTCATTTTTTTTGGTTGTTGTTTTTAATGAGTTAAGATTTTTTTCTTTCTTAAGTCAACAAACACAGAGCTTGAAACATAAATGGATTGTTTATAGTGGTGCCTTTGTGGTTTTTAATTAAAGTGATGTTCTTCCATTGTAAGTTTATGGTAGTAATACATTTTGTTGCCTACTCTGCTGTGGAATTTTAATTATTTATGCAAATATATTAGCACAGATGACTCTTAGTTTTAGTGGTCAGATTTTCTGTTATGAAGATGCTGGGAGAAACAAAGCCTCACAAATTAAACTATGGGATTTTTAAAGTTTTAAGAGCTTCACTGGCTAAAAATGGAATCCTGGCTTTTATAATGATCCAGAGACTGAAGATTTTCATTATTAATGTCAATTAAAGGTGCTTGATTTGGTTAATATGAAACATCTGGCCATTTGGGTAAACAGTTGAAAAGCTGTTTTACAAATCAACCACCTTTTTAACATCCATCTACATATGTTGTTATAAATTTGCCACAGGCCAGACTTTTATTATTGAAAACATGGTTTTGTATTGGCTATATTTGAATATAATTATCAGGGTCCTTCTTGTCAGCCTGAGAAATGCATTCTCAGAACCAATATAAAAAATATTGACAAATGTTAGTATTGTTCCTCGCCCTATATTTTCTAAGCTGTTAAATCTACTTAGCTTTTTAAAATTATTTTTAATAAACCCATTTGAAATACATGGGGATTGCTACATAAGCTACTAGCATAGCACTGATTCAGAAAGCCACACATTTCAGGAGTGCAACAGAAGTCAGTTGCATAGGGAAAATAGCTGAGTTTGTCTGTCGATCACCAACACCAGTCAGCCAGCAAGCACGAGGAGCTTATCATGGCATTAACCCTAACACGGATAATGAAACCACAGGCAGTGAGTCATGTAACTAATTCAAGAAATGCATTTCATCATCTGCTCCAAGTTTGCTTTCCAAATGAATCTCGAAGCTTGTATTTTCAAGTGATGAAGCTCTAAACTACAGTCCTCCTACAAATGCTTAATTTGGGGGATTTCCTCATGCATTTCAATAGCGTTGGCAGGAATCTCAGTAGAAGATCCGACCTTATATGGCTGCCTCTAAGTAATCTTGGGTCGCTGAGTGAAGGCTGCACATGTGGAAGGGGGGACCTCAGGATGTAGACTAGGGCTATGACGGGAGAACCTATCCCCTCCATTCCTTCATCCCACACCTACAACATACTGGGTGCTTTTCTAGGCATTGGGGGATACAACGGCCCCAGAAACAAAAATATTTGTCTGCTGGGAGCAGTGGCTCACACCTGCAATCCCAGCACTTTGGGAGGCTGAGGTGGGTAGATCAGCTGAGGTCAGGAGTTCGAGACCAGCCTGACCAATATGGTGAAACCCCATCTCTACTAAAAATACAAAATTAGCCGGGTGTGGTGGCACATGCCTGTAATTCCAGCTACTGGAGAGGCTGAGGTAGAAGAATCACTTGAACCCAGGAGGTGGAGGTTGTGGTGAGCCAAGATCACACCACTGCACTCTAGCCTTGTCAACAAGAGCAAAACTCCATCTCAGAAAAAGAAATCTGTTATCATGGAGATCATATTCCTGTGGAAGAGAGAAAAAGAGTGAGAGAATTAATAAATACAATAAGTAACATAGTAGCTGGTAGTTCATGCAAAGAAAGAAAGCAGAGAAGAAAGGAGGGGAGCCATCACTCTAGATTGAGGGTCAGCACAAGCCTCATGGATGCTGTGACGCTGCAGTAAAGAACTGGAGGAAGTGGAGGTGAGCCACACAGTTATCTGGAGTGGAGAGGTCCAGGTAGAGGACACAAGTGCGAAGGCGCCCAGGCAGAGTGTGCAGGAGTGTGCCCACCGCACAGCCAGTTGGGGGTGTTAGGAGATGAGGCCGATGATCTGGAGAAGACGGGGAAAGTGATAAGCATGCTGGTGGGATTAGGAAAGGGAGGCAGTTAAGGGAAAGGGAGAGAGAAGGCAGAGCAGAGGACTGGAGTGGAGGGTGCCATAGTATCCAGGTAAGAGGCCACGTGGGTCTGGGTGGTGGTGGTTGCAGTGCAGGCAGTGAGAAGCAGCAGACACTCATTTTGTTGTTGTTATTGTTGTTGTTGTTGTTTTATTTTTGAGACAGAGTCTGGCTCTGTTCTTCTGGCTGGAGTGCAGTGACACAATTTTGGTTCAATGCAACCTCCACCACCCAGGTTCAAGCAATTCTCATGCCTCAGGCTCCGGAGTAGCTGGGATTACAGGCATGCACCACCACACCCATCTGATTTTTGTATTTTTAGTAGAGATGGGTTTTCACCATGTTTGCCAGACTGGTCTCAACCTCCTGACCTCAAGTGATCTGCCTGCCTCAACCTCCCAAACTTCTGGGATCACAGGCGTGAGCCACTGGGCCAGGACCTGAATGTTTTGAAGGTACTGGTGGCAGAGATTTGCTAAGTGTGTGTGTGTGTATGTGTGTGTGTGTGTGTGTGTGTGTGTGTGAGAGAGAGAGAGAGAGAGAGAGAGGGGGAGAGAGAAGAGTAAAGATTGATTCCAACGTTTTTGTCCCAAACAACTGGAAGCACAGGAGGCACATCTGTGAGCTTTGTAAGTTTCCTGGAGAAGTGGTGAAGTAACTTGGGGGGAGGGAATTAAAGGAACGCGGTCTTGCTCTTGAGTTTCAGGTAGACATAGAGAGCAGGTGAGCTGGGTATCAGGGAGCATCTGTGCTAGAGATAAAAGCCTGGGTGTCATCAACATCCAGATGGAATTTAAATCCTTGAGACTATGATCCCCGAAGAGGGAAGTGAAGGTAGAAAAGAAAGGAGGCCTTTGGCCAAGCCCTGGGAAGCTCCCGTTGGGAGGAGTGGTCCTGCCTGGCACTGTTCCCCATGAGGCACTGCTTCCTGATAATCCCTGAGCCTGTACAGTTCAATACCACACATGCTGTGAACTTGGCAGCCAGACCCCCAAATCAGCATATCCTGAGTCTACGCAAGCCCCAGGGTAGAGTGCACACTTTCTGCAGGAGTTGATCAGACCTGGGCTGTCCTGGCTCTGTGCATCTCCTGTCTTCTTTCACCAGCATGTCTGATCCACTTCCCTAATACAGCCAGGCTAGGTCGGCCGCTTTCTGTTATAGCCACACCAAATTGCCCAAGGTTACAATATAGTAGCTGGCATTTACTTTGTCCCAGGCCCTGTTCCCCAAGCCTTCTGCGTTAGATCACCCCTCATTTCACAACAACCCTGTGGGTCTCTGATTACCCCCGCTATACAGGGGAAGATAATAAGGCTTAGGAAGATTCAGGAAATTACCCAAAAAAATTCACACTCAGATTCACACTCAGGAAATCTGACTCAAAGACAGCCGTCCTCACCTTTCTGCTCTTCTGCCTCCGAAACCAAAGTGAAGCCAGAGAAGCGTGCCCTCTCTGTGCAGTTACAACCAGACCCAATGCCTGCTCTCTCTGACTTCTGTTTTTCAGAATAAACTTGTGTGTTCCGTTTCTGATTTGAGTTGATGGATTTATGACAGGTTTCACTGCTGACAGCCACCGTAAAAATCACTGCTGCCAGATGCCTGTAAGAGCACGTGGAGGGAGTCTGACCAGACCTCCCTGGACTCCAGGTTGCAGGAGGTCCCTAGGGATGCATTCTTCCAGGCTCACTCTTTTCATAGCACAGAAGCTCTTCCTGCCATCATCTGTTGGCAGGGTTGGCTTTACCTGCTGGACATCCACCTGTTGCATGGGCTGATGATGCTAAATGTTTTTACAGAGTCTGTCTGTCATGGTTTCTTTCAATTTAAGTCTTTCATGCCCACTTCCCTGTGCCTTCTATTCCTATGATTGCCTTAGAGAGAACAAAGCTCTATCATTAACCTACTAATTTTCCCACACTTATTGTGGGAGAAAAGAGACCTTTAGACTTGAACGATGTGTTTTCCTTATGGAAGCAAAGGAAACTGACCTTGACTCTTTTTATTCCATTTGAGATCAAGGCTGTCTTTGAAAACTACCCCAGAGGGGCTGCACAGGAAAGGACAGACCCCTGGTCTCTTACAGCCTTGGGAAGAAAAGTACATAGTCAGCCGGACGCATTGGCTCACTGCTGTCATCCCAGCAATTTGGGAGGCCGAGGCAAGTGGATCACGAGGTCAGGAGTTTGAGATTAGCCTGTGCAATATGGTAAAACCCCATCTCTACTAAAAAATACAAAAATTAGCCAGGCCTGGTGGTGTGCAGTTGTAGTCCCAGCTACTCAAGAGGCTGAGGCAGGAGAATCGCTTGAACCCAGGAGGCAGAGGTTACTTACAGTGAGCCGAGATTGTGCCACTACTCTTCAGCCTGGGTGACAGAGTGAGACTCCATCTCAATTTTTTAAAAAAGTACATAGCCCAGTGGCCACAACTGCCAAACTAGTGCCAGACTTCCTGGGCACAAATCCCCACTTGTCCATCTTCCAGATGTATAATCTTAGACAAGTTTTTAATTTCTCTGGGCCTTAGTTTCTCCACATGAAAAATGGGGGAAATAATATCTAGGTTATAGAATCAGTGTGATGGATAAAGAAGAAAAGAATTCAGAGAAAGTGTTTTGAACACAGTGCATGGCACATCGTCAACATTAAATTAACTGATTAGTGGCCAGGCACAGTGGCTCACCCCTGTAATCCTAGCACTTTGGGAGGCCGAGGCAGACGGATCACAAGGTCGAGAGATCAAGACCATCCTGTCTAACACAGTGAAATCCTATCTCTACTAAAAATACAAAAAACTAGCCAGGTGTGGTGGCATGCGCCTGTAGTCCTAGCTACTTGGGAGGCTGAGGCAAGAGAATTGCTTGAACCTGGGAGGCGGAGGTTGCAATGAGCTGAGACTATGCCGCTGCACTACAGCCTGGTGACAGGGCTAGACTCTGTCTCAAAAAAAAAATTAACTGATTAGCATTTTTAGCAGAAAAAGCATGATGTGTCATCATTCGCTAAAGGTGTCTCTTTGAGACTGATAGGCGTGTTTTTCTAAAACTTTTGGTTTTCATGCCTTATGGACTTAGTTTATTACTTATTACTTTCCACAAGCCAGCCCCATGTACCTCACTGCTTAAATCTCTTGATAACAGTCTCTTCCTCATTCCTGAGAAAATTCAAGGAAGCAGATAGGAGTTTGTAAATATTAAGTTTTGCCATCTGCTCTTTTCTTACTTGTAAGCAAGCACTCAGAGATGACAGTGCCAATGAATGAATGGTGAACTGCTATTAAAGGTAGGGTTGAAACAACTGATTTATGAAGGTTTGCAGCTTGGCCCTTTGGTGGAGTTATGCTTGATTTTGCAATTTTTCTAGAGCACACATATAACATAGTCATATTTTCTGCTAGTCAAACTGTTCCTAGTTTGGGCATTGGGGTTAAATTTATCACTATTTTAAGATGTTCTACAAAGTATATCATGCTGTGCAAATAACCGACACAAGCTTAGGATCCAGTTAAATGTTTGAAGTGAAATGAATCAAAGGAGACCATCACCTGTGAGCAAAAGAGGTCATGACAATTCAGAACCTCTAATCATTCCTAGTCCACTATCCATCAGGATTCATGGTTGCAAGCAGCAGAAACCAGCATGGACTATGTTAAGAGGAATAAAACACGAACTTACCAGGTTGACATTAGGCATCACAGAATGGCCAGAAAGCTAGAGGATAGACTGGAAAAATGAGTAGCCACCAAATAGAACTCAAAGGGAGGGAGAGACTAGCGACCACCACAAAGAGAACAGCCAGGTTCTCATGTTGTGCTCCCATGCAATGAACATGACTTCTACTCACCCCCCACATCACTCGTGAAAGAGCATCCAGTTTGCTGGAGTTGTCTCATGCCCCAAATCCACTCCTGCTGCATTGGGAGAGAGTGGGAGTGGGTTACTGCCTCCCACCAACACTCACAAAACAGGATTTTCTCCATAAGAGAGGTTGGAACGCTATGAGGAATGATAAAGGACAGGGAACAGCCAGGAATGAGAAACATCCACTCCAAATCCCTTCCACAAATCTGAGTCTTCTGCAGTGCCCATGATGGCCTCCACAGCAGGCTTGCCATCATGACTGTCCCCAGCTGTCCTCTGTGAGGATAAGTGCTTAGGAGGTGAGAGGTAAACATTTGCATATTCAGTTCCCACACTAAAGAGTGTCTCTGTAACAAAGCAGGAACAGGTGGCATGGAGCAGCAGCCAGGTAAATCTCTACAGGGTACAAAGAGCCAAGAATGCTACAGAACAGGGCTGTGGCTTGCAGAGGGCAGGGCGTGGCTCTGAACAGAACATTAGGGCAGGGGAAGGCACTCTGCTTACATAACTCCCCCCTGGGCTGGACTAGGTTGAGGCAAGCCAGGCCCTCATCTTGGGGGTTTCATCCTAAAATTATTAAGATGAAACATCTTACAGCTCAGAAAGTAAATATTTCCCAAATACTTTAAACATATATTACCTAGTCACTGGTAAAACACCAACTAGCTTTCATCTCCAAGATATATCTAGAATCTCTGCAGTTCTTGTAATTGCACTGCACAAACTTTGTCTAAGACACCGCCATCATCCACCCAGATGACAATAATTGCCCTGTCTCCCATTTTTACAATTCACCATCCAATCGGGGTAATTCTCTTAAACTGAAGCTCAGATCTCATCTCTCCCCTCATGAAGCCCTTTAGTGCCTCCAATTTCACACTAAGCAAAACCCAAACCACCTGACCTGGCCCAGGAAGCCCCCTGGCTGGTCTTGCCACTGAGCTTCCTCTCCTTTCACTCCTCTGGCAGTCTCTCCTCCAACCACATGGCCTTTCTTCCTCAAGCTTCTTTCCCATTCAGGAACTGTGCAAACATCATTCTCTCTGCCTTGAATTACAGTCGATCCTTATTATTCATGAATTCCATAATAGGAGATAATGTTCATATTATTTGAATTTGTTTTAGGTACTGAACAGCTGAGTTACAATGACTAAAAGTGAAAAGCATTCTAAAAGTCCATGAACACAGTTGTTCACACCCTTCTTGAGAACACACTAAACTCGTCTGACACATTTCTCTTCATACATAGCAAGCAACAGCACCCAATAAAAGCCTGAGAAGAAATGCTGCTGTGTAAATACTCAATAAGATGTATTTGTCACCCCAAAATCAATATTCATGGTGTGTGGGATTCACTCAAGGTAGTGGCAAAAATATTAAAGGAAAAATATTAGAGGAAGTTACAGAATAGTCACAGACTTTCTTGGAAGGCCACAAAGTTTGCATAGTTTCACTAGACATTTCAGCTAAAGGCAGCCTTATCCCCTTTATCTTCAGTTAATTTAAGAAAAAAGCAAATAGCTGAGTTATGTGGAGGAGTTTTTCTAAATAACTTGTTTATTCATGTAGTCTTAAAACTAACCTTTAAGCCAGATAACTCTTTCAGGCGGAGGTCAACCGAGAATACTACCCACTAATAGTGTTTGCTTTAGACATGAGAACCTGTCCTTTAATCTTCTCACTTTAGTGGTGTTAACTCAAGCCTTTGTCAATTAAACTTTACTAAATAAATGCGAGTCTTACTGGCTAAGAAGGGCTGGCAGTCGCAAGTGCTTACAGTATTCTCCAAGGAGTCTGTAGGTGGCCACAAACACCCAGCCCACTCATTCAGTATTCTGGGTGTAAGTGAATGTATTCTTCCGTCGCTAAGTCAAGGTCTGCAGGACAGATCCCCGCCCCAGGTAGTAACCCCAGCAGTGGTGCCCGACATGGGGCAGCCCCAACAGTGGTGCTTTCATGGTTCTTCTTGGAGGAGTGTAGAGCAGGGAAAAATTTGAGTTCACCTGATGTGCACATTCACAACTGAGCTCAAACAAGGCCTTCTTTTACTTTGCCTTCTTATTTCACCTCTCACTCATACTACAAATAAGTGCCCGTTTTGTGATCTATTTAGTGCCATGGTGTGTGTGGGTGTGTGTGGGGGTGTGTGTGTGTGTGTGCGCGCGTGCACACTTTTTGTTCACAATTTTGCTGTTTGAAGTGGCCCGAAGCACAGTGCTCAAGTGCTGCCTAGCATCTCTGGGCACAGAAAGCCGTACCATGCCTTACAGAAGAAACATACATGTTAGGATAAGTTTCATTTAGGCATGAGTTACAGCTCTGCTGGCCATGAATGCAATGTTAGTGATCAACAATATATGTTAAGGAAAGTGTCTTTAAGTAGAAGTGCACATAAAACAAGGTCATGTATTGATGAGTTGACAAAAATGTTGTGACCAGAGGCTCACAGGAACCTAGTTGTGTTTTCTTCCTGATAGCAATGGTTTGCTGTTTGCACACTTTTTTGTTTTGTATTGTTTGTTTTGGTTTTTGAGACAGAGTCTTGGTTCACCACCCAGGCTGGAGTGCAGTGGCAGAATCTTGCCTCACTGTAACCTCCACCTTTCATGTTCAAGCAATTCTCATGCCTCAGCCACTGTACCCAGCATGCAGCAGTTTTATAGGACATAACTACGGTGAATAACAAGGATCAAGTGTGCTTGCTTGCCTGTATATTCACTACCTGTCTCCCCCACACTAAACTGTAAGCCCCTTGAGGGCAAGGACCATGTTGGTCTTCAACTGTGCCTGGCAAATAATAGGCACTCAATAAATGTTTGTTTAACTAGTGAATGAATTGCAAATAAATTATTTCCAAATTTAATTTTTAACCAGGCTGTAGACTGTAGTGTTTCCTGTTCAGAAGTTAATATTTAATACATCTTTGCAAAGGATAAAAAAGGATTTCCATCAGGGTCTGACTTTATATAAACGGTGCAAATGAATGCTAATTAAATATCTTCACTTAATTATTATTTGATGCTTTTCCCTGGTTGGAGCCTCCCCTTAGGCTTGAAAAGATAGAAGAAACTGATTCTTTTTCTCCACTTTCTCCCAGTGTCACTGGCTAGGCACCGTTGGCTTTGATGAATCTCCCTGAGGTTGCCATGGGGAGATGGTGTTGCCTGGTTCCCAGGGCTGAGGCTCTCGAGACACTGCTTTCTTGGAAACTTGGTGAGGCCAGGAGCATCTGTTGCGTGCTTCCTCCTGGGGGAGATGGGGCTACTCTTCGAAGTCCATTCTGCTTCTTACTAACCCACACAGGCAGCATGAGGAAGACATTTAGTCCTAACTGATCTTATGATCTAGCCTGGAACACTTAGGGCTGGATTTGCTAACAAGCCAGGTCAGTAACTCCCAACCTTCTTACTTCAGTCCAGCTTCTTGACATGTATTGTCTTCTATTAAAGCAGGGTTGGCAAGCTGCTTCTATAAAGGGCCAGATGATAAGCAACATAGGTTTTATGGACCACGCAATCTCTGTCTCAACTACTCAACTTGACCATAGTAATCCAAAAGCTGCCACATCCACAAATAGGCATGGCTGCGTTCCAACAGAACTTTTATTGGCACAGGCAGGCAGACCGCAAGATGTGGCCCATGGGTCATAATTTGCCAACCCCCATGGCATACCCCCACAGGCATTATGATATCTTCCTTTGTGTGTGTTCTACTCTGTGCTGTGAGCTCTTTAGGAAAAGGCCTGAATCACGTTCACTGTTTTCCTCTCAACATCTGGTGTAGTGCCTGCCCCGTGGCAAGCCCTCTGCCAACGTTTGCTAAATGCGTGACGTATAAGACGTGGCCCCCAAAGCACAGACATTGTGAAACATGCTAAGCAGAAGAAAGGTGACCTAAGCCCCAGTGGCAGCCCATTCATCATCATCCTGCCTCCTGTTGCCAATATTCAAAATAGCAGCAGTTGTTTTTCTGTCAACAAATCAAAATAATATTCCTACATTTGTTCAGCAAACAGCCACTGAGTGTGGGGGACAGCATCCAGATGTCAGCTGGGTTCTGCCTGCCTTTGAGAACTAAATACACATGTGATAAATCCTGACTCCATGCCCTGTAGCAGCCCAGAGGCTTCCCAAGATTTATGAAAATTCCAGAGGGTTGGAGAAGGTTGCCCTGAGTTTCCAGGTCACATCTGACTTCAAGCTTCCATGTCTGCAAGCTAGTTCTATTTCTTAGATGTCTCACTATACTGCCCATGCCAATCTGTTTCATCCCATGTCACCCTTTTCCTCAGTCCCCTCTTGGTACACATCTGCACACAAGTGTATGCACACACACACACACACACACACTCTGTCATCAGAATTGGGTGCATGTGATCTAACTCACTGAGGATGTTTACAGCCAAGGAAAGGGCAGTTACATCAAACAACTTCAACCTGAGACCCTGAATAGCCCTCAACTTTCCATCCTTCTCAGCATCCCATCCCTCTGTATTTCTCACAAGACACATCACCCCAGAAGGTACCCAGCCTCAGTGCATATTAGGACTCCTCTTCTCTCTCCAGTTTCCCCCTCTCCTCTGCATCTTCTCTTCTTAAACAGCTCTAGGGAGATGTGATTGACATGCAAAAGTGCACAAGTTGATGCGTTCTGACTTATGTGCACATCTATGATGCTATGACCATGATCTAGATTGTGTATGTGTCTAGCATCCTCAGAAATATCCTGGGCTCCTTTGTCATCCTCCCTTCTGCCCCTCCTTTTCCATGCCCAGCCCCAGGAAACCACTGATTTGCCTTCTGTCACTGTAGAGTAGTGTACATTTTCTAGAGCTTTATATAAATTGAATCATAAAGTATGTCCTCTTTTTTGTCTGGCTCCTTTCACTCAGCACGATAATTTTGGGATTTATCCATATTGTCGCCTGTGTCACCAGTTACACAGAAACAAAGACCTTCTGCAGAAAGATTCAATTTCATGCAGCCCCTGCCTTTAAAGAACTTCAGATTCCTTTTAACAGATGGAGACATGCCGGAAGATCAAAAGGGCTCTCTGTCTTTTGAAACCTGTTTTTTGTTAAATAGCCATTTTTCTCCCTATTAAAAATAGCCATTTTTCAGTTGACTCGGTGGCTGCTTAATAAGCACCTACTATGTGCCAGGCATTGTTGTTAGGGTTAGAGTGGGAATCAGGAAAACCTGACCTTCCTCTTGGGGGGATGGTCAGAGAATGAGTAGGTGAACTGCTAAACAGATGCAGTAGGTATGCATATATTTGTATTTTAGGAATGTAATCCCATATTTCCTTTATTTACTCATTTAAGTACTTGTTATGAACAATACATGCTCTTTGCAAAAAAAAAAATTAACAAACACAAAGCAGCATAAAGAAGTAAATTAAAAATCACCTTTAATCCCACTGCCCAGATATGGTCACCATTATATTTCATTTTGTTAATTCCACAGGCGAGTACAGGAATACATTTTGTTTCATTTTGTGTAATTAAACGGGCCATGGGAACTGCTATCAGCTTCCTGGGGGAGCTGAGTGGTGTTTATTTTTTTTTAAGAGCTACTAATTTTTGATTAACAAGGATGAATGTAACATTTAAGAGGAATCTAATTACATACACCCTCTTCCCCTTCTCAATAAAACGTTATTCCCCACCAAGTGTGGAGTCAAGACTCTAAGGATTTATGGCCCTGAGCTGGGGGATTATAGGGGACATTTTTCATGTCACTACCTAGACAGTCGTGTGAGTGCTCCAGCAGTGAGGGATCTCGGCTGCAGGTTACATTCCCCCACCGAAGCCAGAGCTGGATAATAACTCACTTTGTCATTACTTAATTCTGTGATGCCTGCAACTACTGAGCCAGAATAAAAACTCTCAGTCCCTGAAAAGATGAGAGACTCAGTGTCAGGATGTTTAGGAACAGAGGAAGCAAGATGGCAGCCAAAAGGGGCCATTGGGTGGCTGCATAAAGAAGTCCGATGATGGATGCAGTGCTCCCACTTCATTCCTTTTCTAAATGACATATTTGCATGTTTCCTCCATCAGTTCATTCGGTCTACACGTATCCATACAGTGCCCCCTGTGTGCCAGCCATAGAGGCCACATCCAGTCATAGGCCATACCCTGTGCAAAGCTGTTCTCTCGGTACAGTCGACTGAACAGGCCTTTGCCCCTGTGGGAGACTGAAGCTATATCTGTTTAAACTACAACTGAAACCCTGGAGTCTCTGCATGCATTTGCCAACATCTGGTGGTTCTCCAAATGCGTCAAGTTCTCCTCTGCCCCTGTGCTAGGGTTTCTACCCTGGCTGCCACCCCACAACCCCTGTGCCCCCACCCTGGCTTCTTCCTCAGCACTTTACCACAGTCCAGCCTCATTTCAGCACCATGGCCAGCACCCACCAATTTCCCAGCCCTCCTGCTGCTGGGATGCTAGTTATTTCCCACATCAACCCTTCTCTGTGCCTCTGCCCACTTTGCTTCCTCTGCCCATTCTCCCTCCAAATAACAGCTGCCTGGCTAATGTCTGCATACCTGCTGGCAGCAGAGTCACACTGAGGTTGATGTCCAGCTCTGCCATTAAGAGTTGTGGGACTTTGGGTAAGTTACTTAATCTCTCCAGACCTCATTCTCTCCAGGTATAAAGGGAGATAATACCTAGAGGATTAAATAGGCTAACCTAGCAAAGCTCTTAGCACAGTGTCTGGAACATAGGAAGAACCCAATACATATTAGCTATTATTGTAATCTGTCAAGAATCATGCCAAATATACCTTGTGCTAAGAGTCTTTCCTCATCACCTACTCCCAACCCCAGGTGGCACTTGGATACCCTCCTTGGTACTCATTTGGCATAGCTTACATCACAATTGCTTATGAGTTGCTAGTTAGGATAAGTAATATTAGCTTCTGTGACAGGTAACACCTCAAATCTCAATGGCTTAACACAAAAGTGCATTGCTCACTCCTATTACAATCCAATTGCAGATAGTGGGGTAGGGATGGCTTTGCTTCAAAACTTTCAGAGATCTTGGCTCCTTCCATTTCATGAGGCTGCCTCTTCAGGGTGTGGCCACCAGGGTTGCTGTGGAAAGGAAAGAGAGAGCAAGGAGGGTCTTACAGGGGTTTTGTGGCCAGACTCAGAAGTGACATTATCACTTCTACCCACTTCCCTGCATCCCAATCTAGCTGCATGAGAAGCTGAGAAATACAGCCTCCTTGTATGTGCAAAAAGAAGACAAAATTGTCTCTGACTGCAGGAGTGCTTCTCATGTCCCCACTAGGCCAGGAGATGCTCGAGGTCAGCGGCCATGTGCCTTAGGTCTCTTACCCAGTGTTTGCCTTCCCTGGACACCTCCAGAGCTGAGCAGGTGGCACCGTGGGGAAGGACTTTCCAAGCACAGATGATGGAAGATGCAAAGGTACAGAGGGACTGGAAGAAATGTGGCCCCTTCAGGGAACTGCAAGTCCAGCAGCATTTGCTTGGGCTGCACACATATTACTGCGTAAAAATAGCTCATTACCACATTAACGTAGGATGCATGTGGAGCCAGGGAAGCTCAGGAGAGTAGAGCTCACAACCCTCTGATTAGAGGCCAGCATTTCTGAACCCATCTGCCTCTGCTGCAGAGGCTACATTTCCTTGGTTCCAATGGCAAGGCTAATAAGAGCGTTCCTCCTTGGGTCACGTATTTCTTTGAATAGAGCTGCATCCCTAAGCCAAGGAAAAACATTGCACTGAGCAGTGCTTTAAAGAACAGGCAAGGAATGGAAATTACCATAAACATTCTAAAACGTGCTGCAGTATGTATTAACTTTTTCCAAACAGTCACACTCTTCTATACCCGTAATTTCACTCCTAGGAATATATCTCAAAGAAATAATCAGAAATGGTGTCAAAATGTATATACTCAAGAAACAGAGATTTATGTGCAGAGTTGTGCACTGAACCCTTATTTATGATAGCAAAAAGTTATAAAATGGCCCCAATGTCCAACAATAGGAGGCTAGATAAATGTATTACGGAGCTGCCATACGATGGAATAATATGCAGTGATTATAATTTTGAAGCCAGGGGAAACTGTTTCTGATATAAACTGAAGTGGGAAAAGTGGTACGTCCAAGTTGGTAAACTGTGTGATTCCAATTATATAAATCACATGTGGAGAAGACTTTGAATAAAATGCCTGAGGATATGAGTGGGCTTTCAGGCTCCTGGAATTATTGGCTGATTTTTTTTTCTTCACACTCTCTTGTATTATCAAGCTGTTAATGTTGAACACATACATTACTTTTATAAACAGAAAAAAATTTTTTAAGAAACAAGGGACAAGGAAACCATAAGAAAACCATCCTTTCTTGGCAGACCCACTCAGAGATACTATGTTTCTTTCTTATAGTTTTCTCAGAACTTAAATGCTTGCCAAGACCACCAGGCCTCTGAGTTCATAATAGGCATGAACTAGCAGTTACTGACTGCCTGGTACACAATCTTTTCATCCACCATAACATCCATTCAGCTGCACAAAATATATCACCTAAAACCTCATCCAAATAACCCTATCATGGCTCTTTTTGTATATGTAGAAATGAAAAAGGCTTTTTGCTTTGTAAGTTTTTTTTTTTTTTTTTTTTTTTTTTTTTGAGACAGAGTCTCACTCAGTCACCAGGCGCCAGGCTGGAGTGCAGTGGCGCGACCTTGGCTCACTGCAACCTCCGCTGCCCGGGTTCAAGCATTCTCCTGCCTCAGCCTCCCAAGTAGCTGGGACTACAGGCGCACGCCACCACGCCCAGCTAATTTTTTGTATTTTTAGTAGAGACGGGGTTTCACCATGTTGACCAGGACGGTCTCGATCTCTTGACCTCGTGATCCGCCCGCCTCGGCCTCCCAAAGTGCTGGGATTACAGGCGTGAGCCACCGCACCCGGCTGCTTTGTAAGTTTTATAAAGACATGTCTTGGCATGTAGAAAATGACAAGAACCCTTCAACTCAGATTTAACAGCACACCCATCCCTAACCTTGGTTATGGTTCAAAAGTGTTAATGGAAATTTGAAAAGTGGCTTCCCTTTTCACCTGAAGCTGTGATTTCCAATTTTGTCTAGAGGATAAAACTGCCTCAAAGCAAGCTAAGGGATATATTGGTGTTTTCAGTGTGTTCTCTTAGGTGGGGTTTTTAATCCAGCGTGGTTAGGTTGTTAAGACAAGATAGATAATGAAACAAAAATAATCATCTTACCCTAAAAGATACAATAAAACGCACTCTTGTTCTCATCTTGATGCCAGAAGATGAACACCGAGATGGTTCTTCAACTCCCATGTACCAAGCCACTTACAAGCTTAAACTCGGGTCCTAGGACAGAAAGTTGAGAGTGTTCAGGGAGATGTTTGCAGCATACCCAGTAAGTGGATTTAACTCAGTCTCCACCCCAGAGCAGGTGCTACTCCAATATCCCACCAGGAAGCTACCGTGAGACAGCCTGTCCACAGCCCCGCTGCCACAGGCTCCACTGCCAGGGAAAGCTATGTCTCCCCATTAGTGCAGTTCCAGGAATTAAGTACTCCTTCCTTGCCAATTACATGGTCACTAGCCTTAGAATTCAATTTAATCTCGGTTAGAAAATTGTTGAAAGCCTTCAGTGTTTATTTTTCACCAAATCGAACTCTATAATGTTACTATAATAGAAAAAAATCTTCCAGAGTTTCTCTTGGAATTTTTTCCCAGTAACTTGATAATAAGGCTCCAATTTCAGGAAAATAGTTTCAGCGTGAGTGAAATCACACTGTTTGTTATGCAGCATCAAAGCCGTCCTCCAACACAGGGCAGAGGCCAGTGCTCCCTGGGGCTGAACTTTCTGAGAGGCCAACAATCATTTGGAAACTTTCTTTTCCAATCATTTAGAAACTTTCAGATTTTTCTGGCAACATCCAAGAATAAGTTATCTCACTTAGATGAGTTTTCTGTGAAACTGAAACTTACCACTTCAAGTGCTACGTCTTTCTATATGTTGACTACGTTTCTAAAATACATGTTTTCCCGATTCTTAAATGGAGGATGGGGAAAGGAATTTAAGGTCATTTGAGGTAATCATTCTTAAAGGTTAATAAGTGAACCAAGGCCATGCTTTATTTAATTTTGAGTCTTTTCTGTCTTTTGTGCTTTCATACAAAATATCATGTTGTGATCAGTAAACCTGACTCCAGAAATCCACCTGGAAAACAAACTAGACAACCAAGCTTTTTGAGAATTTTGACTTTAAAAAAAAAGAAAAAGAAAAAGAATGATATTAATAGGAAGGCCTAAGGAAGAGAGAATTAAGCTTATTGAGCAACTACTAAGTGCCAGACATTTTCTGTGCATTTTATCATTTCATCCATCAAACAACCCTAAGGCTGCCCTTATTGTCAACCATTCACCCAAGAGGCTGCTGAGACTGGAGGTGACAAACATCTGTTCAAAGTCACACAGCTGTGAAGTAGCAGATGTTAGCCAATACTCTCCTGCTGTAGCCATTAAAGCATGGGGCTACTCTGAGGTCTCAGCCAACATTTTCTCTTTCTTCCAAGTTGGGGCTTGTGTCCTCAAGGAAAAAAGGTGGCCAATGCTGGCTCTTCACAGCAGTACGGTCCATGCATATTTTCTATCCAGTCTGGGGCAGAGTTTGCCATGGGGTCTCTCCTGTTAACACAGGCTCTCAGCCACCCCCAGCTGTTTGCCACCACAGCAAGCAGACACCAGCTGTGTCTTCCTGGAAGAAGATGAGTGACAGAGGGATGGCCCAGCAATATCTCCTTTTGAGCACTTGCAGCCCCGAGTTGATGGCATCTCAGCTATACTAGATGGGTCAAAAGAAGAAGGGAACGGATGGTATTCTAAGTGAGTCTCTCCTGCTGCATGCAGAAGGAAAACTGAGCACAGCATTCATTTATGCATCCATTCTGTAGGTAGGTCAGTCTGCATTTATTAAGAGCCTGCCTATGCTAAGCCTGCAGCTTACTATCTGTGGTTAGGAAATCACTTTCTGTGCTTTGGATGTTTATGGTGCTGTTTATCCTTGTATAGGAGCTACAGCCTGTTAAAGAAATGTCTTTTGCATGCATTCACCTAACAAGCACTCATTTACCGGTTTCTAATACTCCAAGCCCTAGGTCAGATACATTCTCAACACTTTTCTCTTTTCGTTTTCACCCACCACCATGAGATCAGCACTGCTGTGCGTTTTCCTGGGTTAGCAAACAAAGGCTTTATGCCACTTCGTTAAGTTGCTGTGCTCAAAACTGGACAGCTGTTAAATTGGCACAGCAAAATGTAAATTCATGAATTACTGAATTTGTCTCAGAGCAAGGCCACAGCATCTTACCCCAGGCTCTTGTGGTTGGAAAACACATACCCAAAACTTGCTCAGAAGCAAACAACATAATCTTGGAAACCATGTGAATCCAAACAAGGGAAGAAAAAAGATATTTAGATGTGGCAAGAATGGAAAGCATAGCATCTGATTGGAAATTCACCATGACCTCTCGCCTGAAGCTGCCACAGGAATTGAAAATGAGCTGATTGAACCAGCTGAAGTGGTTCAACTGGTTGAACCTTCTGGCACTCATACCTCCACCAACTCTCAAACTGTACCTCACAGTTCACCTCTTCTATCCCTTCTGACTGCTCATTCCCCCTCATGACCTCAGGCCAGTGTCCTTCTCATTCTTGTCCTCATTGAGTTTGACCTGCTCCTAATCTGTCATGGTGTCCACACACCACATCCCAGTAGAGGCTTCAGTGTGGTTACTTTAGGCTCCCAAGTGTGCATGACAAGCTCTGTCCCCTCTCCTATTCCCCTGTTCCATATAAACAACTTTTGCTGAACGTCTCCATGTTGGAAGCTCACAGGCCCATGAAACATGGTATACTCAGAACCAAATTCACCTTCTCTCCCAGTGTTCCTTGTGCTGGTGAAGGACAGGACCATCTCCCAGGCTCCAGTCAGAAGCCTGGGTGCCCCTGAGCCCTTGTTCCCCACATCTGCTTCATCACCAAATCGTGTGGACTTTGCCTTCTCAACGTTTCCCAAATTCGTCAGTGTGTCTCCAGCCTGCTGCTGCCACTCAAGTCCCTGCCTCCAGTCTCACCTGCTGGAGGAAGATGGCAACCTCTGGAATTCTCCTCCTCCTCTTCCTGCAGGCCCCAGCTCAGACATTGGTTCCTCAGAGAAACCTCTCCTGACCCCACTGATGATACTCCTATTGTAGCAGGAGCGGCTGTGGGAAACAGATCTCTCGGACACCGAATATGGGAGGGAGGAATTTAGTCGGCCGGGAGCAAGGTGGCATAGTTGCCTTAACAGCCAAGCTCCCCTAACAAAGGAAGGTTCCTTCTTTATATAGGCTTATACTTTAGATGTTACACGTGGAAGAATCTTAGGTTGATAGCTTAACATACGAAAAGGGTCTCAGTTTACAGTCTTAGGAATTACATGTGAAAAGGGTTTCAGTTTACATTCTTAGGAATTACATATGAAAAGTGTTTCAGTTTACATTCTTAGGAATTACATATGGAAAGGGTTTTAGTTTACAGTCTTAGGAATTACACATGAAAAGGGCTAAGGTTTACAGTCTTAGGAATGAAAAAAAGGGGAAGTTGACCTGAGATGCCTGGGTCTCCCTCTTCACTGTAGCCTCTTGCACTTACCCTTTCATTACCCAAATCTCATTTGCAAATCTTTGTTTCACATCAGTTTTCCCCCTCTGGACCATGCACTCAGTGAGGGAAGAAAGTGTTTCCATTTTCTACCATTGCATCTGCTGTGCCCTCCACGTACTAAGGTTCAATACATAATTCTTTATTAAATAGGTTGCCATGATCATCCCTAGGTCCTCATCCCCAGGTCCTCATCCCTGTAGTCAGATACTGGCCTTGCTTTTGATGTTTATGGAACTGTTCATCTTTGTCTGGGAGCTACTACCTGTTAAGAAAATGTCTTCATCATGCATTCACTTCAGCATTTATTTAGCAGCTTTGAAAATTCCCACTGTCTTTTTTCTGCCCCCTGCACCTTGGTTATTATCTTTTGGTAACTCCACTTTCCATGCTATGGACCATCTGTTCCTAAACATTCCTACTCCCCACCTGCTCTTTCTTCCCAGTCCTAGAAACATCTTCCTCGTTCTGATTCTATCATCCATCTGCTAGACTGTTTATTGGTAATGACCTCTTAACCCTGTTCTCTCTTCAGTCCATTCCTGGTACCTCTACTGATTATGGGCTCCCTGACACCTGTTCAGATCATGTCACTTCCCAGGGCACTTCCAGGGCACACTGGGAGCAGCGTTTATCTGAAAAGTGTTTCTTGCTGTCAGCCAGAACATCTCCTTGTGGCCTCTCCATGCAGCCTGGGCTCCCTCACAACATGGCAGCCAGGTTCCAAAGGTGAGCATCCCAAAATCCAGTGTACAGTGGGTTCTCTTTTACCTTTTATGATCCAGCGTCAGAAATTATGCAGTGTCACTTCTACTGCACTCTATTCGTGAAAGCAATCATAAAGCTGGCCCACATTGTAGGGGACAGAAACTAGACTACATCTGTGAACAGGAGGAGCATCAGAAATATTGTCATGGACATTTTTGGAAAATGCCATAGAGTTAAAGTCTACATGAACCGAGGATAGACCAGGAATCAGAGGTACCTGAGTTCAGATTCCAGCTTCATTGCTCATTAGCTGTGTGGCATGGGGAAATCAGTGAACCCTTTAATGCTGTGTTATTTGCAAAATGACTGTGATTGCTAACTAACCATGTCTGGCTATACAATCATTTCTTTGGTGGCAAGCCATAGAAACTAACCGTCATGAGTGAAGAAACCACACATTCAGGCATGTGTGTGTTGGAAACAGGTTTAAAACGTCGGAAAAATCCACACCGAGACAATGGATTACTCAGCAAGGCTAGTTTTACTTCCTGCAGGAGGGTGCAACTCGTTGGCAGTCCTGCCACAGGAGCACACCTGAACAAAAGAGACAGGGACATTTATGACTTTCATAGCCTGACACAATTGCCCTACTGCTGTGTCCAGTTTCCATTGGCTGGAATGGGACCTCACATTCTGTGCTTGACCTGATGGGCTAAAAACTTGGAAATTTTCTAAAGAAGTAAAGGCAGAGGAGAACAAAGGAAAAGAGGAAGTAACTTGAGGAATGCTTAGAAAAGTTATAACATTTTCAAATAAGGAAGGCAAATAAGCTTTGACTTAAGACTTGCCTGGGCTTGTCTAGACATGTGAGGGCAAATATCTAGGTTAAAGTGGAAGAACTAAGAACACGGGATGCACTTATTTCTTTATTATGACTAACAGCTACTTTAAGATTATTAGCAAAAGTTTTGAAATAAATTAACCTTTGAAGAAAGTATTATTTATTCTTAATGAACTAAGAGGACAGCTTTCAAGAGGAACCTTTTATTTATTCTTATTTCCTACATGTTCACACACACACAAGACATAGAGAAGCAAAGAAAAAGATGATGAAGCAAGCTTCAGGAATGCCAGAAAAAGCTGCTTCAGTGATCTAGGTTACTGGGATGAATGGTTGATACTTTTAGGCCCTCACAATCAGGACAAATCAACTCCAAGTATTTTCCATTTTTATGTCTCTCAACATTGTACACCCCCATGATATTAAGTCCTGGCAGAGTATCTTGAGTCAGACTCACTTTACCCCTTCACTGTAGGAGATAGAGGCACCATAATGGAAAGTCTCAGCAAGACTACATGAAAAATGGGGTGAACTCATGGGAAAAGAAAGAAGGAGAAATGGATAAACAAAAGCACATCTACTCTGGTCATTTGCAGGACTAAGAGCAATACAGGAAGGAAAGCATAATATGGTGGTACTGTTCCCAGTCCCCAATATGCCATACATGTTTGTGCTCTAGAATTTGACTATCAGTCACTCTTTTTGTTGGGAATAAGTGCTTATCTTCCAATGTCACAAGGAAAAATCAGCATTCAGACAAAAGGTTTCTCAGCAAGGCTTTCTTTCTGCAGAAAGGGCACTGCTCACCAACAGTCTTGCCACAAGAGGGCACTGAACAAAGGAAGAGCAGGCATATTTATGTCTAACGCATCTGGCCCTGTTGCTGTGTCCTGATTCCATTGGCTGGAACTGGACCTCATATACTAGGCTATACCTGATTGGCTAACAACTTAAAACTTTCTGAAAGAGATAAGGGCAGAAGAGAACAAAGGAAAAGAGGAAGTAGCTTACGGAATGCTGAGAGAGGCAAAAATACTTGTAAATAAGGAAAGAGGAACAAGCTATGACCTGAGACTTGCCCGGTCTTATCAGGCAAGTCAAAGCAGATATCTAGGCTAAAATGTAAGAACTAAGGACACAAAATACACTGATTTCTTTATTTTAGCTAGCAGATGTAACAAAGTCCTTTGAGTAGATTAATCCATAGAAGGAGACTACTATCTATTCTTAATAGGCTAAGAAAATTTGAAAGGGAACCTTTATTTATTTCACTTTCTATACTTCCTAAAATATTTCCTTTCCTGCCTCCACCTGTCACAATCCTGTTGGTCTTTCTGGGTCAATTTCAAGCACTGCATGATCCATAATGCTTTTGGTGAGTAGGAAGTAATCTCTTTCTCCTTGAATTCCTTCATTCTATTTTATAACTTTCTTAGGCCATTATTACTTCCTTCCTTGTTTTAGCCATTTCCATTTTGCTTCATCCAAATATTTCCAAACACCAGGCACCTTCATCTCCTATAACCTATGTGCTCTCTGTGTCCTGTCATTCACTGAATGTTTTTAAGTTGACTTTAATTTGACTTGTCTTTCTTTTAACTTAGCAATAATATCTGTGATGTGCCAGCTATATTTTTTTACCATTCACATTAAAATAAATATTATTGAATTTTTAAAAATAATTGTTGACTCCCTCTTCTACTACTCTTCCCTATTCTGGCTGAGTTCCTACAAGTCAGACATCAGCTCTTAGATTCACCATGAATCATATGTCTGACATGCTGCACTGTGCTATTGATCTGGTGGCTGTTCAATAAAAAGTCATTGAGTGAACAAATGGAAAGAGAGAAAGAAGGAAGAAGAAAGAGTGAGATGAAAGAATGAACTTAAAGTGAATTAAATGGGACACATCTTTGGTGACAGACCCTAAAGGCCAAAAAAAAAAGAGCTGGGAAAGTTGAATTTTTAGGAGAACTTAAGAATCCTTTATTTTCCTTTTACCCTAATGACACCTTGTCTTTGGACTCACCCTCCTGTGAGAGTAGAAGGGGAATGGGGGAGCAGCTTAAGCAGCAGCTGCCACCATGACCATTATTCCCAAGCAAATTGCCCAGGGCACCAGAAGGCATGAGTTCCATGTTTCCCAGCCAAGGCTCTTCCAACCAGCAGTGCTGATGGGAAGAACAGGCAAGTCTGTGTGCCTTGTCAAGTGCAAGACTCACCACCCATAGAGACTCCACCCAAAGCCACCGGGAGAACCGACACATCCCTGCAGAAGACAAAAGCATTGTTGTGCTCATGGCCACATCCCTTACAGCAGAAGCTCCTCTCGAATACTTCCCAGAACCTCAGCCCAAGGGACAGTCAACCAGATGTGTGCTTCCACGTCTTCTTCAAATGTGTTTCATTTGCCTGGGTTCAACCTCGTTATAATGGCATTCAAGTGAGAAGGTAGCATGGTGGTTCAGGTTTCTGGAAGTGGGGTTGAGGCAGTTCTGTCACCTTCCTTATTGAAATTCCCCAATGCCCTTGGCTCACTCATCCCTCAGTATGTTTTCTTCTCCTTCTGTCTTTTTTTGTTCAAGTTCTCTATCATGATTGTCCTCTTCTCTGAATTCACAGCCTTTGTGCCTTCTCTTCATACTAACCATGCTAGGCTAAATAACACCCTCCCCCCCACTTCCCAAAGATGTCCATATCCTAGTCCCTGGAACCCATGAATATGTGACCTTATACTGTAAAAGGACTCCGCAGCTGTGATTAAGTGAAAGGTCTTGAGATGCAGTGATGACCTTAGATTATCAGGATAGGCCCAGTTTCATTATAGAAGTCCTAATAAGAGGGAGGCAGGGCCGGGCAGACTGGCTCATGCCTGTAATCCCAGCACTTTGGGAGGCTGAGGTGGGTAGATCACTTGAGGCCAGGAGTTCAAAACCAGCCTGGCCAACACGGTGACCTCCCCATCTCCACTAGAAATATAAGAATTAGCTGGGCACATTGGCGGGTGCCTGTAGTCTGCTACTCAGGAAGCTGAGGTAGGAAAATCATTTGAATGCAGGAGGCGGAGGTCTAGTCTGCAGAGATTGTGCCACAGCACTCCAGCCTGGGCAACAGAGCAAGATCCTGTCTCAAAAAATAAAAAGTAAATTAAAATTACATTTAAAAGTTAAAATAGAGGGAGGCAGGAGGGTCAGAGTTGGAGAAGGAGATGCAATGACAAAAGCAAGAGGTTGGAGCCACACAAGGAAGGGTCCACGGATCAAGGAATTAGGCATCTCTAGAATCTGGAAAGGGCAAGAAACAAATGCTGCCCTGAAGATTCTAAAGTGAACACATCTCTGCCAACACCTCAGTTTTAGACTCTGACTTGTAGAACTGTAAGAATACATCTGAGTTGTTTTAATCCACTAGGTCTATGGTCTTTCATATAGCAGACACAGGAATCTGAGATACTAACTGTCATCCATTTCCTCTTCAATCCATGAGGGTTCCCCCAATTGGCTCCCTCTATGTTCAATACTGTCCATTTGGCATTCATCCATACACACCCCAGGTTTCCCACCCAGGGGTGCTGTGTGTGCACCATTTGAGAAACACTGCCTCTGCACAGGAATTGCATCATAATCGTCCTTGCATCCACCACGATGCCCACATGGGCTTTATACATAGCAAACACCCAGTAAACATGCATTTAATTGGTTAGAAAACAAGCATTTCATTGCTATCCACAATGAGCCTCTTAAAATACATTCATCACCAGACCCATTTATATTTGTCCGGAACTAGTCATGCATGATGGTAGGAGAATGGAATGAATAATTTTATTTTTGCCATGAGGAAGTAAACATTTTATTGATGGACTTTGTCATCCTGTGTCTGAGGATTCACTCTGCATTTTAGAACATCAGACATATGGAAAATCTATTTGACATGTAGTTCTCAGTTCCTGACCTTATGTCTTTCTCAGTTCATTATTTCTACCTCTCTGTAGTCATCTGGATTTCTAGAAAGAACAGAGATTTTTAAGAAGCATTATTCATTCCTTCAGAGTCTTGGAGTTCTCCAAATAGTACAAACAAATGGCCTATTTTTAGATGACTGAATTATACTAGAAGAGTGGCTCTTAATCAGGGGGTGATCTTGCCCCCAGATGACATTTGTCAGTGTCTAGGACATTTCAGGGGGTGCGAGGGGGAATGCCACTGGCATCTAGGGGCCAGAGGCCGGGATTGCTGGTAAACTTCCCACAATGCACTGGACAGCCCCTCTGTAATAAGAATTATCCAGCCCCAGATGTCAGGGTGGACAGCTGAAGTTACCCCTTCTCCACTCTCCCCAGTTAGAATTATCTGCTGAGGTGGAGAAACCCTGGGCTGGAATAACAGGCAGCAACGCGGTCAAATGACCTCTGATTCAAAGCAAGAGAGCTGACTTAAAACCTGTGCAAGGCCAGTTCTAAAAACCTGGAGGCTTTCACTGACTGCAAGTTTGGTCTTGGGCAAAAATGTCTTATGACTGCTAGAAAAGCTAAGAGCATCTCAAAGTCCAATGGCTGTCATGGAACATGGAACTTGTGCCCTCGCCCTGCATGCTTTGCCTTCTGCTTTCCTCTTGGTGCCTCTTTTCAACAGGGATGTTGGCAAATTCAGATGTGTGCAAGGGAAGCAACCTGGGAAAAAAAAAAGAGTGGGGGGATCTTAAGAAGAAGGACTGTGGCAGCACAGAAAACCAGATTCCTCCAGTGCTGGTACTGCCACTTAGTAGCCATGAGACCTTGGGAAACTGACTCACCAGCCTTGAACCAGAGTTTCCTCATCTTAGGGGGAATTAACAGGAAGCGTGAGGAAGCGTGTAATGAGTTAAAGTTCAAGTGTGAAGCGCTTAACATAGTGACTGCCTCCTCTAAGCACTTAAACAGGGCTATTGATGCTTATTATTCAGAACAGGAGAGGGCTCCAACTCAGACACCTGAGGCACAATAGGAGGAGCTAAGACTGGAAAACGAATGAGTGAGGGACAGGTTCAGTCATCGTTGTGCAGCATTTGAAGGAGGCCATCTCTTGTGGGCGGAACTAGGATGAATATTAGGAAAATTCCACAGGCGTACTGGGACGCAACCTGGGGAAACCCCCTCATGCTGCTGAACATGGATCAGTGATCCTCATTTTGGCAACCAGCAGAGGCACCTAGATACATGCCACCACCTTGGGGCAGGGGCCACTTGACAGTAGCCTGAGTGGACAGCTGAAGTTGCCCCTTCTCTGCTCTCCCCAGTTAGAAGTGTCTATAAGTTCAGGCACAGGGAGATTTTGAAGCTCTCCCATTAGAAAGTCAACAGTCTGCCTACCTCATTCTTTAGCAGGGATGCCCCATAATTAATCAAGTGAGCTGAAGGAATAAAAGCGTCCTGTGTGCATTGCATTCCATGAGCAAACAATGGCAGGAAGCAACTGCCGAGTGGCTGTGGTAGGCATCACAGATGACAGAGTAGGAATTGGTGCATGTTGGTAGGGGGCGGCTTTATCATAATGTAGTCAGTCAGTTGGCAAACTTTCCTAATGGCTAAGAGGCACATTGGCTAGCATGTGTTCTTTTTTGTTTGTTTGTTTGTTTTTGGTGTTTTTGGTTTCGTTTTTTGTTTGTTTGAGACAGGGTCTCACTGTCTCACCCAGACTGGACTGGAGTGGTGTGATCTTGGCTCACCACAACCTCCACCTCCCAGGCTCAGGTGATTCTCCTCCCTCAGCCTCCCGATTAGCTGAGATTACAGATGCATGCCACTACCCCCCCAATTAATTTCTGTATTTTTAGTAGAGATGGGATTTCTCCATGTTGGCCAGGCTGGTCTCAAACTCCTGACCTCAGGTGATCCACCCACCTGAGCCTCCCAAAGTGCTGGGATTACAGGCGTGAGCCACCACGCCGGTTGGCTGGCATGTTTTTAGGTGCTTAGTAGACGTTGCCTTCTTTTCCAGGGTTGCCATAACAAAGTAACATAGACTGAGCAGCTTAAACAGCAGAAATTTAATTTGTTACAATTCTGTAAGCTAGGAGTCTGAGATCAAGGTGTTGGCAAAGTGTGTTCCTTCTGAGGCCTCTCTCCTTGGCTTATAGATGGCTGTCTTCTTTCTGTGTCCTCAGAGAGTCTTCCCTCTGGGCCTGTTTGTATCTAAGAAAAACATGCAAGCAAAATAAAACTTCCCGCACATTGCCTTAATTGTCTTTAAAGAAGGAAGTATCCCAGGGTAAGAATCATCAGGGCATGCTCTGTGCTTTGCATTTTATTTCATGTTTTCAGGAGCACCCCTCAAGGTCTGGGCAAGCACAGGTGCTGTGCCTGTACACGCCAGCAAGGCAAAGAGGCCTGTTTGCAGGGTTGGAGGCAATGTTTTATATTTTACTTGCATTATTCAATTAGTCTACACGTCTATCCTTTTTTGGGAAAAGACCATATTGTCGCTTGAGTTTCAGTATTACAGACATTGTTTTCCTCTAAGTAACTAGACTCTGTTTAGCTCACCACACATCATATCTGTCATGTGCTGTCACACACTAATAAAAGCATAGAGAGGTGTGTAAAACAGTATTGCTTCTCTAAAAATTCAGCCTATTAAGTTTGTCGGTACATCACCTGGATTTTTATTAAAGTTGTAAAAACGTTCCGCAAAGTGACTTTGAAGTCACAGTGTGCTTCTGAGCCACTTTAAAGAAACGTTCAGGCGGAGAGCTCTGTTACTTTCAAATACTAGTATAATTCTGGCCAAATATCCCTATTTAAAATGATCTGAGCATTTTAGGCCTTTTACCTAATGTGCAGATTATAGTTCAAGCCAGTAGCAAGGGAAATGCATGTTTCAGCCTCCATCTACCATCAGCAGCAAACAGATCAACCCAGGAAAGGAGCAGCTGCATGCGCTTCATTCACTGAGGATTCTTCCAACCCTCTCTCCATCTAATGGGCTGGGGTCCTTCACGGACACATTGATAGATGACAGTGTGCCAATCCAGCACCCACCAGAAATAATTACTCCACCAGGGAGCTCATCTCATCTTCTGCCATTGGCCTTCCACCCTACCTTCTTCCATCTTTTCCACAGGACCTTGTAACATGCCTCACCTGTGTCCACATAAAAGGTAACTCATTTTCATGAGAAATGAGGTTATTTGGGTCCGACTTATTTTTGATAAAGCCACACTGGTTTGTAATAAGCAATACATTCTTTTAGACAGGGTTGGGGAGGAAGGGAAATTTTGAAGGAGGGAAACACCAAGCAAGTAGATAGATATTTGCACCTGTCAACTTTTCCCATCACGAAAAAAAAACCAGGTGTTGTGGTTCACGCCTGTAATCCAAGCACTTTCGGAGGCCGAGGCGAGCAGATCACAGGGTCAGGAGATCGAGACCATCCTGGCTAACATGGTGAAATCCCATCTCTACTAAAAATAAAAAAAATCAGCCTGGCTTGGTGGCACGTGCCTATGGTCCCAGCTACCCAGCAGGCTGAGGCAGGAGAATCGTTTAAATCCGAGACACGGAGGTTGCCATGAGCGGAGATCGCACCACTGTACTCAAGCCTGCGCGACAGAGAGAGACTCCGTCTCTAAATAAATAAATAAATGGTTTCCTCTTCAAATTTATAGGTAAAAAGACATGTTACTTTAACTTTACCCCTCACAAGTGGTATGTTTACCTATCAGTTGGGACTTTTTTAGTTACAAAGGAAACCTAACAAACTAGAATGAGCTGGGGAAAGTGAATTGATGTACCTCACATAACTGGGAGATCCAAGGGTAGGTGTGGTTTTAACCAGAACTGGATCTGAGTGTTTGTGGGAAATATTCAAATAAGAACAGTTAACAGTGGATACCAGCCAATCAGAACAGTCCATGCCAGTGACATCAGCCCTGCATGTGCCATCAGGGTGGGGCTATCAGGAATCTCTCTCCCTCTTGACTGCCTTCTTCATTGTCAGGGTTACTCTCAAAGAGGCTTTGCTCTGGTTGCAAAAGGTCAGCAGTAGCTCTGGGTCTAACAGCTCACCAACTCTGCATCCCAGAGAAATGCCTGTCCAGTGTTCTCCAAAATTCCTGGGCTCATGCTTACTGGTTCAGAGTGGATCTCTAGCCCAGCCTACACCCATCACTGGCCACTGGTCCCATCCAAAACCCTGGGGCAGTGAGGGGGAGGGGGTGGCTGCCCTAAGCCAAGTCAGGTGGTCTTACAGGAAGAAGAGAAAATCAGTGCCACAGAAGCCGCAACAATCCCATCCGTTGCAAATCACACAATAGTAAATGGCACTTTGAACCCTACCTATAGTTTCCAGAAATGCAGAGAGGATCACATTGCTTTAGTGTCTTGCCCCAAGTGCTGTTACTATCCCTGTCCCTAAAAGATTGATTTTTATTATTGGTAGAAATGCTTAACAGAAGTGAAATCTATACTCTCAGTCATAGATAGCTGGCATAAAAATTAAATAAAACACTGTGAAGCATGCTTCCACAGTGACTGCATACCTAGCTATGCTGCCCCAGTGAGCTTGAGTTTGTTTTCATGAGGGAATTTGGTAAGCATGGGGGAAACTGTTTCCCAGTGTCCCACCACAGAATGTTCTGCAAACATTTGGTAACTAACGATGTGATGCTTTCTACCTCTGTAACTAATGCTGGAGACTTTCACCTGTTGATGTGGACTCTCAGCTATCAGTAGGAGGTACAGTTTGAGAACATTCAAAACATTGTCTATAGAGACTGCAATGTATGACTGTCACAAGATAGACTCAGGAACTTTTGCATATTCATGAGTTAAATAGGCAAAATGTCTGACATCCTGGCATCTGTGGATGTGTTTGTTTTACGTTTAGTAGCTTTTCTATAGAAGACAGAAATGGGAAATGCCTTCTTAATCTGCTAGAAGGAGAGAGTTCTGATGATACTCATCTATCTTCAGTGAGAATGTGTCTTTATCTTTAATTCCTAATTAAACTTTTTGCCAGCTACCTTTAGGTATTTCCCTTGTGATTTTAAGAAAAAGGAAAAGCCTTGAGTGTGTTGCTTCTGCCCATCTGTTTCTTTACATCATTTGTGATCTCAGGTAATTGTTATTTGCTGAGCAAGGACTTTCCAGCTAGGATTGAATAAAGCTGTAGCTAGGTTTGAGCGTGAGAGTTGTATTGCTATCATTTAGAGTATTTCTTCATTCATTCATGCATGCCCTTGCTCATAAATACCCCCACCTCATTCGACAAAAGATATGAAATAGAGCTTTATTGCTGTGAATTCATGCTGGCATAAATATGAAGCTCTGTGTAATAATAACCTGGGCTATTCCCATACGTAGTGCAGTTACTTATGGCCGATGCAAAATCTACTTTATCATCAGAGGCTAACGTTCCCCTTTACTTGATCGGGGTTTGGATAATGCCTCATTCGCAGCTGTTTTTCGCTGGCAAAAACCCATCCACTTTATCCTTGCTGACCTTACCCTGACAGGTGGTGCCAGGATTTCCTGCAGGCAGTTGTTTGTTTTAGCATTTTTGAGTATTTATACTGGCTGCTGTAAGGGAGCCAGGAGCCTGGGGCTTGTGAGTACCAGGTCTTGGTAAGTCTCCTTCTGGGTGGCGGCAGCAGCAGCGTTAGTAAAATGCATTTCTGAATACTACTCTGCGTCTGAAATGATGTTTTTATCCATTAGAGTTGGGTGCAAGCAACAGAAATTAACTCCGAAGAATGAATGCAAAAAACAGTGTCTTGGAGGGCAATGTGTGGCTGACAGGCAGGTAGGCTCCTCAGGGGAGCCCTGGGTGGCAATTTGATGCTCAATGCCAACTGTGAGCCCAGGCTAGGTGTCAGATTATGATGCCTTGGAGTGGGTCAGGGCCCACTTCCTAGCCAGGGGATGGTCAACCTTGACAACAGGCTATGACAGGGGTGGGGTTGTAGCAATTAGGGTGTTTTCACCAAAATGAAGGAAAAAGAAATGCCTTCCTGGGGAGTGGGGGAGAACAATAGCTGTCCACTACCCTCCCCTTTTGCAGCAATTTTCTCTCCATGTTTAATGACTGTTCTATCAGATATTGTTAAAATCTTTCCCCAGGATATGCAATTTACCTTTAATATCTTCTTGATACGGTCTGTCATTTTGCTGAGTTTATGTTGTTTTCCTTAAAGCTAGGAAAACTTAGACTTGCTCAATTTTATTTTTCTTGATAGACTTTGTTTTTCAGAGCAGTTGCGGGTTCACAGCAAAATTGAGCAGAAGGTAGAGGGAGTTTCCACATGTCTCCTGCCCCCGCGCATTCACAGCCTCTCCCATAATCAATATCCCCCACCAAACTGGGACATTTATTACAACTAATGAACCTACATTGACATGTCATGATCACCCAGAGGCCATAGTGCAAATTAGGGTTACCTTTTGGTATTGGACATCCTATAGGTTTGGGCAAATGTATAACAGCATGCATCTACCACTGTAATACTGAAAGAATAGTTTGAACCTTAAATATCCTTAAATATCCTATGCGCTCCACCCGAACATCCCTCCTTCCCTCCAACCCTTGGCAATCATTAATCCCCATTCTGCTGCACCCCCTCACTGGCCTCTTTTGTGTGTGTGTGTCTTGAGACAGAGTCTCACTCTGTTACCCAGGCTGGAGTGCAGTGGTGTGGTCTCAGCTTTCTGCAGCCTCCGCCTTCTGGGCTCAAGCAATTCTCCTGCTTCGGCCTCCAGAGTAGCTGGGACTAGAGGTGCATGCCACCACACCCGCCTAATTTTTGTATTTTTAGTAGAGACGGGGTTTCACTATGTTGGCCAGGCTGGTCTCAAACTCCTGACTGCATGATCTGCCCACTCAGCCTCCCAAAGTGCTGGAATTATAGGTGTGAGCCACCGTGCCTCATCCCGCCGCTTTAATGATCATTTACTTGGGTAAATACAGTCTTCCAGTCCTGCTCATTCTCTCCAAAATCAAAAACTCTTTGGAAATCTCTGAATTTTTCAGATCAACATCATTGCCTATAAAACTCTCTAAGACCCTCCTTGAAATGGGGTACCAGCCATTGAAAAAAAAATGAGAAGGCTGGACGTCATGGCTCATGCCTGTAATCCCAGCACTTTGGGAGGCCAAGGCAGGTGGATCTCTTGAGGTCAGGAGTTGAAGATCAGCCTGGCCAACATGGTGAAACCCCATCTCTACTAAAAATGCAAAAATTAACCAGGGGTATTGGCATATACCTATAGTCCCAGCTACTTGGGAGGCTGAGGAAGGAGAATCGCTTGAACTCAGGAGGCAGAGGTTGTAGTGGGCCGAGCTGGTGCCACTGCACTCCAGCCTGGGCAACAGAGCAAAATACTATCTCCAAACAAACAAACAAACAAAAAGCAGAGCCAAATGAAGACTTGTAGTGATCGCTTTACTATAACACCCTAACCTACCCTGACTCCTTCCCCACTTTTTGTATGTATATATATTTTCCATCTTCTCCGGTTGCGTTTGGTGGGAGGACCGGTCTGAACTGCCTGGTTCACCACACATGAAAGCCCCTGTCTGCGCTTTCTTCTGTCTCGGGAAGTAGACTCAGGGCAGCTGAGAAACAGACGCAGGCCACCCTGCCAAAGGACTACTCCATCACATCAGGAAGAAACAGGCAATGACATGAAATGGGCACCTACTGTGAGCCAAGGGCTGAGTCTTGGCATCTATTTTCTCCTTTAATGATCACGGGGGAAACTGTGAGCTCCTTTCACCTCTCAGTGCCTCAATTTCCTTACCTGTAAGTGGCAACAATAATTCCTTCCTCCAGGACTATTGTGAGAGTTTGAGAGCTAGTTTGGAGGAAAGTAGGCCAATTAACCAGCTCCCCTGCATGCAAAGCTTGTTATTTCTCTGTGACAGAGGCAGCTCTTTAAAATCTTACCCTGCATGTTCCGCAGGACACCTTTCTCTGGACTTTTCATTCACGCAAACCCCTTTCAGTTCCTGCTGTGCTCTGCATGCCTCTCCTGTTGTTGAGAGGCTGAGGAAAACCCACTGGAACTAATTCATCACTCTGGCTTGATGAAGTCACTTCCTGCTGGTCCGGGCATTGGCCTCTAGAGCAATCAACCACTGTCTGGTGGGAATTCTGTTGACATAACTGTCTTACTTTGGATTGGGACAAATATTGGAGAAAATCCCATAAAATACCAGCAGGGAAGTGGGAAGCGGGACAGGAGGGGAACACAGCCCACGCATTCTGCATTGTCCAACCAGCCACGATTATGTGCGCAGGAGCTGAATCCCAGAAGAACACGCTCCTGGCCTTGCTCCATCCGAGTGATATCTGTAGGCTGGGGGAGGTCCCCAGATGCCCGTGAGACCTTGCCCCCATTCAGTGTCCAGGCTCCTGACTGTAAGAAGAAATTCAAGAATGAGTCAGAAAATAGTAAAAGTAAGGTGATGTGTTGCAAAATGAAAAGGACACACCCAAGAAAGGGGAGTGTGAGCATTTTCAAGAGAGAAGGAATCCCTCTCAAACGGGATTGGGGTTGCTATCTCTGTGCATTTCTTGAACCAAGGAGTGGAATATTCATGAACATTCCTCATAAAAAGGTGGAGATTTCTCAGAACTGAGGTGTCATTCATTTTTGCACGAACTACGGGTGCTCTGGAACTGTGGTGGTGCCGGTGGGTGTGTGATTTAGCATATTAATGAGTATGTAACGAGGTCCTAGGGAAAACATAGGTCAAATCCAGTGCCACGTTGGGTCCAGTTGGTCTTAGCCAGCTTGGCCCACATCCTGGTTTTTCAGGGTCTTAGCCCCTAGCTTCTGCAAAGGATTTCAACATTTTCCTCTTCCTACTCATGTGAAACTACTGACTGGAACTTTCTATTCTTCTGGGACCACACTGTATTCCTCCTGTCTCATGGCAAGCAAGGGAACTGGGGTATAAGTACCCCAGTCACTGGGTGAGGGCTGCACCTGAGAGAGGTACTAATTCCTCATCACATCCAGCCTGCTGCACAGACAAGCAAAGGCCTTTGGCTGTTGGTGAAAGTTCTCTGGCAAAGGAATGCAGGTGCTGACAGGTGCATTTCACGTGATGTGCACTGTAGGGGGATGGTTTCCAGGGCACTCTCAATGCCTCTAAAAACCATTCACCCTTAAAACCAGCTCATTCACCTCCTGGGGCTTCTGGCTCTCTTTCAGACAAGTTATTGCAGAGTAGCCACGTGGAATTGCACTGAGCAGGCACATTTGACAATGACATTTTGATTCCAGAATGTGTCAAGCTTTGTTCTCAGAATATGACCAGATCCCAACAATGTCTGTCCGCTGTTGAGGGATCACTGCATACGAGACCCCATGCGAGGCATGTTAAGTCCATTGCTTCATTCAGTCATTCCAGCAACCCTGCGAGGCAGCAGCCACTATCTCCAGTTTCTGGACTAGGAGAGGGAGATGTGGGGGAGGTTATGCCACACTCCATGTCACTCACCCACAGCCCACTCACTACATGGTGGACACAGGATCCATACCCTGAATGTCTGTGTCATGGTCAAGTTCTGGGTCTTTTCCAGCACCACATTTTCAAGCACAACACCTGGATTAGGTAAGTGCTTACTTACGAGAGTGTGTTAGGAGCATATCTACTGAGTGCTTCCTGCATACACATGCAGTTGTACACACCTCACATGTAAAAATTTAAACCCCCATGATGATGCTAGGAGGCGTGCCCTGTTATTTCCATTAGAGGAGGCTGTGGCATACAATGAGGTTCAGTGCCATGTCCTCAGACGCCCAGTATACCAGACGCCAGTCCCAAAGCCCCTGAGTACCAGTCCTGTTCCGACTTTCCACACACACAGCCGCTGTGGAATACACTGACATCAGCTTCAGCTGGTTCCACTCACTGTGGGGGAGAATTTCCCTGGACCAGTGCCTGGCATCTGCCCAGGAGACACTGCAGCACAGGGGACAGGGAGGGTCAGACCCCACTGGAATCTACATCTCCCTGCACACAGTGAGGCCTTGCATGGGCTACTGCACATCACTGAGCCTCTGTTTCCTCATATTCAAAATAGAGTCAAGCTTGACTTTCTGGCTGGTTGGTGAAGATGGTTGGTGAAGATGGCACTAAATGAGGAGGGACCAGGATAGGCGGCAAATGGTTGCTGCTACTGAGTTTGGAGCAGGAGTGCTGGTGATCATCTGACTGCCAGCTCTGCCTCACCCCGATCCAGTACATACATACATGCACAGACACACATGTTCACATACTTGCACATGTACACGCATGTGTGCCATGCACATACATATGAACACACACATGCACACACCATGCACACACATTCACACATGCACTCACACAGGCACACACACTCCATTAAACTTTGTAGAGTTCATCAACATTACACCCAAGTCAGTATTTATTGAGCACCTATTGCATACCAGCATCATGCCAAGCACAAGAGATGAGGGGCAGTTGGGTATGATGACTCACGTCCATAATCCAGCACTTTGGGAGGCCGAGGCAGGAAGATTCCTTGAGCCTAGGAGTTTGAGTGGAGCCTGGGCAACATAATGAGATCCCACCTCTGTATTAAAACAAAAAAAAAAGACACAAGGGGGAGCCCAGAAATGAAACTGACAGTGGAGGCATACCACCTCGTTTTCACAGGAAGCAGCAAAGACAGGCAGCCAGACACCTTTGCCACGCTCCACTGGCTTCTGCCCTCTGAGAAAAGTGGCAGTCTGACTCATGAGAGCCAGAAATGAACTCGATGCAATCCCAAACCCAGGGCCAGTCCATCCTGCAAGATAAACCCCATGGGGCCTTGTGACTACTGCCTCTTCTTTCTGGCAAGGTCCTGGCATAATTTTCTCTCTGCCACAACGTCTATGGAGTGGGTTATAACTATGCCTGAGGTAAACTGGGTTCCAGCAGAGCATTCCTAGGTGTGGAAGGCAGCAGGCACTCCTGCCACTGGGAGGTTTCATGTATGTACCTGTATCATCAGTAGTGTGGTGTTTCTGTATCATCAGAACTCAGTGCACTGTTTCTGGCCAGCAGGGTTGTTTGATGTAGACTGATAAGGGGGGGTCAGTGGTGAGCACCTGGCACATTGAAACTCTGCTAGGGTCGGGTGGCTGCCCTCCTTCGAGCCTTGACCAAAGTTACCTGAAAGTCACCACCAGTGGCCATCCACCGTCTGTGGTGACACACCGCCTGTGTCCTCCAAAACTCTGGATTGGAGAACTGAGTCACGATGAATCTTGTTACCCATACCCAGAGCCCTGAAGAGCTCACGTTGTTTGCATTCCCAGCCACAGAGAAGTTGCCTTCTCTTGATCTTTGTAGCAATTAAATGTCATTTAGAGGGGGAGAGATTTGCTGTTTAAAATATTTTTAAAAATAGCTTGAGTTTGTTCTTGTAACGCTGCCCCTGGGTCTGAGACTGCAGAGGAGTGGTACACTGCCTTGCAGTTACTCCACAGTGGGCAAGACGGGTATGTTTTGCTCTGGGGGAGAGTTGCTAAACACCACCTGTCTGAGCAAGGGACTCTTTGTGGCTGTCTGGTCATTATATACACCACATGGTCCTGCCCCTGAGTAGCTTGTGGCCTCCTGGGAGCTGTTAAGAAATCCAGACCAGCAAACAACGTAGTTTTTATAAAAGCATCTAGCGTTAACCACATGGTGAGTGGTCCAGATAGGAATGCTGTAGAAGCTCAAGGGAGGAAGACATTCCAGGGGCACAAGAGGTTTAGCAGGGCTAACAGGACAAGACAGAGTTTGAATGGGACCATTGCAGCTAAGTGGAATAAGGAAAAGCTGATAGTGCAAGAAGGTCAACGATCTCGGACGTATCTAGGGACTGTGGGGGAAACTCACTTTGCTAGAGTTGAGAGATTGGATGAGGAAGTACAGGCTGCACTCTGGAGCCAAGCTAAATAAACTGGACTTCATTCTGAACTAGGAGTGGAGGAGTTCCATGTGCAGAAGAGCACTGTGGGAGGATCCAAGGACGAGTGGAGCTCCAAAGGCTGTTAGGAAGCCAAGTTCCCATCCAGAGAAGAAAGAGAAGGACTCAAAGTGAGGTGGAGGAGTGTGCCGCTGTGAGAGGTCACAGAGTATTCAAATTCCAACTTTGCCTCGGGCTAATTAAGTGAACCAGTGCTGGCTATATAATCTCTCTGAGCCTCGCTTTTGTCATCCCTGAAATGGCAATAATAATCCCAGCCTCAAACAATGATAGTTAAAATTGTATGAAATATCATGTATGTAGTGCCAGCTACTTACATACAATGTCCAACCCCATGTAAGGGGTCCCTGTTCTTTGTAGGGAGATGGTGTAGCAGTGTCGTCCTACAGCCAGTTCATAGCAGTTTGCAGGAGCCAGTTGTTACCATTTCTTCCCAGCTCTGCGTTCAGTGACATCGTGAGAGTCACTTGAAACTGGCCACAGTGGAAGTACTTCTATCATTGGAATTAGGAAAACACTATTAATTCAGGCTTTCCCCACCTCCAGAGAATCAGATGTTAAACGTTTGCCAGTGTACTTCTGGCAAAGAAAAGGAAAAGAGCCAGAGGTAGTGACATCAAATGAGAGAAGACTAACCTTGCAAACCCAAGCCACCTGCGCTGATGTGTCCTGTTGTCTGTCCCACACCCTTGCAAGGCGCTTTGTCTTGGTTTGTCCAACAGAATCGCCACATCTTATTCAGGTTCCAGTGCTGAGCTATTTGGAAACCAGGGTGGGGGGTGGACTTCAGTGTCGTCTTGCTAAAAAAAGTTCACTAATGAAAAGTGTATTGTTAAGACAGAGCTTCATATTTCTCCCAGCCTTTATTCAGCAGCCATGGATAGAATCGTTGACTTGATTTTACTACACTGAGGTCCCACTGAGGAAGGCCAAGTTCCTAAATCATGCGCCTGACAGGTGCCATACTTCTGAGCACAGAGCCAAGCTGTGACTTTCTAGTTTCACAGTAACTAGAGCTGGGTGACATGCATAATAAAGGGAGTACATGGAGCATTTTTTAAATATTGAATGAAACTGGAACCATACAGACGTGTCAGTCTGAAACTGGTTACCAGAAGCAAGGTGATCAATCTTCCTGCCTGTCTTACAATGCTGATGTGACAACCATGATGACTTTCACTTGGCAAAAGGATTTGGAAGTATCTGGGCTTGATGACCTCCTTCATGCCAAGGACCATGCTCTGTATATGATTTCATCTTTTCACCTACTCTATGAGTGAGGTTTTAGTGTCTCCACTTTATATATAGGGAAGCGAAAAAACTTGGAAGGTTAGCACCTCTCTCTGTCCCCCACAGATAATAAAGGGCTGAGCCAGGATTTGAGCGTGGGTCCATCTCATTCACCTCTGCTTGACCCACTGTCTCCAAGCTGCTGCTCGGCCGGAGGCTCCTCCGTGACATCAGCTCACCATGGCTCCCTCTGCCTAGAATGTTCTCCCTTGCCCAGGCTTTCACATGACTGTCTCCTTTTCACTTCGATCTCACTCTCATCTCCTCTGCAAGGCTTTTCCTGATCACCTTCACTAAAGAAGCCCTCCCCCAACCCTGCCTACCTGTCATTGGTCACGTCCTGTTGCCCAATGGGACGGCTTTCAGAGCACATACCACTCTCTGAAGTTACCGTATTGTATGTTACCTGTTTGCTTATGATCGTCCCTTCTCTTCTAGAATGGAAGCTCCATGAGAACAGAAACTTATGTCTTGTTCTCTTTCATAAATGCAGAGTACAGAAGAATGTGTGGCATATAATAGCTACACAATAAATATTAAAAGAATGGATGGATGGATGGACAGATGCATAGTTCCCTGGAAGAATGGATGGATGGAGGGATATGTGGATGGGTGGATACATGGATAGACACATGGATGAGTGATGATGCATGGGTGGGTGGATGAATGCAGACATGATGGATACATGGATGGATGAGGTGGTACAAGCTCAAACCAGCTCACATTGGAGGAAGCTCCTTCTTAGTTGAAGCCCCTGTGACTATGTTGGAGCCTGTCCCCTGCCATCTCCCTAAAGGAGTCTATCTCCTAATCTCTCTCCTAGAAACCTGTATCTGTACTTTCTCCTCCCTTCACAACCTGAGCAGTGTCAGCCTCAGGAGGAAGGTGAGTGATAAAGGGTCAACAAGGACACAGACAGCTGGGTGAGCAGAGGCTTTGTTGTAACCAGCCACCAGGAGCTGCTCCCTTGAGATGGCCTTTGGGTGCGACCCTGTGTGGCTTCCCAGCCTTCCTTCCAGCTCCCCAGGATCATCACACCCCTGGGACTCCCTTATTGGTGTCCTTATCAGGCCAACAAATGCAAATTAACCCCTGACTCACAGATAATGGGGATACAGAGTTACCACAACACATATGATCTCTGTCATCCAGTTTCACCCAGTCTAGAGAAAGAGAGAGATGAATAAACAGACCCTTTTAGTATAAAAGCTAAGACGAAAGTGATATTTGCGGTGAAAACAGGACAGTATAACAACAGCAGAGAGAGGCACATCAGTCAACTTTAAGGAAGGGACAGCTGGGCTCAGACTTGCAGGTAGACCAGGGCAAGGATGTCCAGGCAGAAGAAACAGCATAAGCAAAGGCACAGTGGCCTTAGAGAGCTAGATCTGTTCACTCGACACATGGGCAGGACTGCGATGGGTCTTGTGTGTCCTACTGTGGAATCTGAGCCTGGGTCTGTAGCCAGTGGAGACGCCTAATGGCCTGAATGCAGAAAGATGGCCTGATTGGATCTGAATTTTAGAAAAAGCTCATTCAGACACAAGACCAGACTGGAGGGGAAGAGAGAAGAGGCTGCGAGGCCACGTAAGAGACGAAGCCAGCCTGGACCAAAGAAAATCAAAGGTATACAAGAACTCAGAAAGCCGAGGAAGGCAGACTAGAAATGCTTTGGTGATTAACTTTATGCAGAGGGTGAAAAGGAAGGGTCTGAGCCATTTCACTGGTTGGGAAGAAGATTCCTGATCTCTTCACTGATCTCCCTGAGATCTAGCACGCTTGACTCCACCCTTTGCCCGAGTGCCTCAGTCTCATGGCTGCTTGGAGGCTTCTCAGCGAGTCCCAGATGCCTATCTCTGATCTAGTGGCATCAAAAACCTATGGGGAGGTGTTAAAACCACAGAGTCCTAGGCCCCACCTCAGACCCACCAAATCAAGATCTCCCATGCCTGGGCCTGGGAATCTGCATCTTTGAGTCCCACAGGTGATTCTGGGATCTACTGCTATTAGGCATCAGTCTGGAAAACATGAGTTCAGTCTTCTCCACTAACTTGGGGGAAGAGCGCCAAGTGAAGTTTGAGTGTCTCCATTTTGCTTATAGGGAAGTAAAAGCTTGGAAGGTCAGCACCTCACTTCACGCCCCACAGATATTAAAGGGCTGAGCCAGGACTTGAGCGTGGGTCCGTCTGATTTGCCTCCGCTTCGCCCACTGTCTCCAAGCTGCTGCTCGGCTGGAGGCTCCTCCGTGACATCAGCTCACCATGGCTCCTTCTGCCTGGAATGCTCTCCCTTGCCCAGGCTTTCACATGGACACCCTGTGAAACCCCCTCCAGGCCCACACAGTTTTGCTGACATACTGAGCACCAGGTCTGTATCAGTCACCCTATCACACATTGGCACAGAATCTCTGTAGGAGGAAGCGGTATGATGTGTCCTGGTCACGGTCTGGCTGGTGATCTGTGTTACATCCAGACATGGAAGGCAGCCTGGAATGGCCTAAGACAAAGGCAGTTGTTTCTCTGGCCAACACCATCAGAACATTAAACAACTAAAACAGCAACAAAGGGATGGGCCAAGCAGTCAGGTTTGGGAACAGCTTTAACGACTAATTTCTAATGAGAGTTTAAAAACACTAATTTTCCGGAGCAGAAAATCAAGTTGTGCTCATTTATAACCCGTCATCTGCAGTGAGATGGAGGATATTTCTTCTGTGTTGTCAGTTAACTTTCTGAGCAGGACAGAATACAAAGGAGGGGGAGCTGGGCCATAAATCAGCTCCTTGGGAACTGATAAATGGATATTGTACAAATCCTGCATTTGCATTGGTGCTGAGGACATAAATCTAATTCTCATGATCTTACTTTAGAAAAAAATATCCCTTTGAAGTCAGAGTGAGCAATTTATGTAGACATTCTTTCCTGACTGTTTATTTTTCTCAGCTTTTGAATGACTGTCTTTGCACTTTCTGCACTTAGACAACATTGTAAAATGTTGCATTGTCGTGTAGAGAAAACTGGACTTCGGTCTGAATCTTACCACAGGAATAATTCTGTAACTTTTGTGCTCAGCCATGAATAACAATTGCTTTGGGAAAGATTGTCATAATTTATTAGTTAGAAGACGCCTTAGAGACCATCATTTCACATGACCTTGGTTTTATAGATGTGGAAACTGAGGCCCAGGAGTGATGGTCATGTGCTGCAGATCACAGGCCAAGTTTGTGACAAGATTAGGACATCTGTTCAGGTTTGGGACAAACAAGGACCCTAGGTAGGGTCCATTCATTCATTCATTTATTCATTCATTCTCCAGGCAAATCGCTATCTTGGCCCATTCTGCTGTACCCGCTGGAACTAAAAAGGTAGAGCCTGCAGAGGAGACTCTGGAGGTCTTTTGCTTGTTCAGCATTTGCCAAGTGGGCAAAAATGAAAGAAAAATCAAACATCCCTGTCCTCTTTCGGCCCTGTATAATTCAAGCGTATTCTGAAGACTATTGAGGGAGGGGGTGTTTGCTTTGTGCCTTGTTTGTTCTGTTTTAGCAGCCCTGGAAATCATGGAGAACTCCCTTCCTTGAAGTTGACTTTCTTATGTATAACAGCTATATTTATTTATGAGATATAATTCATATATGGTACAATTCAGTCATTTAAAATATACAGTTCAATGGTTTTTAGTGTAGTCAGAGAGTTGAGCAGCCATCACCACCATCGATTTTACAACATTTTCAACACCCTAAAAAGAAGCCCCGCCCCCCTTGGCCATTACGTCTCTCCTTCTCCCCCACGGCCCTAGCGACTACTCAGCTTTCTGTCTCTGTGGGTTTGCCTAGTATGGACATTTCATGGGAATGAAATCATCTAGCATGTGATATCCTTAAAGGTTTCGTAGCAGGAAGAGGTCAACATGGGAAGGGATGCCACTTAGTGTTTGGAGAAAAGGTACATTCATCTTTTTATTTTCTGTTTCTTAACTTGATAAAAGTTTTCCAACAAGCGGAAACGTTGAAAGAATTTTACAGCAAATACCCTTTGCCCCATTGCCCAGATTCTCCCATGGCATTTTCCTCTGCTTGCTTTATTTAGTGCGCACCTATCCATCTGTTCCAGAGATCACCACCGCAGCGGTGGGTTCTCAAAGAAGAACCTTCCAACCTTCTGCATTGAGAAAGAAAAATGTTCAGTATTAGTAAATAAAATATCAATGTTGGAGATTTTATAAGCTGAGAATGTTAGTAGTACCTCAACATTAGAAGCCCTGAAAGATAAATTGGCGTTCAAAGGACATCAAAGGTATAGGATAGCTCTCCAGGAGAGGCCTCTGTGTTCAGGACAGGAGAAGTGAGGACCAAACAGGTGTGGGGAATGACAAATCCTTTGATGGGACCAGTTGACAAGTTTGCTCTCCAGTCGGAGCAGGGCAGCCCAGGGAGTGAACCGGGTGGTTGGCAGGGAGGGCAGCCATACCCGCCCTCTGCTAATGGGCTCTCTTCTCCAAGGAGCTTTTGGGATTCAAGGGTTTAAGTATCAAGTTTGAATGATGCATTTGGAGGGAATAATTGAAAACTGCCTGAGGGAAGGTGCTTTGCTTTTTCTTTTGTGAGGCAGAAGCTTTTGAAAACTGTGATGGTACAAAGAGCCACAGCACAGCTGGTACAAAGAGCCGTAGCTCCTCTGAGGAGTCCATTATGCAGACACATACTCAGATGTGGGTAGCAGTGAACATGCTGCCTGGAGAAGGGGAACGGCACTGTGGGCAGGTCTCGGAGCCACGCACCGCATCTCTCTGCCTCAAAGTCTATCCTTGACCACAGGGCGTAAGTCCTTGATGTACACACAGGGCCCTGGAGAGAAGCCACCTGCTCTCACCCGCTGACCCCACAAGCCTGTGAGCCATGAGTGGTGTGATTGGCTAAGGGTTGAATGGCACTAGCTATGCGCATGTGCGTGTGTGTGTGTGTGTGTGTGTGTGTGTGTGTGTGTGTGTGTTGTGAAGACACATTTAATTGGAGTTCCCGTGAAATGAGGAGAAAAGGTCTTGACGAACAACAGTTCAATGGCTCCTGCCAATATGTGCAATGCAGTTCTTTTTAGTGAGTGAATTAGGCTTGATAGGAACTACGTTAAAGCTTCTGTTGGAACAGGAATTCAAAATGCTCGTCTTTGTAATTTACCCGTTCAGTCACCAGTGTTTACCAAGTGCCAGCAGATGCCTGGGGAGAAGAGAAAGCAAAGATAAATAAGCACATCTCTCGGCCTTCAAAGCACTGTGCCCAACAGGAAGGAAAACACACAATTACAACATGCTGTTTTTATTGTATATATGTTTACATTTCAGGTTGGGCCTTGTGACGTTGCTGCCGTGACCAGAGAAATGGCAACTGTATGGTTCAACCTAACATTTAGATAGTATTGTCTTAGCTCGGGCTGCCGTAACCAGATACCATAGACTGGGCAGCTTAAATATAGACATGTATTTCTCACAGTTCTGGAGACTGCAAGTCCCAGATCATGGTTCTAGCCGGTTCAGTCTTTGGGGAGGGCTCTCTTTCTGGCTTGCAGACAGCTACATTCTTGCTGTGTCCTCATGCAGCTTCATTTCCTTGGGGCATGTGCCTGGAGGGTAGGGGGTAGGGAGCATATGGGGTCTCCTTTTGTAAGGACGCTCATCCTATCAGATCAGAGCTCCATCCTCATGACCTCATGTAACCTTAACTACTTCATAAGGAGGCCCATCTCCAAATACAGCCACACTGGGGGATAGGGTTTTATCAACATACAGATTTTGGGGGGATACAAACACGTAGTTCACAAGTATAAAATGGATATATTATTTCTGTGTATATATATCATATACTATTATATATCATATATGACATACATATTATACATACGTGTATATATAGTAAATATACCATCTGTAGTAATAAGGTTTCACAAAGAAGAGAAAATGGAAATGTAGCGATAAAAAAGGAAATCATCTTTGTAGTACTAGATTTTTAATTGCCAAAAAAAATTCTTATTGCAAATAAATATGGGTTCATGGCAAAAATTTTAGAAACTGAGATAAGCAAAAATAAGAAAGACATAAATCCCACTAGCCGGATACCACTACTCCTGAGACCTAGGCCACACAGTGAGTCATCACTGTTTTAAGAGCGTGGGTGCTAGGGTTGGACTACTCCACGTACTAGCTGTGTGTCCTGGAGCCAGCTACTTAGTTCCTCACCACCTCTGTTTCCTCATCTATATAATGGGTCAATAATCCCACCCACGTGAAGTTATTGTGAGAGTTAAATTAGCTGACCCACATAAAGTCCTTAGAAAGTCCCTGGCACAAAGCAAGTGCTCAATAAATATTATCTTCAACTCTATTATCATCATCATGTTTATAATTATTACTGCAACTGCCACTAGCAGTCCCTTCCAAGATATTTTCTCAGCCAGCAGCCACAAATAGGTTTGGGATTATATGTCAAGCCCTGTGAATAAGAAGGGCTTGGCACACAGGGCTTGATACAAAGAGGGATTTGAAGCTGACCCGGTCATTGCCAAGTCATTACTGTGTTTATGAGAAGGGGGCAGCAAGCCTGCCACATATTTGCATGTGGACTCTCACTGTGCTACACATATACCTACATACTATGAAGATTTGATCTGCCATCTTTATTTCATGTATGTTTTCATCTTGTCATGCCGTGTTCATCACGGCTTTTAATGTCTACATAGCATTCCATTTTCACTTTTGATCAACAGTTACCTGACTGCTTTTTTATTTTTCTTTTCTTTTCTTTTTTCTGAGATGGAGTTTTGTTCTTGTTGCCCAGGCTGGAGTGCAATACCACCATCTCGGCTTACCACAGCCTCCGCGTCCTGAGTTCAAGCGATTCTCCTGTCTCAGCTTCCCGAGTAGCTGGGATTACAGGCATGTGCCACCACACCCAGCTAATTTTGTATTTTTGGTAGAGATGGGGTTTCTCCATATTGGTCAGGCTGGTCTAAAACTCCCAACCTCAGATGATCCGCCCTCCTCAGCATCCTAAAGTGTTGGGATTACAGACGTGAGCCACAGTGCCCAACCGTTTTTTTATTTTTCTGTAGTAAACATTGATGGAGAAAATATAATTGTTGCTAAATATTTCTGCCAAGCAAGTTTGAGTTATGTTTCATTCTGAGGCCCTCTCTCAGGTCTTCCCAGTGCACTTCTGAGTATTAAAGGCTCTGAGACTTCTTGTACAAAGGGGATTCATTTGGCTTTATTAACCCAGCATTCCCCAATTTTGGAATGTGCTCCCTTTAGCTATTTCTTTAAGCTAAATTATTACAGGAAGCATTTCTGGATCAAAGACGATGTACAGTTCACAGAGATTTTCATTTATTTCCCTCTAGAATGTTGTTTTAGGAACTGACAAACTTAGAGATACCTCCTTCTGGACTAAACTGTGACTTTTTAAAATCACAACTCGATGAAAAGTTCAAGACACTAAAATATATGGAGATATTCTTTTAAAAAATCAAACACTCGAACCAAATACAAAGAATCACCTGTTTTGTTTTGTTTTGTTTACTTTTAGATTCAGGGGGTGCATGGACAGATTTGTTACCTGGGTATATCGCATGATGCTGAAGTTTGGGGTATGAATGATCCCATCACCCAGACAGTGTGCATAGTATCCGAGAGTTTTCAACCGTTACATCCCTTCCATGCTCCCACTTCTAGCAGTCCCCAATGTCTATTGCTCCCATCTTTGGGTCTGTGTGTACTGAGTGTTTAGCTCCCACTTATAACTGAGAACATGCAGTATTTGGTTTTCTGTTCCTGTGCTAATTTGCTTAGGATAAATGGTCTCCAGCTGCATCCATGTTGCTGCAAAACACACAATTTCATTCTTTTTTATGGCTGCATAGTATTCCATGGTATACACATATCACATTTTCTTTATCCATAATACCATTAATGGGCACTGGATTGGCTCCCTGTGTTTGCTGTTGTGCATAATGCTGCCATAAACATACAAGTGCATGTGTCTTTTTGGCAGAACAATTTGTTTTCTTTTGCATATATATCCAGTAATAGGATTGCTGAGTCAAATGGTAGTTCTATTCTAAATTCTTTGAGAAATCTCCAAACTGCTTCCAGCAGGGGCCGAACTAATTTGCATTCCTAACAGTATATGAGTTCCCTTTTCTCTGCAACCTGGCTAGTTTCTGGGTTTTTTTGACTTTTTAATAATACCCATTCTGACTTGTGTGAGATGGCATCTCATTGTGACTTTGATTTGCATTTCTCTGAGGAATAGTGATGTGCAGCATTTCTTCATGTGTTTCCTGGCCACATGTATGTGTTCTTTTGAGAAGTGTCTGTTCATGTCTTTGAACATTTTTAATGGGCTTGTTGTTTGCTTGTTGAATTATTAAAGTTCCTTATAGATTCTGGATATTAGACCTTTGTCAGATGCATAATTTGTGAATATTTCTTTTCATTCTATAGGTTGTCTGTTTATTTGTTCATAGTTTCTTTGCCAATTTTCGGTTTTGGTGCAATTGCTTTTGGGGGACGTTGTCATAAATTCTTTGCCAAGGTCAATGTCCAGAATGGTATTTCCTAGGTTTTTTTCATCTGGATTCTTTTCTGGTCTTCTGGTAAGTCAGTTTAGAAGAGGTTGGTTTATTCAGAAAGTATCCATTTTTCTTTTCTAGATTTCTGACAGGAAAATGTAAAAAGAGTAAAATTTTCATATATAAACTAGCTCAAAGGTTTGTGGAAGATTTAAATGCTGCATGACAGGTAGCGGGTAGTCGATAAGTGCCAGTTGTGAATACTGCTTTTCAGATTAAATAACAAGGCTGAAAGTAAATGTTTTGGACAGGCTAGCTACTCTTCATACATCCAACCTAAAGGTAATCATCCTGGCTTATGTATTCAACAGATATTGAGAAATTCACACTATGAGCCAGATCCTAACTAGCCGTGAGGATAGCAGTGAACGAGACAGTGTGGAGTTTCCGTTCTAGTGGGAACACCGGCAGTGAACAAGCCGATGAATGTCTGACCACACAACTGGTGTGATTACAGCTTACACTCTTACAGCTCTTGCCCATGGGAGAGAGTCAACAGCGTAATGGGATAGAGAATAACTGGAGGAGGCCACCTTAGATGGGCTGGATAGGAGGGAGGTGACGTGTGATCTGAAGGGTGATAATGAAGCAGCCAAGGGGAGCGGAGAGAGGAGACGCCAACAGCTAATGCAAAGGCTGGGAGGACGGGAGAGCCTGGCTGGCTTTGGGCTGCAGAACAGGATGAGTTGATGGCGAGAGATGAGCAGGGATCAGCCTCGAAGCTCCAAAGGTTTTGAAGCCTGAAAGGGACCTGATGTACATTTTTTGAATATCACTCTCCTGCTCTATGGGCAAAAGAATGGAGGACCCAGAAACTGTAGTAGGATTGTATTTCTACACTAGTGCTAGTGTACAACCTCCTACATCCAGAACAATGGCACAGCTGAGCCACATTCCTCCTGGCAACTGACATTCCCGTGTGTGGAAACAGCTGGCACCCTTGTACAGAGGGGAGGCTTGCAGGCCCAGGATTCATGTCATCCCCATTGCTAATCTCAGTGCTTGACACCACTGACTACGCCAGGGGCACCAAACCCAACTGCTTCCTGCAGGCATTGAGCTGTGCTTGTCGTCATGTAGCCTTGAAGTCCCTAGGGATATCAATTCCTCAGAATTCCATAGCTCGCTCTTCCACTGGCTTCTGACACATTGACTTTTTTGCCCATTCACTCCCCAGTCTTTAACCAAGGCCTGTATGGCCAGACACGTGGCCAGTCACTCTAGAGAGAAGACAAATTCCATACCTGGGAGCTCACCACCTTGTGGGAAAATTACAACATCAGATAGTAAATGGCCTTGGTGAAGGTAAGCATCTCAAGGGCAGGCGGCTCCCCACCATGATCACTGCGAACTCCCCAATTCCTACCAGAGTACTGGGTAGATAGAAGGCGGTCAAAGCACATGTAATGAATGAACACTGGAAATCAGTACACAGGGCTGGGAATCTGTGGTTCTGAGCACTCCGTGGTGGAAATACCTGTCCAGCTCCTTCACAGAACAGTCAGCAGCATCACCTGTTTTGGCAATGGTGCCTCCAGACAATGATCCTTGAGACCACAATGGACTTGTGCTCCCGGGTGAGCTCTCTCCATGTGAAACCCAGATGTTCCTGTCTCCCAGGGACCCTGCAGCTCTCCCAGTAGCCTGGCCTCTATCAGGAATGTAGTCTGTAGATGGCTCTCTACTGGGATGCCTCTGAAGAGGGAGGTCCACTCATCACCTACGCAAAGTACAGCTGCCTGTAAGAACCTCCTTGCTTGGCAGCCAGCCAGACCACATTCACTGACCTTCAAGGCATAATGTAAGGCTCAGCCATCTATCTCACTGTGGTCCCGGCGGCAGCTGGCTTCATTTATTGACTCCTTGAAAGTGCCGGTATCCCTGCTCAGCTTGGTCTGAGCTGGACTCAGAGACCCAGGTGCCAGAGCAAAGGCCACAGTGTGTCAATTAATCACCCAATAAAAATAAGCTCTGAGAGCAAACGCAGATGGGTGATTAACTTTCCCATTACGGTCTTCTGACATCCCGCTTTGCTCTCCCAGTGAGCGTGTTTCTTTGAGATAAAGCACCCTGGGAAACTGAGTGCCTGGCCAGACACCACCATTCCTTGGCATAAGTGAACAAAAACAGAACATGACCTGCCAGCAGTGCAGCCTGAGACCTTGGCAGAGAGAGCCTCCTGCCCCGGGTTGCACACTGCGGAGGGCCTTACAGAAACTCTGAAGCAAATCACCAGACTATTTTATTCTGCTTTTTGCTCTTGTAATAAAGTGTTATTAGTGTTTAGTAACCAGATAAACCCCCGAAGCTCCACCTTCCCTCCTGTGACCATCCATGTACTCCAAATCATGAGCAAGGTCCAGCAACAGCCCTTACCAAAAGAAGATTGGAAGCAAAAAAAAGGAACTTACCATGAATCAATTTAAAGTGAGGACCAAAGTATGACTCAAAACTTAAAAATATATATATTTTGTTAAGATATAATTGTTACCAAAATGCCAAGGGTTTGGTCTGAGTCCGGCTGTTCACCACACAGAAAGCCAATCACTGAGACAACAAGACAAAAGCCAGGGAAGAAGTCTTTAATTGGGTGCTGCTACAGCCAAGGAAATGGGAGTTCAGTCTCAAATCCGTCCCCCTGACCAACTAAAATGAGGGGTTAATGCAGCAAAGAAGAAATGGAACCATGTGTGGGAAAACAGGAATTAACAAGGGGCCAGGAAGAGAAGTTGGTCAGTAGGAAACAGGTGGTCCTTTAGGCAGTCCTGATGGGTGATGGGGTCTGGCTTCTCACTGCCCAGAGGCAGTGATCTGGTGAGTTTCAGCTCCTTGATTTTATCTGGGAGACCTGATGGTTGGCTTCTTGAGAAAGGAACTCAGATAAGACAGTTGTAACTCTCTCAAGTTTTAAGACTGGAAGGATCAATTTCTATGGTTATTTAAAAAAAAAACAAAAACAAAAAAAACCATAGGCATCAGTTCTATGGGACAATTGAATCACTTTATTTTGGAGAAAAAAATGATGAACATAAGTTTGTTTATAAGTTTAACCTCAATCATAACCTATTCTCAGAGTGAATGCAGATGAACCAAGAATTCTTTTGCTTTTGACATAATTTTTACAACATTCCATGACAGTACATGTCATATGTCACCTTATGCTTGGCTTATGCAGCATTTATAAAAAGGTTGTCTTTCCTACCCACTCAAGGGCTTTGTCCATTTCCCAGAGGACCTCTCCCCAGTGCTTTGCCACTCACATCACTCTTTGGAAGCAGCTATAAATCCACTCTCCTTTCTCTTTTTCAAACATTGATTCTCTTCTCTCCATTGCACTTTCACTTGTCATGGATTTACTGACTCTTTTTTTGTCTTCTTTTTATTGCTTTACTTGTAATTGGTAAATAATAATTGTATATATTTATGGGGTGTAATGTGATGGTGTGGCCTTTGTATACACGGAAATTTTGATCATCTCCCCCTTCCTCAGCCCTCTCCCTACTACTATGAATTTGACTCTTTTAGATTCCACAGATACATGAAATAATAAAGTATGTGTGTTTCTGTGCTTGGCTTATTTCGCTTAGCATTATTCTTATATTCTGAGCATCCTCCTAGAACTCTACATCTTTGTGAGATTGACAGTCACACTTTGTGCTGGACTGGTGCTTCTTTGGGATGGTTTTGTCACTGGGAGGAGACAACTCACGAAGTCTGCTGACCAGGTAATACCAGGATTAAGCAGGATATTTAGCTGCAAGAGAGAATAATAGGCCTGGTCAGGAGTTCATTAATGACATTGCAAATGGAATACTGGGCTGATGAGCAGTGTTTGTGGGTCTTGTTCATATTTGTTTTGTCAGGCCTAGGAATGCAGAGAAAAAGGGATAAAACATACTGAATGAAAAGAGTGTGAACAAATGGATGAAGAGACTCACACCAAGGAAAGCTTACATTGCTACCAATTGGTTCCAGACTCCAAGCCTTCCTGTTCTTTTCTGAGCGCAGTTTATACGGCTTAGAAAAAGTCACCCAACCTGAATACGTGGATGTAGCAAATTTAACCCTAGACGTGACAGTACATATAGGAACAGGCTTGATCAGTTGTTAATAATGATAATGATAATTAATAATGAAAGCAATCCTGTGGCTGCACCTTAAAGCATCTGTGTAACGCTTTCACCCACACTAAGAATGTTCAATCCCTGTTTTCCTCTAGGATGGATAAGTGTGTTTCCGGATTTCAGAAATCAGATAGCTTCTGAAGTCTCAGCCTGTTAATATAGTAACTAAATATGTTAAGGTCCTAGTCTCTGGATTTTTAATTACTATTTAATTTTTTATTTCCCAATTTATTTAATTTGTATGATATTGTTAAATTTGTGGCTTTACACCTTGAATCACTTTGTCTGGATTTCTCTGTAACACTTTGCAATCAATTTGGTCAAAAGCAACAATGAAATGATCCTTATGAAGGGTCAGATGTCCCTTTATATGGGACATATATATCTTTGCAAAGACTCTTATAAAGCTGTGAAGATACCGTTTACTTGCTCTAATAACTGCTGCATTTATGTAGCTTTCAAAACTGGAGTGGGGGAAGGCAGTGGCAGTGAGGGCATAGGGGAGACTATGTAAATCACCCCTGGAAATAAATCCGCAAAATGGGCTAGAAAGCCCTGACTAGGAAGAATCTGGTCACAGCAAAATCCTATTGCAGGCACAAAAAGGTCCTATTGCAGCAGTTGGGTGCTTTGGTAAATTCTAACAAAGAATTAACGGCCTCAAACAAGAAGCCAGGTATGAACTTTGCCAGGAGAAACTAGGAGGAGACTTGCTTGCCTGGAACAGGTGGTAGGAAGGTTTTTAGAGAGGATATGTGCAGTCCCTGGCAAGTAGCTGGTGCCCAGGAAATGTCATTTCTATTGTTTTCCAGGGAAGGCTCAGTGCACGTGGACCTCACACATGAAGGAAAAGGTCAGAGAGTCCACAGGAAAGGGTGGGAGCTCAGAACAGTGGTTCTCAGGTGTTTGTCTGCAGGCATGCGTATAATTCACGCTGACCATGCCCACATTCAGTGGCACCTAGCTGTGGCCCCACCCCGTTCCTGGCTACTAATGAAAGTGGCAAAGAGTGACTATTTCCTAGACTAAATCATTCTCAGACTTCAGTTATTACTGAGCCCTGTTAGACATGAGTTCCTTGATATCTATATCACAGCTGAGTAGTTTATCTCAGTGGTAAGTCTTGAAGTTTGACTTCGAAGTTACTAAGAGCCTTCCAATGAAAGAACTATTTAGGCCAATATTGTTTCAGCATTTATAGTGTTGAAGACATTTTTATAAACAGAAATACAATTTTAAGAAGGTTGTACATCAAAGTAGTAGAGTTCTTTTTTTTTTTTTTTTTTTTTTGAGATGGAGTCTTACTCTGTCGCCAGGCTAGAGTGCAGTGGCACAATCTTGGCTCACTGCAGTCTCCGCCTCCCAGGTTCAAGCAATTCTTTTGCCTCAGCCTCCCACGTAGCTGGGATTGCAGGCATGTGCCACCGTGCCCAGTTCATTTTTGTGTTTTTAGTAGGTATGGGGTTTCACCATGTTGGCCAGGATGGTCTTGATCTCCGGACCTCATGATCCTCCCACCTCGCCTCCCAAAGTGCTGGGATTACAGGCATGAGCCACCGCGCTTGGCTGGCTTTTTTGTTGTTGTTGTTTTAAGGAAATGTTGCCATCCTGTGAAATTCCAGTCCTATGTTCCTGAGTTATTATTCCCCACTAAGGAAAGTCCAGCTGTGGAACATAGCCCTGGGTTCCAGCTCAGAGTTTAATCATTATTCATAGAATGGTGGTTCTCAGACTCTGGTGAATCAGAACCACCTGGAAAACATGTTAAAAATGGAAAGGTCCCATCATCAACAGCCCCGATCGTTCTGATACACACGCAAATTGGAAAACTAGTGGCACAGACAAATACCCAACCCTAGTGGGCACTCACAAGGCAAACAAAAATCCAGCTATGCTTAGGAGGCAGAGATCCACACTGGAATTACCCTTCCGCTGTTTGAAAGCTGCATAACTCAGGCAAGCTCCTAGACCATTCTGAGCCTTTGTTTCCTTGTTTGTAAAGTGAGGGTGGTAATACCTGCCTCCCAGGTGGATGGGGCAATGGCAGACAGTAATGTATATGAATACATACATTGTATGGCACCTCCTCAGTCATCCATGAATGTGTGCTTCCAGTTGTAGATACAACAGCAGAAAGTAAATGCTGAAAAATAGGAAAACAGTCACAACACATGATTTATGATGTGAGAGAGACTGCTGGCATGGCCCTTGTCACGAGGGTAATTAAATAACCATTTGTGTAATTACTAATTTATATCCTGTCTCCCTGCTGGAGTGTAAGTTCCAAAAACTGGGGGAATACACTGCTGTCTTCCCGACACCAAGCTCAGTACCTGGCATGTAACAGACACCCAGCAAATATTTATTCCAAATGAGTGAGTGAATGATACAGTCACATTAAAAATGTGTATGTGCCTAGGTATATATCTAAACATAGGCTGGGAGCCTCTAGACCAAAATGTTAATAGTGCTTATCTCTGGAAGTGGATTAGGGAGATTTTAATTTTTTTTCTGTTTTTCTCCTCTGTATTGTCTGAATTTTCTGCAGTTAACACAGAGGACCAAATCAGTATTTCCTTGGCTAACAGTAAGTGGATTGGAAGCCACCAGCTACCACTGTACCCACAAGAGCTTGTTTCTTGTGATTCCAGCTTCCTTGGAGGTTTTGATACATAGTCTCTAGAATTAAAAGGGTTTTAGAAGAAACAGGAATTTAATGATTTCTAAAGATCAGTCGAATTTCTTCTGATTCAACATTTCCTTGTCCTGATCATGGATGATGCAGAAAAGAGTTCACACAGCAGGCCTGAGACTGCTGTCCCTAGAAACACCTGCTTGCGAGGTTGGCCTCAGCTGGTATGCAGAATCTTGGGTGTGGGGGAGGGGTCCCACTCTCCTAACTCATAAGCGTGGCTCACTGCACCTAAACTGCTTGTGCAAACAAATGTGGTTTATGCTGAATATGCGCTTTCCCTCTGGGAGTCAAGGATTTTGCTAATGCCAAGCGGAGGGTGCCTATGTGACCAGCCCCCTGTAAAAAAAACCCTGGGCGCTGAGTCTTTGCTGAGCTTCCCTGAGGGAGGACATTTCACACATGGTGTCACAACTTGCCACTGGAATTAAGCACGTCCTGTGTGATTCCACTGGGAACGGTCTCCTGCAGGCTGGGACCTGGTTTCCACAGGTTGTTGCCCCATGTGCCATTTCTCTGTGCCGTTTGTCCTGCATATTTTCACTGTGATAAGTTTTAACCATTGAATATGACAATATGCTGTGTTCTGTGGGCCTTCCTGGCAAATCACTAAACCTGGGAGTGGTCTTCCGGCACATAGACCAACCTAACTAAACCCCTGTGGACAGCATGTATCAGATCCGAGGCAACTAAAGGGATGGGAATGTCTGTAGCAGCATAGAAGTGGGAGTTTGTCTGGAGCAAGAGAGATAGATGGTCCAATGGCTCTTTTGAGAGACCTGCCTATGTGGGAGGGATGGATGGGCACTTTAGGATGAAAGTGCCCTTAGAATTCTCGGTCACCCAGCACATGGGTCAACCAATGCATGTTAAAGAAAGTTTGTACTCTCATTCATTCATTCACTCATGCATGCTTTCAACAACTGAGTGCCTACCTACTCAGTGTGTGCTGGCCACTCTTCTAGGTTCTAGGTATGAAGGGTGGAATAAGATAAATGAGGTCGCTGCCCAAGGAACTCACATTCTAAGTTGTGGAGCTGGCCAGGGAAGGAGGCAGACTTCAGACGGGCCATCCAGAATGGCTTCTCTGGGGATCACAGAGGCCTCCGTGTTGGAGCTGAGATCCTACAAAGTATGAAACACACATGAGGGCCAGGCGCAGTGGCTCACACATGTAATCCCGGCACTTTGGGAGGCCGAGGCAGGCAGATCACCTGAGGTTGGGAGTTCAAGACCAGCCTGACCAACATGGAAAAATCCCATCTCTACTAAGAACACAAAATTAGCTGGGAGTGGTGGCACATGCCTGTAATCCCAGCTACTTGGGAGGCTAAGGCAGGATAATTGCTTGAACCCAGGAGGCGGAGGTTGAGGTGAGCTGAGATTGCACCAGTACACTCCAGCCTGTGCAGCAGGAACAAAACTCCATTTCAAAAAAAAAATAAAAAGGGCACACATGAGAAAATCTAAGACTCATCCCATGAGCCAAGTAGAAAGGGTTTTAGGAGAAACAGGAATTTAGTGATTTCTTTTTTTTTTTTAATAATTTATTTATTTTACTTTAGGTGCATACTATATCCGGCATTTCTCCCCATATTACCCCCTCCCCACCCTCCCCTCCCTCCCCACCCCAGGAATTTAGTGATTTCTAAAGATAAGTAGAATTTTTTGAGACCAGAAATAATTTGCTAATTTGAAAAAATGAAAGGAAAGCCAGTAAGTCTGTAACTTGGGGAGGCTGAGGAAAGAGGTAGAAAATGAGCGTAGAAAGTCAGGCAGGTCCAGGTGGATCCTCTAGGACCTAAGAGTCCATGGTTAGGAGTTTGGATCTTATTCTATACCCCATGGGAAGTCACTGGAAGATTTTTCAGCAGGGGATTCACACACTGTGATGTAACGCTGACTGCTCTTTGGAGAATGGATTGTAGCAAGCAGAAGAGAAATAAATAATCAGGTGCACTGCAGTGGTCTACACAAAAGACGATCCCTAGTGGTCTTACCACCTACCTCCAACAATGATCCAAAGAAAGTGGATCCACACCACAGCTACCTTGGTCCACTGCATGTGTGGAAGGTGATGATTCTCTTGGGTATGATGTCATAGTTGGGGTCACAATGTCTGTAAAAGGCAAAGTTTTGGTCCATGTGCTCAGAAGATGCCAGCTGCCATGTGCTGATCAGAATAGTCCTGTGCTAGAGCCTCATGCAGATGTCTACAGGATTTCACCAGGGGCTCTAGGATGCCTGGGAGGGGGGATCCAGGGAAGGGGCTGGAGGTGTCAAGAGCTCCTGCCCTGTTCTCAGCTGTTATGGAGTCACAGAAGGTCATAGCTCCATGAGAGGCAAGGCAAGAAGTATCCCCACCCTCCCAACCCCAAGAGGCCCTGCCTAGGCCCCTCACTGGGCAACTCTTCTTGTCCACATCTGCTGGTTGTGGCATCCGCATCCCTGGGAAATTTGCTAATTTCAAGGAATAAAAGCAAGGCCAGTGAGTCTGTAACTTAGGGAGGCTGAGGAAAGAGGTGGGGAAATGCAGGTAGAAAGTCAGGCAGGTCCAGATGGGTCCTCTAGGGCCCTCGAGAGCGTGGCAGTCCTTTCTGTTTACTGAGACTGCTTTCTCTGGCTCCGGTTTCCTGGGAGAGGAAGAGAACACTACCTTGGACTCTGCTGGGCTGTGGCTGTCTGACTGATCTAGGCTTCTGGAATTCACTGGCCCTTCAATTTTATCTGTACATTTTGTCAGAAGATTTGAAATATACCCTTTACTTTACACTCAAGGCCATAGCTACATGAGCTATTTTAAGACAGTGGATTTCCTTTAGTTGGAAATTCTGTGTATTTCTGGTTCTGCTTTTAATAATAAACATGGCGTCCAGTGGATTTGTAATTAAGTAGGGGTGAAGCATCCCTCTACTGTTTTCTTTCTTTCCTATAGGTTTACGGGGTTGTTTGCATCCTTCAGTAGGAATATAAAACTACCTGTATCTCTCCTTTCCTAGTTTTTATTTTCTAGGTTTCTCATAGTCTTTCCTATCCATGTGTGTGTGTGTGTGTGTGTGTGTGTATATATCTATATATGTATACATATATATGTATATATGCATATGTATATATGTGTATATATGTGTGTGTATATATATATATATAGAGAGAGAGAGAAGAAAGAGATCCATCTATTACTAAAGCTATAATCTCTCTATATATGAATTTTCTATGTGTATAATCTGTGCCATGTCTAGTGCTGTGTTATGTTGCATTGATCTGTTTGACTATTGTGTGCTACTTGCCCAATATTACTTTGTGACTTTTTTGTGTGTGTGAGACAGTCTCACCCTGTCGCCCAGGCTGGAATGCAACGGCACAATCTCAGCTTACTGCAACGTCTGCCTCCCAGGTTCAACCCATTCTCCTGCCTCAGCCTTCCAAGTAGCTAGGATTACAGGTGCTCACCACAACACCCAGCTTTTTTGTGTCTTTAGTAGAGGCCGGGTTTCCCCATGTTGGCCAGGCTGGTCTCAAACTCCAGACCTCATGATCTGCCTGCCTCAGCCTCCCAAAGTGCTGGGATTATGGGCATGAGTCACCATGCCCAGCCCACTTTGTGACAATTTTAAGTCTAAATTGAAAAGAAAGCTACGGTAACTCTTGCAATATTGGCACCTATGCTGCACAAACATGGGTCCCCTACATCAGGGGTCCCCAACCCCTGGACCACAGATGATACCACCTGAGCTCTGCCTCCTGTCAGATCAGCAGCAGCATCAGATTCTTATAGGAGCACAAACTCTATTGTGAACTGCACATGCGAGAAATCTAGCTAGGCTACATGCTCCTTATGAGAACCTAGTGCCTGAACTGAGGTGGAAGTAGAACAGTTTCATCTCAAAGCCATCCCCCACCTGTTCGTAGAAAAATTGTCTTCCACAAAACCAGTCCATGGTACCAAAGAGGTTGGGGACTGCCGCCCTACCTCACAGAAAGCGAGTGACCCCAAGAAGCGTGCCGAAGGAACTTGTCAAATCTTTGATCTCTTCCTCCTTCCCACCAATACGTGAGCCCCTGAGGGCAGAGGCTGGCAGCCCTCAGCTTTGGAAGTCTTTCCACGTCAACAGCTGGTCCTGGCCACCTACCTGGAAGCTCTCTTCCCTGCTCCAATGGGCACCCCCACCCCTAGGGTGGCGCAGGCCCCGATCACCCCCACTGCACTGCCAGCAACTGGGATTCTATTAATTAGTTTGCCCTGCGTCTCCCAGCACTGACACCAAGAAGAGACCAAGACTTGGCAGGCACTCAGGGCAGCACTCAGGGCAGCTACTGTGACGCTACATTACAGACTGAAATGAGCTCGGTTTTTAATTTGATTTTTTTTCCTGTAACAAGGAAAGTTCACATTACAGATAAATTGCCCGGAAATTCCAATTTAATATGGCATATGCATTTTTCAGGCCTAGAAGCATAGAAAACATCTTGCACACTGGTATTTTTACACTGAAAGGTTTATTAAAAAGACAGCTTTGAAAATGTCAGAAATTTACATAGCGTGCCTGGCCAATTGATCAAAAAGTCTGATTGGACAGAAGTGCACAGAAGCCAGGAAGCTGGAGAGCAGGCTGCTCCGTGGTCTTGAGCTGTTCTCCCTCCGCAATGGGGAGGATGACTCCAGCATTCAGTGTCTACACCCCGCTCTTAGTTTGCATCACATGGGTGCTCAGCAGATGAGTGTCCCTCTGTCCTGCTCTGTCTCCGGGCGTGGTTCTGAGTTGGTGCAGCAAGCCGGGCTTCCAGGGCATCTGTGGGGTGGCCACACCTCCTTGAGATCTCCCATGAGAGGAGGCCCCAAATAAAATAAGCAAACTGGCCGGGCACAGTGGCTCATGCCTGTAATCCCAGCACTTTGGGAGGCCAAAGCATGTGGATCGCTTGAGGTCAGGAGTTAAAGACCAGCCTGGCCAACATGGGAAAACCCTGTCTCTACTAAAAATATAAAACTTAGCTGGACATGGTGGCAGGCACCTGTAATTCCAGATACTTGGGAGGCTGGGGCAAGAGAATCTCTTGAACCCGGGAGGCAGAGGTTGCAGTGGGCCGAGATCACTGTCACTGCACTCCAGTCTGGGCGACAGAGCGAGACTCCATCTCAAAAAATAAAATAAAATAAACAGAGGGAAACAGAAAGGGTTCTGTGAAAACTTATTAAATAGCACAGCTCTAGTTACTTGATTTTTTTTTTAGGAAGAAAAAGAGTCAAACACTATCCTGTAAAATCATCCAGACCTTGGCTTTCCCTGGAAATGTGACCCAGGCAGGCCTAACTACGCTGAGTATTGTTTCAGAGGATTGCCTCTGGTTCATGTCTCTAAGCATTTTAGTGATTCTACCTCTTCGACAAGAAACAAGCAAACATGTTCATTGTACCGCAAAATGATGGTATCATAAAACAAAACAAAAGAAATGACAGAGGGAGAATCAAAGAGCATTGCTTGTACGCCAAACATAAAAGCTAGATTTATTTAAGTCCGTTTTTATTTATCTTCTAAACTGAGTTGAGTAATCAGAGAATAGAATGCAGCTCATGTAAAGCTTTCATTATTTCAAATTTGTTGAATCACTACACTCCTGGATCAATGGTAAACTTGTTACCTGATAAGATGAGTTGCCTTTTTTTGTTTTTTCCATCCCCATGATTGTTCCAACTGAAAGAGAAAAGATGTAATAAACCCTGTGTCCAGGCACTCTCCTCGGCCCCAGGGGTGCAGAGTGGACAACCCTGACCTTAGGCATGAAAAACACTGTGTACTGAGAAGCCCAGACCCTGAAGTCCAGCATGCTGGTGCTACATTCCAGCCCTGCGTCTTCTTAGCTGGGCTGCTTTTGCAAGCTGCTAAGCCTCTCTGATTCTTGGTTACCTCAACTTTAAAACAAGGACGATAGCTACTTCATCAGATTGTGGTGAATCGCAAAAATAAATGTGGAGATGCTCATAAAGGGTTTAGCACCAAGCTGGGCCCAAGGAAGCATTCTGTGCATCTATTGACCAACTTTCACGTACCCTGACACCAAGGAGCTTAGATATTGGTGGAGATGGCAGACCCGTAGGTTGCCGTGTTAGGCTCCCAGAGGCATTTTTACCAGTGTATGTGCCTCGCACAGACCCAGTGAGGGTGATTGATACTACTGGAAAAGTCATACTGGGTAAACGAGAAGAAACATGTGAGTGGGGTCTTGAAACACAGTAGCAGTTTGCCAGGTGGAAGCATCAGTTACTCTTTAAATGAAAGGCTGGTGTTTTTAAAGCAGTTCATTCTCATGAGTAATACATCTCTTCTGTTTTCACAAAATAGTGAAATGATCATTGCGGCAGCAAGGGCGTGTGGAAGCCCTGCGTTCACCTCATCCGTCCTCTCCATCTGTCCCCTGTCACAGTTGCAGCTTCAAAACGTTGTTCCCCGAGGCTCCGCTGAGTCAGATGTTTCCTAAACATTCCGGGGGACAGTGTGAGTCACACCCGGGAGGACACATGAGGCCGTGACCCCGGGGAACCACTAACACACCCACAGCCTGACTCTGCAGCGGCACCACCGTGGGTGCCCCGCACAGGACCAAGCCCTTTGTGTCAGCCTCCGTTTGCCCTCACAGCTACCCCACAGCATCACTGGGACTGTCCCCAAGTCACAGAGGAGGAAGCAGAAACAGAGAAGTAGCTTGCCAAGCTCACTGTTAGAACCCAGGTCCTTTCCTCCCCAGAGTCCATGACCCTAATGCCCACGTCATGCTGGCAATGTGGACGACTGGGCGGAGCCAGCACAGAGGGTGAGAGCAGGTCTTGGCACCGGAGAGCCAGCCTGCAAATCCCAACCATGCCCCGTACTAGCCAACGACCTTGGCAAAGTTCATATATCTCTAGGCCTCTCCATTCCTCATCTGTGAAAGGGGAGGAATATTATCGACCTCCCAGGGCTGGTGTGAGGGCTGAAGGCATAGATGCTGGAAGCTTCTGGAGTGGTGCCCGGTGCCGTGTAAGGCTTGATGCTGCTGCTGCTGCTGCTATGTTACTGTTAATATTAAACGGAGGCCACACCCCGAGGTTCTCTTAGAATAGACCAGGCCAGACGCCTTCCGGGAAGCATCAGCAGGACTCTCTCCTGGCGTCCTGCAGTTGGGGGATCTGGCACATCCACTTTGCAGGACAAAAACTTGATTTGATTCTCAAGTCGGTTCACATGACCCCAACAGAAAAAGGACTGATAGCAAACCAGAGTGCTGCTGTGTGAGTTAAAATTACAATGGCACATCTGTGTACGTTGGCTCACACCTGTAATCCTAGCACTTTGAGGGCCAAGGCAGGCGGATTGCTTGAGGCCAAAGCTCGAGACCAGCCTGGCCAACATGGCGAAACCCCCTCTCTACTAAAATACGAAAACTAGCCAGGTGTGGTGGCAGGCACTTGTAATCCCAGCTACTCGGGAGACTGAGGCAGGAAAATCACTTGAACCCAGGAGGCAGAGGTTGCAGTGAGCCAAGATCACGCCACTGCACTCCAACCTGTGCGACAGAGTGAGACACCGTCTCAAAAAAAAAGAATTGCAATAGTGCTGATTGGAGCATCTGCAGATGCCTACTGGAAGCCCAAAGACCTGCAGATGGTTGATGCTGAGACTCCAGGAGAGGCTGGGAGCACTAGAAGGGGCTCTGGATGGTATCCAGGCAAGGGTGGTAGGTGAATTGCTGCCTGTCCTGGGGCATGATGAGGCTTGTAGTTCCTACATAGATGCCCATTCTCTTTGACAGCCAGCAATTTCTTATTTCCTAGCTCCCCTTCTTTACAACCAAAGTTGACTATCCCTTCTTTCAGTGACCACAGCCTCCCCCAGGTAACAGTCACATTGCAGTCCCCAAGATTACCTTTAAGTCATGGACAAGGGCAGTTCTTCTTCTCCTTGACCACACAGGAGGCAGTCCCCTTACTTCTACCTACGTGTGAATAATCCCACCCACCACACTTCCAGTCAACCTAACTCTAGCCTCAGACGCCACCTTTTCTCAGAATTCAGTATCTTCTTCAAAGTGAGATCCTTTAGATGACACGTGTCTGCTGACCACCCACCCTGAGTAACTGACTTAGCTGCAAAGCGCTTTTTGAGTGTGGGTTCAGGGCCACGGCTCTGAGGTCAGACCACCTGGGCCCACATCCTGACTCGACAACTTGAGTAGCTGTTGGTTCATGCCTCAGAGTCCTCATCTGTGAGTGGGGATATTGTACCTGCTGTAATAAATTAGTAATGCCACAGTAACAAATAATTGCAAGCATGATGGCTAGAAATTTATTCTCCCACAGTTCGCCAAAAGTCCAAAATCTGTCTCACTGAGTCAAAAGCAAGGTGTTGGTAGGGCTATGCTCCATCTAGAGGTCTAGGCGAGGGTCCTTCCCGCTGCTCTTCACTTCTGAGGGCTGCAGCGTTCCTTGGCTTGTGGCCTCATCACTCCAATCTCTGCCTCCATGGTCATGTGGTCTTCTCCTTTTTGTGTCTCAAATCTCCCTCTGCCTCCCCCTTATAAGGACACTTGTGATTTGCATTTAACACCCCCAAATACCCTCCACATGACCCAAAATAACCTCATCTCAAAATCCTTAGTTCTGCAAAGTCTTTGCTCTACAAGATAACATTCCTAGGTTCCTGGATTAGGAGGTAGATATATTTTTCCCTGTGAAGACTCAGGAGTAATTTGCTCCAAACTCTTCCTTTGGAGATTTTTAGTCCTGTTGGTTAAATCAGGTTTTAAACATCCTTAGACCCAAACCTGACCATACAAGGCAGAGAAAATCAACTTCATGTATCTTTACTAAGCCAAGGAGCTATGAGTTCCCGTGTCTCTTCATTGGGATATACTTCAAAGATCAGTAGGAAATGGCAGCAAAGTGTCAACAGCGTCTTTCTGGCTTAGGTCTGCAAGTGGCACATTATCCAAGCCACCCAGTTCAAAGAAAGCTAAGTCATGCCCAGTTTGAGTCTCCCTGATAGATAAGACTATTATTTCACTCTGTGCATCTCTATATTGTTTAAACCTCAAAAGAGCAACATCAAAACAAGTAACATTTTAAAATCTTGGATGGTTTCCCATTATTCCAAAGTCCAAACCCCTTACCACAGTAGTTCAGGTTCTCTATAATCTTGTCTGATGTGTTTCTCAAAACTCATCAAGTTTTAGTTCACTTAAGGAAACTGTTCCAAACACAACTCTCTACTTTTTGGTCCCTAAAGATTCATTTATTCGGCAAATACCTATTGAGCGTCACATATGTGCTAAGCAGAGTTCAAGGAGCTGGTGTCATAGCAGTGAACAAATTTCTTGCCTTTGTGTAACTTACATCCTAATGAACGTCTCTGTTCCTTGCGTGATATGGTTTGGCTGTGTCCCCACCCAAATCTCATCTTGAATTCCCACATGTTGTGGGAGGGACCCAGTGGAAGGTAACTGAATCATAGGGGCAGGTCTTCCCCATGCTATTCTCATGATAGTGACTAAGTCTCATGGGATGTGATGGTTTTATAAGGGGAAACCCCTTTTGCTTGGTTTCATTCTCTGTCATCTGCCACCACGAGACATGCCTTTTGCCTTCCGCCATGATTCCAAGGCCTCCCCAGCCATGTGGAACTGTGAGTCCATTAAAACTCTTCTTCTGTAAATCACCCAGTCTCAGGTATGTCTTTATCAGCAGTGTGAAGACGGACTGATACAACATTTTAAATCATATCCTCTCTTCCTGGTTTGTCTGTCCTCTCACTCTCTGATGACATCCCATCTATTCCTCCTGTCTTGGTTTAGATGCTGCATTTCTGTGAGGGCGCCAGTATTGCCCTGGATCAGAGGCAGTGAGTTCTTCCTCCCAGCCTTGATATGCCCCGTTTATAGCTTCACAACAGCACCTTCTCCCACCTAGTCCACAGATAAGATGCATCCCAGGTGTGAAAGAAACAAGACTGGGTGTGGACTCAGGATTGGGCCTGTGAACTCTGCTTTGCCTGTGTGAGAGCTGGGCAGATGGCACAAAATCAACTTCATGGATCTTCCTCCTACGAGTGTCAAGAGGAATAAGGAGGCGCATGTGCAGAGTGCTTAACACGAACACGAAGCACACCCAGAGTCAGTGGCCTCATTACTTTGTGAATGAGCAACTGTAACGGAAACGATGTGTCTGGATTTTGTTACATATGATCCAGCCCCTAGCATAGGAGCTCATGCCCTGCACTGTGTAAATGTTTCTTGAACTGACTTTGAATGTAGTCTGACATTGTTGGGATTTTTTTTCAGGTATTCTGTTTACAAGGACCCAGCAGGTTGGCTGAATATTAACCCCATCAATGGGACTGTTGACACCACAGCTGTGCTGGACCGTGAGTCCCCATTTGTCCACAACAGTGTGTACACTGCTCTCTTCCTGGCAATTGACAGTGGTGAGTACTGGAAAAAGATCATCAAGGGTATACTTTTCTGCTGCAAATAGACTTTTACATCTTTAAATTTCTTCTGATATACCCAGGGGTGTTCTTGGGAAGAATATAAGTGTGTGGGAGCAGCGAAATAAATGTTTAAATGTACACATGTTGAGTTCACTAATATCTCCAAGTCCCAGAATCCTTGGATCTTTTGGAAAGTGAATAATGTCTGGTGAGAGGTCAGAGCAGTGAACTTAAATGTACACATGTTGAATTCACTAATATCTCCAAGTCCCAGAATCCTTGGATCTTTTGGAAAGTGAATAATGTCTGGTGAGAGGTCAGAGCAGTGAACTCATCATGTCACATCTTGGCAGACATCGAGGTTAAAAGCCACACAGATGTGCTTTGTCTTGGTGTCATGCTCTCATTTGCAAAGAGTTTTTGGACTTAATACAAGTTGAAAGAAAGTCCCAGAGGAGATCACTGACCCTGACAATTGAATTGTTCCCATGGCTTTTATCCTATTATGGTGTGCTACCAAGGAAAGGCATGAGGTACACTCAGCTAGTGGCTGCACAACCACAAAACAATTGCTGTTCGTTAAAAAAAAATGATAATGCAACGTCCATAAGCCAGCCCCTGATTAAATGCTGGGGACACAGCAGTAAACAAGACAAAAGCTGTCCTTGTGGAGCTGCCATGCAGAAAGGAGGCAGAGTTCAAAGGGCCATGATTGCTCTCTGCTCTTTCGAGATCGGACTGCTGGGCACAAGGGCAGAAGGAGGGCAGCCTCGTGGGAGACTACATGGTAATCTAGGCAAGATGGTGGCCTGGACCAGAGACTAGGAGGGGATGAGAAAGAGGGGGTCCATTATACTTTGAATGCAGAGCCGACAGGATGTGCCATTAACTGAGATGGGGGGATTCCAGTTGGTTTGGGGACATGCTAAGCTGAAATGTGTACTGTGTCAATCACACAAGAAGTTTTGTTCTCCCTGTTATTCCTAAAAGCCAGCTATTTATGGCTAAAGACTCAGTTTTGAGTCCTTCCATATCAAGATGAATATTTAAAGGACTTTTTATAGGTGCCCATTGTTAAACTCAATGAGGATGAACTAAGAGTTCTCAGACCTGGTCCTCATATGCCAGCTACTCACACAGAGCATTAGGAGACCACAAGTCTAAGAAGTGAGCAATCCATGTGGCATACAATAGGCAGAGAGAGCTTCACAATAAAGGCAAGCCTTCAGCTTACCCTTGAAAGACAAGTGGGATTTGGATGAGTGATGTTACCCAGGAATCCAAGGCAGAGGAATCAAAACTAGAAGGGGGGTACAGCATGGGAGGTAAAAAAAAAAAAGAAAAATATAACTGTTGTGTCTACTGCAACTGCATATGGAGGAATCTATTTGGATGTATGTGGAAAAGTCACATCTTCAAAGCCAGATGATTCATTTGATAGAACAGGCAACCAGAAGACCCTGCAACTTCTTGAGGAGGAAAGTGACATGATGAAATATCAGGTAGACAGTGTTCAGTAACAGAGCTGCACGAGATCTTGTGCTTGGTCCTGGAGACTCATGGATGAAACTTGCTACATGCAAGATACTGTTCCAAATGCTTTACAGATAATGATTCCTTTAAATCTTACATTGCTTTGCTGGAGTTGCCATAACAAAGTGCCACAAATACATGGCCCTTGTGTTCAGAGGGCTCCTGAGTTATGTGGAAGGTTAGTCAAGTACACAGAAGATCACAGTAGAGTGTCCTAACTGTTCTGATGGAGCTTAGCCCAGAAAAGCCCCTGTCCAGCCTCAGGGGTAGTCATGGAGAGCTGCCCAAGAGAGGGGACATCTAACCTGCCTGATGAAGGATATGTTGATTAACAGTAGGGCATGCTAGTCCCTGGTGTTAAGAGTTAGTTGGCAGCTTCTGACTGGTTAGCCTTACAGCTTCATTTTTCTTTAATACAGGTATTTATAAGAAATAGCTCATGTTCAGTTTTGCTTCTGTTTGCAATCAAGCAAGTTTAAGGTGACTTATGAAACCTAACTGGCTTTTTCTGCCCAGGGGTTCTTCAGGTCTAACTTCCATTTTAATTTACTTTAACAATTGTTATGACTGAACTGTGTCCCCTCAGTGTTGACGTATTGGGGTCCTAATCCCTGGTTCCACAGCATGCACCTTATTTGGAAGCAGGCATGTTGCAGATGTGGTTAGTTAAGATGAGGTCATGCGGGAGTAAGGTGGGCCCTGATCCATATGACTGATGTCTTCATCAAAGGGGGAATTTGAAGACAGGTATGCATACAGGGAGAACCACATAAAATGAAGATGGAGATCAGGGTGATGCTTCTGCAAGTCAAAGAACTCCAAAGATTCCCAGCAAACCTCCAGCAGCTTGGGGAGAGGCTGGGAACAGAGCCTTCCTCAGATCCCTCAGTAGGAACCAAACCTGCAGATGCCTCAGTCTTGCACTTCAGGCCTCCAGTACTGTAAGACAACAGATTTCTGTTGTGTAAGCCACTCATTTGTGGTACTTTGTTATGGCAACTCTAGCAAAGTAATGCAAGATTTAAAGGAGTTGTTACCTGTAAAGCATTTGGAATAATAGCTTGCATGTAGCAAGTGCTCAATACAACTTAGCTATTATTATTTAAAAAAAAAAAAAAAAAAAAGGTAAGGCATTCTAGTGGAATGTATATGTAAGAAGTTGGAAAGTTGGTCCGCATTAGTGAAAGCTAGCATAGCAGGTTCTATGTGTTCAAAGGTAAGGGCAGAGAAGTGTGTGGATACCAGACTGTTCTAAGGTTGGAAATGGATCTTGTGCTGAATTCCCAGCACCTACCATGATGCCCGAGTCACAGCAGGCACTCACGTATCTATGTAATAAATCATGAAATCAATCATGAAATGCTCTATATGCTATGCCAAGGACTTTGGCCTTGACAATGTCACTGGCTTGCCCCCAGAATAAACATTGTGCTTTATTTACAAAGATACATCCCATCCAGGCACAGTGGCTCACACCTGTAATCTCAACACTTTGGGAGGCTGAGTTGGGCAGATCACTTGAGGCCAGGAGTTCAAGACAAGCTTGGCCAACATGGTAAAACCCCATCTCTACCAAAAAAAAAAAAAAAAAAAAAAAAAATACCTCTCAGCTAGGTGTGGTGGCTGACACCTGTAATCCTAGCACTTTGGGAGGCTGAGGCAAGCAAATGACAAGGTCAGAAGATCAAGACCATCTGGCCAACATGGTGAAACCCTGTCTCGACTAAAATACAAAAAAAAAAAATTAGCCAGGCATGGTGGCATGTACCTGTAGTACCAGCTACTCGGGAGGCTGAGGCAGGGGAATTGCTTGAACCCAGGAAGGGGAGGTTGCAGTGAGCCGAGATCGCATCCCTGTACTCTACCCTGGCGACAGAGGGAGACTCCATCTAAAAAAAAAAAAATGAAAATAAATAAAAATAAAAATATACATATACCTCTCCCCCCCCAAAAAGAAAGATACATCGTGTTGCAGCGTAGAAAATGGATGTGGTGATGACAGGTTGTGAGGAGGGAGGCATTAGGCAGATGTGACAGGAATACAGTTAAGAGAAGAGAGAAGACCAAGCCAAGGTAGTGAGGTTCGTTCAGGAGAAGTCAGCCTGCAGTGGGGAAATGTGTTGGAAACCGCAGCAGGTGTCTTAGTTAATGAGGTCAGAGTCTGCCCAAGCATAACAGAGATGGACCAGAGAGGATGAACCTAGATAACATCTGAAAGGAGGATACAAATCTTTGTCAAGAGCATATACTGAACATGAACTAGAGAAGTGCAGTATTTGGGTTTCTGGTCCAGAAATCAGGAATGATTATTTCAGCAACATAAATGGGGGGGTGAGTTTCAGAGGACTGGTCCTTCCTCTTTTGGAGGATGGGTGTTGAGATTATGTCCCAGAAGAAGCTGGCAAGATAGAAATGGAATCAGGAGAGATTTTGCTTAGAGAATTGCCCATGCAAAAGAGACAGGACTTATCAGAACAGAAAAGCTTTCCAGAAGGAAGAGGGCTAGACAGAGTACTAAGTACATAATCAGGGATGAAAGTAATCCAAGAATGTTTAAAATACTGTGTAAAATGAAAAGTATCAAGTATTGATCAGCTAAAGTAACAATGGCAGGGTTCTGTACTACGTAGAAGCATCTGTACTTCTAGAGAAATTTCTCAGCAAAGAATATCATGAAGGAAGGTTGAAATATGTAGTATGGTTGGCATTTCTTTGTGAAATTTTTTGTGCAATTATAAATCCAAAGAAACTAAAAATGCAGTATACTTTAATTTTTACCAGAAACGAGAGCCTTCTTTACAGGTGTGCAGTAATCAGTTAAGTGACAGTGTGTGTGTGTATGTACCTTGCCCCCAAATTTTAAGAAGAACGAAACCAAAATTTGCAGATTAGGAAACAGACATCGAATTTAGTTGACTTTCTAAAAGTTGTATCATTAGATAGCATGTTTCTACCTTCAGTTTCTTGCATTTTTAACATTCTTTAAAATTTCTGTGTGGAAGCAGCAATCTGGTGTAAACTTCTGCCTTGCCACTTACTAGCTGTCTGATTTTGAAGAAATAATTTACAATGTAGTCAGGACCTAATGATACCTTACAGCTGTTTCTCATCTATGAGACTCATTGAGTCTCATCTATGTTTTCTCAACATTCAGCATACACCTGTATGAACTGTCAGGCTGTGTAACTGTGAAAGCGACTTATAGACTGTGAGTCTCATTTTCTACTTATATAAAATGAAGAAGAAAATTCCTACTTATAACCTTGTGAGAAATGAGTGAAGTGCTGTGCCCTCTAGATCCTCCATCAGAAGCCATATTGAATGTTCACTACATGTTAATTCCACCCCAGTGGGGTTTCTAGAAAGGAAAAAGTAGAGCCAGGGATGATCCTCCCATGACCCAAGAAAAATACAACTTGAAATCTACTTGTTGTCTGACTCTGTTAACATTAATATCAGACAAGGAAATTTAAAATCTGGTGCCACAGATGTTTCCAGAGAGCTTAAATGTCCCTGAAGACGTAATGGTAAATAGAAACCAGGTTGGCATTAATATACAAAACCATCGTTAGGAATAATAATCTTGAACAAGACCCGAAGGACTTACAGCAAAAAGAACATAAATTAAAAAGACCTTATAAATCAGAGCAACTTTTATTTCAAAGCTCCTTTGTGTCTCACCCAAACTTACCTCTAGGTATTATGTTTGACCAGGAAAAATCAACACTATCTATTAGATCAAAGTTAGTAGGCCAAGAGTGGTGGCTTACACCTGTAATTCTAGCGCTTTGGGAGGCCGAGGTTTGTAGATTGCCTGAGCCTAGGAATCCAAAACCATCCTGGGCAACATCGCAAAACTGCATCCCCAAAAAGAATACAAAAGTTAGTCAGGTGCAGTGTCACATGCCTGCAGTCCCAGCTACTCAGGAGGCTGAGGAAGGAAGATCACCTGAGCCCAGGGAGGTCAAGGCTCCAGTGAGCCAAGATCACACCACTGCATTCCAGCCTGGGCAATAGAGTAAGACTCCCATCTCCCCACCCCCAAAAAAAGTAAACCGTGCTAATTGATGTCTCAGCTTTATCTAAAGTGAGCATTTGTTTTATAGAAATTTAATTTATTTGATGGAATGAAAGAATAAGGGTTTTTGGCATATAACTCTAGGAAAGCTAAACCAAAATAAACTGATTTCTCCAAACAAAGAGTAACTCGGGAATTTATGCCAAAACAGGTTGATAAAATATATGGCTTCAGGAACTTCCACGTAGGATATGGTAAGGTACTATCCCCACTGGAAAAATAGAAAAATCTAGATAAATTATAATATGAAAAATCTTAATTATAAAGGAATCAGGGAGCTGCAGAAGTAGTGAAACCTAGATAAACTGAAATACCAAAGAGGGAAAAATCATTTCAAAGAGAAACTCGTTTTTCACTCTGGGGGCATTTTGTGATTCTAGGCAAGAGTCAGGTTTGGCCCATGCAGAGAGCGTGAGATGTATATAAAAATATTTATAGAATTAAAATGCGTGACAGCAATAACAGAAGACGTGGGAGGCTATAAATGTAGTTAGAACAGTTTCCGCAGCATCGGAGACGTGGTTAAAGCAACACTTTGTATTAGACTGTAATAAGTCAAGTATCTATATAGTGTAACCCATAAGGTAATTACTAAAAGAATATAAAAAGTAAGTAAGACTAATAAATTAATAGAAGGAAATACGTTTGACTAATTCAAAAGAAAAGAAGAAAGGAAGGGGAAACAACATTTAAAAGATGCCCAAATAGAACAACAAAGTGATACAGTAAGTCTAACCCTAATTATACCAAAGTCAAGTGCAAAGTGACTAAATATTCCAAGTAAGATGATCAGACTATTTTTAAAAATCAGCAAACTAGATGCTGCATACAATAGATATACTTTAATTAAAAGAACAAAGAAAGGATGGAAAAAAAAGAAAAAATACACCTTGATAATACCATCTCTCCTAAAAACAACATAAAAGCATGTTTTAAAGCAAGCTTGTCCAGCCCACAGCCTATATGTGGCCCATGATGGCTTTGAATGTGGCCCAAAACAAATTCGTAAACTTTCTTTAAATATTAGGAAATTTGTGGTGGCTTGTGTGTGTGTGTGTGTGTGTGTGTGTGTGTGTGTGTGTGTGTGTTTAGCTCTTTAGCTATGGTTAGTGTATTTTATGTGTGGCCTAAGACAATTCTTCCAGTGTGGCCCAGGGAAGTCAAAAGATTTGACACCCCCTGCTTTAAGGAGGCCATTTCATCATGATAAAGGGAGCAATCAAAAAGAAAGACATCACAATCCTAAATCTGTATGCACCTAACAGCACAAGTTCAAAATATACAGAGCAGAGAAAACTGAGAAGTAGACAAATCTCCAGTCTCTGTGAGAGTCTTTAAAACATCTCTCATATCAGCTTAAAGAAAAAACAAGGAGTAAAGCTATAAAATATTTGAACAGAATAATTAACAAGTTTCATCAACTATCATATATAGAACTCACAAGGAAAATTACCTAAGTCGTTTGCATGCAGAGCCATATAAAAAAGTCTAACAAGTGTGTTTAACTGCAATTATTTATCGTATATCCTCCAATCACAATGGAATTAAACTAAACATTAATAGCAAAATATAACTAGAAACACCCTGACTGAACATAAAACAGTACACTTCTAAATAACCCAAAATCAAAAACAAAAATAAAAATGTGAAATGTCAAAACTTGTGGGATGCACTAAACCAGTGCTCAGAGGAAAATTCTAGAAAATAGAAAACAAATATACAAGACAAAATCAACAAGTCCAGGCTGGGCACAGTGTCTCACACCTGTAATCCCAGTACTTTGGAGGCTGAGGCAAGTGGATTACCTGAGATTAGGAATTTGAGACCAGTCTGGCCAACGTGGAAAACCCCTGTCTCTACCAAAAATACAAAAATTAGCCGGATGTGGTGGCATATGCCTGTAATCCCAGTTACTTGGGAGGCTGAGGCAGGAGAATGGCTTGAACCCAGGAGGCGGAGGTTACAGTGAACTGAGATGGCGCCATTGCACTCCAGCTGGGTGGCAGAGCAAGACTCTTGTCTCCAAAAAATTTTAAAAAATTAAAAATCAGCAAATCCAAAAGTTTGAATGCAAACTCACATCAAGACTGTTAGGCAAAAAGATAAAAAAGAAACAAAAACTATCAATATTGGTAATAAAAAAGAAAAGATGACTGTAGCCATCAAAAATATACAAAAATATTATGAAGAACATTATGCAACATATTTGACAATTTGAATGTAATGGACAAGTTTCCCCAAAATTAAAACTTACCAGAAACAACCGAAAAGAGGCTAACCATGGTAGCTAATGCCTGTAATCCCAGCAATTTGGAGACCGAGGCAGGAAGATCACTTGAGGCCAGGAATTCGAGACCACCCTGGCCAACAATACAAAACCCTTTCTCTACTAAAAAAACACAAAAAATAACTGGGTATGGTGGTACACGCCTGTAATCTCAGCTGCACTCTGTCTAAAAAAGAAAAAAAAAAACTTGACCTAAAAAGAAATAGAAAATCTTAACTAGCCCAATGTTTATGAAAAAAAAAAAAAGTTCTTGAAAACCTTTCCACAAAGAAAACTACATATCCAGATGGCTTCACTACATGTTTCCAAATTATTTAAGAAAGAAAAACAATCTTACACAAATTCTTCCAGTCTTCCAGAAACAGAAATAGAAGAAATGCTTAACACCTCTTTCTTGAGACCAGGTTTTGTCCAAAACCTGACAAGATCTTACAAGAAATTAAAATTGCAGACCAGTCTTACTCATGAGCATAAATTTTTAAATTCTTACAAAATATTAATGAATCCCACAAAAATGATATGATCACCTCAAAAGTTGCATTTGAAAAAATGCACATTGATTTATGATTTTTTAAAAATAATGTTTAGCAAACTAGGAAACTTTTTTAGTCTGGTTTTTAAAAAAAATAACATAAGGAGCTGCTGCTATAGCAAACATTTTGCTCAATGGTAAAATACTAAAATCTTTTTCATTTTTAAAATACTAAAAACATCAGTCCCTCCCAGAGCAAGAAGGCAAGCAAAAGAAATACTAGTCTTATGAATTAAAAGAAATCTTTTTATTCACAAATGATATGCATGTATACCTAAAATAATCTAAAAGAATTTTCAGAGAATCTATTACTGATTTTAGTAAAGGTCATCAGATATAAGATCACTATGCAAAATTAATTGTTTTATATACCCCAGCAATGAACAATTGGAAAATAAAATTCTAAAAGATACTATTTGCAATATCATCAGAAATATCAAGTATCAAGGTATAAATTTAAAGAAAGATATGCAAATCCTGTGCAATGAAAACTACAATGACTGCTTAAGATAATTTTTTTCTCCATATTTAAGCCCATATTAATAGAGAGATAAACCATGTTCATAGATTGGAAGGCTAAACGCTATTGAAATGACATTTCCTTTCAATCTGACCTAATGGATTCAACGCAATACCATGCAAAGTCCCCATCCCAGCATGGGGATGGGGACAGAAATTGATATGCTGATTATAAAATTTATATGGAAATACAGGGAGTGAAAAATAGCCAAGGCAATCTTGAAGAATAAATTGTAGAACCTACACTACCATACATACATCCAGACCTACTAGAAAACTAGAGTAATTGAAACTATGGCATTTGCACAAAGATAGGAAAAAACTGACCAGTGAAATAGACTAGAGAATTCAGGAAGAAATCCACACATACAATTTCTGATTCTGACAAGGACCACATGACACATCACTGTAGATGAGAAAGCATGGTCTTTCAATAAATAATGCCAAGTTGATTGGATAAACATTTTTAAAATGCATCCTGACCCCTCTCTTAAACCATATACAACAATTAATTTTAGATATATTACAGCAAAATATAGAAGGAAAAATAATGCATATTTTAAAGAAAAACATATGAGAACATATATGTCCTTGGTGTAAGCAAAGATTTTTGTAATTAGGATACAAAAGTACTAACCACAAAAGAAAAAAAATAATAGATTATATTGAAATTAAGAGTTTTGATTTATTATATGACACAAGAAAGTAAAAAGGTAACCCACAGAGTAGAAGATATTTATAATAAAGAAATGCTACAGGCCTGGTACAATGGGTCATGCCTATAATTACAGCACTTTGGGAGGCCAAGGCAAGCAGATGACTTGAGACAAGGAGTTTGAGACCAGTGTGGGTAATAAAGCAAGATTCTGTCTTTACAAAAAATTAAAAATTAAAAAAAAAATTATGCAAGTGTTGTGGCACACACCTGTGGTCCCAGCTACTCAGGAGGCTGAGGCAGGATGATCACTTGAGCCCAGGAGTTCAAGGCTGCAGTGAGCCATAATCACACCACTGCACTCCACCCTAGAGGACAGAGTGAGATCCTGTCTAAAAACCAAAAAAAAAAAAAAAAAAAAAAGAAGAAAAAGAAATCCTGTAATGTGTTAACAAAAGACACAACCCAAGAATGGATAAGAGACTTGAACAAATACTTCGCAGCAGAAGATATACAAATCCCAACAAATGTATGATTAATTAGAGATATACACATTAAATTACACAAATAGAAATTAAAACACAAGTTAATCAAGGAAATGCAATGAAGTGCCATACAGCAGCATACCTATAAAATGGCTGAAATTAAAAGATGAAAAACACCAAGTGTTGACAATGATATGAAATAATTGGAACTCTCATACACAGCTGGTAGAAGGGTAAATGTTACAACCACTTTGGAAACAAAGTATCAACTAGAGCTGAACATATGTATGCCCTATGATCCAGGAATTACATGCCTAGGTATTATCTATCCAACAGAAATGTGTTCCTCAAAAAACAAGGGCCAGAATATCCATTATTCATAGGAGCCCAAAGCTGGAAATTATCCAAATGCCCAGCAAAAGTAGAATAATAAATTGTGGTACCTTCACAAAATGGAGTCTATACAACAATAATGAATGAATGAACTGCAACTATTCACAACAACATGGGTGAATCTTACAAACATAATGTGTGGCCAAAGAAGGCTGGAACAAGAGATCACATGCTAAATGATTTCATTTATATAAAGCTCGAACCCAAGCGAAATTAATCCTAGCTGTCAGATCACCTTGTGGGTGGGTTCTCGATCTGGGAGTACTGGACTACATGAGTATGTTTAGATTGTGAAAATTCTTCAAACCGTATATTTGATACATGAACATTTCTATGTTTGGGAGTACTGGACTACATGGGTATGTTCAGATTGTGAAAATTCTTCAAACTGTATATTTGATACATGAACATTTCTATGTTTCAGTTAGAACCTAACAAAAAATGCATGGCTACAGAGAGAGAGAGCATGTACCTAGCCCTGGAACCAATCACATATTCTCTAAGTACCTAGTGAGCCTGTAGACAGACTCTCAGCATCTTATTCCAAGGAAGGATAATCCCCATCTGCTGATGGGCCAGTTCTGCCAGGAAAGGTGAATGATAGGAGTTACGCATAAGGAACAAGACAAAGCTTGTTCCGTGCAGTCCCTACCATACTTTGCAAAGGACAGAACTGACAGCCAGGTGCGATGGCTCACACCTGTAATCCCAGCACTTTAGGTGGCTGAGGTGGGTGGTTCACGAGGTCAAGAGATTGAGACCATCCTCATCATGGTGAAACCCTGTCTCTACTAAAAATAAAAAAAAATTAGCTGGGTGTGGTGGTGTGTACCTGTAGTCCCAGCTACTCAGGAGGCTAAGGCAGGAGAATCGCTTGAATCCGGGAGGCGGAGACTGCAGTGAGCTGAGATCGCGCCCCTGCACTCCTGCCTGGCAACAGAGCAAGACTCCATTTCAAAAAAAAAAAAAAAACAAAAAAAGAGGTGATGCCATCATAACTCGCTAAACACAGCTCAACTTATTCACTTTAGGAAAATTATTAGATGGTACCAAAAGATAACTTTCCTTTAGATACCTCTTAGAGGATGCAAACTGTGAGATCAGAATGGAGTGATGTCAAAAGAGCAGGACTGAAAACCTGATCTGAGGTTAACAGAAATGAAGAGACTTTTGGACCTATTTGCCTGGGGCCACAAAGCTAGTCTAGATAAATTCTAGAATCATGCTTCATAATAATGCCTAGCTTGCAGATGACTCGAGGAGGAAAAGACACTGTACTTTCTTTAAACTTGTTAAAAGAAAATCCTTAACCAAATTAAATTTAACTGAGTTCAATTGAGCAAAGAACAATTGGTGAATTGGGCAGCTTTTCAAGCCAAAGTAGGCTGAGAGAGACTGTAGCGCCAGCATGTAGTGGAAGAAGATTTATGGACAGAAAAAGGCAAGTGACGTACAGAAAATGGAAATGAGGCACAGAAACAGCTGGATTGGTTACACTCACCACTTGCCTTATTTGAATACGATTTGAACAGTTGGCCCCTTTGGCTGGCCCAAACTCAGCGATTGGCACAAAAGTAGGTAACAGTTTGTTTATACCTCCATTCAGGTTATAGTTCACTATATACAGAGAAACTTTTAGGGAGAACTTAGCATACTTAAGGAAGCAGCTTTAGGCTAAACTTGATTTAACAATTGGTTATCAATAGTTTTAACGTGCTATAACCAGCAAGGTGGCTCACGCCTATAATCCCAGCACTTTGGGAGGCTGAGGCAGGTGGATCATTTAAGGTCAGTAGTTCAAGACCAGCATGGCCAGTATGACGAAACTCCATCTCTACTAAAAACACAAAAATTAGCAGGGCATAGTCATGCACACCTATAATCCCAGCCACTCGGGAGGCTGAGGCAGGAGAATTGCTTGTGCCCAAGTAGCGGAGGTTGCAGTGAGCCAAGGTGGTGCCACTGCACTCCAGCCTGGGTGACAGAGCCAGACCCCATCTAAAAATAAAAATAAAAATAAGTAATTTTAATGAGCTGTAAATTACCTAAGAACATTGTTGCAATAGAACTGAAAGTGTTTTGTTTTGCTAAATCGGAACTGGCTGTGGCTCCATGACTTGATGAGTAAAGCATTTAATCCTATAGATTAATAAGGTGTGACCTTTAATGCTAGGAAGCATTTTCTCTTTAGAGATGAATATCATCATTTGCCTTATATGGTCCAGATTTTCTGAAAAGGTCAAGATAGTGCCTTCAGAGTACAGGAACTCTTTTACTAAAGACTTCAACAAACACAGAATTGCTGCGTTCTCTTAAGAAAGGAAAAAAAAAAAAGTAACTGTTAAGGAAAAACCCAAGATGTAGAGAGGACATTTGGGAATGCAATAAAATGGAATCCCTTTGGGGGTGTGCTGGCAGTGGGGCAAGGCAGGAGCAGTTAGCACTGGCCGAATCCCAGTGTCAATACTGCTCCTGCTCAGGTAATCACCAGCAAGGTCAAATGTTACTCTTTCTGTCTTATGTGGGCTGAAAACCGTCACAAGCAATTTCTCGTAAGCGTTCTGGAATCCCACTGGGGACAGTCACAGGCAGGAAAGGCATCGCTGGCTGCTGTTTCTTGGCTGTTACTCTACCCTCACTGCTCAGAATTCTCTGAGACTGGTCTTGTTGGCTCCTTCTTAACCTCGTCTTTCGCCCTCTTCTTGCTTGAAATTTGTATAGGGTTTGTGGTTCCATGATTGTTATTGAATAGACCTCTTATGCTCTCCCAGAAGACCTAAATGATGACTGCAAACAATGACGACAAATATTTTGCTCCCGAAATGTCCTCTCATATGCTACGGAGATTAAAGAAAGAAGAAAACAAAAAGTGTCCCTGTCAGTTCCTCCTAAGGCTCAGTGCCTATCAAGTAGTTTAAATGTGGAAGCCCAAACCATCTCTAGAGCCCGTATTAAGTCTTTATGTGATTATCAAATGCGTCATGTTCCCCTTCTATTTCCATTTAAAAGAACAGGGGAGCGATGGCTTTAAAACAAGCCAAATTACCGCTAAATTCAGCAGCCTGTTTTCATGACTTAGCAACTTGTAGAAAGTATGTTTGAGTCTGCCAGTGAAAAATGTGATGTGGGTTACCAAGAAGACACACAGATATAGCACCAGGCATAACAGCTGTAAAATTAAAATGGGATAGACTAAGATAATGATTTTTCATAGGGTAAGATGTATCATGTCCCAGCCTGTCTTCTCCTTCAGTCCCCTGTAAGATAGATGTTCCAATAATGCTGGCTGATTCAAAATTGAAATATTTTTCAAAATACACTTTGATTGATTTTTTTTTTAATTGTTATTCAGCCCCAGAGTGAAATGATTACTGAACTACTGAATTTACAGCCCGTAGACTGAGAGTAGAAGAGTCTCTTACTTCAAAAAGGTACCTCAGTCCGGGGTCTATCTCTTTTCATAGCTTAACCAAGCTCTAGACGGCAGGGGGGATAGAATAAGATTATTTAGATTGATTCTACTTAAAAGATGCTAGTTTCGATAAAACCAAGCCATTAGTTATGATGGCAACCCAATTAAGCCAGTTTAACACCCCTTATCTCAGCTGTTATATTAATTGAGGAAGAAAAATAAATTGATGACCCAGCCATCATTCCTCCTTACTTCAAGTGCTCATAAAATATCAGTCATGTTGAAAATACTACCTACAGTTCTGTCACTGACAAAATGGCCCAGTAAAAGAACTCTCAAGATCTGGTAACAGCGTGCTGTGATCAGAGCCATTGAAGGCAGCACACTGGGTCTTTTGAGATAATGGAGCCCAGTGCCATCCACTCATTGGGATGAATTCAGATCCCCATCTTAGTTGTGCAACGATAGTGAGAGACTTACGCTGTCTCAGCCTCATTTTCCCCACCTGCAGAAGGAAGATAATGCTCTCTGCCTGCTGGGTTGTTAAAGGACTGGACATCATCAATGCACAGTTCCTAGTACTCATAGCATATCAGAAATGTTTCAGCAAACTGATTTGAACTGACTTATGGACTGATCTTCTTAGCTTGTCATTCCAGAATCATGGGTGCTGAGGCGAACTATGAAAAGGCACTTATGACCACCCTGGTGGTGATCTGAGCATTTTTGTAGGGAATGGATGGACCGCAGAGCTCCCCGCTTGGACGAGGATGCTAAATCCAATGAGCCAGAAAAGGTGTCCTGGGACATTGGCATCAATTCATGGAGCATCTTTCTGGGTGAATGGGTCCGGTTGAAGCCTGACACAGGACATTTCTACATTGATCAGACAAATCAACCATTTAAACAGAATATGTTCACTCATTTTTTATGGGAAAGAAACTGATTTTGACATTAAAATACTATCAGTGACACCCATCTCTACCAGCTCAGTTCATCCTGCTGAAGTGTCTCTTAGCTGGTCCCCCCTCTAGGGTCCTCCTTCCTCAGCTTGGTAATGGCATGACCAACCACCCAGTCCCCAAGCAAGACCCCATCCTCCCTGAGGCTCCCACCACATCAGCCTGCCCAGCCTCCTGAAGCCAGCTCTTTACTCTTGCATCCTGCCTGCCTTCCCCCAAGGACCTTGCATGGTCTCCGTGACAGTCCTGGCCTCCTCACTCAAGTCCATCCCTGCCTGTGCCTCTGCAGCCTCTGCTTTGTACCAAAGCCATTCTCCTACTTTAAAGTCTTTGAACTTCTCACAAAATAGCCATACTACTTCCTCCCCCTGCCACAACCTTCATCCTCTCCACAAGGCATTCTCATTTCTAGCACACTCAAATGCCATCTCTTCATGAAGCCTTCTGATCTATCCCCGGGCAGTTAATTATCCCAAGCCACAAGCGTTTTATTATCACCTCTCTTCCTGAGCTTGTAATGCCATCCCGCATCTGCTTACATATCTGTTACTGCCATACCGTTAGCGTTTCAAGAGCAGGCACCTGTACCATTGACGTTAGTGCATTTCCATCCAGGCAGAAGGTAGAGTCCCAGTAAATGATTATTGACTAAATGAATAAAATGAAACTGTCATGTTTAAACATGGCATCGAAATTAATTCTTTCCCTTTTTTTTCCTTTTCTCTAAAGTCAGTGAAATGCAAACAAAAAGCCAAAAAGTTGAATTTTTGTACAACAGTTTAGTTTTTATATTATTGTCTCTTCTAAAATAATTTTTAAGCCTAAATTTTGTGGATAATTGCTTCAGTTCTACATCAAGTATATTACACATGGAAACCTGGCATTGTATTATTGCATACTTATTTTCCACCAGATTTTTGTGTTGCCTTACTGTTAAAATTTTTCTATATACACACACAGAGAGAGAGAGAGATTTCTTAAATGAAATTGGCAAGATCTCTATTAACAAAGCAATAAAAAATGATTATAAGTTTAAAAACAATGAGATTCTCAGCTTATAGAGCACTGAGTAAAAATGATTTGTAAAATGCTGGTGCTGAAAAGCCGTATTAAAGAGAACACAAAGGATAAACAAAATAAAACCTTAGAGAGAACACTCCTGGTTCACGCTCAGCTTTTTTTTTTCTACTTTTATTTCAGACAGGAAGTACATGTGCAGGTTTGTTACCTGGCTCCCTCTCAGCTTTAAAGCAAAGGTGAAGGTACATTTAGAGCCCTGTTCAGATGACGTAAGAGATCTGGCATGTATTTGCTTGCAGCTGCTTAGTGAAGGTTCAGCAGATGCACAGCAACCTAAAGGGAATTTGGGGCCACAGACTGTATTAGTCATGCATCCATGCTCGGCAACCCATAACTCAACTGTGGATCCTCTCAGATGGGCCCATCTTCCTGATTATCCTTCTAGAATTTGGACCTCAGGCTTCCTTGGGACTCTAGCCAAGGTCTTTCTCCCTGTCCCTGGTGTGGATGCCCTGTTCTGAGTCCCAGTTCTGCAGACCCCTGCCCACCACACACTATTTTCTCCCCCATGGTTACATAAGGAAGGATTTGAATTTGGACACAGCCACTACTCCCAAAATAGAAGCAAACTTATGGAAATATAAACATATATGATTATATTTACAGGAAGAGCCATATATATTTGGTTTTTTTTCAAGTCAAAATTTAGAGTAATGGTAAAAACCACAATTACTTGTATACCATCCTAAGAATTCATACATCCATTGAGCACTGATCATATACCAGGACTGAGAAGAATCCTAAAGCTGAGACTGCACAGAGCTCAGAAAAGGGCTTCCTGTTTTCCCCTGTTCTCTCTCTGTCTTCCTACATTTTATTCTTCACACAGACAACCTCACTTTGCACACTGTTCCCAAATAAAACCACTTGTACTCATAACTTCCAAGGTAAGACACATGCTGCATGCCTCTGGGCCTACCTCTGGGAATATTTGTGATAAGTGGCTAGAAAAGTCTACCGCTTTCTAAGACTTCTCAGAGCTAACTTCTGAAAGTTTGTGTTGAGATCCTAACATTCTGTCCCTATGAAAGCAACCCATTTGATATGGTTTGGCTGTGTCCCCACCCAAAATCTCATCTTAATTGTAATCCCCACATGTCAAGGGCAGGACCAGGTGGAGGTAATGGATCATGGGGGCAGTTTGCCCCATGCTGTTCTTGTGGTAATGAGTGAGTCTCACAAGACCTCACTGTTTTATAAGCATCTGGCATTGCCCTGCTTGCACCCACTCCATCCTGCTGCCCTGTGAAGAAGGTGCTTGCTTCTCCTTTGCCTTCTGCCATGATTGTAAGTTTCCTGAGGCCTCCCTAGCAATTCTGAACTGTGAGTCAATTAAACCTTTTTCCTTTAGAAATTACTCAGTCTCAGGCAGTTATGTATAGCAGCATGAGAATAGACTAATATACCATCTCGCTGTGGCAAGACCAGGAATCCTATTATTCTAAGGGGACCCTCTTGGGAGATGCATTTGGAATCTAGTCTTACTGGTCTAGAGATTTTGTAATGTGTAAATTTAGTCCTTTGTGTTCAGATGTGGATAGCAACTGATGGGGTTTGGCTATGTCCCCACCCAAATCTTATGCTGAATTATAATCCCAAGTGTCAAGGGTGGGGCCAGGTGGAGTAATGGAATCATGGGGGTGGTCTCCCCCATACTGTTCTTGTGGTACTGAGTAAGTCTCATGAGATCTGATAGTTACATAAATGTGAGTTCTTCTGCATGAGCTCTCTTGCCTGCCGCCATGTAAGATGTGACTTTGTTTCTGATTCTCCTTCTACAATGACTATGTGGAACTGTGAGTCAACGAAACCTCTTTCCTTTACAGATTACCCAGTCTTGGGTATATCTTTATTAGCAGTGTGAGAATAGACTAATATAGCAGTATTATTCATAATAGACAAAAGGTGGAAACAACTCAAATATCCATCAGCTAGTGAGCAGATAAACAACACGGTCTATCCATACAGTGGATCATTATTTAGCCATAAAAAAGAATACAGTACTGATACACATTGCAACATGTATAAGCCTCAAAACCATTATGCTAAGTGAAAGAATCCAGACCCAAAATACCTACTGTAGGACTCCATTTATATTAAGTGTTCAAAACAGACAAATCTGTAGAGACAGAAAATTGATTAGTGGTTTCCAGGGGCTGGGAGTGGGTATGAAGAGTTAGTGCCAATGGGCCCAAAAGGCTTCTTTCTAGGGGGTGATGAAATGTTCTAAATTTAGGTAGTGGTGATGGTTGCACAACTCTGTAAATTTCCTAAAAATCGGTTCTTGCAAAAGTGAAGAGTAAGAAAAAAAGTAAAGTAGAATTAGAAAAAATACTTTAATCTTTGTATAATGTTGAGTTTAACATGTTTTTTTCTGATTATGATAGCAATCATGGTTATTGTAAAGAAAATTAAAAATAGATAAATGTATTATTTTAATGTTAATTACCTAGAGAAATAATCACCACTTAACGTTTTTATATATGTCTGATTTTTCTCTAATCATATATAGATTTTTAAATTAAGATCACACTATGTTTTTAGTTGTGTCTATTAATGACAAGACATAAAGCACATGTATATTGCTAGTCAACAACAGAAACTGCCAAAAAAAAAAAAAACTCTGTGCTTTTTAGCTAAGTGGAAATCCTGTTTGGTCAAGGTTTTGCAAAAAATAAAATTCCTGAAATTTAAATAGGCAAAAAAACACACACAAAAATTTTAATCGTAATAGGTTTGTTGAGCCATGCACACAGCAAATCAATATACCAAGACAACAGGTCATAGCAGAGAAACACGTTTAATCATGGCGTTCATGGAAAGGAGTCACGATCCAGACCCAAGAGAGGGTTCTTGGATCTCATGCAAGAAAGAATTCAGGGTAGTCCCTCGAGTAAAGTGAAAGCAAGTTTATTAGGAAAGTGAAGGAGTAAAAGAATGGCTACTCCATAGACAGAGCAGCCCCGAGGGCTTCTGGTTGTCTATTTTTATGGTTATTTCTTGATAATATGCTAAACAAGGGGTGGATTTTTCCTTTTATAAAAGGGCCTCCCTTTTCAGACCATATAGGGTAACTTCCTGACATTGCCATGGCATTTGTAAACTGTCCTGGTGCTGGTTGGAGTGTAGCAATGAGGATGACCAGAGGTCACTCTCGTTGCCATCCTGGTTTTGGTGAGTTTTAGCTGGCTTCTGTACTGCTTGCTACCTGTTTTATCAGCAAGGTCTTTACGACCTTTGTCTTCTACTGACCTCCTATCTCATCCTGTCATATAGAATGCCTAACCATCTGGGAATGCAGCCCAGTAGGTCTCAGCCTCATTTTACCCGGCCTCTACCCAAGATGGAGTTGCTCTGGTTCAAACACCTCCTGACAAGAGGGTCATAGAACAAGGAGATGAGAGGAAACCTCAAAGCCATCTCCACAAGGAATATGAGGTTTGGGTTTTTAAGGGCTTTGTAATGGGCAGAAGTATGGAGATCCCTGACTGGTAAAAGAATGCAGGGTGAAGTCACAGGAGGGGGGAGAGGAAGCAGCTGTATTCTCCTGCTGATCCTGTTCCTCTGTGGGAGACTTCCAACTGGTTGCTGGAATTCTGGGGAGGTGTCTGAAAAACACCTTAATTGATACTTGAACAAAAGCCTTACAGTTCTACTGTTGGAGATCCTGTCTGAAGGAACAATGGGGATACAAATCAATTCTTTTTTTTTTTTTTTTTTCTGAGACAAGGCTGCAATGCAGTGGCGCCATCTCAGCTCACTGCAACCTCCACCTCCCAGATTCAAGCAATTCTCCTGCCTCAGCCTCCTAAGTAACTAGGATTACAGGTGTGCACCTCAACTCCTCGTTAATTTTTTGTATTTTTAGTAGAGATGGGGTTTACCATGTTGGCCAGGCTGGTCTAGAACTCCTGACCTCGTAATCTACCTGCATCAGCCTCCCAAAGTGTTGGGATTACAGGCATGAGCCACTGTGCCTGGCTGCAAATCAATTCTTAAACAGTCTTCTGCCCTTAGTGTCAGAGATCCTATCTAGGGGAACAGTGGGGGATGCAAATGGTGGAATCTAGTGCTACTGTAACTGAAAAGCCAATTAGCCACTCACTGCAGTAGAGTCCAATTAATAAGATCCAGGCCTGGTACAAGAAAAGTGAATTTATTTTCGAAGCTAATTTGGAAAAGCACAAAGCGTCCTGCTTTAAGTGGGCTGCTTTATCTTTGGAGCGAAAAGCAGACATTTTTATAAGGTTAAAGGGGAAGTAAACAAGGACAGGAGGTCCCCCTGCTAGCCTAGTGTCTTATCTACCGAACACTTGAGTTGACAGACAGTTGAGTTGGTGCCTTCCTGGGCAGAAATAAGTTGTAAAAGTGGCCAAGTGGGTGTGCTTTCAGTATGCCCTCCTGAGGCCACCCCGGAGGTGGGAGTTTCATGGAGATGTGCTTTGATCTGTTAACTGACTGTCAATTCTGGAGGAAAGATCCCTGGGGCCCATAGATGACCTTGCCTTATGGGGAACGTCTGGTGAGGAGGAGGTGAGAGGTTATTTTGCAATTCAAAAGGGGCTAAGTAGGAAGCAGGCTGAAAGGAGAAAGGGGAAGAGAAGAGAAAAAAGTAAGAGTAATTAAACCACTTCTCAGAAAAATTGGGGTACTTTTTTTTTGTATTGTAACCAATACAACATGTAAATAGAGAAAAAAACACACACAAAAAAATTGTAATTGTAATAGGTTTGTTGACCGATGCACACGGCAAATCAGTATGCCAAGACACCAGGTTGCAGCAGAGAAACAGGTTTAATCACAGTGTTAATGGAAAGATCCAGACCCCAATATTGTAACATGTATTGGTTACAATACATGACCTATCACAACAAGGAACTGGGCCAGGGTGCAGCCTGATCAACACTGAATTATAACTGTATTTGTATCCAGAACGTGTCATGCAAGTCCTGTCCACCCTGTGGGGGATGCTTTCAAAACCTGGCCCTGTTTCTCGTTGCATCCGCACTCACCACGTCAAAGCAATGCCAGGAGACCCATGTGTGGCTCATGCTTCTTAGAGGAGTCCTGGTTCAGTTCTACAGGCTTATACTGTAGACAATATACACAAAGCAATATACTGTTGGCCATGTAGGTAAGAAAAGCACAGGAGACTGCTTTTACCCTTTTTACCAGTGTTTGGTACCAACCACAAGCACCGAAATACTCATACCGTGAGCTCTGCGACTCTGGTTCTTATGGAAGGGGAGGTGCTTTACAATTGCCAGTCATTCCCTTCACTTTGTGGAATAGCCAGAAGGCTCTAGGGATGGGGATGCCCTACCATGAGGCCACGGCTCTCAAACAGGTGACACGCTTGTGAGAGGAAAAGGGGTCCCAATCCAGACTCCAAGAGAGGATTCTTGGATCTCACGCAAGAAAGAACTCAGGGAGAGTTCATAGAGTACAGTGAAAGCAAGTTCATTAGGAAAGTAAAGGAATGAGGCCAGGCATGGTGGCTCATACCTGTAATCCCAGCACTTTGGGAGGCCAAGGCGGGCAGACCATGAGGTCAGGAAATGGAGACCATCCTGGCTCACAAGGTGAAACCGCATCTCTACTAAAAATATGAAAAAAAATTAGCTGAACATGGTGGCACACACGTGTAGTGCAAGCTACTCGGGAGGCTGAGGCAGGAGAACCGCTTGAACCCGGGGAAGGCAGAGATTGCAGTGAGCCAAGACTGCTCCATTGCACTCCATCCTAGGCAACAGAGCAAGGGTCCATCTCAAAAAAAAAAGAAAGAAAAAAAAAAGTGAAGTAATGAAAGAATGGCTACTCATAGACAGAGCAGCCCCAAGGGCCGCTGGTTGCCCATTTTTATAGTTATTTCTTGATGATACTCTAAACAAGGGGTGGATTATTCATGCCTCCCCTTTCTAGATCATAGAGAGTAGCTTCCTGACATTGCCATAGCATTTTTAAACTGTCATGGTGCCAGTGAGAGTACAGTGGTGAAGACCACAAGAGGTCACCCTTGTCACCATCTTGGTTTTGGTGGGTTTTGGCCAGCTTCTGTACTGCAACCTGTTTGATCAGCAAGATCTTTATGAACCACATCTTGTGCCGACCTCCCATCTCATCCCGTGACTCAGAAAGCCTTAACCACCTGGGAATGCAGCCCAGTAGATCTCAGCCTCATGTTACCCAGCCCCTATTCAAGATGGAGTTGCTCTGGTTCAAACGTCTCTGACACGTTGATGTTAGAGCACCTCGAACATGTTCCTTAATCTGAGTTTCCAGTTTTCTCTTCTAGAAAATGAGAAAAAGCTAGAAAGTAGACCCCCCAAGTACTTAAAGCAACAACCCACCTGGTTTGCTTGGACTTTTCCTACTCTGTATAACAGCAGGTGCTGGATTCCTCTATGTAAATCTTCATCTTTTGGCAGGGCACAGTGGCTCACACCTGTAATCCCAGCACTTTGGGAGGCTGAGGCAGGCAGATCACCTGAGGTCAGGAGTTTCAGACCAGCCTGACCCACATGGAGAAAGCCCGTCTCTACTAAAAGTACAAAATTAGCTGGGCATGGTGGCACATGCCTGTAATCCCAGCTACTCAGAAGAATGAGGCAGGAGAATCCTTTGAACCCGGGAGGCAGAGGTTGCAGTGAGCCTAGATTGTGCCATTGCACTCCAGCCTGGGCAACAAGAGCGAAACGCCATCTCAAAAAAAAAAAAAGAAAAAATTTTTTTTCATCTTTTATTAATTATATTACCCTGCTTCTCTTAGAAAATGCACAGCTCTACCCTCACTACACCAAGATCACAAAAGGCTAAGTGCAAAATCATGAGCCAGCCAGACCAAAAGTAAGCCAGGCAGGCCTGGTGCAGTGCCCAGGTGGCCAACTCAGCCATCTCATAGGCAGTTATCCCTGCTCAACGTGAAGAAAGACAAGGTTAGTTATTGGCGTTTGAAATCCAGCAGTGGAATCCGTGTGGTCCTATCTTGATCATATAATGTGCTGAGGTTATTACAAGCTCTCAGTGCTGAGTGGGAGTGACAAAGCCAGAAACAAGGGCAAGCAGAGATCGAATACCAGGAAGACCATGGCAGGGTGCCAAGTCCATGAAACAGAAGCACTGCCATGGCCTTAAAGTCATAGTCCTCTAGAGCAAGAGTCAGGAACTCAGATCCAGAGGAAAGAAAATGATAACCCTTTCCCCCCTCAAGTCTTGCCATTGATTGGCAGCAGGAGAGCTGTTGGCAAAATAAATAACCCACTAAGATTTGAAGGTTGGCGATCTCTAGGGGAAGAGTGACAGACTGTCGCTGAAAGTGGATTGGAAGGAAAACTGTCATTCCTACCAAGCAATTTTAAATAGGCTTTGTTTCCAGATATCCTTGCCTGTAAGTCCTCGTTTCCTCATTTGGAAATGAGATTTGATATGGTTGTATTATGGGGTGAAATTAAAAATATCTCCTTACATCCCATTCACACTGCTGCATGATGGTATTGCCAACCTTGTCACTAAAAACATGTCTTTGTAATAAGAAGTCAGTGGTACAAGAGACAAGAGATTCCTGCAGCTAAGATTTGCTCCTGGTATTTTCCCCCATGATATTGCCTAACACATTGTATACTTTGTGGGTAGAGAAGGAAGGGGGAAGACTTTTTAGCTTGTATACTTATTTCAGAACCTTAAATGACATGCCTATTAAGCTATCCATGTACACAAATAGACTCAATGTTAAGAAAAGAAGTAGTGTGAGACTGAAAGACATGCTTAAGAGAAAGGAGGGAGCCATAAGTCAGGAATGTGGAAATGAAGAAAAATCTACACTGGCTAAACTCAGGTTAGTTCAGAGGGAACATATGAGGAAAGTCCAAGTCTTACGCTCCTAGAAGTCAGGGCAGAGGCAGTGGGCTGCTAAGAACCAGTGGCCGTCTTAGGAATACGTGCTCCACTTGAAGCCATTCAAATGAAAAACAAGAATTCTTAGAACACTGGACATCCCAGAAACAAAATGAATTAGCAGACCAAATGCCAGTCTGCAACTGCTGCTTAAAAGAGAAATCTGGGACTCCATGTTTGGGTCCCCCTTCCATGAACACTCCCTTTGTGGAAGCTGTTGTTTTTCTCTCTCCTGGACTTTCCCTCTGGAGTCCCCTTCCACACTCTCTCGTGGAAGCCTGTCTTCTAAACTCCATCTCTCTCTATTCCCTTCCACTCAGTGTGGAAGCTGCTTTCCTCTCCTGATTCCATCTTTCTGGATTCTCTCACTCAGTGTACGAGTTAGCTGTTTATTTCTTTCTCCTTCTCCTGATTCTCTCTCTCTTTAAATAAATCACTTTCTACAAAAAAAAAAAAAAAGAAAGAAAAATCCAATTACTTACAACACTGAATATAGGTCAACAGAAACTCCTGGCATCAGAGAAACTCTGACCATAAAGACTTTGAGTATATTTTTACCAAACACTTCACAGAGTCTTGTGGATCAATCATGCGTTCAGTTTTGTCCTGCAAATTAAAATCAAGCCATGTTTAAAGCAATCTCATTAAATTGCTTGCAAACAGGTGTACATAGTACCGCACTCCTGGTGTGACAGGACCATTCTTATCATTCGGTTTTAGAACCTTCCTTTCGTGGGTACCCCACCCCTCACCTCACTTCCCTGCTTCCGCCTTACCTGTGCTTTACCTGTGGCTTACCTGGATTATCACAAACAGATCTCCTGCAGTTTTCAGCCTTGCCAGCATCTGAACATGTCAAAGAAAAATGGGCAGGGCAGAGTTTGAAAGTCAAAGGCTTTATTCAAGGCTACAATGAGGGAGAGAGATTGCTGAAACAGACAGTGGGAGGGTTTTTAAGCACTAGGATGAGCTGATGGAAAAGTGCTGGAGGATGTTTGTGGGGGAGGCTGGTCCATGTGATTGGGCATCTGTGTTTGCTAATGGGTGCTTATTGGAGTTAGGCTCCAACCCTTCCACAGAGACTGAGAGACAGAGATGCTATTCCTCTCCATGACTGCATGTCAGAAAGATGGCTCCCAGGTCCTCGAGAAAGGTGGTCCTGGATTATAAAACTAGCAACAGGCTGGAAGACTTACATCTCACAGGGGCAGAGAAAGAATTTACAATTGCAAGTTTCTAAAGTAAATGCTTCAAGAAAAAGAGAAGTCAAGGCTATGTTAGTCCATTCTCATACTACTGTATAGATACTACTTGAGACTGGGTAGTTTATAAAGAGGTTTAATTAACTCACAGTTCGACGTGGTTGGAGAGGCCTCAGGAAACTTACAATCATGGTGGAAGATCAAGGGGAAGCAAGGACCTTCTTCCCATGGCGTCAGAAGAGAGAAGTGCTAGCAGCTGAAATGTCAGACAGTTATAAAACCATCAGATCTCCTGAGAACTCACTCACTATGACGAGAACAGCATGGGGGGAAACCACTCCCATGATCTAGTCATCTCCCTCCCTCTACATGTGGGGATTACAATTCAAGATGAAATTTGAGTGGAGACATTAGGCCAAACCATATCAGGGCCCTAGAGTCAAAAAGAAGCCCATCTAAAGGGTAGCCCAGCACAGGGGAAGCTTGTGGAGCCTATCCTTAGGATGTAAGGAAGGTCTTCTAGCCCTGCCTCAAACCTAGGGTGAGCATTAGTGTATGGTGATTCTTCTGGTGGCTGAGCCCCAGGCTGTAACACCATTCCACAATCACGAGGCTCTAAACCACTGCCCCACAGAGGCCCATTCCTATAACAAGGTCCTGCTCCCCGAGCTTCCTCCTTTCTCTCCATCCTTATCCCTCCCCCTTCCCTGCCTGGCATGGTCTTGTAGCTGGAAGACAAGGCCTCCGCTTTGGGATCTAGTTTCTGTTTCACGAATCTCCATCTGCACAGACTGTCCCCCCTGTGGACCCCAGCCCCCTGCTGTTATCGCTGAAAAAGACCTACTCAACACTAGGATCATCTTTGGCTCCTGAGCTATCCCTCCTACAGAAATAGTAAATGCCTCTGGGCATGGCAGGTGATAACCAGGAAGCCTGGAACATTGGTCCTAGCCCCCATCCTGCCTATTGTCCTACTACAGGGACAACTATGACTATGCTAACTGGAACTGATGATTCTTTTGGGACCCAGCCTGACTGTGGCAAAGACTGGGTCCCAAATAATCATCAGTGCCAGTAAGCAAACTAGGAATAGGACGTTAAAAATCTCAAATACATTTAGAATGAATGACCTAGTCAAATGCCATTTTTTTTTTCTTTGAGACGGAGTCTTGCTCTACTGCCCATGCTGAAGTGCAGTGATGCAATCTCAGCTCACTGCAACTTCCACCTCCCGGGTTCAAGCAGTTTTCCTGCCTAAGCCTCCAGAATCGCTAGGATTACAGGCACGCACCACCACACCCAGCTAATATTTTGTATTTTTAGTAGAGATGGGGTTTCACCATGTTGGCCAAGCTGGTCTGAAACTCCTGACCTCAAATGATCTGCTTGCCTCGGCCTCCCAGTGTACTGGGATTACAGACCTGAGCTACCGCACCAAGCCTACCATTTCTTACTTATGAAAAAAAATATTTCCATGAGGTCCCCAGAGTAGTCAAATTCATAGAAATAAGAAGTGGAATGGTGGCTGCCAGGGGCTGGGGGAAGGGGAATGGGGAATTGGCATTTAACAGGTACAGAGTTTAAGTTTTTCATGGTGAAAAAGTTCTGGAGATGAACGTTGGTGATCGCTGCACAACAATTTGTACTTAACACCACTGAACTGCACACTTAATAATGGTTAAAAATTGTCAATTTTATGTTATTTGTATTTCACTACAGTTAATGGCTCTTAAGAAAGAAGCTAAAAATAGTATTAATAATAACCTGAAATCATGGTTTAGGGATAGTAGTTTGCTTTCCTGGTCACAATGAGAGCCTGTAAGAATCAAGCTATGTAATAAAAAGAGAAGGAGGCCTAACACTCATGGTGTTCATTTGAGCCCGTCCTAAATCTCTCTGGACCTCAGCCTGACCATACCTAAAATGAGGGGGTCTCAGATCCTCTGCTCTGAACTTGCACCAAGCCCGTGCTGCAATTTGGGTGTCTATGGACCCCTCAGGTGTGTTTCTGAATACAGGTCTGTTTCCCTGGAGGCAGGGGCCATGGCTTTCAGCAGATTCCCAGTGGGAAACCCACCTCCCAACCACGTTGAAGACCTGAAAGCTGAATGGTTAATCTCTCAGCATTCCTTCCAGCTTCTAACGTTATAAAGACAGAAGCCCCTACAAACTCAACCAGACCCTCACACGTTTAGAGGTTGGACTTCCTCTGATCCTTAAAATGGCTACTCTGAGAACACAGCCTATAGGCTTCCTCCAGGAGGGAGCTGAAAGAGGAAGTCCCATTCTAGCTCCATTTCTGGGTGTTTTGCTCAAATTGAGGTTTTTTTTTCCCTTTCAAAAGAGCAAATTCAGGCCAGGCATGATGGTTCATGCCTGTAATCCTACCACTTTGGGAGGCCAAGGTAGGCGGATCACCTGAGGTCAGGAAATGGAGACCAGCCCGACCAACACGGCAAAACCCCATCTCTACTAAAAGTACAAAAATTAGCCAAGCATGTTAGTGCATGCCTATAATCCCAGCTACTCAGGAGGCTGAGGCAGGAGAATTGCTTGAACCCAGGAGCCGGAAGTTGCAGTGAGTAGAGATTGTGCCACTGCACCCCAACCTGGGAGACAAAGTGAGATACTCTGTATCAAAAAAAAAAAAAAAAAGAAAAGAAAGAGAAAATGTGTAAAGGAGCGACCCCGTCTTCATTGTGCCTTGGTTTTGATACTTGGTTGTGAGTGATTCCACGGTGGTAGAGGCTGCTGATGGAAAGGGGAACAGAGGGATGAGGGATTTTTACTGAAAATCTGGAGAATTCTTAGAAGCCCTCATATTTCCTGGGCCCCAGAAATGACTGGAGCCAAATGGGCTTGTGAGGAATTTTGAAATTTTGAATTTCACCTGAATTTTGGATGTGATTTTTCTCTATCCTGTGCATAGAAACAGAGAGAGGCTCTTTCCCTCAGGATTTTGTGAATCCCTCATTGCCCACAGTAACAAACTCATTTTACTGACTTCAGAAAGATATCACCAGTCTGGCCTGGGAATAACACGTGGGAAATTGAAGACAGTAGTATAATTAAGTTCACAAAGGCCAATTCTTATGGCCATATTTCAAATGCTCATAACGCCTTCTCATGCATTCTAACAAACGACTTGGGTTCATAATATATTCAGAGTGAAAAAACATAATGGATTCTTCTGAGATATTCAATTAGTTCAATAAAAAAGAGAAAAATAATTTTTCAATAAAGGAATTTAGCTAAATGACTAAAGCTCACGGTGAAAAACCAACTTCAAAGTAATTATGTATTTCTTTTGAGTTCGTGCTCTCACAAAAGTTGATGATATGCCACCATTAGAAATAGCCATCCTTCAAATGATTAATTGCATTTGTGTTGCTGTTTTAGCAGACATTTATTTGAATGTTTACTCTGTAACTGTCTTTGGGTGTTGATGTATTTAAATTTCCGCCAGCTCCACTAAAGAGTATCGGCTCTCACTTCTTTATGACTCACTGCTCAGCTTTCTTTAAGCTTGTTTCTTCCCCATTAGTGGAAACCTCTCCCAAAAAAAAGTCACCAGTAACAGTCTCCTTCAAAATCCCATGACTTCTCTTTTTCTTCTTATCCTCCTGGGGGTCATGACACATTTAATTATGCGTCATTGACTCCTCTTCCATTTCATCTCTCCCCCCATCTCTCCTGCAAAACTTGCATCTCCTTTTTTTTTTTTTGAGACGGCGTCTTGCCCTGTCACCAAGACTGGAGTGCAATGGTGTGATCTCAGCTCACTGCAACCTTCACCTACCGGCTTCAAGCAATTCTCCTGCCTCAGCCTCCCAAGTAGCTGGGATTACAGGAACGTACCACCAGGCCCTGCTAATTTTTTGTATCTTTAGTAGAGATGGGGTTTCACCATGTTGGTCAGGCTAGTCTCAAACTCCTGACCTCGAGATCCTGACCTCATGATCCTCGGCCTCCCAAAGTGCTGAGATTATTGGTGTGAGTCACCATGTCTGGCCCACATCTGCCCTTTAAACTATGGGGTCTCCTAGGATTCCATATCCGCCACTCTAGCATTCTCAACTTTCACCTTGGCTAACCACTTTGTTAGAGAGATCTCAAAGGCAACTATATGTTGGTGACTTTCCAACTCCTAACTCAACCTGGGCATTTCCACCAAGCTGCACACATCTGCACAGGTGCATTGAATTCGAGGGGCCGTTAGCACAGTCAAAGCTGAACTGCTTGTCTTCCCACTTCCCACTGCACTCTGCTATTCTTCCGGCAGCCTTGTCTGAGTGCTTGATCAGCAAGACAAGGTGCTGCTTTCCTGCTCAAGCTGCACACTTCCTGCCTCTCTTCATCCATGGCTGGTCTGCTTGCCTGCAGTGTCTCACATTTCCCAGCAATCCAATTCTGTGTTTTCTCAAAATAAGTTAGATCAGATTGTTCCTGGATCACTGCCTTCCTGGAAAGCCTCTGGTGGCCTTATGCACTCTGTGGAGTCAGTACAGGCCCCTTGGGATGCTACTCAAGGCTCTCCAGGAGCCCATGCCATCCTTGGTGCACTCAGCAAGGACGAGGAGGAGCAGCTCCACCACGGCACCCATGACATTGTGTGTAGAGCCACGTGGGGAGGGTGTGGCCTGCAGCTGCGCTGAGTCTTGGCAGAACACCCTGCAGTCCCCCAGCCAGCTTCTCATTGCCATCCGGGTTCTGTGAGGTGCAGGGACTTTCTGCCTGCCCCTCTCAGGGCACAGCTGCTGCTATGGAACTGCTGAGAAGCAGCTTGGAGTTGGCTCTGCTGCAACACCCCTTCTTTCTGTTGCATGTCCAGTCCCTTTTATGTTGCCATGACCTGCACCAAGGCCACAATGCCCATGCCTGCTTTTGCTGTCTCTCTCAGTAATAAACTGTCTGCATCTAAAGAGGTCTCCTTGTTTCTTCACTAGGACTTGCCTGTGTCCTGTTTGCCCACTTCAAATACTCACTACCCTTCTAACCTCCATGTAACCCGATGGCCAAACTGCAAACAACGTGCATTTCAAAACATAAATATCATACAAGATAAAATTAAACTTGGAAATCTGGCTAAATGAAAATAAGGATTAGAAAGATGAGACGGAGCCATGTGTTAGGTTAGTACTGTGTAGTGTTACTGTATTAAACTGATTAGAACAGATCTACCCTTGATCTAAGCCAAAAGGCCAAGAAACAATTGCATTATGGTATCAAATTATAGTGCTGTAATTTTAGAGGTGCCTCATTTTCTTTCGGGAATAAGGCAAATCTGTACATTTAAAATGTGTGACCTGTGCATTTGGCTCTAACCTTTTTTTGTAGAAAATTACGAACTGCCAACAAATGATTTTTCCCAAAAGCAAACCTCTAATGCACAAATGATTAGAAATGAATTCAGTGAAAACTTAAAGTAAGCTGAGTTTTAGCATTAAACACCCTTTCTTTAAGTGAAAGTCTATTTTAGGGCCAGGTGCAATGGCTCACGCCTGTAATCCCAACACTTCGGGAGGCTGAGGCGGGTGGATCACTTGAGATCAGGTGTTTGAGATCAGCCTGGCCAACATGGTGAAACCCCATCTCTACTAAAAGTACAAAAATTAGTTGGGCATGGTGGTGCATACCTGTAATCCCAGCTACTTGGGTGGCTGAGGCAGGAGAATCGTTTAAACCCAGGAGGCAGAGGTTGCAGTAAGCCAAGATTGCACCACTGCACTCCAGCCAGGGTGACAGAGTGAGACTCTGTCTCAAAAAAAAAAAAAAAAAAAAAGACATTATTAGATTAGTGATTATGAGGGCTGTTTTCTTAGAATTATGTCCCCTAAAATGAAAAACATTCCCGGAAGAAGCTGAAATATTAGGAAAAAAACAAGCCTTTAAAAATAAGGCCCAAAGATTGTGTGATGATTTCTTCTGTGCCCCTGTAGCCAGCTAGTGATGTCATTTCTCATCACTAGCCCACTTTCCTAAATCTGTCCTGTCCACCAGAGCCAGCCATTGCAGCCCCCAGTGGCACCATCTGCATCTGAGACTCTTTTTCACTCCCAGAAAAAAAATCTCTCAGATTAAATCTTTCCTGCTTTAGTCAACCCCCCTAGTTAGGGTAGAGCTACAGCAGTGAGACCAGGGCCATCTCTCACAGAAAATCCTTCCTCCCCATACCACCAATATGCATGAATGCCTGGCTACTTATATAAAATTTAATCGGATAAGTGAGGAGAAGTCATATTTATCTCCATTCTTTGAATAGATTTCAGTGTGTGACAATGACTTTTGTGTCAGAAGCTTCGCATTCTAAGGGTAAAGTATTAAGCCTGAAGAATTTCAATCAAAAGTCTTATATATGATAAAGGGCTTTGTAAACCACTAAACTTTATACCAAAAAATTAATCTATTATTGATAGTCTTGTTTGCAGCTATTAATAACTGGGAAATGGGCTGGGCATGGTGGCTCATGCCTGTGATCGAAATACCTTGGGTGTCTGAGGCAGGAGGATTGCTTGAGGCCAGGAGTTTGAAATCAGCCTGGGCAACATAGTGAGACTCTGTCTCTGCAAAAAATACAAAACTTATCCTCTGAGATGCACATGCTAAAAAAAATAAAATTAGTCAGGTATGGTGGCACGCGCCTGTGGTCCCAGCTACTCGGGATACTGAGATGGTAGGATCGCTTGAGCCCAGGAGGTTGTGGCTGCAGTGAGCCGTGATTACACCACTACATTCTAGTCTGGGTGATAGAGTAAGACCATGTCTCAAAAAATAAAATAATTGCAAAGTGTACTGTTTACAATGCATAAAGTACTTTGGTAAATTGCTCTCGAATATACCAGTTGCATATCAACATCTTCCCTTTTTTCCCTACAGGTAACCCTCCTGCTACGGGCACTGGGACTTTGCTAATAACCCTGGAGGACGTGAATGACAATGCCCCCTTCATTTACCCCACAGTAGCTGAAGTCTGTGATGATGCCAAAAACCTCAGCGTAGTCATTTTGGGAGCATCAGATAAGGATCTTCACCCGAATACAGATCCTTTCAAATTTGAAATCCACAAACAAACAGTTCCTGATAAAGTCTGGAAGATCTCCAAGATCAACAGTAAGTCTAGTTAAAACATTCCCTCCTTATTCTTCAAGCTTTCAGTTTAGTTTCTCTTCCCCAAATGCTCTTTCTCTACTACTCTCTCATGTATTCTCATTTGTTTCATTTTAAGTTATTGACTTATTATAAACACTGGCAATTTTCCCACCAGCAAACAAATGCAATTTATAAAAATATTCGAATGTCTGTTTCTTACAAAAGCAAACAGACATTTTCTCTTCTGCTTCCTCTCCAGTCTTTCCTATACTGTATGCCCTGCGTTGTATACCCTATCCTGTCTACTATATACACTATATACTATAACTCCAGTATTCTCTCTTTAAAAATGTAATATATTTAAGGGGTACAACTGCAGACTCCTAACATACATACAGTGCATAGTGGTGAAATCTAGGCTTTTAGTGTCCCTGTCACTCAATAATGAACTTTCTCTTGACTAATCCATAGTTTCTGCATTTGTGCCATCCCAGAGTTCCCAGCCACGAGATTGTGATTCTTTCTCCTTCCTCTTTCTCTTGCTTTTTTCTTTTAATTAAACTCTACAGATTATTTCTTTGTAACTAGCTTACAAAGAATATTGGCTAACCTGCCCAGTCTTAGGCCTTCAAAAGACAGGAGTCTCTGCTTCTCCCCACTTAGCTCTTGGCTCAGCCATCTCTCCAGTCTCAGAGACAGAGAACTGTGTTTACATTAACTTTCACCAGTGCATTCGAGAGACTTTTCATGGTATACCTGCCTTCATAAAAGACTAAAGGAAAGAGAAGTGCTAGGATAAGAATCTTTACAGTCTTCAACCTCTAACCTTCCATTGTATGCTGCAGACCTCCTCGAACTTGACTTAGTCTAATGATGGCCTTGGCTTTTCTTTGAAATCCTTGTCCGTCATCCTTGACTTTGATGTCTTCTTCCACGTGTCTTCTTTCTCCTTTATGAAACTTGCAAGCAATGTCTCCTCCCGTCTGTCCTTCCATATGGGTAGGTGGAATTCAAAACTTAACCCAAGATCTATCACTTGCCTTATGAAGACTGAAACACCAATGTATTAATATGAAGTATCCCTATAACCCCAATCTCACCCGTCTTCTTCCCCAGATGTGAACTATTAAGTTCACTTTGTCTCCCTATAAAGTCAAAGAACAGAAAAAGAAAAGTAAAAGAAAAAAAGACAATAGACACTACGTCTTCAATAATGAACTTACCCTGCTATTGACCTAGTCAGGGTTCTCACTTCTTATATCCATGGTAGAACTTTTGAGGGAGACAGAGAATTACGCATTTCATTAGGTTTTCCAAATGCATTGTACAGTTGTGCATAATATTTTCTATTTAAAAATCTCATATCTATTGTTACAGCCCTATCTCGTATCTTATTTTATTAGTGCCTTTTGCTTGTTATTGATTCTATTTGCCTGTTTGTCTATTTTATTGCTTTTTAAAGAATGAATTCTGTTACACTGATTATTTTTAATTAAAACAGCCCTTCTCTTGTTTGAAGGGTTAGTGTTTTATTGGCTGGTTTTTATGGATATAACCAATTTGAATAATCATCTCCAGTTCTTTCCAACTGCAGCTTTCCCATTCAAGAGTTTTTTTGGTGGGGGTTGTGGGGGTTGGAGGAGGGCAGTGAGCATCAGGATAAATAGCCAATGCATGCTGGGCTTAATACCTAGGTGATGGGTTGACAGGTGCAGCAAACCACCATGGCACACGTTTACCTGTGTAACAAACCTGCACATCCTGCACATGTACCCAGAACTTAAAATATTTTTTAAAGAAGAGTTTCTCCTCTGCCCAGGGAAGATAGAAAAATGCTCTTTGATTTAATCTGCCATCTTACTGAGTGACCATCACATTAGTCATTGCTGCTGCCGTCACCTTCCGGTAATGACCATGCTTCGTCTATTTTTATTTCCATGTCAATACACGCTTGTTTTTTCTCCTGGTTTTACTTAATAGATAAATGCCTTGTAAATTACTTTGTTGTCTCCTACGTTTTTTTCTCAGTATCTAGCCCTGTTTATTCCCAGAAAAGGGCATTTAAAAATATGTATGCCCAAGGCTAAACAAGAGGCCAGCTGGTGCAGCCACTGCAAGTTGTCACCCAGGGGCCTGGGTGACAGTGGATATTGCCACCACACATGGTGTTAGGGAAGTGGAGGGGAAGCTTAAAGATCCAGTCTCTGTGTTGAGGGTTCCCACCCAAATCTAGAGCTGTGGACTGATGATTGATTGAAAAAATAAAAAACAAGGCTGGGCGCAGTGGCTTACACCTGTAATGCCAGCATTTTGGGAGGCCAAGACAGGCAGATTACCTGAGGTCAGGAGTTTGAGACCAGCCTGGCCAATATGGTGCAACCCCATCTCTACTAAAAGTACAAAATTTAACTCAGCGTGGTAGTGTGTGCCTGTAATCCCAGCTACTCAGGAGGCTGAGGCAGAAGAATTGCTTGGACCCAGGAGGTGGAGGTTGCAGTGAGCTGAGATCACACCACTGCACTCCAGGCTGGGCAACAGAGGGAGACCCTATCTCAAAAAAAAAAAAAACGAAAGACAAAACACATAGGCTATAGAACCCATCTCCATTACAACACATCAGGGTCCTTCCCACATTGAGAGCCGGTGGATTTTCACCTTAGCTTCTAGATATGGAATGCAGTCTTTGTCGAGATGGCTTTTTCATGTAATAAATTTGCAGAGAGGAGTTCTTGGTACTCAATCATCTTCATGAAAAGAGCTCTCCTTGAAATTGGTTATGATAGCACTGAGGCACAGAACTCTGATGAGGGAAACATTCTGTCTCTGTGCTGTTCATTACAGGAGCCACCAGCCATGTGTGCCTTCCAGACCCTTGGAATGTGGCAGGTGCCACTGAGGATCTTAACTGGTATTTTTATTCGATGTTAATGAATTTAAATTTAAGCATTCCCATGATTATAAATGAAAATGTGATGTCTGTTTGGTGTGATTTTAGTCACCAAAACCTCACTCTTTTATTGGAAAAGTCTCATCCGCTCTCACCAGAACCCTCTTCCCTTTACAGATACACATGCCCTGGTAAGCCTTCTTCAAAATCTGAACAAAGCAAACTACAACCTGCCCATCGTGGTGACAGATTCAGGGAAACCACCCATGACAAACATCACAGATCTCAGGGTACAAGTGTGCTCCTGCAGGAATTCCAAAGTAGACTGCAACGCGGCGGGGGCCCTGCACTTCAGTCTGCCCCTCACTCCTCCTCCTCAGCCTCTTCAGCTTAGCTTGTAAGTTGACCTAACTCCAGTGCATGCACAGGTATGGAATTGTAACTTCACAGGGTCCGTGACACCAGCGTTTTTCCATCTGCCTTTCCAAGAAAATGTATCCCGGAAGAATCATTCATCTTTTGTGTATGTCTCTGAGATAGAACACGTTATATGTAAAAGTGATCCAACTAATGCTTAAAGGCAGCTTAACAATCCCTGCCAGCCAGTCTGAGGAATTGTACAAAGGTGTTCATTGCTAGCCTGCAAACCAGATGGTAAGCAAAACTTCCTACAGATGGCACTCAACTTGAGCTAATGAAAATGTGCCCAGATTAGTTAACTGTTCTATCAGAGGCCTGTTTCTCTCTACATTATGAATAATCTTTTGCAAAGTTAAAACAGGTATGATGAGACTTTCTGAGAATAGTCATGAGAATTTATGGATGGAGGTTGGGCTGCAGGGGAAATGATAAATGCGTAATTCACAATGTTTTTTTCACTGACTAGTAATAATGACTGTAATATAATGAAACATTATTTTAAACAAATGAATTATTATGCAGAGTAATATAGATGCATAGATGTGAGGATAAAATGAATAAATAATATTTATGAACTACTAGTCCAATTTTAACTTTAGCAGTTATTTATATATAACTGTTGCCATCCAAAAGCCTTTGGGACCTTGCTATTTACCTTTTGAGAAGGTATCGCTGTAATTGCAAATTAGGAAGTTGGGAAATTGACAGAAAAAGAAAACAGAAGGTTTTACATCCTAGTGACAGTGGCAAGCCACCAGGAAATCACAGAGTCCAACACTGGACATGTATGCCTATAAAGCTGTGTGCAAGACCAGAGTCCTGTGGGTAGAAGGAAAAAGAAGGGCTGGGTGCGGTGGCTCACACCTGTAATCCCAGCACTTTGGGAGGCCAAGGCGGGTAGATCATTTGAGGTCAGAAGTTCAAGACCAGCCTGGCCAACATGTTGAAACCCTGTGTCTACTAAAAACACAAAAATTAGCCAGGCACGGTGGCACGTGCCTGTAGCCCCAGCTATTCGGGAGGCTGAGGCAGCAGAATCACTTCAGCCTGGGAGGTGGAGGTTGCAGTGAGCCAAGATCATGCCTCTGCACTCCAGCCTGGGTGACAGAGTGAGAAATCATCTCAAAAAAAAAAGAAAGGAGAAGCCATTACAGCCTCTCACTGGCCCTTCAGACTGGACATTTCTGAAAGTGAGCATATTGTCTTCCCCTTGTGACCTACCCCTTTGCCTGACTTGTCTCTCATGACTATACCACTGCCATCATTATCACCATCACCCCCATGTCTCCTTCCCAGTCTTCCCACTGCAAAGCCCAACAGAGTCTATTGGTCCAACCCTTCCATCCATCCCTGCCTCCACCCTCCTATCTTAGGTGCTTATGTTCACTTACCTCGATTATCTCACTGGCTTTCTAACTTCATCTCATCTGATTAGCATGAGAATCAGAGACAGAAAGTAGGAATCAGGAGGCTGCCCTTCAGAGGCTTCTTCTGAGTCTTTTCTGTAAATAGAGACAATTTCAGATGAAGGGATAGAGATGGGGCCAGGGGCTGAGAAGAAATTAGGAAACCTTGTCAAAGGGCAAATAGTTGGCAGTCGGGCTGTACTTTGAGCAGGGGTGGTCCAGAGGAGACGGGATACTGTCTTAGTCTGTTCCAGCTACTATAACAAAATACCATAAACTGAGTGGCTCATAAATAACAGAAATTTACTGCTCATGGTTCTGGAGGCTGAGAAGTCCAAGAACAAGATTCTGGCAGATTCACTGTCTAGTGAAAGCCCACTTTCTGGCTCACGCGCGATGCTTTCTCCCTGCATCTTCACATGATGGGAGAGGCAAGGCAGCTCTCGGGTGCCTCTTTATATGGGCACTCATCCCATCCCATGCATGAGGACTCTAACTTCCTGACCTACTCATTTCACAAAGCCCCACCCTCCTAATACCATCACCTTGGGGATTAGGTTTCAGCATATGAATTTTGGAGGGCACAAACATTCAGACCATAGCAGATACCATGAATTTATGGCAACATATTATGCTTGTTTGCCCCTTGCTTTGCTGACAGATAGCCTAGACCTAGATTTCTAGAGTGTAGGAATATTCCCTTCATGAGCGTATACTGTCTGGGGCCTGGCCTGCTGAGTCATAGCTAGTAACCTGCAAGTCATTCTTGTGTAGTATCAGCTGGGGAGATGGTGGTGGATCTCAGCTCTGGCTGCACAATAGAAGCACCTGGGGAATTTTTAAACATAGCTACCCATACCTGGGCCCTACCCTATGAATGGAAAGGCAGCTCAGACATTTGTCCTTTTCTTTTTTTGAGGTGGAGTTTTACTCTTGATGCTCTGACTGGAGTGCAATGGTGGGATCTTGGCTCACTGCAACCTCCACCTCCTGGGTTCAAGCAGTTCTCCTGACTCAGCCTCCAAGTAGCTGGGACTACAGGCACACGCCACCACACCCAGCTAATTTTTATATTTGTAGTAGAGACAGTGTTTCACCATGTTGACCAGAATGGTCTCGATCTCTTGATCTCTCAAAGTACTGGGATTACAGGCATGAGCCACCTCGCCCAGCCCCGACATTTGTCCATTTTAAAGCCTTACCAGGTGGTCCAAAGACACTGGGAAATCAGGACCGTCCTGGTGAGTGACTCCAGTGTTTAGGTACAGGCTCCTGGATGTTTAACAGTATCCTCTGATCTGGTCCACACCCTAAACACATGCTGGTTCCTTTAGTTCACAGCTCAATAGGAAACAGGGGGAAGAGGGTAAACTTAAGAATATAAGTCTAAAAAAAGAAAATTAAAAAGACTGGGTGCCGTGGCTCATGCCTATAATCCCAGCGTTTTGGGAGGTTGAGGCGGGTGGATCACAAGGTCAAGAGATTGAGACCATCCTGGCCAACATAGTGAAATTTTGTAAAAATACAAAATTAGTCGGGCATGGTGGCACACTCCTGTAGACTCAGCTAATCGGGAAGGAGAATCGCTTGAACCTGGGAAGCAGAGGTTGCAGTGAACCAAGATCGTGCTCCTGTATTCCAGCCTGGCAACTGAGCGAGACTCCATATCAAAAAACAAAAAAAGAATATGAGTGTGAAGATATTTGCTACTGATGGTGCCAGAAAACCTGGCATCATCCCTCCTCTAGGGAGGAAGGTACAGTGAGATGACAGAATACATCCAATGTGAGAATTTCTATAGCACCAGTTTTCCAAAAAGTGTTTCAGAAGCTTATAGAATTAAAACGTGGACAAGACAGGAAGTTAAACTTCACAAGGAAGAGAAACCAACTACGAAGAGTTGGGAATGGAGTTAACTGACATGAATTTGGCGTGAGCTTCTTGTTGGCTTGCTGTATACAATTGCCACTGTGTGATAAGAGCAACATGTTAATTGCAGTGGTGGTTCTGAAATGCTGTTGCACATCAGAACCACTTAGGAAACACTGTTAAAATATGAATTCCTGGGCTCAGTACCCTAGAAACTTTCATCTGTGATCTGCATTACAACTTGGAGTTGGGGAATAGGAGTGAACGGATGCATGGACAGACAGATGGATGAATGAAAGGAAGTACAATGTTTCTTTCTCTTTTCTTTTGTTCTTCTTTTCTTCCTTCGTTGTCTTTTTTTTTTTTTTTTTTGAGACAAAGTCTTACTCTGTCACCCAAGCTGAAGTGCAGTGGTACAGTCTCAGCTCACCGCAACCTCTGCCTCCTGGGTTCAAGCAATTCTCCTGTCTCAGCCTTCCAAGTAGCTAGGATTATAGGCATGCACCACCGTGCCCTGCTAATTTTTGCATTTTTAATAGAGATGAGGTTTAGCCATGTTGGCCAGGCTGGTCTCAAACCCCTGACTTCAGGTGATCCGCCTGCCTCAGCCTCCCAAAATGCTAGAATTACAAGCATGAGCCACCATGCCCAGCCCCTTCCTTTCTCTTTCTTCAAAAAATACAATATTATAGGCAAAGGTAAAATTGCCTGTGTTTCTCTGCCCAGTTTTATTTCCTGTTCTCTGTCCTCAGAAACAATAGCTACCATGAATTAGCTATTCATGTGTATGTCCGGATGTTTTATACTTTTACTACACACAAACTCACACATACACACACTCACACATATTCACACACAACACATACAGTTCTATTTTGTGCAGTTTGTTAAACCTTGTATAATTCATATTATATTTGGCATACCGTTCTGCAACTTACTCTTCTTCCTCTCTGTATTGCATTTGCAGGGTCCATCTATGTCACTCTAATTCAGGGCTCAGCATACTTTTTCTGTAAAGGGCCAATGGCTTTGTGGGCCATATTAGTCTCTGTCACATATTCATCTTTATTGTTTTTTGTTTCTGTCTTTTGTACTACCCTTTAAAAGTGTGAAAACACTCACGCATATAATCTCAGCACTTTGGGAGGCCGAGGTGGGCAGATCACAAGGTTAGGAGATCGAGACCATCCTGGCTAAAACAATGAAACCCCATCTCTACTAAAAATGCAAAAAAAAAAAAAAAAATAGCCAGGCGTAGTGGCACGCACCTGTAGTCCCAGCTACTTGGGAGGAGAATCCTGCTGAGGCAGGAGAATCATTTGAGCCTGGGATGCAGAAGTTGCAGTGAGCCAAGATCATGCCACTGCACTCCAGCCTGGGCAACAGAGCAAGACTTGGTCTCAAAAAAAAAAAAAAAAAAGAAGTGAAAACCATTCTTTGCCTGGGAGCTATACAAACATGGACTTCATGTTAGAATCGGCCCACAGCCTTCCTTGGCTGCACCCGACTCTGCTTCATTCATTCTGACCACAAGATGGTGCAATGGACTTCTCTGTCAGTGGACGCATTTGAATTATTAACCATGACCAACTCTTCTACAGTAAGAGATCTCCATTTTCCACCAGCTCCGGGAGTAAATGTTAGACAGACCACAAGTCCAGCTCTTCCCAAAGACCAGCACTTAGAAGCCACTGCTCTGGAAATAACGTTTGTAGCCAGGTGCGGTGTCTCATGCCTGTAATCCCAGCACTTTGGGAGGCCGAGGCAGGAGGATCACTTGAGGTCAGGAGTTCAAGACCAGCCTGGCCAACATGACAAAACCCCATCTCCACTAAACATACAAAAATTAGCCAGGCCTGGTGGTGGGCACCTGTAATCCCAGCTACTCAGGAGGCTGAGGCAGGAGAAACGCTTAAATCTGAGAGGCAGAGGTTGCAGTGAGCCAAGATCACACCACTGCACTCCAGCCTGGGCGACCAGGTAAGAAACGATGCTTGCAGAGATCCAGGAGCAATTAGAACTCAAGTGTAACAGAGTTTGGATAAACTGGAGGGCAGTACTTTCTATATGACTGCAAAGATCAAAATTCTATGTGTGTGCATGTGGGAATGCATATGCACATGTACATATATGTTGTGGTGTGTGTGTGCATGCACACGTGAGTACACAGAAAGACACTTGCGGGGTCACATTACACATTGCCCTCTGTAAATCCAGTTTCAGGATGTCAAAGCCTGATTCAGTGACATCTCTTTGAAGAACCAAGGCACTGTAAGACACTGCTCACGGGTCAGCTACTCTAGACTGGAAATGAGTGTTTTAAACGAAGACCAGAGCCCCTGTGCCCCTGCTTGTTAAAACACAGATTTCCAGGCCCATCCAACCTATGGCATCAACATCCCAGATCACAGGGGCCTCTAGCACAAAGCCCGTTGTTTGATTATTTTTATACAATATTTTTATAATAACCCACATTCTGCTACCACCACTCCACATATTAAGTATTAGTTACCGTTGAATTTTTTTAGATTTTAAAAAAACAGATTTGGCAGTATTTTTTCTTATCAGCAAGGGATTTTCTTGTGGTCCTCAGTTTGAGACTCCTGCCCTACAGATGTCAATCATCAGCAGGTTCCCAAGGATTTCCCACTTCCCATCTCTCGACTGAGCTCTTGGATCAAGTTAATCTAAGACAGAATTGCCCGATAACCCCTAAAGAATTGCTTCACAGTTAGTATCATTGATAAAAGACAGAGCCAGGCACGCTAGGTGTGAGATACCGAATGTGCTTTATGTTCCCCTCTAAGGGGAGTCACCATATCTCGCATCACATGATCATAACCCACTTTAAGTTGGGGCCTGTATGTAAAGTCGAAATCATTCCCAAAATGAAACTCTGGATCTCCCTGGGTAGCTGGGAAGGGTGTTCAGTTGACACACCAGTGTTTTGCACCACAAATACAGGTAGTTTCAGCCCCAGAAAAAAAAAAAAGCAGTTAAAAACAGGTGTTACCACTTACCTTCAAAAACACACTTGGTCTGGTCCTGAATAAAAGGCACAAGATTTTCTGATATTGTTCATTTAAATGTTAGAGATGCCTGCCAAATGTCCTGATTTATGTTTACCGAAATTAAACGTCTCTATATGGGGGGGTGAGCGGTAGACAAACTCAGACACAGTAAAGAAGGTTAAAGAGGTGAGTGGGCTGGGCACAGTGGCTTGTGCCTATCATCTCAGCGCTTTGGGAGACTGAGGCGGGAGGATTGCTTGGGGCCAGGAGTTTGAGACCAGCCTGGGCAGCAAAGCGAGACCCCGATCTCTAAAATAAAAAAAGAAAGCCCCACCCTATGTCAGCTAAAAATTAACATTAAATAAAATGTGGGCCAGGCATAGTGGCTCAAGCCTATAATCCCAGCACTTTGGGAAGCCTAAGTGGGCCGATCACCTGAGGTCAGGAGTTTGAGATCAGCCTAGCCAACATGGTGAAATCCGTCTCTACTAAAACTATAAAAATTAGTCAGGCATGGTGGCACACACCTGTACTCCCAGCTACTCGGGAGACTGAGGCAGGAGAATCGAGTGAGCTTGGGAGGCGGAGGCTGCAGTGAGCTGAGATCATGCCACTGTACTCCAGCCTGGGGGACAGAGCAAGACTCCATCTCAAAAATAAAATAAAATAAAACATGTATGCCTTAAAAAAATAGGGGGGCCAAGATGAGCAAAAAACAGCCACTAAACGCTTTTTAAATTTTATTTTTCAATGTATTGTTTACGTACAATAAAACGCACCATTGCAAGTGTACAGTTTGATGCGTTTTGGTAACTGTACAGATTTGTATACCACACCCTAGTCAAAATACATTTTCCTTGGCTTTTGCTCCCCTTCGCCAGTCCAGGCTCTCATTGATCTGCTTTCTCTAATAACCGTTTTGTCGTTTCTAGAATTTCTTAAAGTGTATCAGTATTTTGTTCCTTTCTATTGTCAAATGTATTATGGGCAGAGACAGGGCCTGAAAAGGCGTCAAACCCAGGCAGGGTGGGCTGTCCTCGCCTGCAGATGGCTGCAGTCATGCTTTGCAGAGAGCTGTGGTCCCTGAAAGTGACATGACATTATGGACAATGACGGTTGACCCTTGAGGGATTTCCATGCACCTTGCACATGCAAGCTAAGGGCTTTACATAAACTATATAAATTTCCTTGAGTAACCATCTCAATAGCCCTGGGAGGAATCACTTACATTATCGTCTAAATTGACTTAGAACAGGAATGTGAGACTCTAATTTGAAAACAAGAGATGGGAGCCTATTTCGTGGATTTTATGCAGACAAAGCTGTTTTTTTTCTGTTTTTAACTAATTTGCCTCCTAGGAGGCAGTTGAAATGTCTAGAGACACTTTATTATGCCTGGCAGGACGCCACTAGTGGCATCTAGGAGGTCGAGATTAAGGGTGCTGCTAAAAATCCTCCCATGTACAAGACAGCACCCCCCACAAAGAAGCATCCAACCTCAAATGTCAACAGTGCTGAGGCTGAGAAACCCCACTCTGCTCTCTAACCAAAATTAGACACAGAAAGTGGAGACATTCTACCAGCCTGACAATATAAATGCCTTTTGACCATTGAAACTAAGGAATATGTATCCAACGTAAAATAACGTCTTAAGAACATTCTTCCTAATAGCTTCCGTAAAAATAGTTCATATTTTACAACTGACTTGCAGCTTGGTCATAAAGGAGACCTAATCACTGTAAAAATGAAAAGAGTGCCTCAAGACGTCTGAAGTTCTGAGCAGAAGGCAGCCTGTCTTCCGTGGGCGCTTCTGGATGGAGGCAGGACTGGGTTATCAGTAGGAGTGAGAACAAAGGTCAGATGAATGAGTATACAGCCCTTGTAGACCGATTAATGCGTCTTTTTTCTCCTTCTTTTGATGGAGCCAGACTGGACAGAAGTGTGAGAGTGGGGAAGGACTTTGGCAACTATTCCTGTAGACGCGATAGTTGACTCAGTTTCATCAACTCTTAGTCCTGTGCTGGAACTCACTCCTCTGCTGGAGTTGCCCAGACAGAAAGTGCTTGCAAGAATTAAGGTGGCACATAAAGGAAAATGCAGGCAAAAACATGCCTCATTTTGAAACTGGATCTGGGCATCCTAGAGCCAGAGCCTCTCCCTGCCGACATTGCTGAGTTGAGCAGAGTGACAGACTCCATTTTGGACCCAGCCCCCCAGCTGGCCATAAGGAAGAGCCACGAGCAGGCTCTGGGAAGACAGCCTCTTAAATGCCTGCTAAGCTGATGTCTCTTTCTGTGAAGTTTTCTGTGTAAATGACATGTTCTCAAAGACTGTAACACAGTCGGCCGCAAGATGCCTTTTTTCCTCTGGGAACACAATGCTACTTTCATGGTTGGCTGAGTAATGGCCCCCAAAGATGTACTCCTAGTCCTAATCCCTGGATCCTATGAACATGTTATCTTTTATGGCAAAAGAGACTTTGGGCAGGCAACTGTAATCTCAGATACTCGGGAGGCTGAGGCACGAGAATTGCTCAAACCTGGGAGGTGGAAGTTGCAGTGAGCCAAGATTGTGCCACTGCACTCCAGCCTGAGCAACAGAGTGAGACTCTGTGTCCAAAAAAAAAAAGAGAGAGAGAGACTTCGCAGATGTGATTAAGTGAAGAATTTTTTGAGATGGGGGAGATTATCCTGGGTTAGCCAGGTGAGCCTGACATAATCACAAAGTCCTTATAAGACAGACAAAGGAAGAGTCAGAAGACTATGCAATGACAGAAAGAAAGGGAGGCCAGAGGTGAAAAGAGAAGACGCTGTAGTGCTGCCTCTGAAGATGAAGGAAGGGGCCATGAGCCAAGGGATGCAGGCAGCCCTTAGAGGCCAGGAAAGGCAAGGGAACAGACGCTTTCCTAGAGCCACCAGAAGGAGCACAGCCTGGGCAACAGTGATTTTACCCCCATAAGACTCATCTCAGTCTTCTGACATCCAGAACCATAAAAGAATAGATTTGTGTTGTTTGAAGTTTATGGCCATTTGTTACAGCAGCAACAGGAAATTAATATACCATGTTTGGGCCAGGTGCAGTGGCTCACAGGTGAGCCTGTAACCCCAGCACTTCAGAAGGCCGAGGTGGGAAGATCACTTGAGGCCAGGAGTTCAAGACCAGCCTGGGCAATGTGGCAAAACCCCATCTCTACAACAAATACAAAAATTAACCAGGCATGGTGGTGCATGCCTGTAGCCCCAGCTACTCTGGAGACTAAGGTGGGAGGATCGCTTGAGCCCAGGAGGCAGGGGTTGCAGTGAACCAAGACTATGCCACTACACTCCAGCCTGGGCAATAGAATGAAACTATGTCTCAAAAATAAAATAAAAGGATACCATGTTTGAAGAACCATCAATAGATATCTTGCTTTGTAACTTGTGATCCTTAAGTCAATATATACATTATATATATATAGTCATCGCGCATATATATATATATATATACTCATCCCATATATATAGTCATAGAAGTCAATGCATATATGGAATAATCACCAATCTCTAAAATGCATAGACAGCTTGCTCATAAAATAGCCAAGCTCTGTGCTAAGATACAAGAAGGACATAGTCTCAACCGTAACGGTGGTAGTAGCCACCAAGCTCAGTCTGAGCGATGTTTGACATCTGAAGTCACCATATGCATTTTCAGAGAAGTCCAGCTTTTTATGATATAAGCATTCATTCTGTCTTCCAGTGTGATCCTTAAGGAAAACAAAACCCCCCAAAGTCATGTGATGTTTAAAAATGTGTTTATTATAGCTTGTCCTTCATTTATGTGGTTGTTAGCTAAAACGTTTGAATTGAGTGATGATATTCCCGACTTAACTCTGAACCTTCCCTGTTCAGGTCTGTGAGAACGCCTGACGTCTGAAGCTTGACTTCCAAGTTTCCATAGCAACAGGAAAAAGAAAAAAAAAATCTATCCAAATCTGAAGATTGCGGTTTACAGCGATCGAACTTCACAACTAGGCCTCAAGTGTTCCAGATTTTTGTTTCTTTGCAATTTTACTTAGTCTGTACTTCATCATTTTGACAGCATCTTCCTCCCTTCTTTAATTAATGGAATCTTCTGAATTTTCCCTGAATGTTTAAAGATCACGACATATGACTTGATCTTCTGGGAGCAGGAACAATGACTACTTTTTCTGGTGTGTTAACATGTCGCTAGCCAGTGCTCCAGGCACCCAGCTTTGTCTGTGGGTTAGTATTGGTATATGTATGAGTATCTGTATGTGTATATACACAGTATTTATAGCAAGAGACTATCGCGGAGAAGCCTCGTTTTGATGCTCTTCTTCCTTGCCAGGTTAAGCAAGGTGAGGTGGAAACTAAGACAACTGAACCCTCCAGGGTCTCCCACATCAAGGTCAGCATGAGGACAGACCACAGAGCTGTCACTTTTGCTCTGAAGCTACTTCTTCACTGTCCCGTTCAGTCTGAATGCTGCCACAGCCAGCCAGGCAGGTCCACAGAGAGGGAGAGCAGAGAAAGAAGTCCTTTCTCTTTATTGAGTTCGAGGACTACAACCAATTTTCACTGCCATCCAATGCCATGATCCTGAGCCAAGGTGGTGAGCAGCAGAGCAGGCAGTTTCACCACCAAATGCCAAGAAAAGGGCTGACATTTTCTTTCGTGGGCACCCACCTGCATTCGTATGTGTCCCGAATCCACAGTTGCACTGATTCTTATGGGGACACAGATCATGGTAGAGAATCTCTCCCTCCTGAGTAAACGTGCAACTGTAAATGTCATCATGGAGGTCATACATGCATACGAAGAGGTCTACAGGTACCATCTTGTATACACATATATACCCACATGTACAGACATACATTTATGCACATTCACTCTGTTTGTTTCATATATACAGGCATAAAATAGAGTAAATACAGGTAGTTTTAAAAGTACCCTTTTGTGTGAATTGACTACCGTTGTTTGCAAACCTGAAAATAAAAGACGTTCATTATGTATGAAAAGTAACTGATTTGTATTCTGTGAGCATGTAAAAGCGGAAAGTTAGTGCTTGTTCTAAGATTACCTTCTTGTCGATAAACCATAAATGAATCATCAAAGCTCACACCAAATTTTTCTATCAAATAAAACTAGTGACAGCTTGTGGCTTTTTATTAGAGCTCGCCACGAACTAGGGTAAGGTAAGTGTCTTAGCATATTTTAATGCAGTTGCTTACTAAAGGTTTTAACCGCACACGCACACACACATGCTTTCTTATGCAATCTATGTTTGCACTGTGCTTTTCAGTTAGCCTTCTGTAGGAATTAGAAGTCATATGTTGTCTTTGTTGTAGTGAAATTATACAGATAGAGTTCCATATATTGTATTTGTTTCAATAGTAAATCTTTTTGGAACATATAGAATGCAGAGTTTTTTTTTTCCATTAAAATAAATGGGTATTGGTGGTTAAAACTGCTGGACAGTACCTTTTCTCTGATTTCTATGTTGTGTCTAGTGTCGCAGATGCTGGGTCTTGTCTTAACACAAGTTAACATTTTTGACTGACCGTTTGGGGTCCCTCATACATCTCTGGTAGGTGAGTGAGTCTATAAAGGCAGAAGTACCAGCTCTCAGCATGGGTGATGGACTCATCCACCTTACGATACGATTTGAGGGTGTCACAATCAGCTATAAAGGTAATTGCATACTCAAAGATGAGAGGGACCATTCTCAGTTCAGTGACCACACTAAGCATAGTCACGGCCATCTGTCAACAGTCCCAAGACCTGGGGATTCTTCTCTGGAACAAATCCTGTTGCTGGATCAGGAGATGCCACTCCTTGAACTTGACAGGGTCATTCTCCGCAAGCACATGCCCCCGACTCAAGGACAGGAGACTCTAAGCCTGTGCATTCACACTTTACAAGATTTCCTCTACTGGCTTTATAGGGCACTATCACGTGCCTCCCTGGTGCACCTTGCTCCCCTTTTTGCTGCAAGGCAGGGGGAGAATGTTCACCCTTGAACAAACCAAGAGCATCCTCAGCCAGTTAGATGGCTGGTAGCCTGACGCATATGCTAACTGGCAATCAGGAAATCACCCTTTAATGTAAACTTCAGCCACCTACTGGGAGAAATACAGGAGCTGAGGGACCATTCACTGAAAGAAACAAATACAAGACTCCTCCTTTTCTCTCAAGCCAGTAGGCTCTCCTGCACTTTGCAAACCAAACCAGAAGCTTACCTTTGCTGAAAATCCAGAAAAAATAGGAGTACAGTGTATACTTCATTAATAAGTAGAATATGCCTCAACTTTCCCTTATTTAAACATATTCTCTGTCCCCAAAGTTCTAATCAAGACCAGGATATTTCTGGCATGTTGTTCTAATACTTTCCAAAAAAAGAAAAAGAAAAATAAACCAATTCTTATAGGCCAAAGTGGTAGCATTTCCTGAATCATAGGATGTTTTGTTAACCTGCTGGAATATATTACATTGTTTATTGAAAACCATAGTAGAATCAAAATGTTATTTCATTATTACCTATGCATTTTATCTGAGTCCAAGTTATTAAAAAATGAAGTCAAGTAAGAACCAGAAATTGCTTTTCCCAATTACTGAGCACAGATCTGAGGGTTTATTTGCATTGAACAAACAGTCACACCTTCACTTCTTTTTATTAATACTCAACCACCTTAGTTGATTAAAAATCACATTTTCTCCCTCATTTTACATATGATAAATTAATTATTTTGGATAATTTGTTTTAATAAGGATATGCACATATTTTCTAATTTCAATAAAAGTCACCTTCAGTACTGCCAGTCTGTCCAAATGAGCATAATTTAGGGCAGATATACCTGCTATGCCTCTTGGCTGACACCAGCACCTCTACCCATCATAACGAAATAAATCCAGCCAGATTTCATGGTAGGTAGCAAATAAGGCTTTGGCTCTTAAAGAAGATCGTTAGAAATTTTGACAGCTCATCCCAGAATTCCAGAATGTCATGTTAGACAGTCTGATAAATGTAACAGCCATCTACCATCATACTCATAGAGTAGCTCAGATGGCATTTTATCCAAACTAAATACATTGGGTCTTGATCTTAAGACGTGACAACGAAAAAATTATTAACAAGTCTGTGTTTGATCCTGAGTTTGGCGCAGTTGCACCCAGGCACAAGCTCTCCAGATGATTCTGAGGAAAGGAGGCTACAATTTTCCTGGGGGGGGGGTGTATGAACGTGGTACCAAAAAGGTGATTAATAATTATAATAATGGTTTATATTTATTGACTACTTATTATGTGCCCACGCTGTATAAAATCCTTATAGATAGTAACTCATTAATCCCTACAGTAGCATATGAGGCAAGAACTACTGTCTCCAACTTAAAGAAGGCTGAGGCTGGGTGTGGTGGCCCACGCCTGTAATCCCAGCACTTCGGGAGGCCGAGGCGGGTGAATCAAGAAGTCAAGAGATCAAGACCATCCTAGCAAACATGGTGAAACCCCATCTCTACTAAAAATAAAAAATTAGCTGGGTGTGGTGGCATGTGCCTGTACTCCCAGCTACTCAGGAGGCTGAGGCAGGAGAATCACTTGAACCTGAGAGGCAGAGGTTGCAGTGAGCCAAGATCATGCCACTGCACTCCAGCCTGGCAACAGAGCAAGACTCAGTGTCAAAAAAAGAAAAAGAAGGCTGAATGGCTTGCCCAAGGTAAGTGGCCTCCAGAACCAAAACCCAGGCTATCTGGCCCCAGGGTTCATGTTCTTCCCGTGACATCACAAAGCCACTCTCAACTCAGCAGCAAAACCAGACAAACTGCCTACTGCAGACCAGAGGACCCTAGTTCAAAGCCTCCATTAGCGTGACGATGCAGCTAGACTAACTTACTGTTAAGCAACAGTACCTTTTACTATGAGGTGCCCTTAACTATTAGGTACCTCTTACCAACAGTACCTTCTGTTACCAACTATTAAGTTCCTGCTATATTTCTTCATTCTAAAAGCTTTCTGTTAAAAAAAAAAAAAGTTAACATCATTCTAAATTAATATTGAGACCTTAGAAATTTTTCCTGTACAAGATAACATAATTATTTGTCTCTTCCCTTCCATGGCTTGTTAGCAGGTACATGAGGGGCTTCTCCTAGATTAATTTGACATCTCAATTAATCAAAAGTAGCCGGGCATGGTGGCTCATGCCTGTAATCCCAGCCCTTTGGGAGGGAGAGGCAGGTGGATCACTTGAGGTCAGGAGTTCAAAACCAGCCTGGCCAAAATAGTGAAACCCCAACTCCACTAAAAAATACAAATTAGCTGTTCGTGGTGGTGGGCAGCTGTAATCCTAGCTACTCAGGAGGTTGAGGCAGGAGAATTGCTTGAACCCAGGAGGCAGAGGTTGCAGTGAGCCATTGCACTACAGCCTAGGCAGCAGAGCAAGACTCCATCAAAAAAAAAAAAAAAGAAAATTTATGAACTCCAGAGTACCCACTCCCTACCAAACCAACTGAGGGGGAGAGAAAACGAGGAGAAAGTGGGGTGGGATCTCAAAGGGCTTGCACTGTGCTTGGTTATAAATTATTCAAACAGGCAAATACTAAAGGCTAAGTAGTTTCTGACTTTGTAAAGCTAGCATATTAATCTATTTACGTGTAGCTGCCTTAAACATGAATCAACAGGGTAAATCACACCAACAAGAACTCCAAGCACTGAAAAAGCCACCTACCTTTTCTGTTTACCAAATACTAAGGTGAATAATCTAATAATCTGGCTACATCTTTCATAAAGACCCACATCTTCTCTCCTCAACTGACTTTTGAGATTTGATGTTTCATAGTCATCTAATGATAAAATACTTTCAAAATTGTTCATCTAATTCAATTAACAATTATTTTACAACACCCAATGTATTACCCTTACTATGTCTTCTTTTGCTAACAGGTTGCCCACTACTGAAAAAATTCTTCAGTGGTAACTGTGTCCACATAAAAGCATACACAAGATACAGAGACAGTGAAAAATGGTGGGAATGGATGTGTATGAGGGTTTTGGATAAGAACTTCAATTATATAATTTAAGAGTAAGTCTATAATGTAAGCAGAAATAATTTAGGTACTCAGCAAATTAAGCAGAAAAACATCGTCTCTCTCATGCTACGTTGCTATCATCACATCTGTCGTTGGAGGGTTGCTGAGCTTGATAAGCCTTTGCACCACTTTATTTGACTTTCCACGTGCTGGCTGGCCGGTAGGGAGTTGGTGAAATGCTTTGGGTGGAGTAGGACTAGGGAGGATTTCACTCTGAAGTTATGAAGACTTGGAGAAAGAAGTTTACAGAATCACTATGAAAAGAAGTTGGAAACTATTTTCTACTACTTTTTAAAAAGCTTTTTCTTTAGAGAGTAATAAAGCCATTCTATATCTAATGTGTATGTAAATTCAGACTAGTAGAGAGTTAAAAATAAGGCTATATAAAAAAAAATCTGTGTTGTCAATGCACATGTCAACACTGTCCTGATGATGAAATTTTATCCCCCCAGATAAACATTTTAAGAAAGTGTAAATGCTTTTTTTTCATAAACACTCAGATTAAAAGTTAATCATGTTCAGATATTCACTCTATGGCAGATGTCACTCCTTTGGGCCCTTATTGCTGAATTGCTTACAGTTTCTGAGCTGTAAACTAACATTTGCTTTACTATGTAGTTGCAAAGAAATGTGTAACTTGTTTGTGAAATATTCAAATAAAGCTTATCTGGGATTTTTAACTTGTGTGTTTAGTTTAAGACCATCTTTAGTATAGGCTAGTCTAAACACTGTGACAGAGCAAAGGAACCTTTTTTTCCAATGGTGCTGTGTCATGGGTGCAACTGGCTGGGGCCAGTGTTGTGGGTGGTAAAAGAATTTACCGGCTGGGTGCGGTGGCTCATGCCTGTAATCCCAGCACTTTGGGAGGCTAAAGTGGGCAGATCACCAGAGGTTGGGAGTTCTTGACCAGCCTGGCCAACATGGTGAAAGCCTGTCTCCACTAATAATGCAAAAATTAGCTGGGCGTGGTGGCGCGTGCCTGTAATCCCAGCTACTCGGAAAGTTAAGGCAGGAGAATCGCTTGAACCCGAGAGGCAGAGATTGCAGTCAGCTGTGATCGCGCCACTGTACTCCAGCCTAGATGACAGAGTGAGACTCCGTATCAAAAATTAAAAAAAAAAAAGAATTTACCAATTTGCCAAGACAGTTGTAGGTAAAGAAAGGCAGATTATTCAAGGGAAAGTATGTTGCAAGGAAGCAACGGGCAGCACAGCAGAGAAGGGGCTGTCTGGAAGAGGCAGGGGCTAGACGGAAGTTTTATAGGGTCGTGCTGGAGGACGGAGGTTTTATAGGGTCGTGGTGGAGGACGCTACACTTGGAGAGAGGTAATTATGCCAGCGGCTTGTTTGTGATTAGCTGTCTCTTGGAACAGTTGTTCTCCCCTCCCTGGGCCCCCTCTTCCTCATTGTTGCTAACTTATCAGGACTCCACATCAGGTTAGTCTATGGTGTTTAAAAACCAAGTGCTTCCCGCTTAATAACTGGCTCTCTTCTCCTTTCATAACAGTCAATCATTCTGATTTGGAAAAACAGATATGTAAATGATAGACGGATGGATGGATGGATAGATAGATAGATAGATAAAGACAGCAGGAAGGTTATTTAGTGAGATCATTTTTTTTTTTTTTACACAAGGAGGGGCTAGGTGCGGTAGCTCATACTTGTAATCCCACCAGTTGGAGAGGTAGAGGCGGGCGGATTACTTGAGGTCAGGAGTTCAAGACCAGCCTGACCAACATGGTGAAACCTCATCTCTACCAAAAATACAAAAATTATCCAGGTATGGTGATGGGGACCTGTAATCCCAGCCATTCAGGAGGCTGAGGCAGGAGAACAACTTGAACCCAGGAGGCGCAGGTTGCAGTAAGCCAAGATAGTGCCACTGCACTCCAGCCTGGGCGACAGAGCGAGACTCTGTCTCAAAAACACAGAGGGAAGGGGATGTTAATACGTGCTTCCTATGAGCCGGATACTTTAGGTATCTATATAGATGTGTATATACACATTACCTTGTAATTACATATGTAATTTACGTGTAATACATAATTATACATCACATACGTAATTTATGTAATTCATGGGATATTGAAATAGACATTAGCTCCATTCTATAGATGAAGAAACTGAGGCTTACACCGTTAAAACTATCTCACAGTAGGTCTTATGACTACTAAGTGGTATGCATGGCTCCACCCTGGCACTTTTCCTGCTGTATGTTAAGGCAGCACCACCCCATTCATCACCAGGTACAAACTGTGTCACCACAAATAATGCATGACAGTGCTGAGGACTGAGCAGGTTGACAATGATGGTGGGGTGGAGCAGAGGAAAACCCGAACTTGGAAATCTACTCTATAGAAAACCTTCCTTCCCCGCTAGGCAGTCTGTCTCCAGGAAACTGCTCGTTTGGGTAAATAAATAGCAAATGGATGCCTTGGCGGCCAGTTATGGAGACGCTGATTTGGAAATTTGCCTCAAAAGAACCTAAGAAACAGAAACCAATGCTTTAATTCAAAAGCAAGAGAATGTGAGATGTGTCAGAACAACTACTGATCACACATTCTTCCCCAGAAAAGCAATTTTCTGGTTTTTGGTTTGTTTGGTTTGTTTGTTTGTTTGTAAACAAGGCCTCAAAGTAGACCTTTCTGTGATTTGGTAACACAAGGCAAAATATCCACTCATTCTAGCCAGGGCACACTCCTGAGAATCTAGCAACGCCGGATTTTTACATGGGAATCCAAGCCAAGAGGACTGGTACCGGGATGGTGGTATTTCTAAATTAAATCTGCCGTTCTGTGTCTGTAACTAAGCCGTACCTTTGCTTGGCTGGTAACTGTCCTGCCCCAGCCCCTCCTTGGGCCAGCAGGACAGCATCCTCCGCCCGAGGCTTACAAGTACCTGAAGGATTGTTCCCTGAAGAACAGGGACCCAACACCTGCAGACTTTCCTCAGTCTCCTCTCTGACTTTATCCCCCAGGGAGAAGTGAGTCAGCGTTACCCTGACACAGTCATAGTTCCTGTGCTTCCCCTTATCAAATTATATAACCATGTGGTTTCAAAGTACACCCCATCTCTTTACCCATTGGCTCCCTGCCTTCTCTCAAGGCAGAATTTGCTAAACTTTAATCCCAAGAGGATATCGTCACTATTTAGCCATCTCCCTGTCTCACTTCTTAGCACCTTTGCTAACTTTGCCACACTGAAATGCCACCTGTACCATCAGCTACAACTCTAGTTTTAAACTGTACAATTTTACATTTATAATTTGGCTTAAATTTATTTTACAAGAAGCCTGTACATTGGCCGGGCATGGTAGCTCATACCTATCCCAGCATTTGGAGAGGCCAAGGCAGGTAGATATTTTGAGCCCAAGAGCTCAAGACCAGCCTAGACAACATGGCAAAACTCCATCTCTACAAAAAATACAAAGATTACAGCCAGGCGTAGTGGTGCATGCCTATTCCAGGAGGATTGCTTGAGCCTGGGAGGTTGAGGCTACAGGGAGCCTTGACTGAGCCACTGCCCTCCAGCCTGGGTGACAGAGTAAGACCCTGTCTCAAAAAAAAAGAAAAGAAAAAGAAAACCGCACATACTACCTGAATGAAAAACCAGTATCGTGGGATACACTAAAGCAGCAATCAAAATAAATACAATGAAAACCAAATAAAAAAGCATAATTAACTTTTACCTGGATACTATGTCTACTTAAGGTCTGTGTATGACACTGTCTGTATTAAAAGGAGAGACAAATAAGGATTAGGGAGGTCTCAAAGACACAGTAACATTCAGCTGAGACCCTCTGCCTGTCAGGATCTCTCAAAGAGAAATGAAAATGGAATGAATGAATGTCTACCATGTGAGTCACGCTTATGTAATGCCTGTCCACACAGCACCTAGAATCGTTTCAGTAGAAGCAGAACAAGCAAAGTTGCACGAACAGGAGGTAAGGAGGTGGATCCAGCAACTAACACAATATCTTCTTCCTTTCTAGAACCTCACCTGTGAGCAGGAGCTCAACAAGGGCATAGGGTCAGGGTCAGTGGAGGTTCACCTTGGTTGGAGTGGTTTCCATTTTCTATTTGTTTTTTTTTGTTTTTTTTTCACTTTTATGTGCTGAGAAGAAAGAATCATTGGAAAAAGAAAATGAATGCAGGAAGCAAGTTCCTGGAGTTGATGGAAGAGAATGGGATCAGGGCCCAGGTCTCTCTGCCTTAGACAAATGCAGAGCCCTGTGAGCGAGGAAGGACGCTTCTTCCTGAAACAGAAAGGATTGTTAAGCAGTGACACTGGTGTTAATGGAAGAACCATGACTGCATGCAGGGCAGAAGTTAAGGGGTTTTGATGGACAGTCTCTATTTTCTCGACAAAATAGAATAAAAGGTCATCCTCTGAGGGTGAAGCGGACAAAATCCTGGGTTTGGAGAAACCGGAAAGGTTTGGAATGGCCACGGAAGGGCCAGAGGTAGGGCAGCCCAGGCCCCTAGAAGGAAGAGGAGCCCTTTGCTGACTCTGCTGTGGCACTGTCCATCAAGTGAGGGGAGCTCAGCAGCAGCCTGAGGCAACCTCGGGGGAAAGCAAACCAGGGGGAGCAGCTGCTGGGCCCCAGGGCTGGGCCTACAGAGCTGATGCAGGTGCAACTAGGCAAAGAACACATTCTAGTTTCTCCAAAGCCCGGCCGGGATCATTCCATCGCTGCCCACACAAGGCAAATGCACAAAACACCTCATTGCATGTGACCACATGGACACACCAACACCTTGCATAGTGTTTTTTACTATTATTATTTTTTGAGACAGAGTCTCGCTCTGTTGCCCAGGCTGGAGTGCAGTGGCTCAATCTTAGCTCACTGCAACCTCCACCTCCGCAGTTCAAGCAATTCTCCTGCCTCAGCCTCCTGAGTAGCTGGGATTACAGGTGCCGGCCACCACACCCAGCTAAGTTTTGTATTTTTAATAGAGATGGGGTTTTGCCACGTTGGCCAGGGTGATCTTGAACTCCTGGTCTCAAGTGATCCGCCTGCCTCAGCTTCACAAAGTGCTGGGATTATAGGTGTGAGCCACTGCACCTGGCCACCTTCCATAGTATAACTCTAAGAAAGGAGGCATGCCAAAAGAATGGCCCAGCTTGAACCAAAAAGTGATTATAAAAGTACCATAATAAGCACACGTAAAACAAAACTGTGTTGAATGGGTAAACGGGAGTTACAACATGCAATTAATCTCGGAAGAGCTTTAAAAAAATGCTAAGAGGAGGTAAGACAATTATGACACTTAAATAAAGGTTAAAAATGAGGGTTGTTCAAAACTGAAGTTTAAAGGTTAATTACCAGTGCCTTACACGTAATACATTAGTTTTGTTAATGGAACGATATTCAGTTAGGTTTTGTACATCAGCCTCATAAGGTGAGTATGTCAGCCCTGAGTTTAAATTAGTGAAGCTTCTGTGAAAAACAGCTCTTTAACAGACCTTGGTCTCCACACAGAGAAAGCATACTTCCTATCTGTTGAAGCACAAAAAACAAATGAACAAATAATGCCTCCACTGAAAGAGTATCAAGTTTGTTTGTTGTTTATGTAAAGAAAATTTCTAATTGGGATTTTTAAAAACACACAGAAAAAATCCAAGTCTCTTGCCAGAAAAGAAAAGGAAAAACTCCGGAGCCTAGCGCTAATTCATGTTCTTGAATTAACTCAACTCCCTTCACCACTCCTACCCCCTCACTCACACCTTTGCCCCGCACCCCACACCCCTCATCCTTCCCTACAGAGAGATCTTCCTTTCAGTGTAAAGATGCAAAACTTTCTGTAATTGGCTGTTGTCAACTGGCATTTGGCTAGTGCTTTACCTGACTACTTGAAATAAACATATCTCAGTGTTTTAATCCTCAGAAGACCGTAAGACAGATCTGTCTACAAATCCAGGGTGCAGGCACCCTGCTTTCTCTGCTGAGTGTGGGAACCCCAGGGATTGGGGTCTAAAGTCAGAAGCCTGAGGCCCTACTTCACCTTGGCTAGTCACTAGTTTTTTTTGTTGGTGGTTTTTTTTGTGTTTTTTTTTTTTTATGAGACAGAGTCTCGCTCTATCACCAGGCTGGAGTGCAGTGGCGCAATCCCGGCTCACTGCAACTTCCGTTTTCTGGTTTCAAGCAATTCTCCTGCCTCAGCCTCCCGAGTAGCTGAGACTACAGGCACGCACCACCACTCTCGGCTAATTTTTTGTACTTTTAGTAAAGACGGGGTTTCACGATGTTGGCCAGGATGTTCTCTATCTCTTGACCTCATAATCCACCCGCCTCGGCCTTCCAAAGCGCTGGGATTACAGGCATGAGCCACTGTGCCCGGCCGGCTAGTCACTCGTTTTTAAGGAATTCTGAAGTTTTATGAATAGTCTTTTATGAATAGCTGGGCATGGTGGTTTACACCTGTAATCCCAGCTACTCAAGAGGCTGAGGCAGGAGAATCACTTGAACCTAGGAGGCGGAGGTTGCAGTGAGCCAAGATCCTGCCACTGCACTCCAGCCTGGGCAGAGATGCTGTTCAACATCCTACAATGCACAGGGCACCCCTCCACTACCGACAATAAAGAATGATTTGACTCAAATGCCAGTATTGCAGCTGTTGAGAAACTCAGCTCTAAGCTCAAAAAACTCATGAGAATTCTAGAATAATAGAAAAAAAGGAGAAGATGTAGAGTCAGGAAGTCCTGCATCTCTTACTTCCTTAATTTGATGACCTTGTTCCAGTTTCTTAATGTCTCTACGCCTGTTTTCTCAAAACTGTAAAATTATGATAATTATCTCACAGGGTCTTCCGAGGATTAAGTTAAAACCCTGAGATATGTTTATTTCAAGTAGTCAGGTAAAGCACTAGCCAAATACCAGTTGACAACAGCCAATTACAAAAAAGTTTTGCATCTTTACACTGAAAGGAAGATCTCTGTAGGGAAGGATGAGGGGTGTGGGGTGAGGGGCAAAGGTGTGAGTGAGGGGGAAGGAGTGGTGAAGGGAGTTGAGTTTTATGCCTCAAGGCCATAAAACCAGATATCAGGTTTGTTAGAGGCACTCGTGGGTCTGGCAGGGCGTTGAACAAGAGCAACTCCATCTTGAATACGAGCTGGGTAAAATGAGGCTGAGACCTACTGGGCTGCATTCCCAGACAGTTAAAGCATTCTAAGTTACAGGACGAGATAGGAGGTCAGCACAAGATACAGGTCATAAAGACCTTGCTGATAAAACAGCTTGCAGTAAAGAAGCCGGGCAAAACCCACCAAAACCAAGACGGCAATGTGACCTCTGGTTGTCCTCACTGCTTCACTCCCATTGGCGCCATGACAGTTTACAAACGCCACAGCAACGTCAAGAAGTTACCCCTTGTTTAGCCTATCATCAAGAACTAACCATAAAAATGTGCAGAAAGCAGAAGCTGGACCCCTTCCTGACACCTTACACTAAAATTAACTCCAGATGGATTAAAGACTTAAACATAAGACCTAACACCATAAAAACCCTAGAAGAAAATCTAGGCAAAACCATTCAGGACATAGGTGTAGGCAAGGACTTCATGACCAAAACACCAAAAGCAGTGGCAACAAAAGCCAAAATAGACAAATGGGACCTAATCAAACTCCATAGCTTTTGCACAGCAAAAGAAACAGTCATTAGAGTGAATCGGCAACCAACAGAATGGGAAAAAATTTTTGCAGTCTACCAATCTGACAAAGGGCTGACAACCAGAATCTACAAAGAACTGAAACACATTTACAAGAAAAAAACAAACAAGCCCATTCAAAAGTGGGCGAAGGATATGAACAGACACTTTACAAAAGAAGACATACATGAAGCCAACAAACATATGAAAAAATGCTCATCATCACTGGTCATTAGAGAAATGCAAATCAAAACTACATTGAGATACCATCTCACGCCAGTTAGAATGGCGATCATTAAAAAATCTGGAGACAACAGATGCTGGAGAGGATGTGGAGAAATAGGAACGCTTTTACACTGTTGGTGGGAGTGTAAATTAGTTCAACCATTGTGGAAGACGGTGTGGCGATTCCTCAAGGACCTAGAAATAGAAATTCCATTTGATCCAGCAATCCCATTACTGGGTATATATCCAAAAGACTATAAATCGTTCTACTATAAGGACACATGCACACGAATGTTCATTGCAGCACAGTTTACAATAGCAAAGACCTGGAACCAACCCAAATGCCCATCGATGATAGACTGGACAGGGAAAATGTGGCACATATACACCATGGAATATTATGCAGCCATCAAAAACGATGAGTTCGTGTCCTTTGTAGGGACATGGATGAACCTGGAAACCATCATTCTCAGCAAACTGACACAAGAACAGAAAATCAAACACCGCATGTTCTCACTCATAGGCGGGTGTTGAACAATGGGAACACATGGACACAGGGAGGGGAAGTATCACACACTGGGGTCTGTCGGGGGAAAAGGGGAGGGATAGTGGGGGGGTGGGGGAGTTGGGGAGGGATAGCATGGGGGAGAAATGCCAGATATAGGTGATGGGGAGGAAGGCAGCAAATCACACTGCCATGTGTGTACCTATGCAACAATCTTCCATGTTCTTCACATGTACCCCCCAAACCTAAAATGCAATAAAAAAAAAAGAAGAAATGAAAAATAAAAAAAAATACAAAAAATAAAAAAATCAGCAATCAGCAGCCCTCAGGGCTACTCTATCTATGGAGTAGCCATTCTTTTATTTCTTTACTTTCTTAAAGTTGCTTTCACTTTACAGACTCGCCCTCAAATCTTTCTTGCATGAGATCCAAGAACCTGGTCTCTTGGGGTCTGGATGAGGACCCTTTCCTGTAACAGGTCTAACCCCTTACAGCCTCCCCCACAGATGATTAACTGGAACTGGAGCTGACCCTCACGTAGTGCAGTCCTTAAATGAGATGTGTGAAAGTTTCCAGAACATGTCAGGCCCGCAGTCAAGGATTCTCTTATCCCCTTGCCAGGACACCCATTCCTAAATACCATCTGTGGGGTTGGAACTTGAATTTCCAACTCAGCAGTGCCCACTTCCTTCTACACCCAAACCCACAGTCTAACCCTGACGCCGGAAGCCTTCCCCCACTCAACGGCAGGCAAAGGGTGGAGTGAAAGATGCCAGGCATGATGGACAGCTTCCTGTCTGAATCCCCTCATATGAACCTGACGGGTAAAATGAACCCACTGGGCTAAACTTCGGACGCTGGCCACCCTCATAGGGTGGGGGTGTCAGGACGGGGGGCTTAGAGCTTCCTAGGGGAGCATATTCCTTGATTGGGGGCAGTTACAAGGGCACAGTGGGTCTTGTTGAAGGGCAAAGCTCATTAAGTTCGTCCTGACAGTCCAAACTAACCCAGAGCCGTCTTTCGACTAGCCTGGAAGGGAGGCCAAGACCACTCTCTGCCTCCATTACTCCATTTCTGAGTTGGTCTCACTTCCCACACCCCCCAACAGCAACCTGCGAGAGAGGCGGGCAAAGAGGGGAGGGGAGGGGCTATGCAAAAGCGGGCGGGGAGCGCGGGGTGGGGCCGCTCCTTGGAACAGAAGCGCGAGGCCTCGAGGCCCTTCCGGTGCGGGAGAAACTACTACTCCCATAATGCCCCGCGGTCCCGCGAGCCGCTTGTCTTGTCGCGAGAAGCAGCGGCCTAGAGCGTCTGCCCGGACAAACGGAAGTGCAGGTGACGGTCTCAGATATCACCGCCAAGCTGGGCGTCGGGGAGATGGCCGAGACTGACCCGAAGACCGTGCAGGACCTCACCTCGGTGGTAAGGGACGGCTGTGCGGGCCCGACGCCGCGGCCTTCCTGGGCGGCGCCGGGCCAGGCCCTGCCGGACAGAGGGGGCGCCCACCACGGTTGCGCTTGGCGTCTGCGGAGGCCCCATTTCTGGAAGCGTCTCTGGCCGAGGCTCCCGGCCACCTTGTACCCCCTGGGCGTTTTGTGCGGGACAGCCACCTGGCGGTCGCCCCCAAACCCGACCCCCTCCGGTATCCCCATTCACCTGCCGCGAACGCCCCCCCGGGTCCCTCGCCCCTCCCCCGGCACCCTCCCCGCCCTTCAGCTCCTCACATACCCCCGGGTGCCCCAACCCGGCAGAAGCACCCTAAAGACCCTGAGCTTTGAGTCGCGGCGGCCTCCCCCAGCCCGCCAGACTAATTGGACAGGTGGAAAAATGGAAGTCCCGAGAAGGAAGATTCTTGCTGAAGTTGGCTCAGCTGCCCAGAGGCAGAAATGGGTCTGGAACCCGGGACCAGGGCTCCCGTCCTGTTGCCAGGAGGATGTCTCAGGATCGGTGTGGACCGTGTTTGTTTCGATTTTTCTTAGGTGCAGACACTGCTGCAGCAGATGCAAGATAAATTTCAGACCATGTCTGACCAGATCATTGGGAGAAATATCCTTTTTATCTGTAGTCGGCCTCCTGTGGGCCTTTGTAGCCTGTTTGACAGCAGCAGTGGGGGATAAATGAGTAGCTTTCAGGCCAGCTTCAGCCAGTCACTTACAGAATTTTTTACTGAGCTTGGAGTGTACTGTGTTTCTGAGAAGGACTGCACCCAGGGCTAGGGGTACAGCTGAGCTAGACAGATCCCTGGCTCAAGGAGCATACGGCTCCACCAATCCCTATGGCTGGTGTGGTTGACTGTGGACTGTGAACTAAGCCCTTTTGTGTGTTTCTCTCTTTGATCCTCAGCATGACCTTGTTAGTGGGTTGTAGTGTTAATAGCGAATTAATAAATTGAGATTGAGGGATTTCATCACTAAAGGTCAGGACTGGAATCCGATGCTGGGTAGCAATGCCCCAGAGTCTTATACTCTTACCTGCCAGCCTATAACAGTGTCTAAAGGAAATTGGAAGACCAGTTTCCCTAAAATCGTTGTGTTTGAGGCCGTAGTGTACAGGGACCGAAGTGAAAGGGCTCAATGAGGAGATGTTGGCATGCGTTGTCTTTAACTTCAGCACTCGATGATATGAGTAGTCGCATTGATGACCTGGAGAAGAACATCGCAGACCTCATGACACAGGCTGGGGTGGAAGAACTGGAGGGTGAAAACAAGATACCTGCCACACAAAAGAGCTGAAGGTGAGGAAGGGGGCAATTTTTTTTTTCTTAAAAGAATAGAGAAAAACTAAGTATAATCTTGATATAGTCAGACTTTCTGTAGATAGTTTCCAGCCATGATCCCAGCAAGCATCCCTGTATTCTTTATCCCCTGTGGACTTTGCGTTTTGAAATTTTTCATGCCAAACTCATTCTTTACACGAATTTATTTTCCCAGTTTTTATTAATTCGACTTCTGTCAGTGTTAGTTAAGACCACAGGCTAACATTAGGTAACCACTGAGTTTTTATCATTCCAGCTAAGGTGTTTTTATTGGCCTGTAAAGCCTGTCACTGGAAGATTTTCCATTGGTTGTTTTTTTTATTTTGTTTTTGTTTTTGTTTTCGGAAATAGCTGACAAGTCACCCACATTACCACTCTATTAAATGCCCTAAATTCTGGGGACTTCTTGGTAACTTGACATAGGTGAACTAGATTGTGGCCACATTAAGCTTTTACTCTGGAGTTCATTTAAATTTCGACTGCATAGTTTCAGATGTCAGAGGAAAGCCTAGTAATTAAAAATACTAGCCAGGCACAGTGGCTTACGCCTGTAATCCCAACCCTTTGGGAGGCCGAGGCAGGTGAATCATGAGGTGAATCAGGAGTTTGAGAGTAGCCTACCAACCTGGTGAAACCCTGTTGCTACTAAAAATACAAAAATTAGCCGGGTGTGGTGGCACATGCCTGTAATCCCAGCTACTCAGGAGGCTGAAGTAGGAGAATCGCTTGAACCTGGGAGGCGGAGGTTGCAGTGAGCCAAGATCATGCCACTGCACTCCAGCCTGGGCGACAGAGCGAGCCTCTGTCTCAAAAAAAACAAAAATACCACATAGCAAGATAGGTAAATGTACAGTATCACTCAGCACAGTGCATTGTAAGCCTTTTCCTCTGTATGAAAAATAAACTCCCTTTTCTCGTGTTTCATTTATAACATTTTAATTCTCTGTAAAAATGAAGGTTACTGGGGGAGGCGGAGGTTACAGTTGAGGACGGACTGCTGCACTCTAGCCTGGCCAACAGAGTGAGACTCTGTCTCAAACAAAAAAAAGGTTACTGGTGGCACACGGTGGCTCATGCCCGGGAGGCCAAGGTGGGCAGATCAGTTGAGATCTTGAATTCAAGACCAAACTGGCTAACATGGTGAAATCCTGTCTCTACAAAAAATAAAAAATTAGCTGGGCATGATGGTGCACACCTGTAATTCCAGCTACTAGGGAGGCTGAGACAGGAGAATCGCTTGAACCTGGGAGGCAGAGTCTGCAGTGATCATGCCACTGCACTTCAGCCTGGGCAACAGAGCAAGACTCCGTTAAAAAAAGAAAAGAAGGTTCCTGAGAATTTTTAGATTGCTAGAGCGCTAAGGAGAATATACAGTTAAAGATGCCTAATTTCCTATTTTCTGGGCCTGCTCTGGACCACATTTGAAGTTACTGTGAAATACAGCTTTGGGATGTTGAAGACAGACTCTTCAATTTGCTTTTATCTTTACAGTAGGTGGGGTTCATTCACTGTGAGGAAATCTCATAACTGGTTTCTGGTTGTGGTTTTGTCATCATCATTCTTATTCAGAGATAATCTGGAAAAGTGTCCTGCCAGTCCTCGGTGCTTCTGTGGGTCTCTTTTTATATCATGCGGCAGTCAAAACTCCCATCAGCCGACTGAGAATATTCCCCACAAGAATTTCAGGATTGTAGTCTGAATTTCAGGATTGTAGACTGGCTAGCGATGGGGGTCATTCAAAGAAAAGAATGGGAATAGGAAACTGACTCCGAATTTTTAAAAAATGTTTCCAGTTAAATCTATTTTTGCTAAAATATTGTGCAAAGAAGTAAGTTTAACTCAATATGGGCATGTAAAGGGATTTTTAGTTGATAGTTCTATATGTCATTTTTTTTGTGTGCTCATATAATGAAAAACGTGTTGATGATTTTTCTTCTTCAACAGGTTACTAATAATTTATACTGGAAGCTGGAACATCATTTTTCCAAGCCAAGAGAAAACTGAAGGCTTTCTGCAGCTAACTACTATGTGTAGACAGGTTTTATATTATAAAGTGTGCATTCTTATCACATACTATATAGTTAGTTTATAGAGTGATTTGCCCCCCAGTTTCTTGAATATGGTATCTTCACATCTTGGACCTTGGTCAGTTGTGCTGTTCATTATTAAACACTAAAACTTTGGCGGTCTCCCTGCATAAAATTGTCAAATTTTTTAGTGTATTTTTGTGAGGTTATATTTTTTTTCTTGCCATTCCTTTTGTAGTAGTTGCTGTTTGGATAAAAGTTGCTGTGTCATTTTTTTATTGGACAAATAGTAAACCCTTCTAGTCTTGGTGAAGTAAGATGTAGACTTTAGGGTTCTTTAATTCTCAGCACAAAGTGACTGTTGAGCTGACACCAAATAGTGTGTTGGCAGTACTTTTCAAATGGCTAAAAACATCTAAAGATTGTTTATTCAGAAATATCTGTCACTGCTCAGTTGCCAAAACTCAGAATAGAACTTAAGACTTAGGTCTGAGTCCCTGAGATCACATGCTGAAGTCAATGAAAAGTAACCACTGCCACTTTCTTGTGTTAGAACTTTTTACAGTACAGAAAATAACAGAATAGCCTTCTGTAATGAGGCATTTGTTAGAGTTTTGCATGAGATTCTAATACTTCAGTAGGACCCTACAATGGTTACCATAAAAAAATCTGGCAGGATTTTAAAACTCAATCATTCCATCTTTCCTTTGAGCTACTGACTAGAAAAGAAAGAAAGAAGGAAAAGAGACCATATTAAATCCATGCCAGTTGCTTGGCTAGAATATGATCAATGACTTGTAGTAGACTCAAGTTTTTAAAAAATACTATTTTTCTTAAACTGTTTCTCATCTAAATTCTTGCAGAGTAACAGTGTTACCGTGATTATAGAAGACAGGGATAATACCTTTTAACGCTAGTCACTCAGAAATGCAGTGCTGTGAGTGCTAAGCCTCCAGGCCAGTATTGATGACCTGGAAGGTGATCCATGTGATTGTCACCACAAAGTGCTTTTACATAAAAACTTGAAAAATTGAAAGACATGACTTTTTTAAGTTACTTATATCACCAGTCTTGGTGTTTATATTGCAAATTTATAATAGTAAGAAATACTTTGTCCTATATACAGGTTACATGGGGAACATAAAGGAGTTGAATCGTCTTTTAATAAAATGAATTCTCCACTATGGTACCCAACTACAGAACCTCCTTTGATCAGGCAAGTAGGTTGTGCTGCAGGATTGAGCCCCCAGAATGCCCTGCACACGCTGTGCAGGCCTTGACTAGACCAGCTGAAACCTGCATCCCTGCTGGATGTTCTCAAGCCTCAAGTGGCAAATGGAAATGATATGGCCGATTGCAGTCATAGGAGAGTTGTGACTTAGGCAGGAGTCGACCTCTTTAAGTAATGGAATGATTTCAAAGGCAGGCTGCCCTGACCAAAAATATCTGCCATGAATAAAGGTGCCTGAAATCCTGCTATGAAGCTTCCTTTGTGTCAAAAATCTGTTTGTTTTTCAGATTGAAATGCACAAATCACATTAGAGTGCCAACAGAAACCTCTGGACAGATTAAGTACAAGTAACCCAAAGCAAAACAGGGGGAGGTTGCCGGCTGGAAGGGGAAGCTGAGGAGCGGGAGGAGGGCTTGCCAGTACTGGCATTCCAGAATTTTCTCAGGTATGTTCCCACAACACTTGCCCTTGGAGATGCTCCAGGAAGGAAGGGGTTGTGGTCACTTGGGTTTAGGCAACATGCTAAAACCTCATGAACCTTATGAAGAAATGAGCACGTTAAAGGTTCTGAAAGTAGAGCAGAGAGCTCAGCTTTATCCTTCTCACCTGCTGGTTTATGAGGTCTCTCTCTGTTGCCCAGGCTGGAGTGCAGTGGCACAATCATAGCTCACTAGGAGCCCAAGTTCTGGGCTCAGGCAGTCCTCCCACCTCAACCTCCCAAGTAGCTACTAGTATAGGTTCGTGCCACCACAGCTGGGTCTTGCTGTGTTGCCCAAGCTGGTCTGGAACTCCTAGGCTCAAGCAGTCCTCCTGCCTCAGCCTCCCAGAGTGCTGGGATTACAGGCTTGAGCCACCATGCCTGGCCAAGGATCTTTTTGTACTGTATGAAGTATTCCTTCTCCAACTTTTGTTCATTTACAGGCCAGTGAAGATTCTCTTGAGGGCTGACAAATACAGATGAGTATAGGGACCTTGCACCAAGGAAAACAGCCTTATATTTGATTAAGTGCTGTGTCTCCCAAACCCCACAGCCCCACAGCTTCCTCATTTGGCCCCTAGTTCATCCTGCTCTCCTTTGAGCCACAGGATTTTAAAGCATTTTAATCTTATTTTCATATCAATTTTGTCTTTGTTTCATCACCAGTAAAATACACCGTCGTTTGACCCTGTCATGACTAACACAATATTTCAGGTAACTAAGAGTTAATTTGCCCTTGTGAGTCCTGGGAATTCCAACCCCTGCTTAGCACAGTTGCTATGGGAACATAGTCCTCCAAACTAGTAAAAGTGAATGGAAGCCTTCACAAACAGGTACTGTGTTCCTCTTTTATTTTGTATTTTGCAGATTATATGTCTGGAATTAGATTAAAATGGAGGAATTTGCAGGATGTGTTGTCACATCTAGCCCTGAAAGTTAACTGGCTACAGTTAATGATTGTTCACGGCTAGCACAATTGAAAGCACTGATGATAAACCGCTGGACTGTGCTAAGCATTTTGTTTGCACTATTTGGCTTAATCCTCACGACTACACTGAGTTAGGCTTTCATATGATGAGTCCCATTTAAAGAAGGAACCCAAGACTGGGAGTCAGGTGCCGGAGGTCACAGCTGGTAATGATGGCCCTGGAATTGACTCACAGCTGCACACCTGCCCTGCTCACTCACACAGCTGATTCTCTGCCTCTTCATGTGAGCTGAGAGTTCCAAATCTCAGCTGTCCAGGCTGTCTGGAAATTATCAACCCCACTCTCACTGGATCTTGAAATTTAGTTTCAAGAGGCTAATGTAGTGTTTTCAGTTACACATGACCTAAAATTAATAAACACACTTGATGCGAGTTTTATATTTGGAATTTATTCAGAGCTAGTACAAAATTGCACTTCTGGACCAGTGTCTTTTCGGTCTCCTCAATGAGAACAACTACAGAAACACAGGTTTTCACACTGGTTTTTCATTCCTGTACCTGTCATGGTCTCCCACGAAAATTATTGCTTGAGACCCAACCCCGGGGAGAAAAACTCCCCCTCCATGACCTCCTATTAGCTCACCATCCTTTTGGATCACTGTTTTTTTGGTGGTTTTTGTTTTTTTGTTTTGTTTTGTTTTTAAGGCTACAAAGATTTTAAAATGGACTCATGAAGCCATCACCTGGAATCTTGTATTAAATTTAAGTGTCTGAGTTTAGCTGCAGCCACTGGAGAACTTTTCAATGAATGAAAATGAGCAGGGGGAGAGTGGATCACTACCCAAAAATAAAAGAGAGGAATTGTGACTGCACATTGCGCTTAACCCCACACATTAATATGAGAATAGGAAGAGTTTGTTTCAACAAGTCAGGATGGCATCATTTGTTTAAAAAAAGAAAAAAAGGCCAGCCTGGGCAATATAGTGAGACTCCATCTCTAAAAAAAAATAGAAAAATTATCTGGGTGTGGTGGCACATACCTGTGCTCCCAGCTACTCAGGAGACTGAGGTGGGAGGATCACTTGAGCCCAGGAAGTCGAGGCTGCAGTGAGCTGTGATCACACCACTACACTCCAGCCTGGGTGACAGAGCAAGACTCTGTCTCAAAAAATAGAAAAAAAAAAAAAAAGACCAAGACGCCAGATTTGTTCCACCTGGGTGCATCCAGCCGGAGAATGTCTGTCTTCTTTCCTTTTGTCTCACAAGAGGGAAGAAGGGGCCAGGCACGGTGGCTCATGCCTGTAATACCAGCAATTTGGGAGGCTGAGGTGGGCAGATCATGAGGCTAAGAGATCGAGACCATCCTGACCAACATGGTGAAACCCTGTCTGTACTAAAAAATACAAAATTAGCCGGGCTTGGTGGTGTGCACCTGTAGTCCCAGCTACTCGGGAGGCTGAGGCGGAAGAATCACTTGAACAGCGAGGTGGAGGTTGCAGTGAGTCGAGATTGCACCACTGCACTCCAGCCTGGTGTCAGAACGAGACTCCATCTCAAAAAAAAAAGAGACGGCCTGTGCCTTAGATGATCCTGGCATACAGGACCTGCATGATAGGTTAAGCTGTGTGGTTCTTGTTTTTGGTTGTCACAACTCAGGTTGGGGTGCTACTGGCATCAAGAGGGTAGAACCAGGGATGCTGCTTCAACACCCTCCTGTGTACAGGACGACCGTCACCCCGAACAATGGCGCAGCCCCAAGTGTCAACAGTGCTGCGGTTGAGGCATCCCAGCTTAACCCATTCATGAGACCACCTGGGCTCTGCTGATAGCTTCTGGACCCTCAGAGCTGGAGACATACAAGAAACAAAACCAGGGTTGTGTCAGAAAGGAAATCAGAGTGGCTACTGCGTAGACAACCTACAGTGTTTGCTACAGACCTTCCAGACATAGCTGCTACGTTATAAACACTGGGAACACTGGTTGAATCTGGAATTAGCTGGCTTTCAACGTTGGTGTCACATTAGAATCACCTGAGGAGCATTTCAAAGGCCCGAGACTGGGCGGCACCATAGGTGCCTCTCATCCGAATTGCCTCTCACCCAGTAAGGGATTAGGGCAGTAGTTCTTAAAATGCGGTCCTTAACCAGTGCACAGTCAAGGTCCCGAGCCTACTGCTGACCATGTGATGATGTAATTCACCAAGTTCCATGGGGTTCCGCCAAGCCTGTGTCAACCCAGCTGACACTTCAACTTGGACAATCAGGGCTTTGGCCCCAGTTACCTGGCATTCAGTTCAATCCACGTGTCACGCGTGCTTCAACAATTCGATTGTGTCCCAACTGTTTGAATCAAAGGATTTCCAATTCCCTGACAGGTGATGACTTGGTAACTGGATTCAGCTTCAGATCTGCCTGACATTTTCCCTGCTGGTCCTGTGCCAGCTACGGCGCTAGGTGCTTTCACCTGTATCATCTCATTCACTTCTCAGAAGCTCTCCAAAGTTGTTGACATTATCAAAAAGTTTTCCAGCTGGAATTCGTCTCCCTCTAATCAGCCTTCAAAAACTCCATCTGTAAACCATTGCCGTAGTTCTATTACCTCTTATCTTGGTCTCTACAAGTTGCTGTCGAAACCCAGTAAGTGTTTGCCCAAAGAAACTTGAAATATTCAATATCTTAAAGGCCTTTTAGGCAGAACATCCAGTTAGTTTTGATGGGCTATAGATAATCATGAGAAGAGCCATGTCTGGAAATTTTAATAATATGGCTATTTTTTTTCTTTTTTTTTTGAGACAGAGTCTTGCTCTCTTACCCAGGCTGGAGAGCAGTGCAGGGTTCAAGCGATTCTTCTGCCTCAGCCTCCCAAGTAGCTGGACTACAGGCATGCACCACCACACCCAGCTACTTTTTGTATTTTTAATAGAGATGGGTTTCACCATATTGACCAGGCTTGAACTCCTGACCTCGTGATCCACCCACCTTGGCCTCCCAGAGTGCTGGGATTACAGGCGTGAGCCACTGCACACAGCCGGCTGTTTCTTTTAAGAATGTGTTCTCCTGAAAACATAAGACCATTTGACTTATTCTGCTCTAAAATCTTAATGAGGCAAAGGACTGGACCGAATTCTTCATGGAACAGAAGCCTAGGACCGGTAAGTTCAGGAAATGCTGCAAAAAAATGTCCTCAAAAGACATCAGCCTTTCCCCTTGATAGGCATCTCTCCTGCGGGCCAGGCTCGGATGCCTGTCAATTAGAACATGTGTTCACTGGGGCCATAATTAAGAATCTTAAAGAATCCTTTGAAAGCCACCTGTCAAAATTATGCAGTCTTGCTCGTAGACTTTTAAAGAGGTTCATGGTTACCGTGGGTCAGCGCTGGGTCTGTGAGCCCTCATCCCCGGGGCTGGACTTCCTATCAGAATCTTTATCAGGGAGGTTGATTATATCAGATGCACATTTGCCAGCATCCTCAGAAGGAGATACCTGGAAGATTCTTTGGCTGAGCCACTCTCCTTTCTCAAGCTCGGGCAAGTCTTAACAATGATCTGTGACCCGACTTTGTCTTCCCCATGATGAAAAACAGACCCCGTAGAAACTCTCTGGCACAAAATCTCTGGAATCACTGACCCATAAATTGTTCCCTCCCATCAACTCTGCCAGAAATCTTGGATTTATTCAAGGTGACTCATATTCCAGAACAACTGTGTGGACAAGATTTGCTAGTAATGCTTCTAACAAGTTACTGTATAGCAAGTTCAGAACTTAAAGAATCCCTTTTATCCTAACAACAGTGACAAATAAACTGGTGAGAATTCTTTGAAATACCTGTAACTAAATGGATGTCATAATTTGCTTTTATGCTGTGTTAAACACCACTGAGATGTTAAGCTTTTTCTTGCTTGGGAACCAACCTCATATTCTCTTCTGGACTTCATAAACCCTTCAGCAGATGACCCTGTGTCTGGTCTTAGTCCTGAGAGGTTTGTAACAGCACGTAAATCCCTGAAGTTCTGGCAGTATTCATTCTTCTGCTCCCTGCTGATACTTGTTTTCCATAATTGGTCTGAGGACGATGGAATTTTTTTTTTTTTTTTTGCCTCGGATTTCAACAAAACATACATGGAAAGAATATTTGATTCCTTGGACACATTTTGCTTAGTGCAGTGGTTCTTTTTTTATTATTATTATACTTTAAGTTCTGGGGTACATGTGCAGAGCATGCAGGTTTGTTGCATAGGTATACACATGCCATAGTGGCTTGCTGCATCCATCACCCCATCATCTACATTAGGTATTTCTCCTAATGCTTCTCCCTCCCCTAGCCCCCTAACCCCCGGTATGTGATGCTCCCTTCCCTGTGTCCCTGTGTTCTCATTGTTCAACACCCGCCTATGAGTGAGAACATGCGGTGTTTGATTTTCTGTTCTTGTGTCAGTTTGCTGAGAATGATGGCTTCCAGCTTTATCCATGTCCCTGCAAAGGACATGAACTCATCCTTTTTTATGGCTGCATAGTATTCCATGGTGTATATGTGCTGCATTTTCCTTATCCAGTCTATCATTGATGGGTGTTTGGGTTGGCTCCAAGTCTTTGCTATTGTGAACAGTGCCGCAATAAACATATGTGTGCATGTGTCTTTACAGTAGAATGATTTGTACTCCTTTGGGTGTATACCCAGTAATGGGATTAGGGCAGTAGTTCTTAAAATGCAGTCCTTAACCAGCAGCATCAGCATCCCCTGGGAACTCGCTGGAAATGCAGGTCCCCAACCCCTACCTAGCCCTACTGAATCAGAGACCCTGGGAGGGAGGTCCAGCAGCCTATGTTTTAACACATCCTCCAGGTGATTCTGAGAGGGAGAGAACCAGGGCCTTAGGGCATCAACCAGGGCCTTAGGGTAAGGGTGTCGGGTTGCCCAACACCCTTTAATGACTTTAGTCCACCTGTCAAAAATATGCAGTCTTGCTTGTAGAATTTTAAAGAGGTTCAAAGAGGTTCATGGTTACCGTGGGTTGGCACTGGGTTTGTAAGCCCTTGTCCCCAGGGCTGGACTTCCTATCAGAATCCTTGTCTGGGAGGTTGATTATATCAGATGCACATTTTGCCAGCATCCTCAGGAGATACCAGGAAGATTCTTTCACTGGTCCGCTCTCATTTTCTCAGGCTCGGACAAGTCTTAACAGTGATCTGTGACTAAACCAAGAAGCCCCATAGGACCTGATTAACATGCAGGTCCCAGGCCCCCTTTTGTAGATCCTGATTCAGAATATCTGGGACAGGGGCTGGATAGTCATATTTTTAGTAAATTTTCTCATTTATTATTTTTATATATTATTTTCCGTGCACGAAAGCACTGCGTAGAGAAATGGGAGCGTGTTGGGAGTTTCAGGCCTGGACTAGTCCTAAAATAATTGAAAAGGAATTGATTCTTAATTACCCAGAACATCCAAGCTGTAGGACCAAGTGTGACCTCTCCGCCTTCTGAACTGAGGAGTCCACCCCTAAGCCCAAGGAACTGAGTGTGAAGAGCCCTCACTCCACGAAGACTTGAATCACTTTAAATCAATCTGCCTCTTATTAAAATTACTTCAGTAAAAAATCATTTCAATTCTTAAGCCACAAAAGGATATCCAATCATTTAAAGCTTCCTGAGTGTTTTGGTTGATTAAAAAGGTTTTAAAGAGCATAGTAAATATTTTACCAGAAGGATAAGTTATTCAATATGGAGATTATTTATTAAAAACTAGTAATTTATTAGTTCATTTATCTTTATTTTCGTGTAAGTGTATTCTTTTAATCTAGGCACACTTTTTCTATTCCCTCAGCAGGTTAAACTGCCACTTGACAATTCTGTAATACATAAATGTATTTAAATAGAATTTATCTTGTGAAAATAACAAGATTTCACTAATAATGGGAAATATAGCTATAAAAATCACAGTTTAATTTGAATTTTCGGAGAGTTTTAAGCACAGTTTCGTGCACTTAAAAAGCAATCACATTTGCTGTTTTGAAAAAAGAACAAGATTCTCATTTATCATTTGGGTCATTGATCCTGAAGGAAATAAGTAATGCATAACTTCTTTTCTTATAGGTGGAAAGAAAAGCATGTAATACATTAGCCCAAATCAAAGTACTGGCTTCAGGTGCTTACAATTACGTATTTTATTTCTATAATAAAAGCATTAGAATGTTTCAGCTGCAAGCAATGACTGAAAACGGTTTAAATCACGAGGATATTGAGTGATGTCACCCATGAGATATCCAGAGGAGGCTGTGCTGTGGATGGGAGACTCGTCGCCCCTTCTGTCCACCCTCCCTGCCTGCTGTTCTGTGGGGCCTGTGACTTTCTTCTCGGGGCTACACAGTATCTGCAAGCACTGCCTCTGTGGGCCAACCCAGCATCCTTGCCCCAAACCTTTCCTCCCTGTCCACCCAACTGTGCCCCCTCAAAAGATTGGTGGAAGTCCTAACCCCAGTAGCTGTGGATATGGCCTTATTTGGAAATAAAGAAAACCAGCCTGGGCAACACAGTGAGACCCCGTCTTGAAAAAAAATGTTGAAGGACACTTGTCCACCCACTGCTGCCCCAGTGGGAGGAAGGGAAGGCCTGCTTGATACGGGCTTGCTGCTTCCCTTGTTACAACCATCCCAACTCGGATACAGGTTTCACAGGCCCCATCCAAGACAGGGAGGCAGGGTGAAGGGGGCTTTGACTCACACTCTCTCTCTCTCTCTACTCTCTCCCTCTCTCCCCCCCCCGCCCACTCCCCCTCTCCTCGCACCCCGACATGCTTTCCCGTAATCTTCCGACAGACCTGCCCTTCTATGTGTTTGGCCAAGTGCTGGTCACATGCCCACCTCACAGCCATCACTAGAAAGGGGGACCCGAATAACCTTGACTGGCTAAGGGTCAGCTGGGGGACAACCTCACCTGCTCTGAGCTCAGGACATATTTTCAAGAAAGGGAAGGAAGGCACACAGGAAGCACGGGCTGCCCACCCACCGAAACAGGTCCCCAGGCTGGCCCGGCCCTGGTGGCGTTCCTGAGTTCCACAGCATGCTCCTCCACCCACTGGGCTCCAGCATGACCGCGTATTAATTTTCAGTGATAAATCAAAGCATGAAGGAGTTCTCTCTGCTGGCCAATCTACCCAGGAAGCTGAACTCCACCAAGAAAGCAGCTTGGAACCCATGCTCCCAAAGCAGGTGAGACACACCCACCTCCCTGGCAGGGACCAGCCACTGCATGGGCCTGACTCCCAGAAGGCAGGAGGCAGAGAGCCCACAGTTGCACCCCAGCTGTCTTTGCATGAGGTCCCATGGCTGACCCACCTCCTCCTGGGTGCTTTTTGTTCTTTACCAATTATGTTGATACAGTCAGACTCCAGACTAAGCTGGGCTCCAGAGCCCCCCGTGTCTCTAGGCTGCCTGCAGAAGAGAGGAGTAAAGGGCGAATGGACAGATGCATGCTCTGCTCTAAGACAAGTCATTGGTTGTTTAGGATCAAGACACAGAAGCAACAGGCAAGGAGGACTGTGGGTGTTGACACCAAGGGCAGACCAAGGTCGTACTGAGCCCTGAAGCAGTGAGTCTGCAGACCTCTCTGGGGCTCCACCATTACCCTGTGTGTGACTGTCCTGGGGCTGCCCTAACAGAGTTCCATACACCGGGGGGCCTTAAAACATCAGATATGTGCCCTCTCACAGTCTGGAGGCCAGAAATCCAGTATCAAGGGGTGGGCAGGGCTCTGCTCCTTCTGGAGCTCTAAGGAGGGGCCTTTCTTGCCTCTTCCAGGTCCTGGTAGCTCCTAATGGTTCCTGGTGGCCTTGGTGGTTCCCAGCATCCCGTGGCTGGCAGCAGCATTGCTCCCATCTCTGCGTCCATCATCACGGGGCCTTCTTCCCTCCGCATGTCTGTGTGTCTTCACATTTCTGTTCTCCTCTCGGTGTGTCTGTGCCCAAGTTAGCCTCCTCTTATAAGGACCCCAGTTATTGGATTAAAGCCCACCCAATCCATGATGACCTCATCTTAACTAGTTATTTTCTGCAAAGACCCTAGTTCCAAATAAGGTCACATTTACAGATACCGAGGGTGAGGATGTCAACATATCTTCTGGGGGAGGATGCAAATCAAAGGACAAATCTGTTATCCGTTTTACCAACCCTGTGCCTGGAACCACCAGGCCACGTGTTAGATGCAGTGAGAGGCTCCGACTGGCCTCATTTACCCTTGCCTATCGGAGCAGCTCGCTCCTGTCTGCACCTTGTCATAGGTACCATCCGCACTCTCCCTTTATCCTGGCATGCTTGTCCTCTCCCAGGCTTCCTTTGTCTGTGTATGGATTTTGCCATCGTCCTGCAAGCTCTGACCACCCCTTTTCTCCCCCAGTTTTCATTAATTCATTGGGACTATCTCATGCTGCCTGGATTGGCATCTTATAGCCAGCTTTTTAAAAGAAATCATAACTGGTTCACCAAGGGTTGATGTGGTGCGAATAAATTAAGGCTTTTTTTTCCATAAGCAAGTAAATTGGGAATTAAATTAGGTCCAAAATTCATCTGAGGCTTCTGAGAACTTGTTTGCAGAAAGTAATTGCTCTGGGGCTGGCAACTTTAGTAATCAAAGAGAAGCTAAAGAAAAACAGAAAATTGCAAAAAGAGGAGGGGAATAAATTTGAACCAAGTTCTTTTTTTTCCAACATTTTATTATGAACAATTTTAAACATTCAACAAAGCTAAAAGGATTTCGGCAGTGAACACCTGAATACCACCTAGAGTCAACTACTAACGTGACTCTGCTTGCTTTCTGCTATCTCTGACTCGGGATCTAGCATGGCACAGGTCACAAGAGACTGCGACGAGAGGAGGGCTCCAGGCACCCCCTGAGATGGGCCAATGTCTCCAAAACAAACTGTCCTCAAAGAACTTGTGTTATCAACATTCAAAGCCCTTTCTTTCCCTGCCAGTAACACCAGCAGCCAAAATTTGTTTCAAAAATTATTGCACCAGCTGGATGCGGTGGCTCATGCCTGTAATCCCAGCATTTTGGGAGGCAGGTGGATCACTTGAGGTGGAGAGTTCAAAACCAGCCTGCCCAACATGGTGAAATCCCGTCTCTACCAAAAAATACAAAAATTAGCCAGGTGTAGTGGTGCATGCCTGCATAATCTCAGCTACCTGGGAGGCTGAGGTGGGAGAATCAGTTGAACCCAGGAGGCGGAGGTTGCAGTGAGCCAAGATCGTGCCACTGCACTCCAGCCTGAGCAACAGAGTGAGACCCTGTCTCAAAAAAAAAGTCTCAAAAAAATTATGGCACGTTTCTTTCTTGGCAGTTTTGTCTCACGACTAGTGTGGTAAAATTTGGCTACCTACTACGTATCTGTTTATTTTTTATTTTTTTATTTTTTGGAGGAATTAACAGTCTTTATCAGGCTCAGACCAGGAGTCCGTGGGTCTTGAGGACCTCTGTGTATCTGTCAATTTTCTTCTCCACGTTCTTCTTGGCCTGTTTCCGTAGTCTCGTGAGCTGTTTCTTCTTCCGATAGTGGATCGTGGCTTTCTCCTTCCTCATCTCCACCAGGGTGGCTGTCACTGCCTGGTACTTCCAGCCAACCTCGTTAGCCAGGCGCCCCAGATAGGCAAACTTTTTGTAGGGTTCAGACGCACAACCTTGAGGGCGGCAGGAATCACCATCCGCCTTTTCTTGTCACAGGGCAGTGGGATGCCGTCAAACACCTTGAGGCGGTCCAGGACAGCCTGTCCTTGCTTGGTCTTGTGGCGCAGCATGCCCCACACGGTCCGCCGGAAGATGCCGCTGGGGTCCCGGAAGTGGTGGGATGCCCGGAAGCGGTAGGATCCCGGAAGTGGTAGGGGCCTCTGGAAGAGTTGGTGTACACCCGCTTGCAGAGGAAAGCCAGGTACTTCAACTTGTTTCTGTAGAAATTGCCAGAAATGTTTATGTCTTCACAGCATACCACCAACACCTTCCGGCCCAGCAGTACCCGCTTAGCCACGATGGCCGCCAGGCGGCCCAGGAGTTGGCCTTGACCACCCAGCACCAGGACCTGCTCCTCCGCCATCTTCGGCAGCTGCTCTGGGAAAGCAAGTATCTGTTTATTAAAGTGTGCGCTGGGTTTAAATATTCTCGCAACTGCTTACATAAAATAATAATTGAATAAATAGAACACTTCCATCCTCTGCAGCTACGATTCTGAAAATTGTCTAAGGGACTGCACTGGCTTTTCTGGGCTGACCTGGAAACACAGTCATCTTCACAAGTTCTGTACCAGCACAGTGCCCACACAAAGTAGATACTCGGCAGACATTTGACCATTGGATAGATGCATATCCTGGAAAGCTGTGGTCAAAGAAAAAAGAAAAAAAAATGGATCCCATAGAGTCAGTATCAAAGGTCTACAGTTGCACTGAGGGAGAGAAAGATGTCAGGTTGCCATCTTGGCTCAAAGCAAGACTTTGACGCAGGTACCAGCCCCGTTTGTTCCTTGAATGCATCTCTCACTCCGGACTGAATATTCAGCTCCCTGCAAATCCCCCTGTAGGGTGATTAAGGAACCAAGGGACAGGGAATTTTGTTCGGGGTATTTACATTCCTTATTGCTTGCTTTCAGCTGCAAGTGATCAGTAATCTACCGCAAGGTACTGAAGCAAGAAACGGCATTCCTTGACACTTGGAAGCAGGAGTTTGGGGTAAATTCAGACATTGCTGAATCCAGCTGGTCAAATTCATCAGGAGTGGCTGCTGCCAATCAACTCCACCGTCCTGTATGATGCCTTTGCCACCATGGTAAGATAGTAACCGGGTGTCCCAGGTTCTTGGCCTCCCCTCCCCCAGGAATGGGGGAAGAGGCCCTGGAGGTGCAGTGGGCTTACCGTTTGTATAAATATCACGGACCCAAAGAGTTTTTCAGAGAGCGATTTATTAGGCAGAGAGAGAGAAGAGAAGTAGAGAGAGCAGCTCCCACGCTGTTGTGGGAGGGGATCCCAGAGAGGGAAATCCCTGCAGGTAAGGTGCAGTGGAGTTTTAACTTTGAAGTTATTCCTGCCCCATTCATGATCTTGTCCAGTGAGAGGAGTTCTTTCAAACTTCCTCTGGAGTGATAGATCGTTAACTCTGATCCTAGATTGGTTGCTTGGGCCCACAGCAGAGTCCCTCCTTCCAGGGCTTTTGGCGGTCTTTTTAAACAAAGGAGCACACCTGAAATTTTAGCTAGCCCACGCACGGGAAAGTTAGACAAAGAACTCTAGGTTCCCAGATGGGGAGGTGAATAGAGGCATGGCGCTGGGAAGTTCTTGCCTTTGAAACCACGCCCCTTGTGGACCCGAGGAGAGAAGTTAACATAGTCCCTCAAGATGGCCACAAGCAGTTGCAGTTGCATTGAAACCCCTCAGGCCCCAACCCCTGGAGAACAACAGCTTCTCTGGGCCAAAGTTCCTGCCAGTGTCCCAGGGTTGCGTATCATAGGTGTGGTCTGGCGTATACGCTTATCTCTGAGCCAAGCACAGAAGCCAGCTCAGAGGAATGGAATAATCTGATTGGCCAGGCCTGGGTCAGCGCCCTACACTGAGACCAGACAAGGGTTTAACCCACTCATCGAAGAACTGGAGTTGAGGATGGGGGAGAAGAGTTACCTCAGTGGGATCAGGTGCTATTTCCAGGCAAAGTAAATTTAAGCCTTACCAAGGTCCAAATATTCAGGAAGGTGCACCTAATTTCCAAGTCTTTCCCACTCTCTCTCCCTCCCCCAACCAGCCCGAGGCAGCTTCCCCAATTCCCTGGCAAACTCTCCACTCCTAGTCTGATGCAAACGTGGAACCCAAAGTTAAGTCTTGTTCATGACTCAGTTGAATTCTCAGCATAAGCCTTCCAGTCAATTCGTTGCTCTAAAAAGTTGGAAAACATTTATTAAACACCCAATGAATGTCAGGAACAATGCCAGGCCCTACACCAATAGTGCTGTAGTCTATCTACTCGTTAGAATCACCTGGAAAGCTTTGACACACAGCAATGCCAGGGCCCCACCCACAGCATTCTGGGCAACGTGCCCAGAGCATTAGTACTTTTCCAAAGCCCTCTGTCCCCTGGGTGCCCAGCCAGCTTGAGAATCCCTGCGTTAAAAAATAAGCTGCATTATCCTAGGTAATGGAGGGCCATCTTGGGAGTTAAACGTTGAGCTGCCAGGTGTGCCTTCTAGAAAGAGCCCAGAGAAGGTAGTAAAGCACTGGGGTTGGAGTGAAGGAGGTCTGGTTGGAACCCAGTGCTCTAACAGCAGAGTGGACACATAATTTGCCGGGCTCAGTGCAAAATGGAAATGCAGGGTTGGTTGGTTTGTTTGCTTATTTGTTTGTTTGTCTGTTTGTTTTGAGACCGAGTCTCACTCTGTAGCCCAGGCCAGAAGGCAGTGGTGCAGTCGCGCAACCTCCGCCTCCTGGGTTCAAACAATTCTCCTGCCTCAGCTTCCTGAGTAGCTGGGAATTACAGGCACCTGCCACCTCGCCCAGCTAATTTTTGTATTTTAGTAGAGATGGAGGTTTCACCATGTTGGCCAGGCTGGTCTCAATTTCCTGACCTCGTGATCTGCCCGCCTCGGCCTCCCAAAGTGCTGGAATTACAGGCGCAAGCTACCACGCCTGGCCAAGAAATGCAAGGTATTGTGTTCAAAAACTGTTACGAATTTCAAGATGGCAATGGCAGAGCGTTAAACTGAGCACAGGGCCCTGTACCTAGGTCACAGGCACCTGAAGCCAGCCCTGTTTTCCAGCTTCACTGCTCATGATCTTGGGAAAGTCATCTGACCACTGCAAGCCTCCTGACTCTCATTTCAGAGAAGGGGATAGCAATAATTACCTCCAAGTCTGTGTGCAGATTGCAGTCAGATTAGGAACGTGCCATGCTTAGGGTGGGGCTTAAGCACTCATTTATTGAGTGAAAGGAAGAATGGAGAAGAGAGGAAGGGAAGTACATTGTTCATTGTGAGTGGAAGCCCCATCTCCACCCGGAAACAGAGCAAAAGCCGGGATGAAGGCTACCCACATGGTACTGTGTCCTGCCCTGCTCAAGAGCCATGCCCAGACCTCCATCAGCGACCAGCAGAGGGCAGCGTTGTGTAAGTAAAGCCCCAGGATTCGGGCAAGTCCCCAAACCCAGAGGACAACTTTGCTAGGTCTGGCAGGAAACCTGCATAATTTACTCCTAATTCTCAAAACTAAAGCAAACAATGCCCCAGGAAATGATACCTAAGAGGCACATGACCTGCATGCAAATAAAGAGGCAGCATGAAGTAATCGCTTTTGGGAACGGTATAAATTCCCACTCACCCCTGCCCCGCTCCCAGGATGAGAAGCTTCAGACCCCTGTGAGGTTTTCCCAAGGCTGGAAAGAAGGATGTTTCGTCGGCACTTCCCTGTGCCGTATTTGATTCGATTTTCCCGATAACCTGAAAGTTGGGCATTTTGTATATGTTCCTTCATTTCTCAACAGAAGAGTAAATAATGCTCCTCGAGTGGTTTCTGGGATGTGCTGGCCTCCCTTCCACCCCAGGACCTTTGCCTGTGCCATTGCTTTTGGCGGAAATGCCATCCTCCCACCGCACCGCTCCCTCACTTGGCGAACATCTCCAGGTACGTCCATCTCCGCTCAGACATCACGTCCTCAGAGAGCTCTGCTCAAATCTTGCACACCTGGCCTGGTGCTCTGGTTTCTTCTTCATACCACGCTGTTCTTTTCAGAGCTTCTAACATCGTGGTATTTGTATCTGTGTGACTCTTTGTCTTTCTCTCTCTCTCTGGCCTATAAGCACCAAGAAGGCATGAGCTGTTTGTTTTTGCTCATCAATTACTCCATCATATCCTGGATATTGCCTGGCACACCCTACCAATATTTGTTTGTTGAATGAATGAACTTTCCCAAGGTCGCACAGCTGTTAAGAGGCAGAACTGGCATTCCACCCAGATCCTCTGACCGGCTAATCAGTCCACGTCTCACTTTTATCTTGTTGCCAAATATGAGCAAATATTGAAAATTGGGTGTTTTTTTTTTTAGTCCTCCCACCCAAAGGGGCCTTGGGGATTTATATACCAACACCTGTCAGTCATGGCTGGGGACTCCTGGGGTGGAGAAGTTGTGGTGCTAATTCCCTGGAACGGGTGATAGCGTGAATTCCAGCAGCAGCAGAAGGCGCTGGAGCAAAGAAGCGCAGCTGCTGGTGGTCAGATGTCAGGGCAGAGTTTACAGAAGTGATAAAGGCAGGGGACATGGGAAGGTTACCCAAAAAAAATGTGTGGAAGTCCTAACCCCCGCTGTCTGTGAATGTGATCTTATTTGGAAACAGGTTCTTTGCAGATGTAATCAAGTGGAGATTAGGTCATATTGAATTAGGGTGTGCACTAAATCTAATGACTAGTGTCCTCTAAGAAGCTAATTTTCACAGATAGGAAACACCCGGGGAAAAGGCCACGTGATAATGGAGGCAGAGCGTGGAGTGACGCAGCTGGGGAGCCAGGGAACATCAAGGATCAAGCATCACCAGGAACCAGCAGGAGCTGCGGGGGCAGGAAGCGTCCTCCCAGGAGCGTGGATTTGCAAACACCTTAATTTTGGACTTCTCCCCTCCAGAACCGTGAGAGGGTAAATGTCTGCTGTTTAAGCCCCTCAGTCTGGGGTATTTTATCGTAGTGGCCCCAGGAAATGAATGTGGGACCCTACAGTGCCGAAACAGTCAACGGGGAGCTTTGTGCTAGTGACTGGGAGTACCACCCCGTGCTTTCAGCCTGGAGAACTCTTAGTACAGCGTCACACAATTTGTAGTTGGCAGAGCCCAGCTTCCTGTGCCGTTATATCTGCTCCTCGAGGCTAGGTAGTGAGTTTCTCTCCTCTTGTTCGATCAGCAATTCCCCCCACCCCCAGCTTTGCACAGCGTCCCTTATCCCAGGGCACTCCTGCCCCATCCATACTAGCAGCAGAGGGTGTGCAGGGCTGGGACCCATGCGAGGCAGTGCCAGCATGGCATTGCTGTCTGAGAAACTGCAAAAGTCTTTATTTCGGTTTTCTGCTGCTGTGAAGAGGCCACAGGGGCCCAGCAATAGGGTCTTTCCCTGAGCCTCCCTGAAGGTCTCACTTTCCCAGGTGTGTCTGTGTTCAGGCACCTGCAGCCCTTCTCACTCTGACTCACCTCAGATTCTACTTCATGAAAGCATACCCTAAAATAGTCAGTCCAAGCCAGATCCTCCTTGAAAGACGAGAGAGCAGAGAAGCCGATGGCAAGGCAGAGGGTTGATGAGTCGGAACAGCTCAAGGGTTTATCATTTTCATGGTCCAATTTCATTGACGGAGAGACCCTCAGAATACTCAGTCCTGGTTAAGAACCTTGGTCTTAAAGATAAGGGAGAGGTCAGATGGTCAGCTGGGTGACAGAGCCACACTTTGAGCAGCCTGTTCCCTGGGACTAGAGTGAAGGCCTCTGGGACCCGAGCCATCCTGCACAGACCACTGTCCTCCCCCGCTCCTCGGCCCTGTGACCGGTGAGGGCACAAGCCTGGGAAAGAAGGTGCTCTGCACTTGTCTGTTACAGGATGATAGCGCTGCACCAGGCCCTGGACAGCCACTGGGCCCCTGACACCAGCGAGAAGGAACAGGGGGCTCCATCCTCACTAAAGCGAGGCCACACATAGCAAGCACAGCCATCCCCTCACTTGCGGTGTCAAATTGCATGTCCACATAAGGAATCTTGGTAGATTTTTGTTTTTATTTATTTATGTGTTTGTTTTTGAGACAGTTTTGCTCTTGTCACCCAGGCTGAATGCAATAGTGTGATCTCACTGTAACGTCCACCTCCTGGGTTCAAGTGATTCTCCTGCCTCAGCCTCCTGAGTGGCTGGGTTTACAGCCATGCACCATGACACCCAGCTCATTTTGTATTTTTAGTAGAGATAGGGTTTCACCATGTTGGCCAGGCTGGTCTCGAACTCCAGACCACAAGTGGTCTGCCCTCCTTGTCCTCCCAAATTAATGGGATTACAGACGTGAGCCACCACGTCTGGCCCTTGGTAGAGTTTTAGAAACCTTCGTGTCTTTGTGATTCCAGAAGCTCCAGGAGGCCAACAGCAGCCTGGGAAGAGGGAGCCTCCTCCTAACTAGCCCACAGCCAGAGGCTTAGGGACCTGCTGGGGTGGCTGGGCCTGGATCACAGGGGACTGCGCACAGGGAGGCCGAGGTGCTGGCCAGGCCTGAGTGACCTGCTCCCTGGCCCCCTCCTCCCTCCTCCCTCCATGCCCCTTCCTCTTTTGTTTGCAGTCCACTTTTTCAAGTAGAAAGAAAGCGTGCAGGTAAATCAGCACTGAAGGATGGCACCACAGCATCTACCTACAGGGAGGCAGGGAGAAAGCAGCGTCTACCTACAGGGAGGCAGGGAGAAAGGCGATTTCCTTTTATTTTGTACATTGCTTTATTGTTTGCACCTTTTAACACACACATACATTCACATGTAACCTCTGTAATCAATTTTGTCTTCTGTTTTCTTAATTCCCCAACAGGCAGAAGAGCCATGTCCCACATTTCCCGCCATTTCCCCGTGGTGACAGAGCTGCAGGGGTCCTGGGAGAGGGATGCTCACAAGGTCCCCGCACCGCTTCCCAGGGGTCCCAGGATGACAGAAAGATTCGTATTCTAATGGTGAGTCTGTCAATTGCATTCTGCCCCTATGGCAGCCTGGCCAAGGGGATGGATGGCATCCCAGAGCCAGGTGGGCAATCCAAGTCATGGTCATCAGGCTCAACAGCAGGCAGCGTGCTGGTTGCATTCGCCTGCCAGGTCCTGGCTCCCCTGTTGCGTGGACAGGCGCACAGTGGGTGGAGCGTCAGCCACACACTCTTGCGGGGGGTGTGGTCTTGTGACTTAGTTGGGCCAAAGGAATGTGAGCAGAGATGACAGAGCCCGCCCCATCCTGGGTCCCTGCCTGAGGCACTGGAGCCGAACATCCCAGCCCGCGAGCACATGGTAGGGCCCAGGGGCTGTGCCCAGCCAGTGCTGCTTGTCGGGGGTGCCTCCGTTTCGTGTCTGGTTGTTTTAGGGACAGGACATCATTGCAGCAAAAACCTGATGCCATACAGCTGAGAAATCACCTTGGCTAATGGAAAAGCTGAACTAGGGCTGTCTCCCATGTGACGCTGGCAAAAAGCTATGTGACTTATTCGGGTCACATGACAGCCCCCACAACCCTGATTTGAAGGTGGCTGCATGGCCGAGGCAGGCCAGCCCAGCAGAGTGCTTTGCCCAGTGTCGGTAGCAGGGGTGCGTTTCTTTCTTGAAATCACGGCTGTAGGATGTGGCAGCCTGGGCGCCCTGCTGCAGGGTGGAGTCTGTGGGACATCCAAGAAGGAACCCCTTTACTCATTAAGTATAAATGGCCCAGCATTGGGGGCCTACAAACTTCTCAGGACCTGTACACTTACTAGAGACCTTTGTGGGGAAGGAGATGGTATTGCTAACAAAGTGAAATTCCAAAGCCCAACACGTTCGAATCAATATCTACAAAGATACCATTATGTCAATGTCATTAACAGGTGTATTTAGCATGCATAGAATGTTGTGTTTGTGAGTAAGTTGTAGGTTTCATTTTCTTGTGTCACAAAAATTTCCCAGTGTGCAGGCTAACTGCTGAGAAATCATAGCCAGCAGTGGAGGGAGTAACTTGCTGTGGAAGGCCTCGGGGAGGGAGGCTTCAGTAGCGGGTAGCAGAGACCCCCTTGACGCTGGGTCACACCAGTAGGGAGGTGTTTTCCTCACAAAGCCAGAAGTCTGAAGGGGAGACATCACTCAGGTAGATTTAGCTGGAGACAGCCACATATCCGTTCCTGAACCAAATACTGGTAATGACAATGAGACTGAGATTTTTATGTAACAAAATGCTCTGTACCCAGTATCATCCTAAGCACTTCACAGTATGAATTCAGTCCTCTTACAGCCCTATGAAATGTCTGTAATTATCATCCACACACTTTACAGCCAAGGAAACTATGGCCCAGAGAGGTAAAGTTACTTGCTTGAGGTTGCACAGCATGTAAATAGAAAGACTGTGAGTTTAACTCTAGCTGTGTTACTCCAGCATTTACATTAATGCACACCACATGCTTGTCTCTCAATGCCAGTGGAGGAGACAGATGCATCCTAGAGCCAGGGTTTGAAGCAGCTTCTCCTGAGGGGGTGGATTGCTTTGAGCCTGGGGAGATTCCAGACTGAAACTGGAATTTCTTTAGGAAGAACAGGGATCGATGCTGAGCAGGTCCCAGCACTGCCCTCCTCTCTCCAGCCCTCCCTCCTCCCCTTCTGCTCTTACTCCTCTCCCTTTGCTGCCTCCCTGGGGAGGGGCTTGCATAAACCAGGAAACAAAATCCAATAACTGCTCCTCTCCCACCTGTGACCCTCGTCATCTAGTCTGCCTTGACCTTCGTTTTCCACTTCTCATACTTTGATTCGCATAATAAAATGACTTTTGCAATGTCAGCCATAAATAGATTATGAGAAGAAAATCTTTTGTTTAAACAGAAATTCTAATTTTCTGAAAAGTGGTGAATAAACACTCTGGAATGCATTGGCGATCAGCAAATCTTGTTTGCTTAAAATCATGCTTCCATTTCTTTATATAAGCTGAAAATACTCGTTCTAATGTCCTTGCCAGAAGTTTCTTTGTCTCAGTATTGGTCTTACCATTTCTATTTGAGTAGCTCAGACGGTACTAAAAGTCGCTGGCTAGGTAAGAGGATGCCTGTAATAATAGAACCAGGTGAGACAAAGGCTTGTTCAGGTGTGCTGGGGCTCTTCTTTCTATGCAGTGACACAGTCTCTTCCCAGAAAAGCACTTTTGAAGATGAGAATGAGTTATAAATTGCCTTTACCAATGAGAAGAAATGCCATGGCCTGGATCCAGGACGACCGAGCCCCGGGGTTGGAAGAATCCCCGGTGATTGCTTAGTTTTTGCTGCCATCGAAGCAGAATCTTTTCAGCATTTCTCACCAGTGGCTCCAGTGTCTGCCTAATCCACAGGCCAAGGAGGGTCTTCAGCATGCTTGGGTTGGCATCACAGATGCCACCACACCCAGTCTAAGCAAAATAGGGCGTTTCCATGAAGGGACAGGCGGGTCTCTTGGAAGCAAAGCAGTGTCCCAGTTACCTGTGCTTTGTAACACATCACCCAAAACTAGGCAGCATAAACGACCCTTGATCCCTCCAGTGGGGGTGAGGACTCAACTCTTGAGGTGAGGCTTGGACACCGGACCAAATGAGGACTAGCTAAACAGGGTCTGGGCGAAAGTACCTTCTTATGAGATATACCTACTAGTGTTTCATGTCAGTTTACCATAGCCATGGCAACTCCCGGAAGTTACTGCCCCTTTCCATGGCAATGACCTGATGACCCAGAAGTTACCCTTTGTCTTAAGATTTCTGCATAATCCTTCCTTTAGTTTGCATGTAATTAAAAGTGAGTGTATTAGTTCATTTTCGTGCTGCTGATAAAGCCATACACAGACTGGGCAATTTACAAAAGAAAGAGGTTTAATTGGACTTACAGTTCCATGTTGCTGGAGAAGCCTCGCAATCATGGTGGAAGGCGAGGAGATGCAAGTCACATCTTACATGGATGGCAGGAAGCAAAGAGCTTGTGCAGGAAAACTCCCACTTATAATAACTGTAAATCTAGTGAGACTTACTATCATGAGAACAACATAGGAAAAACCTGCCCCCGTGATTCAGTTACCTCCCACCGGATCCCTCCCACAACACGTGGGAATTCAAGATGAGATTTGGGTGGGGACACAGCCAAACCATATCCATGGGTATCAGTGTGACTGCAGACCTGCCCCTGAGCTGCTACTCTCAGCACTCTGCCTATGATAGCCCTATTGTGGAGGGCCAGCCACAGAGCTAGAACACTGCTACCTCAATAAGGCTGTTTTCTTCCACCACCAGCTCACTCTCATATTCTTTCCTGAGTGAAGCTCAGGACCCTCCCAGGCTAAGCCCCAGTTTGGGACTGCCTGCCCTGCATCGGGAGATTTGTGGAGGGCAAAGCAGAAAGGGGCATGTTCCCACTCCAGGGCTGGAAGGCTGTAGGCCCCACCTCTTGTGTGACCAGAAGTTGATGCTAGTGGTTGGCTGGGACCTGAGCTTGGACTATCAATAGGATTGCTACATGCAGCTGCTGCCCATTTCCCAGGCCTCCATGGGAAGATGTCTTGCAGGTCTGTGACTGCAGGGAGCATAACCCCACAGCCCCAGCTGCTGAATCCTTAAATCCACTGCCACGTTTGCAGCAAGGCCATGCTTGCCATAAGCTGCTCCCAGCCAGTGACTGAGCATGAAAGAAACATTGAGGCAGGCCCATTCCTGGGGGATGCAGGACTCCTCTGATGGGGGGACCCTGACTCATAGACCCTGACAGCTCTGCCTGAGCTTCCTGAAAACTGCACTGTGGGAGGAACATAACTCCCTCCTGCTTAGATGTGGGCTGCATGCCATGACTTTCTTCCAGAGAGGGGACAAAGAGTAACTTGATTGATTGATTGATTGATTTTTGAGACAGGGTCTTGTTCTGTCACCCAGGCTGGAGTGCACTGGCATGACCATGCCTCACTATAGCTTCACCTTCCATGTCCAAGTGATCCTCCCGCCTCACCCTCCTGAGTAGCTAGGACTGCAGATGTATACCACCAAGCCTGGCTAATTTTTATCTTTGTAGAGACAGGGTCTCACTATGTTGCCCAGGCTGGTCTCCATCTACTGGCCTCAAGCAGTCCTCCTGCTATAGCCTCCAAATGGGCTAAGACTACAGGTGCGAGTCACAGCTCCAGGCCTACAAGGGTAACTTTGAAGTGGAATAACATGACAAACATGACCCTGGCCAGGTAACCCAGGTCTGTTCATTGCAGGCACACTTGATAGAATGTGATAAGACGGATAAGCTTTTTGATGTGCTGTTGCAATCGGTCTGCCAGTATTTTATTGAAGATTTTTGCATCTATATTCATCATGGATATTGGCCTGAAGTTTTCTGTTCTTGCTGAGTCTCTGCTGGGTTTTGGTATCGGGATGATGTTGGTCTCGTAAAATGATTTGGGAAGGATTCCCTCTTTGGATTGTTTAGAATAGTTTCAGAAGGAATGATAACAGCTCCTCTTTGTATGTCTGGTAGAATTTGGCTGTGAACCCATCTGGACCTGGGCTTTTTTTGGGTGGTAGGCTCTTAATTGCTGCCTCAACTTCAGACCTTATTATTGGTCTATTCAGGGTTTCGACTTCTTCCTGGTTTAGGCTTGGGAGGATGCAAGTGTCCAGGTATTTATCCATTTCTTCCAGGTTTACTAGTTTATGTGCATAGAGTTGTTTGTAATAATCTCTGATGATGGTTTGAATTTCTGTGGAATCTATGGTGATATCCCCTTTGTGATTTTTTATTACATCTATTTGATTATTTTCTCTTTTCTTTTTTATTAATCTGACTAGTGGTCTGTCTATTTTGTGGACCTTTTCGAAAAACCAGCTCCTGGATTTATTGATTTTTTGAAGGGTTTTTTGTGTCTCTATCTCCTTCAGTTCTGCTCTGATCTTAGTTATTTCTTGTCTTCTGCTAGCTTTTGACTTTTTTTGATCTTGCTCCTCTAGCTCTTTCAATTTTGACGATAGGGTGTCAATTTTAGATCGCTCCTTGCTTCTCATCTGGGCATTTATTGCTATATATTTTCCTCTAGAGACTGCTTTAAATGTGTCCCAGAGATTCTGGTATGTTGTGTCTTCGTTCTCGTTGGTTTCAAAGAACATTTTTATTTCTGCCTTCATTTCATTGTTTATCCAGTCAACATTCAAGAGCCATTTGTTCAGTTTCCATGAAGCTGTGCGGTTCTGAGTTAGTTTCTGAATTCTGAGTTCTAACTTGATTGTAGGAACACTTTTACACTGTTGGTGGGAGTGTAAATTAGATCAACCATTGTGGAAGACAGTGTGGCAATTCCTCAAGGACCTAGAAATAGAATTTCCGTTTGACCCAGCAATCCCATTACTGGGTATATATCCAAAGGATTATAAATCGTTCTACTATAAGGACACACGCACACGAATGTTCATTGCAGCACAATTTACAACAGCAAAGACCTGGAACCAACCCAAATGCCCATTGATGATAGACTGGACAAGGAAAATGTGGCACATATACACCATGGAATATTATGCAGCCATCAAAAACGATGAGTTCTTGTCCTTTGTAGGAACATGGATGAACCTGGAAACCATCATTCTCAGCAAACTGACACAAGAACAGAAAATCAAACACCACATGTTCTCACTCATAGGCGGGTGTTGAACAATGAGAATGCATGGACACGGGAAGTGGAGCATCACACACTGGGGTCTGTCGGTGGGGAAAAAGGCAAGGGACAGTGGGGGGGTGGGGGAGTTGGGGGAGAGATAGCATGGGGAGAAAAGCCAGATATAGGTGATGGGGAGGAAGGCAGCAAATCACACTGCCGTGTGTGTACCTATGCAACAATCTTGCATGTTCTTCACATGTACCCCAAAACCTAAAATACAATAAAAAATATATATTAAAAAAAAAGAATGTGATAAGAAGGACATTTTACCTCTGTAAAGTCTTTGTCCCCAAAACTCACAAACCCAGTTTTATGAGAAAAATCATCAAACAAATCCCAATAAAGGAGCATTCTACAAAATAACCCGTATGCCTCAAAACTGTCAAGGTCATCAAAAACAAGGAAATTCTGCAAAAGTGTGGTAAGGTGATATTGTTTAGCTCTGTGACTCCACCCATATCTCATCGCAAATTGTGATCCCCACATGTCAAGGGGAACCTGGTGGGAGGTGATTGGATCATGGGTGCAGTTTCCCCTATGCTGTTCTCCTGATAGTGAAGCAGTTCTCAGGAGATGAGATAGTTTAAAGGTGGCAGTTTCCCCCGGGCTCTGTCTCTCCTGCCGCCATGTGAAGAAGGTACTTGCTTCCCCTCGGCCATGATTGTAAGTTTCCTAAGTCCTCCCTAGCCATGAGGAAGTATGAGTCAATTAAACCTCTTTCCTTTGTAAATTACCCAGTCTCACGCAGTTCTTTATAGCAGTGTGAAAAAGGACTAATACCTAAGGGTTATGAGAAAATACAGGGTGTTTTGAGAACCTATAAAAGGGAAGCTTCCCATGTCTCACAGGAAGGAACATAGGAAAATTTTACCGAGGAGCTGAAAGAGTAGTATGAACAAAGAAAGTGGAAAGAAGATTGAAGCAAAGTGACACTGTTATTATCATTGTTATTATTATTATTTCAACACTTGCTGTAGTCTGTGGAACAAAATGATCATTTTGTGTGTAGGCTCTTGGAACAACCACTTTCAGAGCTTCCAGCAACTCAGGGAAGACCTCTGTGCTGGAGCCCAGACATGGGGAGGATGCTTTAAGGAAAAGCTAGAGCACTGTGACAGATGACAAAGGACCTTATTAACACTTCTATTCTAAAAAACTCAGGAAGCCATTGAGAGGTTTTTAAGCAGAGACATAACTTATTAAGATTTGTGGATTTATATCCCACTCTGTAGTTCATTTGCTTGTTCCAAACCAGCCACTGCAAGGAAAATGGGGCTGCCCTAACTGGCTTAGAGTAGCTAAAATCTATCCCTGGATTGGAGAAGGGGTCACTTTCCCTTGAGTCTTTGGGTGTTTTTATCAAGTAGGACTTGGGTGTTGGTTGCCAGAAGGTACCAAACCATGTCTACCCCAGAGCTAGAGGGGATTCCCAAAGACCCATTGGAAACCTCTGCAGGGCTCCAGGCAAGACATCACTGAGGTGCCTTGGACTCGCAGTAGACATTGGGAGGACTGGATTAACTGATGTGCTTTCCATAGGTAGAATCAATAGATTTTTTGTGTGTGGATTGGCCAGCTTGGTACAAGAAATTAAGGCTTTATATGGATATACTACATGGTTGTTTTCCTAAAATCAGTTTACTAATAATCACATCCCCAAACCACCACAGAAAATACCATTCTACTATAAATGTGAATCTTCAGAGAGGGGTGTCAGCATTCCCTGTTAGTAAGATAATATGAAGTTTCATAAGAAGAAAGACCTAATAACTTACCAAGGATATTTTCTACCCCCACCCACAACTTCACCACATGTTCCAGTCAGCATTTAGAAACATTTCAGCCCAATTTGGAGTAATTTTTAATGAGGAAAAAAAAAAGACATTGTATTCATCAATTTTATGTGTAATAAAATTATGCCACTTATGACATCGATGTGATTAAATTTAAAATACGAAAGTGTAGGTATAAAGTTAAACATAATGGCTTTTATTTAACCCGCTCCAGTCAAAAGCTCAGTTCAGATTTCCTGTGATTTCTTGTCTGCATATCCTGCTGAGTCATTCTTTCCATAAACAACTTCTGAAATGATAAAGCATACATTTATTTATCAACGTGGATATTGACATCTTTTCTTGTAGAGAACATTATCATGTTTATTTCGCTCAGAAGGAAAGGTGGCCTGCCTATTTGTATTATTACCCTAAAAATAACTTTGTAATGAATAAGCCCTCGACAAATCATGGATCTGCTGTTCATCTATGCTCTTACTCTGATAGGAGCCTTGTAAGTTCTTTGAAATTGATCTGGCTGGGCGCGGTGACTCACGCTGTAATCCCAGCACTTTGGGAGGCTGAGTCAGGCAGATCACGAGGTCAAGAGATCGAGACCATCCTGGCCGTGGTGGAATCCCATCTCTACTAAAAATACAAAAAAAAAAAAAAAATTAGCCAGGCGTGGTGGCAAGCACCTGTGGTCCCAGCTACTCGGCAGGCTGAGGCAGAAGAATCGCTTGAACCCAGGAGGCAGAGGTTGCAGTGAAACGAGATTGCACCACTGCACTCCAGCCTGGTGGCAGAGCAAGACTCTGTCTCAAATAAAAAAGAAACTGTTCTGAGCTGCTGCTTGGGTATCCTTTGGAGCCATACATTTCACTGTAAACCTTAAACTTCATTTGGAAACAATTTAACCCTCAATTTATCCACAAACTTAAAAAAACGGCAATTTCCTGAAGCAAATTACTACTGAAATATGAGTGGTGTCTCATAAATGTGGCCACTTGAAAACTGGTAAGGACTGCTCTGGAAATTAGGACAATTCAAATTCCAACTAACCCAATTGTGACAATTGTGGTTTTTGTTGTTTTCATTGTTGTGTTGTTGGTTTGTGGGTTTTTGTTTTTGTTTTCTGCCCCTCAGATGGTTAATTTAATGATTTGCAAAGGGGTAGATACTCTCATAATATGCTCATATGATTCGAATTGGTTTAGCCTTATTGGAAGGTGTCATAGCAATAGCTACTACAATGTTTAGAATGCACGTACCATTTGTTGCAGTAATCTTGCTTGTAAATTATAGAAATACTTCTCCATGTGCCCAGAAGCAATAACTGAGGTGCCCTTGGTAGCAGTGGTTGCAATAGGGTAAAATTATAAATAACCTAAAATCCATTGAGATTTAAAGGAACAGTGGTATATATCCATTCAAAAAGAATGAGCTAGACCTATCAGACTGATGATTGGTATCAAGATATGCTGCTAAGAGAAAAAAATGGTGAAAAATGAATCAACTTCAAACCCATGTTAGAGAATACTCTCCTAGGTAGGTTTCTGTTGGGGTATATATTTAGGTAGGTGCTTAGAAAAGGGGCTGGAACTGCAAAATCTAGTAGGTGCTCAGTAGTTGAATGAATACATGGTTGAACCAATTTATGTTGTTAATAATTTTTCCCATTTGATATCTGCCTATCTAATTTCATTCATGGAGTTTTAAGCAATAAACTTTATTTTCAAAATCTCCAAGTAATTGTCTCGGGTTGGGCTGAATGCCCTTTTTTGTTGCCCAACTTGGCAACTTTCTTTACTTGGTCTTGATTTCACTTGACTGTAGACAGTGGTAATTCTGAAACAAAATCTTACCTTTCAGTGACTTTTCCCATGGCACCCTTTTTCTTCTCTCCACCCTTCCCCTTTTCCCTTGATGCTTCTTTTATCATCTCTTCCATGGAAAAGAGCCCCTAACAATCCTGGAATAAGGCAGGTTACCTGTGGCTCATATTATGATAGGGCTTATACTATGATGTTAGGAGATTGCTGGGAGATGAAATATCTTAATGCTTGTAAATCATTTAGGATGGTGCCTGGTATATTGTATTGTGAGAACTCTGCAAGTGTGAACTGTCATTGCTAATTGTTGTTACTAGACTACAAGCTACATGAGGATAGGAACCCCATCCATCTCATTTGCTATGGTGAAATGCAAAATACGGCCACATTGCCCCAGATTCCTGTCATCCTGATATACACGTCCCTCTGCAATGTGATCTGCCACTCCTATGCAATGGTGGAGTCCTAGTTCCTGCCATCTAAGGGAGCTGGTCTAACCTAACTCCCACCTGGTGGAGAACTGAGGCACCCCACCAATACCCAGCACCAACAGACTCGTAAATAAGTGAGCTATATCAAGACTTCCAGCCCAGTTGACCCTCTGGCAGAATGCATTCAGATGAGCAAGCCTAGATGAGGCCAGCAGAAGAATTATTCAGCCGACCCATAGAATCTTGAGTCAAGCAATATTATTGCCATTTCAAACTAAGTTTATACACTTAGTATTGGAGTGGCTTGTTACCCAGCACAGAATAACCAATACATTTACCATTGTATCCTCTAGGATAGAGGATAAAGGGCTGGCACTAGTAGATGCTCAATAAATATTTGTTGAATAAATGAATGAGTGTGTGATGCAGTAGGGGAGAGGGAGAAGGAGAAAGGAAAAAAGAAAGGAAGGAAAGACAGTGGAGGAGAGGGGAGGAAAAAAAAAGGAAAAAAGGAAGGAAGGAGGAAGGGGAGGGAGGGAGGAAGGAAGGAAGATAGGGAGGGAGAAAGGAAGAAAGGAAAAAAGGAGAGAGGGAGGAAGAAAGAGATGCAACCCTTTTATTCGATTGGAAACATTAATTCCACAGAGTAGGAGGACTGAGTTACAACAACCATGATCTCTTTTTAATCGCTGATTTCATAGACTGTGTGCTTAGAAAGGGAAGTGTGATCGGCCATCATCGTCACCTAATCGCACTGCAACTACTTACGGTGTCTTTTCCATGGAGAGTAAAAGAATGTCCAGATTTTAGATCCAGATCCCCTGGCTACTTCAGAAACTAAAATGAGCTGGGCGTGGTGGCTTACGCCGGTAATCCCAACACTTTAGGAGGCCGAGGGTGGGCGGATGACAAGGTCAGGAGATCAAGACCATCCTGGCCAACATGGTGAAACCCCCACTGTACTAAAAATACAAAAATTAGCTGGGGATGGTGTCCCAGCTATTTGGGAGACTGAGGCAGGAGAATCGCTTGAACCCAGGACGCAGAGGTTGCAGTAAGCCAAGATCATGCCACTGCACTCCAGCCTGGTGACAGAGCAAGACTCTGTCTCAAAAAAAAAAAAAAAAAAAAAAATCCATTAATATATTTCAGGAAATTACACTCAAATTAGTTGTCTTAGTTATCTTAGTAAGGTTGATATTTCTCCTTCCCCTCAAACACAGATGAAAAATACCATTTGGGAACACTGACAATAATTTGAACTCTATGGAATTCTTTAGTTTATCTTTATAATGTATAATGGAAATCTTGGCCGGGCGTGGTGGCTCACGCCTGTAATCCCAGCACTTTGGGAGCCCAAGGCAGGCGGATCACCTGAGGTCGGGAGTTTGAGACCAGCCTGACCAGCATGGAGAAACCCTGTCTCTACTAAAAATACAAAATTAGCTGGGCATGGTGGTGCATGCCTGTAATTGAAGCCACTTGGGAGCCTGAGGCAGGAGAATCACTTGAATCTGGGAGGAGGAGGTTGCGGTGAGCCATGATCGTGCCATTGCACTCCAGCCTGGGCAACAAGAGCAAAACTCTGTCTCTAAAAAATAAAATAACAGAAATCTTAATTTTCCACTTGTATCAAGCTCTTTCTATTCCTGCGGCAGAACCAGAAGGCACAGAATCTTCAAAGCCAATGGATTGTCTTCATGTCTTCTTAGATTTCAGCTTTAAAACAGAGTTGAGAAGACAAAACCGATAAATTCAAATGTCACAATTGTAGTTATCTAATTTGCTTTACTCCCAGATTTTCAGTATTTTAAATTCAGCTGATAGTTCAGTTTTCAGGATTTATATGTCATGAAATTTGTTAATCAACTGCCATAAAACCAAGTTTTTCTTTAAAAAAAAGATTTCCTGGGGCTGATAGAGAGAAGAATACAAAGAAAAAATAAATGGGCCACTTTTTTTTTCATTTTTCATGCCAGAGAGTCAACAAATATCACCCAAAGTTAAAACATGGAGTTTAAGAAAAAGCTAATGACTTCAGCCTCTAGGATTTTTCTAAACATTTTTCTTAACTCTAAAGGAACAGAGAACTCGTTTCTCCTGAGTGTGTGTGTATGCTCCTGTGCCCTTTGTATATTTCGGTGTGTCTCTGTGGGTGTCTACGTTCGTGTTTATCTAAAGGTCAGCAATTTCTTTAGTTTAACTTCAGATTCTTTTACTGTCAAATCTAAGTAAAATCAAATGCTTTCTCTTTAAAAGCAGCATCTACAGTAAAATTCCCCATTTTCAACTAATGTCGTTTTATTTGTCTTTTTATCCATGTAGCAGAGACCAAATATTGATAATAATGGCTATTTCTGGGAAGCAGGAGTTTGAGTGTCCTTCCATTAGCATTATTATTCTTTGCACTTTTATACATTGTTCAGTTTTTTAAGATACCATATATAGTTTCATGAATACTATAAAGTTGTCAACAAAAAGAGTCAAATTCTGTAAAATATTTAAAGAGGTTTATTCTGAGCCAAATAATAAGTGCCTGAGACACAGTCTCAAGAGGTCCTAAGAACATGTGCCCATGGTGGTTGGGTTACAACTTGATTTTATACTTTTTAGGGGGACAGAAATTACAGGCAAACATCAATCAGTACAGGTATACATTGGTTCCATCCAGAAAGGTGGGACAGCTCAAAGAGGTGGGAGTGGGGTCTGGGTTCCAGGTCATAGGCGGATTCAAAGTTTGTCTGATTGGCAATTGGTTGCAAGAGTTATTAGCTAAAGACCTGAAATCAGTAGAAAAGAGTGTCTGGGTTAAGATAAGGGGTTGTAGAGACCAAGGTTCTTATTATGTAGATGAAGACTCCTGGTAGCAGGCTTCAGAGAGAACAGATGTTAAATGGCTCTTATAAGACCTAAGAAGGTGCCAGATCCATAATCTCTCCTGAGTCAGGAAAAGACCCCGCAAAGGGAGGGGGGATTCTCTAGAGAATGTAAAGACAATTTTACAGGGCCATTTCAGAATATGTCAAAAAATATTTTTTGAGATAAAATATGTCAGTTTCTTTTAGGACCTGCCATCTGTCATGTGATGCTATATGAGCATCAGATTGGAATTTGGTGTCTTAGGGCTGCAAAGAGTCTGTTTTCTCAGTCTTATAATCTCTGTTTTAATGTTAATGCTGGTCAGTTGTGCCTGAATTCCAAAGGAAGGAGAGTAACAAGGCATGTGCAACACCGCTTCCCGTCATGGCCTGAACTGGTTTCTCAGGTTTACTTTGGAATCCCCTTGGCTGAGAGTCAGAGGGCTTAGAATTTTATTTTGGGGGCTGGGCACAGTGGTTCACGCCTGTAATCCCAGCACTTTGGGAAGCCAAGGCAGGCAGATCACTTGAGATCAGAACTTCGAGACCAGCCTGGCCAACATGGAGAAACTCCATCTCTACTAAAAGTACAAAAATTAGCCAGGCATGGTGGTGCATTCCTGTAATCCCAGCTACTTGAGAGGCTGAGGCAGGAGAATCCCTTGAACCCGGGAACCAGAGGTTGCAGAGATCGCAGCACTGCATTCCAGCCTGGGCAACAAAGCAAGACTCTATCTCAAAAAAAAGAAAAAAAAAAAGACATACTATTTTTGATTTACAAAGTCATTATTTTTAAAAAATTTAAATAACTAAAATATTTTTCCTATTTTCCTCCAAGTTTGACAACTACTTCAAAACCTGGCTTTAAAAGCATACAGAAAAGCGACTGTTTTTTTAAATAGCATATGGAGAGCTGTTGTGTCCAACGCAGATGAAATCACCCAGAGAGAGGAGGCGAGGACAGCAGAGGATGAGAACGGTGGGGGAGCGGCTGCGCCCTCAGGAGGCGGGGGGAACAAAGGCTGAAGTGAGCAGCAGAGGGCTGGCAGGGACTGGGCAGACCTGAGGAGGGGGGCTCAGGGAATCTCTCACCTTGAGCATACTCTTTGCTTGACTCACGTTTTTATTTATTTGGATCACGACACAACAGAAATTTCAGAATGCTACATGCTAGAGACGTACCACAGATACTTATCTTCCAAATATTCTGTGCTGAAACTGCCTTTGCGAAAGTCATGACAGTGAGAGAAATCTAGCATAACTGACTCCATCTTGCTTCTAACCTCACCAGCTGACTGCTCTTGCTTATGCCTGGGCATAGGCCAAGCTAACTATGGGAGCAATTCAGTTTATAGTTTAACCTTGAAGCAAGGATGGTAATAGCCCCTTCTCAAAACTACCCCAGTTCCTTGTTCAAGGACCAACCCTGCCTTTGTAAAGCCAATGAAAGGCCACAAGGTTGGAATTATGGGAGGGTCGGGAATCCTGCTCAGCTGTAAAGCACAGTTAAGCTGTTGTTCCCTTGCTTGCTTACTGCTCCAGAGTCATGTAACCAGAGGTCACAAGACATGTAACTTCCTCAGTTGCTCCTATAGATAACATCACTATTGCAAAACCTCAGACTGGTCAGGAGATATTTTTCAGACTTCTTCATTCCAGAGAACTGACTGACGCCACCCAGAGGTGACTCACGGAACAGTATGACAACATACATTATCGAAAAGCAAGCAAAGGACCACACAGATTTTGACGCGTGAAAATTTATGAATAGTCTTGGCAATAGGATCGCTTTTCTAAGTATGAGATGAAACTTAGAAATGTAAATCAAAAGTATCTGAGACAAGTCTCAATCAATTTAGGAAGTTTATTTTGCCAAGGTTAAGGACTTGCCCATGATAGAGTCTCAGGAGCTCCTGACAACATGTGTCCAAGGCGATTGGGCTGCCGCTTGGCTTTATATTAATACATTTTAGGGAGACATGAGATATCAGTCAGTACATGTAAGATGTATGTTGGTTTGGCCTGGAAAGGCAGGACAACTTGAAGTGGCAGCTTCCCTGTCAGATGAATTCAAACATTTTCTGATTGGCAATTGGTTGAAAGAATTATTGCTAAAGACCAGGAATACACAGAAAGAAGTATCTGGGTTAAGATACGGTTGTGGGTGCCGGGCACAGTGGCTCATGGCTGTAATCCCAGCACTTTGGGAGGCCGAGGCAGGTGGATTATCTGAGGTCAGGAGTTCCAGACCAGCCTGGCTAACATGGTGAAACCTCGTTTCACTAAAAATACAAAAAAAAAAAAAAAAAAAATTAGCCGGGTGTAGTGGCACGTGCGTGTAATCCCAGCTACTCAGGAGGCTGAGGCAGGAGAATCACTTGAACCAGGGAAGCGGAGGTTGCATGCAGTGAGCTGAGATCGTGCCATTGCAATCCAGCTTGGGCAACAAGAGTGAAACTCTGGCTCAAAAAAAAAGGTTGTGTTGGAGACCGAGGTTCTTACTATGCAGAGTCTCACTCTGTCACCCAGGTTGGAGTGCAGTGGCACAAACATAGCTCACTGCAGCCTCAACCCCCTGGGCTCAAGCAATTCTCCCACCTCAGCCTCCCAAATAGCTGGGACCACAGGCATGCACCACCACCTGGCGTTTTTTTGTTTTTTGTTTTGTAGAGGCGAGGTCTCACTATGTTGCCAGGGATGTTCCTAAACTCCTCGACTCAAGTGATCCTCCCACCTCAGCCTCCCAAATTGCTGGGATTACAGGCAAGACCCTCAGCTCCAGATGTAAATGTTTCTCATCAGACTTAAAGCATCTGTTCTGTCCTTCTTAAGTTCACTGTTTTAATGTTAATGCTGGTCAGCTGTACCTGAATTCCAAGGGGGGTGAAGGTATAATGACACATGTCCAACCACCCATTCCCATCATGACCTGAACCAGTGTTTCAGGTTTACTTTAGAATGTGCTTGACCTATAGGAAGGGGTCCCTTCAGTTTATTGGGAGGCTTACAATTTTTTTTTTTTTTTTTTTTTTTTTTTTTTTTTTGAGACAGAGTTTCACTCTTACTACCCAGGCTGGAGTGCAATGGCACTATCTCAGCTCACCGCAACCTCCACCTCCTGGGTTCAAATGATTCTTTTGCCTCAGCCTCCCGAGTAGCTGAGATTATAGGCATGCACTACCACACCCATCTAATTTTGTATTTTTCGTAGAGACGAGGTTTCTCCCTGTTGATCAGGCTGGTCTCAAACTCCCAGCCACAGGTGATCCGCCCACCTTGGCCTCCCAAAGTGCTGGGATTCCAGACGTGAGCCACCGCGCCCGGCCGCTTACAATTTTATTTTTATTTGACAGAAGCCATAAAAGCAAAGATTGATATATTTGATGTAAAAATTAAGCTCTTCGGCTCGGCACAGTGGCTCATGCCTGTAATCCTAGCACTTTGGGAGGCCAAGGCAGTCAGGATCACTTGAGGTCGGGAGTTTGAGACTAGCCTGACCAACATGCTGAAACCTTGTCTCTACTAAAAAAACAAAAATTAGCCAGGCTTGGTGGCGTGAAAAAGGCCTGATTTCTTGGATATGAAGAGAGCTCCCATGTATGAATTAATGGGGTTCAGGACACGCCACCCCAAAATATCAATGTAGTAGTCCAGCATAGGCCACCCAAATATGCCTCTTTGTCATAGGATTATTTTGACCTGGTTATTTTGAGAAACTACAGACATAGAAAGATCTGAAAAGTTATTGTTTGTAAGAGAAATTTATATCTGTAAAGGAAATCTCCATTTGAAAGGATGGCTCCCTCTAAGACTCCTAATCAATGGAGAAGGCATCAACTGAAATCCGCACAAACTCACTTTTGTTTTCCAGGGCTTTTCCTGGCCTTCTCATTTTAAGGGGGCCCTTCCCAACCCTTTAAGCCTGAAGCTTATACTCTTTTAAAGATGGACTCATTTCTTTGGGTCTTCTCCCATATATACGGGAGGGATAAACGTTCTTAAACTTCTGTTTGTTTTTCTCCTGTGCATCTGTCTTCTGTTATAGGGAGTCCCAGCTAAGAACTATGAAGGACTGAGACAAAAGTATTTTCGTCCCTGCAGAATCAATAAGACTGACAACTGCATAGAACAATGAGCAAGGCTGTCAACAGACAGTACCCAGTAAAACAAAAACACTCACTGCTCTTAAATAGATGAGAAGAAGCTCAATCTCACGTGAGAAAAGAGAAATGGAACTTAAAATTATGCAAGAGCTACCCTTTTCCATCTCTCAGACTGGCAACGGGGAGAGGCTCTAAGTGCCTGGGGGAGGGGGTGCTTAGTGTTTATATTTACTGTGTGCATTTAAGTCTTACAGCCTTTTTGAATTTTATACCATGGCATATTTTACCATTTCAAAATTAAATTGTGTTTTTTGTTGTTGTTGTTGTTTTGTTTTTGTTTTCTTGTTTTTTTTTTTGAGATGGAGTCTCGCTCCGTTGCCCAGGCTGGAGTGCAGTGGGGTGATCTCGGCTCGCTGCAACCTTTGCCTCCCAGGTTCAAGCGATTCTCCTGCCTCAGCCTCCTGAGTAGCTGGGAGCGCCACCACGTCCAGCTAATTTTTGTATTTTTAGTAGAGACAGGATTCCACCATGTTGTCAGAATAGTCTCGAACTCCTGACCTCGTGATCCACCCATCTCAGCCTCCCAAAGTACTGGGATTACAGGCATGAGCCCCCATGCCCGGCCAACAGAAAGGTTTGAGACAGAGAAGTTGCAGATGTTACCTCTTCTCCCATGGGGCGGCTACTCACTCACTCATGCCACCAACACTCACTGAGCAACTGTAGTGCCTGGCATTGTTCTGGGCTCTGGGGAAATGGCTGTGAAAAAGACAAAGTCCCCACCCTGGTGGCCTTTGGGTTCTGACATCAAGAGACAGACAATAAAGAAACAAGTCCCTCTGTGGTCTGCAGGTGATGACAAGTGACATTGAGGACTGGCAGGGAGGGGAGGTGGGGGAGCACTGGGAGGGAGTCGGGTAGACTTCACATACTTTTTAAGCATAGGTTGCTCAAGAAAGTCCCTAGCAAGACAGTGATATTTCACCTCGAAGTGACAGTGACAGTAACCTCGAAGAAATGGGAGAGTCAGTCATGGAGATATCTGGCCAAAGGGAAAGTGTTCTAAGCAGAGAAACCGCACATGCAAAGGGCTTGCCACAGAGATGAGGCTAGTCCTCTCTAGGAGCAGCAGGAAGGCCTGCCATGCCACTGATAAAAGAGCAAGAGGGAAAGTGGAAGGAGGAGAGGCCAAAGAGAGTGTCAGGCCAAACAGAGTGGGATTTTGTATATTACCCTAGGATCAGAGGGAAGGAGGGTCGTGCCTTGGTGCAGTGCCCATCACAGAACCATCTACCTCTTTTGGAAACAGATTTATAACGTAGGGAAGAATCCACACCAAGACAGTGGATCGCTCAGCAAGGCTAGTTTACTTTCTGCAGAAAGGGTGCAACTCACTGGCAGTCTTGCCACGAGAGCACACCTGAGCAAAGGAGACAGGGACGTTTATACCTTTCATAACCTGATGCAATCGCCTTACTGCTGCGTCCAGTTTCCATTGACCAGAATGGGACCTCATATTCTATGCTCTGACCAGATTAGCTAAAAACTTGGAAGTTTCCCAAATAGATAAGGGGGAAAGAGGGCAAGGAAGAAGAGGAAGCTAGTCAGGAGAAGGTCAGGAGGGTTTCCAAATAAGGAATGGCATGCACCAGAGTTTGGAGCTTGCCCAGTTCTGTTCAGACATGCCGGAGCAAGTCAAGGTAGCTGATTTAAGATGTTGCTGATTTACGGTGGCTCACGCCTATAATCCCAGCACTTTGGGAGGCTGAGGTGGGTGAATCACAAGGTCAGGAGTTCGAGACCAGCCTGGCCAATATGGTGAAACCCCATCTCTACTAAAAATATAAAAATTAGCCAAGCATGGTGGTATGCATCTGTAGTCTCAGCTACTTGGGAGGCTGAAGCAGGAGAATTGCTGGATCCGGGAGCTGGAGGTTGCAGTGAACCAAGATCGCAAGATCGCACCACTGCACTCCAGCCTGGGTGACAAGTGAGACTCCATCTCAAAAAAAAAAAACAAAATGTAGCTGATTTAGAAAATATATATACATGGGTATATGTTTATGCTAATAGCAGATAATGGCCATAGAGCAAGAGATTGTAACTCCTTATAATGTAGTCTAAGATATAAACTTTGAAGAGCTTTCCCATCTCCCACAACCTCTGTAAATAACTGTTGGATTTGAATTTCAAATGTAACACGTCATTGTGTTAAGGGGAAAACTCCCTTTAAGTACTATTTTTCCACTATTTTATAAAAACAGTGTTGAATCATGTTTTAAAATTGTCTACTTCAATTATTAATGCCTTTAAATATTTTCTCTTATTCCGTGATAAATTACCTTAAGAACAAAGCCTATTTGGCCTTAGTGACTTTTCTTTGATGAGTTGTTTTATGCTGGTTGGTAACATTTTATGAAGGACTTCTGCATCTATCATTACAAATGCTATTGATCTGTACTATTTTTGAGAAATACAATTTTTCGTGGTTCTAGAATATTCCATTATAATAGGGTGCCGTAATCATCTAACTAAGTTTCTGGGATTGAATATTAGAGAAGGGTTTGCCTTAATAGTCACCCACTTTCTCTCCCCTTTCTCTCTTTCGCTCTCTCAATCTCTCTTGTGCACACACACACACAAATGGGGTCAAAAATATATATATTTAAGACATAAATATACAGTGGGATTCAAATTTCTGTACCTGATGACCCACTTCCTCGTATTCTATAGAATTCATCTGGTTTCCCCCAGGACCCATATCAGGGATCATAGAATAAACTGCCTTTGGTCCCAGCTGCTGAAGCAGGTCACAGCTGGCCGCTGGCAGTCCTCAGCCTCTCTCAGTTTGTCTCCGCTTGCTCACCCCTCCCTGAGATGGGGTCTGGGAGTTTGGGAGACCAGGAGCCCCCATGGTAACCCTGACAGCAGAGGGAAGTGCTTCTCAGATCCAGGAAGTGACCCTGATGGGTGCCAGGAGCCCTTGGGCCTTCAGCATGTTAACTGGGGGCTGGGGTAAGCTCTCGAGATGGGCTTGTTTGGGGCCGACCCGAGAGTCCCCCACGGCTGCCTCAGCCTCACCTCCGCTCTCTCCAAACTGAAGTCTCCTGTGAGTCTCCACCACATCCTCCATCTGCTTGCCTGTCCCAGACAGCTCACACCTAGCCTCTGCCTAAGGGTCACCTTGCCCCTTTCTACCTGGGAACCAAGAGGAGCCCAGGGAAGCTGGGACCAGGTGTGCCAGGTAATCCCTGCCCCCTCCAGAGAAGTGTCCTCCCCCTCCCCCACCTGGTGCCTAGATGCCTCTGCCTGTGGCTTCCAGTTGGGTTTGGCCAACGGGCAGCACCAGCTGCAGTAAAAAGGAGGGACAACAGGGCCTTGGGTTTATCCTCTTTCTCTGGTTCCCCCCACTGTTGTGTCCTCTCCCCCAAGGCCCAGCACCTATCAGGAGTCTGTCTGCCCAGCACCACCCGCCATCCTCAGGCCTCGGAGCAGCAGTGGCTCTTGCGTTTGCCGGCCTCGGGCCCTGCGGCCCCCTGCAGCCTTCTCAGTGCTCTGCCCACACAGGGTCAAGTTCCCAACCGGTGTGGGCCATCTGTTTCCTGCCAGGAGCCTGCTGGATATGCAAGGCCTCCCCCTCCTAGTCTCACTCCATTACCGACTTCGCCCTGATGCTAAAGCTGTGTCTTTGTTTGGGGTAATTCTCGAGGTTACTTGCCTCATGCCAAGAAAATTAAGGACATGGACACACACAAGTTGCGAGTTGAAGAGTGGAGGTTTAGGTTGGGGATGGTGGCTCACACCTGTAATCCCAGCACTTTGGGAGGCTAAGGTGAGCGGATCACTTGAGGTCAAGAGTTTGAGGCCAGCCTGGCCAACGTGGTGAAATCCCATCTCTAATAAAAAATAGAAAAATTTGTCAGGCGTGGTTGTGTACGACTGTAATCCCAGCTACTTGGGAGGCTGAGGCAGGAGAATCATTTGAATCCAGGAGGCAGGTGTTCCAGTGAGCCAAGATCATGCCACTGTACTCCAGCCTGGGTGACAGAGCAAGAGTCTGTCTCCAAAAAAAAGAGTGAAGGTTTAATAGGCAAAAGAAAGAGAAAGGAGAACAGCTCTCTTCCTTGCAAGAGAGAGGGGTCCCTGAATGGGACTTCTGGCCTGCAGCAGAGTGTACCAGATTTTATAGACAGGCGTGAGGAGGGGGTGTCTTATATACAGAGGGCCCACAGATTGGTTGGACTAGATGTGGTGTTTGCATGGTGTTCGTGAAGCCGGCCATCCCACCCTAATCGTATTATGCACATGGACTTTCCAGTTGGTTGGCGCCATGTTGTCTGCTCCTTACTGTACACTTGGCTGGCAAAGGGAAGGGACGATGGAGCCGCCATGTTGGACATGGGTTGACCCAGGTAGCCCCTTTCCTACCGGCACAGCTGCCGCCTTCACCTGTGCAAGCTTCTAGCCTGCTTTTGTATGTGTGCAGCCTGATTTTATAGGCTGTTCTTTATTAGAAAGAAATGACATGGGGGCTGTTTTTCATTAAAAGGAAAACCTTACTAAGGACTTCCTTATTATCTGTCTAATAATTTCTTTTTTTTTTTTTTTTTGTGAAGTCTCACTCTGTTGCCCAGGCTGGAGTGCAGTGGCATGATCTCAGCTCACTGTAACCTCTGCCTCCTGGGTTCAAGTGATTCTCCTGCCTCTGCCTCCTGGAATAGCTGGAATTACAGGCACCTGCCACCACACCTGGCGAATTTTTGTATTTTTAGTAGAAACAGGGTTTCACTATGTTGGCCAGTCTGGTCTCTAACTCCTGACCTCAAGTGATCCGGCCACCGTGGGTCTCCGAAAGTGGTGGCATGAGCCACCACACCCAGCCAATAATTTCTTCTTAACTGTTATATCAATGCAGTCAGGATAGCAGAGAACTAAACAGGAACCAGAAGAGAAGCTCTCCCCATCTGGCTCCCTCCCAACTCCCCACCAGGGGTCTAATATATTTGTGTTCCTCCCAGCTCTACTCTCATGACTCAGAACTAAAGATTTCTGTGTCTTGGGAGGATCTCTAAGATCAAGCCGTTAAAAGCAACATCTTTGCAGAGTGATCAAGTAGGCACTCTCTCTCCGAGGGCGATACATTCCTGATTTAGCCTGAGGAGGTAGACTGCTTCCCGGAGGATCTGTTAAAGCGAAAAATTGGCCGGGCGGGGTGGCTCACGACTATAATCCCAGCACTTTGGGAGGATGAGGCAGGTGGATCATGAGGTCAGGAGATTGAGACCATCCTGGCTAACACCATGAAACCCCCTCTCTACTAAAAATACAAAACATTAGTTGAGTGTGGTGGCATGCGCCTGTAGTCCCAGCTACTGAGGAGACTGAGGCAAGAGAATTGCTTGAACGTGGGCGGAGGTTGCAGTGAGCAGAGATCGCACCACTGCATTCTAGCAAAAAAAAGGAAGTTAAAATGTTAACTTAAACTTCTTAAATTTGGCAAATATATTTTGTCTTTCGCATACGTTAGAGACTTGACTCATCTTACTCAGTCCTCACATGCTTCATCCCATTTTACAGATGTAGAAATTGAGGCACCCCATGGCTCAGCAGCTCCTAACGTACCTTATGAAATGCCATCTGGTGAGGCCCTTCCCACCTCCAAATCCAGTAACTGCTCAGTAAATTGGAAAATAAGAATTCGAAGAGCATAGGAAATCTGTCTATTATGACTCATTGCCCTCCACCCTGCTTTTTAAAATGTGGCTCTGGGGCATTTTTGGCCATCTGCATGCCTGGGCTTGCGAGCTTGGATGTCAGTTTTCGCTTAAGGAAAATTTTTACACTGCAGTCAAAAGCCTTTTAAGAAATAAAAGCTGGGAAGATGATAATGGAAGCGCTGGTAACCTTTAATGACGGTGGCGCTTACAAAACTTATAGTTCAGTAAGGGCTGGTGCTTGATCCAAAAAGCTCTTGTTAAAATCCAATCTTCTTCGGCAATGAGCATTAGCAGGAAATGCTTGCAATGAACAAAAACACGGGAAAGGTTAATGGGCTTCTTTGCTATAATGATTCAGGGTTTTCGCTCACGTTCCAGCTCGTCCTTGGATCATGCATATGCTGAAGGGTTTTTTTTTTTTCTTTTTGGTAATCAGGAGAAAAATTGATTACCAAAATTATAATTAAGAGCTGGGAAATATGCAACAATTTGGCTGCGTCATTTAGCACATATTTCAGGTTAATTGCATGATTTTACTAATGAAGATATTTGCATGAATATTTTCAGTGGCTACGTTTAACTTATTGTGTAATGAATACTCTGCTAAGCAGATGACTTCACTCTTCGTTGGGCCAAAACCCTCAGTGAGATGTTCAAGGAGACTGTTCTAGGGTTATGTGTCAGCCTCTCAATTAGTAATGTGGTATACCTGCCTTGTAGAATTTACACTGTACAACCAGATCCTTTTCTAATTTTGAAAAAGACTGGAAGATTCCAAAGCAACTAGAAAACAACCTTTATTATCCCTTTGTAAAAATATATATATATTAAAGTTCAGGCACAGTGGCTCACACACCAGTAATCCCAGCACTTTGGGAGGCTGAGGCAGAAAGATCACTTCACACCAGGAGTTCAAAACCAGCCCAAAATGGGTAATGTAGACCCTCTCTAAAAAAAAAAAAAAGATAACCACTGTTGAAGGTTTAGGGGCATTCTAGTCTAAGTATTTTTTCTTTATTTTTTCTTTGGTAGGAAGCTTCCAGTTTGTTACCCAAATAAATTATACTATACATAAGGTTTTGTGTTTAATCTACTTTTTTACTGAACAGTATAAATTGTAAACACTTTCAATTAGTAAACATTTTTCTATCACTGTGTAAAGGTACAAAGTTTTTCATTGTGTGGACAGGTCACAATTTAAGTGATCCCCTTTTATTAGACATTTAGGTCTCATTCAGTTGTTGACTATTGGTAAGTAGTAGGCAGTGAACATTCTTGAAGCTCTTTGAGCTCATCTGTAATTACTTCCTAGGATCCATTTCTAGAAACTAAATTATTAGAAAGCCCTGATAGAGATTGTAAAATCTGACCCCCTGGGAAGATACACATTTGAAATCCCACCAGCAGGGTGAGATGAGGCTTGCTTCCCTACAGTCTCACCAACACTGGGGGACCAATGCTACCCCTTTAAAATAAGGCCAGAAAAACTGATCTGTTTGTTAATTTAGTTTGCATTTATCGTTTTTTTTTTTTTTTTTTTTTTGAGTTGGAGGTCTCGCTCTGTTGTCCAGGCTGGAGTGCAATGGCGCGATCTTGGCCGGCTCACTGCAACCTCCGCCTCCCGGGTTCAAGAGATCCCCCTGCCTCACCTCCTGGAGTAGCTGGGATTACAGGCACCTGCCACCATGCCTGGCTAATTTTGTTCTCTTTGTTTTTTTTTTTTTAAACAGAGTCTTGCTCTGTCACCCAGGCTGGAGTGCAGTGGTGTGATCTCAGCTCACTGCAACCTCCACCTCCTAGGTTCAAATGATTCTCCTGCCTCAGCCTCCCGAGTAGCTGGAATTACAGGCATGTGTCACCACACCCAGCTAATTTTTTTTTTTTTTTTTTTTTTCTGTATTTTTAGTAGAGACAGGGTTTCACAATGCTGGCCAGGCTGGTCTCGAACTCCCAGCCTCAGGTGATCCGCCCGCTTCAGCCTCCCAAAGTGGTGGGATTACAGGTGTGAGCCCCTATACCCAGCCTATTTTGCATTTCTTTAGTTCCTAGTTGAATGAGTGATTATTTATGGGCCATTGATGGTTCTTTCTAAACTGCTAGCCCAAGTGTTTTGCCCATTTTTAAAAATTGGGGTTGTTAATTTTTTTTTTTTTTTTTTGGTCTTAAGAATATGGCCATTAAACTGCTATATATGGTACAAATATTTTTCCATTAATTGTAATATTTTTGTATTTGTGCAACAGCCAGCTTAGCTGCAACCCCCTAGTGAGGCCAGAGTTCCCAGGAACACAGAGTTCAGACTTTCAGCATGTGGGAGAAAGACAGCGGGCCTGAGGGCCTGAGAACCAGAGGACCACGTGCCACCTCCCCCACAAATCACCATTAGTGTCCCGAGTGAGGCAGAGGCTCCCGCTGAGGCAGGAGAATCATTTCAACCCAGGAGGTGGAGGTTGCAGTGAGCTGAGATCACACCACTGTACTCCAGCCTGGGTGACAGAGCAAGACTCTATTAAAAAAAAAAAAAAAATTAGCCAGGCATGGTGGCAGGTGCCTGTAATCCCAGCTACTCCAGAAGGTGAGGCAGGAGGATCTCTTGAACCCGGGAGGCAGAGGTTACAGTGAGCCAAGATCGTGCCATTGCACTCCAGCCTGGACAACAGAGCGAGACCTCCAGCTCAAAAACAAACAAAAAAAAGATAAATGCAAACTAAATTAACAAACAGATCAGTTTTTCAGGCCTTATTTTAAAGGACAGCATTGGGGTGCAAATGGAGAAGAGTAGCTGGAGATAAAGGAGGACTCTGGTTTGGGGCCCCCAGCAGTGGGCCAAGCTAAGGTTGGATTGGGAAAAGCTTTTGTTTCCAAGTAGAGACTTCACATGAGTTAAATCTGGAAAACATGAAGAAATCTCAAAAAAAGCACAAACTATTGTTCCTTTAAAAAGATATTTAGGCCAGGCACACTAGCTCAAGCCTGTAATCCCCCGACTTTGGGAAAATGGTTTGAGGCCAGGAGTTTGAGAACAGCCTGAACAGCATAGCCAGACCCCACCTCAGCAAAAAAGCAAAGATATTTAGTATGATTCTGAAATGCAACGAAGGATCCTAGATTGTAGCCTGAGTTAAGGAAAATATTGCTAGATGGCCTGGTATTAAACAGTGGAGTACGGATTAGTGGACAATAGTGTTGAATCGATATTGAGCTTCCTGAATTCAATCACCATATTGTAATTACAGAAGAAGATGCCTTGGTTCATAGGGGACACGTGATGAAATAGTTAAGGATAAATATCATGCTGCCTGCAATTTATTACGGTTGAGGACCTTGAAAGGTCCTCAATAATAGATATATAAAAAGAAGTATACTACGAGAAAATTTCAATAGACTATCTCTCATGTCCCTATATATTTACTTCTCCATTTAAAATTCTATATGTTGGCATTTCTTTCTTATCTTAGGAAGAAATATATATGTGTATATATATTTGCGTTTCCATATATTTTAATAATAATGTGAGCTCAGCATTATATCTAGTTGTGCCTTCATTTACTGGCAGGACCAGTAAATGGTTCTTTCATGAGGGGACCTTGAAAGACACTATTGGTGAACCTGTGTGTTAACAAGGAAGGGATCTAGGGGAAGGGTCTGTGTGTGACTGTTCGCTGTTCTGTTCCTGTGACTTTTCCATAGGTTTAGACAATTTTCAAATTAAACATTTTAAATGCTACTAAAATTATAGATATGGCCAGGCATAGTGGCTCACACATATTATCCCAGCAATTTGGGAGGCTGATGTGGGAGGATCACTTGAGCCCCGGAGTTTGAGACCAGCCTGGGCAACACAGGGGGACTCCAGCTCTATAAAAAAAAAAAAAATAGAAGAATTACCTGGGCATGGTGGTGCGCGCCTGTAGTCCCAACTACTTAGGAGTCTCAGGTGGGAACATCACCTGAGCCTAGGAGGTTGAGGCTGCAGTGAGCTGTTGTAGCACCACTGCACTCCAACCTGGGTGACAGAGTGAGACTCTGTCTCAGAAAAACCAAAAACAAATGCTAGGTGTAACAGCCAGGCTTGTTAAGGATGAAATGAGTAGTTGTTGACTATTGTTGACTAAGTCGAGATTGCTGAGCCCTCCATTTCAGAGGCGACTTCCCAGGGACCCAACCTGCCACAGCAGCCGCAACTCTGCCCCTGTGACCTCCCACACACACCCCTCAAATCCTCCGCCTCACCCCTATTGTTCCCCCACAGGCATCACACAGGAAGGACATGTCTTTCTTAAAAACAGTGTTATTCACACTCTTTCAAACACACACAAAAAGAACAACACAACGAACGCCCATGTGCCCCAGACAGCGTTATCAAATCTCAGCTGAATGTCACATCTCCTCAAATCTCTCTGGTTGTTTTTCTTTTTTTAGGGAATAAAACATCCTGGAATCACTGGGGCCCCCATGTAGCCGCCACTGAGCCCTGTCCTCCCCTCTCTCTCTGTGGGGCTTCTCTCATCCACCGGGTGTTTCTCCTTCACCTGTTTGTTTTCATACTTTTAATACATATTTATGCATCCAGGAACAGTATGTGAGTTTTTCTAGGTTTTGAAGTTTTACATACATATTATCATGCAGAGCACATCATTCCACAACTTGCTTTTCTGGCTCTTTGTTGTTTGTGAAATGCATCCAAGTGAATATATGTGTGTTTGCAACCCATGGAATTTACCCTGTGTTTGCTCTTCCACTGAATTTGAATATCCCCCTCCGAGATTTAATCCTTTCTCCTGTAGATTGATGTGCATGTGGTATCCCCTTCTACAAGCAGTGCTGCAATTCACACCCCCACCCACAGCTCCTTGAGCACCTGTGACAATGTCAAAGGTGTATTTATTTACCTGTTAGGGAGATAAAGGGGCGGGGAACTGGTGGCGTTCGGCAGGAAGCTGCCATCCGAATCTCAGAGCACATGCTCAGAGTTCGGACTGTGCGACTCAACTCCCTGTTGTCCTTCCCTTCTCTGCTTCTTGCATCTTGTCCCCCCAGCACCTGACACAGCCACTGTATCTAGTCAGGGTTTTACTGCACTAATGCTGAGTCATAAACAATCCCAGATTCTAGGGGCTTTCAAGTATGTTTCGCTCACTCATGCATGAGGCTCAGCTCTGTGCCTGTTGTGGGCTGGATTTGACTGCTCTGAGGGTGTTTGATTCCTGAAGGGCCAGTGGTTTCCTGGGACGTGCTCTTCTCCTGGTGAAAGACCAAGCCAAATCATGAAAGCACAAAAGCACATGTAAATCCTCTGTCCAATGTGCGGATATGATGTCTGCTCATATTCATTGGCCAACGAAAATCGCTTGGCTAAGCCCAAAGTCAGCAAGAGGGGAATAGACTCCAACCACAGCAGTGCTTTGGGCAGGAAGGGAAGAAGAAGTATGTGCAAATGATGCCCATCTACCCCAGGTACAGACCTCCTTCTCTGTTGCTCCCGCCACACACACACACACACACACACATATCAAAGGCATTCAAACCAGAGTGACTCCATCTTGAATACGGGCTTGGTAAAATAAGACTGGGACCTACTGAGCTGCATTCCCAGGAGGTTAAAGTATTCTTAGTCACAGGATGAGGTTGGAGGTGGGCACAAGATACAAGTCACAAAGATCTTGCTGATAAAACAGCCTGCGGTAAAGAAGGTGGCCAAACCCAAAACCAAGATGGCATGACAGTGACCTCCGATGTCCTCACTGCTCTTTATATGCTAATTATAATGTATTAGCGTACCAAAAGACACTCCCACCAGCACCATGACATTTACAGATGGTGACCAGGAAATTATCCTACACAGGCTAAAAGGGAGAAATCCTCAGTTCTGGAGATTGCCCACCCCTTTCCAGAAAACTCATGTATAATCCACCCCTTGTTTAGCATATAATCAAGAAGTAACAATGAGTATAAGCAGCTGAGCCGTCCTTGCCTCTGCTCTGCCCATGGAGCAGCCTTTCTTTACTCCTTACTTTCCTAATAAACTCACCTTCACTTTATGAATTTGCTTCGAATTTTTTCTTGCTCAAGATCCAAGAACCCTCCTTTGGGGTCTGGATCAGGACCCCTTTCCAGTAACACACACATACGCACAGACACATGGACACAGACACACACACGTACATGGACACACACAGAAGCACACACGTGCACACACACATGGACACAGATGCTTACATACGCGCACATGGACACACAGACACATGCACACATGCACACATGGACACACAAAGACACACGTCCGCACGCACATGTGTGCACACACGTGCACAAATAGGCACACTTGCAGACTCCTTCTCACTTCTCCTCCCCCAGTTACCTACCGTCCATTCCCTGGTTCCTGCCAGTTGTTTCCAGGGCTAGATCAGTCAGAAAGGTGATGGGTGAGCTGATAACAACAGCAGCAAATGCCTCATCAGAAACGTAACAAGATGAAGAAAACAGAATCTGCCCACAAACCTCACCAGGAGACTAAAATCATCCATCAGAAATGATCCATAGGATGAGCCCCTGGGTGGAGGGTGAGAGCCCCGGGGGGGCACGCTCAGCTCACAAGCCGGGCTAGCGGCCGCCCTCTGCAAGGCAGGCTGTGGCTCACTGTAAATCTGTCGCACCTCACGCTCAGGCAGGTTTTGGACCCCAGGCAGAGCTGAGCTGACAAGAATGCTCAGCGGTGACTCCGCAATGACTCCTCCCAGCACTCTCCACTCAGCGCTGTCTCCCCTTAAGTAAGAGTTGGTAAATTATTTAAAGAACTTGAGTTTGAGGGTTTCCAAGGAGAATTCTGCTAGGATCCCTATATATCTTTGTTGACCTTCATGGTAGATTTCTGGACCCTGATGCTACCAAATAACTTATATTTTTATCATGAGAGTTTGATTTTTCCAGGCTTAATTTTTTTTAGAAACTTTAATTTTTATTAACATAGTAATTTTTTTTTTTTTTTTTTTTGAGACCTTGCTCTGTCGCTCAGGCTGGAGTACAGTGGTGTGATCTCAGCTCCAGGCAACCTCCACCTCCTAGATTCAAGCAATTCTCCTGCCTCAGCCTCCCAAGTAGCTGAGATTACAGGCATGCACCACCATGCCCAGCTAATTTTTGTGTTTTTAGTAGAGACGGGGATTCACCATTTTGGCCAGGCTGATCTTGAACTCCGGACCTCAGGCGATTCGCCCGCCTTGGCCTCCCAAAGTGCTAGGATTACAGGCATGAGCCACCACGCCTGGCCAGTGGCTTAATCTTTTAATTCTGTAAAGGAAATTCTATTGAGGAAACCAGCAAGGGCTCTTAGTAAAATATTCGTTATGGGTGTTTGTTGACTGCACAGCCAACATGCATGCCCTCCCTGCCTGTCTCCTCTAGGGCTCTGTGGGGAATTCACCCTCCCCCATCCTCAGCCATGCGGCTGGGTAAGACTGATCTGCCCTCAGCAGAGGGTGGGCCCCCACAGACTTGAACCCAAGTCATGTAGGTCTAGCAGTAGAACACAGGCTCAGGACGGAGGTTGCTCTGTGGCTGTCAGCAGTGGGCAGCCCGAGGGTAAAGCTGATATCAGAAGAGGCAGAGCCAAGCTTGGCAGTGTTTTTTGAGCCCTGAATCAAAGCCCTGAGAAAGCCAGGCCCACATGTGCTTCAGATGAACACGTGGCCAGGTAATGAGCCAAGGAGCTGTCATTCAGCACACCCTCGCCCTTTTCATTCAGCACACCATCGCCTTTTCATTCAGCACACCGTCACCTTTTCATTCAGCATACCCTCGCCTTTTCATTCAACACACCCTGACCTTTTATTTTATTTTACTTATTTATTTTATTGTACTTTAGGTTCTGGGGTACATGTGCAGATCATGCAGGATTGTTGTATAGGTATATACATAACAAGGTGGTTTGCTGCCTCCATCCCCCCCATCACCTGTATCTGGCATTTCTCCCCATGTTATCTCTCCCCCAACTTCCCTACCCCCAGCTGTCCCCTCCCTATCTCGCTCCCCCAACAGACCCCAGTGTGTGATGCTCCCCTCCCTGTGTCCCTGTGTTCTCATTGTTCAACACCCGCCTATGAGTGAGAACATGCAGTGTTTGATTTTCTGTTCTTGTGTTAGTTTGCTGAGAATGTTGGTTTCCAGATTCATCCACATTCCTACAAAGGACAAAAACTCATCGTTTTTTATGGCTGCATAGTATTCCATGGTGTATATGTGCCACATTTTCCTTGTCCAGTCTATCATCTGCGCATTTGGGTTGGTTCCAGGTCTTTGCTGTGGTAAACAGCGCCGCAATGAACATACGTGTGCATGTGTCTTTATAATAGAACGATTTATAATCCTTTGGGTATATACCCAGTAATGGAATTGCTGGGTCAAATGGAATTTCTGTTTCTAGATCCTTGAGGAATCACCACACTGTCTTCCACAATGGCTGAACTAATTTACACTCCCACCAACAGTGTAAAAGTGTTCCTATTTCTCCACATCCTCTCCAGCATCTGTTGTCTCCAGATTTTTTTAATGATCACCATTCTTATTGGCGTGAGATAGTATCTCAATGTGGTTTTAATTTGCATTTCTCTAATGACCAGTGATGATGAGCATTTTTTCATATGTTTGTTGGCCTCATATATGTCCTTTTTTGAAAAGTGTCTATTCATATCACTTTTGAATGGGTTTGTTTGTTTTTTTCTTGTAAATCTGTTTTCGCCCTGGCCTTTTCATTTGGTTCTTGGAAAAATGGAACCATAAGTGAAGTGGCATCATTCATCTGGGGGCAATACCCAAGGTTTGTTGCCTCCTGCCAAGGAAATCAAGGACAGGGACACATGTAGAGTGAGGTTAAGAGTGGAGGTTTATGGCAAAAGAAGAGAAAAGAGAAAGTGCTCTCTCCTGCAGAGAGACAGGGGGTGCCTGAGTGGGTCTTCTGGTTTTGTGGTGAAATGCATGGAGTTTTATAGACGAGTTGGAGGAAGTGGTGTCTGATTTACATAGGACCCAAGAGGAGAGATGGGTCAGATCAGATGTGATGTTTGCATAACACAGGAAGAAGCTGGTCACCCCACCCAAATCTTTTATTATGCAGACGAGATCTCTGCCTGGCTGGCTCCATGTTGTCTGTTCCTTAGTATACGCGCCATTGAGAAAGAAAAGGGAAGATGGAGCTGCCATATTGAACATGCTTGGCCCCCGGTAGCCTTTTCCTATTGGCACAGCTACCGGCATTCACCTATGCAAACTTACAGCCTGTTTGTAGGGTCTTTTAGGCTGACTGACAGTGCCATGGGTGCCCTGTTAACCTCTGTGACCTGCATGGACACTCCAGATGAGTTCCTGGAAAATCTAAAGTAACTGGAAGACCATGAAAGAGAAAGAAACAATCAACCCCTGCAGCGCCTACTTAACTTTGAGACGTTCTCTATTGTTCCTTATTCCTGCCCCAGCTGATAAGGCCCTTGGACTTTGTGACCTCGTGACTCCATACCCTAAAATCCCCTCGCAGTTTGCAAACCTACAACTCCCTCCCAGCTTGCAAAAAAAAACCCCTAAAGTTAACTTTTGAAACTTTCCACTGCCTCTCCTACAACCTATAAAACCAACTCCTATCCCACTGCCCTTCACTGATGCCCTTTTTGGCCTCAGCCCACCTGCACCCCAGGTGAATAAACAGCCATGTTGCTTACACAAAGCCTGTTTGAGGAATCTCCTCATTCAGCCCACGTTTTAACACTGTTTATTTATGTTTGCAACTCGATTTTACAGGCTGCTCTTTGTTAGAAAAGAAATGATTTGGGGGCTGCTTTTTGTTAAAGGGAAGCCTTACCGAGGACTTCCTTACCCTCACTATCTGCCTAACTAATTTCTTTTTAACTCCTGTATCAATTAACTGCATTACTCAGGGTGAGGAAATCAATAATGATCCAGTTATTGATAGGCATACACTGTCACGCAGACCGAAAATATTACCTGAAGGCTCTAGGAGAATGATTGCTATGCTCGTTAGAGCAACAGCCACACAATTCCAGCTTTCAGTTCCTGGTGCCACGCAGGCACTTTGCAGCAATGTAAGCTGATGTGTGCCCTTTGTCTCAAGCCAGTTGAAGACCCCTCTATCACTCCTGACAGACAGAGGCCAAAGCAACCCAACACCCAGATCTCACCAGGCTGACACTAGAGGAAAATCTCCAAGCGTGGAGGATCCACAGAGCATCAAACCTCAAATGCTTGTTCCTGCAGACCCACAATCCCCTGGGGAAACTCAGGCCATTACCCACTGTCCCCACTACACAGGGCTTGGAGTACACCACTCCCTGTCCCAAGCTCCAAACCAGGGGGAGGACACAAAGGATCTTCCCTTAATTCCACCTAGCATCATGGAAGAGTCCCACAAAGACCTTGAAGTGTGAAAGGAAACGTAGCAGAACTATGAAGTTCCACGTGGGAGTTATGCTCCATGGGCACCGTCCTGTTAGAAACAAATGCTTGTTCCTTGGTGCCGAAAAGAAGAACTAGCACTCAGATGATTTTCTCAGCAAGGCAATTTACTTCTATAGAAGGGTGTGTCTTACAAATGGGCAATGGTGAGAGTACACACAAACATGGGAGGGGGAAAGTGTTCTTATCCCTGATGCAGGTAGCCCCTACTGCTGTGTCATTCCCCTATTGGCTAGAGTTGGACCACACATTCTAAGCTAATTCTGATTGGCTATTTTAAAGGGATCAAGGCCATAAGCCAGAGTGGTGGGGTGAGCAGTTTGGTGGGGAAGGACCAAAGGTGACTCAGGTTAAAGCAGGTGACCAGGGGAACAGATGATTAGAACTACTGATTAGAACTGGCGGGGAAAGTTGTTTACTGAAACTAGAGGCAAGGGGGCACAGAGAACCAGGAAGTTAAACTTTAAAATGGAGAACAAAGAATAAGAAAGCTGAACATACTGACATACTGATTCTTAGAAGAGAAACTTGGAGTTCACTATATTTAACAATCAAAGTCTGGATCAGGTTACATCAAGGGATCTGATGGATTTCTTAAACCATCATCAAGACAGGATCTGAGCGCACAGCCAGGTGTGGTGGCTCACACCTGTAATCCCAGCATTTGGGGAGGCCGAGGTGGGAGGATCGCTCAAGCCCAGGAGTTCCAGACCAGCTTGAGCAATACAGCGAGATTCCCATCTCTACAAAAAAATTTTTGAATTAGCCGGAGATGGTGGTGCATGCCTGTAGCCTCAGCTACTCAGAAGGCTGATGTGAGAGGATTGCTTGAGTCTAGGAGGTGGAGGCTGCAGTAAGCCTTGATCATGCCATTGCACTCCAGGCAGGATGACAGAGCAAGACTCCATCTCAAAAAATATATATACATTTTTGGGGGGCAGCCTGAAGACCAGAAGGGGGCTAAGTTGGGGCAGGAGAATACTGAGAGAACTGAGCAACCACAAAGAGAGAACCCCAGTGTTTGGAGAGAATGATCACAGACAGAGGCCAGGCTGCCCCAGGGATGATGGCTTTGACTGCATGGATCACAGTGGACAAGGCAGGGACCGTAGCCCCATGCTGAATAACTCAAAAAACAGCACAGACTGCAAAGAACCCTATTCATCCTGAGCAGTGAAGACCTCCAAAAATAAACTCACTTTCAGAAGTTGGGCCATCTCCTACACTGCTGGGAGAGAGGCACCAGCATCAGTTTTAAAGACCAAGCTATCTTCTCTTCCCATGGCAACAGAATAAAAATACCAGGGAGCAGGTTTCCTTCAAGTATTTAGCTTCACATAACAAATATTTATTGAACACCCAATATTTGCAGATACTCCTCTTGCCTGATAATGTGAAACAAGGGTTCTTTGCTAAGAATTTGAATGGAGTTCATCTTATTTAAGAAGTGGATACAAGCTGTAGATTCACCGTAAACTGTCACGTAGCCAGAGGCCCCCACACTCACAGAGCCATGACAGGTGTGTGTGTGTGACAGCTTGTGGGTCTTAAATTTAGCTTGTTAATGAGTATGAAGCTGGATGGCCAGAGCACACCCAGGGAGGGACTGTGGTTTGCTTAATTAAACAATAAGAGAATGGTACAAAAATCAATATTCAATTCCGTTCTCAAAGCCAAAGACATCCAAATTCTGCACAGATCATGGGTGTTTCAGATGAACACGCTCCCAGGTAATAAGCCAAGTAGCCATCCCTCAACCTACCCTGGCCTCTTCGTTTGGTTCTGGCTTGGAAAAACGGAGCCATTAGTTGCATTAAGCAGGGTGAGGAAATCAATAACGAGCCAATTATTGATAGGCATACGCCGTTAAACAGACTGAAAAAATTACCGGAGGGCTTCGGGAGAATGATTGCTGTGTTCCTTAGAGCAATGGCCGCACAATTCCAGCCTTCAATTCCTGGTGCCATATTCACCAAGATTTATGAGGCTTTTGTAATACCTAATTGGGATTGGTAACAATACCCAAGCTCCACCCCGTGGAATGTTTTAGGCATTCATCAAAGCCAGACGAAAAGGAAGGAGGAAATAAAATCACACCCAATCTTAGAAATACAGGGAAGGGCCCTCAGGGTAATTGGAGGCCTGCCCTGCACTATATAGAAATTGTCTTCTTTAATCCTCACAATCAAGGTATCGTTTGCATCTCGAAGGCGATGAAAATGAGGCTCAGAAGGGTGAACTTGACCAATGTCACCCAGCTGAAGAGTGGTAGGATGATGATTGTAAAAGACATCTGATTTAAAAGACCGCACCCCTCCTACTGAGCCTCATTCCAGGTTTTCTCAAAGCCCTGACGATTTCTTTATGGCAATAAAATGCTCATGGAGTGAGCAGGGCAACAAGATGAGGACGGGGGAGGGGCTCAAGAAGGATGTGATTTGTGGCCACGTGCAGTGGCTCGTGCCTGTAATCCCAGCGCTTTGGGAGGCTGAGGTGGGCAGATCATGAGGTCAGGAGTTCGAGATGAACCTGACCAACATGACGAAACCCCGTCTCTACTAAAAATACAAAAAGTAGCCGGGTGTGGTGGTGCACACCTGTAAGCATAGCTACTCATGGGCTGAGGCAGGAGACTTGCTTGAGCCGGAGGTTGCAGTGAGCTGAGATCTTGACACTGCACTCCAGCCTGGGCCACAGAGTGAGACTCTGTCTCAGGAAAAAAAAAAAAAGTATGATTTGCAAGTCAGGTATAACAAGTCAAGAACAACTGCCTCTCCAACAGGACTTTTCCCCTCCCTTCATCTGGACCCAATACCTTACTTGATACAACCAATCGTTACATTTACTTTATGGCCACCAAATCCCATTGCTGGTCTGAAAGTGCCTAAACCTCTCACAAATAATTTGTAGGAATTTCTCTTAAGCTAAGTCTCCCACGTCCTATATTTGTGGGGGTTGGGAGGCATATGAGACTGCTTCTTAGTATGTACCCTCTTTGGGTTTACTCCAGCGGGTCTCCAACTTGCCTTGCAACCTGCTAAGATTTTTCGAATCTTAATTCTGCCATCCAGAGTAAGAGCCAGCTATTTTTGTTCTATGTAATCTCCACATCTGATAAATATGCTTCTGTTACAACCAAGACAGGGAGACTGATGAGTGTGCATGTGAAAATGAACCATAACATGCCAGTGGTCAGCCAAGATGGGCAAATCCCTGCCACAGTTCTCTAACTCCTTCCAGTGCATTCTAACCAGTCATGGTGCAAAGCTCCTGTCCCTCTCAGTATCCAAGACACTTTCTTAAGCCTGTTATAATCCTTGACTGCAGGCTCCATGAAGCAGGGATTGTGACACGTTTTGCTCACCCCTGCTTCCCAACACCCAGCCTCCACAAGCGTGTGCACAGATGGATGATGAAGGAAGGAAGAGATGAAGGCTTGATACTACGCTGTCAGTCCTCAATGTCAACCCACATTGTATACATCCGTCAAGGTGGTGTGTTTGCATGTAGCCACATCTGTTGGGTTTTTAGAGTGGTGGTTCTTGATTGGGAAAGTTGTCACCCATCCCGGGAGGACTTTGGAAATTTGTGGGGGAGTTTTCTGGTTGTCACAATGCCTGGCATGAACAGTGGCCTTCAGGGGGATGCTAGATAGTCTGCAATGCACTGAACCGTCACAAAGAAGACAAAGTCGCGCCCCTGTCCTGCAAGATCTGTTATCACAACAGGCATTCATGAAGGCGGGCGATTCTGTTTGCATGTAAACACCCCGGCATCTTTTACACAGTTTTAACGTACATAGAACACATTAGTTTATATTTTAACGTGAATGAGAGCACAGGTGAGCAGGAAAGACGTAGCAGAGACTTTTTTTTTTTTTTTTTTTGGAGACAGAGTCTCACTCCCTCACCAGGTGCCAGGCTGGAGTGCAGTGGCGCGACCTCAGCTCACTGCAACCTCTGCCTCCCGGGTTCAAGGAATTCTCCTGCCTCAGCCTCCCGAGTAGCTGGGACTACAGGTGCACGCCACCACGCCCAGCTAATTTTTTTGTATTTTTAGTAGAGACGGGGTTTCACCATGTTGGCCAGGATGGTCTCGATCTCTTGACCTCATGATCCGCCCGCCTCGGCCTCCCAAAGTGCTGGGATTACAGGCGTGAGCCACCGCGCCCGGCCAGCAGAGACCTTCTAAGGAACCTCCTTCTGGGTGAAAAATGGAGTGTGCAGTGGGAATAGATATGAAGAACTTGGAGTCCTCCAGGTGGACAGGGGAAGGGTTCCTTGAGGAAGAGATGCTGGAACAGGGAAGGTTTAATGGGAAGTAGGTGTTCATGAGGTGAGGGGAAAGCAGAGTGAGTCAAGCCGAGGCAACAGCATGTGTAAAGGCCCTACAGCAAGTGGACAAGGCATTTCAGACAGATTAGTACTGTTTTCATTCTGCCTTCTATTGTTGCTAATTTATTTTCAGGCCTGATCCCCCACAGTGGATTGAACACTTCTTAAAGCCAAGACCATATCCTACCCATCACTCTATCCTTCCCGGACCTTGCACTGTAACCAGAACCCAATACACACTCAAACTATGTTAGTTGCCATTGATTTTCAGTCAGGAAATACTATAAAGGCCAATCCATACCCAGGGGGGAGGGGGTGGCAATCAAGTCTTCCAGGTCTCCTACTGCTTCCTCAGTTTGATAAATTGCAAGTGGGAGATCACGTGATCAGGAAGTCCTTCCTGCAGTGGTGAATAGAACCTAATTCCCTAGCATTACCTGAAACATGTGACGTGGAACCCACCCGTGATCAAGGGTTAGTGCAGCTCTGAATGACACTGATTTCAATACAAATGAGGCGACTCCACCTCAGAACAGCGCTCTATTTAGTTTTTGTTGTTGTTCTGTTTATTTGTTTTGAGACAAGGTCTTGCTTTGTCACCCAGAGTGCAGTGGTACAATCATGGCTCACTGCAGTCTCAGTCTCCCCTGCTCATCATCCTCTTCCCTCAGCCTCCTGAGTAGCTGGTAGTATGAAAGCTCGTATAATTTCTTATGCACCCAGCTAATTTCTTATTTTTTGTAGAGACGAGGTCTCACTATGTTGCCCTGACTTGTACCAAGCTCCTGAGCTCAAGTGATCTTCCCATCGCGGCCTCCCAAAGTGCTGGGATTACTGGCATGAGGCACCATGCCCAGCCCTGCCCTCTATTTTGCAATGGAACTATTTGAGAGGTAGAGAGGAGTGGAGAGAAGGGGTTACAACCAGCTGTCAAGGCCACTCTGCTCATGGTTGGCTTTGGGGCTTCAGAGGAGGAGGAGCTGGTTCTTCAGTGGTTCTTCAGACAGAAAGAACCACTGAGGGACCGGGAAAATGTTCCAGGGGCTCTTGGTGCCACCCCCACAGGCTTTGAAATGCTTGCTATTACAGACCCAATCATAAAGAAATGCAGTTTTGGAGATCTCTGCATTAATTACCATCATTGGAAAGATCATCTATATTTACATAATAGCTTCCCAGGTTTTCCTAGTTTCAAGTCAAGCTAACAAATTTGTAGCTATTATGGAACACAAATTGCTCTGGTATGTTTTAAATTCTGCAAATGGAAAACCTTGCCTGTCGAGAGAGGTGGCTAGACCCCAGAACAATTAGTGTCTAATAATTTGTTACTGTTGGAGATGCCCAAAGATACAGTTTTAAATGCCTACCTTAATGTCTTACGTGCAAAAAGAAAGGCATTTGAAGAAGCCGTCATCGGGTTAGGCATATTAATATGATTATATAATTTTGTGAAATGTAAAAAGCTCCTGTTACGTCTCTAAAAAGGAACAAATGAAGCCAGCATCCTTATTTTTATCACTTAATTTCCCTGCTTGAGTACAAATGATTGGCTCATTATTGCTAATTGTGAAGGGAGGCGGGTGGAGAATCACTGGATTGAGGGGAGGGGTCAAGGGACGAGAAACACCTGGCGGGGAGTGCACTTGGGGAAGGCTAGTCACGAGGCCTGCCCAGGGCGCCTGTGCTGGAGAAGTCACCATACTTCATGGTCTGAGCTCCTGGAAGCTCCAAGATGTGAGTTTATCAAAACTTGGTGAGGACTCACTTGACTAGGGTCAGAGAAACTCATGTAGTGATAAGGCAACGATGTTTTCTTCCAGAACCCTTCTCTTTCCATAGAAAGAGCAGGTCTCCTTCGTCTGGGGCAGTGGTTCTCCCATCCCATGGTGCATCAGGATCACCTGGAGGGCTTGTTAGTCAGATTCTAATTCAATGCCTCTGCAATAACCCACAAATGCCCTATCAAGTTCCCAGGTGATGCTGATTTTGGTGACATGGGACCACACTTTAAGGATCACTGAGGTGGGGGAATTGATCCTTATGGAATCAATTTTAACCTTCAGAGACGGTCATGTGACCTACGATAGGCTTTCCCATTCATTGCTGTAAAATCTGCATAAAAGGTGCCTCTTTGTTATTCGTGGAAAAATGTGATTCTGGAAACTGGATCCAGCTCATGGACAAAGCTGATGGAGAGAATAAAGGCGGAAGACAGTGTGCAGAGAGGGGGAAGACAAAAGGGAAAGGAAAGATTTCTGGTTCCAGCCCCTGATGCCTGTTCTTTGCAAGGTTTGACCTCAGCTAATAAGCTGCCCCTTTCGGCTTAAGGTAGTTTACAATGTATTTCTGTCACTTGTAACTAAGAGAATTCTGTCCACTACAGAAGTGCAAACCAGAATGCCAATTACTAAATATGCAATGAGGCCCTAACTGTCAGTGGCCTCAGTGGCAGTAGAGTTTTTCACTGAAAGAGGCCAGGCACAGTGGCTCACACCTGCAATCCCAGCACTTTGGGAGGCCAAGGCAGGAGGATCACTTGAGCCCAGGAGTTCGAGGCCAGCCTGGGCAACATAGGGAGATCCTTTCTCTATTAAAAAAAAAAAAAAAAACCAAATTATCTAGCTGTAGTGGTGTGCACCTGTGATCTCAGCTACTCAGAACGTTAAGGTGGGAGGATTGCTTGAGCCCAGGAGGCAGACGCTGCAGCGAGCCATGATCGTGCCACTGTACTCCAGCCTGGGCAACAGAGTGAGACCCTGTCTCAAAAATATTAATAATTTAAAAAATAAAAGTCTTTTGCTGAAAGAGTTTAATAGGATTACCAGATAAAATTCAGATAACAAGTAGTTTTTTAGGGTAACTAGATCCCAGATATTCCAAAAAACATTGTTATACTAAACAAATCATTTGTTGTTTATCCGAAATTCAAATAACTGCACATCCTATGTTTTCATATATTACATCTGGCAACGTTAGCTTGGGAGCAAGGCAGACCGAGGTTTGCCTCTCATCTTGATCACTGACCATGGGACTCCGGGCCGCATCTCCCAGGCTCCTGGAGCAAAGTGGTCTGGTCGGTGGAGACACCAGCAGTGATTGAAGGGCAGGAGGAAGAGAAAAACCACCGTGTTCCTGGGCCCATCTCTGACGGTGGTGGCCTCCTCTCCAGGGTGCCAGCTTCAGCTGCACAGCCCACCTTGGACCCAGGACTGCAAAGGTGCATATTTTGCCATTTTTTACCCAAGAGCAGTTCTGTTTGTCTAAGACTCCATTCCAGTGAAATCATACGCTATGCACTGTTGGGATCGGCCTCTGTCACTTGGCGTAATGTTTCTGGTATTCATCCCTGTTGTTGCATTTATCAGTAGTTCATTTCTTTTCATTGCTGAGTGTATTCTGTTGTCTGAATATTCCACCTTAAAAAAAAATTTCTTCTCCTGTTGGTGGACAGTTGGTTAGTTTTCACTTTGAAACTATTACGAATAAAGCTATGAAAAACATTTGTATACATGTCTGTATAGACACGTTTTCATTTCTCATGGGTGAATATCTAGGATTGGAATTGTTTGTAGGGGAGGTGAATGTTTTGCTTAAAAAGGAAAACTTTGGCAGGTATGGCGGCTCATGCCTGTCATCCCTGCACTTTGGGAGCCCGAGATGGGCAGATTGCCTGAGGTCAGGTGTTCGAGATTAGCCCTGCCAACATGGTGAAACCCTGTCTCTACTAAAAGTACAAAAAAAATTAGCCAGGCGTGGTGACACGCACCTGTAATCCCAGCTACTCAGGAGGCTGAGGCAGGGGAACTGCTTGAACCAGGGAGGTGAAGGTTGCAGTGAGCTGAGATCGCACTGAAGCATTCCAGCGTGCGTGACAGAGCAAAACTCCATCTCAAAAAAAGAAAAGAAAACTTTCAGACCTTTTTCCAAAGAGTTTACCATGCAGCTATACATTAAATGTTGTCATGATACATATCTTAGGATGAAGCTACAAATCAGAATGGCTGAGATCCTTTCAAGTCTGGGGTTCTGTGCTTCTCTTGTAATGCCTGTGTTCGTGTTTTCTAACGCACAATTCCCCAGGTAATTAGGTATGCAGAAGGTGCTGAGTCAGCAAATCCTCCCCTTTGCCAGAACTTCTGCAAAGCTGAGAATTAAGAAGCAAATATGCTCACTGCAATGTTATATGAATACTTTTAATTCTCATAGTTTGGGAAATGGGTGTGAAGCTGCTAAGTTCCTGGTTGATGCCTGATATGGCTTGACTGTGTCCACCGAAATCTTATGTTGAATTGTAGTTCCACAATTCCCACATGTCGTGGAAGGAACCTGATGGGGGGTAATTGAATCATGTGGGCAGGTCTTTCCCGTGTTTTTTCTCCTGATAGTGAATAAGTCTCACGAGTTCTGATGATTTCTCTTTTTCCTTTTTTTGGAATGGAATCTCACTTTGTTGCCCAGGCTAGAGTGCAGTGGTGTGATCTCAGCTCACTGCAACCTTTGTCTGCCAGGGTCAAGCGATTCTCATGCCTCAGCCTCCTGAGTAGCTGGGATTACAGATGCACGCCACCATACCCAGCTAATTTTTGTATTTTTAGTAGAGACGGGTTTCACCATGTGGGCCAGGCTGGTCTTGAACTCCTGACCTCAAGTGATCTACCCACCTCGGCCTCCCAAAGTGCTGGGATTACAGGTGTGAGCCATTGCGTCCAGCTGGTTCCGATGGTTTTATAAAGAGAAGTCCCCCTACACAAGCTCTCTCTTGCCTGCCACCACGTAAGACATGCTCTTCCATCATGATTGTGAGGCCTCCCCAGTGATGTGGAACTGTGAGGCCATTATATCTCTTTCCTTTATAAACGGCTCAGCCTTGGGTATGTCTTTATTAGCAGCATGAGAACAGACTAACATAATGTCCATCAGCTCTAGCTAAGGTATTAGACTATGGGAGGGGCCTTTGCAGTCAGGCCACAGTAAAGCACACCAGTAATATATAACCCGTAGGGAAGCCTTAGTGCCACAATCACCCCAGCTGTGCCTTTGCTGAAGACCCTTATAGAGAGGAAGACAACCTTGAGTCCAGGACAAAGATCAGGCAGAAGTATCCTTAAAAGATAAAGAACAGGATGCCGCGGCCCCCAGATTCCTTATAGTTTGGAAATAACCAGAAACAACCCTAACAGCCTTAAATAAAAATGAGGGGCATGGTTCCCATTATGGAGGACAGGCAAGGCTAAAGGAGGAACTCAAATGACACCTTCAGGCCTCCGGCCAGCTTGCCTTCCTCCTGTTGGCTGTATCTCTCAGCAGACTTCCTCTGGTGGTCCGGGTTTACATCCTCAGGTTTGGCAAGCTCCATGCAAAGGGATCATCTCCTTAGCAATATTCCAATTAATCATATTCCAACTGAGTCTCAATGGTTTGACCTGGGTCACATGCCCATCCTTGAGCCAATCAGGGCCATGAAGATGGCTGATTGGCTGGGCCTGTGTCATGTGATCCCCTGTTGTGCTGGTGGCACAAAAATTCCTTCTGCTGAGAGTGGGAGGATCCCCTGAGGCCAGGAGTTCGAGACCAGCCTGGGCCACATAGCAAGACCCCTTCTCTACCAAAAAAAAAATATTTTTTAATTAGCTGGGCATGGTCATGGTGCTCTGTAGTCTCAGCTACTCAGAAGGCTGAGACTGGAGGATTGCTTGAGCCTAGGCGGTCAAAACTGCAGTGAGCCATGATTTACCACTGCAGTCCAGCTTCGGTAACAGAGTCAGACCCCGTCTCAAAAAAAGAAAGAGAAAATTTCCACGTACTGAAAGTAAAAGGAAGGGTGGTTACAACAATCAGTGTGCTGGTAGTAGAATGAAGGAGTGAGCTGGTCCAGCAGAGCCTCCTACACCTGCCACATCCTTTTGTCAGCCTACCTGATCCTATGCCGGGACATATGAGATAATGAAGGTTAAAGCTGTTGTGATTAGCAAGACCTTAGAAAAGTAAACACTCAGGACATGAAGACAAAGCTGCCTCCATTTTTTTCAGTAATATGTAAAATCAGGCAATACTCAGTCCGGTACTTTATAAAAGTGTACTGAATATGATTATAAATATACAAAAGTCTCTTTTGAGATTATTCAGTGAAAGACAAAAGAGGTATATGTCATTGGAGAAATGCTTCTTCTTCCCACTGCAGTAAAAATTGGCTAAAATAATATGGAGTGAAATGCAAATATCTAAATGCATTTCTTTGCCAGCATTGCCAGTGGAAAAGGCACAGAAAACATGGAACATTTGAAGAAAGTAGGATTAAAAAAAATTAGGCTGTGTGGGAGGTTTTTTATACAACTGGATGAGAATACATATATATTTTTTTCTTTCAAAAAAAAAAAACACATGTCATAGCTAATGGTATTTGCTAGATTTTGTTTCAGTAAAGAAATACACGAAAGACCACTTTTTTGTGAGCCATTAAATAAAAGATATACCAGGGAATACATATTCTCCAAAGTATATTACTTTTTAAATAGGAATACTGTCTTATGGAAAAGCCATAAAGTATAGGTCATAACGGAATAAAATAGAGCTCAGGCGTGTGTGTGTGTGTGTGTGTGTGTGTGTGTGTGTGTCTGTGTGCGTCTGTGTGTGTGTGTAAAAATGTAAAATATAATAAAGATAGCACCACAAATTAGCGGATAAACAATACATTGCTTAATAGATGGTATTAGGAAAATGGAGACAAGATTTAGTATAACGTCTTATAGAAAAGTCGCCTCCAGTGAATTAAGAATTAAAACTGAAAGTTGAAACTATAAATCTAATAGAAGAAACTTAGGAAAATGTCTTTCTGAGCAAAAACAGAGGGAGAAATTATCAGAAAACATTTTGAAGCATAAACCGAAATGCAAAACCAATCAATGAATTTACATCAGAATTAAGGCTTATCAGCTTAAGGAGTTTTGGGGCTGAGATGACGGGGGTTTTCTGAATATAGAATCATGTCATCTGCAAACAGACAACTTGACTTCCTCTCTTCCTGTTTGAATATGCTTTATTTCTTGCCTGATTGCCCTGACCAGAACTTCCAATACTATGTTGAATAGGAGTGGTGAGAGAGGGCATCCTTGTCTTGTGCCGGTTTTCAAAGAGACTGCTTCCAGCTTTTGCCCATTCAGTATGATACTGGCTGTGGGTTTGTCATAAATAGCTCTTACTATTTTGAGATACGTTCCATCAGTACCTAGTTTATTGAGAGTTTTTAACTTGAAAGGATGTTGAATTTTATCAAAGAATTTTTCTGCATCTATTGAGATAATCATGTGGTTTTTGTCGTTGGTTCTCTTTATGTGATGGATTACATTTATTGATTTGCATATTCTTGAACCAGCCTTGCATCCCAGGGATGAAGCTGACTCGATTTCCTCCTCCTCCTCCTCCTCCTTCTCCTTTTTTTTTTTTTTTTTTTTTGCAACAGAGTCACCAGACTCGAGTGCAGTAGTGCAATTTTGGCTCACTGCAATCTCTGCCTCCTTGGTTCAAGCGATTCCCCTGCCTCAGACTCCGGAGTAGCTGGGACTACAGGTGCACACCACCAAGCCTGGCTAATTTTTTGTATTTTAATAGAGATGAGGTTTTTTCATATTGGCCAGGGTGGTGTCAATTTCCTGACCTCATGATCTGCCCACCTTGGCTTCCCAAAGTGCTGGGATTACAGGCATGAGCCACCATGCCCAGCCAGGATTTCCTTCTTTTTATGGCTGAATAATATTCCATTGTATATATACCACAATTTCTTTATCCATTCATCCACTAATGAACATAGGTTATTTCCACATCCTGGCTCTAGTGAGTAATACTTGCAATAGACTTAGAAGCGCAGACCTTAACAGGGATTTTGACAGGGATTACACTGAATTTCTAGGTGTCTTTAACATACTGATTTTATTTGCTTTGAAAATATACCCAGAAGTGGGATTGCAGAATCATGTGGTAGTTCTATTTTTAATTTTTTAAAGAACCTCCATATTTTATTCCATAATGGTTGTATTATTTTACATTTCCACCAACAGTGTTCAAGAGTTGCCTTCTCTCTGGATCCTTGATAACAATATTTTTTGTGTCTGTTTGATAATAGCCTTTCTACTAGGTGTCAGGTGATACCTCATTGTGGCTCTGATTGCTCTTCCCTTATAATTAGTGATGTTGAGAACTTTTTATTTTATCTGATAGCCATTTGTATGTCTTCTTTTGAGAAATGTCTTTTATCGTCCTTTGCCCATTTTCTAATCAGACTATTTGTCTTTTTTGCTATTTAGTTGTATTCATTCCTTATATATTTTCAGTATTAACCCCTTATCAGATACTGGTTTGCAAATATTTTCTCCCATTTTGTAGATCGGCTTTTGACTTCATTGATTCTTTCCTTCGCTGTTCAGAAACTTTTTAGTTTGATGTCGTCCTACGTGTTTGTTTTTGCTTTTGCTGCCTGTTTTTTGGTGTCATATCCAAAAAACAATTGCCAAGACCAATGTCATAGAGATGTTTCTCTGTTTTCCTCAAATAGTTTTACAATTTCAAGTCTTATATTTATGTCTTTAATCCGTTTTGAGTTTATTTTTATGTGGTGTGAGAGCAGGATCCCATTTTATTCTTCTGCACATGGATATACTGTTTTCCAAGCACCGTTTGTTGAAGAGACTACCTTTTTCCCACTGTATGTTCTTGCCACCCTTGTCTAAGATCCGTTGACTGTACATGCATGGATTTATTTGTCCTCTCTAGTCTGTTCCACTGGGCTGTCTGTTTTTATGCCAGTACAGTACTGTTTTGATTACTGTAGTTTTGAAAATGAAGAAGTATGATTCCTTCTGCTTTGCTTGTCTTGCTCAAAATTGCTTTGACTGTTCATGATCTTTTGTTGTTCCCATTTGGATTTTAGGATTTTTCTGTTTTTGTAAAAAATGCTATTGAGATTTTGACAGGGATTACACTGAATTTGTAGATCTCTTTGGGCAGTATGGACATCTTAACAATATTAAGTCTTCAACTCCATGACATAGGATGTCTTTTTACTTATCTGTGTCTTTAGATTTCCTTCATTAATGTTATATCATTTTCAGTGTACAAGACTTTCACCTCTTTGTTTAAGTTTATTCATAGATATTTTTGTTGTTGTTGCTATTATAAATGAGATTGTTTTCTTAATTTTTTGGGGGTAGTTTGTTGTTTGTATGTAGAAACATCACTGATTGTTACACATTGATTTTGTATGATACAACTTTACTGAGTTGTTCATTAGTCTTGACAATTTTTTTGTTAGGATGACATAATCATGTCATCTTCAAACAGAGATAATTTTACTTCTTTCTTTCCAATTTGGTTGACTTTTCTTTTCCTTATCTAATTGCTCCGTCTAGGACTTCTAGTACCTTGTTGAACAGAGTGGCAAGAGTGGGCATCCTTGCCTTGTACCAGATCTTAGAGGAAAAGCTTTCAGTTTTTCTCCATTGATTATGATGTTAGCTGTGGACTTTTCATATACATGGCCTTCATTGTGGAAAGGTAAGTTTCTTCTATACCTATTTTGTTGAGAGTTTTCATCACAAATGGATACTAAATTTTGTCAAATACGTTTTCTGTGTCTGTTGCAAAGATCATGTGTGTTTCATCTTTCATTGTGTTAATGTGGTATATCACATTGATCGATTTGTATGTGTTGAACCATCCTTTATCCCAGAGATAAATTCTACCCATTTATGGTGTATAATCCTTTTAATGTGCTGTTGAATTCAGTTTGCTAGTATTTTTTTGAGGATTTTTGCATCTGTGTTCATTAGGGATATTGGCCTGTTATTTTCGTCTCTTGTGATATATTTGTCTGGCTTTTAGTAGCACACTGATGCTAGCCTCATAAAATGACATTGGAAGTGTTCCCCTTCCTTCCATTTTTTTTGGAGGGGGAGAGTTTGAGTAGGTTTGATATTAATTCTTCATTGAATGTTTGGTAGAATTCATCCGTGAAGCCATCTGGTCCCGGGCTTTTCTTTGTTGAGAGGTTTCTTGTTATTGAATTTATTTGCTATTTGCTATTGGTCTGTTCAGATTTTCTATTTTGTCTTAATTCATTTTTGGTAGATTGTATGTTTCCACAAATGTATATATGTCTTCTAGGTTACCCAATTTGTCGACATATAATTGTTCATAAGAGTCCCTTATGATCCTTTTTATTTCTGAGGTATCAATTGTAATGTTTCCTCTTTTATTTGTGATTTTTTTTATTCAGATTTCCTCTCTTTTTCCGTAGTCTAGCTAAGGATTTGTTAATATTATGTTTTAAAAAAAACAACTCTTAGTCTTGTTGATTTTTTTCTTATTGTTTTTCTATTTTCTATTTGATTTATTGCTGCTCTAATATTTATTTCCTTCTTTATGTTAACTTTGGGCTTAATTTGTTCTTTTTCCTTGGAGTAGAAAGTTAGGTTGTTTATTTGAGGTCTTTCTTCCTGTTTAACGTAGGCATGTATCACTACAATTGTCCCTCTAGTACTACTTCTGCTGCATCTCATAAGTTTTGGTATGTTATGTTTTCATTTCCATTTGTCTCAAAATACTTTTAAAATTCCTTTGTATCCCTCTTTGACCGAATGACTGTTTGAAAGTGTGTTGTCTAGTTTCCGTGTGTATGAGATTCTCATTTTCCTACTGTTACTAATTTCTAGTTTCATTTCATTGTAGTCAGAAAAGATAATTGTATTGATTTTAGTCTTCCTCAGTCTGTTAAGACTTATTTTGTATCTAACACGTGATCTATCCTGGAAAATATTCTACGTGCACCTGAAAAGAATGTGTATTCTTCTCTCATTGGGTGGAACATGCTGTATATGTCTGTTGGCCCATTTGGTCTATAGTGTTGCTCAGGTCAGCTGTTTCTTTGTAGATGTTCTCTCTGGATATTCTGTCTACCTGCACAGGTGTACAAAAGGACAGATACAAGGATGTCCAATATACTCTATTTTTGTGTGGGGGGCAAGTTGTCAGAAGCAAGCTGAAGATCCATCCTTAGGAGAAAAAGAAATAAAATATGGGGTTGTACATCATGGCAGGGAGTTAGAAGGACCAGGCTAGATGAATGCATAGCAATAGGGATGGATTTAAAAACAGAAGCACAGTGAAAAAAGTAGTGAGATGTAATACTCCTTACATGTATAAACTATACATCACACAAAACAACATTTATTTTGCAGTAACACATATTTTTAAAACATACATTAGATACATTAGAAGAGTTACCTGCTGGACTAGAGAAATAAGAATGACCTACAAGGATAAAGGGAATCATTCTTTTTGAATGACGGATCTTGGGTAGACCAATGATGATGGTGTGTTATGAAGCGAGGAATATGTTTAACCCAACCATCTCTATCCAAGGTCAAAGAGATGGGAGGAGGAAGAAGAAGAGGGGGAGAGGGAGAGGAAAGAAAAGAAGCTGGTAAAGTGAAAAGTACACCACTCATCAGTGCTACTAGATGTCACTGATGCCATCACCTTGTGAAATCCAGAGCTCATAGTAAGATGGGAAGAAACCTCACAGGCACGTTGAATACCCAGCTTCTGGTAAAGACCATAGAAGAGTCAGTGAACTTAAAGAAGTTATACCTTTTTAAAAACAAATGACAAGCATTCCAGTTTATGACCTGTTCTGTAATGACAAGGAGCCCTGAGGAATATATAACCCATCAAATATTGTAATTTCAAAAGAAGAAACCTAGCCATCTCTCCCGTCGTTTCCATTTTTAATACAAATGAGGAAGTAATTGCTTTTCTAAAGAAACTTTTGCTATGAAAAGAGCATTTTTTAGAAGTTTTTCTTATTCTCTTATCACCTTTTTACCCCCAAAAAAAGACATTTAAATGTATCATTTATCAAAGTGCTCTAAGCTGCATGCCTACAATACTGGAAATGAACTATTCTAATTATTTACAATGTCCTTCAAGTAAACAGTTTTAGTGGGTTTTGAACCCATCTGTTAACAATATCAAAAGGGAGCACCTTCCAATTAGTTTGCAAGAACAACGTCAAGATCAGAAAACATGGAAATTTACTAGCCAGATGTCAACAAAAATCTGTGCACATTTGGCAGTTAGGATTGAAAAATGAGTATCATTAGCTGCTTCTGCATAGAGCCACGAGCCTTTGTGTGGAATATTTTCCAGTTATAGCCTTTCAAACCACTTATTCAAATCTGTGGAACCTGGCTGGGCACGGTGGCTCATGCCTGTAATCTCAGTACTTTGAGAGGCCAAGGAGGGAGATCACTTGAGGTCAGGAGTTCAAGACCACCCTGGCCATCATGGCAAAACCTCATCTTTACTAAAAATATAAAAACATTAGTCAGTTGTGGTGCTGCATGCCTGTAATCCCAGCTACCCAGGAGGCTGAGGCATGAGATTTGCTTGAACTGAGGAGGCAGAGGTTGCAATGAGCCAAGATGGTGCCACCGCACTCCACCAGCCTGGGCAACAGAGCAAGACTCCGTCTCAAAAAAACCAACAAACAAGCTATGGAACTTTAGAATCGCTTCCTTTAATTAGTATCAGAAAGTGTTACAGAGTTTTAAATATAACAAAAGGAGCTCAATTTTTTCCTCTAATTAAGTATTTATTAATGCTATTTATGCAAATAATTTTAGTGATAACCACAAGGGTTTTATACTGTTAGTACATTAATACATATAAAAATGCATTTTGAAACATTTGTTTTATCCTCTTTAACCTTTTCAATTTCTGTTTATGTTTGCTCTGTAATATACATGATGAATCTGTGCCGTAGATAATTTTTTGCTGATGAATGCAAATGTTTTGCTGATGGTTACGCTAAAAAATTTTGGAGACTGTATCACTTTCCTCTTGCTGCTGTAACAAATTATTATGACCTTTGTATCTTAAAACAACACAGTTTCTGGAGGTAAGAAGTCCAACATGGCTCCTACTGGACTGAAACTGAAGGGTCAGCAGGGTTACGCTCCTGGAGGCTCCAGGGCAGAATCGCTTCCTTGCCTTTCCACCTGCAGAGGCCACCTGCTTTCCTCGGCTCATGACTGCATCACTCTAACTTCTACTTACATCGTCTCATGTCCTTCTCTAACTCCTACCTTCCCATTATAAGGGCTGTTGTGATTCCACTGGGCCCACCCAGAGAATCCAGGATATCATCCCCCTCATCTCAGGTCCTTAAGTCAGTCACATTTGCAAAGTACCTCTTGCCAGGTCAGGTGTCATATTCACAGATTCTGGGGATTCAGGTGTGGACATTGTTAGGAGGGGCATTGTACCGCCTGCTGCAAAGACCCTGGACAGGAAGAGTAAAACTGAGCCAAGGAAGAAATTCACTGTGATCTTCAGGGTTGGATTTGGTGTGTCAGCTCCCCAGCAGGGCAGTCCCCACAAGCTCACTCTCTGGCCGGTGCTTCGAGGGGCAGCTGGACCTTAACTTCAGCTAACGCACATGGTATTTCTTTGGTCACATTTCCGTCCTTTTGGCTACAAGAAGTCGACCTTCTCTTGTTTGGGTGGTAGGGTATCAAGATGGTTATTTCTTTTTCTTTCTCCTGAGTCAGTAGACCAAGGTTCAGATCTTGATTCAGGCTCTCGCTACCCTATATGATCTGGGCAAATTTCTTAACTCCTCTGATCCTGAGTTACTCTCTCTCTACAACAGAGACACTAATCCAGGCTTTGCAGGGTGGCTGAGGATTACAGGATATAACGTACAAGTCGCTTGGAGAAGGAGGCTGCTCAATAAATGTCCGTTTCTTTCCTTCTAGTTAAAATTTCTGTCTCTTCAATTCTGCATCCAGGGAACAAGCCTTGTCTGCAAAGATGCAGAAATATGAGGGTAAATTGAGTCTAAGAGTGAATGCTTCTTGCAGCGACTTCTCATTTCATCTGTGGATTAAGAAATGTACAGCTTTATTCATGGCTTCTTCAAGACTGCCAAGTCCAACAATGAAAGTGAACCAATGCAGAACAAGAAGCGTACTTGGCCTCCAATCGTTGTCAAAATAATTTCCCCCAGATCCCTTAAAAACGAAGATGTTATTAATTTACAATATTGTGGTTTGGCAGTTTCCCAAATACTTGGAGCATAAACACAGTCACCAGCCAGCATTTGTTCCACAGACTGCCTTGATTTTCGTCTGAGGTCTCTAAGAGGGATGAGTGGTGGGAAAACCCTTTCACAGGCGGACATCTTCGTCTCAAAAGGAAGCGTCTTCATTTTCCTGTGTTGGAACGTCGGGCTTATCGAACTCTAGTTTCCTGCTAAAGATTTTTCCTTTCATGCAGTAACATCCCCCTCTGCTGGAACTTGTAGATTTTGCTACAAGTATTTATCAAGAACAAGTAAAAATTAAATATGAGATGCATGTTGCATCTAAACTGGTGGTTCTTAAACTCTCTTATGTGTAAAAATCTTCCTTACACATAAGATGCTGTTTGTAAAAATATGTATAAAAGGAGACCTTTGTACCCATGCCCATCTCCCAAGGAGGGGCTTGATCTACTTCTGTTTGTTATTGAGACAAAGTCTCGCCCTGTCACCCAGGCTGGAGAGCAGTGGCGCCGTCTCAGCTCACGGCCACCTTGAACCCTCACAGATTCAAGCGATTCTCCTCCCGCAGCCCCTGGAGTAACTGGAATTACAGGCACGTGCCACCATGCCTAGCTAATTTTTGTACTTTTAGTAGAGACAGGGTTTCGCCATGTTGACCAGGCGGTCTTGAACTCCTGAGCTCAGGTGATCCAACTGCCTCGGCCTCCCAAAGTGCTGGGATTACAGGCATGAGCCAACGTGCCTGGCCCTCACCTCATTATGAAAAACTTTTGAGGGATGAGAAGAGAGACTAAAGCTAGAATTAGTGTATTTGCAATTGATTGTATCAGAATGGAGTGCCCACTAGGTGCTACTGAGCATGGACTACTGTCCATTCCTCTGTTAACCAGTCGGAACCGCTGACCTGGAGAAAACACCTTGCTCCTCACAAAGCTCGTTATGCCAGGCCCCTTCCTCCCTCCCCAACCCTCCGGCCACAGCTCCTGGAAGCATGGCAAAACCCCATCTCTACAAAAAATACAAAAAATTTACCACACGTGGTAGCCTGTAGTCTCATCTGCTCGAGAGGCCGAGGTAGGAGGATCGCTTGAGCCGGGGAGTTCAAGGCTGCAGTGAGCTCTGATCATTCCACTGTACTCCAGCCTGGATGATAGAGCAAGACCCTATCTCAAAAAAATAAAAAATGCAAATGAGAGTGACGTGGTTTGTTTTTGTTCATTCATTCGTTTGAGATGGTGTCTTGCTCTGTCTCCCAGGCTGGAGTGTAGTGGCGCCATCTTGGTTCACTGCAACCCCTGCCTCCCAGTTCAAGCGATTCTTCTGCCTCAGCCTCCCAAGTAGCTGGGATTACAGGTGTGAGCCACCATACCCAGCTAATTTTCATATTTTTAGTAGAGACGGGATTTCACCTTGCTGGCCAGGTCAGTCTCGAACTCCTGACCTCAAGTGATCTACCTGCCCTGGCCTCCCAAAGTGCTGGGATTATAGGTGCGAGCCACTGTACCTGGCCTGGAGTGGATGTGGTTATTTACGTTGATAACTTCAGACCCACTCTTTATGGGGCTACAGTGCACAAGTGTTAAGCATCCAATTCTATGGTTTTTACATAGATACACATCTGTGTAACCCAGTGAGATAAAAATACAGAATTTTCCCAACACTGTAGAAGGCTCCCTTTCCCGTAAATGCCCACACCTCCTGCAGACGCAGTCAGTGTTCTGATGCGATCGTCGTCGATTCGTTTTTCCCTCCTCTTTCCTTGGATGTCAGTGGAGCACACGGCACACAGCCTGTCTGTTTTCCTTTAGTCATCATCGTGTTTCTGAGATCTGTCCGTGTCGTGTGTATGCGTCACTTGTTCTCTTTATTGCTGTGTAATGTCCATTCACTGAATATCCCACAATTTATCTTTCTCCTGACGGACATGGGCTGTTCACCGTTTGCGCTGGTGCCTAGAAACATTCTAAGATACGCCTTTCAGAAGTTCACTCCAACTTAAAAAAAAAGTTTAAATCCCCTACAAACAGCCATGTTTTAACCTTTAACTTATTTGGGATAAAACTCACAACTGCTTGCAACCCAAAGTGCTGGAGCTGCCAGCCATTGCTGAGCAGCCGAGAGCGTTGAGAGCGTTGACAAGCTCTGAGCAGGACGGTGATGCAGCCATGTTGCATTTCGGATAGAGCGTTCAGGCGGCTGCTGAACACCACCATGTCTGTGACTCAACCAATGCCCCTTTTTGGGGCAGCCACATGCTTTGGCCGTTGAAAACACAGGGGTGTGATGGAGAAAAAATGCCTGCTGTTGTTAGTTTTGCTTTTGCTCCTGCCACCTCTCATTCCATTTGGGGAAAACCTACAGCGGAAATTAAACTTTCAGCTCAAGGGGCAGATCTGCTTCTCCTTGTCCTGCGTCTGTCAGAAACGATACCCATTCCGCAGACTCATGTCCCTGTACCACGGTGAAAGCACTTCCCCGCCAGCTACAAAGCCGGGCACCAGGACGAGCATAGGGCACTGAGTTCTTGCTGCCCACACCGTGGATGACCAGGAATCAGCCACCTGCCTCTGTCTCCCAAGAAGAGAAGACAGAGCAATGTTGGATTCCTCAAACCACCTAAAAGGGTGGGCAAAGCTGGCACAGGCTTGGAGGCTAACAAATGTGAAATGGGAAGCGTTGGGGGCTGTCACTGGAGCCTTATTTATTTATTTATTTATTTGAGAAGGAGTCTTGCTGTGTTGCCCAGGCTAGAGTACAGTGGTGCAATCTCAGCTCACTGCAACCTCCGCCTTCTCAGGTTCAAGCGATTCTCCTGTCCAAGTAGCTGGAATTACAGGTGCCCACTACCACACCTGGCTAATTTTTGCATCTTTAGTAGAGACGGGGTTCCATCATGTTGGCCAGGCTGATCTTGAACTCCTGGACCTCAGGTGATATGCCTGCCTCAGTCTCCCAGAATGCTAGGATTTGGAGTCACCGTGGCTGGCCCATTAGAGCCTTTTCTGTAATACATCTGCTCCCACTGCCTTTGGAAGGAACTGCCTCTGGCCACAGCTTATCGGATCAGAAGTACACACTTGCTTCTGAAGCCAAAAACAAGGTTCAGAGCTGCTTCTCAGCCTCTGCTGGTTCTTCTCTCACATGTGACCCAGGAGAGTGAGAGGGCCACGAGCTGCCTGTCATCCAACAAGGAAGGTATGTGTGGCCCCGGTCACTAACTGCACCCCAAGTAACCACCATCCTGACTCCTGACAGCAGAGGTTTTGGCAATTATTGAACTTCATACCATGAGTTCACACAGCATAGGCTGTCTTGTGTCCAGCCTCCCTCACTCCGTCATCTGTTCGGAGATGTATCCCTATTGCTGTGTGAGGCTGAGGTTCATTCTCGTTGCTGTGGACTGCTCCGCTGTGTGAATGTGCCACACTTTATTTATGCATTTTGCCATCGATGGATGTGATAGGCAAACTTAAGGTAACCCCCACGGTCCCTACCTCCTGGTGTTCATGAGCCTGTGTGATCCCCTCTCCTGGAGAGTAGGCAGGGTGTGTGATGTGATTCTAACCAATAGAATACAGTGAGTGTGATGGAATTCACTCACAGTTACATCACATAGGACTGTGACTTCCACCTTGCAAGAGGACTTTCTCCCTTGCAGGCCTTATTAGAGCAAGTGGCATTTTGGCGGGGGTTGAGGGGGGTGGCGCCTGTGGCAAAGAACTGAGGGTGGTGTCTAGCTCATATCCAGAAAGAAACTGAGGCTGTCAGTTTTGCAGCCACAAGGAACTGAATTCTGCCAACAAAATGTGAGCTTGGAAGTGGACCCTACGTCTGTTGAACCTTGAAACTACAAGGACTACTGCCTTGCAGGCACCTTGCCATAGCGTTTACAATAGGATCTCAGCATAGGAAATCCTAACCCCCAGGGCGATGGTGTTAGGACGGGGGGGTCTTTGGGAGTGATCAGGTCCTGAGGGTGCAGCCTTCATGAATGGGATTAGTGTCCTTGTAGGAGAGGCCCGAGGGAGACCCCTTATCCCTTCCACCCTATGAGGACACAGCTAGAAGTTGCCATCTGTGAACCAGAAAGTGGGCCCTCACCAGACGCCGATCTGCAGGTGCCTCGATCTTGGACTCCCCAGCCTCCGAATGTGAGCAATACATTTCTATTGCTATAAGCTACCCCGTCTGTGGCATTGTGGAGAGCAGCCGGAATGGACTGACACACACCTGGCTTGCAGCTTTGTGAGATTCTGAAGCAGGGTCCATGACCTAACTCCCGATTTACAGATATTGTGAGGTCAAAAATCTGTGTTGTTTTAGTCTACAAATTTTGTGGCCATTTGTTATGTAGCAATATAAAACCAACACAAGGGACGTTTGGATAGTATCCAGATCTGGGCCTTTTAAACCCTGGGCTACCATGAGCATTCTAGCGCATGTCTGTGGAAGTCAAAGCAACTCCATCTTGGATGCTAATCTACCACGTTGGCTTGTGATTAACCCCTGTTCTGGGAAGGCCTTTAAGATTTCCAGTTTATCTGTTGTTCCTTGTGTGAGATCAGGCACTTGCTATGAATCCTGCCCCTCAGGTCAGGCAACGTTGATATTACAGTACTTCAGTTGTCCCCCCACAACCCTCTGAAGCACCCGTCCCCTCCAGTATGTACACCCTCGATCTCAGCCGCAGTGGCACAGGGAGCCATCATCTTGTCTGACCGCCACCCAAGACACAGACATGGCTTCTCTTCCTAAGTCCCTATTAAATGTTTTTGTCTAAGAAACTGGGCCACGCTTGGTGGCTCCTGCCTGTAACCCCAGCACTTTGGGAGGCCGAGGCGGGTGGATCACAAGGTCAGGAGATTGAGACCATCCTGAACAACATGGTGAAACCCCGTCTCAACTAAAATACAAGAAACTAGTTGGGCGTGGTGGCATGCACCTGTAATCCCAGCTACTCAGGAGGCTGAGACGGGAAATCGCTTGAACCCGGGAAGCAGAGGTTGTAGTGAGCCGAGATCATGCCACTGCACTCTAGCCTGGCAGAGGTTGTGGTGAGCAGAGATCACACCATTGCTCTCCAGTCTGGGCAACAAGAGTGAAACACCGTCTCAAAAAAATAAACAAACAAAAACTAAGAACCCTGTTGGTCTGATCCCCATTCCACGTCTCTTTGCTCAGGCCTCCCCCACCTCAACCCTGACTCCCAGTGGTCAAGGTTGGGGCCTCTGCTTCCTGACACCCTCTTCAGACAGCATGGAGGTCCCTCATGGCTGTCTACCATTCTCTAAGACCTAGACTGTCGTCTTTCAGAGTTAAAAATGAAGCCTCTACAAGTTCTCAAACTTGCTGATAGGCACCACGTTTCTCAGCTTGCGTCTGAGATGTTGTGTTGAAAGACTCCATCTTGGCTAGGCATGGTGGCTCACATTGTAATCCCAGAACTTTGGGAGGCCGGGGTGGGCAGATCACCTGGGATCGTGAGTTTGAGACCAGCCTGGCCAACATGGTGAAACCCTGTCTCTGCTAAAAATACAAAAATTAGCCAGGTGTTGTGGTGCGTGCCTGTCATCCCAGCAGCTACTTGGGAGGCTGAGGCAGGAGAATTGTTTGAACCTGGGAGGCAGAGGTTGCAGTGAGCCGAGGTCACACCATTGCATTCCAGCCTGGGGACAGGGCAAGACTCTGTCTCAGACAAACAAGCAAACAAAGACTCCAGCTCCATCACTGTGTATAATCTTGCTTCTCTCTTATTGGTTCCAACAACAACCAAATCTTATTTGATGGCAGCAAAATGATGGACTACTCCTAATCATTCAACAAGTATACATTAAGCAGCTACTGTATACCAGCTACTGGGTTAGGCAGTAGGAATCTAATGTTAAGTGAGACATAGAGTTTGCCTTTGGGGAGTTCAGTTTTGGGACATAGGCAGAGGGTAGAAGGCAGACATGTGTTTTTAAAAAGAAAAGTCCTCGGAAAACAGGTTTTTATTACTTAGTAAAGCTTAGGCCTGCAATCCAGCAATTCCGCTCATAGGCATTTGCTTGTGTGGTTTTAAACGTGACTACACGTTAGACTCATGTGAGGCTTCACATTTTAAAATCTGCATGCCCGCCTCCAGACCAATTAAATCAGAACTTCCGGGCATGTGGCTCAGTCATCAGTTTTTTTAAAGCTTTCAGGTGATTCCAGTATGCACTGTGCCTCTGGGATTCTGATTTAATTGGACTGGGATACAGTCTAGGCATTAAAATTTTTATTTTTTTAATTAATTTGTTTTGAGACAGAGTCTGGCTCTGTTACCCAGGCTGGAGTGCAATGGTGCCACCTTAGCTCACTGCAACCTCTGCCTCCCGGGTTCAAGTGATTCTTGTGCCTCAGCCTCCCAAGTAGCTGGGATTACAGATGCCTATCACTGCACCTGGCTAATTTTTGTATTTGTAGTAGAGACAGGGTTTCACCATGTTGGCCAGGTTGGCCTCAAATGATCCCGGCTTCAAGTGATCCATCTACCTTGGCCTCCCAAAGTGCTGGAATTACAGCTGTGAGCCACCATACCCGGCCTAATTGTTTTTTATTTTTTTGAGACAGGTTCTCACTCTGTCACTCGGGCTGCAGTGCAGTGGCATAATCTCGGCTCACTGAAGCCTCAGCTTCCCTAGACTCAAGTGATCCTCCCACCTCAGCCTCTAGAGGCCTGTACCATCACACCTGGCTAATTTTTGTGATTTTTGTAGAGATGGGGTTTTGCCATGTTGCCCAGACTGGTGGAATTTTTTTTTAATTCCTCATGTGATTCTAAAGTACAGCAAGGTTTGGAAACCATTAGTCTAGACCAGTGATTCTCAATAGCAGGAGGGGCATTAGTCCAGAGCGGCAATTCCTAGTAGCGGGAAGACATATTTGGTACATGTCTTCTTACCAGGAACTCTTCCTAGCTTCTAGTGGGTCGAGGTCAGAGGTGCTACATCCATAATATCCATATAATATCAAAGATCCAACCCCAAATACGTGTTATGTCAAGGTTGAGAAACTTGACTAGAAAGACCCTTCCATGTGTGCCCCAGGACCAGGAGGCATGTCTATGGATGTTCATGGTAGCATTGTAGTAGCACAGGCAAACCAACCCCAATACCACGCCAATGAAAATATAAATCTGCAGCAACACATTCATAGCGCAGACAATGTCAGTGCACTGTCAGTGAGGGAAAGAGGCAGAAACAGCAGGGGTGAGAGAGCAGGGCCTTCCCTGCTGGGAAAGGGGTCTCCTGGAATTGTGGCTGCATTCCCGATGATCCCCAGTAAGTTTATGAGTCTCTCTTCTTTCTAGGCTGCTTGGTTAGTTTGACATTTCATGGAAAATTTTATCCTGGTTGGTCTTTTTAAGGAATGTGGGCAATTCAAGTAAAGAAAAAAATCAGTATGCATGAAAGTAATTCCTACAGTATGAGATATATATATATATGTAATAGCAAAAAATAATTAGAAATTATGTAAATATCCAGAAATGGCAAAGTGATTACAACAATTACGGTACATAGACTCAATTGAATGTTATGCAGCCATTAAAAAGGATAATTATGAAGGTGATTTAGAAATATGGGAAACGTTTGTGATAGGATGGGAAGTGAAAAAAAAAACAAAATAAACAGCAAAAACACAGTGATTACAACTCTAAACAAATATGTTGGCCTGTGGACAAATACTGGAAGGATTTGCAGAAATAAAAGCTGTAGTGAGTAAGATGCTAGGATTATGGGTGATTATTTATTTTTTCTTTTTTCCAAGATTTTCTTTAATTTTTTTTTTTTTTTTTTTTTTTTTTTTTTTTTGAGGCAGAGTTTCACTCTTGGTGCCCAGGCTGGAGCGCAGTGGCGCAGTCTGGGCTCACTGCAGCCTCTGCCTCCCAGGTTCAAGTGATTCTCCTGCCTCAGCCTCCCGAGTATCTGGGATTACAGGCACCACCACCATGCCTAGCTAATTTTTTGTGTTTTTAGTAGAGACGGAGTTTTACCGTGTTGGCCAGGCTGGTCTCGAACTCCCGACCTCAGGTGATCCGCACACCTTGGCCTCCCAAAGTGTTAAGATTACAGATGTGAGCCACTGTGCCCAGCCTTTAATACTTAAAGTAGACATCTTTTGGGACAACTGCCTAGCCCATACCCCTCTTGTCTGAACACTGTCCCTACCCAAAAGGGTAAATCCTTAATATCTCTGAAGGCTCTGTGTTACCCTGCATCCGGTCTAGCCCTGATCTAAACTCAACCAATCGGATTCTCTCTACTGAGTCTCTGAAACTAGTAGAGAAACACTAATGCCTCTGGGGTAGTTTTGTGTTTTTTTTTTTTTTTTTAAGATAAAATACACATAACATAAAATTCACCATTTTAGCCATTTTTTTTAATGGTGAAAAGATACACGTATATTTAGAATTAGCCAGCCGGACTCAGTTTAGATGATCCCAGTTTTGTTGGCAACGTCCAGAGCATCGTCCTCAGGAGCCAGGGGAACCCACGCCTTCTACTCTCCATCAGGCCGAGTCAGGGTGCTGACCTTGGCCACATCAGTGTCACAGAGCTTCGTCACAGCCTGTCTGATCTGGTGCTCGTTGGCTTTAACATCCACAGTGAACACAAGTGTGTTGTTCTCTTCTGTCCTCTTCATGGCGACTCAGTGGTCAGCGGAAACTTGATGACAGCATGGCGGTCAAGGTTGTTTCTCCTGGGGGGCTCTTCCGAGGATATCTGGGCTGCCTCCGGAGTCGCAGTGTCTTGGGCCGCCGGACGGTGGTGACGTGCGGATCTTCTTTTTTTGCGGCTGTGGGACGCCTTTCCACACTGCCTTCTTGGCCTTTACAGCCTTCGCTTTGGCTTCGGCTTTAGCAGGGGCAGGAGCTTCCTTCTTCGCTTTCGGCGCCATGGCGTGAAAAACCATTTTAGCCATTTTAAGGTGTGCAAAGCAGTGGTTTTTAGTATATTCACAGAGTTATGCAATCATCACCACTACCTAATTCCAGAACATTTTCAGCACCCCAATAAGAAACTGCTAAGCCATCTCTCCCCCTCTCGCTATCCCTGACCCCACAGTCCCTGGCAGCCACATAGCTACTTTTTTTCTGCCTCTATGGATTTGCCTTCTCTGTACATGTCATATAAATGGACTCATACAGCACGTGGCCCTTTATGACTCCTTCTTTCACTCAGCATAGCATTTTCAAGGTTCATCCATGTTGTAGCATGGGCCAGTGCTTCATTTGTGTTTATAACTGAATAATATTTCACGGTATGGAGAGACCACATTAGGTTTACCCCCTTCATCCGCTGACGAACATGTGGGTTGTTTCTAGTTTTTGGCTTTTATAAGTTACATGCTATGAAAATTTGTGCACAAGCTTTTGTGTGGATGTATGTTCACAATTCTCTTGGGTATCTAGGAGTGGAATTACTGGGCGATATGGCAACTCTCTAACTTTTTGAGGCACTGGCAAACTGATTTCCACAGTGGCTGTATCATTTAAGATTCTCATTAACAGAGTATGAGGGTTCTAATTTCTGTACATTCTCACCATCTATTTTTCTCTTGTTATTATCATTGCCTTCCTAGTGGATGTAAAGTGGTAACTCATGGCTTTGACTACATTTCCCTAATGATTAATGATGTTGAGCATCTTTTTATGCATTTACTGGCCACTTACATATACACACATTCACAGATTCTTTGGAGAAATGTCTGTTCCAATCCTTTGTCCTTTTATTTATTTATTTTGAGGTGGAGTCTTGCCCTTTTGGCCAGGCTGGAGTCAAGTGGCGAGATCTCGGCTCACTGCAACCTCCGCCCCCTAGGTTCAAGTGATTCTCCTGCCTCAGCCTCCCGAGTAGCTGGAATTACAGGCACCTGCCACCACATCTGGATAATTATTGTATTTTTTTTAGTAGAGACAGGGTTTCATCATGTTGGCCAGGCTGGTCTCGAACTCCTGACCTCAGGTGATCAGCCCACCTCGGCCTCCCAAAATGTTGGGATTACAGGCGTGAGCCACCACGTCCAGCCCCTCTGTCCATTTTTAATTGGGTTGTCTTTTTATTGTCGAGTGGTAGGAATTCTTTATATAACTCAGATGCTAGATGCTTATCAGATAAATGATTTTCAAGTATTTCTCCCACTCTGTGGCTCGTGTTTTCAGTTACTTGTTGGTGTCCTTCAGTGCATACAAGTTTTTAATTTTGATGAGATCCAAGTTATCTATTTTTGTTGTTTGCACTTGTGATGTCATATTTAAGAAATAATTGCCTATTCCAAAGTCATGAAGATTTACACTTATTTTCCCTTTTAAGGATTTTATAGTCTTAGCTCTTACATTTAGATCTTTGATCCATTTTGAGTTAATTCTTGCATATGCTGTGAGGTAGGTAGGGACCCATGTTCGTTACTTTGTTTGTAGATGTCTAGTTGTCCCTGCCCCATTTGTTGAAGACTCTCTTTTACCCATTGAATGGTCTTAAAACCCTTGTCAAAAATCAGTTGACCAGGCTGGGCATGGTGGCTCACACCTGTAATCCCAGCACTTTGGGAAACTGAGGCAGGTGGATCACGAGGTCAGGAGTTTGAGACCAGCCTGGTCAACATAGTGAAATCCCATCTCTGCTAAAAATATAAAAATTAGTGGGGTGTGGTGGCACTCACCTATAATCTCAGCTATTTGGGAGGCTGAGGCAGGATAATTGCTTGAACCTGGGAGGTGGAGGTTGCAGTGAGCCGAGACCACGCCATTGCACTCCAGACTGGATGACAGAGTGAGACTCCATCTCAAAAAAAAAAAATCAGTTGGCTGTAGATGTACGGGTCTATTTCTGGATGTTCAATTTTATTCCATTGATTTTTGTGTTTTATATTTCTGCCAGTACCACATTATTTTGATTACTGTGGCTTTGTAGTAAGTTTGTTCTTCCTTTTAAAGATTGTTCTGGCCACTCACGTCCCTAGCACTTCTATATAAATATTAGAATATGTTTTTCTATTTCTGCTGAAAAAAAAAGGCAATTGAAATTGTAATAGGGATTGTATTATATCTGTAGGTTAATTTTGGGAGTATTGCCATTGTATCACACTGCTATAAAGAAATACATGAGACTCGGTAATTCATAAAGAGATTCAACTGGATCATGGTTCCACAAGCTGTACAGGAATCATAGTGACTTCTGCTTCTGGGAAGGCCTCAGGAGGCTTCCTTTCATGGCAGAAGGCAAAGGAGGAATGAGGAGCTTCACATGACCAGAGCAAGAGAAAGAGAGGGGGTGGTGATGCAACTTTTAAACAACTGGATACAGCACCAAGGGGGGATGGTGCTAAACCACTTATGAGAACTCTGTCCCTATGATCCAGTCACTTCTTACCAGGCCCCACCTCCAAACCTGGGGATTTCAATTAGACGTGAGCTTTGGTGGTGACACAGATCCAAATCCTATTAGCTATATTAACAGTATTAAATCTTCCAATCCATGAGCCATGGGTGGACCATTCCACTTGTTGAGGTCTTTCATTTCCTTCAGTATTGTTCTGTGGTTTTCCATCTACCAGTCTCACACTTGCCTGGTTAAACATGTTTCTTTTTATTCTTTTAGATGTTGCTGTTAATAGAATTGTTTCCTTAATTTCATTTTTGGATTGGGGCAGTCTTTTGAAATAAGGGTATGAGTGGGAAAAGCAGAGGATGGCTGTTGATACCTAGAGGAAAACAAGTATAAACACAGAGAAAAAAGCAGGAGGCAGAATTATGTAAAAAGAAGGCACTGGGGAAGTTGAGAAAGAGCAGGGTTGTGGGGGTACTACACTCGACAAAGGCTTAAGTAAAGGCAAGCTTTCAAGCAAGATTCCTAAAGCAAGGCAGGAGTATTCTAGGATTAGACAAGAGCTCACCCGACAAGGAAAACAGACCACCGCTTTGAACCAGACAGACTCGCTTAGCCAGCTGGCAATATGGTTTCGCCACTTCTTAGAAAGAGGAACGGAGGCAGGGCACGTTGGCTCACACCTGTAATCCCAGCATTTTGGGAGGCCGAGGCAGGTGGATCACGCGGTCAGGAGATCAAGACCATCCTGGCTAACACGGTGAAACCCAGTCTCTACTAAAAATACAAAAAATTAGCCAGGTGTGATGGCACGTGCCTGTAGTCCCAGCTATTTGGGAGGCTGAGGCAGGAGAATTGCTTTAACCTGGGAGGCAGAGTGAGCCAAGATAGTGCCACTGCACTCCAGCCTGGGCAACAGAGCGAGACTCTCAGAGGAAAAAAAAAGGAAAGAAAAGAAAAGAGGAACGGAGAGGTGTGCTCAAAAGCCACCACTAGGCCTTCAGAATGCTTTGTTATATCTGTGTCTTGGCAGAATGAGCCAAATGTAGTTTCTTCAGACCCCATGAGACACACTCAGCAAATGCTGTCCTCATGCAGAACTACCTCTCGGTGTCTTTATACTCCCATACCTGCACCAAAGCGTTCTACCTATAGAAATCCTAGCACCTAGACATAGCCAAGTACATGGCTCCCTCAGCCTCCAACCAAAGATTCCGTATTTCCATCAGAGTGGAGCAAAATCCCACTGCGTTCCTAAAGCCTCCTGCAATTTTGCATGTGGCAGACATGGTATGTGACATTCTCTTCTGCAAATTGTAATGGATTGGGGAAGGAGAGAGAAATTGAGTTCAGGCCTAACTTTCTAGAGGACAAAATAAATCTCTCTTGATAACTGCAATTATCTGAGAACGATTTCAAAGAAAACCCTTTGTGTCATCGTGGCCTTTGCTCAAGGGTATGGCTTTCCATCAGTCTCCGCGTCTCTGTCTCTCTTGCTCTCTCTCACATACATATGTATGCGTAAATGCATACATACGTGTATATACATACATGCATACATATAGACCTATTTTCTCTCTACACACACACACTCTCACACACCCCTCCAACCTCTGTGGCTCTGGGAGTCATCTGTGTAAGACCGTGGTGCGAATGGTGAGTGCCTAGGCAGGGGTCAAACAAAGACTACCCTGCCAGAGGATTGCCACAAACACCTTTAAGCACGCAGATTCCTCGGCTCCTCCCAGACACACTGAATCTGAATCTCTCGGATTCTGATTTCGGAGCCCAGGAATCCTGCACTGCAGGAGCTCCCGGGCGACTCTGATGCACCTGGAGGCTGCAGGCGCTCGGATCTAGGGAGGAGGAGGCGCTGGTGCAGTGCAATGGGGGAAAAGAGGAAGGGACGGTGCCTTTAGGCGGCCAGGTGTTAGGACCGGAGGACAAGCAGCCAGCTGAGCGGGAGGCCCCGAGGCCGCCCCACTGCCGGGCGGTAACCTTTGGCCACACTTGGCCAGGAGCCACCGCCACAGCCGCCCCGCCCCGCCACCCTGCCCTCCTATTGGCCGCCTCCCCGCCCGGCCCCCGGCCTCGGCCAATGGGGCCGGGGCGCGCCGGAAGCCGGAAGCGCCGCAGCGTAGGCGGTGCTCTCCCTGGGCAGCTGTCGTTCTGCGCCATGCAAGGCCTCCGGCCAGGTCTAACTGCCAGGCGTCTCCTCCCGCTGCGGTTCCCCCCGCGGCCGCCTGAGCCCCGGCTGATGAGCGGGCAGGCGGCCGGCGCCCTGGAGCGGGCCATGGACGAGCTGCTGCACCGCGCGGTGCCGCCAACGCCGGCCTACGAGCTGCGCGAGAAGACGCCAGCGCCCGCCGAGGGTCAGTGCGCGGACTTCGTGAGCTTCTACGGCGGCCTGGCCGAGACGGCCGAGCGGGCCGAGCTGCTGGGCCGCCTGGCGCGGGGCTTCGGCGTGGACCATGGCCAGGTGGCCGAGCAGAGCGCCGGGGTGCTCCAGCTGCGCCAGCAGCAGCGGGAGGCCGCGGTGCTGCTGCAGGCGGAGGACCGGCTGCGCTACGCGCTGGTGCCGCGCTACCGCGGCCTCTTCCACCACATCAGCAAGCTGGACGGCGGCGTGCGCTTCCTGGTGCAGCTGCGGGCCGACCTGCTCGAGGCGCAGGCCCTCAAGCTGGTGGAGGGGCCAGACGTCCGGGTAAGGGGCCGCCCTCGACCCCCCGGCAGCAAGGACGGGCCGCCCTCCTCGAGTAGTCCTCACTTCCCCCTCTCCACGCCCCACACACCCCGCCTTCCCTGCCTGAAACCAGGCTCACTTCGCCCGCGGTTACTGACCGCCAACTCTGCCCACTTCCCACACTGAGTCCTGGCCTCGCCAGAGCACACCCCCGTCTCCCTCCAGTCTGGCCTTGAAGTCCTCATTTGTATAGTGTTTACTAAGTACTCAGCACTTGGTGACCTTTAAGGTAACTGTCACCTCTTGTACCTGATTAGTGTGTGCTATACCGTCTCTCTTTTAATCATTGTAGCTGAGAAGTGTTTCATCTTTATGGTATACCTGAACTAGAGAGTCAGGCTGAGCATGAGGCAGCCTTCTGAGACCCTGGATGGTGTTTCAGAGGTTAATTGGGCACCCACTGTGTGTGAGACGTTGTCCTAAGATGTACTGTGAAATACACAAAGATAAATAGAACTCAAGGTCACCACCACCACCCAGGTGTCTCCATGGCTTCTGGCCTTCTCTCTGCTGCGTGACTTTTGGTAGGACATTGAACTCCCGCAGTTCAGTACTTAATGTGATGATTCTGAGTTGGCTTCTTCAGTTAATCAGGCATTAGCATAGTTCATTCATGTTAGATGCAGATACATGCTTTGAGGTTTAAATGATTATGACCCGAAATATGGTCTAGAGCAACGTATAGTCCTTTTATAATGTCAATATTAAATACGGCGAAACACTAACCTGTCCTTTTTTATTTTTATTTTCGAGACAGGGTCTCACTCTGTTGCCCAGGCTGGAGTACAGTGGTGCCATCACGGCTCACTGTAGCCTCGATTTCCCCAGGCTCAAACGATCCTCCCACCTCAGCCTCCTGAGTAGCTGGGACTACAGGTGCAGGCCACTAGGCCTGGCTAATTTTTTTTTGTTTTTTAGACAAGAGTCTCTCTCTGTCACCAGGCTGGAGTGCAGCGGTGTGATCTTGGCTCACTGCAACCTTGGGGTTCAAGCGGTTCTTGTGCCTCGACCTCCCTAGTAGCTGGGATTACAGGCACCTGCCACCACCCCCAGCTAATTTTTTTGCATTTCTTTGTAGAGGGGGCATTTCACCGTGTTGCCCAGGCTTAACCTGCCCTTTTCGTGAATGAAGAATGATGTAAATGTTTCAGCAGGTTTTGGACATTCAGAAGTTTGTGTGCAGTTGGTGTTTAAAAAAAAATGCTGAGCAGGTGAATGATTATGACCTAACCCATTTAAGAACTCTGATACTAGTTTAATACTTTTCATTTGCATTCTTTCTGTCTTAGGTGGGTGATAACGTGTATCCCTTTTACAGTAAAGGAGATAGTTGCTGAGATTCTGTGACTTGTCCTTAACTTCAGAGCAAAAAGCCCTCACTGATCACCCACCCAAATCCAGGGTTCTTTGCACAACGCTTACTTCCTTGCACTTACTGTGTGAGTTAATCAGATGTTTATTAGAAACTTTCTTATCTTTTTTGGCTACTTAGATGCATACAAATGGGCATAATTAGGGATGGAATTAATGTCAGGATTGACAACAGTGGCCATGATTTCATTCCCCATGGTAGCTAGTTAGTTTACAGTGCTAAGCGTTACGAGGACCAGGCATGTTGGCCGTAAGATTCTAAGACAGAAAACCCACAGTTGTTCATTGCGTGACATGAAATCAGTCATGAATTCTTACTGTGTTGAATTGTCTTGTTCTGGGCTCAAGCCCAGTCTGAATGGATGAGCTTTTCTGATCCACACTATGGACAGAGTGCTTGCCATATATCATCCCCCCAAGTAAATGATCAGCTCCTCAAAAACTGGGAAACTTGTCTTAAATTGCTTGCATAGCAGAATGATGAATGAATCATTGCAGTAGATTCCTGGGTGCCCTGGCATGAGACACACTTGACACTAATCATTCAGCATTGATGTGGAGGTGACACTGCCCCACACTCTGTCATAGATTTTTGAGCCTGGGGAGGAAGCCACGGAAGAGCTTGAAAGGTTTCTGCACAGCTGAGAGAGTCCTCATATCAGACATGTGGACAGCTTTGTTCCTCATTTATTTCTCACATGCAGTCCAATTCTGAGTTACCTGGTTCTGTGAGATGTTGTGGAATACATCCTTCTGTTCTTCCCCATGGAAGAAAACTTGGGTATCACATAGTCGGGAAGGAACACGTTGCGTGGCAGCTGAACACACATTCAGCCCTGACTTGTTGGAAAAAGGAGCTGGTCCCTGGGAAATACAGAGGCTGCTGCGTCCTCAGACATTCACAAATTTCCTTGCTTTTTGACCAAGGCTATCTATATATATAAGGGAGAAAACATTGCATACTATAATGTTAGGCCAAAGTCCTGTGGACCAGAGATATTTATCAAACCTCTAGAATGAATAACGGCACCCTGACCTTTGCCTCTACACATGGTTTGGACATAATGGCTACAGGAGCCTTTTTGTGATTGCTCTGTCATGCCCCTTCCATTTCTTTACCAGAAATCCCAGCCTTATATTCGGTGCATGTAACTGTTAGTAGCTGAACCTGTTAATTCCTTTCCTCTTCCCTTGTTCTACATAGTTCAGTTTCCTCGTGTGTGTGTGTGTGTGTGTGTGTGTGTGTGTGTCTGTATAGGTTTCTGTTTTGTTGTTTTTGTTTATGTTTTTTTAGAGATGTGATCTTGTTATTTGTCCAGGCTGGTCTTGTACTCCTGGCCTCAAGCAAGCAACCCTGCAGTCCCAAGTGCTGGGATTATAGATGGGCATGAGCAGAGATGTAATTTTTTTTTAAATTTCTGTTATTTAAATTAGTCTGAGATTACAGTTAAATTGTTCTGTGCATAGAACCTGTCAGCTGGGATCTGATATTATAACTATCACCAGAAATCACTTAATGTGGTATGATCCGATCTATTTTTTTATCTGATCTTTTTTTTTTTTTTTTTTTGACAGTCTTGCTGTGTTGCCCAGGCTGGAGTGCAGCAGCATGGTCTCGGCTCACTTCATCCTCCACCTCCTGGGTTCAAGTAATTCTCCTGTCTCAGCCTCCCAAGTAGCTGGGATTACAGGTGTCCACCACCACACCCAGCTAATTTTTGTATTTTTAGTAGAGACAGAGTTTTACCATGTTGGCCAGGCTGGTCTTGAACTCCTGACCTCAGGGGATCGTCTGCCTCAGCCTCCCAAAGTGCTCGGATTACAGGTGTGAGCTACCGCGCCTGGCCCCACTTTTTTTAATAGACTGTGTTTTAAAGCAGTTTTAGGTTCACAGCAAAACTGAGTAGAAGATACAGAGATTTCCCTTATCCCCCCTGCCATCACCCAGGCATAGCCTCCCTCATTATCAACATCCCCCAACAGAGCGGGACATTAGTTAAAGCTCAGGAAGATACACTGACACATCCTTGTCACCCCAAGTCCCCAGTAGACATCAGATTCAGCTGTAGTGTTGAACATTCTGTGGGTTTGGTGTGCAGTCCATTTTGATTCCATTCCTTTTACCTCATTCTGGATTTTGCATCCACATTAATGAGGTGACTCGGCTAGAACTCTTCACTTTAGGGGATCCAGCATTAGAAAACACCAGAAGGTTGACACAGGAAGCTTTAGTGCAGGCTTCCCCGGACCCCCGAGGGCTTTTCTAAGTGCTGAGTGCTCTCAGGGGAGCAGGGGTCTCGGCACTCTGGATATGTGCACACCGAGCCCTGTCACACAGGTGTGCTACTTTCCTGGCTTCTTTTTGGCCTTTTCACGTGCTGATAAGCCCACGTGAGCACGCACCGTATTACAGGAGAGCTCCTGTGGGCTTGGACCTGAGCATTTCCCTGGGCCTGAATGCAGTTCGCTGTGTGATACTGCTCAGGTTCTTTCCTTACTGAATACTATAGGTGCAAAGGCACTTTTAGAATAAGGGGCAAACGTGAGGCCACAGAATGATGCTGATGCTGTGTGAGTTTTTGTTTGTGTGTTTTTAGACAGAATCTCACACTCTCACTTGGGCTGGAGTGCAGGGGCACAATCTCGGCTCACTGCAACTTCCTCCTCCTGGGTTCAAGCGATTCTCCTGCCTCAGCCTTCCGAGTAGCTGGGATTACAGGTGCCTGCCACCATGCCCAGCTAATTTATTTTTATTTTTAGTACAGACCGGGTTTCACCATGTTGGCTAGGCTGGTCTCAAACTGATGACATTGTGATTCGCCCTCCTCGGCCTCCCAAAGTGCTGGGATTACAGGCGTGAGCCACCGCACCCGGCTGATGCCGTGTGTGTCACAGGACGGTGGGCATAGTGGAAGAAGCGAGAGACTGGGAAGGGAGCTTGTTTCCAGGCCCATCTTTGCCATCTGTTGCTTAGAGAAGTGAGTTTAGGTGATTTTTATCCCACTCACTGAACCCTGCTGGGCCCATTGACACTGCATTGAGGGGAGAAATTCAGTTGATTGTTGGTCAGCTGAGAGGCAGCCTTCCACTCCTCCAAGAAAAATATATTGGAACTTTGCTAAAATGTGGTATAAAAATGAGGGCATGGTTTGTCAAGACTTTGCTGTCTGACCAGGGATTGGGATTATTGGAAATGCATGAATCCAGAACACTGGTGTTCCCTTGGTGAGCCCAGCCCAGCGTGAGGACAGGAGGCACGTGACCGGGCTGGGATGCATCTCTTTCCTGGGGTATTTCAGATCAGATAAGGTATCTTTTCTTTACGTTAGGGACTCATTATCCTTTTTGATAAAAAGTTCAGACTCAGTATCAGCTCTCCTGACTGGGAAGAAACAGGTGCTATTTGAAAGTTTCCACTGTGTGCAGTAGCCAAGTGTCTGCGTGGTGTTTTTCTAGATAGCAAACCCAGTGCATGGAGAAGGTAGACGCAGTCCATGGTTAATGACAAGGACGTTAGGAGGTCCCTGTTATGGGATGCTTTGATGCGTGTCACGTCCTCACTTCTGTGCTATGCTGTGTTCATCTCATGTAGACTTGTAGAGCTCCTTGGATTATAATAAGTGGACTGATCTTAATAGATTTATTCCAAGAGAAAATTTTAGTTGTTTTAATAATTAAGGAATTTGTAGAGAGGGTATTTGTCAATATCCCTGACTACTGTGATCACAAAACTCAATTTTAATCTGTAGAAAAGAGATTGATAAAGAAATAATTTAGTATGGGGGAGTGATAGAAAAATCTATAAAGCACTAGGCTCATGCTGTAGTCCCAGCACTTTGGGAGGCTGAGGCAGGCAAATCACCTGAGGTCAGGCATTCGAGACCAGCCTGGCCAACATGATGAAACCCTCTCTACTAAAAATACAAAAAGGAGCCAGCCATGATGGCAGGTACCTGTAATCCCAGCTACTTGGGAGGCTGAGGCAGGAGAATTACTCGAACCTGGGAGGTGGAAGTTGCAGTGAGCTGAGATTGCACCATTGCACTCCAGCCTGGGCAACAGAGTGAGACTCCGTCTCAAAAATAGATAAATCTACAAAGTGGCATAATTATATCAGGAAAAGAAGTGTTCCCTTTGGTTACAGGATAAGAAATGTTGTTTTGTTTTGTTTTGTTTTGAGATGGAGTCTCACTCTGTTGCAGAGGCTGGAATGCAATGGCATAATCTTGGCTCACTGCATCCTCTGCCTCCCAGGTTCAAGCAGTTCTCCCACCTCAGCCTCCCAAGTAGCTGAGATAGGCACTTGCCACCATGCCCAGCTAATTTCTGTATTTTTAGTAGAGATGGGATTTTACTCTGTTGGCCAGGCTGGTCTCGAACTCCTGACCTCAAATAATCCACTCGCCTCAGCCTTCCAAAGTGCTGGGATTACAGGTGTGAACCACTGCACCCAGCTGTGTTCTTACTTTTTAAATATTCTTTTCCTCTGGTCTGAGTGAGTTTGGAGGCTCGTTACCAGGTCTGGATTTGTGGCCTCCTGAACATAGAGGAGTTTGTGGGTATGTGTGTCCCTGTGGTTTCATGGTAAGTGTGGGTACGAGGGTGTAGTATGTGTTTGGGGGGTGGTGGTTTATAGGCTTTTTGTTTCTTCTCCCAGAGGCCCTTGGAAAGGATTCCCTGATGGTCGGTTTGGACCTCAGAGTTAGGGGGAAATGAGAGGTGCTCGAACCTTAACAGAGGCAAAGAAACTAGAGAAGGGACGTGTTCCCCACTGCCACAGCCACCCAGCCATGCTAGACAATTGTGTTTCCTTTGCCTTTTAGTTAATAGAGTACTCCTTGTACGTTCTAGAAAATTCTGTGCTGAGCTATGCTAAATAATACTTATTTTTAGATAGGAAAGTATACCCCAGTATGAAGTGTACACCTGCAGAGTGGCAGCTCATGTGAGTGGGAATTGTACCCAAGTTTCTCAGCCTCTGCAGGGCTGCCCTCATCCATGGCTTTCAACTCCCCCAGCTCAGGGCTGCTGAACCAGGGAAGGTACATTTTCTTCACATACCCAAAATAGGCACATCTTGATAGATCTTCGAAAGAGAAGGAACCAAGTTCTCTTTTAAAAGGAAAAGTTGGCTGATCTAAGCAGTGTCATACAAGACAACAGAATTAGCAATACAGAATACACAGAGCCGGTGCGGTGGCATGCATCTGTAGTCCCTGCTACTTGAGAGGTTCAGCTGGGCCCAGGAGTTCAAGTCCAGCCTGGGCAACACAGCAAGACCTGTCTTTAAAAAAAAATAAGATGCACTCCAGCAGAATCAACTGAGAACTGTCACTGACCTTAGCATCACCAGGATATTCCCAGCAGCTGTGTTTCTCAGTCTTGTATTGGTGATAAATGGTGGCTGAATTAATGCACGTACAGTCGAGGAGGTGTCTTTCCTTGGTGTTGTTTGTATCTTGGCAACCTTGCCACGCGCTGTGGTTCATTCCAGCCTGAGCAGCTGCTGCTGCTCTTAGAACTGAGCAACGGAGCCTTCTCACCTTTAGCCTAGATTCCCAGTTCTCGTGTACCAGCGTCACATTTTGTGGCTGTCAGGAGCCCAAAATAGAATGAAGAGATTTGTAGGGAGGAGCTTTCATCAGCCAAACCATTTCTTTCATAATTAATATTGAATTGATAGTAAAACTAGGTATTTCCTGCTTTTTCCCTTCATGAATGTAAGAGAGATGCCAGTACCTCTTACACAGAGCTCAGCTCACCCGTTCCTAACCTGGGGTGTGGAAGTCCCCCCTGGCTTCTGGGATGGTCCATGGGTAGGTATCAGAGGAGTCCATGAACCCCAGGAAAACATGTTTGCAGTGTTCTGGGGGACGGGGCCCGTGGTTTTTAGCACATACTCAGGTGTGTGAGGATCCCAGAAGGCTAAGAAACACTGTTGTCAAATGCAGAAAATGCAGTTTCATAAAAGGGCATTCTGTGTCACCCAGCAAATGATCTCTGTCGTCCTCCCCTCCTGCTACTTTCTAATCACATTCTTTCCCCCTTTTCCATCTTTTTCATCAGATATCAATCTATTAGTGAATGTTTTGGGAACTGTAGGAATGAATCAGAAATGGACTCTGCCTTTATGGAGTTTACAACCAAGTAAAGGAGATTCAGTTATGGAATGTAGAATTAAAAGGAATTGCAAAGATCATCTGGTCCAGCCGTTTGTCTGATGCTTAAATCCTTTTTAAAAAGCTCCGCTGAGTTCTGTCCACCCTGTGCTCAGTCACTTCTAGCGCTGAGGTTCACCGTCTTCCAGGATGACCTCTGTGGACAGCCCTAGCTATTCAAAACTTCTTCTTTACACTAAATTCAGTCCAAGTCTGATTGTCCATGGCTTCCACCAGCTGGTCCTAGATTTACTTCCCCAGCCCCTGTGGGGTCACACAGAACAAATCCCTGGTGTCTTTTGTGCCCTAGTGCTTAAACATATAAAGGTAGTTCTCAACTCCTTCTGAAAACTTCTCTGAGCCACCATCCCCAAACCCGCAAGTCTTCTTCAGGCAACAGTTTTGAGTCCCTTCACCCTTTAGAAGGAATTAAAATGTAAAATGGTCTTATAAAATTTGGAAGCTGAAGCAGGAGAATCGCTTGAACCCGAGAGGCAGAGGTTGCAGTGAGCCGAGATTGCACCACTGCACTCCAGCCTGGGACAGAGAAAGACAATGTCTGTCAAAAAAAAAAAAATTATAGCTATGGTAAAGCCATTCTTTGTATTTGTTGCCCATCATGTTCTTTGTGACCCTTATACAGAGATTCAGAAGGTCATTACTGTAACGGATGTCCTGAGGTGTTTACTGTTACTCAGTAGTAATGTTCAGTGGATCTGTTAATAAATAGTTCATCTGTGAGTAACAGAGACCCACAATAACAGTGATTTGAATATGACAAGCTTTGTCTGTCATGTGAAGGTCTAGAGGTAGGCAGCCCAGAGCTGATTCTGCTCTTTGGTGTTCTTGGTGGATCCAGACCTGGATCTTGTTGCTCTACCCAGAAAATCCTTCATCTCCGAAGTCACGTCATGGCGCAAGCTGGCTGCTCCAGTGCCAGCCATCACCCCGCCTTCCAGTCTGCAGTGGAAAAGACAAAAAGATGGGCCAAGGGCAGGCTAGTGCTGTCTTTTCAAGTTCCCCGAAGTGGCTGCAGGAGGATGCTGCTTACACCTCATTGGCCAGAACTCTGTCACACGGCTGCCCCCCAGCTGCAGTGCAGTCTTTATACTGGACAGCTGTGTCCCTAGCTGAAAAGTGAGGCTTCTGTTAATTTGGAAGAAAAGGGATACAGCCACTGGGAACAGGCTGTGGCCGTGCAGGCAACACTGAGATGGCACTGCTCCTCCCCCGGTGCCTGTGTTTTCCTGCTCTTGATTGAAAGGCTTCAGTGCTGATGGATCTTGGGTGGTCAAGTCAACTCACATCATTTGGGGAAGTAGATACACTATAAATAAGTGAAGCAGAATTAGGGTAATTTCATCAACTCTGAAATGCACTGGTTGCCAGATACACTGTTATTTTATGTCCCTCTAAGGTAGATTAAAAATGCTTCCAGTTATGGCAGGGCACAGTGGCTCAAGCCTGTAATCCCAGCACTTTGGGAGGCCAAGGCGGGTGGGTTGCCTGAGCTCAGGAGCTCAAGACCAGCCTGGGCAACATGGTGACACCCCATCTGTACAAAAAATAAAAAGGAAAATTATCCGGGTATGGTGGCGCTCACCTGTAGTCCCAGCTACTTGGGGGTCTGAGACAGGAGGACCACTTGAGCCCAGGAGGTCGAGGCTGCAGCGAGATGTGTTCATGCCATTGCACTCCAGCCTGGGTGACAGAGTGAGACCCCATCTCTCAAAAAAAATGGAAATTCTGCCAATTAGACTGTGACCCGCCATCATTCAAAAGATGCATCCTGACGTAAGAGATGTTAAAATATGAAAATGTACATCTCCAAGTTGATGAAATAGGGCTCCTGGACCAAGTACTTGTTTTTCTAAGAAAAGCAGGAGTAATGTTTTGACATATCAAGGTCCCCTAGAGGCTGCGGACAGTGCTGTTGACCCCCTTGCTGTCTGTCGTAGGTTTCTCTTACAGTGTATCTTCCATTGTTATGTTAATTTTGTGTAATTAGTATGCTCACTCTGGGAAATGAATTGGAACATACTGTTTGATTTGGGCAACTTAGCTCAAACTGAATGATTTCCATTCAGGGGTCTTACAGACTGAAGTGGTTACATCTAAATCGAGAGTTGGATTAGAGCCTGACTTGGTTTGCGATAAGAGTCTGACAGAGGAGTCCTGGGAAAAGCTGTTAAGAGAATCGTCTTGCACGGTTGTCTTCCGTGTCATGCCGCGCGTTTTCATTCCTGTGCTGGCCACAACACAGAGCTGGGCTTGATCTGTTGTACACTGAAGGCCTGTGCTTTGTCTTCTCCTTTCAGGAGATGAATGGGGTGCTGAAAGGAATGCTCTCAGAATGGTTTTCCTCCGGGTTCCTTAACCTGGAACGTGTTACCTGGCATTCACCATGTGAAGTGCTGCAGAAAATCAGTGAGTAAGTATTCAGGTTCTCATTTGCTTTGTGCAGATATTTTTCATGGATATTTATATGTGTTTTATATTGGCTAAAAGCCAGTCTATCTCCCCTTCACATGTGCAGTTTATTTCAAGTCTAATCAAATCCAAACAAGGTATTTGCAAACGTTGTGACTGTCACCACACATGATACTAAGATCATGGAGGAAGAGGAAAGGGCACCAAGAGAACCTGATGCGTCTCTCAGTGACCTGCACGTGGGGTCTTATTTGTGTCCTCTTGTTTAAAGCAAACAGGCCCATTTTCTATCTTCCCAAGACCCCATGATCAGAGTTGTAGAAACTCACTGGACCAAGCATTGGCATTCGTAATCAAAACGACATTTAGCCCACCTGGTTGTTAAGATGTCTCCCTAGGTTAAAATCTCTCAACAAACTGTATCATGTGTTACATCCAGGACACAGTATAACACAGGCTGGCGTGTCATGGTGCCTCACAACCCGGGACTCTCTGCGAGTAAGCGTCTTCACCTTACATGTAGTCCCACGAAATCCAAGGTTTGAAAAGTGTCCTACTATTGGAAATGTAACCAATTCAAAGGGCTCACGGTGCCTGCTGCCATTCCATGTGCTAAAAACACAGTAGCGGTGGGTGAGGTTGCTAGACAGAAGAAACCAGATGAGCCCAGTGTTTGCAGCACTGACAGCACTTCACAGAGATCCCAAGAAGAAAAGAACACAGTGTCCAACACCAAGCATTAGATTAGGTTTCGCATGAAAATCTGCTGTGTGAATCCTTCCCCCGGAGCTTCACAAACTCCTCTTAAAACTAGGATTAAAACTGGAGCACGATTTTGTTTGTAAGATGGTCATTCACTGTAGTTCCTCTCAGTGGGTGCTGTTTCTCATTAAAATGACTTTCCATTAAAGCTCTATTTAAAAAATGTATTTGACTTAGATGAATAATATGAATAGGGGTCATCAACCGTTATTTAAGTTGTGAATTATACGTTTGTCTTACCTCGTTACAAATTTCACCCCAGGTCGGAGGCCGTGCATCCTGTAAAAAATTGGATGGACATGAAGCGCCGTGTTGGGCCCTACAGAAGGTGTTACTTCTTTTCTCACTGTTCCACCCCTGGGGAGCCCCTGGTTGTTTTGCACTTGGCACTGACCGGTGACATCTCCAGCAACATCCAGGTACCTGCGATGGTCAATTCGGGACAAGATAGGCATCCCACAAAGTCCCTTAAGTTGTGTTTTTGTTTTGTTTTATTTGATTTTATCCTCTTTTTTTGAAAATAAGTGGTTTTTGGCTTTTTAATTGCTTAAATAAAGCCTCCAAATGTGTAGGTATAGAGTGTAGGAGTCTAGCAGGCAGGCAGTTACGGAGCAAGGACAGCGTTCATCTGGCTGTGTTGACCTTGGGTTGAGAAACAGTGAAAGTCTCTCACGGAACGCGTTTGTGAGGCAGAAAGTAATTGTGAAGAAGAGACAGGATACCTGGTTCATACTTGGTTCGCCTTTACAGCTTTTGTTAAATGCCTGTGGGGGAGTTTTGAAAGAGACTTGATTGGAAAATTGGAAGATACACTCCATCCCTCATGCCTGATATGGGCCCAGGACACCGCCTGGAGAGTGCAGGTTATGGGACTTGTGGTTGATAGCCCCATCCTGTGGCAAGCTGCTGTGCTCCTGGATGAGTTTGGCAAGAATGTCTGAAATGCTCCTGCAGGCCTGTGGGGGCAGAGAACAAGGGACCACATTGCAGGGTCTGGAAATAGCGCTAAAGACAGGTGGCAGGGAGCCTGAGACTCCTGGGCCAGTACAGGTTTGCTCAGGCCAAGAGGACGTGAGGGCCTGTTAGAAAGCTGAGTGGATGGTGGTCCGGCACAAGGTGAGTGCCCTAAGCAGGTATCCTGCTGAGAAGTTAGAGAAGTTGAGTAGGGCAAATGAGCAGATGTTCCTGATCACCAAGGAGCAGCTCATCCCCTTACAGTGTTTGTGTTTGAAGGAGTCACACTCTGACGCCCTGTCGATGGGATGAGGGGCCATTCTGACTTCTTTGAGGGCAGTTTGGCAAGAAGTATGAAAATTCAGATTGTGTATTCCTTCTGGCCTAAAAATTCCACCCTTAGGAACTTCTTCTGGGGAGATGCTTAGCCCTGAGACTTAGATGGCTGCTCCTGCAGCATTGCTAACTGTTTGAAAGGCTGGTTGATAACCTAGGGCCCATCAGGAGAAAACGGGCTCCAGGAGTGTGTTGTAAACACATGGTGCGGCCTCACGTATATCGGATTTCTGTCACGTATTTAAATATTGATGTAGGTTTATATTTTGACATGGAAAGCCAAGCTCGACTTATTGTTGAGGTGAAGTTTAAGTTTACACAGTAGCATGTGTAGAGTGTGGTCTTATGATCAGTGTTAATAATACCTGTTGAGTATGTGCTCTGTGCCTGTCCGTCCATGAAGCACATTTTGTATGTTATTGCTTAGAGCATCTGTGATTTACGTATTATGAGAAAACTGAGGCTTAGGGGAACATTTGTAACTTATCCATGATCATAGAGCAAGTAAGGGTGGAACTGGAATTCAAACCCGGCCCACATCCTGACTCTAAGGGGAAGGTGCCTTCCATATGTGTAGAATTGCGCATATGCATTTGGCCACATGAGAATATGCGTGGGTCCGCAGTCCTATGTATATTTAATAGTGTGCATACTGGGAGCCCATGAGACAGACCTGGAAAGGTGGCCATCAAAAGGTCAGCAGCAGCAGGCATGGGGATTAGGATTTGGAGTAATTTAGTATTTTTTCTTTATGCATGTATTTTTTTTTTTTCTCTTTTTTGTTTTATTCACTTTGCCTTGTAAAAAAAAAAAAATTTTTTTTTTGCCTCTTTGATGTTACACATACCTCCCGTGTGTAACTAAAGAAAGTTTTGTTTTTGTTTTGAAAACTCTAAAAAAATATTGCTGGGATTTTTGCACAAGGAATCACAAGGTAACTTACAGACTTCTTGAAAAAGGAGAGCCAGCACAGTGGCTCACGCCTGTAATCCCACCACTCTGGGAGGCCGAGGCAGCCGGATCATCTGAGGTCAGGAGTTCCAGACCAGCCTGGCCAACATGGTGAAACCCCATCTCTACTAAAATACAAAAATTAGCTGGGTGTGGTGGCAGGTGCCTGTAATCCCAGCTACTTGGGAGGCTGAGGCACAAACAAGAATCGCTTGCCAGGAGGCAGAGGTTGCAGTTAGCCAAGATCGCATTGCTGCACTCCAGCCTGAGCAACAGAGCGAGACTCCATCTCAAAAAAAAAAAAGAAAGAAGGTGAGCCTGGGAGTGATGTGCAGTGAGCTCTGTTCTTTGAGCCCTGGAGCTCTTCCATAGAGCGCAGTGTAGGACAGCAGCCCCAGCACGGGCCTCGGAGGACGTCCCCTCCGTGTCATGAGCTCTCCCGCTTTCCTCACAGCAGCGTCGCTTAACTTTGTAGGAGTCACAGACCCTGCTAAGAATCTAAAGGAAGAAAAGGCTGAGGACATTTTCCTTAGGGCAGATATGCATAGACTCACACATTCCACAGACAGTTTCAGAAAGTTCATGGACTGACTGCCAGACCTGATGTATGCGCTCTGAGCTAAATACTTCTCCTTCCAGAATCAGAGGTAGCTGGTAGAAGTTAAAACAATTTAAACTGGTTCTTCAAAAGTAAGCTGGTGTACATCCTTCGAAGCAAACGAAAAGGTAACACCCCGCTATTCCACTGTTATCAGGTGACCTTTAGAGTATTAAGGATTATGCTTCAGAGTATTGGGGATAGAAAACACTGCAGTCAAAAATGAGAGGCAGTAAACTCAGACTTCGGCGAAGCAACTTCCATTCCAGGTTGTTTCTTAGATTGCCTTGCGTGTACGTCTGTGCAAATGCGTGCTGCCATTAAGGAAAAACAGATGGCACAAAACCGAAAAGGGACATGAAAAATTCAAACAAAGGTAAATTTCCTAAAAGAAAATGATGTGGGACTGCATATGGCCTCTTGAGAAATGTGAAAAACTAGGGTTCAGAGAAAAGGAGGAAAGAATTAAATGGTGTAAAACACCAGGACTTTAAGGAGAAGCTGAAGGAACTGAAGCTGTTTGGTGTCGAGGATCAGCGTGTTAGCGCTGAGTGTCAGCAGGGGAGTTTATGGAGCACGTTTTTGTTTGCACAAAGGCTTAAAAGAGACAGAAAGGGACATACGTTGCTCTTCAACAAAGTTTGCATGAACATTTCAAAATGGCACAGACAATGCAGCACTGAGGACCCCAAGGAGACTGAGGACATTTTCCTGTAGAGAGTTTTCGAAACAGAAGCTTTTAGGCTCCATAGCCTGAACCCCAGCTGGGGAGCTGAGTTCTCTGCCATCTCTTTCAGTGCTCTGAGAACTGTCTTCTAGCCCCAGCGACAGGGTTGCCATGCGGGCTGCAGAGCATCCAGGCTGTCCTAAGAACCATCACCCGTGTTTTCCAGGCAATCGTGAAGGAAAGCCCTCCATCAGAAACGGAAGAGAAAACAGAATTGCTGCTGCCATCTTTTATTCTATCAGTTTGACCCAGCAGGGACTCCAGGGAGTGGAGTTGGGAACATTCCTCATAAAGCGAGTTGTCAAGGAGTTGCAGGTAAGTGACATGCAGGGAGGCCCAATCACATTTGGCTTCTGTGTGGTCAGGTCAGCGAAGCTCATGGGGTGTCAGGTGCCATGAGGGACAAAGATGAAGACAGTAGCTAACGGGACAGGCAGGGAATAGAAAGGGTGCCAGCGGCCCCTCAGCAGCCCTAGGAGCCATGAGTCTCCCAGAGAGATGAGAATGATGCTGAAATGAGGCCTCCAGCCCAGCCGCGCAGTTGCCCGCAAGATGCAGTTGTGTTCTGAGGTCATCAGCTCTCTCTAGGGCGACCTCATTGTGACCTGCTCAGGACGCTCTTGATTTCATGTGTCCTGGTGTAAGCATCACTCTCAAGTGTCCCAGCCAGACGGCACAGCTGGTGGTCATCCTGCCGTGTCAGACCTCCCCATGCCCCTGCCCACACTCTCAAGGTCTCTGGTGCCTGACATGCTGTCAGCGTGGGCCTTCTCACAGCCTGTGAGGGGGTACTGAGGTTAGACCAGATGGCTCAAAGGTAGGTGCTTCAGCTCAGTTTTGATCTAACTCCCTTCTCTTTGCTGCGCTGTGAAAAACACATTAACCATCCTACAACAGAAAGGTTGAAATTCACTCTGGGCCTAGGCTTTCAGAAACCACCAGCCTCATCAGGGGGTTGGATAAACTCAGATGTGTAGAATTTAGTGCTTAGTTGCAGTAGCTAGATGATTGCTAATGACTGGCTCTAAGCGGGGCACTCTCTGTGTTGGGGGCTGCAGATAGCTGCAGCAGAGCCCTTCCTTAGAGGGTGACAGTGTGCAGTGGAGACATTTACATGCCCCTCATAAATTCATAATCAATTTCAGATTGAAGCCCTCAGGATTAGGCTTGGTGTTGGCATCATTACCACGCAGCCATGTTTCCCGTGGGTAACAATAAGCCACCGCTCATTCACACAGTTTCCTTGTTCATCTTTCTTAGCTGAGGGTGGTAATGAGCAGGGCACGGAGGGGGAAATGTATCAGGGTAAGGAAGGCAGGAAGAGGAGGAGCAGATCCTGGGATTTGGGGGAGTCGGGCCTTAGCCCAGTAGCTGTCCTGAGGGTGCCACTTACCTGCCCCTGGTATGTCAGCATATAGTCCTCAAAGGGAGTCTAGAAGGGAGCGAATGACCCCTCTGCAGGGAGGCGCTCATCCAGGTTTACAAAAGTAGAACACAGCCAGGCACGGTGGCTCATGCCTATAATCCCAGCGCTTTGGAAGGCCAAGGCAGGTGGATCACCTGAGGTCAGGAATTTGAGACCAGCCTGGCCAAAGTGGTGAAATCCCGTCTCTACTAAAAATGCAAAAATTAGCTGTGTGTGGTGGTGCACACCTATTGTCCCAGCTACTTGGGAGGCTGAAGCAGGAGAATTGCTTGAACCCAGGAGGCGGAGGTTGCAGTGAGCCGAGATCGCACCACTGCGCTCCAGCCTGGGAGCAACTGTCTCAAAAAAGAAAAGCAAAAAACCTGGGAGCCACCACAAATGTTCAAGGAGAGGGACATGGTGAGGAACAGAATGTCCTTTTCGTTTTTCATATACTTTGTGGTTAAAATTCTCTATTTTTGAATTTTAAATGATAATGAAAAAATGCTCACAATATAAATTCATCATGCAAAATGCGAAATAAGTGTCTCAGCCATGCGAAAATTGCATCTAGAAACACCAGCAGTTTACTGTAGCAAACTTGACAGTAGTTTTCTCAGTGTAGTGGAGTATGACGGTTTTCTTTTCTTCTGTCATTAATTTTTTAAAAAATTTCCATAGTGAGCATGTATTACATTTATAATCAGAAAGTAGTGGATTTTTGGAAATGAGAATGAGATCTCTGTATAGTTGGGATAGTCACGATTGTGCCGTGTCATGTGATGTGGAGAGTTCCCCCGCAGCCGCCTCCTCCGCCCCTTTGTGCACACCCTGTGGTGTGGCTGGTCCCTCACTTATCCATCCCTGGGCACTCATGTGCCAAGCAGCAGAGCAGCTTGTGGGGCCTCAGAGGTGGCCATGGGAGGGGCATGGTGTGCCGGACAGACATGGTCTGCAGTGAGTAACTGTGGTATACCACGTCCCGCTCCCCCACTGGCCAGCTGTCTGGTTTTAGGCAAGTCCCCCAACACACTAGTCTCGGTTTTGCCGACATGACCAGGGATGGTGGGGACCCAGGTGCCCTGCCTGAGGGAGTCAGGATGCCTCCAGGGCCTGGCACATATCAGGTTCCTGATAACTGTTCCCTGCTGGGCGTGGTGGCGCATGGCTGTGGTCCTAGCTACTGAGCAGGCCAGGGCAGGAGGATGGCTTGGACCCAGGAGATCGAGGCTGCAGTGAGCCAGGATGACGCCACTGCACTCCAGCCAGGGCAATAGAGCAAGACCCTGACTCTAAGGAAAAAAAAAAGTTTCTTGCAAGAAGATAAGTAACGTGTATTGGATGTCACTCCGCCCACTGCACAGCAGCAACCGTAGGTTGAGAGGTGCTCCTCTCTTGGTAACGTACCTGCTGAATTCGTGTGTTTCTCCGCCTTCCTTCCAACCATGCTTTACAGAGAGAGTTTCCTCACCTTGAGGTGTTTTCGAGTCTGTCACCTATACCTGGATTCACCAAATGGCTTCTGGGGCTTCTGAGCTCGCAAACAAAGGAGCACGGGAGGAATGAACTCTTTACAGATTCGGAATGTAAGGAGATCTCGGAGATCACAGGTGGCCCCATTAATGAGACCCTCAAGCTCCGCCTCAGCAGCAGCGAGTGGGTGCAGTCAGAGAAGCTGGTGCGGGCACTGCAGGCCCCGCTAATGAGGCTGTGCGCCTGGTACCTGTATGGAGAGAAGCACCGCGGCTACGCACTGAACCCTGTGGCCAACTTCCACCTGCAGAACGGGGCAGTGCTGTGGCGCATCAACTGGATGGCGGACATGAGCCTCAAAGGCATCACCAGCTCCTGCAGCCTGATGGCCAACTACCGCTACTTCCTGGAGGAGACCGGCCCCAACAGCACCTCCTACCTCAGCTCCAAGAACATCAAAGCCTCCGAGCAGGTCCTCAGCCTAGTGGCCCAGTTTCAGAAGAACAGCAAGCTCTGACAATAAAGCTTTCCTGAGTCACACGGCTCCGGCTGAGAAGACAGTCATTTTCTGGAGGGGCTGGGAGTTATGAAGGAGATTTCCAAGCAAAGCGAAAGTTGGCTGTGTTCTCAGGCCCGCATCTGGGCCACGCTGTGAGGCCAGGCCTCAACTTCCCTTGCCCTGGGCGAGACACGTGCCCAGTGCAAGACTGGTGGGTGTGGGTGCACACAGATGGGTAGGTCGCTGTGCGGTCTCCAGAAGATTCTGTCATTGCCCTTGGCCTGACTCTCTGCCCTGGGCTGGTGCCGTGGCACCTCTGTCTTCAGGAATCTTCAGGAAGCTGTGCAGCCCCTGCCATTGTCGTCCCAGGGGGATCGGCAGCCTCCCACTGACCAGGGCGAGTGGCCCAGATGACAACAGATGTTCCTTCGCACTCTTAGAACAGAAAGCGGCGGTGGTTACTTTAGCCATTTCTCTCCATGCAGTGCAAAGGGATAAAGGGCTGTGCTATACTTTCCCAGTTAAATTCTGAAGCTCATAAATGTATGGAAAGGTTTGTGACTTTGCACAAGGTGTGTGTAGTAAGTTAAATCGTTGAACACAGAAATCTTGCTGCTTGAGGCATACGTTGGGTGATAGGCTTTAAATTACCAGGGATTCAAGTTCATAGTGAACTTCACAGTAAAGAACATGTTTGTTATATAAAGCATTAAACATATGATTATGTAATGGTGGTTGTCTTAAAAATTAGAGACCTGGGAAGGCTGGGATCCGCCAGCCCGCCAGCGGGGTATTTGGCATGAAGGGGCCTGGGATGGGTGAGATAAGACCAAAGATGAAGGAAGAGGCAATCACTGTGCTTGTGGGAGGAAGGTGGGTGTGTGTGTATGTATCAGTGCATGTCTGTGTGTGCATGTGCAATAGTGTGTCTATCAGTGCATGTCTTTGCATGTGCATATGTCTGTATCAGTGCACCTGTGTACATGTGCACAAGCATGTCTGAATCTGTGTATCAGTGCACATCTGTGTGTGCATGTGTACGAGTGTGTCTCTGAATCTGTGTATCAGTGCACGTCTGCATGTGCATGAGCTTGTCTGTATCAGTGCACATCTGTGTGTGCATGTGCACGAGCATGTCTCTGAATCTGTGTATCGGTGCACCTCTGTGCATGTGCATGAGCTTTTCTTTATCAGTGCACATCTGTGTGTACATGTGCAAGAGCATGTCTCTGAATCTGTGTATCAGTGCGCGTCTCTGTATGCATGTGCACGAGCGTGTCTGTGTATCGGTGCATGTCTGCACACACGTCTGCATGTGCATGTGCTTACACGTCTGTGTGTGTGTCTGCACACGTCTGCAGGTGTGCTGTCCTTGCTGTCCTCAGTTGGGCAGACAGGTCCCTCCCCTCGCCTTCATTGCCTTTTATCTCCCAGACAATGCCAGGCTACTTCTCTGTCTTCTGCATACAGCCTGTTGCCTCGTGACAGACAGTGTGATGGTGGAAGGTGTCTCATGCCTCTAGTTCTCTGGGCTGATTCTGAAAGCACCAGAGCAGCTGGCAGGCTAATCACTCCAATCCTGGCAGCCTGCTGCCCCTACTACAGGCAGAGTTCTTTACTGCAAGTATCCCCAGACCCTCAGGCCTGCAGAAACCTGCCGGCCTTACCGTCTTTGCTTCACTTTTGGCCTATACCGTAAAGACCAACAGTCTTCTGTGATTCATCCTGCTGCCTCCAGAGTGCTGTGGACGGATCACCCATTCCATATCACTCTGGCAGCCTTTATTCTCTGGCGGCACCCTTCCTGCCTGTGTCCTTCACCTGTGCTGACTGGTCCTGTCCTGTGTGGACAGGGGTGATAGGAATTCCCGCCACACAGGCCGCTGGGAAGATGGGCTCAGTTCACATCCACAGAGCTTTTGGCTCACCAGAGGAGTGTGTAGATGTCAGTCATCCTTAACTCACTAAGAACTAGCATTCCTGAGGTGCGTCCCAGAATAGTGTTCAAATCCATTTGATTGTTGGGGCCAAGGAGCCTTCCCTTCAGCAAGGCCACTCATCAGATCATGTTACTCCTTAGGCCAAATATGACCACCTTTTTTTTTTTCTAAGAGTTTCTTTACATTTTGTGAGTTACAGATCACTAAAATTTGAGTGAAAGCAAGGTGGGCCTTGCCACAGGAGAACACACACATGGTGCACAGGAGAACACACACATGGTGCACAGGAGAACACATGGTGCACAGGAGAACACGGTGCACAGGAGAACACACGATGCACAGGAGAACACACGGTGCACAAGAGAACACACAAATGGTGCACAGGAGAACACATGGTGCACAGGAGAACACACGGTGCAGAGGAGAACACACATGGTGCACAGGAGAACACACATGGTGCACAGGAGAATACACGGTGCACAGGAGAACACACACATGGTGCACAGGAGAACACACAAACGGTGCACAGGAGAACACGATGCACAGGAGAACACACACAGTGCACAAGAGAACACACAAATGGTGCACAGAATACACGGGGCACAGGAGAACACACGGTGCACAGGAGAACACGGTGCACAGGAGAACACGGTGCACAGGAGAACACACACGGTGCACAGGAGAACACACATGGTGCACAGGAGAACACACGGTGCACAGAACACACATGGTGCACAGGAGAACACAGTGCACAGGAGAACACACACGGTGCACAGGAGAACACGGTGCACAGAACACACATGGTGCACAGGAGAACACGGTGCACAGGAGAACACACGGTGCACAGGAGAACACACACATGGTGCACAGGAGAACACACACATGGTGCACAGGAGAACACATGGTGCACAGGAGAACACTGCACTGGAGAACACAATGCACAGGAGAACACACACGGTGCACAGGAGAACACGGTTCACAGGAGAACACGGTGCACAGGAGAACACACGGTGCACAGGAGAACACACAGTGCACAGGAGAACACACGGTGCACAGGAGAACACACACGGTGCACAGGAGAACACTCACGGTGCACAGGAGAACACTGCACTGGAGAACACTGCACAGGAGAACACACGGTGCACAGGAGAACACAGTGCACAGGAGAACACACATATGGTGCACAGGAGAACACACTGCACAGGAGAACACACACGGTGCACAGGAGAACACAGTGCACAGGAGACACAGTGCACAGGAGAACACAGTGCATAGGAGAACACACATGGTGCACAGGAGAACACACGGTACACAGGAGAACACACAGTGCACAGGAGAACGCAGTGCACAGGAGAACACGGTGCAAACGAGAACACACCATGCACACGAGAACACATGGTGTACAGGAGAACACAGTGCACAGAACACACAGTGCACAGGAGAACACATACAGTGTACAGGAGAACACACAGTGCACAGGAGAACACAAATAGTGCACAGGAGAACATACACGGTGCACAGGAGAACACACAAGAGTGCACAGGAGAACACACACTGCACAGGAGAGCACGGTGCACAGAAGACAGTGCACAGGAGGACACACGATGCACAGGAGAACACAGACAGTGCACAGGAGAACACGGTGCACAGGAGAACACATGCACAGGAGAACACACGGTGCACATGAGAACACACCATGCACACAAGAACACATGGTGTACAGGAGAACACTGCACAGAACACACACACAGTGCACAGGAGAACGCACAGTGCATAGGAGAACACAGTGCACAGGAGAAAACACAGTGCACAGGAGAACACACGGTGCACACAAGAACACATGGTGCACAGGAGAACACACTGCACAGGAGAACACATACAGTGCACAGGAGAACACAGTGCACAGGAGAACACACACACAGTGCACAGGAGAACATGGTGCACAGGAGAACACATAGTGCACAGGAGAACACAGTGCACAGGATAACACACACAGTGCACAGGAGAACACAGTGCACAGGAGAACACACACAGTGCACAGGAGAACATGGTGCACAGGAGAACACATAGTGCACAGGAGAACACAGTGCACAGGAGAACACACACAGTGCACAGGAGAACATGGTGCACAGGAGAACACAGTGCACAGGAGAACACACATGGTGCACAGGAGAACATACACGTTGCACAGGAGAACACACAGTACACAGGAGAACATACGGTGCATAGGAGAACACATACACTGCACAGGAGAGCACGGTGCACAGAAGACACAGTGCACAGGAGCACACGATGCACAGGAGAACACACACAGTGCACAGGATAACACGGTGCACAGGAGAACACACAGTGCACAGGAGAACACATGGTGCACACGAGAACACACACCATGCACACGGGAACACATGATGTACAGGAGAACACAGTGCACAGAACACACACACAGTGCACAGGAGAGCACAGTGCACAGAACACACAGTGCATAGGAGAACACAGTGCACAGGAGAACACACCGTGCACAGGAGAAAACACAGTGCACAGGAGAACACATGGTGCACACGAGAACACATGGTGCATAGGAAAACACTAAACAGTGCACAGGAGAACACACACTGCACAGGAGAACACAGTGCACAGGAGAACATGGTGCACAGGAGAACACACAGTGCACAGGAGGACACGGTGCACAGGAGAACACACTGCACAGGAGGACACAGTGCACAGGAGAACACTGCACAGGAGGACACAGTGCACAGGAGAACACACATAGTGCACAGGAGGACACAGTGCACAGGAGAACACACTGCACAGGAGAACACACACAGTGCACAGGAGAACACACAGTGCACAGGAGAACATACGGTGCATAGGAGAACACATACACTGCACAGGAGAGCACAGTGCACAGAAGACAGTGCACAGGAGCACACGATGCACAGGAGAACACACACAGTGCACAGGAGAACACACAGTGCACAGGAGAACAAACGGTGCACACGAGAACAAACACCATGCACACGGGAACACATGGTGTACAGGAGAACACAGTGCACAGAACACACACACAGTGCACAGGAGAACACAGTGCACAGAACACACAGTGCATAGGAGAACACAGTGCACAGGAGAACACACCGTGCACAGGAGAAAACACAGTGCACAGGAGAACACATGGTGCACATGAGAACACATGGTGCACAGGAAAACACTAAACAGTGCACAGGAGAACACACACTGCACAGGAGAACACAGTGCACAGGAGAACACACAGTGCACAGGAGAACACGGTGCACAGGAGAACACAGTGCACAGGAGAACACGGTGCACAGGAGAACACGGTGCACAGGAGAACACACGGTGCACACGAGAACACACGGTGCACACGAGAACACGGTGCACACGAGAACACACCATGCACACGAGAACACATGGTGTACAGAACACAGTGCACAGAACACACAGTGCACAGGAGAACACAGTGCACAGAACACACAGTGCATAGGAGAACACAGTGCACAGGAGAACACACCGTGCACAGGAGAACACAGTGCACAGGAGGACACAGTGCACAGGAGAACACCCAGTGCACAGGAGGACACAGTGCACAGGAGAACACACTGCACAGGAGAACACACAGTGCACAGGAGGACACAGTGCACAGGATAACACACTGCACAGGAGGACACAGTACACAGAAGAACACACTGCACAGGAGGACACAGTGCACAGGAGAACACACAGTGCACAGGAGGACACAGTGCACAGGAGAATGCTCAGGCAGTACACAGGAGAACACAGTGCACAGAAGAACGCTCAGGCAGTGCATAGAACACAGTGTACAGAAGAACACATGCAGTGCAGAGAACACAGTGCACAGGGGGGACACCACACACAGCAGAACACGCAGTGCACAGGAGAACACAGCACACTGCAGAACACACAGTGCACATGAGAGCACAGTGCACAGAACACACACAGTGCACAATTTTGTTTTGTTTTTTGCAATTTCAGGTGCTCCCTGACCTCCCACAGGCATTCATAGAGCCCATTCTGTTTGGGATAAAAACATATCCAGCTCATGCAAGGCTAGGCGCCAGTTCCTCAAAACCTTTTGGGCAGCTGACAGCTTTGACTAGCAGCTCATCTCACCAGGCTGGGGCCTGCTGCCTGTGAACGGTTGACAGACCCAAAGTCAGCCAGAGTGTTCTGTGTCAGAGAGCCTTGTCCAACAGGCAGAGATGGGAAACCAGGAACACCCCCATCCCACACCCATCCTCAGGCCTGAGGTTCATTCTCATTCCCCTCCCTCTTCCCTTTCCCCTTTGTCCCTCCTGCCCTCAAATCTGCAAGGCCTCCCCAGATGGCTGTGTTCTGCCGGGTCCTCCCAGACTCCAAGATTGCTGCCTTCAGGGAGCCCACGAAGAGCTACACATCCACTGCCTCTGTGTGGCAGGTGTGCCCAAGACTGCAACTCCTAGTTCCCACATTTCACACCTCATCTCTTTAACCTCTATGGAAAATTTTAAATGAATATAAAAGCAGGGAGAAATTGTATAATGAACCTACAAACGTATCACCCAGCTTCCAATCGTCAGTGGTTTTCTGTTTTTAATCAAACCTTATCTTTGTGCTTCTTACAGTGCCTCACGTTTAGCAGGTCCTCAGTGAAGACTGGATGGATGGATGGATGGATGGATGATGAATAGATGAACAGATGGATAGATGGATGCTGGAGGGTTCATGGAAGGAGGATGGATGGATGACTGGATGGATGGATGGATGGATGAATGGATGGTGGAGCACGGATGATAGATGGCTGGGTGGATGGAAGGAAGGAACATGAATGGGAGGAAAATGGATGGATGGTAGAGGGTAGATAGGAAGAAGGAAGATGGATAGATGAATAGATGACTGGGTAGATGGAAGGAAGATAGATGGGTAAATGGAAGGAAGATAGATGGATAGATGGATCAGTGGATGGAAGGTAGATGGAAGGAAGATGGATAGATGAATAGATGGCTGGGTAGATGGAAGGAAAAAAGGATGGATGGATGAATAGATGGATGGATGGATGGATGGTAGAGTGTTAATGGAAGGAAGATGGATAGAGGGTGGAGGGTGGATGGAAGGAAGAGAGGAAGGAAGGGGAGGGAGGGAAGATAAATGGTGGAGGGTAGATGGAAGGAAGATGGATGGATGAATAGACAGATGGAAGGAAGATGGATGGATGATGGAAGATAGATGGACGGGTGGACAGGTGAATGGGTGGCGGAGGATGGAAGGATGGGGGATGGATATGCTAACATCCCTTCCCCCATGCCTCAGTCTATATAAGGAGAAAGAGCCTGCAGTCCCTCTATGATACTGCACTGAACCAAAGTTTCCCCTCACTTCATGGGTGTTACAAACCTTTCATCTGTTTACCTCTCACGTTTACTGTAGAATCTCTAGAAAGGCAGGTGGCTTCCAGCTCTTTGCTTTTCCTGAGGGAGATCTGACCACCCAGTGTTAAATATGTCATCTTTGACACAGTGACAGTGCAGAGCAGGAGACAGAAGCAGGCAGCAGCCAGGTCTGAGGGTGATAAAAGGCCGCTCACTGGGTCTTAGTGTTCTGAACTACATCCTATAGGAAAGTGCTACTCAGTGCCCAGGGGACGTCATCACAAGAGGGACACAGTGGCTAACAGGGCAGGGGCTCAGTCTCACAGACGTGGTTTCCATCCCACTTGCTCTCGGGAACCCTGGGCAACCACTCTGACCACAGCGTCTTCCTCCGGAAAGGGCCCAGCAGTGCTTGGCTCACAGTAGGTATACAATAAATTGTCATGAGTAGTTTCCACTGTGTCCCAAGTTCAAGGCTGAAGTCAAGCCCACCCATGCCATGGAGCCTGTTCCCCTGAGCGTTCTGCATCTCAGTCTGAGGCCTGACCTGTGGTTCTGGAGCCCACATCCCACCCCATCTTAGGAGCTGCTCTGCTCCTCCCCCACCGTACCGCAGACCTGAGTTCCTGCTCTCCTCATCTCTGGGAACCCTGGCATCTGTGGGTCAGATGCTTCCCAGCTCCCTCCATCCCATCCACAGGGTTTCACAAGACACCCAGCCCTGTGCCCTGCTGGGGTTCAGATTCTAGGGGTGCCGCTAGATTGGGGTGCACCTGCTCTGACCTGTTCACAGGCCCCTTTTTCTTCTGAAAGGCAGCGTGAGGCACAATGAGAAAGCGGCAGACTTTGGCCCTGGCCAGTGCCCAGTTCAAATCCCGGCCCCACCGCTTCAGCTGGGTGCTGGGGCAAGCCACCTACCCTTGCTTTGCCTCAGTTTCCTCATCTTTAGGTGGCAGTAATCATAGTACCGCCCCTATGGCCTGCTGGGAGGCTCAAAGAAAACGATGTATATAAAGCGATTAACTGATGCCTGCCCCGGGAAGCAGACCTGTTCCTGTCACGACAGGCGTTTCTACATCTGGACTTGGGCGTCACCATCACGCTCGCCTGTGTGCAGGTTCTGGGATCTTTCAGCCCTTATTTGGATATTTGAATAGCTGTTGGATTTCTGGCTTCTACTCAGAGTTTCTAAGAGGTGACTAAGTGGATCATTCGTTTCTGGGAGAGGTGGGAATTGCTCCGTAGGGCATTGCGTTGCACAGGGCTTGAGGGGCCTCCCGACCCCTGACGGCTGAGCACCCATGTCCTGCTCCTCAGGGAGAGCCCTGGCCGCCCAGCTAGCTCCAGACCAGTTCTGCAGCGCCTAGGAATCTGAACTCGCTGGGGTCACTCTGAGGCCTCTCTCTTTGTCTTTTTCTACCCCTCCATCCCTCCTTCCCTCTGAAGGTTTGACCTTCACTGACCTCCAGGGCAAGAATGACCAAGAGGTGCTGGCTCTGCCCGTCCCGTGGGTGCACAGGACTCTCCTCCGAGAGGGGTTCCCTCCTCCTCGTTCCGTGTGGTCTCAGAACTGGGGGAATCTCCATGCTTTCTGCAGGCATTGGCTTATTCTGAGCTCTGTTTGAAATTAAACATAAGGGGTATTGAAGATTTAAATTGAGTGAACACCTCTGTGATTTCTAATTGGATTCTGAGGCGCTTACTGAAATGTGAAGTCCATTTTGAGTGGCCCAGGGAGGTGAGTGGCCCAGGCAGTTCCTAAGAACAAAAGCTGCCAGTGATTTCCCCACAGAAAATCTGCTTCATTTGCAGTTTAGCGGACGTGGCAGAGGTGCCTTAGATCTCTTTCTCACCTTTGTTTGGTTTATTTCCAAAGTGCATTTGCATTTCCCTCCCGTTAGTTCTTGATCACTGAGGAAGGGAGAGAGAAATGAGATTGTCTGCTCTGGGCCAGGCATTCTCTGTACACATCCCTGGTCCCAGCCTCCCTCCTTCCCTAGAGGATCACCACGTCCAACCCTGAAGCTGGAGCGAGTGTTCTCACTTAGAGATGAGGCCATGAGCTGGGAGAGGACTGAGCAGCTGGTGAGGGCAGAGCTGGGACTCAAACCCAGGCCCAGCCACCACCCAGCTCACCTTCCACAGCACTGGTCTACCTCCTGACTGTTCGGGAGGGGCCCACGTGAGGCCCAGAGAGGAGAAGCCCAGCAGGGGGTAGAACAGAGGGGGCCGAACATTTTGGCAAGCCTGGAGGGGAATAAGGTCAGAAAGGTAGCCCGGCTGGGCTAAGAGACGGAGGACAGGGAGCGTCAGGAGGCGGATGTTCCGGGAAGGGAGCGGGGACGGAGGAAGACAAGCCCAGGCTGGAGTGGCTTTTGTGAAACGCCAGCGTGCACAGTGCTGGCCGTATTGGTCTGAGCCCTCGGCTGCCAGGGACAGAAGCTGAGCTCCCACCAAAGCATAAAATCCAGGCCAGCAAGGGGCAGCCAGACCTCGGGAAGACAGGAACCCGGCCCTGGCTGTCATGAAGGACGCAGGCTGCCCACAGCTCTACCGTTGCAGAGACAGCCTCCCTGGGTTGCCCGGACTCTCATGCCCCCAGACTCAGCCCCGGCCGTGGTGGGAATGGTGGTCGGCCCCATTTGGAGATGGAGGATCTGGCCCTATGGTGAGCCCAGCCAGAGCAGGTATCTCTCTGGAGCAGCTGAGTAGAACAGCTGGTGTCCCCCTCTTCATGTCGACGAGGGGAGATGAGTGGCCCATGCAGTTCCTGTAACAAGGGGAGCCGGAGTGGGCCATATCCCACCTAGCAGGAGAGCTTGCTTCTGAAGCTTCCGTGCGTCTGTGACACAGGCTTGAGTCCTCAGCTTGTTCGCTCAAGTCCGTTGCCGTAAATCTTTCTGCGTTGCCTGGCACTTAGGAGAGGCTTGGCACATATTTTTGGTTCACTGAAGAAAGGCAGCCCTCACTCCCCGCTGCTCAGACAGCACCCCTTGAACGCGAGTTGCTGTCCCTGAGAGCTTTCGAGGAGGGAGGGAGACCAGAGGGCTGCCTTCAAAGATGCCAGCAGCCATTTTGATGGGAACGACGCTGCTCCAGAGAGAACTGGCCGTTTGCAGTCTCCATTTCGTCCCCTGTCTCTGGAGGCCACCCCAGTTGACTCATGATGCCACCTCTCCTCACCAGCTCTCACCGAGGCGCCCAGTGACCTCCAAAGGGGTACATCCAGCCAGGTGCCTCCTCAGCAATGGCCAGGGGCCACCGTGGGCCTCTCTGTGCTTCCCAAATGCTCCCGGTGCTGGCACAGGTGCACACCCTCCTGGCCGTCCACACCTGTCCTCCGGCACTGTTGGCCAGCCATTCCTCTCAGCTTCTAGGGGTCCCCTCCTTCCCTAAGGATCTCACCCTCATCCATGTCTCTGCTCTCCTAACTCCCAATAGCAACAGTCCCAGTGCCCCTGCTTGCCAGGGACAGGCCCTGTCTGGGGCGCTGCTGTGGCATCATTGTTAACAGAGCTACTCTTCACTCAGAAGTGTTCAGTTAGGGCGATCACTTGCACGGTCCCCTCACTGGTGACACAGACACCCCAGATCTGTGTGTTGCCCCTGGATAGCTCAGTGGCAGCTCAGACTCAGCACAGCCAAGGCTGAATGCAGATGCCCTCCCCTCCAAAACCTGGCCACTCCCAGCTGTTCCTTCCTGGCAAGGCCACCTCCAGCCATCCAACTGTGTAACACAGAAGCCCAGGCACCATCCCTGGGGCTCCCCCTCACCCCCACTTCCCATCCCTCATTGGGCCCCTGGACGGGCCACTGGTCTTGCTCCCTTCATTTCCCTGGCCCAGGTTACAAAGCGTCCTTCCTGATAATGTGCAGTTACTAACCTTGCAGCTGGTCTGCCCGCCTGCCTACGCCAGAACCTTCCAGATCCTTCTTCACCCCAGCAGAGTTTTCATTGTGAAATGCAAATCAGGTTCCATTTTCTTCTCCTTTCCTCCCTCCCGCCATCCCTGTCACCCTCCCTCTCACACATAGCCCCCTGTGTGGCCTCCCAAGCCTACTGTGGCCAGGCCCGACCCTCTCTGCTCTTCCAGGCCCTCCTGGCACTCTCCTCCCTCCGTCTGGGACTCCCTGTCCTCCCTCCTTCCTCCCCAGCACCTGCTGCTTCCTCCGTCTGAAACGCTCTCCCCTCTGCTCCTCCTGGGCAGTGCTCACTCAGCCTCCAAATGTCCTCCATTGTCCTCTCCTCCAGAAGCCTTCCCCGACTGCCTGACCCAGTCACATCCCCCATTATTTGCTGTCCTCTAACTGGAGCCTCTCCTTCCTGGTAGCCTCTCAGCAAGGCAGTTTCGTGTGTGTGTCTCCACTAGACTAGAAGCTATCTGAGGGCAGGGGCCCTGCTTGGCTTCTGGCATGAGGTGGCTGCAGGGCCTGCAAGATCGTCAAGGCCTGTTCTAATTTGACGCTTGCAGAGGGGCCCGTGGCCTCGGGCCAGGCTGGTAACTTGGATACACTCCTTGCGCAGGGCTCCATAGCCCCTTAAAGGCAGGGTCTTTCTGGCTATGCCTGGCCCTGGCCCGGTCTCCCCACGGAGCCCTGCCCCTGGGGATGCTGTGTGGGAACAGGGCACAGGCCCTCCTTCACAGAGCCCAGGAGATCTCACTTCTCCAAGCCCAGCTCCCCCAGGAGTCACACCCCAGCAGCCCTGCACTGAACGCTGGCTTGCACCAACTCATTCAGACCCCACCTGGCCCTGGGAAGGAGGGTCTCTGTCCCCTGTTTGACAGGTGAAGACACTGAGGCCCAGAGAGCTGAAGGGGCTGGCCAAGGGGGCGGGCTTGGGCACTCCATTCTCACACTGCTGCCGTGCCACCTAATCCATCTGGGAAGCTCCTTTTAAACACAAAAGGGGAAGGTGAATCGACACACGGCCGTCCTTCTCAGTAGCCCACTTCCACCTCTTGCGAGCTAGACGGCGGTCCCAAGTCCCCCCTTGTGTTGGGTGGGCTGCCCAGCTGTGAACACAAGGACACCTCCAGTTCCATCGTGTGAATGCTGATATTAGTGATCCCTTCCTTCAGGGACTGTGGGGATCTCATAAGATGAGGCAGGCTTGGAGTCCTGCAAGGTACCTGCCGCATGGCAAGCTCCTTATCGACAGCGCAAGGACTCGCTTTGGTGCTGAAAATGATTCTCTGGGACACGTGGATCCCAGTCTGGGTCCTCACAGGCGCTGTGCACCCGGTCGCCACGAGATGGCAGTGTTGCGCCCCTCCAGCCTCCTCTACTCTGCGCTTGGTCACTGGATGTTAAAATTCCTAACTGGTAGTAAACCGAGCCTGGCGTTAAACCTGCACTGAGAGTCTGCCCGCCGCTCCCCCACTGCCTCCCATGGCTTAGGTGAGGATACTCAGAGCCAGGGCAGGCGTTTGGGGCTGCCCAAACCGGCCGCTCTACCTGCTTTCAGAAGCTTCCCCTGGGGCTCTTCTGGCTCCCAGTCCGAGCCCCCTGCGGTCAGTCCTCCTTGCCCTGCCCATAGTCAGCTCTAGTTTGCCTGGCCCCGTGGTCAGCTCCTCCTTGTCCGGTCATCATTTGCAGTAGAGCAGGAGCGTGGTCATTTGCAAATGTCTCAGAGGGCCCCCTCCAGCCCCTTCCGTGGGTCTCAACTCAGGCTGAGGCCATGACTTTCTGCTTCAGGCATGGAGCCCATGGGTTGGATCACATGGAGCCCAGATCCAACCCCGCTAACTCTAGCGCCCACGGGTCCCAAGCACCAGTCATTTGCTCACCACTGTCACAATGTTTTTATCTCACTCCCATCAATAAAAGCTTCATGTTTTTCCTTAAGTAGAAGTTAAGAGTAAAAATTAATATAAAAACAAAACAGTGTTAAACTTCAGTTAGATACAGCTGCTTTCTCAAAAAAAAAATGGGGGGGGAGGGTGGTTAATAAATGTTAAGACTTTTTAAACATATATTAAGTACCAAACAGACGTTCTCTCTGAGGACTCAAAAAGTCCTCAGAAGACTCGTGAAGGAGCAATACTTGGAAAAGGATTAAGTGAGATTATTGCTTTATCCAAGAACCACCGGATTATCAGAATCTCACACCTTGGGCATTCCTTTGAAGAGTTTTAGCTGTGGACACAAAGTACACTTTGCCCTTGAGTATATCTGTCTTGCTGCCGCCCAGGCTGGAGTGCAATGGGGCGATCTTGGCTCACTTCAACCTCCAACTCCTAGGTTTAAGCGATTCTCTTGCCTCAGCCTCCTGAGTAACTGGGACTACAGGCACAGGCCTCCATGCCTGGCTAATTTTTGTTTGTATTTTTAGTAGAGACAGGGTTTTATCATGTTGGCCAGGCTGGTCTCGAATTCCTGACCTCAAGTGATCCAGCCACCTCAGCCTCCCAGAATGCTGGGATTACAGGCTTGAGCCACGTAATTGCGCCTGGCCATTAGATATGTTCTCGAAAGCCCCGTGATAAGCATTGGGACTAGGAGGAGAAGCTACATGCAGGTAGAAGCCAGACCTTGGGGTCCTGGGAGGAGCTTCCCTCAGTGACCAGGAGGTGGGGGACCCCAGCAGAACCTGACGTCTGCTTGGCACAGTGGTGTTGGGGGACTGGCCGAATCCTGCAGGCCTTCCAGAGCTCCAAAATACTTTACTTATTAAGCTTCCACTTAAAATTGAATTTGTAGCTGCACTGGACATGGCTGATTCACCCATGTGATACATCAGATATTAGCACTGGGAGCCACCAACCTGGCGGCTTGTGGTATGAGGTCATCTTGACTTCATAAGCCCTCAGCCTACCCAGGCCTCTCCCAAAATCGGTGAGTTGGAGCACACACAGAGAGGACTGTCTAAAACTCTTAGAATTTGCAGCTTTTTATCTGTATGAATCAGAGTTCCCGCTCACTACTGTGCAACCACAGGAACAGGCTGGCTTAGAAACCAGCTGCAGACATCTCAAACCCCTGCTCCCAAGTGTTGCAATCCGCAAAGCAGCCTTGTGGTTGAAAGTGGAGATTTTTGCCCACGACCTCAGGATGATGTCAGCACCACCCTACAGCAAAGCAGCCGATTGCTATACCTCTTCTGAAAGGAATGTGAGGCTTTCACAACCATAACTGGCACTGGCCTTAGACCCAGGCAGGAGGGCACCTGTCAGGGACTTCACACTTGAGAGGTCCTTATGTGTCACAGACCCACATGGAGGACGGGCTCCTGTGTCCCTGGGATACAGCATTCAGTGCTGGTCCAGACATAGCCTCTCCTCTTGCACAGCCACTGCTCAAGCCTTGGAGAAACGCTTCCGTGTCTCCCTCTTGATGACTGTGAAACAAAAGGCCATTGCGTCTAATGCTGTGAAGGCAGCTAGGTTGTGCTTCACCAACAGAGACAGACATCGCTCTGGAGCAGAGGCAGGGGCTGTGTAGTGGAAGAGCTGAGGTGAGAGAAGAGATGCAGTCATTGAGTTTTCTGGTCCGTCCTCTTTGACAGCAGAAGCCCAAGAGCCTCTTGCCTGATGAAGTCCAGCTTGCCATGGAGCAGGTGTCATTTATGAATCGCACTTGACTGCATTTGATACTCATCAGACGGTGCCAGCCCCTTCACCGATGCACTGTCGTCTGACATCTTGCTGACCCTCAGACACATAAAAACATAGCTGTATCCAGTTTTTTTCCAACTGTATTGTTACTCAGGAGGACAGAGGCTAGAAATATTTTATTGGAACCCAGAGATGGGGCCTGAGCCTGGCACCGTCACGTATGAGCCACGTGGCCATTACTAAATTTAGAGTAAGTAAATGTATCCATTTCGGCTGGGTATTGTGGGTCATTCCTTAATGAGCAATTTAATTCCAGCAATTTGGGAGGCCAAAGCAGGAGGACTGCTTGAGCCCACGAGTTGGAGACCAGCCTGGGCAACATAATGAGACCCCCATCTCTACAAGAAATAAAAATAGTATTAGCCAGATGTGGCAGTGAGCACATGTAGTCCCAATTACTTGCGAGGCTGAATCGGGAGGATTGCTTGGGTCCAGGAGGTCGAGGCTGCAGTGAGCTCTGAGCATGCCATTGCACTCCAGCGTGGGTGACAGTGAGACCCTGTCTCAAGAAAACAAGTAAATATATCAGTTTTCATGTATAAAACAATGTAAACCAGTAAAATTAATTTTTTTATGTAAAATTTTTCACATTGGCCTTCAAGTGAGATGTTTAATTAAAAGGTTTCTGTGGTCGTTTCGTAAACAGAATTCAAAACTTGAGCAAGACGATTGGCAGGCCTTGGTGAACTGCACTGCTGACCTGGAAGGCCGGGCCGCCCCCTCCCTGGTTCATTCTCGTGTCGGCCCTCGGCGGCTACTTGTGGTGGTGACGATGCTGCTGGGTGCTGCTGGCTCCGGGCGCCTCCTGGAATGAGCTGTGATTTTTGTATCTCCTTTTGCAGCTCTGACCAGAAAGCTCACATCAACACAGAAGGACACGTGCTCTTCTGGCCTGCAAAGGCTGCCTCTCAGGAGAGGTCCGGGTGCCCACAGACCTGGCCCCCGGGGCTGTTCCCACAGCTGGCATGTACAACCTTCTGCACATTTCTGATGTCATCCACCTTATCTTCCTAGGATTTGTGCTGTCTTTAAGCAGCTGCACTGTTCACCCTGGGATCTGGGGCAAAGTGCTGGTGTCCACGTGAGGGAGGGGTAGGAGGTGTCCCTGGGGGTGGGGAAACAGTGCTGGTTTGAGATGGCTGGCGAGGGGACGCGGCAGAGAGACATTTCTCTAGAGATGGGGGTGCGTTCTCTAGAGATGGAGGTGCATTTTTCTAGAGATGGGGGTGCATTTCTCCAGAGACGGGTGCGTTCTCTAGAGATGGGGATGCGTTTCTCCTCCCTCACGGTGGCTGCCCATGCAAGGACAGCTCTTAGGAGAATAACCATGGGCAGTTGATGACATGGGCCAAAATTTGGTGGGGGGGCACAGATCTCAGCTCTCAAGGAGGGTTCTGCCCAGAGCTCCCTGCCAGGCCGGCAGCCTGGGAGTGTCATTCTCCCAGAGGAAGGCTCTGAGCTGACTGAGCCCTGGCCTGCTTGTAAGTGTCGAGGGGTGGAGGAGTGTCGGTCCAGCAGGGGGAGTTCCATGGAGAATTTCTTCCCTTGCAGGAAGTGGGGAAGGAGGCAGGACAGGTAGAAACCTCCATCCCCCAGGGTTCCCATATACTCACAGCCAACAGGGCTGCCTGGGAGGAGGCACTAGAAGGCCACTGAGGTTGGTCTGAGTTTGAACCCTGTGCCAGCACCTGCAAGCATGTGACTGGGCAAGGTGCGTCCTTCCGCAGGTGTTTACTGAGCATCTCCTGTGTGCAGGGCCCTGTGTACCCGTCGTCACAGCAACCCAACCTGCCCCCCAGCCACCTTGGCAAGATATGCCCCTTTTCCAGGTGCCACCACTGAGGCTGCAGATGCTCCGGTGGAGGGGCAGCAGAGGACGGGAGCAGGGCCTGCTGGGCCCTCGGGCAGAGCCACCCTGAGGCTGCCTGCCACTGCCAGGCAAGACTTTGTGATGCAACAAACGGCCCAGGCTGGCCTCTTGTCCCCTGGCTCCTCTGTTACCACATCGGGGGGGGGGGGGTGGGGACAGCCCCACTGTGTCTGCTCCTCCCCCAGCCAGCCAGTCACCTCCATCACCTCTGCCACACCCGGCCTCTTCATCATCAGGTTAGGAGGGCCAGGAGCAAGGAGGGATGGGGCTGCTCCGGGGAGGGTAGGGTGTCCTGGAGAGGCCTGGTCAGGCCAGGCAGGAGGAGAGACTCCCAGGAGGTGGCCCTGGAGTGAGGAGCTTCGGCTTGTGGACTCGGGCGCAGGTGGCCTGGGTGGGGACCCAGTGCCGTTGCATGCCTGTCATGTGGTCTTGGGAAAGTGCCAGGACCTGTGAGCTGCAATCTCCCCGGCAGTCATATGGGCTACTCAGGTCCCCTTCCTCGCAGGAATCCTGGGAGGTGAAATGAGCGCCTCCACAGGGGGCCCTGGCACTCGCCCCAGGTGCAGATGCACCCAAAACACATCGGCCGTTGTCATCAGGCCCCAGAACCGACTGCCACTTATGCCTGTCTCAGCCAGGCTCGGGGGCTCTCCCCTGGTCACCAGCCCCACATCGATTCCCCCACCCACTGCCACCCTGGGGTCTGTCCCCTTCGTCCTGGTGGACGAGCAGGAGCAGGCAGCCGGAGCAGGTCTCCCCCTCTGTCTACATCCTGTCATTCTCACCTGGCTCTGGCTGCCACTCGCCTGGGGGAAGGCTTGGGACCCCAGCAGAGTCAGAGGCCCGGCATTAGGTTTTCTGACCCTGAGCCTTGTCTGTGAATGAGCTTGCCCAAGGGACTCTGTGTGCCGCACACTGTGAGACTCAGAGAAAAAACTACAGGCCCTCCAAGGATACCCATGGCCACCCCTAGCCTCTCCCACCACAGAACAGCAGATGGCTGCGGCCTCACTGGGCTTTTGGTTCTCAGGTGTTCTCAAGTTGCTCTGTCCAGCAAGCTCCATTCAGGGCTGAGCGGGAACCACCTCCTGGATCCTGCAAGAAAGGGCAGGGGCTGCAGTTTGACCTCCGATCTCTCCAGACTGTTCTGCTGTAACCCATGGCTGTACATGAGAACCACCTGGGAAGCTTTGGCCAACACTGACACCCAGTTCCCAGCCCCAGACCACAACTGGAGTCCCTGGGCAGGCCCACCCAGCCCTATGATCCCCAGCTCCGCCCCAGACCACGACTGGAGGCCCTGGGCAGGCCCACCCAGCCCTGTGATCCCCAGCTCCACCCCAGACCATGACTGGAGGGCCTGGGCAGGCCCACCCAGCCCTGTGATCCCCAGCTCCACCAGCAGAGGCGGCAGATCGGGTCCAGGGTCCTGTCGGGGATGCTCCAGCCCTGCTCCCAACCCCTCAGCCACTGCTCCCGGCGCTCCAGACTCACACTTGATTTTGGAGTCTTGCCCAGGAGGGACCCCAAACCTGTTCTAGTCCTTCCAGTGGTGGCAGCCATTGGGGAACCTTCAGCCTTGAGCGTGGGAACCCATGCTGCGACCTCATCAGCATGGTAGGTCCAGCCGGGTTTGACTTTGGACAGGCCCACTCCCTGGAGGGACACCTGGTCCCTTGCACACACGAAGCCCACAGAGCCTGTTAGTTGGAGGCTCCTGGGGCCCGAGAGCCGTCAGGAGCCTCAGCCGCTCTGACTCCACCCCTGCCACTTCCTGACAGGATGACCTTGGGAAGGCTGTTTGGACTCAGCTTCCTCAACTGTAAAATGCCTAGAACAGCAGCTCCCTGTGGGAAGCTGAGACGCCCATATTGTAACACAGGCAAAGTGCTGAGCTCCGCCTTTGGGTGGGGTGGGGGCAATGAGTGCTCAGAAATGGTCCCCCACGGCCCCACTGTAAGGCGGGCCGCCCCTCTGTAGGAGCAGCATGGCCTCGGTGCACGCTTGCCCTGGGTGAGCAGAGTGTTACTCCCCTCCCGTCCTGTCTCTTTCCCAGTTTAAACATCTCCAAGTTCGACAGCAAAGGCTCCTGGGGCTCCAAGGTCACAGCCGAGGGCAGATGAAGTCAAGTTCATCTTGAGTTCAGCCACACTCCCCCTTGTTCCCTTCATTTTGCAATATTTCACCTCTGGCAAACACAAGGCCCAGAATGTTCCGCCGGGGCAGCCGTGAGGTGCCCAACTGGGGGAGGGAAGAGGCGCCGAGCGACCCCCCCACCGGCCCCTTCGTCTCTTGTCTCCTTGATGTGCCTCCCCGACCCCTGCGGGGCCCGCAGCTGTGCTGGAACCCAAACCTGAAACTTGAAGGAAGATGATCCTCCACAGTTTCCTCATCAGTCCCGCTGTCGGGGTTTAATCTCCCTGCAGTTCCTCCTGAATGAGTGTCCCGTACCTGACACCGCCAGTGACCACAAACTAAGTGGCTTAAAGCCACAGAAACGTCCCCTCCCATGGTTCTGGAGGCTGGAAGTCAAACGCCAAGGCTCCGGCAGGACCCACGCCCCGGGGAGGATCTGTCGAGTCCTCCAGCTTCGGGGGTTTCCAGGCGCCCCTTGGTTCTCACCGCCACCTCTGTGGTCACATGGCCTTCCTCCCTGGGTCCTTCCATCTCCCCCTTCATGTAAGCACACTTGTTGTTGGATGTTGGGCCACCCTCAATCCGGGATGATCGCATTCCGAAATCCCTGACTGAATGACATCTGCAGAGACGCCCTTTCCAGATTCCGGACACGGCATGGGGAAGCCAGCACCTGGTCCTCAACACGCCGTCTCCTCTCCCGCAAGACGCAGTGGCGTCTCATCAGCAGCTGGAGCCATGCAGGGTTCTGCTGTGGTTGTTCACTTGGATACGCTTCCTGCTCTTCCCGACAGTGGGTGACACACTCTCCACTCTCCATGCCACTTCATGCTCCTTCGGGAGTGGAGGGGATTGGAAGAATAAACACCCAGATATTCAAGACGCCAAGTCCCTTGGAGAGAACCCAGACCAGCCTCCTCATTTACGCATGAGAATCCCGAAGCCCAGGTTGTGGCTTTGGAACCAAGCTCACAAATCCCTCTGGTTGTCTACACCCTCGCCACCACCCTCGTCTCTCGCCCGACCTCTGTAGCAACAGGCCCTTCTCCCAGCAGTCGATGGTGGCCTTTCTGCAGCCGCCACAGGGGCTGGCTCCCACCCTGCTCTTCCTCCCAGCACCAGCTGCCTCGGGATGACAGCAGCCTCCATCTCTGCCCTGCACATCTCAAAGGTCAGCCATGGCGCTGAGCCCAGTAGAGCCCCGTCCCCTCCTGTCTCGGCCTTGGCTGCTTTCCACACTGGGGGTATCTCTGGGCCCAGCTTTCCTGGCTAAGGCCTTTGGACTTAATCTTACTCCTGCAGAAAGTCTCTGAGCCCTCTAGACTGGGTTGAGGGGCATCTTCTTAGCCCGCCTGGCAGCATGTGCCGCAGGTGTGGCATTTGCCTCCTGCTTGCTCCCCCTCCTCCGTCTGACAGATCCTGCCGTTTGCCCCCACAGAGTTAGCCCCTTGCTGGCTGAACAAATAAACTGTGTCCTGCCCCAATTCCCTGGCCAGAAAGAACAGCTCTGGCCTGCTGGCTGTCTAGTGCTCCCCATGGCCTCTCCAAAGGGAGGACCAACGGCCACTCCTGGGGGAGCTTAAACGTGTCCGACAAGGCCTGACCCTTCTGGTGTTGTGTCTCCAGGAACAGAAAGGCCAGTCCCAGAGGGAGGAGGCTGTGGCCCTGTTTGTCTCTGGCTTGAGGAATACCATGTCAGCCCCATTCAGGCAAGAGTACTTAGGAAGCACCTACTATATGCCAGGCACTTGAGATACACCAGAGAAGAGAGCAGAGGACACCCTGCCCTCTGGGAACCTGCATCCCATGGTGGGGATTCAGATAAACAAATGAACAAGGAGTGTGTAGCTCCTAAAGCGGCAGTGAGGCTCTGTAGAGAATGCAGCCACGTGAGTGGAGAGAGTTCCGGTTTCGTGTAGGGAGCGCAGCCTGGCTGGAGCGCAGACCTCAACTTCCTGAGGCAGTGTGGTGTGGGCGTGAGGGAAGAGTGTCCAGGCCCAGGGAACAACAAGGACAAAGGCCCTGGGGTAAGAGTGAATCAGGAGCAGGGAGGAGCCCAGGGAGATGGAAACGGAGACGGGGACAAGGGACCCAGCTCAGCAGGGACTTGTCGATATCCAGGGTAGTCATCAGAGGAGTTTGTTCTGGTGTGGGTGTCCCGGCTGCTGTGTGGAGGGTGCAGTGTGGGCACCAGTCAGCTGGGAGGTTGAACCCAGGGTCGCAGAAAAGGGCCCAGGGGTCAGAATCCGAATCTATTTGCAGGCGGAGCTGGTGGTTTGCTAAGGGATTGGGGTGTGAACAAAGAGGGGGCAAGGTTGACTCAGGGTTCAGCCTGAGCCGCTGAAGCAGGAGAGCGGGGCTGGGGAGGGGGATGAAGGCGCGGACAGCACCAGCTTTGGCGCCCAGGCAGGGAGCAGTGCGAGCCCCCAGAGAGAGGAGGCGGCTGGGCTGCCCTGCCCCGGTCCACTCTTCACCTGGAAGCCCCTTTCTTCTGCTGAGCCCATGGGCAGAGGCAGGGCCTCACCCGCCCATCTCAGAGGGGGACCCAGCCCAGCTGGCCCACCCAGAGCCGAGTGGCTCACACAGAGGGACACCGTGTCCCTGAGCACCTGGGACACAGCCCGCTGCCCTCACAGCCCTGCAAGACTCCCAGACCCTGTCATTGCCCTGCCACTTCCCTGCTCCTTGCCACCTAGAGCAGGAGGCAGCACGCCTGCCAGGGCACCCAGCCTGCAGGGGTGGGCAGGCCCACCAAACCCTCCTTCCAGGACAGGGAAGTGTCAGAGACACAGCTCCCAGTTGAGGGCCTGGCCAGCGCCCAGAAACCCTGGACCTCTGCCAGCTGCGGACTCTTCCAAATCAGGGGGAAAGACCCTGAACCCATGCTGGCTGATGGGTTCAGGTCCAGCTCTGTCTCTCCAGCTCCTCTGCTGCTAAGAACAATAGTGATAATAACCACAGCAGTGACCATTGCTGCAGAGTTTACCGTGTGCCAGGCACGATTCCCAGTGCCACCTGTCATTCTCAGTCCTAAGAGATAGCTGCTGTTTTCCTCTCCCATTTTGCCCTGAGGAAACAGGCCCAGAGTGGTTAAGTTACTGACTCAGGCAGCATAGCTGGGAAGCAGCTGGTTCCTCACCGCACTGCCTCGGCGCTGTGGGGTCAGCCCTCTCCCGCTGTCTCCGTTATTGCCATCCTCACCCCCAGAGGTCCACACCCTCGGGTCCCACTGCTCACCTCAGACCACTGGGCCCTTCCAGCCTCTGGGCCTCTGCATGTGCCGTTCTCTCCACCTGGAATGCTTTTCCCGTGGCTGGCTTGCCACCCACTCCTTGGGCCCCAGTGGAAAAGTCCCCTCTTTACAGAGGCCAGCCCTGATGGCCCATCTTCCCCCCGCATCAGAACCCTGTCTCACTGTCCTGCTCACCCATTCATTGAATGCAGCTGTGTTGAGCGTGCCCTGAGTACCACATGGGCAGGGAGGCAGCAGAGAACGAGGACAGCAAGACGTGACCTCTGGAACGGGGCGTGCGTCTTGGGAACGAGTACCAGCATGGCCCGCACTGTCATCTGACCCTTCTTAACGTCCTTCTTAAATTTTCATGAGCTCTTCGGCTGGTGCCTGAGATTAGCTGGTCTTCCTGCATGACCCTGGAGAATCATTGATCATCGTCCTCAACCAAGCGAATCCTTATGGCTCAGGTCCTCCTCATCGTGGGCTCTCCCCACCCCTGCATCTGCCCCGTTCCACCCTCAGGAAGGCCCTCCTGCTCCTCGATGGGAAGACAGAAACACCAGAGTGGCTTCAGAGGTGAGCCCTCAATGGTCAGAGCTTATGGCTGGTGTGACAGATGGCAAGCCCCAAACCTGTTCCCATGCTCTCCGGAATGCCCACTATCTGTGGAGTTCTGCAGAGGACAGGCCTCATTTTGAGTTTCCTTGCTGCACTGGTTTCTCTTTTCTGAACGTTTTCCAACTTGATGTTTCTGTTAAGCTGTGGAGCTCAGAACCTGGTATCAGGTCCTGCTTGACAAATCAAGAAAGACCATCACCTCCCACATTCTGTAGACTATGCCCTTATTAATGTGACCCAAGATTGCAATGCAGAAAGATCGTCATCCTCTTGCCTCTCCCACTGATCCTAGCTCTAGGACACTGGTTCTCTCTAGCCTACACCATGCAATCATTTGAGAATTTTAAAAATCCAGTATTACCATCTCTGGAGATGGTCTCAGGTGATTACAATGGGTAGCCAGAGCCAAAAAATGGAGGTGCTGGTGTCCGCTGGCCTCCTAGTCCTCCGAGCCCCAACCACCATCCCTTACTCCCTAAGTCCCTGGTCTCCAGGCCTTTAACAGTGACAGTCGGCATTTATGCCAGCTGCTAACCGTGGCTCCCAAAGTGTGTTCCAGCGAGCACTAGTTCTGCAGGATGCCCCATGAAGAAAGGGTATGTGGTCAGTGAATTTGCGAAGCACTGCTCTAGAGCCATCCCCCTCCTCTAGGTCACCAGGCAAGTCTGGGTGGAAGCCCCTCCAACCATCCACCAAGAGTGGAAGGCAGAAACATGGTGACATCAAGCTTCTGTGGAACTGAACGGAAGGCTGTTCCAGCCGAGAGGGGGGTGGGTCCTGGTCCAGTGGTTGTCTCTCCACAGACCTTGCGCATGCCCCAAGCCAGGTAGCGGGACAGCCCAGGTGTCATGGAGTGTCCGAGGCACGCAAGATCTCCCACCGTCCCAGAGCCCTCCGTGTGACCCTCGGCCCATCACACCACCCCCTGCCCTCACTTCTCCCTTCTCAAGTGGGCATAGTAATTGCTCAGCCTCCTGAGCTGAGCAGAGCAGAGCCAGGACAGAGACAGAGGATGAACGTGGAGCTCTCGGGCAAAGGAGAAGTCACCACTGTCGGCGTTCTTTTAGAGCCACCAGGCTTCCTGCCCTAAGAAGTGAAACTCGGGGTCCTGGCAGGGAGTTGGCTGAGGGCCTTCTCCCCTGGTCATTCAGCACAGGGAAGACGCAGGGGAGCTGGCTTTAGAAGGGGCCAAGTTGAGAATGAACAAGAGTCATCATCTGTTAAATTTCCTGAGTAACTATTTATTCATGTTTACGTTGTATATGTTAATTGTTTGGGTACTACATGAGAAGTACAACGCTTGAAAAAGTGCAAATAGGTTTCTAATGAAAAGCAAGTCTCCCAGCCACCCCGCTCCCATCTTGGGAGACAGCCACGGCCACCAGTTTCTTGTGCGTCCTTCCGAGCAGCTGAGCGTGGTGATCAGCAGAGACGCAATGTCGAGCCAGAGAAGCCAGGCACAAGAGAGAGCGTCTTGTGCGATTCCGTCTATGCCAACATCAAGAACGGGCACAGCTGATCTATGGGACAAAAGTCAGACAAGGGTTGACTGGTAGCACTCGTAATCCCAGCACAGGAGGCCAGGGGTTTGAGACCAGCCTGGGCAACATAATGAGACCCCTAGCTCTACAAAAACTTTTACAAATTAGCTGGGCATGGTGATATGCTCCTGTGTTCCCAGCTACTCAGGAGGCTGAGATGGGAAGAGCTCTTGAGGCTGGGAGATTGAGGCTGTAGTGAGCCGTGATTGCACCATTGCACTCCAGCCTGGGCAAGACAGTAAGACCCTGCCTCTAAAGGAAAAAAAAAAAGAAAAGGGGTTAACTGAGAGAGCCTTCCAGGGAGCTGGGCATGTTCTGCATTTGACCTGAGTGGTGTAATCTGCAAAGATTCACAGAGCTGTGCATTTGAGATACGTGGACTTTACTGTAAGGTGTAAGTTTTACCTCATTTTATAGGATCATAATGATAAAGCAGATGAGAGCTAAAGGGGCCCGGTAAGGGACAGACTGCGGGATGCGGGGGACGATGGGTGCTGTGGCTTCATGCCCCACTGCTCTGAGGAGGGAGTGTTGGGGAGCGCTGCACTCAGCCTGGCAGGAGGCTAGCAGACAGCGGGTCCGAGGATGGGGGTCTGGGTGGGGTGGGAGGCCTGGCGAGGAGGGGCATGGAAGCCTTAGGTGCGGGGGGATTCGCGGGAGGCTGGCACAGGCCCGGAACCAGTGGTGCTCCCAGGGCCTCGGTGCAACTTGGCGTATGGCAGGAGCTCGACACCTGACCAGGGCAGGAACGAATGAGTTAATGAGCGACCGAATACATGAGAGAAGGTGGTCAGCCTTTTCTGTAAGCTCCGCCGTCACCACCTTAAAATTCTCTTATCACTATTGACACGGGCGTCCACATTTTTATGTTGCACCAGGCCCTGCAAATTATCTAGCCGGTCCTTGTTCTGGCCTGGGGGAGGGGGAGCTGTCTAGGCAGCTCAAGGTAGGGCAGAGAATGCCAAGACCAAACCAGAACAGCCATGTGGGGGTTTGGGCCCCCAGACATGCACATGCAGCCACGCCGTGCTGGGGACGAGGGAGAGGGACATATTGGTATAGTGAATTAGAAGAGACCCACCAGGACCCAGATCCTGCCTGGACCCAGGCGTCCCTCCTCCCCATGAGGTCCCCAGAGGGGGGCACTGGCACAAGCAGGCACAAGGGCATTTGATACTGGCTGGCATCCTGGGCCCAAAGCTACCTGCAGAGGTGTAGACCGAGGCTGCACTTGGAGAGCCTGAGCTGTTTCTTCTGGAAGTGGTACCTGTGGCTTCTCCCATGGGAGCAGAAAGGACTGGAACTCAGTTTTTTCCGAAGGAGTCCCTGGGGTGGTGGCCTCAACACAGGACAGGCTATGAAGACTCAGGGGGAGAAAGCCCACCAGCTCTGGACCCCTGGGAAGGAGGAGGGGCCATGCCACCTGTGACCTTTAACCCCACTGCAAACTTTACTCGCTGGAACTGTGCATACATACAGGCAGACAGAGGCATACAAGCACATATATATACATGTACACACATATAGCTACACATACACATGGCTTGCACACTTACAGACATGCACACATACATAGATGCATGCACACAAGCACGTACACATTCATGCACATAGATACATCCATGCACGTACATGCATACAGATGTGCAAACATCCATACACGTGTGCACATGCATGCATACACGTATGCATGCCACGTACACACTTACATGAGCTCACATACATGCACACACGCATACATACCTACACAGAGCTTTCTGAAATCTGGGCCATCTCAGGCAAAGCTTCTCCCACATCTTCCTGGAGATGGGGCATGGCTGTGACTTTGAAGCTTTCTTGGGATGAACGCCATAGCCCCTGACCCATACTGGCCCTCATCCTCCCCACGGTCTTTTCAAAGGGCAGGTCCAGTCTTGTTATCCTCCTCTAGGGTCTTCCGTTTGTTCTTAGGAGACCAAACTCCTTCCACGACCACCAAGTCCCTCATAATCTGGCCCCTGTCCTCTCCAGCCTTGGGTGGTGCCCTCGCCCAGCCACATGCCCCCTTTCAGTTTCTCAAAACTCCTTCCAGCCTCAGGGTCTTTGCACCTGCCGTTGGCTCTGCCTGGAGGGCATTTTCTACCTGCATCGATTTTAGACAGCCTTCCATTCCCAGCCCAGCTATGTCTCCCTCTGGGAGGTGCTTCCCAGCATCAGCAGACAGTCAGACAGCATATTCATTCATGTGTTTATCTGCCCATCTTCCTGCAGGGCCGTCATCTCCACGAGGGCAAGGTCCGCGTCTCTCTCTCCACTGTCACATGCCCCCTCTTAGCAGAGCACCTGGTGTGTAAGATTGAGCCAATGCAGGGGGGAAGCTTGAGGCCCCCTCCCCATAGGTCACAGCCATTTCCAAGGGGACGTGGTGTGGGGCTGAATTCCAAGGCCCCTTCCTGCTGTGTGACCATGGCTGAACCACTTTTCCTGGCTGGACCGCAGCTTCTCTACCTAGAAAATGGAGGGTGGCTGGTGGAACAGCTCGAGGGACAGCTCCCTCCAAGTGTGGACGTCCTGGTGCCCAGGATGCTGTGCCCTACCTAGGGAAAGCTTAGACTCTCCGTGGGCCACAGAGATCCTAGGGTGCAGAGGGCACTGAGCAAGAGGAGACCTCATCCTGCCCTCTGGCTGGGGAGACGAAACTGCGCACTCGAATCAAATGGAGGGTGGAGGCTGGGGGTACGAGGAGGAGGAAGAAGGAGGTACTTGGACCTCGAGTCAGGTCCAAGATCTTTCACAGCCAGAAGTGCACAGGCCCAGATGTGCGCAGACTCGTGAAGAGAGAAGAGCTGGCTCTGTGTGTCAGTAGAGCCAGGCCCGGTCAGCAGATGTTTTGGCCTCAGTGCCTTGGACTCCACCATCCAGGCATCACCACCTTTAAGGCAGTATTGTCTTCAGATGAGGATGGCTTGGGCCCGCTGCCTACACAGCAGACACCTCTGCAGCTCCTCTCTCCAACCCCAGACAGCGAGGCTGCTCCTCCTCTGTCACCCTTGTGCCAAATGTGGATAGCCTCCACGGCCCTGCCCAGACCTGACTGTGCCTGCTGGCGAGCACCCGCCCTGCAGAAGGGCAGCAGCAGCCAGGGTCACATGGCAGGCTTCCCAGCACAGTGCGAGGAAGTCAGTCCCTGGAGCCCAGGGCCTGTTAGGTCCTGCTAGACACCGCCTTGCCAGCAAGGCAGGAATCTTGTCCATTCAGACAGGCATCCCTTTGTCCCAGCGATCTCCTTAGCCCCACATTTATCACAGCACCTCAAGCTCCACCACCAGAGTGCCCCCCTTGAAAAACACACAAGGTGTATTTGATCATTGCAGAAAACTTGGAGCCAAGCAACAATCCCATCATCCCACTGTCTGGTGAAGCTGATAAGGCTGCTGATGAAGGTGATGGTAGTCACAAAGATGATGATGATGGTGGTGGAGATGATGGTGGTGATGAAGACGACAAAGATGGCAACAAGGCTGGGTGCAGTGGCTCACACCTGTAATCCCCGCACTTCGGGAGGCCAAGGCAGGAGGATTATTTGAGGTCAAGAGTCCAAGACCAGGCTGGGCAATACAGTGAAACCCGTCTATGCAAAAAAAAAAATTTTTTTTTACATTAGCTTGGCATGATGGTACACACCTGTGGTCCCAGCTCCTCAGGAGGCTGAGGTGGGAGGATTGCTTGAGCCTGGAAGGTCAAAACTACGGTGAGCCATGACTGTGCCACTGCACTCTATCCTGGGCAAGACAGCCAGACCCTGTCTACACACACACACACACACACACACACAAAGATGGCAATGGTAATAAAATGGTGATGATGATGGTGATAACAGTTAGATGATGGTGATTATTATAATGATGATGGTGGCAATTATGAAGATGTAGTGATGATGGAGTTGATGTTGGTGATGGAGAAGATGGTGGTGATGGAGATGATGGCAATGGAGATGATGGTGATGATGATGGAGATGATGGTGATGATGGAGATGATGGTGATGATGGAGATAGTGATGATGATGATGATAGAGATGGTGATGATGGAGATGATGGTGGTGATGGTAATGATGGTGGTGATTAAGATGATGGTGGTGGTGACAGAGATAGTGATTTTGATGATGGTGATGATGGAGATGATGGTGATGATGATGGAGATGATGGTGGTGATGGTGATGATGGTGGTGATTGAGATGATGGTGGTGGTGACAGAGATAGTGATATTGATGATGGTGGTGATGGAGAAGATGGTGGTGATGGAGGTGATGGTGATGATGGAGATGATGGTGATGATGATGGAGATGATGGTGATGATGGAGATAGTGATGTTGATGATGGAGATGGAGGTGATGGTGATGGAGATGATGATGGTGATGGAGATGGTGGTGGTGATGGAGACAATGGTGATGATGGAGATGATGAGGATGATGGTGGTGATGGTAATGATGGTGGTGATGGAGACGACGGTGTTGATGGTGGTGATGGTGATGGTGGTGGAGACAGTGGTGTTGATGATGGTGGTGATGGAGATGACAGTGGTGATGATGGTGGTGATGGAGATGATAGTGGTAAAGGAAATGATGGTAATGATAGTGGTGACGGAGATGATGGTGGTGATGATGGAGATGGTGATGACAATGACTAACGACAAGCAACCTGTGGCTCAGTTTGGTCTCAGCTCGAGGTGATATCAAAGGAGACACAGCTGATCTCGTTTTCTCAGAAACCTGAACCACAAAGAAGGCTGGCTGTGTCTGGGGAAAGACTTGGGTGAAATTGGGAAGACAGCCCAGGCTGCAGGGGAGTGCTACCCTCAAGCCGCCTGACTCGGTCCCTCACTGTCCCCAGGTTCACTGGTCTGTAAATGTTGCTAATAACAGTACCTGCTTCAGAGGGGGAGGTGAAGATGAATTTACACAGGTGCTGAGCACCATCCTGGCATGTGGTTAGGCTGAAATAAATCAGAGCCTGCATTAGGGAGCCATTCAACACCCTGTGGGAATGAGGTGATTTCCCCTCGGCTCCGTGTGGCCCCTCTTCTCTTCTCACTGGCTGTCTCAGTGGAATCCACTGGTCTCTTTTCTGGACAGTGGAAAACCAGAGACGAACCTAGAGAGGGTTGTCCAGACCAGGGTAAAGCAAGGAAGGGCCTCCAGGCAGAGCAAGGCAGTGCAGGTGCGGGAGGCGGGGCCACGGGTGAGCCCACGCCCTGGAAGGAGACAGCAGAGAAACCGGGTGGGGAGGTCCTCCCAGGTCAGGCCCTGCAGGGGCCTATCAGTGCTGGGCCATCAGTCTGGGGTGGGCCTGGGGACAGCAGGAACCCCTGCAGGATGTTCAGTAGGGCAGGGCAAGGTCTCATTTGTAGTATATCAGGTTCTGGAGGTATGTGGGGCTGTGGTCAAAAAGACAGGACTTTGGAATCCTGCTTTGCCTAGTGTCAGGAGCCCAAAGGCCAGGAGACTACCCAGACTGCCAGGAGTCCTGGCACTATGGCTCCTCTGCAGAGAAAGGTGCAGAGTAGGCTGGGCATAGTGGCTCACGCCTATAATCCTAGCACTTTGGGAGGCCGAGGTGGGTGGATCAAGAGGTCAGGAGTTCGAGACCAGTCTGGCCAACATGATGAAACCCCATCTCTACTAAAAATACAAAAATTAGCCAGGCTTGGTAGAAGTGCCTGTAATCCCAGCTACTGAGGAGGCTGAGGCAGGAGAATCACTTCAACCCAGGAGGCAGAGGTTGCAGTTAGCCAAGGTCATGCCACTGCACTCCAGCCTGGGTGACAGAGCGAGACTCTGTCTCAAAAAAAAAAAAAAAAGACCGGGCTCAGTCGCCTGTAATCCTAGCACTTTGGGAGGTTGAGGCAGGCGGATCACAAGGTCAGGAGTTCAAGACCAGCCTGGCCAACATGGTGAAACCCCTGTCTCTACAAAAAATACAAAAAAAAAAAAAAAAATAGCTGGGCATGGTGGCGCTTGCCTGTAATCTCAGCTACTCAGGAGGCTGAGGCAGGAGAATTGCTTGAACTGGGACCCAGGAGGCAGAGGTTGCAGTAAACAGAGATCGCACCACTGCATTCCAGCCTGGGCTACAGAGCGAGACTCCATCTCAAAGAAAAGAAAGGTACAGAGAGCTGGCAGGCTGGGCTGGCCCTGGGACTGGGGAAGGGCATGGCTCACATGATTGTCAGTGATGTCATTGACCCTACCTGTGCCAGAAGTCAAGGCCTAGAGAGTTTGTGGAGCCTGATAAGAGCAGCAAATAGGGTTTGTTTTGCTTTAAAGCAGCACGTGGGAAAAATTAAAAAAGGCAAGTGATGGTCCTGCCCCTCTTAGAGAGGCAACCACCTCTCTGTCCAGGGTAACGAACTCATGCTGGAATGGTGACACACCTGATAGGAAGGAATGGAAGCCTCCAGGGACTGGAGTCTACAGACCTCCTCTGCTGCAAAGTGACCTCCTTGTGTGCAGGGGACCCCGGCCACTTAGAGCCACTGTCACTGCTGGGTCACAGGAAACCCGCAGGGCCCTTAAGGGCAGGGACATGCAGTTAGGGCCCCAGTTATCTGTGGAATGAGGGAGACATGTGCTAGAACTCCAGCCCCGGGGCCGACAGCCCTTCCAGGCAGAATTCTAGCACATGCTTATGGGTGAGGAGCCTGTAGGAATGGAGAAGCTGTCACCCAGAGGGTCTACCCTGGATTCCCCAGGAGGGCCAAGTCACATGCTTGTCATTCTTGGTGTGCCTATGGACTGGTCCCAAGGAGGGTATAGGCAGAGAGGCCCCTGGTGGAGTTTCTTATCCTATCCTACTGGCAGCTGTCAAACTCAAGCAAACAGGACCACCCAGAAGGCGTGTGAAAGCGCAGATTGCCGGGCCCACACCCAAAACTTCTGATCTACTGGGTCTTGGGCGAGCCTGAGAATCTGCATTTCTGACGCGTTTCCAGGTGCTGCTGATGTGCTGAGGCTGCTGGTCCAGGGACCCACACTTGGAAAATGACTGGCCTGGAGGACAGTTGAGAAATGCAGGCTGCATGACAGGAAAGTCAGTGGCTGCAGAGAGCTGGATTGATAGCGCCCACAGGGAAAAGCCCAGGTGTGGTGGACAGAGGTGGGGGGGGTACCCACCGTTTACTGAGGAGCTGTATTGTGCCAGGCAACAAGACACCTTGAGGAACAGGTATTAGTATTCCTATTGTATAGATGAGGAGATTGAGGCTCAGAGAAGAGAAGGAGCTTGGCCGAGAACACCCAGCTAGGAAGTTCCAGGGCTGAGATGCAACCCAGAGTTCCTGACTCCGTGGACAGGACCCTTTCCACTCACCCCTCTTCCAGTAACAGAGCTGTGTCCACTGGATAAAACCTCTCTAATGGTGAGCCACAGGGCTTCTGTCTTCACTTTTGGCCAATTTAAAATTATTATCAAAAATGCAGATATATTTACAGGCTCACTCTTGTAATCCCAGCACTTTGGGACGCCGAGGCAAGCAAATCACTTGAATCCAGGAGTTTGAGACCACCAGCGTGAGCAATACGGTGAAACCCCATGTCTACTAAAAATACAAAACTCCCACGGTCGTGGTGGCATGTGCCTGTAATCCCAGCTACTCAAGAGGCTAAGGTATAAGAATGGCTTGAACTGGGAGGCAGAGGTTTCAGTGAGCCAAGATCACGCCACTGCGCTCCAGCCTGAGCGACAGAGCGAGACTCTCTCAAAAAAAACTAAATATATGAAAGGCATGTCAATTGATACACATACAGTATAAAGCCAAGAGGAGACACGCCTGCTGAAAAATGTTTTAAGAGGTGGCCAGGTGCAGTGTATCACGCCTGTAATCCCAGCACTTTGGGAGACCCAGGCAGGCAGATCACTTGAGGTAGGGAGTTCGAGGCCAGCCTGGCCAACATGGTGAAACCCCGTCTCTACTAAAAATACAAAAATTAACTGGGTGTGGTGGAGTGCACCTGTAATCCCAGCTACGTGGGATTGGCTAAGGCAGGAGAATCGCTTGAACCTGGGAGGCAGAGGTTGCAGGGAGCCAAGATCACGCCACTGCACTCTAGCCTGGGCGACAGAGTAACACTTTGTCCCCACTCCAAAGGAAGAGTCTATCAGCAGTCTGAAAGCAATGAGATTCATTCATTCAATTGCTATTTATGGAGCTACTGTTATGCCCTGGGCCCTGTGCTAGACATCTGTGATATACCAAGTGAACTCAGCAAAACACAGAAAATCCTTGTCTCACCAAATTGCCTTTCCTTATGATTATTGTTCATTATGTAATGGAAATTCGAATTTTTAAAACTCACATAAAATTCCTTAACCCCAGCGATCAGTCTAGCTTCTGTCTTTCTTCCTGATCCCTTTCCAGCTCCTGCCCAGAGGCCTACACGTTGGACACAGAGGCTGTCAGCCCGCTTCATCATCTGCTTGTCCTGTTACCACTTTTCCGCCTGGTTCTCTAACTCCATTTCTTAAGGCTGCATCATATTCTTCTCTGGGCATTTGCCAGTGTTTACTGAATGGTTCTCGTAGTTGGGCACTGAAGTTTCTCCCAGTTTTTCACTATTGATATTGGCTGTGCACGGTGGCTCACGCCTATAATTCCAGCACTTTGGGAGGCCAAGGCAGGCAGATCACGTGAGGTCAGGAGTTGGAGACCAGCCTGACCAACATGGAGAAACCCCATCTCTACTAAAATACAAACTTAGCGGGGCATGGTGGCGCATGCCTGTAATCCCAGCTACTCGGGAGGCTGAGGCAGGAGAATCACTTGAACCCTGAAGGCAGAGGTTGTGTGAGCCAAGATCATGCCATTGCACTCCAGCCTGGGCAACAAGAGTGAAACTCTGTCTCAAAAAAAAATTAATATTAATGCTGCAATTGATGCCTCCTTGTCTATTTAACCATTTCTCACTTGGGGGTTTTTGTCTTAGGACATTTTCCTTTAAGACTGTAATTTGGGCTGGGTATGGCGGCTCACACCTATAATCCTAACACTTTGGGGGAGGCCAAGGTGGGTGGAGCACTTGAGGTTAAGAGTTCCAGACCAGCCTGGCCAACCTGTCTCTACTAAAAAAAAAAAAAAAGATTGTAATTTGGAGTTCAGAGTATGGCCATGCTTAGAATGAGTGACATGAAACGCCCAAGGGGAAATGCCAAGTTCGAAGTCCACTGAGTTGAATGGGAATTGAGTCAGGGAAAGGGCTTATCCTGCACACAGTAAATAAGCAAGGTCCCGACGGGGTTCTCTCTTCCAGGTGGTCGATTCAGTGGCCCTCTGGGCTTCCCACGAGCCATCCCCCCACACCAGGGTCACCAGCAGGCCCCTGCCATCCTGCCGGCCTGGCTCCTCTGAAGATGAACTTTTCCTTTAGAACCTGTGGCTGTTCCTTCAACAGGGCAATGAATGTATTTTACAAAAAAAGATGGGCTGCCGGACAGAGAGCGTCCACAGACGGGCCAGGCAATTTCTAGGCTGCACTCAGCTCATCCTCCAACAGCCACGGGGACAGAGGCTCTCAGCCCAGGCTGCACATGGGCATCGCCAGGGACAAAACTCCCCCACGTCCAGCCACAACCCAGCCCAGGGATGTCAGACCCTCTGGGCCGGGGCCTGGGCGTCAGTGTAATTTAAAATCTCCCTAGCTGATTGCAATGTGCAGCAGAGACAGAGGCATCGCCAGAAGACAGGTGCTGCTGTCCCCATCTCACACCCACGGAAATGGAAGCGCTGAGAGGTTCAGCCACAGGCCCAGACTCACACAGCTGAAAGTGATGGAGCCTCATATCAGCTTGTCTAACTCCAAAATGGAGGGCTTTTACACAGCTGGGCTGGACCACCTGAGCACTCGGACTCTGCGGCGGCACGTTGACTCTTCCGCCGAGACTCTCCCTTGGGTTTTAGGAAAAAGAGGGAGGAATCAGGGAAGAAAGGATGTGGCTGCCTGAAGACACGGGAGCCTCCCAGCCTCTCCCCTGTGCCGCCGCCTTCCCCACCCGCCTCCTCTGACTCCTGACCTCCCTCTATCCCCGTTCCCTGGACCCTGGGTCCCCAGCTGTGACACCATCTTCCCCAGGGGGCAACAGTGATCCGTGCCCCCACCCCCCTGGAGCTGGATGATGCCCTCTCCCCTCAGCGCTGGCAGCTCACACCCGTGCCCTCGGTGGCTTTGCCTCCAGACACACTGGAGTCTGACTCCCTTTACCCCACTTCATTTCCTATGGCCTTGGGCAGGCCCTTCTGGATTTCTTCATCTGTAAACTAAAATCGGTATTGTAAATATCTGCCCACCTCTGTGGGTTCTGGGAGAATCAATGAGACAGTGTGGGTGAAAAGACTCTGTAAACCTTGCGGCACCAAACAAATATTAGTTGTGTCATGAGCTGGAAGGGCCAGAGCTCCGGGCAGGACAGGGTGACAGCCCCAGCTCTGCCACTGACCATGACTCGGGCCACAGCGTACACTCTCAGGGCCTTTGTTTCCTCACCTATAACGTGGGGAATAATAATAGCACCGCGCCCTCCTCGCTGGGCTGCTGTGCAGATCTAAAGCATGGGTCCCCAAACGCACCCACAGTGTGGGCAGCTGTGGAGATGGGCAGGCCCTTCAGGACCTGCAGGCCGTGGCACGGTGAACATGGCCGAGTTTCTGGACCCGAGCCTTTGCACCTGAGGCAAGAAGGAGGCTTTCTTTATTCCTTTTCTACATACATCTTTTCTTGGAGGTGCCCAGCTCTGCAGCTGGGTTCTAGCCTTGGCTCTGCCACTCACAGTGTGTAGCCTCAGGCTTGAGATCAACCTCTCTAAGCCTCAGCTGTGTCCAGAGAACCCTCTGTTCACAGTGCCCAGTGCCTGCTGGTGCCCAGCAATGGCAGAGCTGTGGGAGCCACTGGTTGAGGAAAAGGGAGGCAAGAAACAGAGGCGGGGAGGGACGAAGAGGAGTCCAGAGAGGCCCTTTTGAATGATGGTGGTGACGGAGATGATGGTGGTGACCGACATGATGGTGGTGACGGAGATGATGGCGGTGACGGAGATGATGGCGGTGACGGAGATGATGGCGGTGACCGACATGATGGCGGTGATGGAGATGATGGTGGTGACCGACATGATGGTGGTGACGGAGATGATGGTGGTGACGGAGATGATGGTGGTGACCGACATGATGACGGTGACGGAGATGATGGTGGTGACGGAGATGATGGCGGTGACCGACATGATGGCAGTGACGGAGATGATGGTGGTGACGGAGATGATGGTGGTGACCGACATGATGGTGGTGACCGACATGATGGCGGTGACGGAGATGATGGTGGTGATGGAGATGATGGTGGTGACCGACATGATGGTGGTGATGGAGATGATGGTGGTGACGGAGATGATGGTGGTGACCGACATGATGGTGGTGACGGAGATGATGGTGGTGACGGAGATGATGGTGGTGACCGACATGATGGTGGTGATGGAGATGATGGTGGTGGAGAATGGCCCTGGGATTCTTAGGCAGAGAGGAATGGTGGTTTTCCAATAGGGGCACAGGGGATCCATTTTGATACCAAGACCACCAGGGATGGACCCTGAGGCCACCCCTACCCACTTCTCCCCTGGCTCCTCAGCTCCTGGGCAGCCTGCAGAGGGGCTGGGAAAGGTCTAGGGGGGGCCTGCCATCCAGCACCAGGGGCGGCTATGTGTGAGCTCCTCCCCCAGTGCCAGTCCCCTTCCTTCAGCCTACAAGATCAGCTGCCACCACCCCAACACCCCACGTTGACAGGAGCAGTGCACAAATGGGGACACTGAGGCTCAGAAGGAAAGCACCTCTCCTGGCCATACGATCCACCCAGGCACTTTCAGTGCTGCAGGATGACCAACTGTCCTGGTTTACCCAGGCTGGGGGTTCCTGGGACAGAGCGGGGCTTTCAGAGAGAAACGCTGGAAAGCCCCAGCTTCTGTAAGCAACAGTGCCGAAGTCCAGAGCAGCAGTGTCCAACAGAGACCCAACGAGAGCCACGTGTGTGCCCTCAAATGTCCCAGTAGCCAAGTTAAAATAAAAGAGATGGGTGAAATTAATTTTAATAATATATTCTCTTTTTAAAGATGGAGTCTTGCTCTGTTGCCCAGGCTGAAGTGCAGTGGCATGATCTTGGCTCACTGCAGCCTCCGCTTCCCGGGTTCAAGCGAGTCTCCTGCCTCAGCCTCCCACGTAACTGGAATTATAGGTGCCCGTCACCATGCCCGAGTAATTTTTGTATTTTTAGTAGAGACAGTGTTTCGCTATACTGGCCAGGCTGGTCTCAAACTCCTGACCTTAGGTGATCTGCCCACCTCACAGGCTTCCAAAGTGCTGGGATTACAGGCATGAGCTACCGTGCCCAGCCTAATTTTAATAATATATTCTATCTAGCACACTATGTCAAATATTTTTCTTATTTTCATTGCAACATGTAATCCATATAAAAATTATGAATGAGACATTTCACCTTTTTGGTACTAAATTCTTTTAATTCTGGTGTATATTTTACATTTACAACTAGAGTTGGCAAATAAAATACAGGCTGTGAGGGGATGTCTGAATTTCAGATAAACAGGAACTTTTAGTTTAAGTATGTCGTGTGCAATATTGAAGATAGACTAAAGGTTAGTTTCTTATTTATCTGAAATTCAAATATTTCCCTGGAACCTCTATTTTCATTTGCTGCTTCTGGCAACCCTACTGTGAGCACGCCTGAATTTGGAGGGTCACGTCGCAAGCTCTTAATAGCCACTTAAAGTCATGGCCTTAAAGAGCATAGGGCAGGTCCAGAGGAAACAGGGCCACCCACTGGCACCCAAGACAGCCAGCCCCCTCGAGTCAGCCTGCAAAGACCCATTGGGCTCCCCGCTTCTCTGTAGCCCCTCTAGCCATCGCCTTTTGCCTGCCTTTAACAGTATCTGCCTTTGTCTTAGTGAGCCTTTCTGGAAGAAACTCAATTCTGTTTCCGATAATCACCCAGCAGGTAAACAAGATGGCAGGGAAGAAAGTCCACAGCTCCCCCCCCACCGTTCTCCGTATCAGCAACTTTCCAAATTCTAGAATGAGGTCAGGCCAGCAGGGGTGGGGCAGCTTGGGAGGAAAGCCAGGCTAAGCCCAGGAGAAGGGGTCCAAGGGAAGCCCACCCTCTTCCTGAGTCTCCCCCTCCAGAGCCCCAGCCTCAGGCCTCCTCAGGCCTCAGCCTTAAGGAGTTGAGCACTCCAGGGTGGAGGTCTCTGATCCTGGGTGCATGTCTCTCTCTGCCTCAGTTTACACATCCAAAACCACTGGGAAGCCGCAGACCAGGTGCCGTGGGATGGGGGAAGTGGAGACCGAGAGGCTGCTGCCGGAGAAATCTGCAGAGCGGACCAGAGGTACGTGGGCCGCAGCTGCACCCCTCCCTGCCCTCATGTTCAAAACCCCTGTCTAGGTCCTCGTGTGTCAGAGCTGCACATTCAGAGTGTCACAGAGTGTTGGTCACAAGGCCACAGCCGGAACAGAGGCCCAGAGAGGGAGGCTTCCCACCCCAGGTCACACAGCACACCTGTGGTGGGGCTAGACACTGGCCAGGAGCTGAGGCCCAGAGCAAGGGGCTTCCTGCTGCCCCTCCACCATGCCTCGTGTCACCTTTCCTCTGTGGGGCAGTGCTGCCGAGGGCCCCAGGAGGAAAGGACTATGAGGGCTCATTTCCCCCTGGGTAAAACTGAGACTGAGGGGACCATGTCTCACCAAAGCCTACCCGGTCTGCCAGAGCCGAACCCACGGACAGCTCCCCACCTACCCAGCCTCATACCGGTGCGGCCCCAGGCCGGACCCATCATGTGATTTGGGGGGACCTAGTACAAAATGGAAATTCAGGACATTCATGTTCAAAATAAGAATCTTAAGGTAGTGACAGCAGAGCATTAAACCAAGCTCCGAGCTCTGCTGATCACAGGGCCCTGGGCACAGGTCACCCAGGGAGGCAGAGGTCAGGAAGGAGAGACCCAGCTAAGGCCTGGCTCCTCCCCCCAGCCCTCCCGGCCCTCCGCCCACATGGCCCCAACTTTGCCCAAGCTCTTCCCTCAGCTTTTCCCCCCCCAGCTTCTCATTCTGCCCCCAAACCCTTGGAGTGCTCACCCCCAGCCATCAGGCCCTCCCTTAATGCCAGCAATGGCACACACATGCACACACGTACACACACATGCACACACATGTACACACACATGCACACACATTTCTCTCTCTCTCTCTCTCTCTCCAGCCCTCTGTAGGGTCCTGCTACTCTCACCTCCTCAGAGGTGTTTTTCAGCAGGACCCAGCCGCAGCCCCAGCCCCTGCTGGCAGGTGCTCCAGGCCCTGGGCTGTGGTTTCCAGGCTGTGCATAACTTCAGGGCAGGGCTGTGGCCACCAGAGCCAGAACTAGGGTGAGGAGGGTGAGGCGCGACCTCAGGCACAATTTTAGGGGCACCACAGCACCCCCATCACCATGATACATAATGCGTCTATGCAGTGTTCTTACAAATAGAAATTCATGAAGAAAATCCAGAATGAATAAAAGAGCAAAGTTTTATCATAAACACAGACAGCGTCGGAAGTCCTGGTTCTCTTTGCATCAGCCTCAAGGCACTGCTCTGGATCCTGTCTGTGTTTATCCTGGCTTTTTTGCATTAATTTAGGTTTTTTAGTAAAATTGCCTCAAAATGTTATTTTTTTGTTTACTGGTTTTGGTTCCCTCTTAAAGTTTCCACCCAAAGGTGCGCCCCTCATTCCTCACCCCTGCACAGTAGCAGATGGGAGGACAAGGCTGAAAACAACATCAATGCTGAAAATAACAGTGAATGTACACTGAGGTCTGTGTGTGCACTGCGTCAGCCTCCTCCCTCTCTCCCTCTCGCTCTCTGCCTTACTGAGCACTTACTATGTAATAGCTAAGCGCTATTCTCGACACCGGATAAAGCAGTCATGAATACACCTTCCGGCCTGCACAGAGCTCACATTGTGGTTTGGGAACAGAGACAAAAAATAGTTTAGAAACAAGCCGGGCGTGGTGTCTCACACCTGTAATCCCCCACACTTTAGGAGGCTGAGGCGGGTGGATCGCCTGGGGTCAGGAGTTCAAGACCAGCCTGACCAATGTGGTGAAACCCTGTCTCTAGTAAAAATACAAACTCGCCGGGCATGGTGGCGCATTCCTGTAATCCCAGCTACTCAGAAGGCTGAGGCAGGGGGACTCACTTGAGGTGGAGGTTGCAGTGAGCTGAGATGGCGCCATTGCACTCCAGCTGGGGAAATGAGCGAAACTCCGTCTCAAATTAATAATAAAAACGAAGCAGCAGCAAGGCGTGGGGTGTGCTGCCCGCACAAAACCGGAGCACAGGGCCAGCGAGCAGGCTTCAAGCTGTAAGCATGGCAGCCGAGAAGGATGTCATTAAACCCTCACAGCCACTCTGGCAGAGAGAATCTGTGACTTGGCCCCAGTTTTCAGATGAGGAAACCGAGGTGTCGGTCCTAAGGCAGCTTGCCAGAGCCCTGCAGCCAGGAAGTGGCAAAGCTGGACTCTCAGCCCAGGCAGGCTGGTGCCAGAGGACTTTGGGGGTTGGAGGGTGAAGTAGAATCCAGGTGGAATGAGGGAACTAGATGAGTTTTTGCCACTTAAAGGGGCTGTTACATTAAGTGTGTGCGGTTCAGAGCCATCTCTTCCTCCCTTGTGGCAAAGGCCAGGCTGGCTCATTCAGAAGTCACGGGTTCTTCCTCCAGGGACTGAGCCCCAGGTATGGGAGTCTGGCTGGGGGGACATGTGGGGGAGCGCCACCCTAGGCTCCCTGGCAGGCCGCCCAGCAGGGGCCCTTTAAGGCTGGCCATGGGGCAGGCAACGTGACACCCGCCCAGTGTGCAAGTTCATTCATCACGGCCCCTGCTGACTCACGCTTATGAAAGTGATTTTCCTGGCCCCGCCCACTGCCTGCACGGCCTCTTCCCCTCCCAGTGAAATACCCTCACTTCCCCCTGGCCTCTCAGAGCCTCTTGGATCCCGACGGGGTAATGGGCGTTCCGATCTCGAGGGGGACTCTGTGATCCGAAATCCCCTGGCCCTCCTAGTGCACAAGCTGGCTGGGCTCACCGAGCTGCTGCACCACTGCCTGTCAGGTGAGTGTCAGGGGCCAGGTTCCGGGGCAGGGAATCAGGCACATCCCAGGCACAAGCGGCCAGCCCAGTTGGACCAGAGGGTCTGCGGAGCCCCAGAGCCAGGCAGGGGTCCCGGCTGGTCCTGAGTAGAGGCCCTCCCCCTGAATTCTCGGGAGCCTGGCAGGATTCTCCCCTACCCCAGGTTCCTCCCAGATCCTCAGCCATGTCCCTGTCCAGGTGACTGGCACCCTCAGCAGAGCAGCTGAGTGGCCACAGTCCCCGAGAACCCTGGCCCACGTGACCTCGGCTTCTAGCAAGAAAGAGGGATGTGGCCAGCCTGGGCTTGCTGCCCAGCTGTCCCAAGTCCACTGCGTCGGCAGCCAGGCTGGGTGCCCTCAGGGTTTCTGCTTCTCCTGCTCAGGAGGGACAGAGCCTGTGGGTGCCCATGAACAGCCCCCACCCCGGGAAGCCCCAGGGACTTCACTTCTCTCTGGAGGCTCCAGAGTGTGGTGGGTAGGGAGGGCGGCCCCTGCGAGGCTGGGGAGCTGCAGGAGATCCTGGGCTCCAGGTGTGTGGCACTGGGGTGAGGGCTCATCTGTAATAAATGGCAAGTGACGCCTGCGTGGACAGACCACCTCCTCACACTTAGGCCTCCCCCGCTCCGCCGCCCTAGGGCTTCATGCCACTTCCTTGGTCTCCCTGTAGTCAGCTGTTTTACTGGAGGGGATTGAGCAGAACTCAGATTCGTTCGCACGAGCGTGGTGTTGGACACTCTCAGGTGACCTGTTCCTCCTGACCTGCGTTTCTTCCTCTGCACAGTGGGGATAAGAAAACCCACTTCTTGGGGTGTCTTCAAAGGCAAACGAGTAAATGGCCACTAGAGGTGCCAAAGAAATGCCAACCTACAGGTGTCCCAGAGTCTCAGAGCAGTTTGCAGCTTTAACAGCCTCAGAAGTACACATGCTACAGACGTGAAAGAAACGTCAGCCAAAGGTGCAACTGTTTTCATGGCTTTTGTCCTATTTGCCTTTGTGAAGTTTGAAACATCAATTTTTAATGTGAACTTTTTTCCATCAACATCTGCCATCTTCAATCAAAGGGACTTAAAAAGATAACATTAAAAATTGATTCTTCCAACTCCCATAAAACTAAAAATCATAAAACGAATTGAAATGAAACTTTTGCACACTCTTTTGTAAGTTGGCGGCATATTTTTTCAAGGTTATGAGTGACAGCTTCAAGCTGCTGGGACTTGGGGCGTCCTGTGTCTCTCTACACAGGAAGTGACTTCTCAGGTCCAGCCCCTGGGTGGTGACCTCATGTATGTGGCATCCAGAAGCTTCTGTTCAAGTGCCTGAGAACAGTCCCAGGAGGGAGCACTGGACTTGAAGTCCCAAAGCCCTGGCGGGAACTCTGCTGCCTGCAAAGGGCGATAAGGAGCAGCCAGTTCTGATTCCGCATTGACCAACAGGGGCTCCTGCAAGTGCCTTCCTCGGGTGGTGGGCGAATCCAAAAGAACAAGGGAGAAGCAAGGCATGGCCCAGGGTGGGCGCACTGGGGCAGATGGAGCAGGTTGGCTCACTCGTTTGGGGAAGGTCTGGAGGTGTCTAGGGGGTCAGCCCATGGGGATCAGATTTTGGTTCCATCACCCACCAGCTCTGTAGCCTGAGGGTGTGGCTTCACCTCTCCAAGCCTCAGTCTCCTCATCGGCAAAGTGGGTTGCTAGGAAGATCAAAGGAGGTGATTCGAGAAAGCACTTTACTAGGAGGTCCCATGCTTCCCAGTGACTGCTGTTCCTGGGGACTGTGATGAGGATTGAGGGGCTTGGAGCCATTCAAAGGTACCAGGAGTGAGCCCGGGAAAGTGCTCTGGGAACCGCAGTCCTGTCCTCCAAGGCCTCTGTGTATACCCAGCGCCCAGGGTCAGTGAGAAATGATCCCCTCCCGGCCAGAACACTGGGTCATCAGCTGCCCCTCTATCTGCCCGCCTGCCACTGGCGCCTCCAACAGAGCCGTGGGGGGACCCTGGAACGGACACTGCATGTTCCACCCAGCAGAGGGGCCTCAGCAGGAGCTGTCACAGCACTCTGGGCACAGAGAAGGCTCTGGAGCAGGGCGGCCTGGGCTCCAATCCAGCCCAGCCTGCTAGAGCTGGGGCAACCACCTTGCAAACCGTACAGGGCCATGAGAAACTCTCTGGCCCTCGGAGCACATACAACAACTTGATTACATAAGGATTCCATTTGGTAATGTGTATTCAGTGTGGAGATCATGCCTGGCACCCAGCCCACTCCACAGAGGTATGGAAGCGTCAGCCACCTGTTAACTTTGTTGGTCTTGTGACTCTTACTATTATTATAATGGGTGGCAACATCACCCTGAAATCCCCTCCCCGGGCAGGCAGCCAGGGACCTTGCAGGGAGCTGGGCAGGAAGAGGCCATGTGGTCCCTGGCGACTGCAGGATGTCACCTTCCTTCTTTCCAGGAAGAGGAGGAGGTCTTGGGTGCTGGGCACAGGGTCTTGCCTCGACAGGACACGGAGGCTTTCCCTGGCTCCCACCCCAGCAGAGGCAAGGGTGTGCTTAGGGCAGCAGAGGGCACCCACATGGGGGTCCCTGACAGACCCCTTTCCCGTTGGGCACATCCTTGCCCTGGTAGCCTCCTTCTCCTCACCTACAAGACAGAGGCACCAGGGCTCACCTCTCCAGGCTGCTGAGCGGGCTGGATGCCACTGCTTAGGTGCGGCCTCCTTGCAAACTGTAGAGTGCTGTGGGAAGGTCACTTGTCACTGTGGGGGCGACACTCAGTTCCTGTCAGTGGCCCATCTACACAGCAGTCTCTCGTCCATCTCCTTGGGGCCTGCCTGGAGTGGACGATGATGTTTCTGCCACTCTGCACACATCAGAGGTCACATGCTGGTCTCAGCTGTGTTTGGTTGGCCTGTTAAGGATCTTCCAAAATTGCCCATTCATTCATTGCTCACTTTTTCAAATTGGAGAATTAACATAGAAATCCAGATTCATACCTTCTCTGGAAGAATTCTGGAGGCAGACGACCCTGAGGCTGAGTGGCGTGGGTGGTGTCACTGACAGGGCCTTGGCACCAGTGAGCACTGGGTTTCCAAGCTGGCTGCGTGATGCTGAGAAGCTTGTGCCACCTCTTTGAGCCCTGTTTACACATCTGTGAAATGGGAAAGTAACAGCCAGGACTCTGCACAGGGTCAGTGTGAGGTGTCTCTGAGAAAAAGCATGTCAGATACCCGGGACAGAGCCAGTGCTACATGCTCACCACCCCTGTGCCCACAAGGTGAGGCCGGTGTCCGCTGCTGCCTGGTGTGGGTGAGAAGGGGGGTCTGATGCCGCTCTGGGCACCGGCAGCTCCAGGACCAGCACCTGGGTCCCTTTCAGCGATTTGGGTCTGGGGCCAGCAGAGGGCGCGGCTGCCCCCAGAGATGGTAGGTTTGCCGGCACATCCCCAAACCTGGCTGCTGCTTCCCTTCCCCAAGTCCAGCCCAGCCCAGCCCCTGGGGCAGGCCACAGCGCTGCTCAGTCCTCGTGGCAACTTCACTCCAGGCAGGTGCTTCCCGCCTGTGACCCCACTGTGCCCCCGCAACCACTCTAGGAGGTAGGGACTCATTGCTTCCATTTTGCAGGTGAGGAAACTGAAACCCAGAGAGGCCCAGGAATGGGCCATGGTCAGCAGATGAGAAGCCACTTGCCAGGGCCAGTGGCTTTGATGACTCCAAAGTCCACCAGATCACACTGGTACTCAAGGGCTGTGGCCCACAGAAGGGCGGGCTGGGCTTTTTCCTGGGTTGGGCAGGAATGGCCTCTTGGGAAGACAGAGTATGAGCTTCAGGGACTATTGCCGCCCCCCGATGGGGGAGTAGAGTGAGGCTCGGAGGGACAGTGGCTGCCTGGGGCAACCAGGCCCAAGGAGGAGAGGCCACGTCCTGAGTGACTGGGGAGGGGTGGGGCAGATGGCCTGTTTGGAGCAGAGGCTGCGAGAGCAAGAAGTGAGTCCTGATCAATACGCCTCACGGGGACCCCCGGGCTAGACCCTGGGGGCCATAGGAGGCCACCATAGCTGGGAAGTGACGTGGCCATGTGACACCCAAGCCTCACCCGAATGGGCTCTCCCCTCCCCCTCTCCCCCACTCCAGGTCTGCTGCCAGCCCCAAGCACCCCACCAGCCACAGCCATGAGCTCCTCCAGAAAGGACCACCTCGGCACCAGCAGCTCAGCGCCCCTCCCGGTCATCATCGTGGGTGAGTGTCAGGCCCCAGCCTCGAGGGGTTCCACTGAGCCTTCCAAGTGCCCCTGCCCCTGGGTCTGAGGGCAGGAACTGGGCAAGTCCAGGCCTGGCCTCTTTTTTTGTTTTTGGGTTCTTTGTTTTTTCGAGACAAAGTTTCATTCTGTCGCCCAGGCTGGAGTGCAGTGGTGTGATCTTGGCTTACCTCCGCCTCCCGGGCTCAAGCGGTTCTCCTGCCTCAGCCTCCCAAGTAGCTGGGATTACAGGTGCCCGCCACTACGCCCGGCTCATTTTTGTATTTTTAGTAGAGACGGGGTTTCGCCATGTTGGCCAGGCTGGTCTCAAACTCCTGACCTCAAGTGATCTGCCTGCCTCAGCCTCCCAAAGTGCTGGGATTACAGGCGTGAGCCACCATGCCTGGCCTAGGCCTGGCCTCTTCACAGTGTTCTTTAAGCCACTGAGTGTTTACTGTGTGGCCAGTGCTGGGCTTAGCATTTTATAAACTATCATTCCCTTTCATGCCTCCAGAACCCAGGGGTCTAGAACACAGCCATCAGCTGGAGGCGACCCGGTGTGGGGCAGGGGTGGCCCGCTCCTGAGCCCGCACTGGCCCCATGACTACCCTGTGGCCAGCACTGTACTAGGGGCCCACACGAGGGGGACACAGCAGGGCTTATGATTCCTGTCCTCTGTCTGCAAAAAATGAGGACAGACGACCCCCAAGAATGCAGGCGTCCGATTCAGCCATGTGAGATGGTCATTTCTGTAAAGCAAAAACAGATGGCTGTCTGCGATTTCATATGGTTCCTCCTGGTATCCTACATATGAGTAATATTCCAAATCAGATGAGATAAGAAGAGGGGAAAGGACAGATAAAAAGAGAAGAGCTATGGCAGGGCTGGGCCTGGTGAATCGCCCAGGAAGTGCCACAGATGGCGGCGCAGTTCTTCAGACGTGCAAGCAGCAGACCCAACAGGTGGCTCAGCGCCCCTGAGCGCCCACGAGCACCCACCACCCGAGCTCGCCCCCAGGCCCCGTAGCCATCTGTGCTGCGTTCACTCGTCCATCTGACCTAGTTCCTAGATCTCAGAATCTCAGTTGTGTTGTCAGGGGTTTCCTCTGTCTGGGTTTGAATCCCGGCTCATCTACCTGCCAGCTGTGTGACCACAGGCAAGTTACTTAACCTCTCTGCGCCCATTTCATCAAGTATAGGAAGGAAAAGAGCAGCACTTACCTCACTGAAGCTGCTGTGGGGCTGCTGAAGTCTCAGTACAATTCCTGGCAAATAGGAAGCTCTCAGCAGTTGCTCATTCCTTCTTTTTTAAATTACTGTTTTTTCTTTTTCTTTTTTCTTTTTTGAGACGGAGTCTCGCTCTGTTACCCAGGCTGGAGTGCAGTGGTGTGATCTCAGCTCAGCATAACCTCTGCCTTCTGGGTTCAAGCGATTTTCCTGCCTCAGCCTCCCGAGTAGCTGGGATTACAGGCATGCGCCACCAGGCCCAGCTAATTTTTTTTGTATTTTTAGTAAAGACAGGGTTTCTCCTTGTTGGCCAGGCTGGTCTCAGGTGAGCCGCTCACCTCGGCCTCCCAGAGTGCTGGGATTACAGGCATGAATCACTGTGCTCGGCCTCTTTTTAAAATTATTATTAGGCATAGTGTCTGGCACAGGCTAAGGGCTTAACACGTATTTTATTTTTATGAATGAAGGATCAGTGAATGGATGACCATGTCCAGACCGAAGCCCTCAGCAGTAGATTCTCCCACCTGATAAGGCCGCCCCCTTTGACCTCCGCCCTCTCTCCCCCAGGCAACGGCCCCTCTGGCATCTGCCTGTCCTACCTGCTCTCCGGCTACACACCTTACCTGAAGCCAGATGCCGTCCACCCACACCCCCTGCTGCAGAGGAAGCTCACCGAGGCCCCAGGGGTCTCCATCCTGGACCAGGTGGGTCAACCTGGGGCCGGAGCTCTGGGGAGGACACACCACCCATGGAAAACTACCTCAGCTTTCCCAGGGAAAAACAAAAGTGTGTGTTTGCTGGAGCCAAGACCAAACAGAATTCGAGAGTCCACAGAGTCAGCCACGGAGATCATGAAGAGAAATCGGAGACCCACAGATGCGACATAGCCGAGGGCTCACTATGTCCTAGACCAGGGGTTCTCAGTGAGGGGATGATTTTGCTCCTCGGGGACACCTGGCGATGTCTGGGATGATACAGGTTGTCATGGCGGGGTGGCGGTGCTACCAATTCCGGCAGGGTGGAGGCCAGGGATGCTGGTAAATGCCCAGCACTGCATAAGACAGCGAGGGTGGTGGAACTCACGTATCTGGGGGAGAGTTTCCCAACCTCGGCCTCACTGATGTGTGGATGACTTTGTTCTATCTACAAAGAAAAATCTGGCTCTAATGTCAGTGGGGCCAAGGTTGAGCAATTCCACCGCAGACATTTCAGTCCCACCACCTCCTGCCCACAGGGGTTTGCAGACCCTCCCTCCACACCCCCTTCTTCCATGGTGCCCCTCCACGACCTCCCCTTCTCGACCTCCCTCCTCAGGCAGGTACATCCGCGTGTTCTCCTCCTGCCGCTGAGTTGGGGATGAGGACGCAGTTCTACACCGTTTGATGTAGATCAGCGTTTTTCAAAGTGCTCTCAATAGAGTACTAGTTCTTCAGTATGATGTACACAAAAATGTTCCCACTCCAGTAACACAGGGACACACTGGGTTTGGCAAAATTCAGCAGGTAAGTGATGGCTGCAGGGCTTGTCAGAGCCTTTAATAGGCCGGTCTGCATTATCTACTTTTAAGGGGCAGCGCCTCCCCCAGCTGATCTGACCACCCTGATATTAAGGTAGGGATGTAGGACCAGGCAGTCGATCCAGTCTCATCTAAGGTTGCCTGTTTGGTCTATACCCTGGGGCTCTTGGCCTCCTGGAAAGACCTCAACATGAGAGCTTCAGAGCACCCCCAGTGTGCACATCTCTCCGAGACCCTCCTGTGCCAGGGAAATGGCCCAGCCCCAGTCCCCACATTCCTGTCCAGCCTGAGGCCCTGGGAAGACAACCCCACCCTCTCCCAGCATCTCTTCTGACCTCTGCCCCCCTCCAGGACCTGGACTACCTGTCCGAAGGCCTTGAAGGCCGATGCCAAAGCCCCGTGGCTCTGCTCTTTGATGCCCTCCTGCGCCCAGACACAGACTTTGGGGGAAACATGGAGTCGGTCCTCACCTGGAAGCACCAGGTGGAGCACGCCATCCCCCACTTGGTTCTGGGCCGGAACCTCCCTGGGGGGAGCCTGGCACGTGAGTGGCTCAGCGAGGGCACGCCTTGATGGGGGTGGGAGTCTCCTTTGTTCTCCCCCACTTGGAGCTGGGACTCTTGCATCTCCCCCTTTCCTCGTTCTCCACCTGCCAACCCTGCCTCTCCCCTCCCTCCCTCCCCTCCCCTCCACCAGCCCCAGCCAAGGCCTCCCATGTCCTCCAGCCCCAAATAGGTTCAGGCTAGCAGAAGCCTGGACTGAAGGGTTCCTTTTCCTGCAGTCCATCGAAGGCTCCATGGTGACCCTGAGCCAAGGCCAGTGGATGGGGCTCCCGGACCTGGAGGTCAAGGACTGGTTGCAGAAGAAGCGAAGGTGAGGCCCCCTGGGATGCTTTGGGGTACATGGAAGGTTGGGCCTGTGAACCCAGAAAACCTGAGACAGGTCTCAGTTAATTTAGAAAGTTTGTTTTGCCAAGGTTGAGGACGCACCCATGACATAGCCTCAGGAGGTCCTGACCACATGTGCCCCAGGTGGTGGGGCACAGCTTGGTGTTAGACATTTTAGGGAGACATGAGACATCAATCAATATTTGTAAGAAGTACATTGGTTCCATCTGGAAAGGCAGGACAACTTGAAGCAAAGGCAGGAAGACGGAGAGGGGAGGGGCTCCAGGTCACACACAGGCAGGAAGCGGGGAGGGAGCTTCCAGGTCATAGATAGGTGAGAGACGAATGGTTGCCTTCTTTTGAGTTTCTGATTAGCTTCTCCAAAGGAGGGAATCAGATGTGCACCATCTATCTCAGTGAGCCGAGGGGTGACTTGGAATAGAATGGGAGCCGATTGGCCCTAAGCAGTTCTCTGCTTGACCTTTCCCTTTAGCTCAGTGATTTGGGGGTCCTAAGATTTATTTTCCTCTCACAGCCCCCCCGCCCACCAACTGAGCCCAGGAGCCAGAGATACAGAGGCTTCAGAGTGCGTCTGATCTGTCTTCTTCCTCTTCCAGAGGGGGAAACTGAGGCTCAGCTAGGGAAAGGTCTTGTCCACCTCACATGAGTGGGGGTGAGCAGCAGAACTGGGCTCGCCCGAGGACGCCCTGTCCTGTGCAGGCACCAGACCACCCTGTCACATGGTCCCCAACTGGGCCTCCCCGTAGTGCCCCAGCCTCTAAGGGGGGGGGGAGTAACAGCTGGCCTCTGACCCCCATGCCCTGCCCCGTGCCTCTGACACAGGTCCCTCAATCCTTGTGGCCTCTCTTCAGCCCCTCCCTCTATTCTGGCCTAGAACAGTCTTTCTTTCTGGGTCAGCTAATAGGATGACATTTCTTTTTTTTAATGCTTTGCTACAGGGTGAGTTTCATCCTTAGCCATGAGCCCACAAGTTGGGTAAATTAACTCACCTAAGGTTGCGCAGATTATTGGACATAGAGAAGGAAAACGGCTCACCCCAAACCCACACTTCTCCCCACCCTTTTACTCCTGCGGTTTTTCCTCCCCATCTGGCTTCCTGCTCCATCGTGGCCACCCTGGAGAAATGGCTTGTGAACCCTGAATATCTGAAACAGGTCTCAGTTAATTTAGAAAGTTTAGGCTGGGTGCGGTGGCTCATGGCTGTAATCTGAGCACTTGGGGAGGCTGAGGCGGGCAGATGACCCAAGTTCAGGAGTTTGAGACCAGCTTTGCCAACATGGTGAAATCTCGTCTCTACTAAATATTCAAAAATTAGCCAGGTGTGGTGGTGGGTACCTGTAATCCCAGCTACTAGAAAGGATGAGGCAGGAGAATCGCTTGAACCTGGGAGGCAGAGGTTGCAGTGAGCCGAGATCCCACCACTGCACTCCAGCCTGGGCAGCAGAGCAAGGCTTCACATCAAGAGAAAAAAAAAAGAAAGTAAGTTGAATTTGCCAAGGTCGAGGACGCGTGACGCTGACACAGCCTCAGGAGCTCCTGACAACATGTTCCCAAGGTTGTCGGGGCCCAGCCTGGTTTTATACATTTTGGGAAAACGTGAGATACCAATCCACATGTGTAAGATGTACATTGGTTCCGTCCTAAGGCGGGACAGCTCCAGCGGGGAGGGAGTTTCCAGGTCTCAGGTAGGTGAGAGACAAAGGGTTGCATTCTTTTGAGTTTCTGATTCGCTTTAACCAAGGAGGAAATCAGATTTGCATTTATCTCAGTGAGCCGAGGCACTTTGAATAGAGTGGGAGGCAGCTTTGATCTAAGCAGTTCCCAGCTGGACTTTGCTCTTCAGCTTAGTGATTTGGGGGCCCCAAGATTGATTTTCCTCTCACAGGTTGGTTCAATCCCTGAATAAAGAAGTTCCAGCCCCTGCCCATTGTGGGGTGTGTCCACTCAAGTGAGGGGCTGTCCCGGAGCAGATACTGGGGTGCAGTCTGCCTCTCAGGGGAAGCCCTCCTTCCTCGGCCCCAAGGCTGTGACCAGGCCTGTGTCCCCCCACGGTAGCCACTGCAGGCCTCACCATCTGATACAGACTCTTCTGCGTGTTTGGCAGGAAGACCTCCAGGCTCCCGTGGCCATGTGTTAGTAGCAGACAGAAACTCCAGTTTCACTTGTCAGCACAGCCTCTCCTAGCCTACTTTTGCATTTCAAATTCTGTCCTGAGCACGTCATGTGGCGATGTGGCAGGGTTCAAAAGCATCCTTTTACATGGCCTCACAATATTCCAAAAGGCGGGTGAGCATCCCCCGCCCAGCAGATCTTCACTGAATGCGTATCATATGCCAGGCCTTGGGCTTAGATGTCAGAGCACAAAACCCTGCAGACACACCCCCTGCCCTCACGGCGCTACCAAGGTTACCAGCACCCCCTGCCCCTGCCAGCGCTGGAGTGTTCATTCTTTCCGCTGTGACTTTATTATAAATAACTCTGCATGGAACATGCTCTTGGGACCGCTCTGTATCACCACCTTTAAAAAGACTGAGAGCAGGAAAATGACAGGCCCACAGAGATCAATTCCAGGGTCGGAGACAGGCTGCGCTGGGCTGACCCGCACGGCCCTGGGTGTCCATTCTCAGCTCCTGCTACATTTAGCCAGATGGCATGTGGCATGGGATTCTCCCCTAGGGGAGTTCATCCTGAACCATGCACCCACAAGCTAGGTAAATTAACTCATCTAAGGTCACACGGCGAGATACAGGGAGGTGCTAGGATGATGCCGAAGGCTGTCATTCAACCCCACCAGAATGGCCCTGGAAACAGTGGCAATAAAAACAACAACAATAAAATACCTCCAGCTGCTGCTGTGTGGGCTGGGAAGGATGGTGAGGACTTCATGTGGGAGTTTTTAAATCAGCTTTTAAATTGACTACATATAGGCTGGGTGTGGTGGCAGGAGCCTGTAATCCCAGCACTTTGGGAGGCTGAGGCAGGTAGATCACTTGAAGTCAGGAGTTTGAGACCAGCCTTGCCAACACAGCGAAACCCTGTCTCTAATAAAAATTCAAAAATTAGGCCGGGCGCGGTGGCTCAAGCCTGTAATCCCAGCACTTTGGGAGGCCGAGGCAGGCAGATCACAAGGTCAGGAGTTCAAGACCAGACTGGCCAACATGGTGAAACCCCATCTCTACTAAAAAATACAAAAATTAGCTGGGCACGGTGGCTCATGCCTGTAATCCCAGCTACTTGGGAGGCTGAGGTAGAATTGCTTGAACTGGGACCCTGGAGGCAGAGGTTGCAGTGAGCTGAGACTGCGCCACTGTACTCTAGTCTGGGCTACAGAGCAAGACTCCATGTCAAAAAAAAATTTTTTTTTCAAAAATTAGCCAGGTGTGGTGGTGCACACCTGTAGTCCCAGCTACTCAGGAGGCTGAGGCAGGAGAATCACTTGAACCAGGGAGGCAAGGGCTGCAGTGAGCTGCGATTGTGCCACTGCACTGCAGCCTGGGCAGCACAGTGAGACCCCGTCTCAAAAAAATAAATAAATAAAACAAATTAATTGACTACATATAGAAAAGTACGTAACTCCTGTGAGTACAGGTTGATGAAGTTTGCCAAGGTAAGCACAGAGATTCAAGAAACAGAAGCCCTCCCCGGAAGCCCCCATGCCCTTTCCCATCAGGATCCCCCTCCCCCTCTCCCCAGAGTAACCACTCTTGGCATCCAGCGCTATAGATGAGTTCTGCCTGTTCCTGAACTTTATATAAACGGAAGCATACCGTACTTAATCCTTTGAGGTGACAATCCTGGCGGCCCATCCTTGCATGGCACTTCCTGCCAGTCAGGTTCCGGCCTAAGTGGTGTGTTTTATCAGGTCACCAAATCCTCTCCACAACCTCATGAAGGAGGTCCTGCCATCAGCATCTACCTTATTTTGCAAACTGGGGAAAGGCACAGCTCCCTAATGGCAGAGTCAGGACTCGAACCCAGGCAGTGTGCCTCTGGAGGCTACACTCTGCACCCCACCCTACACCACCTCTTCTGAAGGAGGTACCCTTGTTAGCTCCATTTTACAGAAGAGGAGACTCAGGCTTGGAGAGGCTGAACTACCTGGCCCTGTCCTATAGCTACAGCCTACTCCAGCTCCAGGGCCTCACACCGCCCTGGACCTCTCCCGTCCCACCCAGCCCCCTAAGCCCCCAGCCCCTAACAATGTCTGACTCTGGCCTTCTGCATCCTCCCCGACAGAGGCCTTCGTAACAGCCGGGCTACGGCCGGGGACATCGCCCACTACTACAGGGACTACGTCGTTAAGAAGGGTCTGGGGCATAACTTTGTGTCTGGTGCTGTAGTCACAGCTGTGGAGTGGAGGACCCCCGACCCCAGCCCCCTCTTCCAGGTGTGCGGCTTCCTGACCAGGGACCAGGGCCGGCAGCCCTTCTCCGCTGTGGGCCCGCAACGTGGTCCTCGCCACAGGCACGTTCGACAACCCGGCCCGGCTGGGCGTCCCTGGCGAGGCCCTGCCCTCGTCCACCATGAGTTGTCTGCCCTGGAGGCGGCCACAAGGGTGGGGGCGGTGACCCCAGCCTCAGACCCTGTCCTCATCATTGGGGCGGGGCTGTCGGCGGCCGACGCAGTCCTCTTGCCCGCCACTACAACCTCCCGGTGATCCATGCTTTCCGCCGGGCCGTGGACGACCCCGGCCTGGTGTTCAACCAGCTGCCCAAGATGCTGTACCCCGAGTACCACAAGGTGCACCAGATGATGCGGGAGCAGTCCGTCCTGTCGCCCAGCCCCTATGAGGGCTACCGCAGCCTTCCTCGGCACCGGCTACTGCTCTTCAAGGAAGACTGCCAGGCCGTGTTCCAGGATGTCGAGGGTGTTGAGAAGGCGTTTGGGGTCTCCCTGGTGCTGGTCCTCATTGGCTCCCACCCCGACCTCTCCTTCCTGCCCGGGGCAGGGGCTGACTTTGCAGTGGACCCTGACCAGCCACTGAGCGCCAAGAGGAACCCCATTGACGTGGACCCCTTCACCTACCAGAGCACCCGCCAGGAGGGACTGTACGCTGTGGGGCCACTGGCTGGGGACAACTTCGTGAGGTTTGTGCAGGGGGGGCACCCTGGCTGTGGCCAGCTCCCTGCTAAGGAAGGAGACCAAGAAGCCACCCTAACATCCGGCCAGACCCGCTGGCTCCCAGGCCCTGAAGAGGACAGAGATGACCACATACCTGCTGGATCCAGAGCCCGTCCAACAATGCCCCAGGGAGGGCTTTCAGCCCACGTGGCTGGCCTTTGGGGTTAAGAGGAGCAGGGGGCCCGGGCTTCTCTGGACTTAGACCAGTGTCCAAGGTGGTAAGAGTGGCCGCAGGCCAGGGTCGGCCTAGACCTAGGATTTTGGGGAAAAGCTGCTAGTGTGAGCTGGGATCACCAGGAGCAGCTGCGCACCCAGCCAGGAAGCCTGCACGCCTGCGTCTTCCAGAAGCAGGTCCCAAATAAAGCCAGTGCCCGCCTGCACTCACGCATCTGAGGACTCTGTGCTCAGGGAGGGAGCTGCATTCCTGGGACCCTGCACTGGGCTGGAGGGAGAGGGAGGGAAGGAGATTGGGGGAGGAGTCCTGGGCCATGTGGTCCTAGATGAGGTCCATGGCTGGGGCCTTGGGATGCAAAGGATGGTGCCCCAAGTGTGGGGGCAGTTGAGCGGGCAGCTGTACTGGAGCCTGGGGGCAGGAGTATCGGGTGTGTGCAGGGAGCGGTGTCCAGGAGGGCACTGCAGCCCCCACCTCCCCTCCAGCCTGTTCCAGGCCCCCCTCCTCTCTGTTCTGCCACGCAGCATCCCTTCAGTCCATCCTGCTGGCCAGGTCCCTGCCTGCCCCAGGGCCTTTGCACAGAGGATCTTCAGTCCAGGACACTGTCCTGCCTTTCTGTAACTCCTCTTCCTTGGAATCTCTCAGCATAAGAATCACTTCCTCTTGGAAGCTGTTTCTGACATAAACCCCTCCACTGCCATCGGAGCAAACACTCCTCTCATAGTCCAAGGTGTTACCTTTTCATAACAATTCAGTTTTAGTTTTCTACTTTTTTATTTTTTGGAGACAGACTCTCACTCCATCGCCCAGGCTGGAGTGCAATGGTGCAATCTCCGCTTACTGCAACCTCTGCCTCCTGTGTTCAAACAATTCTCCTGCCTCAGCCTCCCAAGTAGCTGAGATTACAGGTGTCCCCACCTCGCCCAGCTAGTTGCTGTATTTTTAATAGAGATGGGGTTTCATCATGTTGGCCAGTCTGGTCTTGAACTCCTGAACTCAAGTAATCCGCCCTCTTTGACATCCCAAAGAGCTGGGATTACAGGCATGAGCCACCACACCCGGCCAGCAGTTAGTTCAGTTTTTATTGTTCATTTATTTGTGGAATCACTTCAGTGTTTGACTCTGCCCACTTGGATGTAAGCTCCAGGAGGCCAAGGACACCATCTGTTTTGCCCATTGCTGGAACCGAGCGCTTGGGCACCTGCCTGACACCTCGTGGGTTCTCCTTAACTCATCTTTTAGATGGATGGATGGATGGATGGATGCATGGGAAGATAGGTGGGTGGATGGATGGGAGGCAGGATGGGTGGGTGAGTGGATGGAAGGATGGAGGATGGATGGATGGGAGGGTGAGTGGACCAGTGGGTGAATGGATGGGAGGGAGGAAGGGAGGATAAATGGGTGGGTGGGTGGGTGGATGGATGGATGGGAGGATGGTCGGTGGGTGGATGGATGGACAGACGGCAGGCAGCGGATAGATGGATTGGAGAGAAGGCGGGGGTGGATGATGGATGGGTGGGAGGGTGGGTGGATGCATAGATGGATGGGTGGATGGAGTGTGAAGGAAAGACGTTCCGGGGTGAAGACTGGTTCTGGGAGTTGTATAATGAAGGGGGCGGCCTGAGGGGGGCACGAGCGCCGCGGGAGGTAAGGGTGGGCGCCCGCGGGTGTGACGGAGCCGCGGTGCGTGGGCGCCGCTCCCCCAGGGCTGGAGCCGGCAGAGGGCGCTCTGGGCTCGCTGGACACCCGCGCTCAGGTCCCTGCAGAGCACCGCGAGTGGGAGGGGGAGGGAACTTTAGAAGCGGGGGCAGCGGGAGACTTTTGGGACCATATCCCAGGGGATCCGCCCCGCCCCCCAGGCCCCAACTTCCCCCGCGCCTCCAGGCAGCCCCTTCTGTGGCCGCGCCCCGCGCCCCACGCCCCAGCGGGGAGTCCCCAGGCCCGGCGCCCGTCCGGCGGGGGTGGGGGCGGCGGGGAGCGGGCACGTGGCTCAGGGTCCGGCCGGCCCGCCCCCCCGGCGCCGGCCAGTCCCCGCGGTGTCCGCGGCCGCGCGGGCATTGGGAGGGAGGGCGGGGCCGCGCGGGAGGGGGTCGTGCGGGGCGGGCCGCGGCCAGGCGGGGGTCGGCGGGCTTCCGGGCGGCGGCGGCGGGCGCGGCGCGATGTGCGAGCGGGCGGCGCGCCTGTGCAGGGCCGGCGCGCACAGGCTGCTCCGGGAGCCGCCGCCGCACGGCCGAGCGCTGGGCGGGCTGCTGCGCTGGGTGGGCGCCAGGATGGGCGAGCCCCGGGCGCCGCTGGCCCCCGCCGCCCCCGCGGACCCTGGCCCCGGCCCCGCCTCGCCGCGCGGGGGCACCGCCGTCATCCTGGACGTGAGTACGCGCCGGCCGGGACCCCCGCCGTGGCCTCCGCCGTGATCCGGAGCCCCTTGCGCTCCTCGGGCGGACCCCGACGCCGCCCTAGCTCGCCTCCGTAGGGACCCGCGAGGCCCCCCTACCGGGGCAGGAGACCCCCGGCCCCTCCCCGCCCCTCCGCGTCCCAGAGAGGGAGCCCACAGCCCCGCCACGTCCGGGCCGGTCTCCAGCCCAGTCCTCTCCCTGGACGGAGAGACCCCCCCTCCTCCGCCCCTCCACCCGCGCTCCTCGGGGTCCCTGCCCGCCCACAGTGGGGGATCCGTGAGCCCCCGGACCCGGCCATCGTCCCCCCAGTTTTGTCCCAGCCAACCCCCCACCCTTTACCCTGCGGGACCGGAGCCCCTCGCCGTCGCCAGCCCCCTCCTCCTCTCCATCCCGGATCCTGTCGGGAGGGATACTTAGTTCTGAGGCCCCCAACAACCCCTGCCTGTCTTCGCTCTAGACCTGTGAGCCTTCCACCTCATCTCACGCCCAAAGACCCTTTGCCCAGCCACTGCCACCTTAAAAGCGAAGCCCCTCCCCCACCTTCTGTCTTCTCCTCTCCTTTCCATATTGTCAGAGCCATCGCCCATCAGACCTGAGCTGGGACCCCTCTGGCCTTCCCCCACCCCGCCCCTTTCCCATTCCAAGCCCCCTCCTGTCCTCCCCCTACGGAGGTGTTCCCCTACGGAGACCTGGGTCCTCTTCATTTACCAGACTCACCCCTCACCCCTTCTAACTCCCCCTGGAACCCAAACCACCTACCTCTGGGAAGCCCATGTCATCTCCCCCCCCGCCCCACCCGGGAGGGAGGAATCTTCAGGGAGTGGGTTGGGGGAGGAAGACTTCTCCCCGACAGAGAGCGCTAGGAGGAGGTGGAGGGGGCGTCTGGGGGTGTGGACTGGGTGTTTCAGCCAGGGTCCTGCTGGGGTGAGGTTGGGGGCTGCCTCTGGCTGTATGGTGGGTTTCTGGGAGAGTTGGGGGTGTGTGTGAATGTGTACACACATGTGTATCACAGATCCCTGTCAGAGGGGGGGGGATTCCCTCCCTTCCTCTCTCCTCTTCCCTGCTCCTGGAACCCTCTGCGGGGTCTGGACTGGAAGGGCTGGACAGGGCGTGGGGAGCTCTAGAGTGCCATACTCAACAGGCACACACACACACATGCTCGCTTAGGCACACACACACACGCACTCACACACAGCCAGACACACACCTGTGCAGCCACGCCCTGTGCCAGGACCCCAGCAGAGCGCCCACTGAAAGTCCTGGGCTGAGCCCTGCCGCCCCAGGCTGCCCTACAGGGAAGCCCTGCCCTGTGAGGGTGAGGCTCTGAGCCTCCGTCTCCTCACCTGCCACTTGGAGTGATGAGCGGGGGCGGGGCGGAGGGGATGCGCTTGTAGACTCCTGCAGCTGGCTGACGTTACCAGGTGTTAGCCCTGCCTTGTCACTCATGTGTTCAGGATTCCTGCCCAGAGTTGGCACCTGCCTGGTTCCTGGCCTCAGGGGGGATCTGGGATACCTAGATAGGGACCCCAGCTTTGAGGAACCTTGCCCAGTCAGGAACAGGGCTTCGGGGTGCCCAGGCTGGAGCTTTGAGGAGGGCCTGGGGCTCTGAGATTTAGCCAGGAGGAGGGGTAATGTTTGAGAGGTCCTCCGGAGCTGTGCTTCAGTCTCACACCGCCCAGGCACCTGGAAATGGCCAAGGGTGCCCCTGTCTCGTTGCTTGGAGGGATGGAGGGCGGGGGCTCCTCTTCCTTTTCCCCCAAGGCGAGGACTGAGGGTGGAAATGTCAGTATTACCTCCTCTTCCTCTGTGGCTGGCCTGGCCCCAGCGGCGCCCCCCTGGTGTCTAGGGAAGTGTGCGCCTGTTGCTCCCCCCTCCCTGGGTCTCAGCGCCCTCCTTACTGAAACAAGCCGGTAAGAGTGGAGTGGGGCCACTCCAGACCCGGGGGATCCTTCTGAGGCTTTAAAGTGCTGGTGAATTAGTCCCCCCTGGGAGCTGGTTACAGTGAAGGGTCTGAGTGCACTACAGCACAGAGTAGGTGGGACACCTCGAATTGCAAACAAGCTCCTGCAGGACCTGGAACAGCTTCTGTGAATAGCAAGGTCTTAGCACACAGGTGTCAATGCTGAGTGTGCCTGGGAAGCTTGAAAAATGCTGAAATCAGAGCCGGCCTCACAGCAGCTGATTCAAGCCTCCTGGGGTGTGGCCTTGGCTGAGGAGGTTTGGAAAGCGCTTCAGGCGATGGTGTTGGAAAGGGCGAAGCTGCTTTGGAGCCTCAGCCTGGCAAGCGGCACCCGCCAGCCTGACCTTGAGGAAAGGGAGCACCTCTGTCCCAGGGATTCGGATGTCACTGGAAAGGCAGGAAGACGAGGCACCTCGTCTCTAGGTTCAGGCCAGCGTTGGCGCTGCCCCCACCCATCCCCTGACTAATGCAGCCAGAACCTCGTGGAGGCTGCTTTTCTGAGCTCTCGGCATCCTGTTTCTCCTCCTGCACCCCAAAATTATCCCAGTCCTGTCCATGGCTGTCGTTGTCACCAGGCCTTGCAAACACCTCCTTTGGACTTAGCCCAGCCTCCCTGGAAACACATCAGGGGTTCTGGAAGGACTGAGGTGGTAAAAGTTGTGGCGCTCCCTGGGACGCTAATTCAGAGTGTGGTTGTGTGCGGCTGAGCGTTTAGCGGTGGGTGAGGCCACGTGGACTGATGACTGTGGACGTCCACCTGCAGGGATGGCCGTGGGCCTGCGTGTGTCTGTCAGCATGGCCTGGGGCAGGCTGGTGGTACTGGCGGCCGCTTCCACGTAGGCGAGGGGAGGGCCTCTGCCTGTAACATGCCTCCATTGTTCCCCCCTGGATCCCAGCCCAGGGAATGGGAGAGGGAAGGGGGAGCTCAGCTTCGCTGGACACTAAGCTGCTCCTGGGAGAAGAGAAGGATCCCAGTACCCGGGCAGAAGCCTCGGAAACCGCTTGCCTCTCCCTGGCCCAGGGCTAACTCGACCTCTCTTTCTGCAGATTTTCCGCCGTGCGGACAAAAATGGTGAGTTTCTTTTCCAGGCTGTCTGCCGCCCCGTTCCTGTCCTTGTGCTTCATGGGGAAGGGATCTGGGATAGGAGACATGAGATACCTTGAGCCTAAAGGTTTGGAGTGCAGGGCTCTGAAGTTAGAAGGCCAAATCCTTCCACTGCCCTGTGCCTTGGTCTCCCTATCTGTAAAGTGGGAATCCTAGTAGGGCCTATTTAGTGGGGATCCATCCACCTCGAGGACTCAGTGAGTCATGTCTGTGATGCCAAGAACGACGGCTGGCCGTGGTAAGTCCTGGGTGTACTTTAGGCCTTTCTGTAGATGGGCTGGACCGGAGGAGCCCAGGCTGGGGCCCAGGAAGCCCCCAGCCTCACGCTAGGCTCTTTACGAGCCTCGATACACTTCTTCCTTGTAGCAAACTGAGCAGTTAGGGCTCTTACCTCTGTTGACACCATAGCGGCCCAGAGAGGTTAAGCGATTTGCCCAGGGTTGCCCAGCTGCATGAAAGAAGCGGAGGCTCTCCTGCACACCTGGGCCCTCTTCCCGGTATCTCTTAGCCTCTTCAAAAATGGGAGCAGCCCCTCATTGTGGCCACGGAATTCATAGCACTTGGCTTCTGCTGACTCCCTGGACGGGCTCCACCTGCAGAAGGTGCTTGAGAATAAGCACGTTAGGAAGGCCCAGCTGAGCTTCGGCTAACAAAAAGTGCCGCACCTGCTTGTAGATACCATAGTCATTATTACAGACACAGCACAACTTGCTGTGGACTTCAATCAACACACATTCTCTGGGCCTCGGTTTTCGCATGGGTAAAGTGGGGCAGTAACACTTGCCCTGCCTACTTCCCTGGGTTTTGGGAAAGCCAGGGTGGAGGTGTGGGTGACAAATGTTTTTAAAGCATTTTAAAAACAAGTGTTTTTCAAGTACCAAGCCTGTTCGGGGGAAGAGCAGGCAACAGACACCCTGTGACCTGCCCCCGGGCCCTTGGTCCCCAACACCTCTGGCCCCCGGTTCCTCTCCTGCACAAGTTGGAGTTGAGGATGGCAGCTCTGGCCTGGGTCCCCAGCACCCGGCCCCATCCCTGGGGGTTCCTGTTGACCTCTCCTGCCAAGGGCGGTGGCAGGTTGGAGTTGGAGGGTGGAGTTGGGCGGGGGGTGGGTGGGCAGTGGAATCGGTTCCGAGGAGTCTCCCACCCTGCCCTCCCCCATCGCTGGGGGTGATGGTGACTGCTCCCAGGCCTCTGGGGATCAAGGCCTATCAGTGGTGATTGTATATGGAGCAGAGGAGGAAGGAGATGGACGTAGGGAGATGAACTGGCGCTGGCAAAACAGCCATAGCATCGCGGCCTGAAAAGCCTTGGAGATGAGCCAGGGGAATTAGGGAGCTGTCCCCTGAGATGGGGTCTCTGGCACCCTCAGCGTCATTGCCTGTGTGCTGGCCTGGCTCCTCCAGCAGGTTGAGAGGCAGAGATTTGGGTTTGTCCTTGTCCTGGGCCTGATACCCAGCACACTGTAGGGCCTCGGTAAATGTCTGTAGACTTGGTAGACGTGTTTGTTGGTCAGAGCGTGGCTGTTTGTTGGTTTCTCGGTGACTCAGCAGCATGTGGCTGTTGGCAATGTGTATGTCCGGTGTGGGTCTCCGCGCCTGCTGCAGAGCATGTGTGGGCCTCTAGCCATGGCTATACATCCCAAGTGTGTGTGCAGCTTGTGTGCATGCGTGGCTTCCTGAGTGTGCAGTCTGCAGAAGCCGTTGCAGCGTATACACATGGGCGGGAAGTACCTGGCCATCCTTTGGGCACAGATGGGGTTCTGTCCTTGCTGCAGGCTCCTCCCATCAGAGGCCATCAGTCCACCCCCGAGCACAGCTGTGGGACCCTCGGTTTCATTCCTGCAGCCACCACAAAGGCCGAGCCTGTTCCTCCTCCTTGTGTCTTCCATCTTCCCAGCCACCAACATGTGAACTTGGGGGGCTGTCACCGGGGTGAATGTGGGTGTCAGATGTGCTTCCAGCAAGACCGTCCCAGGTCCTGGAGCCTGACTGCCTGGGATCAAGTCCTGGCTCAGTGGCATACCAGCTCTGACCTCAGGCAAGTCACCAAACTCTCCAGTCTCAGTTTCCCTATTTGTAAATGGGAAATGATAACGACAGCACCCACCTCAGAGGGCTGTCTAAGGATAGCATTGCGCTCCTGGCTTGGCTGGTTGAAGATGTCAATCAGTCCCAGCTGCTCTGCATCAAATGGCTGGGAAATGGGAGTCTACAGGCGTGGCTTGTCCAGAGGGGTTTGATTCCCCGTGCTCGGCGGGGAGTTAGGTCTGGTGGAGGCTGCAGCAGTCACCGAACATCTATTGTGTGCCAGGACTTGAATGCGCTTTCTCCTTTAATCTTCACTGTGATCCTACTGAGTCAAGAATCAACCCCCACCCTCTTTCCAGATGACAAAACAAGGCTTGGAGATGGCAAATGACATTCCTCACATGGTCGGGGGGGCAGTGGTGCAGGCAGGTTCTGATTCAGTGCAGCAGCTTAAAAGCCTTGTGTAGGAATGGGGTGGGACTTGGTGTGGGTATAGATAGGGGAGTGGTGTGTGTGGAATAGAATGGCTGGGGGAAGGAGGAATGAGTGTAGGGGTGAGATTAGGTGTCAACGGGATGCTGGTACAGGGAAGGGAACAGGTGTGAAGGGAAGGGAACCAGGTGTGCAGGGAGATATGGGTGCAGGGATGGGAACAGTAGTGCAGGGGTGTGGGTGCAGGGATGGGAACAGGTGTGCAGGGGTGTGGGTGCAGGGATGGGAACAGGTGTGCAGGGGTGTGGGTGCAGGGATGGGAACAGGTGTGCAGGGGTGTGGGTGCAGGGATGGGAACAGGTGTGTTAGGTGTGGGTGCAGGGATGGGAACAGGTGTGTTAAGAGGTGTGGGTGCAGGGATGGGAACAGGAGTGCAGGGGTGTGGATGCAGGGATGGGAACAGGTGTGCGGGGAGGTGTGGGTGCAGGGATGGGAACAGGTGTGCAGGAGTGTGGGTGAGGGATGGGAACAGGTGTGCGGGGAGGTGTGGGTGCAGGGATGGGAACAGGAGTGCAGGGGTGTGGATGCAGGGATGGGAACAGGTGTGCAGGGGTGTGGGTACAGGAATGGGAACAGGTGTGCGGGGAGGTGTGGGTGCAGGGATGGGAACAGGTGTGTTAGGTGTGGGTGCAGGGATGGGAACAGGTGTGTTAAGAGGTGTGGGTGCAGGGATGGGAACAGGTGTGTTAAGAGGTGTGGGTGCAGGGATGGGAACAGGAGTGCAGGGGTGTGGATGCAGGGATGGGAACAGGTGTGCGGGGAGGTGTGGGTGCAGGGATGGGAACAGGTGTGCCGGGGAGGTGTGGGTGCAAGGATGGGAACAGGTGTGCAGGAGTGTGGGTGCAGGGATGGGAACAGGTGTGTGAAGAGATGTGGGTGCAGAGATGGGAACAGGAGTGCAGGGGGTGCAGGTGTAGAGGCTGATAGGCACACAAGCACACATGGGACTGCTTAACGCTGATGCTAGCCCTGCTTCAGGTGTGCACAGGAAGGACTGATGGGATGTCTAGGGGAGTGAGAGATGGTGCAATTTCAAAGGAGCTCCCAGGCTGGCCTTAGGCCTTAGAGATTGTGGGAGCAAAGGCTCAGGGCTGGCACGCCAGGGTGGCTCCTGTGACAGACTTGTTTGGCTGAGATGGACACCAGGTGCCCGGTCCCCATGGGAAGGTTAACATGAGGGGCCTGACTGGCATCCCGGGACATAAACCCAGAGGGTGGCAGAGGGCTGAGTGCCACACAGCATTTCCCTCCAGGGACATGGGCTCTGACAGGCTCTTGGCATTTGAAAGGTCATGGAGACAGAGACTGAATTCTTGCTAATTAGCAAAGACTCCTGCAAACGGCCCGCTTGGGGTCTCAGGCAGAGGTGCTGGCCTGTTTGGTCTAATTGGCCTGGGGAACTGTATAGAACATGTTTTTCCCTCATTAACGGATTCATTAGGACCGTGGTCAGGCATTCAGGGTCAATGTCAGCCAAAGGCTTTGTGAGGGGCACTTTGCCGGCCTCTGCCTGCTCTCTCTTGGTGCAGAGGAACCAAGTGCCTGGGCAGGTGCTCGGGGGAGATGAGGCAGCCAGAGGGAGGCTGGGCTTGGGGCTCACAAAGACTCCCCCTGTCGTGGCCATGCTGATCGCTCCTCACCCAAAGTGGGGGGTGCCTGAGCCAGCACCCACCCCTGGCTGGGTAGGTGGCGATCTTGCCACAAGATCCTACCTCTGGGTTGGGTTGAGAGCCTGGACTTGGGAGCCAGATGGCTTGGGTTCAAGCTTCAGCTGTAGGACCTAGGCAAGTACCCTAATGGCTCTGTGCCTCAGTTTACCCCTCTCTAAAATGGAAGTGATAGTCGTATTTGTATCATGAGTGTTAGGAAGACTAAGGAGTGAGCACATGGAAGGAACGCCACATGCGTGACTCTGCACTGTGCCTCCTGGGTTTTATCTTCAGTCTTGCAGAAGACACTTGGAAGGTGTCCTCTGTCACAGGATACAGAGAGCCATAGCTTTCATTTCACGTATCGAGGCAGATTTTGTGGACTTTTCGTGGTTAGGTTGTGGGTCTTTGGTGTGTGTGTGTGGTTGGTTTGGGATTTTTTTTGATTTTGCCTTTGAAAGTCCGAAGTTCTTTCTTCCCAGTGACCTTGAAATCCGAGCTGGGATATTGGGGGCATCTTAGGGTATTGGCCCTAGCCCCTCATGCACACATGTTCGTATTTTGTACCAGACTCTGATACTTCATGCTTTATGGGGTCAAGAGAAAAAGGGTGCCATGAAACCATGGCAAGAGCTGAGGACCCCCGTCTCCTGAGCTTAAGCTCTCAGCCTGTGTTGAGCTAGGGATGTGGGGGAGACCACTTGGCGTTTGGAAGCTATGGAGTGGCGGCTCATCCAGCTGCCGGGTTTGGATCCACTTCTTACCGATGGTGTGACATTGTCAGGTTGCTCACACTGTGCCGTCTTAAACAGCACCCGCCTCCAGGTGGCCGTGTAAATTGAATGAGAGAAAATCGCCTGGCAAGGGGCAGATGCTCTGTATTCGCTGAATGCATGGAAAATGCAGAGTGCATGGTGAGCCCAAGGAAGCTAGGTGCTGTATTACTGTTGGTTTGAGGGTTAGCTGTGAACAGGCATTGGTCTGGGAATGAGCTGGATGAGGCAGTGATTCTCTGTACACTGGAGTTTACTGGTTAATGTGGGAATTAGCTGGATGCGTAGGGATTATCTAAAAGGGAATTTGTCTTTTAGTTTGGGAATTACCTGGGAGGGCAAGGATTATCTGAGCTGGAGTTGCTCTTTGGTTCAGGGCATTGCCTAGACTTGGGAACCGTGCGTGCGCCAGCCTCACCAGCCTTATTTCTGCAGACACCAGCTGCTTTCCCTGCTTTCTTCCTTGCAGATGATGGGAAGCTGTCCTTGGAGGAATTCCAGCTCTTCTTTGCAGATGGCGTCCTCAATGAGAAAGAACTCGAGGATCTCTTTCACACTATTGATTCTGACAACACCAAGTGAGCCTCGGTCTTGGTTGGCAGAGCAGGGGCATGTGTGGGTCACGGAGGAGGCACCTTTTCATCTAGTCTCCGTTCCTAGTCCCCTGCAAAGGGCAGGAGAACTGAAAATTCCCAGATGTGCTAATCCAAAAGTCAGCTCTTCACTGCCTGGGGTGACTGGGGCTTGTGCAGATTCGTATTGCATTGGCTACTATCACAAGTGGGTCTCTTCTGAATGCACATGGCTAACTAGGGAGACTCCCGGCTTTGCAGAGTGGACACGGGATTATTAAACAGGAAGCTGGCAGTAACTTCATCCTTCTGCCAGCAGCCAGTTCGGACCCCAGCCCCAATGCCCGTGCATCCTCCTAGTCCCGACATTAACTGTGAGGGTGAAACCCACCCTAACACCGACTCCTGTGTTAACAAACTGGAACTAAGTACAAATCCTAACTTAACATGGCGTCTGCCATCGTACCTCATTAAAACTTTCCTCCAGCTCAGTCATAACCCTAACTGCGTCTCAGAATCGGCCAAAAACTCTGGCCCCAACCCATGTCTCAATCAAGTGTGAAATGCACATGCTACTCAGACTTACCCTTGATCCTTCCCCACCCTCAGCTCCAATCTTGCCCTTTTCTTGGGATTCCCCAGACAAGATGAGGTCTGAGCTCTCTCCTCAACCCAACTTTCAGGAGAGTCAGAGCCCCACCCAGTCTCCTTTCTCAGACCTACTTGGGTGGTGAGGACCAGAGTGTCTAGAGGGCTGCTTAGGGCACATTTGGTAAGTTGAGGTTCTCTGAGACTGGCTAGAGATGATCTGGACAAGTAGCTCCCACCAAACCAGTGTGCAGGGGACAGAGTACAACGATGGCTTGGAACAGCGGTTGGGGCTGAGTGTCCTGGGGGGCACTGGCTGGGGACCAGGATGGGGTGAGTAGAGCAGGCACCGTCCTCTGGGAAAGGCCACTTTAAAGAAATAGCTTCAGGTTGCAGACTGCAGAATGGAGTGCTCTCTTGGGGCCAGATGGAGATTTCTGAGCTGTTACTGCAGCTTCCTGGGATGCTTTGAAGGGCCAGGCGGGTGCCCATTGATTTAGGCCTTTTCTTTCAGGGTCTTTTGTGTAAGGGGCAGCGGGATAGAGGAATGGGCGGAGGTGGAGGGAGAAGGAGGTGCTCGTTAGAGAGTCGAACCGTGAGAGTACGTGTGGGTGGGTGTGGGTGCAGGGAGGACTCGTCATTAGGGAAAGTCAGAGCTCTAAAGACTTTCAGGATGAATCTCCCCAACATTCCCTAAGGTGTGAGCCCCGAACATCAGCTCCTTGGGTTGCTAAATAGATTTTGTGCCCAAAACGGTATACAATCAAAGATTTGTGAAGCACTGAAGCAAAGTGACGGGGTCGCTGTCTGCAGGACTTGCCAGAACTCTGAATATGAGATGGAGGTCGCAAGCACCTCCCAACAGCATGCAAAGCCTGTGAGCGCAGATTCGCTGAGCCCCGAAAGCCTTCTGTGCAGGCGTGCCTTGCTGAGCGCGGGGCGCCACTGAGCATGAGGAGGGACCTGGGCCCAGGAAGGGCCAACGCTGTACTGGGTCCCCTGCTCACTGGCTTGGCAGTAGCTCCTTATCCAGACCATCCCTAGCCAGTCCCAGAGGGCCCCCACTTATCAAATCTGCTCTGAAGCTGCAGAAGCACCCTGGTTCCCAGCACTGCACCCCAGTGTTGGGGCTGGTGCATGTTCCTTCACTGCTGTGGGGGGGGACAGGTTCATGCTCAGCCCTCTTCCGCAAGAAAGGACAGGACCCTTCTCCAGGCTGCAGGAATGGAAGCGTGGGACCCAGGGGATGGGACCAGAACAGGAAAGGCTCTGCCGTGCCCCAAGGACTCCAGGACCCAGCAGGCAGGGATGCTCGGGGGGGCAGGACAGTGGGGCAGTGAGAGCTTTGACAGCCCATCACAGTAATGGGACCTCACCCTCCCTTCCTTTACCCTTCCCTGGCCCCTGGCTTGGCCCCACCCTTGGTGTCATTTATTCATGATGGGGTCAGTGGACTCAGAAAACAGAAGAAGGGCAGGTGGTGTGGGGGGTAAGACAGACATGAGCCCTACTCTGCCCTTCAGGGGCGGGGGTGTCACCTGCCTGCTGTGCCCTCATCTGTAAGGTGGGGCTTGTGGGGCCAGCACACAGTCTGCGAAGAGCAGGCAGGGTGTGTGTTTCACAGGCTGCACGGGGCCAGGCCTGCTGACTCCTCCTCCTGTCTCTGTCTCCGCAGCCACGTGGACACGAAGGAGCTGTGTGGTAGGTGCCTGGCTATGCCAGAACCAAGATGGGGGTGCTGGGATGGGACTAGGGGAGAAGGGCCTGAGGCAGGGGAGGCTGGCGGTAGTGCAGGTGGGAGGGTCAGGAGTGCCAAGTGGGAGGGGCAGGATTTCCTGTGACCCCTGACCTTTGCCTTCCCCTTCCCCAGATTATTTTGTGGACCACATGGGTGACTATGAGGATGTCCTGGCCTCCCTGGAGACCTTGAATCACTCTGTCCTGAAGGCCATGGGCTACACCAAGAAGGTCAGCGGGTGTGGGTGACCCCGGGGGTCTGGGGCCCCAGGGCTCCAGTGCTGCTTCCATTCCACCCTTGCCCAAGGGTGCCTGGATTTTTGAAGATGGGGACCAGTGAGGCCTATCTCAGGGGTGGGCTTTGCCCAGGGCTCCTCCAAGCAGCTGAGATAAACTGTGAAGGGAGTGAAATGGCTTGGTGAAATGGCTCTGGTTGGGAGCAGGAGGCATTTTCCTGGAGTGAGGGCTGGTCCAGGGCTGGGGTCCTAGAAAGGGCAGCTGCGGTCACCCTATGCCCTAAGGGGTCCCCCAGACAGGTGCCATCCCTTCCAGGGGCAGGCTTAGGAGACTGGAAGCGGGGTCGAACGGGGTGCGTGCATCTGAACCCGGCCCTCTATCATGTTTTTGATGCTGAGCACCTGGTTTAATCCTCACAGCAACCCTGTGGGTGGTTACTATCAACTCTCCTATCTCACAGCTGTGGAAACAGAGGCTCACAAAGGTGAACTCAACAGAGTTGCAGCCAGATGGCCATAGCTCCTGGCTGGGATGAGAGGGGAAACTGAGTCAGGGACCTAGCAAGAGGCATGGGAGTGCAGCATGAGAGTCCAGGCACACCCAGGAGGCAACTGGAGAGTCAGTCAGCCAGGAGCAGAGGGCAACCTTTGGGCACAGCGATCCAAGCCCACGGGAAGGGACACACAGGTGCCCCAGGCTGCAGCCATCAGCACCCTGAACCGTGGGAGCCCAGAAAAGTCCAGCCCCGTCTGCCGGTGGAGGCCAGGGAGTTTAGCTGATAAAGCCAGCTAGACCTGGCTGAAGGATTTCCTTTTCTGAGCCTCAGTTTCTCCATGTGTGAAATTGGAGACATCACCTTATGAATAATGAAGCGCTTCAGAGATTGAGCAAAGGCCTCTGAACTATTGACCATGCCGGATCGAGCACAGAGCAAAGGCATCAGCTGGTTTTATCAATAGGCTCCTGTGTGTATGCTCAGCCAGAGGTCAAAACCCTTTTTATGTGATTTTCCTATGCTTCTCAGTTACTGCTCGCCACGTATTGGAGAGTTTCTGTCTTGCCCTGTATCTAAAAATAGCTGGGGCTCATTCTGAGCCTCCACGATTCCACATTTCCATTTCTGTCCTGGTGTCATGCTGCTTTGAGCCTTGCTGTTTCAGTGTATATTTTAATACCATGTAAAACCTGCTCCCTCCAATTATTGATCTTGTAGAATATTGTTTGATATCCCAAAGTATCAAGGTGTAGGCGGTAGATTAGAAGGTGGTGTGGAAAGATCCCAGGCTTCCGAGTCACCCCAGACAAGGGTGGCAACCCCAGCTCTGCTCCATGCAGACTATGTGAGGTCACCACGTGCTCACGGGTGACCTTGGGCAATGGCAGTCACCTCCTTGAGCCTAGGTTTTCTCACCTTAGAAGGGGACCATGTCCTAGCCATGCTGTGAGGCATTCGTAGTATCCATGGTTACGTGTTTGTCTTTGGTCAGAGTTTTCAGGAACATAACAGAATTCTCCATCAGTATCTGCTGATACAAGTTAGACTAGTTTTAGAGATTTTGCTCTCAGAAATCATTCATGTACGCTGTCGGGGTGGTCTTTGGTCGGTTTCTTGGCAGTCATGATGATGGTAGCTTGTTGCATCTGTGATGGGCATTTCTTTTTTTCTTTACTTTTTTTTTTTTTTTTTTTTTTTGAGATGGAGTCTCACTCTGTTGCCCAGGCTGGAGTGCAGTGGCACGATATCAACTCACTGCAACCTCCATTTCCGGGTTCAAGTGATGCTCCTGCCTCAGCCTCCTGAGTAGCTGGGACTACAGGTGCACACCACCACACCCAGCCAATTTTGTATTTTTAGTAGAGACAGGGTTTCGCCATGTTGGCCAGGCTGGTCTCCAACTCCTGACCTCAGGTGACCTGCCAGCCTCGGCCTCCCAAAGTGCCGGGATGACAGGCATGATTTGCTTGGCATTTCTTTTGCTTGCGTATTTCCTGACTGATTTTCGTTTGCAGAAGTGCAGCTCGTCGGCCGTTGCTTTGAATGCTTTTCTCGTATGTGCTGTTTGCTGTCAAGCCATAGCATCAGTTATGAAAGAGTGCCTCTGTCTCTGCATTCTAACACGCGCCCCTCTCACTTCCCCGTCTCTCCCGTCTCTCCTGAAACATCGTGGTGGGGCCCGGCCAGGCGTGCTTGTTGGGCTCCTGATTTTCGAGTGCGTCTCTAGTACTTCTCTGCTGATTATCGTATTAATACCAGCCCTTATTTTAGAATCCTCGTCAGCATGTTGGAGAAATATTTTTGCATTCCCTTTGTTGCATTTTGTCTTAGGAGGGTGGTAGTGAATTTTTTCAGATGCCTTTTGGGTATTTTTAAATGATCATATGATTTTTTTCCCTAAACTATTGATGGGGTGGATGCTATTTTTAGATTTTCTTGTATCGAACAATGCTTAGCTCCCTGTGATCAACCCTAATTGGTGCATTATTCTTTCACCACATTAGTGAGTCCTTGTCATGAGCCAGGCATTTTGTCTCGTCTCTGTTGGGAATGGAGATCAGGTGATAGCTTGGGAATGATTTTGTGAGGTAGTTGTGCATGTTTTCCATGTGTGAATCAGCTTCTCTAACATAGAATCATTTTTCTACGTAACGATAGAATTTATCCGTGACTCTTGGGTCCAGGTGTTAAACAGGGCAGGGGATTGTTTTCATAGTTATTTTAAGGTCGGCCCTAGTTTTAGTCAACTTTTTCACTTGTGTCCATTGAATATTTTTAAACAAAACCGCCCTGGCCATGGTTAGTTTTACAATCAGTCATATATGGAATGTTCTAATGATTATTTTTTAAAATATAAAATGTTGTTTGACACGAGCAGACAGTTACTGCAGATTAAGTTCAATAAAACATCTGCTGCTGGGCACAGTGGCTCATGCCTGTAATTCTAGCACTTTCGGAGGCTGAGGTGGGAGGATCAGCTGAGCCCAGAAGTTCAAGACTAGCCTGGGCAGCATAGTGGGACCCTGCTTTCACCAAACAACAACAACAAAATTAGCCAAGCATGGTGGCATGTGACTGTAGTTTCCACCTACTTGGGAGGCTGAGGTGGGAGGATCTCTGGAGCCAGGGAGGTCTAGGCTGCAATGAGGCTCATCGTGCCACCGCACCCCAGCCTGGGTGACAAGAGAAACCCTGTCTCTCAAAAAACAAAAATGAAAAGATAAAATTTGCTGCTACAGCTTAGATCTTAAGTTTCTGCTGTGTTTCTACATTTTAAACCCTTCTATTTGACAGTTTTGCCTTTTTTAATTAGCTGTTTCTAATAACAATCTCCTGGCACCTTTATTTAAATTTCATGACATGTTTTTCTCATTTATTTATAGTTCCTATCATTATTATTTCCTCCCTCTTATAACCTTAGGCTTGTTGTTATTGCCGTTGTTTTTCATGTGTCAAATGGAATGCTCTTTTTTATAATGTTGGAAATTTTTTAAATTTACTTTTAATGGGGACTGGGCATGGTGGTTCATGCCTGTAATCCCAGCACTTTGGGAGGCTGAGGCATGCGGATCACTTGGAGGCCAGGAGGTGGAGACCATCCTGGCCAACATGGTGAAACCCCGTCTCTCCTAAAAATACAAAAATTAGCCGGGTGTGGTGGCAGGCGCCTATACTCCCAGCTGTTTGGGAGGCTGAGGCAGGAGAATCGCTTGAACCTCGGAGGCATAGGTTGCAGTGAGCCGAGATCACACCACTGCACTCCAGCCTGGGCAACAGGAATGAATTTCCATCTCAAAAAAAAAAAAATTACTTTTGATGTTCCCATAGCAATCATAGGTGTTAATGTGTAGTATTTTCACCCTCTCTATTCTTTGAGCAGCCTGTTATGTATTCATTTATTTTTCAGATAATTGTATTAAGATAAAACTGAATGACCAGAAAGGTTTCTACTGTATTTGTGTAATGTACTGAGATTTTTGCATTAATTTGTGTTTGTTTTTGTAACTGTCTCATGAATGCTTGAGAAGATGTGGACTGTGCTTGTAGAATGATCAGATTTGAAAATAGCTATCCTAGCTTTGTTATGAAGTATGTGCTGCTAAGAGACAATTTTTTTTAAAGGTAAAATTATGTCTCTTCTGTAAGTATTAAAATATACACCTCATTGGCTGGGTGCAGTGGCTCATGGCTATAATCCTAGCACTTTTGGAGGCCAAGGTAGGTGGATCACCTGAGGTCAAGAGTTTGAGACCAGCCTGGCTAATATGGTGAAACCCTGTTCCTACTAAAAATACAAAAAAATTAGCCAGGCGTGGTGGCATGCACCTGTAATCCTAGCTACTTGGGAGGCTGAGACAGCAGAATCGCTTAAACCAGAAGGTGGAGGTTGTAGTGAGCCGAGATCCCACCATTGCACCCAGCTAGGGCAACAAGAGCAAAACTCTGTCTCAAAAATAATAATAAAAGGCGCACATCAGAGATTTTCTTTAACTCGGTATGAGAATCAGTAAGACGCTGGAAGTGGCTCAAAGGACAACGCAAAGAACATGTGCGCCAATGTATAGGTAAATAGTGCTTCTGAAATCGATTGGTGAATAAATGCATAAGTAGTCACTATGCGATGGCGACAGCCATTTGCCCTGTGGAGAGTGCCAGAGGAAATTCTGTGGAAGAGAATTTTTTTTAAAGACAGGGTCTTTCTCTGTTGTCCAGGTTAGGGTACAATGGTGCAATCATCACTCACTGTAGCCTCAACCTCCCAGACCCGAGCCATCCTCCCACCTCAGCCTCCCAAGTAGCTGGGACCACAGGTGGAGGCCACCACTCCTTTTTTTATTTTTTATTTTTTATTTTTGTAGAGACAGGGTATCCCTGTATTGCCTAGACTGGTCTGAAACTCCTAGGCTCAAGCAATCCTCTCCCATCTTGGCCTCTCAAAGTGCTGGGATTATATGCATAAGCCATCATCCCCAGCCAGAAGAGAACTCTTTGAATTATTATAAATGGTCTATATCCACAGAGTTCTAAAAGTCCTCCAGGGAGAGTAGAAGCGGGTAAGAATTGAAAAATTAAATCCATTTTGGAAAACAAAACACAGTAGCTCCAAAATAAGGAAAGAATCAGATAAACTAGAAAAAAAAGTAAACTAGAGAAACAGGAAACCCAGGAGTCGTTCTTGTCCATTTCAAAGACTTTCACTATTTCTAACAATGCCCTTTTTATCTGTGTTTATTATTATCTAATGCATCTGTCCTGTGGGACAGTGGTGAGCTAATTTCTCATACTAAATTATGTTTTGTCATTAAATCTTTGTGTTTCTGATGGTTTTCCTTTCTGTATTTTTAGCCTTGTTGCTTGATGCATATAGACTTCTGTTACAGTATTTTCATTATATAAATGGTATGTAGTTGATATGCAAAATTTAGGAACCTAGAGATAAGTATAAAGAATCAAATCACTTCTAATTTCCACTATCCCTAACTACTGGTAACATTTTAGTTTATTACTTTTAGCCAATTTTTCTTTTTTTTTTTTTTTTTTTTTTGAGACATAGTCTCACTGTCGCCAGGCTGGAGAGTGGTGGTGTGATCTCAGCTCATACACCCTCTGCCTCCTGGATTCAAGCGATTCTCCTGCCTCGGCCTCCCGAGTAGTTGGGATTACAGGCGTGCGCTACCACACCAGCTAATTTTTGTATTTTCAGTAGAGACAAGGTTTCACCATGTTGGCCAGGATGGCCTCAATCTCTTGACCTTGTGATCCGCCCGCCTCGGCCTCCCAAAGTGCTGGGATTACAGGTGTGAGCCACCATGCCTGGCCTCCTTTAGCCTTTTTTCCATGTGTATTTCTTAAATTTATAATCTGTGCACAAAAATTTATTTCCTGCTCTTTTACCTAATTTTTTAACGTTTTCCCTATGTTATTAAAACTTGAAAAGCATCATTTAAAATATTTTAATTTACTTACTTTTCCTCTTTTGTTAGGTATATGAGATTATCTCCAAGTTTTTGCTATTATGAGTAATATGTACTTAATACTTTGTGGCAAATGTATTTATCCATATTTTACACTATTTTGGGGGGATAAGTTATCAGAATTGAGGAATTACTGGGTTAAAGAATCTGAGCAGTTTATGGCCCTTGACATGTAGCAAAATGGTTTGGTCAGATGGCTGTAGGCATCGAAGTCCCCATAGCTATATCCTCTCCCAGTGCATGAAGATTTAATAATGGCATGTCCTTGTTACAACTTGAGGGCTTTTATCATTATATTCCTACCTTTCTTGGGCAGTACTTTCTCATTTAAATTCTAACCTGATAGTGATATTGCAACTTGTCCTGTTCATTCAATCACAGTTGGTTACTGAATCTTTGCACAGGCTTGTTTTTTTAAAATAAGTCCTTTGTGCTATTTTGGTTTAGCTGTGCCTCTGGCGGACCTTGTTTAATCAGATCTGGGACTGTGTCTTTATATAAGGGAATTCGGGCTGCCTTTTTATTACTGTTTTATTCGGTCTAACTGTTGCGTTTTATTCTTCTCTTTTTTTATGATTTTTTTTCATCTCTGCTACATTTTATCTTTTGGTGATCTGTTGATATGGATTATGATTTGGAATGTACAATTCCTAGTGTTCACTTTATTGATTACTTTAAAAAAATACATCATTACCATTCTTAATTCTACTTCAATACTTAGCTAGTAGAAAGCACTTTCTTGCCAGCTGTAATCCCAGCACTTTGGGAGGCTGAGGTGGGCGGATCACAAGGTCAAGAGTTTCAGACCAGCCTGGCCAAAAATACAAAAAATTAGCTGGGTGTGGTGGTGGGCACCTATAATACCAGCTACTTGGGAGGCTGAGGGAGGAGAATCGCTTGAACCCAGGAGGCTGAGGTTGCAGTGAGCGGAGACCGCGCCATTGCACTCCAGCCTGGGTGACAGAGCAAGACTCCATCTCTTTATCTTCCCTCTGGGAATAAAAATAATTTTGATGATTTTAGGCTTTTTTTCTATACTTTATTGGCTGAATCCAGTATAGTTGAAATTAAACCATTAGTTCATTTCAGCTATATTGATGAATGTTTTTATTTGCTAACCTCTGTAACCTTAATGTTTATTTTGAGTGATCACTGTTACGGCTTTTCACAATTTCTTTATATGAAGAACTGTCTCTAATTCAAACCCAGATGACTTAGGACAAATTCTTAAGGATCGTTTGCAGGAAAGGTGCTCATCTAGTAAAGTTTCAGAAATTTGCACATTTCTAGATAACTACCGGTTGTTCTATAAATGAGTAACTTGTCCACTGGGTGCAAAATTTCTTTGTCTGAGCCTTTCCCTGTGGAGTCTATGGAGCTGGTCTCTTGTCTGAGGGCAAACTCAGTCCCCCCAGCATTGTGTAATATACCCATATAACAAACAGGCACATGTACCCCCCCCCTTATCAAATCTGCGATTGTGTCTTTACATGGGGGAATGTAGGTTAGTTTGTCACTTGTGGTGGAGGAGGAATCAGGAAAAGCTTCATTTTTTACTCCCTGAAAAATAACTTGTCTTCCTCGGAATTCAGCTAACCGGTAACACTGATCCCTGACCACGTCTTCGAGTCGCTGGTCTGGGTGCTTTTAACACACTTCAACTCATTTTTCTGCTTGATCACTTCTAGCATCCGTTTTCTTTGTGTTTAAATATTTTACCGAGTTACATCTTCATGTCCATTTTTGGCCATTCGTGTGTCTAGAGTCTATTGATCACTGGATCTTGTGTGGTTACAGCTGTCTGCTAGGAAGGATGATCGGTCATTTATCAGGCTGCTGGAACCTGCCAGGCTGTAAGAACCTGACATCCTTTTGGCTGTGAACTCGTACTCTGTCAGGGTCTGTCCCCAGCAGGCCCTGGTCCGGCCATCGGCACGGGGCGTCCACCTCCACCACGCCTTAGCTGTCTTCCCATGTGCCCCTCCTCCTCCTTCATTTCTCTCAGCCGTGTTTCCCATTGTGCAATTATTGCTAATTAATTCCCAGTCAGAGTGATGGATCGTTTAAGTTCCTTTCCTTGAGGGCCCCGTTTTTCCTTGCCTTGCCAGGGACTGGGCAGAATTCCAAGGTGCCTGGGGCAGGTGGCTCGGGGAAGGTGGGGTCTTGGCAGAGGAGGCCGGGAGAGCAGCCCAGGGCTTGGGAGCTCCCAGATCCCCTAACACACCATCATTTTCATTGTCTCTTCCTTGAGCGATGTGGATAAGCAGAGCCTTCTCCCTTCTGCTGTGAAGCCTTTTGCAGCCCAGAGCGTCTCCCCTGGATCCAAAAACCTTGAAAAATGGCCTAGCGGAGTCTTGGGACAGAAGTGGAAATTCTATTCCACATGACAGAGCAAAGCTTGGAAACTCTTTTCCGTCTTTTCCCTAGAGTTCCCCCTGGTCGTGGCATCTGCGGAGACGCCCTCTCTGATTCCCCCGCAAGGCTTCTGTGTGGCCTCTTCCTCTTGATTACTAAGCCCTGGCCCTTTCCTCTCTTGAGCTGCTGTTGATTCTCTTCTATCTTCTTCCTTCGTGGCAGCCTGGAGATCCAGGAGCCCTAGGAATCCTCCTCAGAGGAAGAAGGATGGAGGAAAGGTGGTAGATGCTTGTTTCCTGATCATTATCCTTGTCACAGCAACAGCAAAACCACCAGTGACCATTGGCATCACTGCCACCATCACAGTCTCTTTATTGTGACACCTGTTTATTGAGACTTTGCTGTGATAGGCCCTGTGCTGAGCATCTGATACACATGATGCCTTTTAGTCTTCACTACAGCCATGTAAGATAGATACTGCAGTGATCCCATTATACTCGGGGGAGGTCACAGAGCTAGTGAGTGGTGAAACCAGGGTTCAAATTTGGTCTCTAAATGTCTAGCCTCTGCGCTGGACACGGTACAGCCTCTGAGGTGCAGGAGGCCGTGGGGTCCTCTCTTCCCATTACAAAGCAAACATGTCAACACCAGCTTTCCCCCGACTCCTGTGCGAGACCCCACCTCCAGTTTCCCTCCCCTTCCCCTCAGTGCCCCTTCCCTTCCATCCACAGGTATATGAGGGCGGGAGCAGTGTGGACCAGTTTGTGACCCGCTTCCTCCTGAAGGAGACGGCTAATCAGATCCAGTCGCTGCTAAGCTCCGTGGAGAGTGCGGTGGAGGCCATCGAGGAACAGACCAGCCAGATCCGGTGAGTTGCTGCGACCCTGCAGGGTCACGTGGGGGCATGCCGAGCACCTGCCCACCTGCTGCTTGGTGGGGGTGTCTGTGTACCTAAGAGCTGGGTGACCTTGGGCAAGTTGTGGCAACTCTCTGTGCCTTCAGTGCTCCATTGTGTGATATGTGCACAATTAAACACCTAAAACCTCAGCTGCAAGGATTGAATGGTACGGTAAATGCTCAGGAGAATACGTGCTGTACATATTTATTAGTAGAGTGAAGACTCTGATTTGTTTTGCCACATCCACATACTGCTTATGTTTATGCAGAACTTTTCTGTTGTTTGGCCCATATCTTGTTTTATGATTTATTTTCTTTATTTTGGACAGAGTCTCGCTGTGTCACCCAGGAGTGCAGTGGCATGATCTTGGCTCACTACAACCTCTCCCTCCCTGGTTTCAAGTAATTTTCATGCCTCAGCCTCCTGAGCAGTAGTGATTGCAGGTGTACAACACCGTACCTGGCTGATTTTTGTATTTTTAGTAGAGACAGGGTTTTGTGCTGTTGGCGAGGCTGGTCTCGAACTCCTGGTCTCACGTGATCCACCTACTTCAGCTCCCAAAATGCTGGGATTATAGGCGTGACCCACTGTGCCTGGCCCGTTTTATTTTTCGACACAGGATCTCACTGTGTCACCCAGGCTGCAGTGCAGTGGCACCGCTGTGGCTCACTGCAACCTCCACCTCAGGCTCAAGCAGTTCTCCCACCTCAGCCTCCCAGGAAGCTGGGACTACAGGCACGCAGTCCCACCAGACCCAGCTATTGTTTTAAAAGTTTTTGTAGAGATGGGGTTTGGCTATGTTGGCCAGGCTGTTCTCAAACTCCTGGCCTCTGCAGTCCTGCCGCCTCAGCCTCCCAAAGGGCTAGGATTATAGGCATGAGCGACTGCACCCCAGCCCACTGCTGAAAATGTGGGAAATGGCACATGGTTATAATAACTCACACTGAGTATCACATGCCGTAAGTGAAGTGACTGTAAAAATAAGCACCTGTCGTTCCCTGCGATCCAGCTTGAATCCTGAGGCTTGCTGCTCCTCTGCTAAAATGAGAGACCAGGAAATGGGAGAGAGGTGCTGAAGACAGTAGTAGCCAGTTAGGACTTTGTTGGGAGGACTGAAAGAGACGTGAAAGTGCAGTGGTTTTCTCACAGCATGTGGTCTTGAGTTTGCGTGCTTAGAACCATGGGAAGGTATCTGAGGTCTCCTCTTAGGTGGTGGGTGCTGTGTTAGGGCTGGGACCTGGTATTTAGAGAGGAGTGGTGTTCTCCTGGCTCAGCAGTCCCAGCGCCCTGGGGACCACGAGCATCCCCACCCCCATTTGCTGTCCGGAGTTGAGATAAACCCCTCTTTGCCCAGTTCTTCCCGGAAGAGCTGATGTGCTTCGCACAGAGAAGAAAAAGAGAAAACGCAAACAGATGTGGGCACAGCCAGGTATCGGCACCCAGCTCAGTTGAGCCTTGAATTTTCCAGGCAGAGAGGCACATGAGGACCAGGATGTTGGTTTGTTGGGGGGGGATGGGCAAGGGTTGAATTTTGTGTTTCTTTGTGGGTGAAGAGCTGGTCCCAATCAGATTGTGAAGGTCACTCTGAGCCACCGTTTCCAGAATGAGCACTTGCTGCTGAATCACCTGGGAAAAGTAAAACGCAGATTTCCGGACTCCTGGCCATGCCCACTGGTGAGAATCCCTGGGGCTGGAGCACAGAACTCTGCGTCTGTGATGAGTCTTGTGCTTCTTGGGTTCCTTAGAATTAGCAGCCACCACTCTGAAAGCTGAGACGTAGATTTCCTTGGTTTTCTGTTACTGTCTTGATGAAAAACTTGCCGTTTTATCCTGCCACAGATCAGATAGAATTGCTGCACGGTGTTCAGAGCTGACTTCCCGTACCTGGCCAGCTCTATCACTTGTCAGCAGTTCCACCCACTGCCCCCCCCCAGTGGGACCTTACTTGGGGATGTTGTTGGAGGGGGTGGCATGTCATTATCGGGGGACACATCTGCTCCACACATGCTCCTCCCTGGAACCTCCCTAAATCTCAGCTAGTTTGGTTCTAGGCTGTGGGTCCCCTGAGGAGTATCCCGTCTCCCAGCCCTGGGACGGTCTCCCAGGATGTTGCCTCCAGCACAGGCTACTGGCTCAGACGCCACCGCCCAGGAGCCCTGAGCAGCCCGCCATGGTCTGAGGGACACATTTAATTTCCTGCTGGTTATAGAGAAGCCATGATTGACACCACAGAGGCTCTGCTAGCCTCTCGCCTCCCAAGGCGGGGGTCCAGTTTTCTCCGTCGGCATGGGGGAGAGCCGGGCTGGGTGTTCAAGGTTTACAGGAGACAAATTTCACAATGCGCCAAGACTGTGGTGTCCAGAGACCGAGGGGGTGTGGGGGCTGTGCACGGGGCACTGTGTGTGTCTTGTGTGTGTGTGTGTGGGCAGGGGCGGGTGTCTGTGTTTCTGTATGTCTCCGGGGGAGCTTTCCAGCATCCTTTTGAATGGGAGGATGTAGTCATTCACTGAACATTGTTTGAGTCTCTATTATGTGATGGGCACAGTCCCTCCTGTGCGCTGGGCACAGTGCAAGGTGAGCAGTGTGTGTGTCTGTGTGTCTGCCTCTGGCTAGCTGTGCCTGTCAGGGTACGCAGGGGTGTGTGCAGATCAGCATGCTCAGGAGTAGGGGTGTCCGGGGCCAGGAGGTGGGGCCAGACTCAGCTCAGGATGACAGTTGCTGTCCGGTTACATCCCCCCACTGTCAGTGTCTCTTTAGGTCTCGCTTTTATGCGTGTGTGTTGGAGGAGGGTCTTGAAAGCAGGTCCCCCACCCTAGAGGGCACCAAACACCAAACTGGCTTCTCATGAGGGAGGGAGGGGGGGGACTTGGTTACTCCACAGCGTGGGGTCTACAGGTGCCTGGAAGCTATGAGCTATTAGGGTTGGGGTGGTTGCCTGGCTCAGCCTCTCCCTGGAACTGAATCTCCTGGGGGAAAGGCCTGGGCCGTGGGGTCCCTGAATGGAGCTGAATTCAAATCCCAGCTCTGCCCCAGCTAGCTGCATTGCCCTGACTGAGTCACCTCCTGTAGGAACCTCATTTCCTCCTCTGTCAAAACAAAGGCCATGCGGCAAGCTCTTTGTACGGGTGAGCTCACCGTTGGTGCTTAATAAATGCTTGTTGAAGCTGCTAGAAGTGGTCAGGGTCTGTGTGTTCTCCCATTCAAACTACAGACAGAACCACAGCAAACCCAGCCACGGTGTGGCGCAGACCTGGTGTGGAAGCCCCACTCCCCGCTCTGCCCCCAACCACAAGCTCATGGCCACGGAACAAGGCAGGAGTCTTCCATCTGGTGAGAGAAAGCAGGGACCCTGGTGGGGGTACCGGCCGGGGGTTCTCAGAGTCCTTTAATGGGGACTGGGGAGATGAGGGGCAAGTTTGAGGCCCCTGGAGGAGCTGGGCATTTCCAGCTTCCCCCGGAAGCCCTTGCCTTGCCCACCACCATAGTCTTGTATGTCTCTTTCTCAGCCGCTGAGGATGCAAAGGAAGAGGGCCTGGAAGCCCAGATCAGCCGCCTGGCAGAGCTGATTGGGAGGCTGGAAAGCAAGGTAAGCCCTGGCCAGGCCCCAGCCTCTGTTCCTCCCAACCCCCGAGGGGGTGCAGAGTTAGGCCTGGGCAGAAGTCTGGGCTGCAGAGGGGCCAGGGAAAAGACATTCCACAGGTAGGGCATGGAGATGCGGAGGACGAAGCTACGGATCAAACCCCAGGGAATGCAGCTGTTGTTCAGGCCGAGGGAGTGCGGGCACCTGGGGGAGAGGGGGTGTTGGGGGGGCCAGGCAGGCTGGCAGGCAGCAGGAGCAGCTCCAGGGGCAGAGGGTGGTGAGCAGTCAGGTCCTGGGCTGCAAGGCCCTAGCTTCAAAGGAGACTTGGCTCTAAGGTGGCCGGAGCACGTGTTGGCCAAGAGGCGGCCCTGGGACGAAAGGGAGACGTGATGATTCGGGAGAGTTTGGAACCAAGGAAGGAAGTGACCAGCAGGAGCAAACTTTTTTTTTTTTTTTTTTTGAGATGGAGTCTCACTCTGTCACCCAGGCCGGAGTGCAGTGACTGCGATCTGGGCTCACTGCAACCTCCGCCTCCCGGGTTCAAGCGATTCTCCTGCCTCAGCCTCCCAAGCACCTGGGAATACAGGCGCACGCCACCATGCCCAGCTAATTTTTTGTATTTTTAGTAGAGACGGGGTTTCGCCATGTTATCCAGGATGGTCTCCATCTCCTGACCTTGTGATCTGCTTGCCTCGGCCTCCCAAAGTGCTGGGATTACAGGCGTGAGCCACCACGCCCGGCAGAAGCAAATGGATGAAGTGTGAAATGGGACATCCACAGGTGTTAAAAAATGACACAGCCCTTACAGAGAGCATTTTCAGAGAGTGTTTCATGACTCGGGGCAGAGTGCTCACAATATGGCCACTGGGTGGAAAGAAAAGTTTGTCTTAGGGCCTACAGACAGATGGGCTGAGTATCAGTCAGAATTCTGGTTGTGCCACTTCATAGCTGTGTGGCCTTGGGCCAGGGACTTGTCTTCTCCGAGGCTCAGATTCTTTCTCTGATGATGAAGAAAATAACCTGGAACACAGGACCCCTCCCTCACAGGGGGTGTCGACACGATGAACCAAAATGATATCTCAGTGGTTTAGCACAGAGCCCAGTGCCATAGTTTGCATTTAATAGTAGCAATGGTGGCAATGATTAGGAGGCATTTTGTTACCAAAACCTATCCACATGCACACACCACACCCATATACCCGCAGGAGCCAAGGTCACAGAGCTCTCAGAAGCCTGGAATTGAGGTGCTTTATGTTTCTCCTACTTTTCCGTATTTTTTTTAACACCCTTTGCAAAGGGTAGTGCTACTTTTAGTTGGGGGTTCGTTCTGAGGAATTCATGGGGGCAGGAACAAGGGGCTCTGCACACGAACGGAGGCAGAGGCTGCAGCAAAGTCCCAGGGAGGAAGCTCGAACTTCCCCCCTGCAGGGATGAGGCCGAGGTGGGGTTACCCCCTTTCTCGAAGCCGACTGCTGAACGGCTAGGAGGGGACCCCGTGGCCCGGTTGTCATAACAACTCTGCGGGCGCCTCGGCAGGGAGACTCTTTGAAGCTTATTTTTAGTGCCCTGGTCGCCCTAACAACCAGGCTGGCTGGTAACCACGGAGTACCTGGGCGTCCTGGAGACGGGGGTGGGACCAGGCCCTCCTCCCCAGCCTCTAATTGGCCCGGGCCGTAAGCAGGGGCCAATCTGTGCCTGGTTTCAGGCCCCGCCCTTCACCTGCCAACCTGAGACGCCTCTGGGATAGGAGGATGGAGGTCTTAGGGGCGGCTGGCTGGGAGAGGAATGGGGCAGATACGTGGCCATATTGCCTCTCCTCATCCTCCTGTGGCTTTTCCAGCCTCAGCTATAGGAGCCCACATGTATGCTTGTAAAACTATGGAAACAGCCTTGTTCCTGCCATGCACACCTTCACTTACGAGGGTGTGTTCGTGCCGCATACTCCCGAGAAGGCAATATCCTTTCCAGGATCAGCTACTACAGGGCCCAGTGGAAACTGAGCACACGAGGCCCCTCGCTCAGACGTTTAGAACGCCATGGTGGTGACTGCACAGACTCACCCACATGCTGCTATTTTCCTTATTAGCCAGTGTGCCTCACCTGTGCCCTGTGTGACTCCTTGGGACCGTCTGTCCTCATGGAGGATGGACAGAGATAGGCTTGGAGGTGGTAGGTAGTGGGGTGCCCAGATTTTCTCCTTTTTGGAGACAGAGTGTTGCTCTTGTTGCCCAGGCTGGAGTACAGTGGTGCAGTCTTGGCTCACTGCAACCTCCACCTTCCAGGTTTGAGAGATTCTCCTGCCTCAGCCTCCAGAGTAGCTGAGATGACAGGCATGTGCCACAATGCCTGGCTAATTTTTGTATTTTTAGTAGAGACAGGGTTTTGCCATGTTGGCCAGGCTGGTCTTGAACTCCTAACCTCAGGTCATCCACCTGCCTCCGCCTCCCAAAGTGCTGGAATCGCAGGTGTGAGCCACCGCGCCCGGCCAGTGGGGTGCCCAAGTTAAAGGAAGCAGCAGCATGATCCCGTGTGTCAGGTAGAGAAACTGGGTTCAGACCCACGCTTGGACACGGACATGGCTCTCTTGCCTTCAGAGCCAGGGTTCTCTGCTGTGACATAGTGACTGCTGATTACCTGGGAGGGCTTGGCCCTGTGTAGACGCCAGGTACTGGTGAGCAGAGCAGGTGTGGTTCCTGGAGACTGGAGCTTACAGTGGGGCAGCATCTGCCCCAGGGAGTCTGGAAGATTGAATGTGTATTTGTAAAGCACCTAGCTCAGATCCCAGAGAAGGCCAGAGAACAGGTCACCCCATTAGATCCCTGAGGTGCTGGGGGTTAGGATTTGTGGTGAGTTGTAAGTTACAGTGAGTCTAAGCGCTGCTGCTCATAATTGTGGCAAACCCCAGTATCTCGGACTCGGGCCTCTGCGGTCCCCATTGCTTCCTCTTCCAAGCCATCCTCCGCCTAGCAACGTGTTCAGAACCCCCTTTGTGCCCTCTGCAGGGGGTCACCTGTGCCTCGCAATGCCCCCAGATGCCAGGGCCAGAGGGGAGTCTCTGCCACTGCCTCGGGTTGGTCTCCCAGCCCTGCACAACAGGGCCAGGCCCCTGGCAGCTCCCTGCAGCCCCAGGGATCCCAGAGCTCCCGGCACCTGGGGTGGAGGGCATCCCTGGCTGCGGCCTGACTGTGAGCTGCCCTGTTTCAGGCACTGTGGTTTGACCTGCAGCAGCGCCTCTCGGATGAAGACGGCACCAACATGGTGAGGCCCCTTCCACACCTCTCCTGGGACCGCGTCCTTGTGTGAGCCAGGACTGCCTGGATCCGTGGGGCTCGATGCCCCGGTCCCCCCTCCCTGCCTGGGATCACAATGAGGGGGAGATGTAGCCCCAACACTTGGCCCCCAGACCCTGCCCTGGCCCGAAGCCACCCCCAACTCCAGGGGGTGTTCCTTGAGGTCCCTGGACTTGGATCCAAAAAAAGTTTGGCCTAGAGCAAAGTGGCTAGCAGGACAGTCACGTCAAAATGCTGAGTCCGTCAACTCTGAGTTTTTCTGGTCTGTGGACGTGCTGTGTCTCAGGACCCCGGAGGCCTTGCAGGCAGCTGTGGCCATGGCTGGGACCTCTGTAATCACCCTCGTCTGTTTCCCCCATTTGTGGGGGCTACTTCTGCCACATGGGGCTCCTGGCTTCTAGTCTTTCGTAGCCTATTTTTTACTCCATTTGTATGCTAAGAATGAAAAGTGTGGGAAGGTTATTTTTTTGACCGAGGAAGGGAGGTCATGGGGGCTGGATGGGTCTTCAGGGAGGAGGCCTGGCAGAGAGCCCCACACTGACTCCTGTTGTGGCCGGCGGCACCTGCAGCTCGTCCGGCAGGAGATGGCCGTGTGCCCTGAGCAGCTGAGCGAGTTCCTGGATTCCCTGCGCCAGTATCTGCGGGACACCGCGGGAGAGAGGAGCTGCTTCCAGTGAGTGAGCCGCTGAGGTGTGGTGGGATGGTGGCAGGAAGCTCTACCTGGCAGTGGAGGGACGGGGCGGGGCCAGCCGTACCCCCTACATACAAATTGCACCCCAGGAACACGCATAGCTGGGTGCATAAGAGCTGGGGTCAGGTCTTTACTCAGGTTCCTCCCAGCCATGTATCGTCGCAGGTGCCTTCATCTCTCCAGCCTCAGCTTATGCGTCTGTAAAGGGGTGCCACCCCCCAGACTCCTTGCTGGGTTATCACGAGTAGAGACTAGAATCAAAGAATCAAGTGTGAAAGCCTCCAGCCGTGTCTGGTGTGGCGCGTGGGCTCAGTCAGCCTTAGCTGTCGCTCTCACTCTCGCAGGCGTTGCCGCACACTTTTCACCAGGGTGCAAAATGTAGTATGTGCTGAGTTAACAACCAAGGAAGGAGAGTAGGTGAGGTTGGAGGGGGAATGCCCAAGAAATGTAGCCGCCATTTTCTCCCTCCTCCCCCACTGGTCAGGGTAGAGAAATCCAGGGTCCGGGAAGGGGCCTGACCCTCAAATTCCTGTTCATCCCCGCAGGCTGATGTAGCTCCTTGGTTAAAGCTAAGCCATGTGTCATGGCCAGAGCAGAGGGCTCTGCAGCAGACAACAGCCCTTTGTTCTGGCAGGTAGGGGTCCCCCAAAGAGCACGAGGCCCAGGTGCTCTTCACTGTCTCTACGGCAAGGCTTTGCCTCGCTCCCGCCCAGCACTCGTTCATTCACCCCTTTGTCTGGGGGCACGGCTGTGAAGCAGGCAGGCCAGGTCCTGCACAGGGTCTTGGGGAGGGGTCTTCCTGGGCCGCAGGTGCACTAAGGCCTGCCTAAGTGACAGCAGCCTGGGCAGGACTGCGGTTGTTGCGGAGACCCGGGGGTGGCCACCAGGGGCCGTGCTTGAGTAAGTAGCCCGGGTTGTGGGGCAGGACATGGTCTTTTCTCTGTTATGTGAAGAAGTGTGGGGCCAGGGCAAGGCAGGGCCACCCGATGGGTGGTGGAGAGGAGGCAGGGTGGACAGAGAGGCTCTGGTGTCCGAGCCTCAGTAGAGGACAGTGCTGTTTGTTGAGTTGGAGAAGGCAAGTCTGGAGTGACAGAGGCGGGCTGGGGGCACCTAAAGTCGCCGGAGGTGTGCTGGCCACAGGAGGGATTCCAGCCTGGCACCCTCCCTCCACCCCCCCCCGCTCCCCGCTCTTGGCTCCCCCTTTATAGGCAGTCACTTGGGCCTTGCACAGAGGAGCCGGGAGTGACATGCAGACAATGAGCAGAGTGCTATACTGGGGGTTCTGCAGGTGGGACTAAGGATGGGCCTGCTGCAGCTTCCTCCAGGGCAGGTACAGCGTGGTGGAGTTGTTTCCTGGATTTAATGAGGGGAGGATCAGGAGGAAAATGCTCTTTTAAAGATGGGGCTTTATTTATTTAGTGACAGCCTTGCTCTGGCACCCAGCCTGGAGGGCTGTGATGCAATCTGTCTCCCGAGTACAAGCAGTTCTCCTGCCTCAGCCTCTGGTGGAGCTGGGATTACAGGCATGCACCACCACATCTGGCTAATTGGTTGAGAGACAGAGTTGTACCACGGTGGTGAGGCTGGTCTTGAACTCCTGGCCTCAAGTGAGGCACCTGCCTCCACCCGCAAAGTGCTGGGATTACTGGTGTGAGCCATCACCTCGGGCTAACCGGTTTTGTTTAAATAAATAAATATGAAGCCTTTTAAAATTACATTTCAGCTGGGCCCAATGGCTTAAGTTTGCAATCCTAGCACTTAGTCAAGAGTTCAGGATCACTCTGGGGAACACGGACCCCGTCTTGATGAAGTCATTTTTTGAATTTGCCAGGCCTAGTGTCCCAGGCACTTCTGATGCTGAAGTGCGTCGTGGTCATGCCACTGCGCCCAGCCTGGCCAACAGGCTGAAAAGAAAAACTGAAGTCCCTTTCTTATGATCCTGGAAGCTCCTGCTGGCAGCCCCAACCCCCCCGAATCTTAGGGTGGCTCAGAGCTGGGCTGTAGGGTCACCAGTCAAGGCTCAACACAGGGCAAGACGGGGAGGAAGAAAGGCTGATGGCAGCCATTGTGTCCGGGGTCCTCAGGCCCCTGCAAGGGAGCACTGGGGTAGTGGGGCACACCTAAGTACAGGCTTCCCATCTGTCTCATGTTGCAGCATCGCCGCCGTGAGGCTCTCAGACGGCTTCACCTTTGTTGTCTATGAGTTCTGGGAGACGGAGGAAGAGTGGAAGAGGTGAGTGTGGCAGGTGATGGGGAAGCCAGGGCCCTTCTCCTGGAGCCAGGCAGCCAAGTCTAGCGTGCAGAGTCCCGAGGCATCTCCCACCACAAATGCATGTCTCAGTTAACTCCTGTGGAAGTAGGAGTCCTCGGGGGGATAGTGAGACCCCCCCCCCGCCACTGCACCCAGTTGGGCTCTTTCAATGCAGGTACCCATGCAGTGCTGCTGAGGATTTCCCCCACCGCTGCTGCCTTGGGGTGTGGAGAAAACTGCTGGGCTAAGGGTTGAAATCCCATCCCAGGCCCTCGACCCTGGAGCGCCTTGTCCTCCTTGCCCACTGGTCTGGGGCCAAGGCGCTGCCTTATTTAATACCATGTGGAGTTGAGGGCCAGACACGGAAGGCAATTCAGTCCCCCAGGTGACCAGTTGTGCCAGCGATGAACCTCCCCCTACAGCAGAGTGGCTGGCAGGAGGCAGGGGGATGGTAGAGGAAGTTGTCAGCTCGGATGGGTTTTAGGGCTCTGTGGGCTGCTCAGAGCACTTCTAGGACTGCTTGTTCCCCCACACAGGGTAGAGACTGTTTCTGATGTGCCGGACATCACAGGCAGGAAGAGGGGCCTGGGGGTAGCTTACGCCTCCGTCACCTGCTTCCCCAGCAAACACTAAGGGTTTGCCGGCAAATTGAGGACCCTGGTGGGAGCAGGGGCTGGCATGAGGAGTGAGGGCATCTCTTCCCTGTCTGTGCTTCAGGAACTCAAAGTGAGGGATGAAAACCCTTCTCAGCTTTCATGTTGGCATCTGTCCTGGGTGGAGGATGTCCCCACTCATCCTGCTAGGGTAAAGTCACAGGTAGAAGCTCCGTACACTCTTGAGAGGGGTACCTGCAGCACCTGCAAGGCTCACAGGGGGCAAGAAAAACTCACTGCCTACCCCAGAGATTACCTCACTCAGCCTCCCTGGGCACCCCCTCACCTTCTCACCAATGCTCTGAGTCTAAAGATTTCCCCATGATGGATAAGGTCCCCCCTCCTGCGTACAGCTAGCATGAACAGGGGGCTCCACTCCCACCCCACCCTTGACTAACATGTGTCCCCGGGTGGCAGGCACCTGCAGAGCCCTGTGTGCAAGGAGTTCCGGCACGTCAAGGTGGACACACTGAGCCAGCCGGAGGCCCTCTCCAGGATCTCGGTGCCAGGTAGGAGGCGAAGGCCTAGAGCCACTGTGGCCACCTACGTAGAGAACAGGGAACAGCACCAGAGGCTGCCCCTGCAGACTGGAGACTTCCCTGCTTGCTGCTGGGAGGAATTGTGGGCCTATGCAAGGTGTGCAGAGAGGCTCCGGGGGGAGAGGGGAGCACCCAGGTCAGAGCCAGCTCCGCGGGGGCCCCAGCCTGCAGCAGGTGTGCACGCCAGAGCGTGCGCTGGAGCACCCCCGCCCTCCACATCCAGCCAGAGTGAGTGTGCCTTCCCAGGAGTGTGGTTCACACCCGGGTGACCATTGAGCACCCATGTGTCACGCATGGGCCTACGGCCTTCCATCATGTAAGGCCAGCCCTAGCAGAGCTCCGAGTTGCCAGTCGCAGGAAGGGCTTTTCTGCCTGGCAGTTGCCAGGGAAGCAGATGTTTCCCCAGCGAGCTGGTGAGGGGGAGACATACCACCACCTACCCTTCCAGCTCACCACCACCCGCAGTGAGGCTGCCCCATGGTGAGTGTTCTGTATCTCTCTCCTTCTAGCTGCCTGGTGCACCGTAGGACGCAACTGACCGCCTCCCCGAGTCCCCTTCGTCTTGTAAAGGACATCCACTGTTTTCTAGAAACTTTGGTGCAGAAGTTGTCTTTCCAATGTATCCTCCACAAAAAGTTGTTTCCCTGCTGGGAAGGGAAGGAAGCCTCCCCTCCCCCCCCCCACCTGACCTGGCAGAGCAGTGTCTGTGCTGCCAGGGTCTTACTGCAGTGAAAGGTGGTCAGTGACAGGGGTGGCTTCCTGGAGCCAGCATCCCACCTCCTGATCTCCCCTAACCCCTCAAACAGCCACGCATGACCCACGCTCACCGTGCCCTGCCTCCGGCCTTCCTCATATTCTCATGGTCAGGACTCAGCACTGCCCTCTTCAGTGCCATTCTTCTACCTGGTAGGAGCCATGACCCTGTAGTACCCAACGTAGCCAGGCAGCCACCATGGGGCCCAGGCACCAAATAAACCCTGGTTGGGAAGGGCGGTGTGCTGTGTCTGTTTCCTTGTTGACAGGGGTGGGGCCGTGTGAAACCTTCAGCAAGTAACCACAGCCTCAGGGACACTTTAAGAAATAGGCTAATGCCTATTCTGCAGCGCCCAGGGCACCACAACCACCCTCAGGTGCAAAATTCACTCAAAAGACTGGACACAGCTGTCACAGTCGGGGTGTGTAGCAGACACAAGCCAACAAAGGAAGGGCCTGCCCGTCAGAGCACGCAGACTGCACCAAAGCCTCCCAGCTTCAACACGGACAGAAGATCACCAACCAGGGATACGTCCCTCGTCTTACTGGGGTGTGGTGACGTAGACAGGGCTGACACCCACAGAGCTAACACCTCCTAGCTCAAGGCCCCACGATAAATCTCATGGTTGGCATAGACCACACCGTGTGGCCCCACAAGGACACTCACTAGGCGCGACACTCTAAGGGCCTGTGACTACTTCCCTGCACACATTAGCCATTCAACGAAGCAGGGGTCCATGACTCTCAACTGGAAATTAATCTCTTAAGTCTTATTCTGGAAGCTTTGTAACTTCTTCCTGTTTCTCAGGCCTGGTTAGCAGGAAAGAAGTCACACACGGCCAGGTGCAGTGGCTCATGCCTGTAATCCCAGCACTTTGAGAGACCAAGGTGAGTGGCTCACTTGAGGTCAGGAGTTTGAGACCAGCCTGGCCAAAATAGAGAAACCCTGTTTCTACCAAAAATATAAAAATGAGCCAGGTATGGTGGCAGGTGCCTGTAGTCCCAGACACACAGGAGGCTGATGCAGGAGAAATCACCTGAACCTGCGAGGCAGACGCTGCAGTGACCCGAGATCACGCCACTCAACCCTAGGCAACAGAGCAAGACTGTCTCAGAAAAAAAGTCACACACGAAAGTTCAAAGGGCAAGTAGAGAGTGGTGGGTCTCTCTCCTAAGACCAGGCAGCACCAAGAACATCGCAGGCCAGGGACACAGGTGGGAGCCCCGGGGTGCATGACCCAGAAGGGGGTACTTTTCTACCTCCCGCCCCAAGCCTGGAGGAGCACGGAGCACTGGCCAGTGACAAATGGTGCTTATTAACGCTGTCAACCACCCCCTCAAAGTCCTCGACACACTGTCCAACCCGCCTGAGGTTGCCTGGAGCCCTGAAATCCCTGCTCCCATGGTGGGTCCCTCCCTCTTGGGTCCTTCCAGCTTCTTGCAGCACACTGGAAACCAGCAGAACACAACACAGGCTTGTAGGAAGCAAAAAAAGGATTTCAGCAACCATCTACACATCTCCGAGCTGAACGGCGCTGTAGCAGCCTCTCAGGGCCTCTGTGTTCTCATCTGTAACATGCAGAGAAGCCCCCCCCAGCTTCCAGACCACCAGTCAAGGGCTCACTGCCTGGCACATGAGAACAGCACGGACCGGGACCCTGCTGCCCCGCCCACTGCAAGGCTGGTACATTTCCAGCCAGCTCAGCTATTTGAAGAGTAACATTCTTAAGGGCGAAGGCTTTCTGGGGTACAGCTGGGGAACCCTCTTTTGCGGGAGTGGAGCATGCCCAGCCAGTCATGCCCGCCCACCCTCTGCGGGTTGGGTCGTCTCTACTGATTACACCTTCAGGGCCCCCTCAAAACCTTAGTGGGCAGCAATGGGCTCTGACAGGAACACATTTCAACCCTACAAGCTCTAAGAGCTCCCACTTAATTCACACTTCAGAGCCTGGCACAGTCCAGCACTTGGCAGGCACCATCTCCCTCCATGTTCTTGGCAGGTGTGGAGACGGAGACAGAGAGGGCAAATAAGCGGCTCAAGTCAGATCCAAACCCAGAGTCCTGTGCCCAACGGCCCCTGCTGCATAGCATCAACCCACAAGGAAGAACTGCTTCAGATTAATCCGGTAAGATCACCATGGTTTCTCCAATCACTAGTGGTAGAATTACCATATCCCAGCAATTCCACCTCTAGGGATATACTCTACCCAAAAGAATACAAAAAGGCATCATACCACTCAGCCCATGAACTCCTAACAGCACTATTCACAACAGCCAAAGGCAGAAACGATCCAAATACTCATCTGCTGATGAATACATCAACAAATGCCCTCTCTCCAGACAACAGCTTATTCAGTCATCAACAGGCGTGAAGGGCTGGGCCATGCTGCAGCCTCGATGACTCAGAAACACCATGCTGAGTGAAGGCAGCCAGGCAGGACAGTGTATCATATTCCACTTACATGAAGCGTCCAGAATATGCAAGTCCACGCAGACGGAAAGCACAGGGTGGCTGCCTCTGTGGGATTGGCGAGAGGGGAAACGGTAAGGCACGGCTCACAGGTAGGGGCTCTCCTAGGATGGAATGTTCTAGAACTAGATGGAAGTGATGGAGACATAGCATTGTGAATGTACTATAAGCCATTGAAACCTACGCCATAAGAATCTCTAATCACTCTCAAAACCAGTTCACCACCTGCATTTAGCCGGTAGGGAAGCATACTCACTGGGCCAGCTCAAAGCTGCCACTGTCCCTGGGAGGCATCTGTGGGTGGGCACCTCTGCCTGAGGTGCTTGGGGCCAGCAGTTCCCTGGGCTGTGCCTTTGAGCAAAGGGAAAGAGGTCTCTCCTACAGCCCCCCACACTCAGAGCAGAAGCACAAGGCATCTGCACTACACTTTTAGGTGTTTTTTTCTTTTGAGACTGAGTGTCGCTCTGTCACCCAGGCTAGAGTGCCGGGGCGGTTGCTTCTGACTCTCCACTGACACACAGTACAGCTGTCACCCTTGGCCAGGAGCTGCAACAGGACACGCTCTGTGTCATGGGCTTTGCAAGGACCTCAGCTCAGATTCACAGCCATTCTGCGAGGGAGGGGGCTGTCCACAGCTTCATTTTAGAAAACAGCAAAAAGCTGTGAACTGGAAGGCTGGAGTTCATCCAGAGGAAGGGTGCAGGCGCTGAGAGCACGGGCAGGGATCTTCCCTGAGAACAAGGACTGCTCAGAGAGGGAATAGGCTTTGCCGAGGATACACAGCTGGTAAGTGGCAGGCAGAGTCATCTGCCAGACCCAGAGCCGGTGTGCTGGAAGCCCTACACACTGCCACCTGGCCTCTGAGGACACCTGGGTGGAAGGTGACATCCCAGCTTCTGCCACTGTGACTGAGGGTGGGTGGGTTAATTGCCTTGCATTATGATAGTTAATTTGCAGACAGTCATGTGAGGAGTCACATCTACCTGTCACAGAATGGAGATGGAAGCCTTTGTCCCGAGTGGTGATATCGGTCACCCCTTAAAGAGCCCCGCCATCACCTCTTAGCATTTAGTGCCAGTCCACTTGCCTCCTGAGCTGTTTTCCTGCTTTGGGACAAGTCCTCACATCCTCATACTTCCCTTTTCCCCTTGGCTCCCAGGAAACTCAGGTACCCCTTACCAGTCACAACCTGGGTCTTCCAGGAATAAAGCTACCATTGCTTGGGTCTCCACCGTGGGTGAGGTATCCCATCACCTACTCCAGATGCGTCATCGCCTTCATTCCTCACAAGAGACCCGGTTCCTACAGAGTAAGCCTGCTCCATTTTGCTGGTAGGGCAACCGATTCTGCAAAAAGTTTCACACACAGCCGCCTTTGATGGCATGACTCACCCTGCCACATGGTCATATTCCAGGACTCTCCACGAATGGTCCTAGCACAGCCCCAGCCTTCCTGGCTCAGGGCCACAGAGCCTTTCAGGAAGCAGACAGGTATAAGTAATAAACGAATGACTCTCAGCCTCACCTCTCACTCCAGGGTGATAAGTTCTCCATTACAGCAATCTAGGCTCAGGGCAGTGGCTCAGGCCTGTAATTACAACACTCTGGGAGGCCCATGCGGTAGGATCGCTTGAGGCCAGGAGTTCGTGACCAGCCTAGGCAACCATAAGACCCTGACTCTACAAAAAAATACAAAAATTAGCTGGGCATGGTGGTGCACACCTGTGGTCCCAGCTACTCGGGAGACTGAGGCGGAGGACTGCTTGAGCCCAGGAGCTGGAGGCTGCAGCGAGCAGTGATAGTGCCACTGCACTGAGCCTGAGTGACACAGTGATACCCTCTCTCAAAAAAAAAAAAAAAAAAAAATAGTAGTAAGGCCTGGCATGGTGGCTCACACCTGTAATCCCTGCACTTTGGGAGACTGAGGCAAATGGATCACCTCAGGTCGGGAGTTTGAGACCAGCCTCGCTTACATGGTGAAACCCCGTCTCTACTAAACATACAAAAATTAGCCGGGCGTGGTGGCAGATGCCTGTAATCCCAGGCTGAGGCAGAAGAATCGCTTCGACCCGGGGACAGGAAGGTTGCACTGAGCCAAGATCATGCTACTACACTCCAACCTGGCCAACAGAGTGAGACTCCGCCAAGAAATAAAAACAAGAAATAGTGCAATCTGCCCCACGTGTTACAGTTCCCAAGGCCCTTGCCTGGGAAGATGCTGTGGCCTTGGAACACGGGGTGTGGCAGGTCATGCTGGGGTTGGTCAGAAATGGAAGGAGGGTCCTGGGTACCCTCCCAACACCTCCACAGGGTCAGAATCTATACCCGCAGCCTCACTTCCCCCATCCCCCCAGCAGCCAGGCTGCAGGAGCCCCAGGGCCAGGCACCTACTCCCACACCCTGCCCTACCGTCTGCCCCTCAACTCTGGCACCTCCTCACCATGGCGTGTAGAGTAGGAAGGAAAGGAATTTAACCTCAAATCAGTTCTGATCTCGTACCTTGCAGGACAAGCGGCCTCAATTTTTCCAAGCCTCAGTTGCCTAACCTGTAAAATGGGCACATCTAGAAGCATTACGCTAAGTCAAAGGAGGCAGACACAAAGGCCCACAGACATGTGAGGCTGTTCAGAGGGCTGCCCGTTAACAGGCAAACCCAGAGACAGCACAGGTGCACGATTGCTGGGGGCCCAGCGAGGGAGAAATGGGCAGTGACTGCTAACGGGCACTCAGTTTCTTCTGGGGGGGGGTGACAAAACAGACTGGAATTCGTGGGGCAGCTGGACAGCTCTGTGACTGCACTAAAAACTACTGCATTTTACACTTTACAGAAGTGAATTTTTTGGCCAGGCGCAGTGGTTCACGCCTGTAATCCCAGCACATTGGGAGGCCAAGGCAGGCGGATCACCTGAGGTCGGGAGTTCGAGACCAGCCTGACCAACATGGAGAAACTCCGTCTCTACTAAAAATACGTAATTAGCCAGGCATGGTGGCGCATGCCTGTAATCCCAGCTACTCAGGAGGCTGAGGCAGGAGAATCACTTGAACCCAGGAGGCGGAGGTTGTGGTAAGCCGAGATAGTGCCATTGCACTGCAGCTTGGGCAACAGGAGCAAAACTTCTCAAAAAAACAAAAGCCTGAATTGTTATGGTATGCAACTTATATCTCAATTTTTGAAAATTCATGCATGTGGATAAACTGAAAAAAACATGGACCTGTCACCACCAGCCTTGCAGGGTCACATACGTGACACCACGTGACAGCAGGAAGGGCCTGGCCTACTGCCTACCCTAACGGAGGTATCCTCAAATGTCAGTCCCACCCTCCCCTGGCTCTGGGACATGCCAAAGCAGAGGAACATGGCCTCAACTGAATCAACAAATGACGGGATCTTCCCGGGGCCTGTGCAGGGTCAATGCCAGGGAGGACGCAAGGGAGCAGCTGGGTCCCTGTCTGCCTCTCTGTGCCCTGCCCTCCTCTCCTCTGTTGTTGAGACAGAGTCTCGCTCTGTCACCAGGCTGGAGTGCAGTAGCACAATCTCGGCTCATTGCAACCTCCACGTCTCGGGTTCAAGCAGTTCTCCTGTCTCAGCCTCCCTAGTAGCTGAGCTCACAGGTACCTAACAACATGCCAGGCTAATTTTTGTATTTTTAGTAGAGATGGGGTTTCACCATGTTGGCCAGGCTGGTTTGAAACTCCTGACCTCAAGTGATCTGCCCGCCTCAGCCTCCCAAAGTGCTGGGATTACATGTATGAGGCACCATGCCCGGCCTCCTCCTTTCTTTACCCAGGCCCTGCAGCAGACCTTTTGTCTTCTCTTGCTCTCTGCTACCAGTGTGACTCGTCCTAGAATTGGGGTGGCCACTGGGGAGAACCGCACAGCACACAGTCCACTGGGTTTCCATACCCTTCGGGTCCAGCTGGTGGGAGGGAAAGTACAGCTTCCTTGGGCTCATCCACCCTCCGTGGGCATGGGCCAAGCACATGGCAGTGTGGGCTGTTCCCGGCATGCATCTCCCTGGGCCTCTCACAGTCAAGGGCAGGATTTGGGCATTTGCTGTGCCCTGGCCAAAGGACCGCTGAGTCCATCACCACTGCCAGCCATGCCTCCTCCCATTCCCTTCTGGGCTCCCACCCCTGTGCAGTAGCCTTGCCTGACACCCTTGATCCTGACACACCAAAGCCTAGGTATCTGGGTCTCAGCCCCTCGCTCCCTTTTAGGGGTTGAATTTTGTCTCCCAGAAACAGCAGTTGAAGTTGAACCCCTGCAACCTATGAACATAACCTTATTTGGAGATTGCATCTTTCTGGGTACCAATAAGTTAATACGACATGCAGTCAAGTTCACATGAAATCATACTAAATAAGGGGGGTGGGAGGAGCTCACTTAATGATGGGGATCTTCGTTAGAGAGGGATTTGGACACAGAGGATACACGGGACAGTCATATGAAGATAAGAGCAAAGACTAGAGGCATGCAGCAACAAGCCAAGGAGTGCCGGCCACCCCTGGAATGTGCAAGGGACAGGAGCGGAGCCTCCCCTGGAGCCCACAGTGGCAGCATGGCCCTAATGACACATGATTTCAGACTTCTGGCCCCCACAACTGTGACGAAATAAGTGTCTGTCATTTTAAGCAACCAGTATGCAGCTGTGGTCATTTGTCACAGTGGCCATAAGAACTTTCCTCACCTTGGTACCAGAAACCCTTCGAACCAGCACAGCCCAATGAGCAGCCCAAGGAGGCAGAAGGCATCAGTCTCTCCAACATCTTTATGATGAAAAGAAATCACATCGGTCTCCTGACTGCACGCACAGCCACATGGGGTCAGCCCCTTCCTGGCCTGGGCTGACTGCCCATCAAATCATCTCCCAGACCGCTGCCACCGTGCTCTGTCCGAAGATGAAGGTGCCGACCAGCACAGAGACCGCTCCCCACACCTCCAGGCAGCACCTGCCAAGTCAGTAAACCTGTATCAGAGCTTTTCTGGATTTTTGCACAAATAAGCCACTCACACACAGAAAATTTACTATGTAAAGTCCAAGAGTCATCAATTTGAAAAAAAAAAATTCAGAATATTCCTAGTAACATGTATGGATGGGCTTCTAAGGCAAAGTACCTAGGCAATTTTTTTTTTTTTTTTTTGAGGTGGAGTCTGGCTCTGTCGCCCAGGCTGGAGTGCAGTGGCGGGATCTTGGCTCACTACAACCTCGGCCTCCCAGGTTCAAGCAGTTCTCCCACCTCAGCCTCCTGAGTAACGGGAACTACAGGTGCACACCACAACACTGAGCCAATTTTCGTATTTTTAGTAGAGACAAGGTTTCACCATGTTTGCTAGGCTGGTCTCGAACTCTTGACCTCAAGTGATCTGCCTGCCTTGGCTTCCCAAAGTGCTGGGATTATAAGCGTGAGCCACCGTTCCTCACCGCAATCAATTTTTAAAAGCCCTCCAACCCCACCTGTTACTTCATAACCTCATTTCTCCCCAGTATTTTACCAAAGAAAAAGACATGAGGGCTGGGCGCAGTGGCTCAGACCTACAGCCCCAGCACTTTGGGAGGCCGAGGCGGGTAGATTCACCTGAGATCAGGAGTTCAAAAGCAGCCCGGCCAACATGGTGAAACCCCATCTCTACTAAAAACACACACACACACACACACACACACACACAATTAGCCGGGCATGGTGGCACATACCTATAGTCCCAGCTACTCGGGAGGCTGAGGCAGGAGAATTGCTTGAACCTGGGAGGCGGAGATTGTAGTGAGCCGAGATTGCGTCACTGCACTACAGCCTGGATGACTGAGCAAGACTCCATCTCAAAAAAAACAAATTAGAAGAGGAAAGGAAAGGAAAAGACAAAGAGAGAGGGGAAGACAACACTGCTTTCCAAGTCCCACTCCCCCAACCAGCCTCTGATGAAACCCCATGAAAGTGAAGGAGAAGACGCAAGGTCTAAATCACACACCATCTTAGAGGGGTAGGGGAGGAGGACACGGGAGGCAGAGGTGGCTGGGACCGGCAGCCACCAAGGCCACATCTGCGAGCTTCGTAATGTAACCAGAGACAGGGCAGAGGACGAGGTCAGAGCGTTAACAACGTTCCCACAAAATGGCAGGGCCGCTAGAGATATTTCTGGCCCCATTCACAAAGGCCAGAAGGATGGGTTGTCATGGAAGGAACATTTCTAACCGAGCAGTGTCTCAGCACAGCGGTTGAGTGCCGCAAACATCCATTCATCTTCGAGGGGACTCTGAGGCCAATGTGCCCGTGGGCTGTGGCACTCCTGGGGAGGCGCTGATACATTAGAAGGGCCTAATGCAGTTTTAGCAATAAAAATATCTTGAGAGCTCATCAGTAAGAACTGTCGTGAGCTTGGATCAAGGAACAAAACAAAACCACGAAGAATCCAAAGGGCGCACCGGGAACGAGCGGCTTAGAGGGTTGCCAGACATCAGGAGTCTAGTTCAAAACCCCAGGCAGGTTTAGAAACATCCAGAAAAACTGCTCTCAATCTGCAGCCTGGCGTGGTGGCTCACGCCTGTTATCCCCAGCACTTTGGGAGGCCAAGGTGGGCAGATCGCCTGAGGTCAAGAGTTCCATACCAGCCTGGCCAACATAGTGAAACCCCATCTCTACTAAAAATGCAAAAATTAGCTGGGCATGGTTGTGGGTGCCTGTAATCCCACTATAATCCCAGCTACTCGAGGGGAGAACTGCTTGAACCTCGGAGACGGAGGTTGCAGTGAGCTGAGATTGCGCCACTGCACTCCAGCCTGGGCGACAGAGCAAGACTCGTCTCATAAACAAAAACAAAAACAAAACAGAACAAAACAAAAACTGCTCTCAATCCAGAAGAAACTGAGCCAGGCCTGCTCCTTTGGAAAAACCAAGCTTGGGCTCCATGGGGCTAGAGGGATGAGGGATACAAGGAAGAGACCTAGAGCTGGGCCCCATGTTCACAGTTGCTGTCACTTCAGATTATCTGTGGTGGGGTGAAGGGTGGCCTCTACAATTCATGTCCACCTGGAACCTGTGTTTGTGAGCTCATCTGGAAGCTGAGTCTTGCAGATGTCATTAAGGGAAAGATCTTGAGAGAAGAGGCAATCTACATTTAGGGTAGGCACTCAATCCAGTGGTAGGTATCCTTATAAAAGAAGGCAGCCAGGTGTGGTGGTAGGTGTCTGTGGTCCCAGCCACTCGGGAGGTTGAGACAGGAGGATCTCTTGAGCTCACGAGGTGGAAGCTGTAGTAAGCCATGATTTGATTACACCACTGTACTCCAACCCGAGCCACAGAGCAAGACCTTCTCTCAAAAAATAAAATAAATAAAAGCAGAGGGAAATTTGAGATGCAGAGACACAGGGAGAAGACTAGATAGAGAGTCAGAGATGGAGTGGTGTAGCCACAGGCTGAGGAGCACCTGGGGCCACCAGAAGCTGAGGATCCTTCAGACAGTCCAGCCCTGGTCACACCCTCACGTCACACTCCTGGCTCCAGAACTGAGAGAAAATTCACTCCTGTTGCTTTAAGCCTCCCCACTCCCATGCCCCAGTTTGTGGTAATTTGTTACAATGATCCGAGAAAACTAATACAGCGTCTCTTTACCTGCCTCAGCCTCAGTTTCCACATTTGTGAAATGGGAGGGAGTCACAGAGACCCTCAGGCTCCCCAGGAATGTCAGAGAAAGAGCACATCAGTCATGTATACATTGTCTTTTTCAGTGGGTCAGACTCAGCAGCTCGGTGGCAAAGTACAGAGGCTCCTCAGTCATGTCTGATCCACAGCCCAGCCCAGGGATAACTTGTCAAATAAAGATCCAAATTCTCTCGTCTCAAGAGCATGGTATGCAGCACAAGTGGGTAGCACAGGGCCTGGGAGCCAGGGGCCTGGGTTATACCCTAGCTCTGTCCTCACTAGCCTCCTGGCCTGCCTCCTCATCTGTAGGATGGAGACATCCGGGTATGGTGGAAAGGTGAACATGTAAAGGAGCCTCCAACAGCGACCTGCTGCCGTGATGATAGAACACATTGTTTGGTATCTGACCGGCCATGGTGCCTCTCTAACTCAGCCTGCACCCTGGGTTCAAGCCAGGTAACAAAGGAGGGTGCACCACTGGGTGCTTCCAGAGGCTGGAATCTACATGAAATCCCAAGCGCAGCCCCCTCAGAGCAGAAGCGAAGACCCTTGCAGGACCCGGCGTCACTGGCCTGGGCTCCCGTCCTGGCTCAGATGCCCTCATAATGTGTGGACAGGGACTCCCTCCCTGTGGTGCAGATTTCTCAACTGCAGGACGAGGAGGGTGGAAAGTAGGATCTCCAGGGTCCCTGAAGCATTCTTAATCTGATCCGGGGCACACTCAGATTGCCACCTTATCTTAGGGACACTTACTTGACTCTCGGTCCTACAGGCTCGATGCCCATTGCGCAGATGAGGCACAAACCTGCAAAGAACACACGGTCACCCCCAGCTCATCATCATCAAGCCCAAAGCAACCAAGAAGTCCTGGTAGCAGTCCTCAGGGACCCAGAAGGCCCGCAAGGCTTCTGCCCACAGGCGCCCCCGGGCTCAGGCCCCCTGGAGAGGTAACGCGGTGGAACTGGAAGGACGGGGCTGGAGTCCCAGCTCAACATGCCCCTAGTGACTTGGCCAGAGGTCTGGCTACAACTGGCTTCCCAAAGCCTCGTCTTCAGGCAACCTTGATAACACGCCCTCCACGGCAGGGTCTGCAAGGAGATGGTGAGGGTCCATGCCTGACACCTAAATGCTCAGTAACTGGCAGCTACCCCAATTTTATTTTTAATGGGTCTGCTGGGATTCAAGGCGCGTAGCTCGGCCTAAAGCTCCCGTGGGATCCTCTCTCATCCCAAACCTGTCCTGGGCAGTCCTTCCCAGCACAGAAAATAGCCAGAGCTACAACTAGGTACCTGGTCACAGAACCAGAACCTAATGGAGAATCCCAGACCAGGGAACTTGGGAAAACCATGTGGCCACACCCTCACCTCTGAGAAGCTCCACCCAGAGGCTGAGGGAGGAGCCATGTGGCCACACCCTCAGCCTTGAAAGCCCCGCCCAGAGTCTGAGGGAGGCGCTGTGGCCACACCCCTTACCTCTGAAAGCTCCACCCCAAGCCACATCCCTCACCTCTCTGAAAGCTCCACCCAGAACCTGAGGGAGGAGCCACATGGCCACACCCTCACCTCTAAGAGCTCCGCCCACAGCCAGAAGCAGAGTGGTTGGCTGCTCTCCTCCCCCTCCCTTCCCTTCCCCAGTTTTCATCCCTTAATCCCAGTAGACGCCAATTTACAGGAGCTAGGGCAGGCAGGGTTAGAGTCTCAAGGAACTATATCAAAGACAACCCCTGAATTCACCTGCTAAGAACTCATTTTTCATATTCCACACATCAGTTGGCCTCTTTGATAATCAAGGTTTCTCTGTGGCCCTCAGTTCTTCCATCCTCCACCTCCGGGCTACTGAAGAAGTTGTCATCACCCACTTACCTGGGACCCTGAACAATGTTTCATTTCCCCATTCGAGATTTGGAAAACCTGTAAGAGTCTCTCCTGCGCTTTCTGTAAGTTTCACCAATGGGCACCTACTTCTTCTCTGTTTAACATAAGGGCAGCATTAGGGGTTTGGGGATACCTGACTAAGGGCCCCAAGCTCAATGTCTGCTTGACATGGTTCCTCTCAGGGCTGAATGACAGGGTTCACTCATGGAAAAAGCACTGAGGGAGCCTGGACCCTGTGCTCAGCACTTGCTGTGCGTGGGGCCCTGTACCCACCCCCGGCAGATCTGGGGTCTCTGTTCTGGCCTCCACTACCGTGTTCCTCCTTCCTCTGGAAGAAGCATCCCTCCAGCCCCAGTCCTGCTGGCTTCTCCTCCTCAGATAACGCTTGGGCTGTTCCAAATTGGAACAGCTCCCCCATCACACACTAACTTTGGAAAGGTTTCATAAGAAACCATCCTCTGCAGAAACAGTGTTTGCCTCCAGGGCCTGGGGGCCAGGAAGGCAGGGAGACATCTGGAGGGTGCCTTCAGCCAAGAGACTTTCACATATACAATTTTCCTTTTTAGTAAAACAAAATCCTTTAGCAGGAGGCAGCAGTGGTAGCATGGACAGAGCTGTACAGCCGACCCTCAGCCCTGCTGCACACTAGCTCGGCCCCTGGAGGGGCTCAGGGCCTCGGTCTTCCCCTTTGTGGAGTGGGATGATAAAGGTTCGTCCATCAAGGATGTCCATCAGGAGCTGTATTAGTCTGTTCTCATGCTGCTAATCAAGACCTACCAGAGACTAGGTAATTTTTTCTTTTTTTCTTTTTTTTGAGACGGAGTTTCATTCTTGTTGCCCAGGCTGGAGTGCAATGGCACAATCTCAGCTCACTGCAGCCTCCACCTCCTGAGTTCAAGAGATTCTCCTGCCTAAGCCTCCCGAGTAGCTGGAATTACAGACATGTGCCACCATGCGTGGCTAATTTTTTATTTTTAGTAGAGATGGGGTTTCTCCATGTTGATCAGGCTGGTCTTGAACTCTCGACCCCAGGTGATCCACCCGCCTCGGCCTGGGATTACAGGCATGAGCCACTGCGCCCGGCCAGAGACCAGGTAATTATAGAGAAAAGAGGTTTAATGGACTCACAGTTCCACATGGCTGGGGAAGCCTCATAATCATGGCAGAACTGGAATGAAGAGCAGGATCACGTCTTACATGGCAGCAGGCAAGAGAGCTTGTGCAGGGGAACTATCCTTTATAAAACCATCAGCTCTCATGAGACTTATTCACTACCAGGAGAACAGTATAGTGGGGAACCACCCCCATGATTCAACTATCTCTGCCTTGCCCCTTCACACATGGGGATTATTATGGTTCAAGGCAAGATTTGTTTGGGAACACAGCCAAACCATGCCAGGGGCTACTCAGATGTTTAATGAGTGAGGGAAGGTATGTAAACCCTGAGCCCTGTGCCTGGCTCAACAAGCAGGTCACCTACATGGGGCCTTAATCCTACCCATATGTGGCTCCCACCTTCCAGAACCATTACCTCCAGTACTGGGAGTCCCCCACAGAGATGACCAGGGAAGGATGAGCAGGCAGGAAGCCTGGAAACCAGGTCCTCACCTGGGAAGATGAAGATAAAGAAGGAACTGATGCCTCCAATGATGCTGACGATCTCGCTGAGGTCGGGGTAAAAACAGCGCCATGGAGAGTGTCACGGTGACCCACAGGACGGTCAGCGGCATCCGGACCCACAGCCCTGAGGGGTCGGCCAGGGCCCTGGGCCCCCGTGCCCCCCAGCAGCTCCTCTTCCAGAAGTCCTGCATCACCGACCTGGAGGCCACACCCACGACAGACACATGGGCATCCCAGAGGCACCAGCCTGCACCTGCCAGCTGCTCCCCCAGTCCTCCAGAAGTGTCCTGACACGGCTCCTGTTCCACGCTCTGGCCCTCATTCCCCAGGGGACCCTGCCAACCCTCAGCGGTTCTGCCACCATCGGGCAGCCCGTGAAGCAGAAGAGGAAGCACCTGGGCTTGAGTTCAAGTCCTGGCTGTGACGCACAGTCACGAGGGCTTGAGTTCAAGTCCTGGCTGTGACGCACGCTCACGAGGGCTTGAGTTCAAGTCCTGGCTGTGACGCACATTCACGAGGGCTTGAGTTCAAGTCCTGGCTGTGACGCACGCTCAGGAGGGCTTGAGTTCAAGTCCTGGCTGTGACGCACACTCACCAGGTGACTTGGCGCAATCTACCTAAATCCTCTGTGCCCGTTTCCTTCTCTGTACAATGGAGAGGAAGACAGTCCCACAACTATGTAGCCCACACTTGGCACATGCTCCATCACAGCACATGTCAGCAGACCCTGCTGACTGGTGCCCCCCCACTGAGCCAGGTCTCACCTGCCCAGGAAGAGCACGATGGGGTAGACAGTTACAATCGAGACAGCAAAAAGGACCCGGGCCACAATGATAACCGTGTCGTTGCCTGGGTAGGACATCAAGACGTCAGCAGAAACTTCTGTCCCAAAGGTCAGGAAGCCATAAACCCCTGAAGGTGGGAAAGGACGGAAGCCAGAGTGGATTAGAAGAATGCCACCCCCTCCCCCACCAACAGACCAGTATCGCCTGGCTTTATCACCTAAGGTTTTCCTTAGGAGCTGACAGCAGGTTCTAGAGGGACAGCCCAAAGCTTTCCTATCCTAAGCCTACACATGACTTAGCTCCAGGGATTCAGAACTCCTGCAGACAAATCCGCCACTTATCCTTCCTTCGGATCGCTCACAGAGCTGGTGCATGGAGCTTACGCATAGAGCGTATGTTGACTAGAAACACAGAGCACTTTGAAAAATACAAACACACTTCCCATGCCGTGTCCATCTCACTCCTACGACAGCTAAAGAAAGCAGCTAGCTGTACGCCCATTTCCAAATGGGGAAAACCAAGAATGTCAGCGATTGCCTAGAATCACACAGCTAGCTTTGGTGGACTGAGGACTACAATGCCAGTCCCACTGCCACAGCAGGGTGATGCTGCCTCTGTCACCCTGGGTCACCTGCCCTGTCCTGAGACATCTGCCTCTGACTAAGAGCCATGTCCCTTTCAGCTTCTCTCCAAGCCCTTTCTGAGAGGACCTATGGCCCTGGCACTGGAACACCTGGAGGTGACAATCACTGAGTCACACCCTCTGACCCAGGGGCTTCAGGCTGACAGGACCTCCTCTGCTGGGGAAGGAGTCACCCAGCAAGCTTCCTGGGTAACCACAGTATCTTCGTCCTTTTTCTGCTGCTTAGAACAGAATACCTGAAACTGGGCATTTCATAAAGAAATGTATTTCCTACAGTTATGAAAGACTGAGAAGTCCAAGACTGAGTGCCCACACCTGGTGAGGGCCTTCTTGCCAATGGGGACTATCTTCAGAGTCCCGAGACGATACAAGGCATTGCATAGCAAGGAGGGTGAGCTCTGACTCCTTAAAGCAGGGGGACTGCCTCTTCGGATAAAGCCACCTGTGCCATGCCCGTGATAGCCCATTAGTCCTTTAACCCATTAATCCATTAAGCCCCTGCCCCATGCCTGCCTCTTATGTGGGGTCTTTAGCTGGACCTGGAAACTAAATCGACACCAGACAATCAGATCAATGGGGAGAAAAGCCTACAGATCTTCTCAAGTTTCCACGTCCACGGGATCTTCACAAGAAGGTGATGTCTGAAGATGCAACCAAAGTGAGATGCGTTCATACTTTTTAGACAAAGAAAGATAAATCTGACAAGGAAGGACGGGACAAAGGGGGATCTGGTCAGGGACAGTGAATTTCTAGGGTAGTCATTGGGAGAACTTTGGGGTGGGTATAAAACTAGCAGAAGCTAAGGGCTAGTTAATTAAGTGAGTTTATTCAGGTCCAGTGCAGCCTGAAATCTCCCTTCCAGTGATGAGGACTATTTTCTCATCCTGGTATAAGGAGGGCACCACCCCCTTCCCAGAGGAATCTTTATGGCTTGATGCCTGCAGAAAGAGACAAGTCAGGTAACCCTTTCTGAAATTAGTTTCTCCAATATTTTCAACCCAAAATAATCAATGTACCAATTTGTCATGTTGCTGGGTGGCGCATCCTTCACCACAAATGGATTAATCTGTTCATGAGAGCAGAGTTCTCATGACTCCACAACTTCTTAAAGGTCCCACCTCTCGATACTGTCACACTGGCAATTAAATTTCAACATGGGTTTTGGAGGGGACAAAGAATCAAACCACAGCCTTCTCTCCCCTGGTCCCCAAAACTCATATCCTCCTCACAGATCAATACCCCATGGTTATTCCAAGCCCATGGCCCATGAGTCTTCATTCGCTCCAGCACCAACTCAAAGGTCCAAAGGCCAGAGTCTGGTCTGTGAACCTGTGAAATCAAAAGCCATCTGCTTCCAAGACACAGTGGCAGTGCAGGCAGAAGGAACATTCTCATCCCAGGAGGAAGGGAAACGAAAGGAGTAAAGGCTCCAAGCAAGTCCGAAACCCAGCAGGGCAGACGCTCAAGCTTCAGGTGGGAGGACCACCTCTTCTGACACCGTGTGCCACCCCCTGGACACACTGGGGCAGCCCCGCTCCTATGGCTTTGCCGGGTGCAGCCCCCATGTCTGTTCACAGGGGTTGGCGCCTGATGCCTGAAGCTTTTGCAGGCCGGTGTTGTACGTTGCTGGTGACTTCGCACCTCTTGGTCCCAGTGACACTCGCGCTCCCACAGCTCCACTAGGCATTGCCCTGGCAGAGACTCTGCGGCAGCTCCAACCCTGCATCTCCACTGGGAATTTCACATGTGGGGGCTCTCTACAGTGGCTCCACCACTGGGACAAGTCTCTGCCTGGACTCCTAGGCTTTCAACAACATCCTTTAACTTTTTTTGAGACAGGGTCTTGCTCTGTCACCCAGGCTGGAGTGCAGTGACACAATCACAACTCACTGCAGCCCTGACCTCCAGGGCTCAAGTGATCCTCCCACACCAGCCTCCTGAGTAGCTAGACCTACAGGCTCACACCACCATGGTCTGCTAATTAAAAAAAACATTTTTGTAGAGACAGGGTCTCACTACATTGTCCAGGTTGGTCTCAAACTCCTGGTCTCAAGCAGCCCTCTCACCTCAGCCTCCCAAACTGCTGGGATTACAGGCCTGAGCCACCACACCTGGCCTGAACAGCATCCTCTGAAATCTGGGTGGAGGCTGCCAAGCTTCTGTAGCTCTTGCTGTGTGCCAGCCTGCAGAATTAGCACCACGTGGATGCTGCCAGGATTTACAACTTACACCTTCTGGGGCTGTTGCACGAGCCACGCCAGAGGCCACTTGAGCCACGGGTGGTGCAGTGAGGAATGCTGTGCCAGGGTGCAGGCAGCAGAGACATGAGGGGCCCTGGGATCACCTGTGGAGTCACCCTAGGTCTGTCCCCCAAACCATCCTGCCCTTGAGGCCTCTGAGCCTGTGATGGGAGGGGGTGGCCTCTAAGATCTCTGGGTCTTAGAAATGCCTTCAGAGTCTTTCTTTCATTCTATAGATAATCCCTTCTCTCTGTACTAATCTCTTTAGCAAAAGGTCACAGGGCCATGCCCTCGGTTTCCTATCCAGAACACGCATTGCACTCTACAGGGCCAGGCTGAAAGAGCTCCAGATTTTGCTGCTTTGCTTACCTTTTGATGATCAATTCCATCGGCAAGTCATTTTTTGCCTCTCCCGTCCTAAGGTAAGTAGTTAGGAGTAGCCATGCAGCAGCCTAAATGTTCTGCTACTTGGATATTCCTCCGCCAGACACTTTTGCTCATTTTTTTTTTTAAGACAGAGTTTCACTCTTGTTGCCCAGGCTGGAGTACAATGGTGTGATCTCAGCTCAATGCAACCTCTACCTCCCAGGTTCAAGTGATTCTCCTGCCTCAACCTCCTGAGTAGCTGGGATTACAGACACCCGCCACCACGCCCAGCTAATTTTTTGTATTTTTAGTAGAGATGGGGTTTTACCATGTTGGCCCAGCTGGTCTTGAACTCCTGACCTCAAGTGATCTGCCCGCCTTGGCCTCCCAAAGTGCTGTGATGACAGGTGTGAGGCACCGTGACCGGCCACTTCATCCCTTTCAAGTTCAGCCTTCCACAAAGCCCTTGAGCATGGACGCAGCTCAGCCAGCTTCTTTGCCAGTTTCTAACGGTTTTGGACTTTACTCCAGCTTCCAAAACCTTGTTCCTCAGTGCCATCTGAAACCTCCTCAGAATAGCCTTTATTATCCATATTTCCATGACTAGCTAACCAGTATCAATAAGTTCCAAATGTCCCCGAGTCTCATCTCTAAGCCCTCACCAGAATCTAGGCTTTTTCTAGCCTGCTCCTCCGAATTCTTCCAGCCTGACCCATTACCCAGCTCCAAAGCCACTTCCACATGCCAGGTAATTATCATCATCAACACCCCACTCTTGATACCAATCTTCAGTCTATTTTTTGTTGGTTACAACAAAATGCCTAAAACTGAGTAATTTATAAAGAAAGGGAATTTATTTTTTTTTCCAGTTACGGTGGTTGAGAAGTCCAGGATCAAGAGGCTGCATGTGGCGAGAGCCTTCTTGCTGGTGGGGACTCTGTAGAGCCGTGCAGTGGCACGCAGGGAGTCATGTGGTGAGGGGGCTGAGCGTGTGAGCTCGGGTCTCTCTTCCTCTTCTTACAAAGCCACCAGCCCCACTCCCATGATGACCTATTAGTCCACTAATCCATGAATAGATTAATCCGTTCATAAGGGCAGAGCCCTCATGACCCAATCCCCTCTTACAGCCCCAGCTCTCAACACCACCACATCATGGATTAAATTTCAACATGAGATTTAAAGAGGATAAAAACTCAAACCGTAGCACACCAGAGTTCAAGGCTGCCTGGTAGACTCACTGTAGTCCAAGGGCTTCCTAAATTGGAGGCTCCGATGGTGAATGAAAAAAGGACGAGTCAAGTGGCCAGCCAGAAGCCAGCCGTGCCTGGGACCTGGGTTCTGTGCCTCCAATGCACTATACGACCTGGGTGTGTCACAGACCGTCTCTGAGCCACACTTTCAACACCTTTAAAGACCCTCTGACTCCCACACAGTTTGTCAGCACCTAAGTCTACTGCACCCACACACGTTTTGTAAACCACTACCAAGATGTCACACTGTAACGACAAACATGACTACCGTCCTCTGAACAGCAGGCAGTAGGGCTGGGTGTGGTAAGAGCAGGGGCTTTGGAGACGGCTGGGCTGGAGTTTCGGTCTCAGCTTTGCACAACTACCTGTGAAACCTTGAGCAAGTTGTGGAGGCCCTCTGAGCCTCAGTTTCCTCACGTATGAAATGAGGTCTTTTCCTAAGGATTAAAGGAGTCAAGGTGCTCAAAAAGTGGAGTATTGAGACCAGCACGTGATAAATTCTCCAGAGACATACTCGCTGTTACTCCCGTTTCTACTCTCACTCCCCACCCTCTGCCAAGGCGCGGGGGAAGGGCCTTACCCGTCAGTGAATAGATGAGGCAGCAGCCCAGCAAGGACAGCACGGAGACCAGGGCCCAGTGCGAGAGGCTCCGCTTGCACATGCTGCAGTAGATGGACACGGCGGCTTCGTGACACTGCGAAACAGAGGGTGGCTCAGCGGGACTCAGGACAACGGGATGCTGGCTTCACCGGGAATGACTGAGGCAAAAAAGCACCCACATCCAGAAGATGGGAAACAAACCGCATGCCCACCCAGAGCAGAGGCTGTAAGTGCACAGCAGGATATGAACACACAGAACGTGACACGGCTCTGAACAAGGACAGACAACAGCGCACCTCAACACACAAGAATCTCGCCAACAGAACACTGAATAAAAGCCGCCAGCCGGGGTCCGGGCACGTGCAGTGGCTCATGCCTCTCATCCCAGCACTTTGGGAGGCTGAGGCGGGCAGATCACCTGAGCTGAGGAGTTCGAGACCAACCTGGCAAAACCCGTCTCTACTAAAAATACAAAAATCAACCAGACATGGTGGCAGGTACCTGTAATCCCAGCTACTCGGGAGGCTGAGGCAGGAGAAGCGCTGAAACCTGGGAGGCAGAGGCTGCAGTGAGCTGAGATTGCATCACTGCACTCCTGCCTGAGAGACACAGTAAGACGCCGTCTCAAAAGAAAAAAAAAGAAGCCAGACAGCAGAGAACGTTTCCGCTGATGGATGTGAAGTTTAAGTTACAAGATGAGTGATTCTAGACCAGGGTTTCTCAGTCTTGGCACTACTGATGTCTGGGGTGGGATAACTCCTGGCAGGCGACCTATGTGTTGGGGGGGGTGTTGTGCAGTGTCCCTGGGCAGGACCCACTAGATGCCAGGAGCAGTCCCCGTCCCCCAATCTGTGACAACCCAAAATGTCTCCAGACACCATCAAGTGTTCCCTGGGGGTACAACCAACCCACAAGAACCCCACTCTGTGGTGCTACAAGGCAGGAAGGTGGTTGGGGTGGTGCTACTGACTAGGAAAGGTCATGAATGGGTTCCCAGGGGCTTGACCATGTCACGTGAGTGCACACATACTCACGATCTACTTACTATATATGTAACATGCCATATTGGGATAAAAAAAATTATTGGTAGAGATGGGTTTTTACTACACTGCCCAGGCTGGTCTGAAACTCTGAGCTCAAGCAACCCTCCTGCCTTGGCCTCCCAAAGTGCTCAGATCAACGGTGCAAGCCACCATGCCCAACTGAAATAAGAATTTTAAATGTAGGAGGGTGTGGTGGCTCACGCCAATACTCCCAGCACTTTGGGAGGCCAAGGCGGTGGATCACCTGAGGTCTGGAGTTTGAGACTAGCCTGATCAACACGGCAAAACACCGTCTCTACTAAAAGTACAAAAATTAGTCAGGTGTGGTAGGATGTGCCTGCAATCCCAGCTACTCGGGAGGCTGAGGCAGGAGAGTCACTAGTCGCTTGAGCCCAGGAGGTGGAGTCTCACTGTGTCACGAAGACTAAAGTGAAGTGGCGCCATCTCGCCTCACCGCCACCTCTGCCTCCTGGGCTCAAGCAGCTAGCGACTCTCTTGCCTCAGCCTCCCGAGTAACTGGGATTACAGGCACGCCTGGCTCATTTTTTATTTTTCCTTTTTTTTTCTCTCTGAGATGGAGTCTCGCTCTGTCACCCAGGCTGGAGTGCAATGGCACCATCTGGGCTCACTGCAACCTCTGACTCCCTGGTTCAGGCCATTCTCCTGCCTCAGCCTCCTGAGTAGCTGGCATTACAGGCATGTGCCACCACACCCAGCTAATTTTTATATTTTGAGTAGAGACAGGGTTTCACCATGTTAGCCAGGCTTGTCTCAATTTCCTCTTCTTGTGATCCACCTGCCTTGGCCTCCCCAAGTGCTGGGATCACAGGTGTGAGCCACAGCTCCTAATAGTTTTTTTTTTTTTTTAAACAGAATTTCACTCTTGTTGCCCAGGCTGGAGTGCAATAGTGCAATCTCAGCTCAATGCAACCTCCACCTCCCAGGTTCAAGTGATTCTCCTGCCTCAGCCTCCCAAGTAGCTGAGATAACAGGCAACCGCCATCATGCCCAGCTAATATTTTGTATTCTTAGTAAAGACAAGGTTTCATCATGTTGGCCAGGCTGGTCTCAAACTCCGGACCTCAAGTGATCCTCCCTCCTCGCCCTCCCAAAGTGCTGGAATTAAAGGCATGAGCCACCAAGCCCAGCTCAAAATTCTTAACGCAAAACCTATACAGCCAATGCCAACAGCCCACGAGCCACGTGGACTCCTTCCTCTGGATGGGTCGTGGACACGGGTGTTTCATGAACAGCCGAGGGAACACAGATGCACAGCCAGGGCTGAGTGGGGAGGTGCTCCACTATCCAGACACGCCTGGGGCTCCCCTCCCTGCCTCAGGGCCTCTGCCTGCGCTGGTCCTCCGGCCGGAGCTGGTTTCCTGTCTCTCACGGCCCACGTCCCCAACGTGGCCAGGCTTTTGAGTTTGTCTGCTGGGTGCCTATCAATCACACAACAAGAAGGAGCATGTCTACCTTGTTCAGAATGTGAAGTCTTCACCTGTCACAACAGGAATGAACCTAACATGGTAAGGGAGGAAAGCTTGTCAAAAAAGGCCACAATGGGATTCCATTCCTAGGAGATGGCCATTGGGGCAAATCCAGAGAGACAGGAAGCATAAGAGCTGCTGGCAGGGGGCGGGGAACGGAGGGTGCCTGCTGACGGCAATGGGTTTCTTTTGGGGCGATGGAGAGGTTCTGAATTGAGCATGGTAATGGTCGCACAGCTCAATGTACTAAAAAAACCACTGCACTGGACACTTCAGGAGGGCGCATTGCAAGGTATGTGAATTCTGCCTCAATAAAGATGTTTCTTAAAAACACAAAAACCCCAAGTCCTGATAGAGACGCATCCCTCTGCTCCTCCGAGGCCCCACTCACTGATTGGACAGGCCTGGGGTGGAGGCACCCCATTGCCACGTGTTTGGGTGGGACGCTGTGTTTCAGTCAGGTCTGAGTTCCTGATGACAATCGGTGACTGTCCCTTCCCTGCAACCCTCTCCAGCCTCACCCTCTTCTCCCCGCCACCTTCAGCTACATTGATTCACTCCCCAGCTCCAGATCCTGGCAGCCCCAGCTCTAGCCTGAGCCCCTCCTCCCACTCCTTGAATTCATCTTCCCAGCTCTTCATCTCAGCATCCTGTGTCCCTGGAAACGCAGCCCAGGCCCCGTTGCTAGGAGAATCGGGTGAGGGCTTCAGGCAAAGGTGAGTGGGACCCTTTGTAAGCATCTCACAGGGGAGGCAGCGCCGGCGTGGGCCTGCCGCACCACAGGGTGCTTGAGCACAGACAGGGCTTGTTAAACTCGATCCAGACAAACAGTTGACAGCAAAATCAGTTCTTTAGATCTTTCAAAATATTGGGCGTGCAAGAAGCAATGTGAGAAATCCACAGAAGTGGCTTGCCGAGGCCCTGAGGCAGCACGCCGACTCATTATGAGGAAGAGAAATGGAAATGTTGCAGGATTTTTTTTCTTCCTAAAAAGGGTTCTCAAAGAAAAGGCAAGTTGAAGAACAGAAGCAGGATCTCACCGATGGACAAGGGAAGAGAAGAACTCAACGGCCACAAAGCTGAGATCCGGCAGTAACCCCGAACAGCTCCCTGTGCACTTGATTTTACTTTGGAATGGTTTTGTTGGTGCTGGTGGTAGGCAGTGGACAGGTGGTTGTTTTCAGGAGACAGAGGCAAATCTTCCCTAAAATAAGCAACGTGGCCAGGCGCGGTGGCCCATGCCTATAATCCTAGCACTCTGGGAGACCGAAGCAGATGGATCACTTGAGGTCAGGAGTCTGGAGAGCAGCCTAGCCAACATATGAAACCCGCTCTAAATAAAACAAAAAAAAAAAAAAAGGAAACCCGCTCTATACTAAAAAAAAAAAATCAGCCAGGCTCGGTGGTGCGTGCCTGTAGTCCCAGCTACCTCGGAGACTGAGGCAGAAAAATTAGTGAGCTCAGATCCACTGTACTTCAGCCTGGACAACAAGAGTAAGACCCCGTCTCTGCCACAAAAAAAAAAAAGCAATGGAAGAACAGTGTTTGCTGCCACCTGCTAGGAGAGCTGGGGGAACCCATGACAGCCCAGAAGCATGGGACAGAGCCCAGACCCTGCCCATCTCCCCCCCATCTCCTTCCCCTGCCATCTCCCCTCCCCTGTCCCCCTCATATCCCCCCACCCCGTCATCTCCCCATTCCTCCCCACCCCGCCATGTTCCCCAAAGCACTGTGCCACAGAGTGCTCTGCAGGCCTCTCTCCAGCTGTGCCTGGGGCCTGCTCACATTGGCAGCCCACTGTGCTGTCCTCTCTACCTGGGGTGCCCTCCCAGTCACCTGGCTGTGTCCCATACATCCTTCAAGATCCCCTTCAAACCCCACCACCTTGAAAGGACACCTCTGACTCTGCCCCTCTGCTAGGATTCTACATATAAAGCCCGTCCTCCCTCCCATGACATGCTGTTAAAAATTCAGTATTTCTGCTCCCTTGTCCTCTCTAATCAACCACCTGTGCACCTTCCAGCTCCTCGAACCTGTACCCATCAGGAGGCAGGCACTTTCCTTCCCAAGGACCTGGGCAGAGTCCACCTGGGTACAAGTGACCTGCCAGAGTTAACTGGACAGCTGTAGGCTCCAGGCCTCAGGCCTGATCACAGTTCTGTGGGGGTTCTGCAGAGGAGGGGACAGGTCCCAGGTCCCCACATCTACCGCAGACCCAATAAACACGGTGCTGCTCTTGGCCACCAGTGGGGGCTGCATTCCCAAGTTCAAGGCAATTCCCCACCTCCCTGAGCCCAGACACCAACCGGCTCTCATGGTCTCAGAAGACAGCCTGGGGGCCACAGGTGGATGGCACAGAGCCCACTGTATCCTAGGAGAAGTCCTTAAATTCCTCCCCTGACAGGGAAACCAAGATTTCCCAAAGGAGCAGAGAAGTCACCGCAGCCTCTGCAAATGCCACAGTCTTCAACACAGATGCTCAAATTACCTGAAACCCGAAGCAGATGGTGGGGAAGACGCTGAACACAGAGGTCCAGGAGGCAGGGCTGTAAACAGACAAGATCAGGAGTTCGTTAGAGAAGCGTCACACCGGAACAAACCACGGCTGCCAGCATGCCTCTTAAAGGATGCCAGGAAACAGTAACAGAACATGGCTGCAAGATGTATTTTCAGTGACTTTGTCTGTGACCAGGCTTTTGCAAATGGAAAAGGATGCTGGCTAAAGGCTGCACTTTCTAAATACGTCTTTACTGACATTGGTCTGTTTGGGCAGGGAAAGCGCAAGAAGGAACTCCCCCACTTCCCTTTTAAAGACTCCAGGCCCCCAGTGCGGCTTGGTAATAAGGGGCACCCCGCAGCATCTTTCCAATGATCCCAAATAGCACAAGGATGGTTTGAGCTCCGTCCAAGCCACCTAAGAGAATAGAGGTGTGCATGAGGACAACCTCCAGGCCCAGCGTCTCGGGATCCCCCGCCTGGTCCCCAGCTTCCTTTGACAAGCTTTGCAGGTGTAATTAGTGAAAACAAGATGAGGTCATTCTGGGATTAGGGTGGGCCTGAATCCAATGCACACTACCCTTATTAGCAGGGGAAAACACACATGAAGAGGACATGGCGTGAGGATCAAGGCCGAGACTTAGTGATGCCTCTACCAGCCAAGAACACGGATCTCCGCATCTCCCCCAAATCGGGAAGAGGCAGAAAAGATCCTCCCCTGAAGCCGTCAGAGGGAGCACGCCCTGACACACTTTGACTCTGGACTTCCAGGCAGAAGTGAGAGACACTTCTGATATTCTAGGCCACCAGGTGTATGGTCACTTGTCACAGCAGCCCTCGGACACTAACATCTCCTAACTCATCGTCTCTTGTTTTCAGCAGGTCCTCCTCACCCCGCCACCTGCCAGTTATGGAGTACCACAGGCTCAGCGAACAACCTTCAACACCGGCTCCAGGCCACTGTCAGCCCCATTTCTCCTGCAGCCCGGACCTCTCTCCCTCAACTCCAGACACACACACACCCAGCTGCTTGACTTCCCCTCTTAGATGTCTCAAAGTTGGCTCCCCCTTGACTGTTCCAGCCTGAGCTACTCCCAGGCGCCCACCCCTCTCTGTCCTCTCTAATCTGGGAACGGGCATCTTCATCCTTCCCCACTGTTCAAGCTGAGAGCTCTGAGTCACCTCGACTTTCTTCTCTCTCTTTACTCACCTTCCAACCCGTCAGCAGCACTGGCCACAGAATTCACAGGGCCAGGTGCAAAAGGAACATGCAGGGACCCTCGGTGGACAGTGATTCAGGATTTTAAGATGGCGACAGCAGGGTTAAACTGAGCCTGGGGCCTGGGTGACTGCATGGGTCCCACGCCCATGAACCAGCCCTACAACTGGAAAATCGGATCTCAAGCACATCCAAAGTCTGACTACTCCACATTCCCTCCTCTGAAGCCACCAGGTCTGGGACCTGGGATCTAGGCAGGGGCCTCCCACTTGGCCTCTGTGGCTGCCCTTGGCTCAGACCAAAGAACAGCCAGCGTGAGCCTTTTTTATTTAATTGCTTTTTTTGTGTGAGACGGAGCCTTGGTCTGTTGTCCAGGCTGGAGTGCGGTGGTGCGATCTCGGCTCACTGCAACCTCCACTTCCCGGGTTCAAGCAATTCTCCTGCCTCAGCCTCCCGACTAGCTGGGACTACAGGTGCACACCACCATACCCAGCTAAATTGTGTATTTTAGGAAAGACAGGGTTTCGTCATGTTGGCCAGGCTGGTTTTGAACTCCTGACCTCAAGTGACCCACCTGCCTTGGCCTCCTCAAGTGCTGGGGTTACAGGCATAAGCCACGACACCCTGCCCAGAGTGATCCTCTTTAAAAACAGGGCCTGTCGCATCCCTGCTATACTCAGAACACTGACAAGCCTCCCAGCTCATCCTGAGCAAAACCAAAGTCCTCAACGTGGCTTTGAATCCCTACGTGACATCCCCGCCCACACTCTCTGCCCTTGTTTGGGCCAGCCTGGCCCCATCGGCCCCTCGCTATTCCCCTGCCCTGGCACATGCGGCTGGCTGGCTGCCAGGTTCTGCACCTCTATGCTGTGGGGGACAAGTCCGCAAAAGCCTATGACCCCTAGGTCGCCACGGCCTTGGGCGATTTTGCATCTGTTGTCCTGTCTGGGGTCATCACTAGCTGCAGCCAGGTTTCTGCTGCAGAAGGAAAGGGACCCTCCCTTGGCTTCACCGCATCAGAGATGGGAAGACCCACATGGAAGGAGCCTGGGCTCTGCAGGGAGCATGAGGGGCTTCTCCTCCAAGACTCCCCTCGCAGACTCCCCAGCCGTGCCTCCCCCGGGCGGCCGCCGGAAGCTGTTCCCCCCCAGACTCACCTGAGTGAAGGATTGGGCTCACGCATGAGGCCCTGGGGCCAGAGGTAGTACTGCACTGTGATGACCAGGGCCAGGTAACAGGCGGCCAGCGTGCCTAGGATGCTAACACATAGTGACCATGTGAGGGGCTGCGCAGTGGGCGACATGTGCCGTTGATGGACGGGAGGGACAGCGGGATCCAAATCTCAGCTCTGCCCTTGACAGTGAGGTGCCGGCCAAGCTCTCCACCTCCGTCTGACTGTCCTCATTTGTACAGTGGGACTCGTGGGGCAGGGCTCCTCTAAGGTCCAGAGATCAGTTGCATAGCTTTTTTTTTTTTTTTTTTTTTTTTAAGATGGAGTCTTACTCTGTCCCCAGGCTGGAGTGCAGTGGCACAACCTCAGCTCACTGCAACCTCTGCCTCCCAGGTTCAAGCGATTCTCCTGCCTCAGCCTCCATAGTAGCTGGGACTACAGGTGCGCGCCACCACACCCAGCTAATTTTTGTATTTTCAGTAGATACGAGGTTTCACCATGTTGGTCAGGCTGGTCTTGAACTCCTGACCTCATAATCCGCCCGCCTTGCCTCCCAAGCTGCTGGGATTACAGGCGTGAGCCACTATGCCCGGCCTAGATGTACAGAATTCTTAATGGCACCTGATGGCAGCTGTAATATAATTTCCTTCCCCACCAGCAAAAGCTAATCAGCCACTCAGCCTGATGCCTAAGTCAAGACCTCAGCAGGCTCAGTCACACTAGAGAGGGGGACAAGCCCCCCTGGCTTGGTCCAAGTGGCACGAGCGCCTTGTGGGGCAGAGGCCTGGGGGAGGCTCTGGTTTGCTGCCTGCTGTTTCTACATAATGTCTATTGTTCTACACACAACAGGGGGAAAGGCAGGCGGCAGAGGAGGATGAATATTGTTGCCAAGATTTATTTCTTCAGAAGTATACAGAGGCTTAGCCACAAAATGAAAAACAACCTCTGTATGTGTGTGCGCCCATGGGTGCGTGTGTGCGTGTATGTCCAGGAGGGAGGTGTCTCTGTCTCTCTGCACTCATGTGCAAAAAGTCTAACAATGAAATAAAACGTGCGTAGCACTGATGTTGTTATAGGTCATTTTCATTTTTTGGCTTGCGTTCTCCAGCATGAATACATTTTACTTGTACACTCTTTTATTGCTTTTCCCTTCTCCAAATGGGAAGGCCAACCCCCAGCTCCTCTAACCCCAGGTGGACAGAAACCCTGACACGAATGCTCAGCGAGGTAGGGGCCCCCACCAGGAAGCAACCCCAGCTCTTACCTTGTGTATTTCTGGAAGGCGATCTCCCGTGGGGCAGACAGGGGCAGGATGACCATGGCAGAGACCAGGGGCAGGGTGAAGCGCTGGTCTGCGTACCAGGGCCGTGGAGCGGGCGGTGTGCCAGACAGGAGGGAGTCACACACTAGCAGAGACAAGGCAGAGCTGAGCCACACAGCACAAAATGCCGTGGGTTCCTGGCTCCTGCATGGCCCTTGAACCCTGGGTGGGGCTGGACTCAGACCTCAGCCAGCCCCAGGAGCCTGGGGATGGGATCACAAGCTAGATGGAGACAGGTCACATGCCCCACGCAGGAACTAACCCTGACACATGAATTCATTCAACAAACATTTGCTGAGCTCCTTCCACAAGCCCAGCCGTTTTTTTTTTTTTTTTTGAGACAGAATCTCACCCTGTTGCCCAAGCTCTCAAGTACAGTGGTGCGATCTCGGCTCACTGCAACCTCTACCTCCCAGGTTCAAGTGATTCTCCTGCCTCAGCCTCCTGAGTAGCTGGGATGACAGTCGCATGCCACCATACCTGACTAATTTTTCTATTTTTAGTAGAGATGGAGTTTCACCATGTTGATCAGCCTGGTCTCAAATTCCTGACCTCGTGATCCGCCCACCGTGGCCTTCCAAAGTGCTGGGATTACACCAGTAAGTCACCATGCCAGGCCCAGCACCATTTTAAGGCCTGAGATGCAGGGATGACCAGGCAAGCCATCTGCCCTCATGCCCCTTACATTCTGGTCAAAGACCCTATGGTTTTACTCAGGAACCCAACAGTGCCTGGGGTCAAATGTGGGTCTGAAGTAGATTTTTGGCCGCTGAGTGGGCAGTGCCAGGCTGCTGTGCATCAGCATTGCAGGTCCCCGTGGTTGCAGCAAAACCATGACCCCAGACACAGTGGCTTAGAACCACTTTTTCACGTCATTGACTATAGGTAAAGAATTAGTACAGAGCCGAGCTGGCCAATCCTGCTCCATATAGGATTGGCAGGGGTCGCTTGGGGTGTACCTGGCTGGCAGTGGGGCTGGTCTGGATGGCCCATGATGGCACCCATACACCTGGTGCCTGGTGGGTACACCTGGGTCCCCTACAGTTTGGGAGTCTCTGTACATGGGCATGTCTAACAAGCGCCTCCAACTTCTTCCACGGCAGCTGGGGGGATTCCAGAGCCCGAGGCAGAAGCTACCTGGCCTCTTAAAAGCCAGCCCCTTTAACTGGCACAGCATCGCACTTAGCACACAGTGCTGGGCAAAGCCATCCCAGGCCCACCTAATTCCAAGGCAAGGGACACAGGCCCCACTGACCACTCCATGGAAAGAACACCAAAGAATCTTGGGACATTTTTATTCTGCCACAGTAGGATGAATGATTTGGAACCAATCTAAGAGGCTAGACAGATGGAGGAGGGGGAGCACAGGAGAGTGGGAGGGTGGCTCCAAGTGGGAGCAACTGGGAACCACCGGGGGGGGTGAGGGGGCCCCTGTGACCACTGGAGGTGGGAGGCTGAGGAGCAGTGAGATGTCATCACTCATTGGGGGAGGGGGGGCATTGGCACTGAGGTGTCATAAATGCCTCTTTGTTCTCACTCAACAAGGGAACCCATGCAAAGAAATGAATGCCTGTGAGAACAGCTCCTGTCTACGAAATGAGGCAGGGGAAATTTCCACAAGCAGGTAGTTCACAGAAGCACCCATGTGGGAGGGCCAGAGATGCCAAGGGAAGGCGCACCCTCAAGGAGGGCACCGGGATCGTGGGTGGGTTTTGGACCTCCAGGTGGCATGGGATGAGGCAGTCCCTTTGTCTGCATCTGGACTACCCATAGCCAGCATCCTAGGGTCCCAAGCAGGACTACACCAGCTCCTTCCTAAACCCAGCGTTCCTGGGGGCTCGAGATCTTCAGCAGCAAAGACAAGGTCATGTGGACCTTGTGCCATGGCTCCCCCAAGCACTCCAACCTCTGTCTCACACTCCCTCTCAGAAGCTTGGCCTTCCCTACAGAGACACATCCCCAAATATCTAACCAGAAATACACAACGAATGCTCTCTCCACCACAGTCAGTCCACCCAGACATGGGGTGGCCCATATCCTAATCCATCCTCTGAGTAATCAGGGGGCTCTGCTCCTGGTGAGGCTCAGAATCCTTCTTAACACAACAACACTACCATTTACCAGTGTTGACACTTCAGACGAACTCTAATTGCCATTGGTGGGCAGGACGTTTTGTGCCCGTTTACCCATTAAGAGGTTCGGATATGCCCATCTCAGTTCTTTTTGGTGTAAGATAGTCTTTACCAAGACACAGCAGCCTTCTATTTCAATACCCCACAGGCAGGGGCCTTTTGCTTCATGGGTCAAGAGACACACAGAACAAACAAATGGCAAAACGGTAGACTGCATTTCACCCTCTCAACAATCACGTTCCAATTACAAGTCTAAATATTCCAATCTGAAGTCTGCGACTGTCAAGTTGGATAAAAAAGCAAGACCTCACCATATGCTGTCTATGAGAAATGCATTTTAAAATCCCAAGCCATTCTCAGGCTCGTGTTGCAAAAAAGGACACACACACACACACACACACACACACACACACACACACACACACAAAATCCCAAACCACAGTTAGATTCTAAGTTAAAGAATGAGTCAGGGGCGGTGGCTCATGCCTGTAATCCCAACACTTTGGGAGGCCAACTTGGATGGATCACCTGAGGTCGGGAGTTCCAGACCAGCCTGACCAACATGGAGAAACCCCATATCTACTAATACAAAAATTACCTGGGCATGGTGGCACATGCCTGTAATCCGAGCTACTCGAGAGACTGAGGCACGAAATCACTTGAACCCAGGAGGCAGAAGTTGCAGTAAGTTGAGATAACGCGACTGCACTCCAGCCTGGGCGACAAGAGCAAAACTCCGTCAAAAAAAAAGAATGAGAAGAGAACTTCTACATCAACACTAGTCTTAAGGAGGCTAGCGTGGCTGTATCAGTAGTAGAGAAGAAGATTTAACACCAGTAAAGAATACTTCATAACAATAAAAGGATATACCTGATCCGTGTTTCAAAGGCTGTGAAGCATGCAGACTGACAGAACTAAGTAGGCTAATCTGCAACCACAGCTCGCGATTTTAACATCCTTCTCTTAGGAATTGATAGAATAACTAGACCTGCAAATTACTATGGTTGCTATGGAAGATCTTAGCATAGCTGCTGACCACCTTGACCTACTGGATGCTACCAGCACACTGTACCCAGCAACTGCAGAGTACACATACTTTGAAGAGCACAAAAAAAGTTCTTCAAGACAGACCATGTGCTGGGCTACAGAGCAAGTCTCACTGGATCTCCAAAGACTGAATGATACAGAGTGTGTTCTCTGACCACGATGCAAATTAAGGTAGAAACCATAAAGGTATCTAAAAAAACTCCCAAATAATTGGCAATTAAACATCACAATTCTAAACTTCTCATGAGTCAAAGAAACCACAGTGAAAATTAGCAAGTATTTTAAGTTTTCCATTCTTGAGAAATGAGTCAAATAAAAACAGAACATACCGGAACTGGTAAGATGCAGCTAAAGCAGTGCTTAGAGGGAAAATCTTAGTCGGGAACTAGAACCAAAGTTCCTTGAAGGCTGAGAGCCACAGCCATCCCAAAGGTAAAGGTGTTACTGGTTCTCTCTGAGAAGGACTTCTGTTGTTGGTCCATTTCCTCATCTGTGAAACGAGCTATCTCCATTGGACATCCCAATTGTGGCCACAACCTCTCTTGTGCGCTTGTGCACGCCATGATTCTCATCCCACTGGTGACTACCCATTCTGAGTCTCCCTTCCCTACCATGTTAGGAACAAGAGTGTGGTGTCAGCCTCTGCTGTCCCTCAGAGCCCAGGCCAGGGCCCCTCGTCCTGCTCACCAACCAGAGGCCCCACGATGTCATTAGGGGTCCAGCACCCTGGGCCACCTCAAGTCCCACAAAGGTACTTACACTTCTCCAGCTGGTCCCCGATCACCCTGAGGAAGGCCACAGAGATCATGAGCAGGTTGACGAGGAAGCAGGCCTCACACAGCTTCCCGATGGCGGGGCCACACAGCCCCCTAACCACGCTCTGGTAGGTGGCCTGGCCACTGACAGTGGCAGCGTAGCCCAGGATGACCAGCCCGCTGACCAGGAAGACAAAGGAGACCTGTGGAGCAGAACCGGGAGCTGGGGTGTGTCCGCAGCCCACCCACCCCCCAGCTAGCCACTCCTCAGGTACACCCTCCACATGGCTTCTGCCCACAAGAGGCCAGGGCTGCTGACAGCATGGGGGAGGGGAGTTCTACCAGCTATGTCACTGCCCTCCCCCTCCACCCAACCTGCAACAGAGCTGCAGAGCGGGCCACTTCTGGTGACCTCACTGGCTCTAGGCTGTGAACCTGGGAATCTGAGACCATCCTGCCTCAGTGGGACAAATGAGACATCAGAAACCCAGAGAATTTACTCTCTTGAAATCGCCTGGGTTGTGGGTGGAGAGGCGGTAAGTGTGGTGGCTAGGAGTCCGACGTGGACTGGGCACAGCTGGGCTTAGGTTGTAACCACCACTCACCTGCTGTGTGGCATGAGGCAGGCTGGCAACCCCTGCTTTCCATCTGTGAAATGGAGGCAGCACTGCCCCCCTTGCAGGGGTGCTGTGACATGTTAGGACTGAACAAGGCCTGGGACACACTTGGCTCAGCACAAGAGTGCTTAAGAAATGGTGTTCCGGCTGGGTGCGGTGGCTCATGCCTGTAATCCCAGCACTTTAGGAGGCCAAGGACGGCGGATCACCTGAGGTCAAGAGTTTGGTACCAGCCTGGCCAACACGGCAAAACCCCATCTTCACTAAAAATAAATTAGCCGGGCATGATGGCAGGCTCCTGTAATCCCAGCCACTCGTGAGGCTGAGGCAGGACAATCGTTTAAACCCAGGAGGTGGAGGTTGCAGTGAGCCAAGATCACGCCACTACACTCCAGCCTGGTGGATGGAGCCAGACTCTGCTAAAAAAAAAAAAAAAAAAAAACAGGGAGAAAGAAATTATGTTCACTCTATTTCAGCTGCTATTAATAATTTTCAGGCCAGGTGCTCTGGCTCACGCCTGTAATCTTAACACTTTGGGGGGGGCCGAGGTGGGCAGATCACCTGGGGTCAGGAGTATGAGACCAGCCTGGCCAACATGGTGAAACCCCCCCTCTCTACTAAATATACAAAAACCAGCCGGGCATGGTGGCACATGCCTGTAATCCCAGCTACTTGGGAGGCTGAGGCAGGAGAATTGCTTAAACCCGGGAGGTGGAGGCTGCAGTGAGCCGAGATCGCACCACTGTACTCCAATCTAGGTGACAGAGTGAGACTCCGTCTCAAAAACAAAAACTGCAGACGTACAGGAAAGTTGAAACAATTTTACAGTGAATGCCCCCTGTGGACAGCCACCCAGCTCCCCCAAGACACGTCGCTGTACTTGCTTCACGGCTTCTCCACCCTTCTACCCATGCCTCTGTGCGGCCATCGGTGCATCTCTAAGGCACTGCACTTTGAAGCAAGTCACAGATACCCATGTGAGTGTTCTGGAATAGTCTGGCATGCCTACCATCCATCAGAGCTTGACGTTTGTTTGTTCACAGGCCTTTTCTCTTGTGGGGTAAAAATTTACATGTAAAATGCACAAAATCTTCAGTGTATGGCTGGAAGATGTACGACAATGCGCACGTGCCAGCCAAACCCTACCCTCACCCTGGACGGTCCCACGGGTTCCACTTCTGTCTCCATCGCATCCCCAGAACAAACCACTGCTCTAGTATTTTCCACCTTTGTAAGATTCCTGGCTCCTGCTCCACCGCGCATGGGAGATGGCTCCATATCACGCGCACAGGCGGCTGGCGCCTTTTGCTAACAGTCCACCGTCTGAATACATCACAATTACTTCGTTCCACATCGAATCCCTAGAGCCTGTGAAAGTGGCTTGTTGGAAACAGTTTTTGCAGATGACAAGGAAAAGGTAATTAAGGGAAAAAGCTTTTTCCTGTGTCATTAAGCATCTTGAGGCAAGGTCATCTTGGATCATCCATGTGGGCCCTCAACCCAGTGAGGAGTGTCCTTGTAGAGACAGGAGAGAAGCCGGCAGAGACTGGGTCACACGGCCATCAAGCTGAGGAGCCCCTGGAGCCACCAGGAGCTGGAAGAGCTTTTGGAGGGAGTGAGGCCCTGCTGACACCGTCATGTCAGACTCCTGCCCTCCAGAACTGGGAGAAAATACATTTCCAGTGTTTGAAGCCCTCCCTTTCGTGGTCATCTGTTACAGCAGTCCCAGGAAACAGACACTGGCAACTGTAAAATTTGAGGGATTTCTCCAATGCCCTGCTCACCCAGGCTCTAAGCTCCGTCAAGCCCAGACAGTGGACTTTTTCTATTTTGCCCAGAGAAGGGCCTGACACATGCAGACACTCAGAAAAACATCTGCGGTTGAAAGGCAGGGGGACTGGGCGTGGCAGCTCATGCCTGTAATCCCAGCACTTTGGGAGGCCGAGGTGGGTGGATCACCTGAGGTCAGGAGTTCAAGACCAGCGTGACCAACATCATGAAACTCTGTCTCTACTAAAAAGACAGAATGCGCCAGGTGTGGTGGTGCATGCCTGTAATCCCAGCTATTCTGGGAGGCCGAGACAGAAGAATCACTTAAACCCGGGAAGCAGAGGTTGCAGTGAGCCAAGATCACGCCACTGTACTCCAGCCTGGGTGACAGAGTATGACCCTCAAAAAAAACAAAAGAGGCAGGCAACAGGGGAAGGTGTGGGATCGAGGAAGCCTCACCCGTGAGCCATCCCTGGACAGGTCACTGCAATAGGGACTGAGCCTCCGGGCAGCAGAACAGCAAGGAGCCCTGGCTGCCATGCCAGGCCCAGCCCGGTGCCTCCACAGGTCCCAAGAGGGGGTTTGCCCGTCTTCATCGACTGTCTCCCATCCAAGTACTAACCAGCCCCAACCCTGCTTAGCTTCTGCGATCAGATGAGATCTGGTGTGTCCAGAGTGGTATGGCCCTAGACGGTTTTTATCAAATGTGGCTAAACCTCCAACTCTAATGGGTCAGGCCTCCAACCTCTGCCCACTGACTTCAGGTGTAAATGCTCCCAATGCAGAAGCCTCACCAGCCAAGTGAGGGGAAGCAGGCTCCCCCAAATCTTCTGTCATTCACAGTGACATCCAGCCCGGCAGCCCTGGAGGTTAAAGGAACAACTTGGGGGTGGCGGGAGCTTGTCAAGAGCCAGCCTGGCTTCTCTGCTCTGCCACGAGTTTCCACTTATTCATGTCTGGGTTCCCTCCTTAAGTCTGCTGACCTCCAGAGGTCATCCTATCCAAAACAGCCGTTTGCCCAGAAGCAAGTCAGAAACTCAGTCTCAGGCCACCCCAGCCCTACAGGACCAGTGTGACATGGTAAATGCCCCATAAAACTGCATACCTCAACCATACGTTGGCTTTCTGTTGAAGCTGCTCTCTGTAACCGTGATGCGACAGGCAAGCAGTGCAAACCCACGCCATCTCGGCCCCTGCGACTTGTAAGAAGTAACTAAGGTCTGTAATTTCCGCCCTACCCAGGCAATGTGTAAACTAACGCTTATCTTGACTTCTGTGAACCACTTAAGTAACGATCGGAATGTCCAAAGCCCCTCGCTCTCACCCCCACCCAGGAGGGGGTTTACAGAATGTCCAAAGTCCACTAGCCCTCAGAATGTCCAAAGCCCCTCGCCCCCACCCCCGCCCAGGAGGTAGTTTACAGGCATAAAAGGTCTTGACACCCTCCTTTCGGGGCCACGGGTTGGAGAGACACTAGTCCTCCGTGGTCGCCGGCAATAAATGATCCTCTGAATTGGCTTACTTTTGTCTCAGTGGCCATTCTGTACTCGCTCGGTTTCAACACCAGCATCTGCATTTCAGCAAGACACGGGGACGGCGGGGGACGCTCCCGGAGCAGGGATCCCCTGCCTCTGGCCCACAGTGGTTCCTGCTGCCCTGTGATTGGCCACAACCCTACCCCAAGCTCCATCTCCTCTCCATGGGCCCTCTGTGGCTTGAGATTGGGCTTCTCCCCCATGGCTGTAACAAGCCTTCCTGAAGCACCAGTCCAAACACAGGCATGCCACCTCTCACATGCTTGTCAGGAAGCTCTTTCCATTTCCAATGGGGCTCAGCGCAAAGGTCACCTCCACAAGAGGCTTCTGACCACCCCACGCCATATCACACCCCCGTCCCCAGAGACACACAACACCCCCTGGCATGATCCACCATCTGAAACTGATAACGTGCATCTTGTGTGACTTTGCATTAGAATGAAGCTCCAGGAGGACAGGAACCGCACTGCCTCATCCATCCTAGGCTAGGCCAGCACCAGGGATGGCACAGGTTACACCTGACAATGCCTTTCCAAACAGACATGAGGAGCCCACAAAGAGCTGGAACTCAGCCATTATCCACCAGCTACCATAAAACTTGGGAGAGAAAGCCGCCAAGGAGCTTACCACAAAAGGCAGCAATTCATTCCATCAGCCCGGGGAAGGAGATCTTAGAAAATAAAATAAAGCTGTGCTCACAAGTGGCTCTCCCACAGCAAAGAGCTCTGCGTCTGCGCTTCCCCAGAAGGGAACCCCGGCTGGGCACCTGGCAGGCAGAAGAGTGGAACATCTGGCACCAAGCAAGGCCTGGCCCGGCTCTGGGTGGGGGGGCATGGGGGTGTCACACCAGTTTTAGGCTCAGTCTGCACACAGGGGTCCAAGCTGACTTGTTTTTTGTTTGAGATGCAGTCTCACTGGTGCCCAGGCTGGAGTGCAGCGGCACAATCTCGGCTCACTGCAACCTCCACCCCCCAGGTTCAAGCAATTCTGATTCAGCTTCCCGAGCAGCTTAAATTACAGGTGCCTGCCACCACGCCCAGCTAATTTTTGTATTTTCAGTAGAGACTGTGTTTTACCATGTGGACCAGGTTGGTCTTGAACTCCTGAGCTTAGGTGATCTGCCCGCCTTAGCCTCCCAAAGTGCTGGGGATTACAGGTGTGAGCCACTGGGCCTGGCCCGGCTTTAGTTTCTGAGCTTAGACCAGCAGGCAACAAAGAGCAGCTGGCCAGGCGGGGGTGCTTGGAGAGGCTCCTTCCTGGATGAAACGCCCACTTCACATACAGGAGCTGCGAAGCCTATAGCTCCATCCCGCGAGCTACGTATCTGACCTCACCAGTGCCCATAGGGATATTCTCCCTCCGGGGCTACGGTGGGATATCTCCTCCCCTCATTAGCTGAGTGGTATAGAAAATAAAACCCCAAAGCTATAGCTTATGGGACACACAACTCCAAAAAAGCAATGCAAAGAACCCCACCCAGAAAAAACAAAGCCACCTGCTACCCGTCCCCTGGACGCACTTCCTGGGGACTTACCAGCTCCCACCAGCAGGGCAGGGACCACTCCGCCCGCTTTGGAGAAGGCCCAGGGAAAGTTAGCAGGCCAGCTCCCCAGCGCAGACTTCAGGAGGATGAAAACAGCTCCCATGGAGGACAGAGTGGCAGTGGTCGCGGCAGGGTCGGGCTTTTCTGGAAGACCTCTGCTTTCTGGAGTCTGTCCCTCCATGGCTAAAGGCAGCAGACATAGAAAGCGTCGCCTCACACTTTCTTTCCTAAGTTCAAGGTATCCTCAATGAGGGCTGGTCCAAACACAGGCATGCCATCTCAGTGTCTCTCCCCCAACTCGGTGAGACCTCCCTGAACCTCTCTTGCCCACTTCCCTGGCCTCGGCTCCCCTTTCCAAAGGGTCCTGCGTGTATCTGCTCATGGGTTCTGGTCCCTTTCCTCCTCCCATTCCCTACCGGCATGATTCTCACTCCTGCCCTCCCACTGGACCCCAAGGCAAACTCACCCCTGCCCCCTCCCTCTCTCTTCTCCCAGACCTGCAACCTTCCTCTTCCCCATCGATCCTCTCTCCCCCCGTTCCCATGTACCTCCTTTGCTTCCAGCCACACTTCCGCACAGACAGAGCCCCAACCCCTGGTGCTTACCACCAAATCCAACCTTTAAGTTGTGGACAGTCCTTGGCCTTCGGGGACGGGACTCGGGCTCACTCCAGGTGGCTCAGCTGGATTTCTTGGGGCCGGAGGGGGTGGGGAAAAGGAAAATTCTAGCTTGGCCAGGGGCGGGTGAGTCATTCGTAAAAGGATTCCTGGCGAGTATGCTTCAGGGTCAGGCCCCCCCACAGCTAGGAGGACAGCGACAAGTGGTCAGGGCCATGGGTCCCAAGAGTTTGCAGCTTTTGAGACTTCTGACCTGAGCAAGCGAAGCTTAAGACTCCTACCTACTCCCCAGCCCCCTGCAGGCCCAGCCCAGGGGGTGGGGCTTCTCAGCGGCTCTGGAGGGCGACAGCAAGCTGGGGTGGGGAGCAGGCACCTGATCTCAGGGCAGCTTCTGCAGCACTTCCACCCTCAGAAGGCTCTCTGAGGCCCCCCGCCCAGGGAGGAGTCGTGACAAGCAGAAAGCCCGCAGGTGCTTCCCCTCCCCCAACCCCAGGGTGGTTTCCTTCACCTCCGCCTCCCAACTGCAGCAGGTACGCCTCAAGCTAATCCCACGCACACCCGTGCTTGTTGAGCGCTCGGGGGGAGTGGCAGCTGCTGGTCCCTAGGCTACACTTGCGTAGTGAGTCTCTGATATGTGGTCAGCTAAGGGGGCCGAATATCGGAGCTGGCCGCATTCTGGAAAATGCAGGGGCAGATCTGGAAATTGACCATTTATTCCTGGAACCCAGGCTCCCTCTCACACGCATTCTCAAACTCCAGTTTGCATGAGAATCCGCCGGAGGGCTTGTTCAAACACAGACCACCAGGCCCCACCTGTGTTTCTGATTGAGTGGCTCTGGGGTGCGTCTGGTCACCTGGCTTTCTAACAGGTTCCCAGGTGACTCCAGCGCCGCTGGTTCAGCCCCTCGTTGAGAACAGCTGCTTTAAGTTAAATATCTTCAATGCCCAAATCCCTGCTGCATCCAATCAGTCCTTCTCCATCCAATGCCAGATCAGCCCCACCCCCTGACTCCTGTTACTTCCTGATAAGCAGGCCGGTCCAACCTTTTCAGCTCACACCGCGGCTGCTCCAGAAATGCTCCACCAGCAGAATCAGTGGCCAGCTTCTCAGCAGCGGGGGAGTGAAGGGGAGCTGGGATTGCGGTCCTGGAGATTGAGGCTGAGCCGTGGCCCGGATGGCATTCACGCCACTGCCCACTAAATGTGCCACTGAGAACCCAGCCTACTTAAGTTCACGCAGATTCCTGAGCAGGTGTCCCCACTGTCCCGCAACTCCCACCCCACACCACGCAGGATCCGGGCTCAGGCAGGTGGAGCACGTGGCTCACAGTATCACAGCTGGTAAGCGACAAAGCTGGGATTCACCTGGAGTCAGGCTCCTCTCGGAGGCTGCAATGTCCCACGGCCTCCTACCACAAGCACTCTGCCCGAATGAGTGAGTGTGTGTGTGAGTGAGTGAATGAATACACAGACGCCAGAAAAGACAGGAAAGGGAACATCGTTTGCTTTTTCCGCTGTGTTAGGCTCCTGAAGCTGCCAACACAGGTTCAGTGGCTTTAAAACAACAGAAAGTTACTCTGTCATGGTCTTGGAGGCCAGCAGTCAGTCAAGGTAGAAAGGGGGCCATGCTCCCTCTGGAGGCCATGGAGGAGGATTCTCCTGCCTCTTCCTGTTCCTGGGGGCTCAGGGGCTCCCTGGCTTGCGGCTGCATCCCTGCTGTCTGTGCCAGCATCATCTTCCCTGGGCTTTCTCGTCTGTCTTCTCTTTCAGAGGGCCCACGTGGGTAATCCAAGCTGATCGCATCTCAAGATCCTTCATCACATCCACAGAGACCCTTTTTCCAAATAAGGTAACGGTCGCAGGCTACACGGCTTCTCCTCCAGAGAAGGGGATGGTCCCTCGGGGGAGATCAAGACCACATAAGCCACCCCAGCCCAATGGGAGAAGGACTGGACTATGAGACCCAAGAAGGGAGGCAAATCTGGAAGGGCTTCCTGGAGAAGGTGTGGCGGGCTGAGGAGATGTCTGTGCGTCAGTGGTGAAGGGCTGGGGGGGATGTTCTGGAAAGTGGAGACTCCCCGTGCCAGGGGCAGGAGCCAGTGCTTCCGGGAAGGCCCACAGTGGACAGGGGGTTCCCTAGGATAGAAACCGTGGTCAGGGCTGAGCTGGGGAAAGGCTTAAACTCTGTGTCCCACTCACTGGAGGGTCACTAAATCACATGGAGATGGCACTGGACACAGCAAGGAAGGCAGGGGCTGTGGGTGGCATGGCAGGCAGGGCTTGTGCAGTAGCCCAGGCTGGGGGAGGGCGGGGCCACACGCAGTGTTCACATGGCTCTCCCAGTCCTGCCAGAGCAGCCAAGTCATTAACGCTTCCCCCCAAATCCGGCCTCCCGAGAAAGGAGATAAAGGGGCCTTCATCAGCAGCTGGGAGCTTTGGACTCCTTAATCTCCATTGGGGGATTCAGGGACACTTCCCTGTCCCTGCCGGTGGTCCCTCATTAGCAGCCCATTAACGTGCATGACTTAGAAATTGGCCACCGGGCTGTGAAATTCCAGGCAATGGGGAAAACTTCTTAATTTGGAGGACTTTGATATCCACCCTCTGCTGGCATCACAGGGCTGTGTGACCTTCCCCGAGCTGTGGAGGGGCGCCCTGCTGGGCTCCATCTGCAGCCGGCGGGTGGACGGCCACCCTCTGCTCAGTCGGCCCAGCCCTCCCAGGCCTGGCACTGGCTCTGACGAAGCAGGAGCACGAGGAGGCTGCACAGAGGTGCCATGTGGATGCCGCCAGCCATGGCCCATACTGTGCCCTGCACGGGAGCACCTAGCATGGCCCAGCCTTCTCCCCTATGCTGCAGGGACTCACCCCACCAAGGGAGCTCCTGAGGACCCTCCCTTCCTTCTCCAGAGTCAGGTGACAGGCTTAGGAACTTTCACGACAAAGAGGCCTCTGATCATTTCCCAGACCATCCATTAGAAAATTCCAGACAACAGATGCAGGTGCGGTGGCTCACACAGAGGCGGGCGGATCACCTGAGGTCAGGAGTTTGAGACCAGCCTGGCCAACATAGCAAAACTCTGTCTCTACCAAAAATACAAAAATTAGCTGGGGGTGGTGGCAGGCGCCTATAATCCCAGCTACTCAGGAAGCTGAGGCAGGAGAATCGCTTGAATCTGGGAGGTGGAGGTTGCAGTGAGCCGAGATCACGCCATCGCACTCCAGCCTGAACAAAAGAGTGAAACTCCGTCTTGGGGGAAAAAAAAAAATTCTGGAGAACAGATGAGGGCAGGCCTCAGGAGCCAGCCAGCTGCAGCACATGGCGTCCTCCTCACCTTGGCTCTGGGGTCTCAGACCTAAGTCTCACTCGAGTCACCTGTGAAATGGGAGGACATGGGCACCTGAACTCGGGGGCTGTCAGGAGTGGCACGTGGCAGCTGCAGAGGTTGAAACAGAAGTGTGTGCCATACTCCTAGCTGAATTTGTTTTCACCTGGGCCCAATTCAGAGCTTCTAGAACAGTGTTCTGAACCTTAGCTACACAAGAACCGCCTTGGGACTCTTCACCCTACCAATGCCAGACCCACCCGCAGAGCCGCACATTAAACTGGCCCAGGGCAGGACTGGACATCAGAAGTTGTTTTTTTGTTTTTTGTTTTTTTTTGAGACAGAATCTCACTCTGTTGCCCAGGCTGGAGTGCAGTGCCATGATCTCGGGTCACCACAGCCTCTACCTCATGGGTTCAAGTGATTCTCATGCCTCAGCCTCCCAAGTAGCTGGGATCACAGATATGCATGACTGTGCCCAGCTAATTTTTGTATTTTTAGTAGAAATGTGCTTTCCCCATGTTGGCCAGGCTGGTCTTGAACTCCAGACCACAGGTGCTCCGCCCGCCTCAGCCTCCCAAAGTGCAGGGATTATGGGCAGTCAGAATTTGTACAAAGTTCCCCCAGGAGGGTCTACCATGCTGTGAGGGTGGAGACCCAGTTCTGGGCAGGCAGGGTCTCCTGGTGACCCTGCTGTCCTTGAGTGAACGTGAAGTCCCTCCTTTCTCCAAAGGTCTCAGCCCCAGCCCGGGCCTGGCCCATGAAGGCTGCTTAGTAAGCAGCACAGAGCCCTGCATGTGGGAGCAGAGCTGCCCCGCCTTCTCAGATGGTGGGAGGAGCCCACAGACTTTTAAGGGCAGCAGCTCCACCTGCAGCAATTATCAGGGACCCAAAGTCCTCGCACGGGAGACAGATGCCTTAGGGACAGAGAAACCACACGTGGTCAGTGAAATGGCCTCAAAGATGTCCTTGTTCGAACTTCCAGGCCTTGTGGAAAAGGAGCTTTGGAGAGGAAATAAAGGACCTTGTGGGGGAGGGGACCCTGGGCTATCCAGGAGGGTGCTACATGTATTCAGTGTCCTTCTAACACGGACGCAAGAGGGGCCAGAAGTCAGAGGAGACGGTGTGGAGACAGCAGCAGAGGCTGCACAGGTGTGCCTGGAAGACAGAGGAGACCGTGGCCACCGGATGCTGGGAAAGGCAGGTAAGTGGGTTCTCATGCGGGGCCTCCAGAAGGAACCAGTGCTGCCCACACCTTGATTTTAGTCTAGCGAGCCTGAATTTGCACTTCCAACCTCTGGAACTGCAGGAGCCACTCAATTTTTGGTAGTTTGTCCAGCTGGCAATAGGACCCACATACACCAGCACCCTGAATTCCGATCCTTGGGCAGCTGAGAGGAGAGGCCAGTGGGCTCCCCCTCCTGTGACAGCAGAGGCCAGGTCCTTCAGGGGACACAGCCACAGGGTACAGGCCTTCCAGTGTCCAGCAGTCCCGCCTGGGGTCTGCTTACTCAGAGCTGTTGTTAGGAGACCCGCTCTGGGTAAAGCAGTAAAGGAGTGAACCTTGGGAATGCAAGGAAGCGTCCTTCAGGCTCACTCTCCTCCTGGCTCTGTGTCCAATGGAGGGAACACAGCAGGTGCAGCAGGGGGTGGTCAGCAGCCAACACAGAGCTGGGGGCAGAGGGCAGGGAGAGCGTGGTGCCACAGCTGAGCCCACAGGGTCTTCCTCCGTGGAGTTCTGACCCTTAGGTCCACACAGACACTGGGGATCAGAAGCACACAAGAACCTCTCCCAGTTTCCCAGCCACGGCTCCCAAGGGGGCCGCCTGTTCACTAGAATCTCCTGGGGAGGGGTGTGTGTGTGATAGAATTGACATAAAATTCATGAACTCCATTCTGGGGCTTACCATTTTAAAGTGTGCAGTCCAGTGGCTGTAAGTACTCACAGTGTTGCGCCAGTATCACCACTATCTAATTCCAGAACAGTTTCAGCATCCCCAAAGGAAAATCCCTTCCCCCAGCTCCTACTTCCTGATTTTGTGAAATCTGTCTACTGTAGATACTTCATCATACAAGATGAGGCCTCATACAAGATGTGCCCTTTTGTGTCCAGCTTCTTTCACTCAGCCTGTTTGGAGTTCCCTCACGTGGGAGCAGGTGTGAAAACTTCGTTTCTTTTTTATGGCCGTGTTCAGTGGCATGGAGAGGCCACCTTCATCCACACAGCCATCATCACTGCTAGACATGTGGGCTGGCCCCGCCTTGTGGCTACTGTGAACAGTGCAGCTGTGAACATCCACGTATAGGTCATTGTTTGAACACCCTGTTTTCCGTTCTTTTGGGTACAGGCTGAGGAGTGGGATTGTTGGGGTCACAGTTCCAGTAATTGCTTGCTCTGAGGAGCTTTTAAAATAGATTCCTAGGCCATTCCCAAGGAACAGATGATCTAGTCAAGCTGGGGTGGGGCCAGGGACCTGTGTTTCTACAATACTTGCCTGCAATGCCTTCTTGTTACCAGCAAATGAAACCAACATTCGGTGATTTAATATCCAATTTAGGGGGTGGTGCCAACCATTTTTTTTAAATCAAGAATTTCAGTGTTTCTCTGCAAACGTCTATATAACCTGTATATAAAAAGGGAGACAAACCTTTTGCATATCCTTGACTCTGTATTTTGTGTCCTGTGAAACCAAAATCTCAGTTGACACTCCCGTTATTTCCAGCAAGCAGCACTCTCCGCCCGCCGTGGGGAGGGAAGCAGCCTGGTGTTGAGGGCTTCAGCGCTCAGGCTGGGCCAGACCTGGGTTTCCTCCTGAGAAACGGCTCTGAGAGCCCCGGGCGGGAGTCATGCCTGCGAACCACTGGCCTGGGGCACAGAGGCGAGGGCTCAGTGGGTGCCAGGGCACGGCTGTGGGCCAGGCTCACCCACTGTGCGCGGCTTTCTCAGGAGGTTTCCCTGGAGCCATGCATGGAACGGACTACTGTGTTGTGCAAAGAAACATCTAGACAGGAGTGTCCCAAACAGCGGAGGGGGCCTAAGGAGGAGTCACCATTTGCATCGCATCTTAAAAGGTTCCTGCAGTCAAGCCATTGGTGAGTCTCTAGGGAGAGCCAGGGCGAAGGATGACGCTGGATCCCTCTCAGGGCCCCAGGCCTCCTGTGAACCCCAGGTGCGTATCTGTGGTTGTGGTTGGCTGGTCTTTTTTGTTTTTTTGTAGAGACGGAGTCCTGCTACGTTGCCCAGGCTGGCCTCAAGTGATCCTCCTGCTTCGGCCACCTACTGTTGGGATTAACAGGCAGAGCCACTGCACCTAGCCTTTTTTTTGTTTTTTTAAAAGATGTCGCTGTTCACTAGGACAACGAGGGCAGAAAGGAAATAAAGGAATCCTTTATAAGTGGGGAGCTGGCCCAGCGCAGGACCACATGAGCAGGCCTGGGTGACAGAACATGGCCTCAACCTCCAGGCACGTGCGTCCCTGTGAGTGGCGAACATCAGCACTGGTTGTCAGGCACACGGCTAAGCAGTGGCCTGGGTGTCACCACGTATCCAACAGATAGCGTTTGGTGGCATGCAGGCTCCTGGCTAGGGCCTACAGCAGGGGTGGCCAGGCTAAAGGGGACCCAGGCAGCTTGAGTATAGGGCCAGGGCCATGACATCCTCCCCAGGGCACTCTCCAAGGCATACTCCAGAATCTCACTGCCGCAACCTAGCAAGGGGGCTCCCTCCAGGGCCCCTTATGTGTGATGGCAAATCTGAATGCCAGACTCAGCCACCTCAGCAAACCACATGGATCCGGTTCCTCTCCAAGACCCAATCCCTCTCTCCATGAGCTCTCCCACCAGGGCATTCTCGCTCCAGGCTCACCCTCGCCTGCTCCTTCACTCACTCCATCCTCCCAGGACTCTGTCCCAAGGCCCCCCAGCATCTGGGCATCCTCCGGGTGTGTCACTGTCCCTTTAGAGAGAGGCAGACAGACATGGGACATCACACAGACGCCAGCAGGAGAGAACATGGGTTAAGTACATAGGTTCAGAACTGAGGGCAACACGAGGACACATCCTGACTTGGCTACTAGCTGTGTGACTGTGCAAGGCGATGCGCAGCCACCGGGCTGCCATTTGACGGGTGCGACGGGCCCAGCGATGCCTCCCGTACGGCATCGTGGGGGGATGAATCAGAAGCTCGTGTTACAACCAGCACAGCGTGCCTGGCACATAGCTCCTCAGGCCATCATTCCGGCAACTGGACAGAAAGGGTCCTCGCCTCCTGGTTTGAGGGGGAAACCTTTAACAAAAACCCATCCTTTATGGTCCTGAGCAGCAGAGGGTGAGTGGCCCGCACCCAGAGATCTGTGAGAGGAGAGGCTCCAGAGCCAACAGCATGCAAGACCCAAGTGTGGATAAGGAGAGCAGCTGAGAGTCACAGCCACCTAAGGGCGGGGGCTCCTGAGCGCCAGATGCTCGCAGCCCACGGGCTGCTTGTGAGGCCTGAAGCCCTTGGGACAGGAGCAAATGCTTTGCGGGGCCTCAGCAGCACATTCGGAGTCTTGAAGTAACGTGGCCAGAGTGCCGTGAGAGCTGCAAGGTGAGCACGTGACCTGACGTGGATGAAATGAACTGCAAGGGACAGTGGGGGCCTGGGGGGGGTCCTCCCCACTTGGACTGGGATGTTTTCTGCCTGTGAACTCAGCAGCATCCTTATCGGTGCCCGCACAGCCTCTGCCCTCCCTCCCCCACCGCCACTGCCTGTGCTGTGCAGGCCGGCGTTGAGCCAGTCAGCATACAGAAAACACGCTGTTCAGGCGGGGATCTAAGATGAACAGGCTGCCTGGGATCAGCCAATGCTTTCTCAGATGTGACTCCGAATGCACAAGCAACCGAAGAAAGAGCAGAAAAGATGGACTTCAAGATGAAAACCCTTTATGTTTCAAAGGATGGCATCAAATGAAATGACAACCCAAAGAATGAGAGAAAATATCTGCAAGTTACATCACTTGTATGACAACTCTTACAATTCAAGACTACCCAAATAAAATATGGACAAAGGCTCCGAACAAACATTTCTCCAAAGAAGACAGACAAATGGCCAGTAAACACCTGAAAAGACACTCAACGTCATTAGTCTTCAGGGAAATGCACGTCAAAGCTGCCATGAGATCGCACCGCGCACCCACGAGGATGGCTAGCATTTGACAGACGGAGAACTGGAAGTACTGACGAGGATGTGAAGAAAGCGGAACTCTCACGCAGCTGGCAAGAGATGCAAGCTGCCGCGGCTCTGGAAAGAAAATCTGGCAGCTCCTCAGAAAGTTAAACACAAAGCGGTATGATTTCACAGCTAGGTGCACTCCCAACAGAAATTAAATAAAGCTACGTTCACACAAACCCCGTTCACAAGTACTCAAAGCAGCGCTGTTCACAGCAGCCACGAGGTGGAAACACCACAGATGTCTACCAGCTGCAGAAGAGAGAAACACAATTGGTCCAGCCACACCAGGGGACGCTGCTCAGCCACCGGCAGGAATGAGGTCTTGATACCTGCCACAGCGCTGGTCAATGAACCCTGAAAACACGATACGGAGTGAAAAAAGTCGGACGAAAAGACCCCGTACTGTGGATTCCATGTAAAGGAAATGTCCAGAACAGGCCAATCCACAGACAGAAAGCAGACTGGTTGCCAGCGGCCTGGGGGCAGGAATGACTGGGGGTGACTGCTGGTGGGTGTGGGGTTTCTCTGGGGGCGATGGAAGTGTTCTGGAGCTCGCACAACCTTGTGAAGACACCAGAAACCACTGAGCTGTACACTATACAATGGAGAATGTTCTGTGCATTATGTCTCCAGAAAAAAATTTAGCAGGCTGAGTCAGAACCCATTCCAGATTGTCATCAAAGACAAATGGGACAAGCGGAAAGAGTCTGGACACAGTATCTTTAGGCTTCATACAGGTAATACATATTTATTGAAAATTTTCTTCACCGACAATGGTGAAATCAAGACCTCAAATTACAAAACATGATGGCAGGTGATACTTACAAAAATAAAGCGAAGGTCTATGTTTCACAGATTTGTGCAAGTTTCCTTCAAATCTCAGTCTGTCCTTTCATTAAAAAGATCATGGAATCTAGGTTGTTCCTCATGATGTAAGAGTAAAAAAACGGCATTCCATTGACAAAAAAAATAGCTTTGCTTTCAAATAGCACAAGTCTTTAAAGTGACTTTTTCCCAACAATAAATATAGAAAATAGCCTTTAACAAGCGTATTTGAGCTTGGTCAGGGTCGTATCATTTGCTTGCAAAGTACATCCTTCCTCTCCAGTCAGAAGACCCCATTCAGCCTTTCCAGGTTCTCCCGAGTCTTTGGTGCGCACAGCTGCCCAGTGGGAAGTCTTATTGGCGGCCGAGCCAGAGTCCCTCCTGATGGGACAGGACCCACGGCCACAAGACTCTTCTCGATGTCCCGGGAGCCTCTGCCCATCACAGGAAGGTAGAACAGACTCTAACAAACCTGCAGCTGGAAACTGGACCCCTTTTACACCAGCAGCCGCCACAGCTCGGCTCGCCCCCAGCGCTGTCCGTGGAGGCTCTCTCTGGCCCTCACAGTCGGCCAGGCTGCCGGTCACACCGAAGGGGTCTTCGGCGGGTGAACCTGCTGCATGAGCTGTGGGCGCTTCACCCGGGGCTTCCTCCGCTTCGGCCTGCTCTTTGCCTTGTTGATTTGTACCACAAAGAAGGCCAGGACCACCATGGCTCCCAGGAAGGCGAAGACAGGAATGGTCTGGCCCACCTCCTGGTTGTAGCGGCCAGGCATGATCCCTGCAAGAGGACAGCCGGTGAACAGGCAGGAAGCCACAGAGCTACCGTCACAGCCTTTTTCTATGACAGCTGGATTCATCAGAAACCAAATGCAAGCTAATTTCATTAGCTGGGCTTGCAGGGCACACGCCATTTTTAAGCCTTAGCTAAAGTAACCCAGGCCATTAATAAAGTGGATGAGAGGAAAGAGCAGCCACGTTGCCAGTCGGCTGAGAAGCCACTTCCTGTGGGGGTGGAGGGCTCGGGAGAGGTCTCTGCTGCCCCTCCTCCCTGGGCTCCCTGCAGACAGACGATCAGGCCCAGCTATGCTTCTGTTACAACCTACAGAAGGGGGAGGCCCAGAGGCACTCTGTGTTCCCTAAACAGAAGGGAAGATGGCCACGTCTCGGATCCAGGAAAGAAGGAGGGGCCTGAGGTTCCAGCTGAGTGGAGGCAGAGGAAGGAGGCATGACAGAAGAAGCACCACGTGCAGTGCCCCACCTTTGGGGAAAGCCCTCCATGGAGGGGACGTGTGGCTGAAAACCAGGAGAGGCCATCAGAGAACCCCAGGTTTAGAATGTCAGTATGATTGACTGGGCAGTGCCAAGGGCTCCGGAATGTACCCTCAGCACACCTGTGACCTACGCACAAGGCCCTCAGGACCCTGGCACCACCATGCAGTGTCCAGGGCTGGACTGCATGGACAGCGGTGCCCCTTCCCCTATCCCCGGTTTCTGGCCAATTCCTAGAACCCAGAGAAATCCCCTTGGTAGCTGCAAACTCTTCGGAAGAGTGCAGGGGACTCTAGAGCAAAGAACTGCCCAGGCTCTGTGGGAAAGGCCTGGTACCAACTGCCCTGGGTAGTGGAGAAGAACCTGCCCCAGGCAGTCTATGTAACCCTGGAGAGACAGACAGGATGAGGCCACCTAAGGGGCACATCCCAGCTCAGTCAAGTCCCTCCCAGCAGGGCAGGGCAGAGAACTGGAGGGGCCTTCTGGGCTGAGTCCTGGGGGCCAGGGCGGCGGCTGCCACTGCCTGGGACTCAAACCAGCAGACAGGAGTCCTATGAGGGACATAATAGGTGGCTGGCAGAACTTTCATAAAGAGCCTGCAGGTTATTCTGAACATCTTTAAGTAGATCACCTGGCCATCGTCAAAGAACTTCAAGTGTGAACACACAGGTAGCATTTTCTAAGGGAAACAATGTCTAATCTCTCAGGCCACAAAAGCAGCCAAGAGCCAAGGCCGCCACGGCTCCCAGGAAGACAGAGACTGGAAGAGCCTGGCCCACCTCCTGGGGGGGGAGGGAGACTACCTTGAACACACGATAGGATGACTGAGCACAATAACCAAGCACCCGAGAACTCACCTCCAGGAATGTCCCAGGCGCCACTCTCTCCAGGGGACAAGGGCCTCACTTGAGGGCGATTTGATCGAAAGTTGGGTAACACCACTTTGTCCAAGTCAATAGAGAGTAACTTCTGATGTTTCCAAAGGTTACTTCAGGAAAACAGATGAAAACCAAATAAAAATAAGCCATTGTACCAGTCTAGGAAGCTCAACTAATACCCAAGAAAGAGAAAGTGATCTACAGGGAGATGTGAAATGCTGTCGGCACCCACATCCACTTTAATGCCACTGAGCAGCAACTGCAGTGGCCATTTCCAGGTCCCAAGAGAAAAATATCAAAGTCAAGTTCCTGTTTGTGAGATTCTAGCATGACCAGGATGAGCCTGATTTTGCATAAAGCTGGAAACACGACCAAGCAACTGACGAGGACACTCCAGCTGAGGCGCTGGAAGGAGCCTGTGGCTGGGAGGAGCTGCGGCCTGCTGAGTGGACATGAGCCTGGGGCCAGAGCGTGCCATCGAGATCCCCTCCCTGAGGCCCGGAGCAGTCAGAGCCAATGGTGATGCCACAACCACTGCACATGAGGCAGTGGGCAAAGTGGGGCCGGGAAGCAGACTGCATCTTTGTCTTTGAAGAAACCGCCATCTAGAGGGAGAATACGAAACATACAAGGAACCAACAGTGGGGAGAGTCTGAGCAGCATAACACGGGGTCCCCCATCTGCCTTGCCTGCAGGTGGGGGGGACGATCACATGAACGTGCATGCTGTCTGCATTCTGTGTGGTGCACGGTACCATCATTAACTGTGGGATCTGAAAAACTCGTTCAGGCCAACACGACTTAGATCCAAAGAACACAGAGAGGTTGATACACTTGCAACAGTGGCACAGAGCTTGGAAGGACACCGGGGCTAGAGCAAAGAACGTGATGGAAAAGCACTACTCCGGCTTAGGTGAGAGAGAAGAATACAGTTAGTTTGCAAATTATAAATTCTCTATTTTTCTGTTGTTTATTCATTTGGAAACTGTCGGCCTGTCTCTTTCACTTTGGGCAAGTGAAAACAAAGATGTCCAGACCTATCAGCAATTAGGCTGAAAGTCAACGCCAAGATGGCAGGCAAGGGCTGGCCCGAGTAGAGGTTTCCTAGGCAGGAAAGAGACTCCAGTTGACCCTCCCAGCTCAGCGACTGCCCGAATGCCAATGAGCACTCATTATAACCTGTCCAATGTTATAGGATTTAACTTTACACTTTAGCTTTAATCAGTCTGAAAATTAAACAGTGTTAAGTTATGGAATCAGTGACATTTAGGCTTTATGACTTTGTAGCTGAATATGTATGGGCTGTATTTCCATTCTAACAGTGACATCCAGTCCTATAATCTAATTCTTTGGTGATGGCACTTTCTAGTGAAGCAGTCATGGTACACACAGCTTTATAGCATACTGATGGAAGGACTGAGGGGCCACCGGAGCAGGGGTTCCTCTCAGGTAGGATGCTGGCACTTCCATAGCTGCCCTATGTATGGACACCTGGTGCCCAACAAAGAAACCCAAAGCGCCTCTCCACTTCCCAGATGGAAACCTGCCCTCAGCACGGGGCTGACAGGCATCTGGAGCTGTCTCCTGGTCTCGAATCTCTTTTAGAGATTCAGAATATGCGTCAATCTAGGTCTCTGAGGACTGAGAATAATTTTCAAGAAGATGTGAAAAGCAAGATAAATGTAAAACCCAGCAGCGGACTGAGAAGAAGAAATTACTGAGTGATTGTGAAAATCAAATTCCAGGAGCTGTCCATTATCAGCATGCTGGATGGGCCAGTTCAGTATGCAATGGATTATTTGATGTGAACAGGTAGATAGCAAAGCATAGAAAGGATATTGTTATCTGCTTCTCCATGTCCTGAACAACACTGTGGAGAATAATTGGGTGTCTGGAACTTCAGCTAACACTGTTCACTGAGTATGAAGTGCTGACCATGGCTGGAATATAAAGTCTGGTTTGAATGCTGGCTAATAGAAGGTTATAAATAAAAAGGATGCAAAAATGGAAACTTATCAGACATTTTTAAATGATGAGATGTGAACTGCAATGGAAAAGTACCCAGTAATTAAAGGTTCAGGAAGAAAGCTGCTGATGAGACAACAATGTGATGATTCTACCATTTTCCTGTGTTCTTTTAAGCATATTCTAAATGAAGACATATGGTCACTGCGTGGTGTGTTTAGCACTTATGGTTTACAACGACCAGTAAGGGCAGAAGGCGGCCTCGCCACCTTCCCGAGGGTATTCTCCTCTTTACCTTACAGGATGGAGGGTGGCCTCTGTCCCTGGCCCCATGCCATTACTGGAGGAAAAGAAGGCAGGCAGGGGGCCTGTCTACAGGGTAGCCTCCTGGCTGAGGGGGCTGGGGAGAGGGGCCGGGTGCCGGATGGCCGGGGGGCTCGGATGGCCGGGGGGTTCGGAGGGCAAGACTCCACCTGATGGGGTGGGAGGCGTGCCTGCCCGGCCAGGGCCACAGCTCTGACAGCTGTCCCTGGCTTCATCCCTTTCTCAGGAAAAGCTTCCCCTTTCTTCTCATATTGTCCTGCTCAGGCCAGTGACGTCACAGAGAAAGAGAGAGGGCGGGACCTGGAGAAAACAGGGACCAGCCATGCCGAGCTGGCTCACCCCTGGCTGCAGAGGGAAACAGCAGGGTCAACTCAAACACTGGCTACAGAAGGGAGCGATGCAAATGAAGAAGCCGAGTTACACAGTGAGACCCCAGAAGGAGTCCAGGCAGCAACAGCAGCAGAGGTCACAGCCTCTCATCGAAGGCAGGCACATTCACCCCCAGTCACAGTCCGCACAGGACGTAATGACACAGAAGCACGCTATTCTTTGCTAGGCTGCAGCCGCAGCCCCCAGGGATGACAGAAGAAGGGAACTATCGGTATCTTATCATTAATGTCTCAAACAGGGAACACGCTGCAGCCGGCAGCTCTCAGCTCCCTGACCACAGGACCCAGAGCTCCAGCTCAAATGTAATCACTGTTGGATCATAGCTTTTTAAAAAAGAATTAACCAAATGTAACCAAATGCTAATTATCCAAAGCACTTTTTATGCAGTGTGTCACCAAAGAGCCTATTTCCAAAGGCCAATATGGGGGTTCACTAAATAACTATCGCAAATGACAAGCCTGAAGATCTGGCAATTCTATAGTGATATCAGTAAAATTCCATTCTCTCCTATAAAAAAAGCAGTGACTCGTAAGCCCTGTAGAACGAGTGGAAGGGCACAGGCAGACACTAACCTGGGCGCCGTCTCATTTAAAGGCTGTGGCTTGGCCCAAGACAAGTGTGGACAGGCTGGCAGAGGCCGAGGTTTTGGGTCTCCCAAATGGGCCTCCAGGACCTTGGAGTAGCGATGAAGATGGTTTCCTGTGGTTAGCAGCAACATCAATAAAAAAGAAAGTCATCTCTATTATTAAAGTGCAAAGGAAAAAAACAGGGCTTTACGATGAGTTTGTCTGCTTTCCCACAACACAGCACAGAGCCCATGCGCTTGATTCGAGCTGTCCACGCACTGCAGGAGCCACGCCTGATTGGTTCCTCCCAGACAATGTGTGTTTCCTTCTACTGCTGAAGAGGGTGAGAAAATCAGAACTGTTCCCTTGAAGATGGGCAGATGTATGCACATCACTGGCTGGTCAACCTTTGCTGACCACCAACTACACACGCAAGGTCACACCTGCGGAATCTAAGTAAGCTACAGACACGTTTCATGGAAAAAGTATTTCTCTTCTAAAATACTTAATTCTTTGACCAAAAAAACCACTCTGCATTTTCAAAATTCTTTCTGTTTCTTAGATTTGCATCACTGAACACTGCAGCTACCAACCACATGCAGCTACTGAGCAAATGAAATAAGGTATCACGTGTTCACATTCTAATATTCTTCATGTATTGGGCTCCAGTACATTATTAATATAATTTCATCTGTGTTTCTTTTTTACTTTTTAAACGCAGCTCCTGGAAAATGTTCCATGATGCCTGTGGCTCACATGAACTTTCTATGGACAGCGCTGCAAGGGCCAGCATGCCGGGGACTCACAGGCACTTACACCGGCCCCGATAAGTGCCAAGCAGCTGGGGGTCACGGCACCAGCACAGGCCTCAGGGGCGGGCTGAGGCTCCACCATCACGTACCGCCCAGGAGATCTCAGGCAGTTACCTGATTTCTCTCAGCTCTCATTTCTTCATCTGGAAACTGGAAATAGTATCTATTTTCACAGGATTACTGAGAGGGGAAAGTCAGGTCATCCATGGAAGCATCCCAGACTGGTGCCTGGGACCTGGCGACTGCTCAAAAACATTGGTGATTCTTCCTGAGGACCTGTAGGAGCCAGTGTCTTTGCCTGTGAGAGCAGGACAGTAAACATACTCTCGGCGGGGGCATGAGGGTAAGGAGTTCGAGTGGAAAGCAGCTGCACACTGGGCCCTCGATAATGTCCCTCCGGGGACGTAAGGATGGCCTCTCGGCAGGTTAGAGCTGCTGCGTGCCGATCTACCCGCAGCCATGATGAAAACCACTCAGCGGTGCACACCAACTGGCCCCACTTGCTGGCAGGCACAGCCACTGGCTGAAGTAGCATCATGTTCAGCTGGATCCAATTCCCCGCCCAAGGCATCCTGCCCATCCACTCACCTTCCATCCTCTCTGGAGTGACTGAGCCTGCTCCGCTGGGAGGGCGCTGGCGGTTCCCAGAATGACTGAGGCTAGGAGGTGTCACCCCATACGATGTGTACTGGAGGAGGGCATCGAGAAGCCAAAAGCAGTCTGCGAAGTCAACAAGCCTGTTTAGGAATTCCTTTTTTTTTTTTTTTTTTTCAGACAGAGTCACGCTCTTCTCACCCAGTGCAGTGGTGCAATCACAGCTCAATGCAGATTTAAGCTCCTGGGCTCTAGCAATCCTCCTGCCTCAGCCTCCCGAGTAGCTAAAACTACAGGCACAAGACACCATGCCTGGCTAATTTTTTATTTTTTGCAGAAATGGGTCTCTCTGGTCTCAAACTCCTGGGATCAAGTGATCTTCCTGCCTCAACCTCCCAAAGTGCTGGGATTACAGGTGTGAGCCACCACACGTGGCCCGGCAATTTACCTTTTAAAAGAAATCTCTACAGGAAAATTATTTTAGTTAGTCCCCAAAAGAGGGAAAATGGGAGCTCACATGTCACAAATTTAGGTCAAAGGAAATCCAACACGTTCCAGAGTCCTCTGTTCTCGTAAAACATGCGTTCTCCGTGGCCCGGCCCAGCCAGATCAGCACACATAGGCGCAAGCTAACCAGGGCTCCACTCCCAGTGCCCCAGGGCTCCAGGGGGGTCAGCACCACTGTCCACCAGGCTGCACCAACTGCCCGAGTGCCACACTCAGCTCCTCATGGACGGGGACAGAATGGAGCTTATCTGGAGACACTGAGACCACGTGACATCCACGAGAAAAGAAGGGCCTGAGAGCAGGGGCTCAGTGGCAAGAGGGAGAGGAGAATGGGGGCCGTGTCTCCTGCGGTGTCCCAGAGGTTCTCCCAGAGAGAAGGAACTGACACCCCAGGGGGTGGAGGCAAGGCCAACACCCATGGAGCGTCTGTTCACCTGAGCTGAGTGTGGAGTCAGCAGGACCCCGACCACTGGAAGAATGACAGCAGAGAAAGGGCAATTTGTTTTCGGGGGACACCTCAGGATCTAGGCACTGGGCTAGCAACAGCTCCCGTTCACAAAGGATCCTTTCTGAGACCGAAGGCGCCACCTTGTATTTAAACCTGGAGTTCCTGTTCCCATCTTGTTTCTCCTGCATCTGCCCTTCAAGTCCCATTAACATCAAGCTGGACTAGACAAGATCCCTGCGAGAAAAGCGCCATTAACTACTTTCCTCTCATTAAAGGACACTTCTGGTCAAGTGCTTAATGCCCCTGAAAGATTCAAAACGCTGCCATTTTAAATTTAAGGACTAGACCATCCTCTCGGGCATTTAAAATTTAATAAAGCCTCTTACCAGGAGACCTCAGGTCTTAAAATCTCTGTGGAAATAAAACATTAATCTCCTTTAACTGTGACTTTAACCCTCACTTCTGATTTTTATTTTATTTGTTTTTGAGACACAGTCTTGCTCTGTCGCCCAGGCTGGAGTGCAATGGCACGATCTCAGCTCACTGCAACCTCCGCCGCCCAGGTTCAAGGAACTCTCCTGCCTCAGCCTCCCGAGTAGCTGGGATTACAGGCATGTGCCACCACGTCTGGCTAATTTTTGTATTTTCAGTAGAGACAGGGTTTCACTCTGTTGGCCAGGCTGGTCTCGATCTCCTGACCTCGTGATCCACTGGCCTCAGCCTCTCAAACTGATGGGATTACAGGTGTGAGCCACTGTGCCCGGCCCACTTTTGATTTATAAAAAGATCCATCATAGTCTAGGGATTTACATAAATGCCAGGAACGCAGTCAACTTCAGCCTGAAACTGAGGGGAGGAAACACACCTCTCGGGGCCTTGTTCTTATAACTCACCACCCGCCCTCTGCCCCGAGTACCCCAGTGGTCGAGGTGCGTTAGAAGACTGAGTTTCAGTTCTGGTGCTGTCATCACCTTACCAGGTAAAAACGTGGAGCACTTTACCATTCTTTTTCCTCTTTAAAAAAATGAGAAAAATAGTCTGTGCCCAACCTTAAGCCCCCAAATCTGAAGTATGCATTGAGACTGAAAAAGAGGCAGAGGGAAGAGGACTGGTGTGCCTGTTGGCCTCCCCTTCACGCCTCAAGATAATAAACACTCCTCCTCACTGATAAAGGCTCAGAAAAGCCTGAACTCCAGGTCTGGGAGGACAGCCAGAGCCGGCCCTCCAGGAAAAGAGTGGGTCAGACTGGAGAAGGGCGCCCCCATGTGGCAATGCCCACAAAGTACAGGCAGCACGGAGCTGGGGGAAGCCTGGGCCTAGCAGGCCCCAGGGAAGTCAGGGAAGGGGCTCCCCACCAGAATGCAGGGGTTCCAATCTCCACTGGCCTCAGAAAGGTGAAGATGGAGAAGCGGCATCATGGCCCAGAAAAGTAGCTTGTTCTGCTTATTAAATGTGTGCAGACTCACACACCTATCAAACTCTTCCAAGCAATCAAAGCGACTGCAACTTCTCCAGCTGAGCCTGGCTCCAGTGAAAAGATGTTAGCTGACCTGCCAGCATCTCACGGGCACCTTTCCAGAGACAAAGGTAAGAAAGGATCTATGTTCCGAAGTCAGTAAGGCCATCTGCGTTTTTCCTACCCTTCTGCCGGTGACTGTCATCCAAGCAGTTGGAGTCCCCATACAGTACAATCCGGCCTCCACCCTCAGCTGGAATCTGATAAAGTCCCAAAATAGGGACGTTTTCAACAACTGCTGTTTCCTGCTTTAAAACCTCCAATCCTGAAACAACACAACAAAAACAACAGCATGAGAGTTTCTGTTGAGCAGAGTTATTTCCTGCTTACCACTTGACATTTAGTCCACGTGACACATAAACCAAACTGTCCAAATCCAATCTTCAATTAAAACACTGCAAATGTTTACAATAGAAAAGCCTTAAGAATAAGCCTTCTAGAATGCAAACGTCTTAAGTACCATTAATTTGTTTTAGCAAAATTCACTTTGCATGTATTTCCATATCCACTTTCATTTTCCCTTGCCATAGCAGTACGTAATATTTACCATTATAAAGGTGCTGCCTCTATCTTAAAAAAAAAACCATAAAGTTTGTCCCCCTCTTATCCTGAAAAACCTGTGTTTTTAGACACCTACACAAAGGGCAACCAGCAGCTCCTGTTGAACATGCAGGTTTCTCTATGAATACAGTCACATATACTAATACCCAGGTTTCATGCTTTATTATGAAAAGCTAGGACAAATATAACTAATTTTTAAAAGTACATTCACATATTTTCAATTTAGGTCTAAGACACCGGTTACATTAATTTCACAGACACATGTTCCAACAGCACAGACTCCTATCTTTGCCCAGATGACAAATTTAAAATGTGTAATCAAGAAGTCAAAAATGTATAAATGCCACAGGCAGCCCCATCAGTGGCACCACCAATAATCTGAGTGTCTGCCCCAATGAATGCACTCCTCAGCCCCAGAACACGATGTGCGTCTTCATCAGAATCTGGTCTTGTCCATGTTGCTAACATATGAAATGTCTGTAGCTACATAAACGTGACATTCCCTGCTCTCTGTGCAGGAATCCCACTAGGAGCTGAGTAGAAAAAAAATACGCTTTTCTTTGGAGGAAGGAAGCAGTCAGACAGAAGAAACCGGAACACACTCACCGCCATTTTCCTTGTGGTATTTGATGGGAGTTTTATTTCTGCCATTGGGGTCTTTTCTGATCAGCCATAACCCAAATTTCTATTTTCAAATTCTTATTTTGTACCCAAAAGATTATTCAACTTAAAGCCTTTATGGGAATAAAATGCCCCTTAAAAAGGATTTCATTTTCACTCTGTGGTGGAACACGGAAAGAAAGCATGTGTCCTTAAATCTACTTTTGCTTCTCCCCCACCCCCCAACCAAAACCAAGGATTTCCCAGAGGGCACAAGCCAGTGACACCACCGCTTTGACCCTTTGTTTACAGCTAGGACCTGAAGTGATACTATCTACGAGGAATGCTTTGACAGAATCAGTAACCCATGGCCAACCATGCCTGTGACTGTGAAAACAATCATTATGTGCCTAGTTTCAACAGAACCCTGTGAAACACAGATCCACTTACTCAGCAACCCTGTTTTGATAAAAGGAAAAAATCCCTTCCAGGTAATATAAAAATAAATTCTATATTGCAGTTGCAAGTAGGCAAGTTGAGAAATCCTATCTTTTCATCATCTCCAACTAATATAACTATCCTTAACGTCCACATAGAGAAAATGACAACCTTTACAATGGAGGGGGGCCTCTCATTCTGAAACACACAATATCAACTTGCATGAAAAAAATGGATCTTGTGCATTTTCATAAGCCTATTGTTTGGGGGACATAACAGTCTTAAAGCTCTCAGCAACCCCGTGTGAGAGCAGACACAGGTGGTTCAGAATGACAGCTCTGGGTGACAGGTCACAGGAAGGCTGTGCTGTGGTTTCTGCTCACCTGCCCATACCCTCCCACACCTGGCTTTTGGGAAGGCAGAAGCAGCTCACTCCCACTGCTCTCCAGCTCACCAGGTGGGCATGGTACACTAAGCACATGGTGGTATCAGGAATACCAGTTCCAGGAGGGCTGGCACAGTACCTTCCTGGGTGATGCCTGTACACAGCTGAAGCAAAACTGCATGCAAATACCACCCTTCAGAGAACTCTGAGAGGCTGCTGTATAATGAATATTTCTTATCTTTAAATGGTTCAGAACTCCAAACCATGCTCAAAATTTTTCTAAAACCTTAGTAATCTGGCAATCAGAAGCAGAACAATTTACAGAGGGTAACAAAAAATTCATCAAGTAACCGTGAAGGCAGTTTTTAAAAAAATATAAAATAAATAATTTTGCCCCTCTCCTGAAAGAATTCAATTTCTTCTGCAGCAGTTGCTGCACGCACGCGCGCGCACACACACACACACACACACACACGCACGCACACACGCATACGCACGTATTCAAATGATCAGCAAGAGGCTGTCTCACCTTAGTATCCCTCAGAGCCTCTACCAAGAAGTCCTGCCTATGGTGGGAACCATTCAAATAATATTGCAACAAATTTTAAAAGAAACCAAAACGTGTAATGCGCATGGGATTTCTTATTAGGGTGATAAAACTGCTATGGAGGCAGACAGTGGTGATGGCTGCACAATTTTGTAAATATCCTAAAAACCACTGAATTGTACACTTTAAAAGGGCAAATGTTATGGCATGTAAATTATATGCAATAAAGCTTTTATTAAAGAGAGACAAAGAGAGAGGAGAGAGAGAGAGAGAGGGGCAAAGGGGAGAGAGAAAGAAGGAAAGCAGCAAAAGGTCCACGAACGGCATCCTTTACCTTGGTCCTTGAAAGTCTGTGTTATCACGACGCCATCTTCTGGAAACTTCGCGATGCTGCACCCTGACGCATAATACACTAGAAAAGAATGTTCAAAGTCACGGGGATGCAGGAACGCCGGACGCTTTAACAAGTAATAGCTACTCGTTTGCTCAAAATAAATTCTTCAGACACTATGCATTTTTAAAAAATTGTCTTTAATCTTGAGGGAGGGGCTGCTATTGCCTTGTCGCACATGAAGTACAAGTAATCCCTCAAAATTCAAGTAAAAAACACTGCTAACCTCAGGCTTCTGTATCAATTGCATAATTCAAGTAAAAAGTGCTATTAACATTAGGTTTCTGAATAGATGTTATAATTCAGAGCAGTCAATGGCTCAAAACCAGCTGCCCAGACCTACAGAATGAGAATAATGCTCAAGATGTTCTTCTCAAAACCAGCTACCAAAAACTTACCTGCGCCAACTTTCTACACGAGAAACACACGGTTACTTCATGAAGCACATTTGGTAAATAAATGGAAGCGAGGAGGCAGTTTCTATTTGGGACTATTACATAAAGACTCTTATAGGTAGCACTAAAATTAGGAATGCCTACATAAAATATTTTCATTTAAAAAAATCTAGACAAAACTAGGGCCTCATAGATGTACTTTTGAAACTACTGGTGAGTTCTTTGCACTGACTCCAGCTGAGGAGTCATCATTCTCTTTTCAAGAAACCTAGGTTTCAGGGGGGTACCACTTCTGCTCGCACACCTAATACCACAGCCTGGGAAAACACACAGAACCTTACTGTCATGGTTTGCCAGGGTGAACTCCCCTTCATACAGGCCATCGCTGAACCCCATGTTCCACACAGAGAGCAGCTCATTCAGAGCCGGGATGTTAGCTCCTCCAGTGTCCGGCATCCACCACTGCCTGTGAAAGTGATGGGCACACGGGAGCAGCAAATAAGACACTCCATACACAGTCAGTCTCTGTGAAAACTCAGTTTCTCCTGCTACAATCCAGTGCTTCCACACTAAGGTTTCAACTGGGACCAACTCAGTTTGAGTAAAATGGCAAATGTAAATACTTCGGGTGATGTGCAGAATTAATTAAAGCAAAATTTATTTTATGAAATGAAAATCAGTACTTCACTGAAACGCACCATAGATGACTGCTTAGCCTAGACCCTAGCAAGGATCAGTGAAGGAAAAGGAGATGAGAAAGAAACACAGAAAAGTTCGGTCACAGATTCAAAACATAAAGGTGATACATTTATAATATACTGAGAATCCTTGATCCCAAAGAAGGGGATGACATTACTCCCCTTGAGTAAATGAATTATTGTAACTATAAGTAAATTAATTATTATACATTTACAGTATACAATATAAAAATTTATTTACAATAATTATTGTAAATATACAATAATTTCTTTAAGTAACATTTCCTTTGGTGCATTTACACTAATATACACTCAGTAAAGAGAGAAAGGGCGGAAAAGAACTAAACAGAAATTTAAAACCGAGGTATCTAAGATTAACGAGGAAAGACCATGAACCCTCTGTATTATTAATAGTACTCAGCATCAATAAACATCTTACTTTCTGAGCAACTTTCGAGAACATCTCTACTGTACAAAGGGCTATTTTCTTTTTTGTGCATTTTATTTTTTCTTTTTGAGATAAGGTCTCTCTGGCACCAAGGCTGGAGTACAGTGGCTCGATCTCAGCCCACTGCAGCCTCGGTCTACCAGGTTCAAGTGATCTGCCCAACCTAGCCTCCCAAAGTGCTGGGATTACAAGCGTGAGAACAGGCACTCAGTTGAAGGAGCTTCTTTCTAATCAAGCTGTCTGAATGTGTCTCTGCCAACTGGAAAGACCACCAACAGGTCAAATCATCACTTAAGTATTTGCTGGGTAGAATTTAATGCCCCAAAAGTCCCATTTCTGATCCAAATCCCAATGCACATCAGTACCTTGTGTTTTCATCATAAAACTTGACTTTTCTCATAACGGAAGTGTTGTACCAGTCACTGAAGACGATGAGCGAGAGTCCATTGTCCACATCCCTCCGGAGCTTGGTGATCTCTTCCGGGAAGTACTCCTCCTCACTGTCCACCATCAGCAAAGTGCCTGATGAACAAAGAACCAAGGCTGGGAACTGTCACCTCCGAATGACAGGACACCACTGCTGCAGAAACGCAGTGTCATCGGGTCCGTGTCTCAGGTTACTGACACCTAGGAGACTGGTTTGTGCCTTCCTATACCACTTTGAAAGGGGCTAAAAAGTAGAGGACCAGGGTCCAGCAATACACAGGTACTAACTGTGATCTGATTTCATTTATGGTGCTCAGGATAAAGATTTTTCACTCACTTGAAAAGAGTAAAATATATGCCAGAGCTCCTTTTAACTTAAAGAAGAAAAAAAAAGAGTACCACTGTCCCAATTTCCCATCAGTCAGACAGTCTTGTATTTCAGCTGAACGTCACACCCATCACCACCCAACAGGAAAGTACGCCTTTTCAGAGGCTCACCCGAGGCTCCCCCAGCTGTGGGGTTCAGGGCGCTTCTCCCTTGGTACCTATCATTGAAAACTGGGATTCACTTCTCAAACATTTAACAAACATCCAAAGTGGGCGGAAAGGCCATCTGGCTAGCACAGCATCGCCACTTACCATACTGACTGGCATCAAAACATGTGAATGGGGCCCCGAGGACCTCCACAAAGTAGCCCATGCTTCTAAGATGCTGGTACATATCCCTGAAATTGGTGTGGATGTGATCACCATTCCTGAAAAACAATAAGCCACGGCATTAAAATGATCTCTCTTTATTGGCAGTAAAGGCATATCCAGCCACAGGGCCGCCTATGCAGGAGCACCATGCCACAGCCCGAAGAGAAGGCCTGTATGGCTGGCCCACTGCCATAGGCATCGGCCACAGCAGACCTGCATGCTCTGGCCTGGGTACGTGGAAACAGCTGATAAGAAGAAACCATGGGCCTGGCATTTACATGAAAGAGATAAAATGACCAGAAGAAATGGCCAAAGACATGTTTAACATGTGTACTGGACCCGGCACTTTAGCAGTGGCATTCATGTATACTGCTGGCAACCATCTGTGTCTGACCAAAGAGCTTAGCAGACGGCATCGGGAGAGCAGGGATGCTGGAACAAGCCACGCAGGGCCCCGGCGCTGAGACAGTGGCACGGCTAACTCATGTCACTGCCACTAGTCAGCTTTCCATCCCTGTCCCTCCTGAATGTGCTCACTCTTCTACGGGACACTGTATACACCCTCTGGGATCACCCCATTCTCACCTCCGAGCCCCCCAGCACCCTCCTCCTCGGCAGCACAGACTCCAGGTACTCTTCTGCAGGCCCGTGGTCTCCCCTGGGTCTATGAACTTCCCAGCACTTCCTGTCTACCCGCCTCTGGTCTGAGTCCCTCCAATCTGGCTGCCAGAGACATCTTCTTTTAAAACCAAGTCTGACTCTGCAACTATCCTGGTCACATCTTTCAACGCTTCCCCTTCCCCTACTTTAAGTATGTAGTTCAAATGAGTCCGATCATTAACACAGCAACGAGCTTGACTTATGGGCCAAGAGAAAAGTCAGCCCAGCTGCCCTGCAGGGATAAGGCACAGGGAGAGGGGTCATGGGGACTTGGGGGAAAGGAGGAAGCAGTGCCAGATCCTAAAGGGTCGCAGGGGTCACACCTGGGGGCTTGGCCAGGTGAGGAAGTCTGACTAGGCAGTCAGTCACTGGAGAGCTTGAAGCGAAACATGTTAGAACTGGCATTTTAACAAGATTACCAAGGATACTACAAGAGGAGTGAAATCAGGGCTGCAACAGCAACAGCAGTGGCACTGAGGAGCTACTGATGTCGTCCAGGCAGGAGATGACGACGGCCTGGATTGGGGGTGGGAGAGGGAAGGCCGGAGATGGAAGGACCCAGCATGTAGTTTGAGGGTAAGACTGACAGCTTTGCTGACTGGCTCAGTGGGAGAGGGAAGGAAAAGAGAACAGTTCAAGAGATTTGCAACCTTTTTACTGCACAATCATACTTGTGAAAGTTTCAAAAGAAAAGTCAGGTTGCCCTAAGTGCATGGCAAAGGCCTGGAATGTCTCAGTGTCACGAGAGTCCAGGCTCTACAAGAAGCCGAGCAACATATCCTTCCTAAAACTTGTAGGGGCTGGGCACAGTGGCTCACACCTGTAATCCCAGCACCTTGGGAGGCCAAGGCGGACAGATCACGAGGTCAGGAGAATGAGACCATCCTGGCCAACGTGGTGAAACCCCATCCTTACTAAAAATACAACAAATTAGCTGGGCGTGGTGGCGCACACCTGTAGTTCCAGCTCTTTGGGAGGCTGAGGCAGGAGAACTGCTTGAATCCAAGAAGCAGAGATTGCAGTGAGCCAAGTTCATGCCACTGCACTATAGCCTGAGCAATAGTGGGAGACTCCATCTCAAGAAAAAAAAAAAAGTTGCAGCAACAGCGGTGCCTCCGTGGTAGAAGGCTGGGGAGGTGAAGCGCATCTGTGGGGTGCTTACCAGTCTAAAGGGTCATTCTTCATCCTTAAATTATCCCTGGGGGAAATAGCCAGGTGGATAGCGGAGATTGTGGTACTGATCCCAGAGAACTCTCTTGCTTCGTGGGGGGAGTAGGAATTATCTTCACCTTAATGGGGGAGCTTTACTGTTGAAGTCTGTTCTGCACCATTTTTTGACTAAAAAAAAGGAAGTGCCCTCATTGCCCAGAAAAAACTTTCAGATTTAAAAACATCATTTCTATTTATCAATTTAACCTAAATAATTTGAACACAAGAATTTCCAATAACAAATGTCTGGTGAAACATTCATGTATCACAACTAAGGCCATTCAAACACTTAAAGAGTTTAAGGATTAAAATATGTCGGGTGCGGAGGCTCACACTTATAATCCCAGCACTTCGGGAAGCTGACGCGGGCGGATCAGGAGGTCAGGAGTTCCAGACCATCCTGGCCGACATGGCGAAACCCTATCTCTACTAAAAATACAAAAATTAGCTGGGTGTGGTGGTGCACGCCTGTAGTCCCAGCTACTTAGAACGCTGAGGCGGGAGAACTGCTTGAACCTGGGAAGCGGAGGATGCAGTGAGCTGAGATCACACCACTGCACCCCCAGCCTGGTAACAGAACAAGACTCCGTCTCAAAAAAAAAAAATTTTAAGGCATATTATATTAATAAAAAGTAGTAGAGCTTCAAAGGATTGACCCTACATTTCCTTTTAGAGAATATATTTTTGGTGCATTCCTTTTGAGCTTGAAATCTAGTACAAAACAGTCTTCTGTGCTGTTGTGGCCACAGAATGGCAACTAGCACTCACTCACTGAGCTAGTTCTTCACACTCCAGCTGCTCCGGAGGCCCTGGAACCATCACCTGTGGCCATCAAGGCTAAGCCTGTCTGTCAACTGTACTTCCAATGTAGACCCCAGGCATTTTCTGTCCCCTCCCCAAAAGGTGATGTCAAACAGCTAAGAAAACAAGCCACTCCCCCCGCCATGTCCTTACCTCCGTCTCTGCTGGGGGAAGCCACAGTGATCATAACGTGCCCCTGAGCAATGCCTTCCCAGGAAGCCGCTTTCTTGGTCACAGAAATGGAGATGGCCAGGTAGCCCGACCAAGGCCATAACACTGAGGAGTAAGAGAAGGCGACTTCAATGTTGTCTCCATTCTGTGGCAAATAGGGCTGCCAGTCAGGCTGCAGGAAAAAGAAATCACGCAAAGGCTGAAGCGAAAAGCTCCAAGAGAAAACGTACAAACCAGAAAAACTCAATTCCTACCAAAACTGGTTTCTGAGAAATATTGCATTACTAGAAAAAAATGAAGTTTATACAGATACTAAGTAACTACAACCAAAGTAGCTTATGGACTGCCTGGAACATACCACTAGAAAAGTCTAGAAACCGCTATTTCTGACAGCCTCCAATTTTATGGAGACATGTTTTTTCCCATTATAAAACAGGAGGGAACTTTTGTCAAAGGTTCTTTGATGAAGAACTTTATCCAACTGAGAGAACTTAAATAGACGAAAACTCTCAGATTTAAGGTTACATCCCAATTAGTTGTACCCTTACAAAAATCCCATTAATTGAAAGTAGTAATATGACAGGGACACTAGCTATCCCGAGTCACATTCTGAAGCTGGAAACAGGTGGCCGGAGGGAGGGCTGGCTCAGCTGCGAGATGATCACCGCTTCTACCCTCCAGGTGGGAGGAAAGCAGAAAGGGAAGTGTGAGCAGAGGCCATCTGGAAGAGACGTCAGTGAGCGCTTGCAACTAACCAGTATTTCAGAGGAACCAAATTACTCATCTCCCCTCACAATCCACACAGCCAGGACTTACATCTCAAGTAAGCCAGTGTGTTAGGAAAGAAGTATGAAAAGAAAAATATCTGTAGGATACGGCGTCCCAAATAGGAAGAAGAGGGATTTTGAATGAATGCTCTTGGGGCCACTGGTTTGCAAGCGAAAAGCTTTTGCCCATCTCTTGTAACACATGTCAAATTAACACAGATGAAACAGTATCTAACAATCATATATGTAACAATTAGTAGAAAAATAAAATTGAAATTTTATTATATCTCTGGAAGGATAAGTTTCTCATCTGTTAAAATAATAAAAGTCATAAAAGATAAAAATTCAACTACCTGAAATGTAAAACTTTACAGAAGGAAAAAAAACCACAACTTAATAAGTAATATTAAAGGGAAAAGAAAATCACCTGGAGAAACATTTTGCTTAAAAGGTAGCAATGGTTAATTTCTCTATGACATGATGATCTTGTAAGGATTGATAGAGAAAATCCCAATTCCAGGAGAAAAATGGGCCAACGAAATGAAAATATAACTCATATAAGAGGAAATACAATTAGGAAACACAACCAAAGATATCCACCCCAGAAATAACTGAAGTGCACATTCCACAAGGCACCCATTTTCCCCCTCGAAGTTTAAAGCTCAAAGATGAGCCACCTAGAACAGCCAGATGCCCAGCAACAGAGGAACGGGTCAACGCCATGTGGCCTCCCCGCCCCAGTGGAGCGCTATTCCGCCGTGGGAAGCAGCGAGCCACTGACGGCGCTACAACGTGGACAAACCCTAAAACCTGAAGCTGAGGGAAGGAGCTGGGCACAAAAGGACAGATGCAGTATGACTCCATTGAAGGGAGAAGTTGAACAGGCAAGCCCACAGAGACAGAAAGCAGACTGGCTGCCACGGGCTGGAGGAGGAACAAGGAGTGACTGATAACAGGTAGAAGGTTTCTTTCAGCAAATATTTCTGAAGGAGATGTTGGCATGACCTTGTGAATATAGCAAAACCCACCAAACCGTACAACGTAAAAGGGTGAATTTTACGGTATGTAAATTTTATCTCAAGTTTTTAAAACAAAATGGAATAAAACAATTTCAAAAGGCAAATCACCCAGTGAAGGTCTAGTGGAGACACCTTCCCCCTGAATCCCACCAGCAACAGTCTAAGCTGACATACTCTACTGGACAGAATGGGGTAGGACATGCCAAGAGTAATCCTTGAATGTTCACACCTTCTGAGTCAGGGAGCGAATCCAGGGAGTTTATGTTAAGGAAATTGTTCAAAAGAAAAGAAAACCATATATGCAAAAATACTCAGTGAAATGTTTATAGTTGAAAACCACCTAATAGTTCAAAGAAAAACAGTACACAAATTATGATTTATTATTTCTAAATATAAACAACCATTAAGAAGTATACTGGTGCCATGTATATAATTGAATTTTTCAACGTTTACGATATAATGAGAACTATCAAAAAAATTGTAAATTTTTGCCAACTGCACAATAACAAAATTAAGTACTGCAGATAAAGTGGAAAAGAACATTTAAAAAACAGTCGCCAAGTTAGCATGCTGAGGCTGGAAGCGAGTTTTCTATTCTTCTCTATTTTTTATTATTGTGATGTCTACACAGTAAGATTTTTAAAAATTTACAAAACAGTATTTAAAAAAAGACCGCATCTTCCAAACACAAAGGCCTATCTATACTCATTAAAGAATAAAATACTGGCTGGCATGATGGCTCACACCTGTAACGCCAGGACATTGGGAAGCTGAGGCAGGTGGATCACCTGAGGTCAGGAGTTTGAGACCAGCCTGGCCAACATGGTGAAACCCCATCTCTACTAAAAATACAAAAAATTAGCTGGGCGTAGTGGCAGGCACCTGTAATCCCAGCTACCTGGGAGGCTGAGGCAGGAGAATCGCTTGAACCCAGAGGCAGAGGTTGCAGTGAGCTGAGAGATTGCGCCATTGCACTCTAGCCTGGGCAACAAGAGTGAAACTCTGTCTTCAAAAATAATATAATAATAATGAAATACTACAACTGGGCCTTTAATTTTAGGGGCAAAATTGTACAGATGAAGAACAGAAATTAAATGAAATTGTATAGAATCAAATACAATTAGTTGACTCAGGAACCAAACTCAAGATGTAAAAAGTAAAATTGGTTTCATTAATTTGATCTTGACTTATTCTGTAACAGACAGGATATAACAAACCACTACATCCAATAGCCCTGGTACCCTAGACAGGGCTATCTCTGGTTTTTTTTGTTTTGTTTTTTTTTCAGACAGGGTCTTGCTCTGTCACCCAGGCTGGAGAGCAATGGCACGATGCTGGCTCACCACAGCCTCCACCTGCTAGACTCAAGGGATCCTCACATCTCAGCCTCCTATGTATCTGGGACCACAGGCATGCACCACCATCCCCGGCTAATTTCTTTATTATTTGTAGAGACAGGTCTCACTTTGTTGCTCAGGCTGGTCTTGACATCCTGGGCTCAAGTGACCTTCCCTCCTCAACCTAGAACCTTCCCTTTTTTAACTTCAGCAGAAGTAACTATGGCCTAAAGGTCTGGGCCATGTCTAAGTTCACCATCAAGTCACAGACCAAGTCAGAGAGAAGTTTCACCTTATCTACAATTCTTCCTGTGACTCCCATGCCGTTGAGGATGGTGACATTAACAATTGTCGGCATTCCTCCATAGTAGATGGGCTGGGAGCAGTAGGGCCACATGTAGGGACACTCAGTCAGATCTATGTAGCTGGGGCTCAAACTGAAATAAAGAATACGGTGTTAGAGTAGACCAAATGAGAAAACTACAATAAAGCAACACAGCTGTACAAGAAAGAGTTCACAAAGCAGACCTAGCTTCAGAAGGGCTTGCTTACAGGGCTGCCCTAGGCTGGCATCTGGGAACGAGGCTCTGGAACACTCCTGCACAGATAAGGCCTCTTTGCCAGCCTGCTGTCTGTACAAATACTGTGATGTGCGGGGGAACACCTCTTTGCTTCTGCAAGTCTGGCGCTCTGGGAGTTGTGACTGGTAGAGAATGAGTACGTGACCAGCCCTAATGGAAACTCAGACTTGAATCTCTAGAGGGCTTCCTTGGGCACACACATGTACACATGTCAATGCAGTCTGCTGCTGGGAAAGGGGTCAGCTCCGTGAGACACTGCCTGGCAGAAGGGAAGGAAGAGCTTAGGAAGCTACGCCTGGATCTCTCCTAGGCTCCCCTCTGTGTGAGGCATCTTTTTCCCTTACAGAGCTGCTGTGCATCCTTGCAGTGCCACTGTAACGTATCTTAGCTGTGAGTATGACCACAGGTCGAGTCCCATGAGTCCCAAAGCACCAGGCCTGGGAGAGGTGCTGGGGACCCTGACAAAATAATCTGTGTCACAGTGCTGACACAAATGCTCCTGCAGTTTTGCTGGTTTCACAATTTCTCCTTACCTGAACTGAGTTTGTGTTGCGTTCACATCACTCCTAGTGGAGCGGCGGTGTCAGCTATGCCCCAACAGGTGAAAACACAGGCAAGCGACAAGCGTTTCAGACAAGACATGACCCAAGACGGCCTCCCTGAGAGCACCAGGCATCCGTGGATCCTGCTTCTCAAGCTGCACCCACGTGCAGTGGGCATGCAGCTCTGCCCAACTGCTTCACCTCATTACAGGAGATGCCAGCCTCTCTCAAATAGCAACTATGGTAGAAGGAGTATTTTTTATTAGTTTGTAATAACAAAGATGTATGTATCTGGGCCAACTGAATTGCTGTATAAGAAACCAAACGGAGTATCTTTAGGGATACTGTGACTTTCACAGACAGTTATAATCAACACTTATCACAGCCAGTCATCTAAATAGATACCACCTTCACAAGTCTAAAGTTCACAAAAAGAAGAAAAGAAAAGGAAATAAGTACAACCTAGTTTTAAAATCCTGAATGGGCTGACCATGTGACTACAAAGGTATAAATCAGCAAAGGTACCTGTTCTACCTGAAATGTGTTTGTAAACTTTGCAGGCAACTATGCTCTGTAAACAGTTTAATTCAACTACTAACTCAACATGAATCAACTAAGAAATCATTATTAGCGAAGAGAATTCAACATCATATTAAGAAAACAACACACCAAAACCAGTGGGATTTATTTCAGAAATGTAAGATTGGTTCAATATTGGGAAGTTCATTAATATCATGAACCATATATATTAATAGGTCTAAAGTATTCATATGATTATCTTTCTAGATGCTGAAAAAGCCTACAAAATTCAATGCACAGTTCTGATGAAAACAGTCAAAAAAACAGCACTAGACAGAAAATCTACCACCACAATAAAAAAAATACATACATATGCATACACACATATACCTTAGTGATAAATCCAGCATCTTACTTAATGGAGAAAGAGGCATTTCCATTAAGATCAGGAATGACACAAGGATAGCCACTATCTCTACTGCTGTTCAACACTGTACCAGAGATACCAGCCCATGCAACTAGACAAAAATAATCAACGAAGCCTTACAAATTGGTAAGGAAGACGTAAAACTATCTTTATTTCCATATAATAGGTTAGTATACCTGGAAAACCCTACAGAAGCAATAATAAAACTAAAACAATAATTCAGTTAGGTAGCAGGATATAAAATTAACATATAGAAATAAAATCAAACAGGATATAAGAGAAAACCTCATCCACAATAGCAACAAAAAGATTAAATACTTAAACTTACCAAGAAATGTGTAAAACCTACATGAAGACAACTGTAAAACCTGCTGGAAGTCACACAAGACTTGAGCAAACGGAAATGCATCCTTTGCTCTCAGACAAAACAGCAGCATTATAAAAATATCCCTTCTAAGTTCATTTCAAATTTGATGTAATTTCAACAAAAATTCCAACAAGCTTCTTTCATAGAATTAAGTAAGTTGGTAAGAAAATTCACAGGAAGAAAACAAACATGGAAGAACAGCCAAGAAGGGCTGGGCGCGGTGGCTCACACGTGTAATTCCTGCACTTTGGGAGGCTGAGGCAGGAGGATGGCTTGGGCCCAGGAGTTTGAAACCAGCCTGGGCAACATGGCAAAACACTGTCTTACTAAGAAGAGAAAAATTAGCTGGGCATGGGAGTGTGTATCTGCAGTCCACTTACTTGGAGGCTGAGACGGGAGAATCACCTGAACCCAGAGGGCAGAGGTTACGGTGAGTGGAGATCACGCAACTGCACTCCAGCCTGAGCCACACAGCAAGACCCTGCCTCCTCAAAAAAAAAAAAAAAGAATACCCAAGAAAACACTGGAAAAAAATTACAAGGGGAACTAGCACTACCAGACATTAAAACATGCTATAAAGTCTTTATGATCAAAACAATACGGTGCCAGTACCTGCACAGATAGACCAGTGGAACAGAATGGAAAGCTCAGGGATAAACCTAATACACATGAAAACTTAGTACATGATAAAGATGGTATCTTGAATCACTGGGGTAAGATGGACTTTTTAATCACAAGAGCTTTAACAAATGGGTGGCCATTTGGCAAAAGAAAAAATTAGATCCATACCTCCAAACAACACAGAAATGAAATCCAAATGGATCAAGCAATCTCAAGTAAATAAAAAGAAAGCAAACAAGTATTAGAAGAAAACACGGGTGAATTTCTCTTATCTCCCCTCAGTACAGAAAAAAACTTTCTAAGTACTCAAAATCCAGAGGCATCAGCAGAAGACTAACAAACGTGACTACTGAAAAACAACAGCTGCATGGCAGAAACACCTTACATAAGTCAAAAGACAACTGACAAAGTGGCAGAAAATCTGCAAGACGTATCCCTGACAGAGGGTTACTAACCCTAACATATCAAGAACTCTCAAGAGGAACCAAAAACCCCACTGAAAAAGAAACAGACAATTCACAAGAAAGGGAAAAAAATAGCTCTTAAACATAGACTTAGGTGTTCAAACGTACTCATAAATAGAGAAATGCAAATTATATAATACTGGAATACTATTTCTTACCGATCAGATTTGTAAACAGTAACAAGGATGACAGAACATTCTGTCGGTGAGGCTCTGGGGAAACCGGCACTCAAGCACACTGCTCACATAACACAAACAGGAACAACCCTTCCGGAGGGAAACGAAGCAATGCCTAACAGAGCTACCCGACGCTCTCAACCCAGACCGGCAACGCCACTTTACCTAACAGAGCTACCAGAACCCAGACCGGCAATGCCACTTTACCTAACAGAGCTACCAGAACCCAGACCGGCAATGCCACTTTACCTAACAGAGCTACCAGAACCCAGACCAGCAACGCCACTTTACATAACAGAACTGCCCGATGCTCTCAATGCTGACCTGATATTGCCACCTTTAGGAATTTACCCTGAATGAACATCTCCAACAAAACTAAGACACACAGTCCTGAGGTTATTCATTGCAAGTTCACTGGAAACAACTTAAAAGCCCATATGTAGACTAGTAGTGGCTTAATCAATTATACATTCACAGGATACGGCTGAAAAAAAAGAGGAGAATCTCTATGCACTGATGTGAAGTGATTTCCAGGACATTAAGTGAAAAAAGCAGAATGCAAAAGAATATCCACAGTGATGCTATCCTTCTATGTATGTGCTCATTTGTGGGGAAAGGAAAAAAAAAGGATAAACTCAAACCTGATGTGTGTGGAAGGCGTCTGTGGAAGCCTGGTAGAAAGAATGGGCAAATGGGAACTGATATGGTTTGGATGCTTGTGCCCTCCTAATCTCATGCTGACCTGTAATCGCCGATGTTGGAGGTGGGCTTGATGGGAAGTGACTGGATCATGGGGGCACCCCCTCATGAATGGTTTAGCACCATCCCCTTGGTGATAGCTGAGTTCTCGCTCAGCTCATGCAAGATCTGGGTGTTTAAAAGTCTGGGACCTCCCTGCTCTCTTGCTCCCTCTCTTGCCATGTGACAGGCTGGCTTCCTTTCACCTTCTCCCATGACTGGAAGCTCCCTCAGGCCTCCCCAGAAGCAGATGCTGGCACTGTGCTTCTGTACAGCCTGCAGAACCAGGAGCCAATTAAACCTGTTTTCTTTATAAATTACCCCAGTCTCAGGTACTTTTTTATAGCAATGCAAGAACAAACTAACACATCCTTAGAATCATGGTAATGTTTTACACACTTGATAACAAGTTGTAATCAACCAGAATCTGGGGGAAATCCAAAAAGGAATACAAATATGAATAAATGAGTCCAACTGTATTAAAAATAGATACCAAGGAAAGAATTAACCAACATAACTTAAGAAAACACTACAGGCCAGGTGTAGTGGCTCACGCCTGTAATCCCAGCACTTTGGGAGGCCGAGGTGGGTGGATCACAAGGTCAGGAGTTCAAGACCAGCCTGGGCAACATGGTGAAACCCTGTCTCTACTAAAAATACAAAAATTAGCTGGGCGTGGTGGCAGGGGCCTGTATCCCAGCTACTCAGGAGGCTGAGGCAAGAGAATTGCTTGAACCCAGAAGGTGGACGTTATGGTAAGCAAAGATCACGCCACTGCACTCAAGCTTGGGCAACAAGAGCGAAACTCCAGCTCGAGAAAATTAAAAAAAAGAAAATACTATGTAACTGTATTCTGTAGGGCCAAAGATAATAACGCACTATCACAAACACTGTATTCAAAAAATTCACAAGGGCATGGATTAGCAATTCCAAAGCTGCTCAGTACACATATACTAGGACTAAGCAAATAAGTCAATATACTGTGGATAATGACAGCCAAGCTTCTCACTGTTGGAGAATGGAATTAGAAACAGAGGTAACTTCACCACGTCTGTAAATAAGAGAGAGAGAGAGAGAGAGAAACAAGGAGAGGGAAAGGCTGGAATGAACCCTGTGATACTGTGCGGACTCAGGAGATGGCATGAACTCGTGTTTCTCGTACACACACAGATGGGCAGATACAGAAGCAGGTGTGTGTGTGTCTGTGCGTGTCCATACATTGCCTAGCTCTGTCTGCTGAACAGCGCAGCAACAACTGTGAGCAGCACAGCAGCTTTGAGCACGCCAAGTGACCAGGTCTTGGTGTCTCAATGCCATTAGAATAGGCCATCAGGAAAGAGCTGCTTAGAGAAAGAACTGATACCAGGGCTAGAGTACAGAAGTGCGTGACAGGACACCTTGTACTGCCAAGAAGACAGAAAGCACTCAGAAAATGCTGGAGACATCCTGAAGAGACACACAAGCCAACTAGATGGAGCTCCAGACAGCCAACTCTGGGACAATTTGAGCAATCAACTAAACGATAATATTAACTATAATCCACAGAGTAAAATAAATATGTGTCCATACTAATATAAAGAATTGAATAAATGGGAGAGAAAGGACAGCTCTTCCTTCCAGCAGAGTTCCATTAATCGATGCAAATACAATAAAGGAAAAAGACAATCATCATGTGTCAAACTCCTCAGGAGCAATCATGAAAGGCAAGCACCATCAAGGCAAGCTAAAATGAGTGAGTAGAAGTATATGAAGAAACCAGACCATCTCGAAGCATACCCTCCACGAGACACTGAGGAGTCACAAAGGAAACACAGGGGCTGCACGGTGGAGACACCTGGCAGGTGCCACTCTGGCTCCACAGGGCCAGCGGCTAAGGTCTCCTCTGCAAGAGCACCGCTCACAGACACTGCAGCTGCCACCCTCGGGTCCTTACCATGTCTGTGCCAAGGCCATGCATCCCTGGGGCTGCTCCCAGCCAATGACTGAGCACAGAGGAGGCACTAGGCCAGGCCCATACCTGCGGGACACAGAACTCCTCCAAAAGGCAATTTGGTTCAAGTATTTCCCTTCAGGCAAAACTTTTTCAGACCTGTGCGAACCTCTTCCTCCCCAATCTTCCTACCTCTTCTCGGTGTCAGATGAGCACTGCAGTCCTTGCCTATTCCACACCCTTCTCTCTATCCTTCAGAGGCCCACATGCCCCACAAATCTTCTGAACATCTAATCCTAGCTTGGCGTCTGCTTCTTGGAGGACCCAGACTGACAGACCACGTTAATCAAATGGTGAAAATGAACACCACCCGTAATAAGATGAAGGAAAACAGAGGAACCAACTGTGATTAGAGAAGACTAAGAAGACAGGACAATGAAATGCAACGTGGGATCCCGGACTGGATCCCAGAGAAAGGACCTGTGGCACAGCAGGCGGAATCTGAATCTGCAGTCGGCAGTCCTACACCAAGGTTCATTTCCAGGCTCTGAGGCTCAGACTGTGGTTATGGAAAATGTTTAGGTTAGGGAAAGATGGGTGACAGACTTAGGAGTTCTCATGAACTATTTGTGAAACTCTGCTGTAAATCTAAAATCATTTCAAAATAAACGGTGAAAACAAAGTGGGGACCAGGCCGGACAGGAGCGCCGGGGGAGCTGGCGAGATGTATGTGGTCTGCAGGTGAATTACGGTAGTGTCAGTGTTCATATGTTAGTTTTAACAGCTGTACTCCAGTCATCTGAAATGGTGGCATTAGGGAAACTGGGCCAATTTTGTATGACAACTCTCTCCTATTTTTGCAAAATTTCTGTAAACCTAAGATTATTTCAAGAGTCTAAAACACTAAACAACAAAAGCAAAAAACCCTCAGAAATCATTACCTTTAACCATTTATATTAAAGATAACGTCAGTAAGTTGATAGCAGCTACCCGTTCTACCAGCAGCAGCAAAACCTCTCTGAGCAGCCCGAGAATTCTGTGCTTAGATATATTTTGTTTTGAGGCTTATATTTTGTGCAGAGGGAAAACTTGCCCACAGCCCGGTGAAGGAGAGAAAGGCCCATTGGCGGGGCGACGCACTGACCTTGCCTGCGGCTTGTAGCTGTTGAGGATCTGATAGGCTCTGAGCAGATCGAGCTTGCCGTGGCCTTGCTCAAACATGTTGACCCCAGGGAGCCTCCGGGCTGATGCAATCAGGGCCTGCTTCATGCTGGCAGGATTCACCAGCTCACGCTTCTGGACTGTGCTGGAGAAAAAATCAAGCATTCGCTCATTTTCTCTGAGTAAAAGAATGAAAATCAGATAACCAAAACCTAACCTACAAACATGCACACGGGAGGCCCGCAGTCTTGTTTTGTATCTAACGGGAGCTTGTCTGGCAGAGCCTATGTGAGATGAGAAGGACTGCACACTCATTTCTGTACCTGCTCCAGGATTCGCCACTCCACAACCTTCTATGGGACCCATAGGCTAGGGCCGTTTACGCTAAATGCATCAGTAACACACATTCTTCTGATAATTCGACTACATGACCACATAGGCTCCACAAGGCACGAATATGTAAAAGGTACTGACTACTTGTCGGAGGGGGAAGCCTGCTGGCCACGGAAGACACCACGCGACACCATCTGGCTGGGAAGAGGAGCACACACAGATCCTGGGGAGGGGCCACGATGCAGGACTGGCAGGAGGCACGGGTCTGAGCGAGGACCACGGCCTCCAAAGCCAAAACTCGTCTTTTTGTTTCCAGACTGGGAGGCTTGTCTGGGATGAGCCACCCTGATGGATGATGACTTTCTGAACAATGCAGACCTAAAGCCACCTTTAGAGTTCCACCATGAGAATGCGTCTAAACGAACTGTAACATACAGTGCGACCTGGCTAGGAACTTAGCCTGGTGATACTAGCATTAAAACAGCCATTTCTGTGTATCCATGTATTCAAGTCAATTTTAATTCCTAAAATTGAGGGAGAAAATCAGTAGATAAAAAAAGGAAAACTTACTCTCCTAACTTCCTAAATATTTGTATATGATTGTTGTTGGTCTTGGAGTCTAGGCACATTTTCTAAATGGGAAATCTGACATAAGAAGAGGAGATAAAGTAGAATTCCTAATGACAGAATAAAAGAACTGCTCAAAGCTACAGGTCAACAATCTTCCCCCTCTTCCTTCCTATAAAGCAAACTCAAAAGCTGCGTTCCACTGCCTTTCACAGCATCACCAGAATGGAGCTTGGGAGGCCCGCCACCGCTTCTATTACAAGCGACTATCACACACAGAGGTGTTTCTCAATGATCACAACAGCATTTTTATCTGCTGCAGTGAGATGATGAGACTGAAAGGCTTCCTTGTTGCCGAAAATATGTGTACTTAAAAGAGCTGCTGAGAAAGGGACACACAACCCGTCGGCTGCCCCGCTTACTGAACAGCAGAGAGCTGACAGGCTCCACGGTGAAGGCAGAGCCCTCATTTCCCACTAACAATCATAGCAAGTAGGACAAACAAACCAGTATTTTCTGTTTCCAGAATCAACAAGATGAGAAACAGGAGCCCTAACTGAATTCTCTCCACCTGGCCAATACAAATGCGAAAGTGGGCCAGGTAGCCCGCGATCCACCTCCCCTCTTCACCAAGAGAGGAAAACAACAGAAGAGAAAGACTGCTTCCAGCAAGCACGCAGTTATTCTCCAAAGGCCACTCTGGCCAACATCTACATTTTCTAGAATTTGGCTCCAAACTATAAGGGAAGAATAGAGAAAAGGGGGAAAAGGTAGGTATCTACCCCTTTTTATGGAAGAGACGGGGTCTCACTGTGTTGCCCAGCTGGCCTGGAACTACTGACATCAGACAATACTTCTGCCTTGGCCTCCCAAAGTGCTGGAATTACAGGTGTGCGCCACCACAACCAGCCCAATATCTAGCTTTAGTAAGGATTACTAACAAAATAATATTTGGCATTACAAGCTAAAATCAACATTTAAATTACTTAAAGAGAATTTAAAACATAAAAACATTTAATACTATTTGCCTATGTTAATTTTTAAATTAGCATAGAATACAGTAACTTTCAACTATGCAGAGCTCTGTGTGTTACCACAACGTAACAGCTCAACTAAAACTTCATCTAGACAGAAAATGTACGATTTATTTTGGGGGAAATCCAGTGACAAGATAAATGCCAGCCCCAAAGACATCTTTTTACAGCTGAGAATAAGGAAACATGGGCCTCCGATGAAAGTGAGAGCATACGAACTTCAACTCTGCTCTACTTGCTTTGAGAATTTTATTGATTTATTTATTTTTTGAGATAAGTCTCACTCTGTCACCCAGGCTGGAGTGTAGCGGTGCAATCTCAGCTCACTACACCCTCCTCCTCCCAGGTTCAAGCAATTTTCCAGCCTCAGCCTCCCGAGGAGCTGGGATTACAGGCACCTACCACCACACCAAGCTAACTTTTGTATTTGTAGTAGAGATGGGGTTTTGCCAAGTTGGCCTGGCTGCTCTTGAACTCCTGAGCTCAGGTGATCAGCCTGCCTCGGCTCCCAAGGTGCTGGGATTACAGGCATGAGCCACTGCCCCCTGCCTCTTTGAGAACTTTCTTCCAGTTCCATTATCTTCAAGATTAAGGGCCAGTCACTAAGCTCCATTCCAACTGCATGAGATCCAATCAGACAAGGCGGAGTAGTGACTGCCAGTCCCTGACAGGTTGGAGACGCTGAGTCCCTGTCACAAAAACAACAAATGACTAACACTGTGAGAAGGTGGATGTGTTCATTTGTTTCACTAGAGTAACCTTTTTACTATGTATATGTATCCCATAACATCATTTTGTATACCTTACATATACACAATAAGACTTGTTTTTCTTTTTTTTAAAAAAGGTGAATCCCCAAGGAAATGGAGGATATATGGCAAGGAAGTATCTTACTTTTTGTTCCCTGCCTGATGTATACACTTGCTTGGATGTAACAGTTCTAGCACATAATGGGATATTAGAACACAAACAGAGAAATAGGTGTTTTGCCGGTCAGCACTTTGTTTACTTGGGCTTATACAGTGCGGTCACATTCGTGTCATTCTAACTATAAAAGAAGCAACTCCTACCTCTTTGCAGAGATGAAGGAGAGACAGAGCAAAGCTGTGAAGCGCCGAAGCTCTCAAACCGAAGACAGGGCAGAAGCAAGACTCGACTCCTGCCCTGCTGGCACCCAGTGCTCCTGTCCTGGCGTGGGAGCTGCTGGTCTCTGGGGGGCAATACTCACCTCACTAATAAGGTGACGGCGCTGCAACCACTGGAGAAGCAACACTGGTCCCTGAGAGAGCCCGGCACCCGCCTTTCACACCAGAACCCCGCACACCAGCACCATAGGTGACAATGTCAGGTTTCATGCGACCGTAGCCTCCTGGTAGCTCCTATAAATAAAAGCAGCTTGGTTTCTACATCTTACAGTTGGCATACAGTCACATGCAGTAATGAGTGAATCAAATCAGAACAGACGTATGGGTTAACAACAGTATTATCTTAGGAATATATTGGTCTTAGTATGAAATTCACTCCAGGCCAGGTGCAGGGCTCACACCTGTAATCCCAACCCTCTGGGAGGCCGAGGTGGGTGGACTGCTTGAGCCCAGGAGTTCTAGACCAGCCTGGGATACACACCAAGACCCTCATCTCCACAAAAAATACAAAAATTAGCTAGATATAGTGGCACATGCCTGTAGTCCCGGCTACTCAGGAGGATCACCTGAGCCCAGGAGGTCAAGGATGTAGTGAGCCATGACTGTGCCCCTGCACTGCGGCCTGGGCAACAGAGTGAGATCCTGTCCCCCACTTCCCCCCTCAAAAGAGAGAGAAAAGAAATTCACTACAATACAGAAAAAAAAAAGCTTAAATGATAATGTATAAAGTAAAATTTTAAAAATACATTTTATAACAACCAGAATAATAGCAAAGGCATAAAGCAATTAAAAGATAAGTATTTTAATCTTGCTAACATGCAAGACTAGAAAGTGGGTACTGGCTTATCACCAAGACCAGAAGCTGGAAAATGCTTTATCTCTGAGTAAGTTAAAATTAGAAATACGTTAGAAAAATTAGAAAATTAAAATACAAAAAAACCCAAACATGTTTCTTTACAAGGAAAGAAGTACATGGTATGAGTGGATGTTTCAAACCATTGTAAAAGAGGAAACAAAAAACCATTCAGAAGGAACAAGATTACCAGACAACTCACTTGGGATAAGATTTTAACTTAGTACTCGCTCAAGCTTCCTAAGAATTGGGGCAAAACGAGAATTGTAATGGAATCTCATACTCTGTCAGAAACAGGAGACCAATTTGAAGGGAAAGCCTTTCCTGACCATCAAACCCCTGGGACCGCAGACGCACACACTGGGACGCCGAGTGAAGGCATCCTGTACCACAGCTCTGTAATGATGGAGGAAAGTTTCTCAAATGCCATTAAAAAGCTGGCTGGTTCCGTGTTCACATTGCTATAAAAAAAAATAAATAAATTTGAAAAAAAAAGCTGGCTGGTGATGAAGGCCCTGGACACGACATCTCATCATGGTTCAGTGAAAGCGCTGACAGCGGGAGCTGGAGGCAAACTGGCAGAAGCAGCTTCCTAGTACCGGGCAGCACAAAGCACATGCTGAGGGAGTGCGGACAGGAGGACATGCATCCTGCCCCGGACTGATGTCACATGAGAGAGTGCTCCCCAGCCAACAGGGCAGCTCCAGGAAGAGGCACCTGAGCGTGTGAGGCGGGGGAGCTGGGGGCTGGCACTGTCACAGTAAAAGGCTCAGGGCGAAGGCTCCCCCGTAAAGTGCTGCAGTGCGGATGAGGCCCACAGTGTTCCCAGGCAGCTGGGAATCTTTCCAGGGACTTATCCGAGGCCTCCGAGTACGGCACGTCAACTTAAGGCACCAAGAGGTGCTCTGACCCTGAAGAATGCGAAGAGCGCGTGCTCCCCCTCAGCCACTGCCGGGGCAAAGGTACCCGAGTGCTGCTCTGCACAAGCGTCTAATTTTTCATCAAACTGACAGGTAAAGGAGGGACTTATTCACTGCATAATTAAACCCCAAGCAGCTGAATTATTAACTGTAGCTGTTATTTTGAATTTGTTCAGCTAAATACAATTATTTCTGCGTTGGCAGAGTTGATATTAAGCTGTTCTTAATGGCTTCTCCAACTTCTTAAGGCCAAAAAAAAAAAGTTCATCTCACCTATCATTGAAGAGGACTGCTTAGCTCTACTAGAGAGGGTAAATGGGCAGGAACCCAATTCACCACTAAGTGAGTTCCTCAGAAATCAGTTAATAAGCGGAACTGGGAAACACCACTTAGAATCAGCCCATGCTTGTCACAGCAGCTGTGGACTTGCCAGAATGAAGTGGCAGAGGCTGAAGGGGTCAGATCTCTCATCCTCAGGGCTGGACAGGAACTCATAGCCCCGGCTATTCACCCATGAATGTGAGGGTGTCTGTGCACTTACAAATATACCTCACGGCTCGTCAACAAATGGTGCCACTAGCCATGGTAGTTTCTCCAGCTAAATACAATTATTTAGCAAAGAAAAGCGTACCCAGGTAGTCATTCCCCTTGAAGAAAAGCGGGCAATGTTATCTTCAAAGTCAATGCCGCCTACTCCAATCACATCCATTTGATCCGCAGGGTTATTCAGAGTGCTATATTGAGACAAAAGAAAAACAAGAGAAGAGGAATAATTTAAAACGAATGAATCAAACCAGGGTGAATACTCCCAGAACAATCGAAGACTTTATGAGGTTCTTCTGTGGGAAGACTTGTGAACTCTGACAGACTGCAGCTCCTCACGGCTGCCCTGTGAAACAGATATGACCCTGCCACATTCATGTTGTGCTCCAATTACGTCCTCTCACCTGGAATGCCCCTCCTTTCTTCTCTTCCCTGTCAACTTGGCACTCTGGGGCTCAAGGGTGAGCTCAAGGCTCACCTTTTCCCCTCCAGCACTCCAGGCCTTAAGAATCTGTACTTGCCTTGAACTTCATGCTTAACGCGATCACAATTCATCACCTAATAACACATTCTCACATCACTTTCAAATTGTTCCCAGTGCATTCATCTTAACTTCCCAACTAGATCAGACACTTCTCCGGGCAGAAACCGTAATCACACATTTGCATCTGTCAAAGTCAGGAAGTTGTACGTTTTCAATTGACCTTCTGCGGTGTTGCTCCACCTGCCTCACAGGGAACTGTGGAAGGACTATCACTACTCTGTCATCTGGAGCTCCTTAGAGGAAAGACCTAAGACACGAGGAAAAAGCCACACAAGTCTCTCCAATACCTTAAGTGCACTAGATCTGCAAAGAAATTATAGCGAAATAAATAATGGCAAAAATATGTAATCCACAAAGTCAAAATAAAGACGAACTATTTGAAAGTATGAGACACTCGGTTATAAAACTGCATTGCTAAGCTTTATCTATTATGGCTTCACTACCAAAAAAAAAATGAACTCTTTGACAATTAAAGAACTACAACTGATTCCAAGTGGCTTAAGAGATAACAGTAGCATGAAATTTTAGTTCTAGAGAGTGTGTTTTTAACTGACAGTTCCTAACCACACCAAGTCAAGTGGTACTGCCTTCTCAGCTCACTGGCCACCAATATCGTACCAGCTGGTCATTCAGAGGCACCAATAATCATTTTCTGTTGACTGACACTAGACGTTTACATACTCCCAAGAACTCAAGGAGCAGAGGTTGGGACAGAAGTCACTGACAGAAACTGCCACTGAAGTTGACCAAAAGGTACCACCTTCCCACCCTTCTCTACCTGTCAATCCCTATAATGCTTAGTGTACTTTAATCCTTTAAAAATAAGGGAAGGCATCAAGAAATCATTACTGGTATTGAAAATTGAAAAGGAGGGAGCTGAGGCCACAGGCTCGCTGGCACCACAGTCTCAGAGCACCAGGGCACAGGACCCAGAGAAAGAGACTACAGCAAAGGGGACGAGAGGATGCATGCCTTACTCCCCAGAGGAGCTAACATATGCATGTTACTGTCCTCAGACCAGCCCTGTGAGCAGTCCAATCAGATGCCCGAGCATAAAAACCATACCCATCACAAGCTGGGCTGCCGTGATCACATGCCATGTCCAGTCACTTCAAGACACAGCCAGCAGGTGGTCAGGTCTGTGAGAAGCAGCACAAGCGTACATGAGGTGGAGACAGAGCCTTCCTTACAAGGCTCTGCTCCTTTAACACACTATAAACTCACAACTCTGATAAGAAGCTATGGAGTGCAACCACCCACAAAAGCCACAGGGTTTCAGAAAGGCAGCCAGCGTGTGACAGTCAGAACAGCATGTGGAAGAGCCGGGAATCCAAACAAGTATGGCCAGGAGGATGAGCAGAGGGAAGAGGTGCAGAGGACTTGAAACAAACAGGAGGAGAGATTCATTCCAGGAAGGTGTGCGTGGCGCAGTGGAAGGGGAAGGTGAACCAAGAGATTCTGGCTGGAGTTGGCCAACTATGACCCATGAGCCAAACCAAGCCCATACCTGTTTTTACAAATACAGCATTCCTGGAACAAAGTCATGTTCATTTACATATATATCACCTACAACTGCTTTCACATGATAAAGCCTAAAATATTTTCTACCTGACCCTTTACAGGAAACGTTTGCAATCCAGCCTAGAATACTGAAGACCTTGAAAACCAAAAGAAAAATGTGGATTTCAGCTATTAGGCAATAATAACCCACCACAGATTCTTGATTAGAAAACTGCTAGAATATATGTTTGAACAGTAGAAATATACACACAAAAGAAAAAGAGCAGCTGTCATTCAGAGCATCATCAGCGTTCACACGCTCTCCCCCTGCTGTCTGATGTCAGCCTCGGCAGGCACCATGTGGGCTGCTCTCTGCCCCCCACAGTCTCAGAGCACCAGGTGAGTGAGCTGAGGCTCAGAGAAGTGAGGGTGCCTCAGCCGTAAGTGGCAGGTCGGACCTGTCTGCTTCCACACCTAGTTTCATCCCCTATCCATCCTGGAAGAGCTGGGGTGGGAAAAGACTCAAGACAAGAAGACAGGCTGGGAAACACAAACACCCCAGTGACTACGAACTGATGAGTGCCAGACTTGAGTGGGGGACATCAGAAATAGGAGAAACATTTAAAAGGGAGACAAGAAAACCCGACGAGATGACTTAATAACTGGTGTTTGTCACGGCAGAGCTACAGTTAGGGTATGTTCATGCCACTGACATCTGTGGCTCATGATACGTCTCACGGACGCAACAGCAAAATCCAGAACCCCGGACCTCTAACAAGCGTCAGGATCATTTACTCCACTATTAGGCTAGACCCTGTGAATGCCAATATCTGCGTTTTCTGAGATATACAAACATGAACTTCACAGAGCTTCACCTCATATTATGCCCTGGACACTTTCGTAAAGCATCCTACAGAAACTTTAAGCACAAGAAATGATTTATACACATTATTTAGAGAATAAAATGAAGCTGCGGGTGGAAAAGAAAACTGAGACCTCTAAGCAGACAGGAGCGTACTGGCTGGGATTCAGCCGCAAATGTTTCACACCTCATGCTGCTTGAGTTCAGCACAAAGGCCCCCCCTGTGATGCCGCCCTCCCTGCGTCCCTCCTAACGATCCCCTCTCATCCACTCCCAAGCACCGTCCATGCTGCTGTTAGGCCCGCCCAGCACTTCCTCTGTGAAAAGAGTGCCACTGTGCTCGCACCAGCTCTCTCGGAGAGAGGCAGAAACCTCTTCCGTTTGCTTTGCACACAGATCTCAACGCTGCAGAATCCCTTTCTGATAAATTCACTTCTCTGGTTGATTTTGGGCAAAAAGTAGTTAGAATAAAAACTTCAGGCCTCTAAATTACTATTTGTAACAAGTTTTTAAAAATATATAAATAGAAGGAAGACTGGCCTTAAGCTGACAGCTGCTGAGGTGAGTGCTGAGTACCTGGGCACTCATTATACACCCTTATTATTTTTTTACGTGAGGAAAACATCCTTGAGACAAAGTTTTAGACAGATATAAACAGATAAGCACAGGTGAATACACAAACAGGTAACAATTTTTCAGTTATTTAAGGGGGAAAAAAATCCCCAAGGTCATCCCCTGCTGGGGCTACTTACCCATAAAGAGGTCCGTCATTGCCAATAGCAGAAACCATGATTACATTGTTAGCTGTTAATTCCCACACCTACAAAACGAGCATTTATTTAATGAAAGTATACCACTCTTAACATATAACTGTCAAAAAAAACCACACACAATGTCTAAAAACAGTCCTAAAAAAGCAGCACTGGACCATTATAAAGGTGGATATGCCTGGCAACTTGCCTGGGTAGAGAATAACACCCTGGACAGGGAAGCACGCGGTGCACAGAGCAGATGCTGACTTCCTAGACACTTTCAGGAAAACACAGGTGGCATGTTTAGGTAAGAGAGCATCAGCTGGGTGCGGTGGCTCATGCCTGTAATCCAGCACTTTGAAAGGCTGAGGTGGGCGGATCACCTGAAGTCAGGAGTTTGAGACCAGCCTGGCTAACACAGTGAAACCCTGTCTCTATTAAAAATACAAAAAAATTAGCCAAGCATGGTGATTCGTGCCTGTAATTCCAGCTACTTGAGAGGCTGAGGCAGGAGGATCGCTTGAACTTGGAGGCGGAGGTTGCTGTGAGCCGAGACCATGCCATTGCACTTCAGCCTGGCCAAAACGAATGAAACGCCATCTCAAAAAAAAAAAAAAAAAAAAAATGAATCACCATGGCACCATGTGCTCCTTATAAACACCTACTCTGAGGCCTCCAACCCACTCAATTTATGACATGCAAATCACTGAGGCTCAGGTCATTAGCCATCTGTTCTCATAAAGCTGTCACCACCTGGATGAAAAGCCACCAACACACTAGAAATGACGCAAAGTTGGGTTGCGAAAGAGCAGGAGCTGTCACCCAAACCCTGTGTGCGGTGACTCCACAAACCTTGTCGACAAAGGGATGATCCATAAAGTCAGGGCCGCCGATGCTGAGGTTTAACACGTCAATCCTCTTTAAGATGGCATAGTTGAAGGCGTCCAAAAACCAAGACGTGTAAGATACCTAGTTAAATATGAAAAAAGTCCTCTTCGTGTTTCAATAAAGTCTTAAAGTGCTAGGACAGTTTTTACTTCTAAGGCTCTTAAAATCATAAAGTATTTCTCTATTTTTTTTAACTTAAAACCAGAAATAAATCCTGAGTACAAATAATACTCTGAAGAGTGAAACACAATACCTAGAAGTTCTAAGTCTTTGGAGCTGAACCTAAGTTCTAAGTCTTTGGAGCTGTGTTCTGTAGGCGGCCTGTCTCTCTAGGTGAAATGCACAGCTCTCTACACAAAGAATGCCTTCCTAGTAACACCCCACGCTTCCAGTTGCCCTTCTTTTTTAAAAGGACTTATCCCAAGGCACTTCTATTAAGCTAAGCATTTTGGAATAGTTCAACTTATCTGTCTAATCTTCATTCCTAAACAGTCTGAAGGACAAACGGCATCAGTAAGTTATTTCACAGTATTGGTCCTCTGATGTTCAAGCGTATCTATGTTCCTTACAAAAGCTCAATTACTTTCTGGATCACCTTCAGTTGCTTTTTCAAAAATACAAAATTAAGTTTACAGTAGGAACAGAAGCAACGTAATGATTAAGAATTATGTTTTTAAAAGGCTTTTAAAAGACCACGTTTATATTTTCTTATATATGCCAAAGAAATTCTAGGAGGAGGTTTAAGAAAGGAGCATCGTCACACAGCAGACACAGGCAAGTGAGGAAAAGAACGTGCCGGACAGGGACAGGGGTGGGGGCCTCACTGTGTTATCTTCTGACATTTCTAAGCTATGCATTATGTATTCAAAAATTAACCTTAAAAAAATAATGAAAAGTGAAACCAACAAATACCAGGACCCTCTCCCTTTCTACAGTTTCCAAATGAAGAGTTAAGGAACAAGGCTTGCAAATTCACATTACCCAACACAATGCCAGGTGTCGGGGACACAGAGGTAAATAAAACAGTCCCCACGCTCAAGATGGTAGGAACCCAATCAGAGAGGAAAACACATACACTTATTCTATGTGCAATTTGTTCTATTCCATCATGCAGACACCCAACTAGGGGTACAGAGGCCTGGGGGAAGCCTGGAGGTAGAGAAGAAACAAGGGAAATCAAAGACTCGTCGTAAGTAGTAGCCTTGGCAAGGTCTTCGGGGTTCAAGTTAGACGGACACAGTGGGTGGTGGGAGAAGGGCGGACCCACCCAGGAGGCAGAGGAACAGTAAACTGGGCACACATGCTGTGGTACAAATGGCTTAGCGTCACTGATGTGCACTCCTTTTACACAAGTGTGTACAGTCCAGTGACTGTGCTTTTTACATTTCAGTATGAATTCCTCAAGTTTCAGGGGTCCTCAAAACACCTACCTGATTATTGGTAAACACCCTGAAAATATGAAGTTCTGCATCTGGAGCAAATCCTTGGCACTCCCTCATGCTGGCTATCACACCTGCCACGAATGTGCCATGGCCCAACCCTGCAGTCCATAAAGAAAAAAATCCTATTAAATACACTTGATAGCAAGTGCCAGGACACAACATTCCAGGCCATGAGTTCCAGAGCCTTCAATTTCCAAGTGCTGGACAAGAGGGCCTCTGCTGCTGCTCTACGTTCCGTTGGACGTCACCCGGCACAAGCACCCCTTCAAAGGCTAGCCAACTCTGCGCCCTCCGGACAGGGAGCTGCCCTGCACCAGGCATCCCCCACTATCTCCTGGAGTGCTACTTCCCAACACCCTCTAACATATTCAGAGAAGTTCCTGCCACAACAAAAGGCACAATAACAATTTGGGATTGTCTGAATAACTGTTGGACACAGACTATGGAATCGTGTACAAAACACACTCTCAATGGATCACAGAGGATGGGAATGATATCCCACACCCACAGGTGGCTGTGCTCTCCCCGCCGCTGAGACCCACCATCATCCAGCGTTCGCTCGTTGGTCCAGTTGGTTCTCTCCTTCACATTTTTGAAATGGGGATGCTTCTCACTCAGTCCAGTGTCAAAAACAGCAACTCTTACATTAGCACCTTATTCGGAGAAGCAAGCAAACACAATTACGTTTGAAGATATCAGCTTTTTAGATTTTGCCTATAACATACATTCTTCCCAGGGACCCACAGAAAATGACACGCCGTGGGGAGGCCAAAGCCTGCTCAGAGCAAACAAGTTAGGTCAGCTGCTCCCAGGGTAGCTGGCTGAGCCAAGAAGAAAGGACAGCAGGATCAATGCCATCATCTGCCACCAATTAAGATTTAAGGATAAGCAGAAAATCCTCCTAGACCCTCTCAATTGCCACCAGTGCTTAGGATGGAACCACCCCTTCCACTCCTAGCAGGCTTCTCAAGGCTGCAGGCTGGCACCTACTGATACTCCCCTTCCGGCAGTTTACTACAGGTCTCCACCCCACACCTTCTCAGAGACCCTGCAAAACACTCACAAACCCCACACCCAAGGAGCAGGGCACAGAAAACGGGCAACAGGGAAACCATTCCTATTCCCGGCAAGGAAGGCAATTTACTTAATGTGGCTCATTTGTAAAAAGGCAAACTCTGCTAGGAGGAACTACTAACACCACATGGGGCTAATCACACTGGAAGAAAAATCACTGCAGCATGCACTTTTCTCTAACAGTAAGTTTATTCCAGATACTGGCCAAAGCCATTGACCTCAGTGTGAAATACAACTGGCCTGTCTGACCAAACATTCTAGAAAGCATTAAAATATAGAATACCTATATTACTTAACAGGTAACCAATGTAAGGAGGGTGATGTCTTTCTGGCAAAAGGGCTGTTTTACATATCAATACTATGTTAAATAACCCATTAAACTGAGATAACCATAAAAATTAATGCTACTTTTAAAAAATGCACACACAAAATTAGAAAGCATTTGGTTTGGGGGGGGGGAATAAAAATTATTTCCGATGATTAGAAAATGTGTTTTGTGAAGGAGTTCTCACTTTAAAAGGTAAAACCATGCAGAGACACACATTTTAATGAATGCCAGTCCACCAGGTATTAAAAGCTGAAGCATCTCAGACATTTTGGAGGGCAGGGCACCAAGGAGATCAAAGGAGAGGTAAGGGTCCCTAAGTCAAGGAGATAGGGGAAAGACACCTAGACAAATCGTGATGTCCCGGGAGCAAGTGAAACTGGCTTATGCTTAGAAGTCAAGGTGAAAATCTTCACATTAGATAAAACAGGAATGTTTGGTCATGATAAATCAGCAAGGGAAAAAAAACCTTATTTCACAAAACTCACAAGCCTTATTGGTTTTATTTCACAGGACAAGGTCATGAACATCGCTTCCTGTACTGAAACAAATCATCAGCAGGTGTACAGTCAATTACTTAGCTACTCTGCATTCGGGGGCACCAAACTCAAGCGATAAACCCATTTCCATGGAATTGCCCAGATCAGGGAGCATCTTCCCCCGAGAAGTGGCAGATCTCTGCAGGCCTGTCAGGCAGCGCCAGCGGCCAGCAGTGCTGCACTCGTTTGGGTGTGTGTCCACAGGAGAGAAGTGCTCCACGATCTGCCCCTTCTAACCTCAGAAATGGTAACAAAATAAGACACAAATGGTAACAATTAGAAAAGCCACAGACACAGATGTCTGGCATAACAGGAGTCAGAGAGGAGAGGTACTAGCCTATGTCCAGCTCAACAAAGAGTAAGCAGGTTAGATGCCTACGGCTGAAGGGCTTTAGCACCAGGCAGTCCCGAACATGGAATTTCTGGATGTCTGGACTTTCCGCGCCTTCCCTCATTAATAGCACGCACCTGTAAATCCCATCTGCCAGAGCACGTCTGCCTGCAGTGTCTGGGCAACCTGGCGAGGGATGGCTCTCAGCAGCCGTCTGCTCGAATGCCTTCCCGTAGCATGCCAGAACCCAGAGCCCAGGGAGAGACTGGCTCTTCTCAGGGGACGTGATGATTGCCACTTCTGGCTCCATCGGGTTTCGTTGCAAGGTACTATGGGGTCAGCTAGAGGCAAGGAAGAGAAAGGTCAGAAGAGAATAGCAAAGGAACTACACAATACCTGTCAGGCAAAACTACCCTAAACACAGATGATTACTGTTTGCAATTCTGTTTGAAGGAAAGTGGGATTATCTTCTTTCTCTAGAAGGATAGTCTCAATGCAATTATAATAATAGGACGTTATTTACCTGTCATATTATTCCCAAATAGTTCTCTACTTGAAATTTTTCTAACCAAGTAAGGCAGAGAAAGACTGATTAAATAATACTTTTTAAAAAGCTAAATGTGATACTAAAACTAAACAAAAACCTGATTTTTGATCAGCAACTTGTTCTCAATGAACCAGCAAGGGGAAAAGTTAAAGAAAATGACCCTGAGCATTCATGAAGTTTTAGTTTTACTAGAAGTTTTTACTAGATTTCTGGGGCAGGAAAAAGCCGTTATCCCACTGAGCATCAAATATCAAAAGGACTTTTAACAACTGTGTTCAATATTCTCAATATTCTTATCTGCTAGAATTCCACCTTTCAAAAACAAAAGAACTACAAAGGACTGAGAGAAGCGGAATTTCTGAGGGTGATGGAATTATTCCATATCTTGATTTTCTTGGTGGATATTTGACAGTGTAATTTTGCCAATACTTGCCAAACTGTACCCTAAAAAGGAAGAATTTTACTACCTGTAAGTCTCTTTATTTTTATTTATGTGACAGGTCTATCGCCAGGCTGGAGTGCAATGGCACGATCTTGGCTCAATGCAACCTCTGCATCCAGGTTTAAGCAATTCTCCTGCCTCAGCCTCGCGAGTAGGTGGGACTACAGGCACATGCCACCATACTCAGCTAATTTTTTTGTATTTTTAGTGGAGACGGGGTTTCACCATGTTAGCCAGGATGGTCTCGATCTCCCGACCTCGTGATCCACCCGCCTTAGCCTCCCAAAGTGCTGGGATTACAGGCATGAGCCATCCCACCTGGCCAAGTCTCTTTATTTTTAAAAAACAGAGGAAAAAGGCAATACCACAGAAATGGCCTAAGAGTTTTCCCTCTACCTTTTAAAGACCATGTTATAATGAACAAGTGATGTCTTAAATCAGTTTTAAGAAGAGAAAATCTATAATACTAATACAGTTCTGTTTCTAAAGCAAATCACTGTCATTTGTATTCTAACCTTACCAGGCTATACCCATGTAAGTACAGGGACCTGGAAACATACACAGTCACGCCAATTCAGGTAAGTAAATATTTGCACAGCCCAACTGAAATGGCTCTTAATTGAAATTCCTGGGCTGAGTCTGATCTTTAAGTCAACAGCATGGGACAGTGCTGGAGGTGCTAGCTGAAGACCAACACCGAGACCAGGAAGGGGTCTGCTCTGCATGACCTTGATAGGCCAGACTACACCTCCGGTATTATACTAAGTTCAGGGCTTCACAGCTTTAGAACAATTGAGGAAAACCAATACATTCAAAGGAAAACACTTAAAATGAGGAAGGGACTTGAAATCATGTCTTCTGAGTAACTGCGGAAGGAACTGAAGATTAGCTTGGAGAGAAGAAATTGCCAAAAGGCACACACCATGGGTATCTTCAAATATCAAAAGGACAGCTATCTTCAACATATCTTTAACTACTGTCTTGTAGAAAACAGGTAGGCTTTGTTTTACGGCCTATGGGATAGAACCAAACGGGTGGGATCCAGAGTGAGAATGGTGTCAGCCCAAAATAAAACAAAACCTTCTACAAATAAGAGCCATAGAAATCGTTAACATTTGGTTACAACATTCTGAACACTCTACTAAGCTTTCTTCACATGTATTATTTCATGTTATCTTCATGAGAGCCTGTGAGGTAAGGAGTATCATCTCCAATTTAAGAATTAGAAAAAAACTGAAGCTTCAAGATGGAAAAGGTGCTTACTGCTGAAGGTCACAGCTACCTTCAAGAAGCATGGGCACAGCAGTGGGTGTTAGGTACCCAGGACACGCACAGTTGAGATGGTGTCCAAGGGAATCCCACCTCCAGAAAGTCTAGGATTCTTGTGCCAAAATTAGGCAACTCTGTGTCTCCCAAAGCATTCTAGAGTTCTTTAAGGTAACTGAAGTAAAAATAAAGTAAAATAGCACAGTGTATACATTTGGCTAATTATATAAGGTTTGACTGGCATCTGTTTTCCTGGGTTATTTTCGTGTGTTAATGCTTTATAAGGAGAACAATAATACAATAACATCTGGAGTACCAGAAAAGGCTCTGAAATAGTCACCTGAAGTTTACATCTGGTTTTACTAAGGAAGTTAAACTTCTCTTTGGTGTGTGTGTGTGGTTTGTTTTTTTTTTTTTTTAATGCAGCGAAACCTCAGAGGCTCTTAGGCCTAGAATATTATAGACAAAAAAGAGCAAAATTTTATATATTTTTTGAGACAGAGTCTCACTCTGTCACCAGGCTGGAGTACAGTGGTGTGATCTGGCCTCACTGCAATTTCCACCTCCGAAGTTCAAGTGATTCTCCTGCCTCAGTCTCCCAAGTAGCTGCCATTACAGGCACGTGCCACCACGCCTAGCTATTTTTCTATTTTTAGTAGAGACAGGGTTTCATCAGGTTGACCAGGATGGTCTCAATCTCCGACCTCATGTGATCCGCCTGCCCTGGCCTCCCAAACTGCTGGGATTACAGGCGTGAGCCACCGCACCGAGCCAGAAGAATAAAATTGTAAATTCTTCTTTCTTCTGATGAAAGAAATGATAGTAAACAATAACAGAACTAGCAATTTGTTAACCTGATTTAAGATAAAAAGCAAAAAAAACTCTTTTCCTTTGGTAATACGTATCTTTGGAAAATATCATTTAATAAATATGCAATTTATTATTTGAGGCTAAACTCTATCTCAATAAGCCCAATTGTAATGAAGCAGGAAAGACAAAGCCCTGGAGAAGAAAAGAAAAAACCAAATACCTTCCATCCTCACACCTGCAAAGCTGATAACTTAAATAAACCCAGCTGATGCATGACCATTCCTGGTCAGGAGGCTTTGAGAAAAACAAAATGAAACTCAAGGAAAACATGTTTTGCAAGAGTATCTTAAAAAATGAAAACGCACACTGAGAGAAGCAAAATGCGAGGAAAAGCAGACATAAGGATGCGTCTTTCAGCATGAGTAGGCGGCTGCAGCCTCAGTCTGAAGGCTGAGATGAAGCTGGCAAAAATCACTTCCAGCAGAAACAAACATCACCAACATCTACTACTGCAAACCCTAGATTTTCTTCCACCAGAATAGTATGAAGTCTCTTTTTAAAAAATAATTCCGCCCCCCAACCACCAGCCTTGTGCACTAAAAAAACAAAACTAAACTAAAAAATTTCTACCAGGAAAATGTTCACAGTTAGCCGACTAGATGGAAGGACGTGGATATTCACTGTACTATGTTTCAACTACTCTGCAGTGTGGCATTTTCAAAGTGAACTGCAGAGACAAATCTGCCTAACGCCACAATACTCACATTCAGCGTACTTGAGGGATCGAAAGACTTTCCGCTGGGGCGTGACCCGTTTGATGTTTGGATGATCTTCAAGTGTTAGCAGCCCGGCTTTCTGTTTTCTCTTGATCTGAATCACCTCAAAATCACTAGGGTAGTCACTGGATGGATTCTTTCGAGGTATAATTCTCCAGTTGTCCACTGCACTGCTCTTCAGGGCACTTGAAATAAATGAATTTCTAGCTTTGGCTGTAAAGTATCCATTGAAAGCCACAATATATTCTGAAATCAATCACCACAAACAAAAATAAGAATTTAAGCACATACATTATAACATGTACTATACTGTAAATCTGGCAAAAGAAAAATTATCTTAAAGCCTACAGTAGAAAAGAGGAAAACACAAAGACCAGTTTAAATACCTAGACAGCTGTTCGCAGAACTTTGAGTAAAAATGATCTGTATGAATCACGTAATCACACAGAATGCATCACTGAATACCAGTTATATTCTTTTAAAAAGCAAAGGCCTGGCGCAGTGGCTCACATCTGTAACCTCAGCACTTTGGAAGGCCGAGGCAGGTGGATCACAAGGTCAGGAGTTCAAGACCAGCCTGGTCAACATAGTGAAATCCCGTCTCTATTAAAGATACAAAAAATTAGCCGGTCATGGTGGTGCACGCCTATAATCCCAGCTACTAGGGAGGCTGAGGCAGGAGAATCACTTGAACCAGGGAGGCGGAGGTTGCAGTCAACCGAGATCATGCCATTGCACTCCAGCCTGCACGACAGGGTGAGACTCTGTCTCAAAATAAATAAATAAATAAATAAGCAAATACCTAAAAAGTCTGAATACACAACAAAGAAATGTATATAATTTTTTCAAATAGTTTAAGAAATTCAGAGAACTGAATGCTCAGTTAGTGTTTTTTAAAATGAAAACAATAACAAAATTCCAGAGTGGATCATGTGAGACTTTGCTTAGTTCTTCGTATCTAGTCACTCGAACTTTAGAACATAAACATTCAACAACTCCCAGCTCCCCCAACCCTCACAAACTACAATGGTGTAGGCTGGCCACAGTGGCTCATGCCTGTAATCCCAGCACCCTGGGAGGTTGAGGTAGGTGGACTGCTTGAGCTCAGAAGTTTGCCAGCCTGGGCAACAAGGTGAAACAAAAAATTAAAAAATTAGTGAGGCATGGTGGCAAGTGCCTACAGTCCCAGCTACTCGGGAGGCTGAAGTGGGAAGAACACTTGTGCCTGGGAGGTCGAGGTTGCAGTGAGCTGAGATGACGCCACTGCACTCCAGCTTGGGCGACAAGACAACAGAAAGAAGGTACAGGTAAATAATTAATGTCAATTTCCTGTATCAAGCTTACTCTACCAGGAAAACAAACTGAAGCAAAGCTAATATGCATGTGCTGTGCACTCAACCCATTGGAAATTTACTATAGAAGGCCAGGCACTTGGCTCACACCTCTAATCCGAGCACTTTGGGAGGCCAAGGTGGGTGATCACTTGAGGTCAGGAGTACAAGACCAGCCTGGCCAAGATGATGAAACCCTGTCTCTACCGGAAAAAAAAAAAAAAAAAAGTAGGTGGGTGCAGGGCGGTACCTGTAATCCCAGCTACTTGGGAGGCTGAGGCATGAGAACTGCTTGAGCCTGGGAGGCGGAGGTTACAGTGAACCAAGGTCATGCCACTGCACTCTAGCCTGGACGACAGAGTGAGACTCTGTCTCAAAAAAAAAAAAAAAGAAAGAAAAGAAAAGAAAAAAAGTTTACTGTAGAAAAGAGGAACATGTTCTTCAGCAACAGCCAATTTTATATTAAGTAAGCTTGAGAAAATAAGATGGACACTCCTAACATTTAGAACAGTATCATTACCATATTCCACAACTGTTGATGAGAATTCCACTTTCAAAGTCAGGTGGGAGCAGCCAGGGCATGGGGCCTTTTCAAAAGATTTCTGTTCCAGTCTGTCACCCAGATGTTTCTTCCCACAGAGCAAAACCACTAGCAGAAGCAGCCAGATGTTGACAAGCTTCATGGTCAAAAGCGAATATGATCATAAAATTGCATAAATTCAAATCACACTTTTTTCTTCTTGATTAGAAGTGAATTTTTGTTTCGGCTAAAAGCTGCAACATGACTGAGCAGCCATCTCACAGTCTTGTCCAACGTAAATAAAAGTTAAATCCCATGGCCTTTTGTGGCTTGGCCTGAAGAGAGGCTTTCATTTCTTTCTCCGCTTCTTCTCCATCTTGGACATAAGGCTTCTCTCACTCAGGCCGTGATGACTGAGTCCTGAACTCCATCTGTACCACAGAACCAAGGTCCAACGGGGCTGATCAACCAACCACTGTGAGCCAATCTATGAAACAAAAAACAGCGCTCAGAGACATTAGTGGCAAACTGACATAGCCAGGTATGATTTAGTCGTATTTATAATTTAAGCAAGTGGGTCAGCCACATAAGGTGGCAAGTGCCTGTAGATCAGCTACTCGGGAGGCTGAGGTGGGAGGATCACTTGAGTCCAGGAGTTTGAATGCAGCCTGGGCAACAAAGTGAGACCCTACGTCTAAAAGAGTAAAATAATAAAACAAATAAGAGGGTAAAAAAGATATCCCAGTTTCAAGACAAATTAATATGCCATACAACCATGAAACATATTAATTTTTATTTACTTATTCCTGACTGCTTTCAGGGAAAATTTTTTTCAGGCATCTTCAAAAATAAAACAGAATAAAATAAACGAGAAAAATGGAAAAAACTAAGGAAACAAAATAACGCCAGAAGTATCAAGCACACTGGACCTGAGCATTCTAGCAGCCACAGAAGAAGGCATCAGGATGATCCTTTGTTCCGTTTCAGATTCTGTATTTCTATCATTTGCAACTCAATCCCCAGAGCATTTTCCCAGTTGGCACTTTGACTTCCCACAAACTTCATCAATTTTTCCAGCAAAAGCTTGGCATACATCCTTACTTTCTGCTGTAATATTAATACCTAAAGCAAAGTAATCTCCATAAAGGCGATATTTAACACCTTCAAGAAACACTATGCTTTAATATTATGGATTTTGATATTCTCTACCAATTCTATGAAAAGAGCAAAAAAGGGTTTTTACTGTCCTGAAGTTTATTTTACCGGACACCTCACACTTAAAGAAATGTAACCCGCTCAATCTGTTATAAAACCAGATTATCTCTTTACTGGACTGACATAAGAGGACAGTGTGTGAGGAAAGCTACTGCTAAAGAAAGACGTCATCTGAATATTAAATTACGCATGGGCACATCTGAACTGTAAGAAAAACAGCCATTCTTCACAATGAAAAACAGAGCACAGTAAAGAACAATGCTGGCTGTAGCCTGCCCAGGAAATCGGTTGCACAGACCATACCTGCGGCATAAATAACCCAGCAGGGTGGGGGATGGGTGAATGACGCAAGAGAGGCCTTCCAATGCTACTTAGGTTTTGTTTTTCTGAGGAAGGGTCTCACTCTGACACCCAGGCTAGAGTGCAATGGTGCAATCTCTGCACAGTTCACTGCAGCCTCGACCTCCTGGGCTCAAACAATCCTCCCGCCTCAGCCTCCCAAGTAGCTGGGACTACAGGTATGCATCACCACACCCAGCTAATTTTTGGATTTTAGCATAGAGAAGGGGTCTCGCCAGTTTGCCTAGGCTAGTCTCAAACTCAAGTGATCAAGCCACCTTGGTCTCCCAAAGTGTAGAGACTACAGGGGGTGAGCCACCATGTCTGGCCACTACTTGTTTTTTGTTTATTATACTTTTAGTACTGAGATACATGTGCAGAACGCACAGGTGTGTTACATAGGTATACACGTGCCATAGAGTCTTGCTGCACCCATGAACCTGTCATCTACGTTAGGTATTTCTCCTAATGCTCTCTCTCCCCAGCACCCCCCACCCCCTCCCTGTGTCCATGTGCTCTCTGTTCATCTCCCACTTATGAGTGAGAACATGCAGTGTTTAGTTTTCTGTTCCTGTGTTAGTTTGCTGAGAATGATGGTTTCCAGCTTCATCCATGTCCCTGCAAAGCACGTGAACTCACCCTTTTTATGGCTGCATAGTATTCCATGGCTATATATGTGCCGCATTTTCTTTATCCAGTCTATCTTTGATGGGTATTTGGGCTGGTTCCAAGTCTTTGCTATTGTGAACAGTGCCACAATAAACATGTCTTTATAAAAGAATGATTTATGGTCCTTTGGCTATATACCCAGTAATAGGATTGCTGGGTCAAATGGTATTTCTGGTTCGAGATCCTTGAGGAATCGCCACACTGTCTCCCACAATGGTTGAACTAATTTACACTCCCACTAACAGTGTAAAAGCGATCCTATTTCTCCACATCCTCTCTAGCATCTGTTGTTTCCTGACTTTTTAACGATCGCCATTCTAATTGGCGTGAGATGGTATCTCATTGTGGCTTTAATTTGCATTTCTCTAATGACCAGTGATGATGAGCTTTTTTCGCATGTTTGTTGGCCACATAAATGTCTTCTTTTGAGAAGTGTCTGTTCATATCATTCACCCACTTTTTCGTGGGTTGTTTTTTTTTCTAAATTTAAGTTCCTTGTAGATTCTGGATATCAGCCCTTTGTTAGATGGATAGATTGCAAAAGTTTTTTAAAAAGGAAAACATTAAGTACAAGGAGTTAGTCATCTACCAGGAAAGGTACTTCAAGTTATAAAACTCATTCTTCTGGCAGAAACTGGTGCTTCTGAGTTTTTGGTTTCTGGAACTATCAATATGTGCTTCCACAAACAGAAAAACATTGATGACGTACTGTGAGGGGTTGAAATATCCAAATAATGTTTTAAAATTTACTAAGTATGAACTTTCACTGCTGTAATAACAAACGATCCTGAAAACAAGCCCATCTCTGGCACTGCACTGTCAACTGAGGTGCGTGGAACTTACCAGAGATGAGTGAAAGTTTAAAGCAGTTACATCCACCTCAACAAGATCAACGAGAATGTCAACTGCAAGAGCAAAAACAAAGAGCCAAACAGAAAGATCAGAGACGCAGAGGGCACCCAAAGCCACCCTAACAGAAGGTTCCTCAGGAGTAAGCCCTACTTCTTAGTTTCCTTATGCTTGATACGTCCCACAATGGAGCAGCAAAGAAAATAATGACATGAAGCATATACCTAGCTTAGTTAAAGACTATTGGCCAAAGAAGACCAAATGGTAAGACAGTGCTCATATCACAGTAAATGCATTACATTTAAAAGATATTTATTAAATGGGTTCCTCACTCAAGGCAGGTTTTTTGTTTTTGGTGCTGAAAAAGAAAGAACAATCATTTGAGGCCAGGGTTTTGAGACCAGCCTGCAGAACAAGGAGAAACCCCATCTCTACAAAAAAAATTTAAAAATTGGCCAGGCGTGGTAGCGCCTGTTGTCCCAGCTACTCAGGAAGATGGCTTGAGCCTGGAGGGTTAAGTGGGCCAAGATCACACCACTACATTCCAGCCTGGGTGACACAGTGAGAGTCTGTCTCCACTTAAAAAACAAACAAACAAACAAACACACACACCTCTTAAAACTATTCTGCCTCAAGTTAAAGAATCCATGACACATTTGGGCTACATATAACACAAATGTAAATAATAGTAGTGAGAATATCTTAGACTTAACTGGGTTAGAGCAACTTTAATTAAACCTGTTCTAAAATAATTCACTCACAGGTAAAGACAGTGAACTTGGAACAGCCCATGCAGAACAGATGGCTGATGTTCTCTTACAACTTAGGTAAGTACCTAAGGGCCTGGGGGTTTTTTAATGAAAAAAAGGCTGGGCACAGTGGCTCACACCTATAATCCCGGGCATGATTCCACTTTGGGAGGCTGAGGTGAGCAGATCACTTGAGGCCAGGAGTTGGAGACGGCCTGGCCAACATAGTGAAACCCCATCTCTACTAAAAAAAAAAAAAAAAAAAAAAAAATTAGTTGGGCATTGCGGTACATGCCTGTAATCCCAAGTACTCAGGAGGCTGAAGCAGCATAATCGTTTGAACCTAGGAGATGGAGGTCGCAGTGAGGTGAGATTACAACACTGCACTCCCGCCTGTGTGACAGAGCAACACTCTGTCTCAAAACATAAATAAATAAATAAATAAATAAAATCTCTAAGGTAACCAGTTCTTCCCAAAATTAAAAATGACAACAATAAATCTGGGATTTTTGGAAAACAGAGAAAGCAATTATTATCGTAAGACATTCTATCCTAACTTACTCATTAGATGAGGCAATTTTAGAGTACTTACCAAGTTAAGATACTATCAGATACTGCAGAACACACACAGATTATTGGCTAGTCAGGACACAACCTATCAAGTGTGACCTCGTTAAATTAAGGGAGGTCAAACACAAACCACTAAACAAAATGCAGGAAATGAAAATGCCAAAGGAGAGGCAAGCCTCCAGTGCCACAGAGGCTGAAGAGACACAGTTCTCTCTGGGGTGTGAAGAGGAGGCTTCTGCTTGGAGGGGGCACTGCAGCAGCTCTGGAAGAATGTGAGCTTGGCAGGACTGAAAGATGGGCGTGAGGGAGGGAGGAGCGGAGCATACCAGGCATGGAGACACAGGGAGTGCACAAGGATCAGCACCAGCCAGCCTGAGGAGGGAGGCAAGAAGGTGCCCTCTGGAGAGGCTGAAAGATGAGGGGGAGGAGAGGACCTCAAGCAGGAACACCTGGCCAACAACCAGAAACATGGACCTTCTCCATCCAATGGTAGTGAACGGCACAGAGATAAAACACAGCCAAAGGGTGAGACTGCTGAGCTACTACTAAAAGCCAGGCACTCTTCTAGGAGTAGGAATAGAGTAATGAACAAAATAGGATAGATTTTGTATTTAGCTAGTGATAAAAACTACATTTGGGAAGCAGAAAAAACAGCTGGGCATGGTGGCTCATACCTGTAATCCCAGCACTTTGGGAGGCCGAGGCGGGAGGATCACGAGAGGCCAGGAGTTCGAGACCAACCTGGCCAACATGGCAAAACCCCATCTCTACTAAAAATACAAAAAAAATTAGGCATGGCGGGGGTGCCTGTAGTCCCAGCTACTTGAGAAGCTCAGGCAGGAGTATCACTTGAACCCGGGAGGCGGAGGTTGCAGTGAGTCAAGTTCGTGTCACTGCACTCCAGCCTGGGTAACAAGAGGAAACGCCACCTCAAAATAAATAAATAAGAAAGAAAAATAAAGAAAAGAATACAGCAAGTCAGGAGAGGGTTGGCTTTCTGCTAGTGTTGCCTACAGCGGCTGCTGAAAAGGGGCCTTTTCAGTGAAGGCCTGAAGGATGCTGGAAGCTGGCCAAGGGTTTGGGGAAAGAGCATCCAGGCAGTGGGAGAGCAAGTGAAAAGGCCCTGGGGCAAGGAATATTCCTGGTGTGTGAAAGGAAAGAAAGGCAAAGAGGCCAGCCAAGGGAAAGCAGAAGATGCAATCAGAGGAAACTGGGGGGGAGAGAGCCCAGGGAGGGCCTGCAGGTCACACAGAGGACTCCGGCTTTGATTCTGAACGGGAAGAGAAAGCAGGAGGCAGTTCTGAGCACACATGGCTTGCGTTTTAATGGGATCGCTCTGGCTTCTGTGTGGAAGGGGGCACAGGCTGAGGCAGGGAGCATCTGGAGGGCTCCTGTACAGAAAGAGCCAGGGGAGAGAAGATGCTGGCTTGGACCAGGGCGCCAAAGACGCACAACCTGAAATCAATCATGAGAAACATCAGAGCAACCCAAATTGAGGGACATTCTACAAAATCAACAGGCCTAGAACTGTCCTAAGGATCAAGGTAATGAAAGCCAAGAATGATTGAGCTACTGCTCCAGATTGAAGGAGACTCAAAAGAGAATGCAACTCGTGAATCTGAACTGCATCCATCTGCTCTAACAGGCACTCGGGAACAACTGGCAAAACCCAGATAAGCCTGCCTGTGGATCAGATGATAGTCATGTATCAAGACTAATTTCCTGATTTTGACAGCTGTGCTGTGATTATGCCCAACTAGTTTTTTTTTTTGTTTTTTTGGTAAAGATGGCATCCTGCCGTGTTGCCCAGGCTGGCCTCAAACTCCTGGGCTCAAGAAGTCTTCCCGCCTCAGCCTCCCAGAATGCTGGGATTGCGGGCATGAGCCACCACATCCAGAGTGGGCCTAAAGATAGCTTGTCCCCACTGACTCATTAGACAAGTCAGTAAGGGCCTTGCTTGGAAGACAGAACCACTAAAACACCAGGGGATAATGGAGTATCAGGTCTGCAATTTACTCTCAAATGCTTCAGAGAAACAAAGTTTCACACTGTTTGTGCAACCTTCCTGTTAGGTTCAGCCTGTTTTCAAAACAGGCAGAAAAATAAATTCTTTATTTAGCTTCATTTGCCAGGGATGCACAAGGCTGGGGCATTTTAAATGTGGTGACAGGGGCCAGTCTAAGCCTCTTACATCAGATTCAGTCAGTGCCGATCACTGCATACACAACCAGACCACACGCCATGTCAGGCCTAGAACTGTCGTAACCATAGAGGTAATGCTTAGGACTCATCAACTGTTAGGCAGAAGGCCATGCAAAGATGGGACTGAGCTAGTTAAAGGGAAATTAAAAGTATATCTCATTCTAGGAAATTGACAGAATTCCTGAAAAGATTCATGGTAAATTTCTGCTAAAATTAACCTATGTTTCTATGATTTACATTAAACAAATCAAGTAACATTCTAACAGAAAAAAGTGAGACACCCCTTATAAAATAAAAATCATGTTTATTAAGTCAACAAATCCAATAAAATAAGTACTCTCATATGTTACTGGTGAATATTTTTTAAAAATTTAATATTTTAGAATGGCAATTTTCAATTTTGAAATATGACTTAAAATGTTTAAAAATGAACATTAAAAACTTTTGGTCTAACAAATCCAGAATAACAAAAACTAACATTCACTGAGCATTGATTATGTAGCAGCTGCCATTCTAAGTAATCTGCAAGTATTAACTCATTAATCCTCACAACAACCCATCACTACCCCATTTTCAGAAGGGAACTGAGGCGTAAGCAGCTAAGCATCTTGCCTGGGACCATACCACCACCAAGTAGGACAGGGGGCCTGGGAACTCAGGTGGTCAGCCTGGCTCCAGGGCCTCCACTCTTCAGAGGCAGGTAGCCTGCTTTTCTAAACTCTCCCTAGGGATTCAATCTTGGTAGTATGAATCCGGAAGCACATAAGGCTTTATGTCCAAGGATACACAATGCGAGATGATGAGTGGGAAAGTTGATAAGCAAGGAGACTGGCTAGCTCATTCCGGTTCATCCACACCACAGAATGCCATGCAGCAATTTCCAACGCTACTCCTGCAGTAGGCTGAACAATGGTTCCATGAAGATGCTCACATTCTAACTCCCAGAACCTGTGAATGTTACTTTATAACAAATGCATAAAAGCCAAAGGGACTTTGCAGTTGTGACTAAATGAAAGCATTGGGGACGGTATCCTCGATGATCCAGGTAGGCCAGGTGTCATTACAAGAGTCTCTATAAGAGAGAGGGAGGAGATGAGAACAGGTAGTAAGAGATGTGATGATGAAAGCAAGAGGCTGGCTGGGCACAGTGGCTCACACCTGCAACCCCAGAACTGTGGGAGGCCGAGACGGGGCAGATCACCTGAGGTCAGAAGTTTGAGACCAGTTTGGCCAACGTGGCGAAACCCCATCTCTACTAAAAATACAAAAATTAGGCAGGCATCTGTAATCCTAGCAACTTGGGAGGCTGAGGCAGGAGAATCTCTTGAAACCGGGAAGCAGAGGTTGGAGTAAGCTGGGATCACACCACTGCACTCCAGCCTGGGCAACAGAGGGAGACTGCATCTCAAAAACAAAAACAAAAAAAAAGAAAGAGTTTGACATAATTTGAGGAAGAAGTCAGGAGCCAAGGAACGCAGGTGGCCTGTAGAAACTGAAAAACAAAAGGAAACTGGTTCTCTCCTCAGAGCCTCCTGAAGGAGACAGCCCCACTGAAACTCTGACTTCAGCTCAGTGAGACAGACTCTGGACTTCTGACACCCAGAACTGTGAGACAGTAAATTCATGTTGTTCTAGGCCACTGTTTGTGGTCAATTGTTACAACAGCAATAGAAATATGAGAAAATGCTAATGAAATATTAATTAAAATAGTTCATGTACCATATAATCCAATTTTTATTTTACATCTTAAAATGTGTCTATGAGCAAGAAAAAAACAAACACCGCTGTGGCTGGGTGCAGTGGCTCATGCCTGTAATGCCAGCACTTTGGGAGGCCAAGGCAGGCAGATCCCTTGAGGATAGGAATTCAAGACCAGCTTCGCCAACAGAGCAAAATCCTGTATCTACTAAAAATACAAAAAATTAGCTGGGCATGGTGGCATATGCTTGCAATCCAGCCACTCCAGAGGCTGATGCACAAGAATCGCTTGAACCCAGGAGGCAGAGGTTGCAGTGAGCCAAGACTGAGCCACTGCATTCCAGCCTGGGCAACGAACACTGTCTCAAAAGAAAACAACAACAAACACTGAAAGACACACACCAAAATGGCTACAGTGGTTCTACCTTTCAATTGTATGATTACAGATAGCTATTTTCTGCTTTACTTATTTGATTTATTTAGTTAATTTATTTTTTTGAGACAGAACTTTACTCGTTGCCCAGACTATAGTGCAGTGGCGCAATCTTGGCTCACTGCAACCTCCACCTTCTCGGTTCAAGAGATTGTCTTGCCTCAGCCTCCCTAGTAGCTGGGCTTACAGGTGCCTGCCCACCATGCCCAGCTAATTTTTTGTATTTTTAGCAGAGATGCGGTTTTACTATGTTGGCCAGGCTGGTCTCGAACTCCTGACGTCAAGTGATCCACCTGCCTCGGCCTCCCGAAGTGCTGGGATTGCAGGCGTGAGCGACCACGCCCGGCTTACTTTATTTGTATTTTTACAAGGAGCATGTGTTACTTTTATACTTAGATAAAACATATTATTTAAGGATTTTAAGAAACCTTTTCAAATACATTTTAAAGAATAGGCCAGGCTCAGTGCCTCACGCCTGTAATTCCAGCACCGTGGGAGGCTGAGCCGGGCAGATCACTTGAGGTCAGGAGTTCAAGACCAGCCTGGCCAACATGGTGAAACCCCACGTCTACTAAAAATAAAAAAATTAGCTGGGCATGGTGGCACACGCCTGTAATCCTAGCTACTCGGGAGGCTGAGGTAGGAGAATCGCTTGAACCTGGGAGGCAGAGATTGCAGTGACTTAAGATCAATCCACTGCGCTCCGGCCTGGGAGACAGAGCGAGACTCCATCTCTAAAAAAAAAAAAAAAAAGAAAGAATAAATTATACTTTCTGGTAAGTCAGTGGCACAAAAATTCAAATATATGCTAGATCTAATTTTATTTGTACATATACTAGAGCTTAAAAGGGATCTCCTACAAATTGTTCTCAAAGATCTGTCGACAGCTACTTTTCAGCCTAAGATACCCTTTGAAAATACTAACCTTTTGGCTAGTTCATTCTGAAGGGCTACGATCATTTGCAGTATCACTTAACTTGAGAGCCTACTTAGGGCTGTTACTGGATCCACTACATGTTTACTGGATTTAATTTCTATAAATTCTTCATGCAGAAGACCTGGTTATCTTCCCATACAAAGGCATAACCTTAAAAGATAGTATTTCTATACCTATGGATTTTTCATGACTATGATTACACCTCTAATACAGGTATAATAAAAGAAATCAACATCAAATACTAACTGAAAAAGACACAGTTGAAATTACAGACATAGGGAACAGGATTGCATGGGATTTCTGTAGGAGGGAGACTCAGCAGAAGAAATATATTACCTGGGCAAGCAACCAGCCTAGCTCATGGCTAGCATTCTTCGTAGCTCTTATGGTCTCCTACTCACAATTAGCACAATAAAAAAAAATCACAAAGATTGTAATTCCAGGCATAACTCAAATACATCTGAAATTATCTCTTTAAAAATAATTACAACATAATTCAGGTGAGAGGAAATGACTTTTATCACCCGATAATCATCTAATTATGCAGCTATGCCTTGCTTTGTAATAAACTAGTTTACTAAAACAGCTCCAAAGGAAACTGAATTGTGTTGAGACCACAAGAGTTGGCTGAAAAACTACCACATTCAGAACTAACTGCATACTTGACGGTATTACCATTGTTTCACAGGCTAACAATGAAGCCACCTCAGACCTAACCACGGTCAAACAAAGGCGCATTCTTAGCCTGATTCAACCATTTCTTCTGGCACACTCTATCCATCAGGTGGTCTTGTATTAAAAAAATTCATCCCAGTATATCAATAGAGTCAAGAGTGAGAAACTCAGGTCTGTGGTGTCTTCACTGCCTACGATTTCATACATGTCATGTCACTCTTGTATACTTTCAGTCTTACCCCTCAGTCACCCAGTTAGCTGGCCATACATAGGGCACCTCCCAACTTCATACCTTCCTTACTTTACCTTAAATGTGTTCCCTCGGCCGTGATTGGCGGCTCACGCCTATAATTCCAACACTTTGGGAGGCTGAGGTGGGCGATCACAAGGTCAGGAGAAGGAGATGGTCCTGGCCAACATGCTGAAACCCTGTCTCTACTAAAAATACAAAAATTAGCTGTGCATGGTGGCGCATGCCTGTAGTCCCAGCTACTCGGGAGGCTGGGGCAGGAGAATCGCTTGAACCAGAAAGTGGAGGCTGCAGTGAGCCGACATCGCGCCACTGCACTCCAGCATGGTGACAGAGCCAGATTCCATCTCAAAATAAATAAATTAATTAAAATAAATGTGTTTCCTCAAGCAGATTTCTGCAGCACTGGGATGGGAGCAATGTACAGTTCACCTCAGCCTTCCGTCCTCCTAGTTTTTTTACGAGATGGAGTCTCACTCTATCACCCAGGCAGGAGTGCAGTGGCTCTCGGCTCACTGCAACCTCTGCCACCTGCGTTCAAGCCAATCTCCTGCCTCAGCCTCCAGAGTCGCTGGGATTACAGGCGCCTGACATCGCTCCCCGCTAATTTTTGTATTTTGAGTAGAGATGGGGTTTCACCATGTTGGCCAGGGCTGTCTTGAACTCCTCATCTCGTCATCCACTCACTTGAGCCTCAAAGCGCTGGGATTACAGGCCTGAGCCACCACGCCTGGCGCAGTATGCCTAGTTGTTGTTAACCTCCTACGGAAGAGATGCCACTTCAACCCTAGGTGCTTCAAAGGTTCTGCAAGCTCTGCACTGGAATTTTCCCTTTTATATAGAAAGGAGCAACTCTTGATTATAAACAGTGCCTGGGGAGTGCAGTCATTTGACAAGTGTCTGGCTCAGGTCCCAGTTCCCATGCCCAATCAACAGTTTTGCTGTCATCTACATCACACACTGGAGCATAAAATAAAATTTTATTTGCCGAAAGTGTTCTGCACGAATGCTTAAACAAAATGTGGTATAGCCATACAGCTGAATATTTCGCCATAAAAGGAAGGAAATCCTGATTCATGCTACATGAACTGTGAAAACATGCTAAGTGAAAGAAGCTTGACACAAGGCCACATGTTTCCATCTGAATACGTGAAACAGTTATTAAAGGCGAAGCCAGAAAGACAAAGGAGATGAAAGGTTGCCTGTGGTGTGGCTTGAAAATAGCTATTGACTGCAATGGGCCCCAGAGGTCTTGGGGTGATGGAAATGTTATAAAAGTGGATTTGGTGGTGACTGCGCAGCTGTAAATTTACTAAAAACCACTGAATAGTACACTTAAAACAGGTGGATCTATGGTATGTAAATTCTACTTCAATGAAGCTCTTACATTAAAAAATAAGAATAATAAAAGAGCATTCTCCATATTGAAAAAAAAAATTGGGAGGACTTACTTCTCTTCTGCCAGCCGTCCTTTTCGTACCTACACAAACTGAGACCCTGACGTTAAGCTTACCTACATAGTTAAGACTAAAGGACGGGTCTCCAGAATTCAGCTCAGGTCTGATTCCGCTCCATGTCATTTGGAAGTGTCAATCAGAACCTAATAACTTAATCTGTGCAGACAAATAAGCCAAGATTTTCAGGGGCTCGACCCAAAACGAAAGGTAAACATCTTCATAACATACTGACGATCTACAGCGGTCTTAGGTAGCTCAACCATGCCAAGGCGAAGCAAGATTTTAAGATGCTACAGGTTTAAGAGGCAAGCTTGTTCTGAGTTCGCAGAACAGGATCCCTGCGTTTCCAGAAACCAGCAGCGCAATGTACACAGACCGAGACAAGGAAAGAATCGAGGTCTTTTAAACCTGACGCCGGCACTGCCCCGGAAGCGCACCTAAAACTCAATCTGTTTGGAGGCTCGGGGCCAGAGCAAGGCGTACTGTTTCACTCGGTTAATGCTTACTTCACGTGAAGAAAACCAAGCAATGGAACAAGCCGCCCGAGCGCGTACACCCCCGCAGGGCCGCGGGACAGGCACGCGGTGTCCAAGCAAGCGCCGGAGGCCCCGCGCCCACCTCCCCGGTCCGGCCCGGCCAGACCCCGCCGCCCTCGCCTCGGGGCCTCGGACGGGGCCTCGGACGGGGCCGGCACACCTGAGCCCGCCAGCCGCCGCGGCTGGGCAAGCGGGGAGAGGAGCGGGTCGGGAGGCTGCGCGCGCGGGCGGCTGACGTACCTGCGCCGCCTGAAGCTCAGGGCCGGCGGGCCTGGGATAACGGCGCCTCTGCGGCGAACACGCCTGGGCTCTCCATTCGGGGCTGTTTACTCCCAACTCTCGCGAGATTGGGCGACCCGGCCAGGAAGGCCCGCAGCTGGGAGAGCCAGCCCCGCCGACCCGGCGTGCCCTGCGTGTCCCGCGCTCCCGGGGCCTGCGTGCGCGTTCTGGACGCCGTGGGCCACGGGACTACGGAGGGAGGACGGACGAAGGTCTCGCGACATTTGCGGCCCGGGGCCGGGGACCGAGCAGTGGGGCGTAGCTAGCGTGCTGCCCGACTGCGAGAACGCGCGGCTCGAACCTCTGGCCTGTGCTGCGCGTGACTGTAGGACCCCCAAAGTGGGAAAATGAACCTGGGCGCGAAGGCAGCCGAGCTGAGCCAGAATCTAGAAAGACTACCTGGCGCAGACTTCCCGCCCCCCGCGGGCCTACTATCATTGATCCGTGGATAGCTCGTTTCCTCGCGCAGACCCTCCCTGCAGGTATCCACGTCCTGGCACCGGCGGCTCGGACTCCGCACCCCTGCCCGGGCACCTGCCCTGGGTGCCCCTTAACCCGGGCAGTGGTTTGTTAGGCTAGCGAAGTGTCCAGTCAGTAACAGGCGAAATCCCAAATCTCGCCTGCCTGACCTGACCCCCGGCGCCGCTGGACGACGGACCTGGCCTCGCGACGTGTAGCGCACAGCCGCTGCCGGGGTACCGGTGCGTGGGAACCCGAGGACCTTTGTAACGCCCCCGTGTTTGCCGTTTTTGAAGAAACAAGAATAAATGTATTAAACTCTGAAAAGCTTGCCGCCCAAAAGATGTCTGGATGACGAAGATGCTAGAATCACAGGTTGTTCTGAATGTAAATAGACCGGCCTGGACTCGTAAGGGCACATACAAGGGACTGAAAGCGTCTTCAGGTACTGATGCGCTATAGGCAAATCAGACGATTTTGTGTCTTTAAACTTAACAATGCACCACAGTAATGCTGAACTGCACCATTATTACAGATCACAGCGTGTCATCCTTCAGGATGATTTAACACAGTTGACTTAATATAGTGCATAATGTAGAATCACACATTACTGTATCTCACCTCCAGCTTCTAGTTGGTAATTTTGAGCAAGTTGTTTAACCTCTTTGTACCTCAGCTGCTTCATCCCAAAAATAGGGGTACTAGCCGGGCGTGGTGGCTCACGCCTGTAATCTCCTTTGGGAGGCCGAGGTGGGTGGATCACTTGAGATCAGAAGTTTGAGACCAGCCTGGCCAACATGGTGAAACCCCGACTCTACTAAAAATACAAAAAGAGTTAGCCGGGCTTGGTGGCGGACACCTGTAATCCTAGCTACTTGGGAGGCTGAGGTAGAATTGCTTGAACCCGGGAGGTGGAGGTTGCAGTGAGCCGAGATCATGCCACTGCACTCCAGCCTGGGCGACAGAGCAAGACTCTGTCTCATAAATAAATAATAGGAGTACTAACATCTACCTTAAAGGATGAGGGTTAAATGAAGGACACACATAAGGCCTGGCAGAGTGGTTTATGCCTGTAATCTCAGTACTTTGCCTGTGGCAGGAAGATCACTTGATCCCAGGAGCTTGAGACCAGCCTGGGCAACAGAGACATGTCTCTACAGTTGTGTTTTGTTTTGTTTTTGCCAGGTGTGGTGGTGTGCCCCTGTAGTCCTAGCTACTAGGGAGGCTGAGGTGGGAGGATTTCCTGAGCCCAGTAGGTCGAGGCTGCAGTGAGCCATGATTGTGCCACTACACTCCAGCCTGGGCAACAGAGCAAGACCTTGTCTCAAAAACAAACAAAAAGCATACACACAAAGTGCTTGGCTCCTATATGATTCAATACCTGGTGGTGGCTTCTTGAATCCTTTCCCAACTCAGATCTCGTACTATTTTCTGAACTTTTAGAGAACTCTTACCTCTCTTTGGATATGCAAACCTTCAAAGTGAGGCACTCCGTTCTGCCACCACATAAAGCATTTGCTCTTAAACTTGACTATGTCCTTCTGTTCCAACTTTGGGTAAATTAATCTTGGTCGGGGTTCTCTGAACAGCCTTTTAGTCACCATGCCATCGAATACATGGCCGTTTTGTTGGAAACTGGGGGTAGAATAGTGATTGCAGACATCCATCATGTGACAGTGAGGCCCCCACGGCAGGGGAGAGAGTACCACCACCAGTTCCAGAGAATGCCTATACACCGAGGGGGCTGGGGCATGGGAGAGAAAAGTTACTTGCAGAGCTACCAAGAAAGCCTGAGCTACAGGATCCTGGCCTACCACTGGTGGTTTCCCACCACTCAGGTTCTAAAATAACTTCCTAAACTTGGGCTTCACATACAGAATAAAGCCTCTGCAATTCCATGGGAAGGTAAATCTTTATTCCAATGCAATGTTTTTTTAAAGAAAAGCTGATGGCACGGGCACCAGCCAAACCCAGGAAAGCCTCCCTGGAGCTGTGGTTCTTGGGGGTCCCAGCCACCACTCTGCAGAGATCTTGGAGGTCCTAGTAAACCTGCCAGCGGCACTATGTGCCGGCTGGTTTTTTGGCAAGGGTGGCTTTGCCGAGAGCTTCAGAATTTCGGAGGCGAACACCTAGGTGTTCTCGAGCAAATGGCACCTACATCACTGCTGCTCAATCCGCACCCGAAGGAGACGCCCCTGGAGACATCCAGTCACTACAGCCTCGCCCACCAGCACATCTTAGGTGTCTGTGGCTTTTTCAAGGACAGCTTCATGCTCCTGGTGCTGGGGCTCTGCCACCGGAGGCCTCTCGTGGAGCCGCGCGCGAGGAGAACGCTGACCAGCCCGAGGGCACAACTGCCCCAGTACATCATCTGTGGCTGCTGGCACCTGCCTGAAACTGGATTATACATGGGACCTCAAGCTGCATCCCCTCCTCCTGAACCATGACCTGGAGGTGAAAACGGGGGGATCTGGACTGCCAACCAAAGTCGAACATGACGGGAGGCAGAAGGCGGCCTTGCGTAGGACTCCTGATTACGTAACTCCCAGGGTGCTGGGAAAGGGCACAGTTTCAAGGCGGATGTGTGGTCCCTTGGGTGCATCACACATACCTTGTTAGTTGGCAAACCACTGTTTGAGACCTCTTGTCTAAGAGACCTGCCTCTGGTCAAGAACACACAGTGTTCCCAAGCATAGCTACCCCATGAACACCTCCCTCAACCAGAAGATACTTCAGACAAACCCGACCACCCCCATAGGCCCTGGAGAAGCTGCTGAATAACAGGTTCTTCACATCTGGCTGCAGCCCCGCCCATTCCCCATCATCTGCCTCGCAGTGCACTAGGGTTCTCAATCCCTCCCAGCAGCCTGCACCCTTGTGGTCCTCAAGGCATGGAGAACCCCTGCCCGAGCAGCCCCAAGAGAAAGAACTGGTGGTTTAGGGAACGGGACAGGTGGTCGATGCCACTGTGGTGACATGCTGCAGCAGCTACACAGCACGGGCTGGTGAGGCAAGGGGAGGTTGAAGGACCCCCGCCTGTGTCCCCAACTTCTGGGTCAGTGAGCAGCTAGACTGTTCCAATAAGCACGGCCTAGGGTATCAGCTGTGTGACAGCAGTTTCACACATGCCTTATCCTCGAAACACCGTGACAGCCTGCAGTGCCGTAGTGCTCCCTTACTGGAGGGGCCACATTCCGAGACCTCCAGTGGATGCCCGCAACCACAGGCGGCACCAAACCTGACTCACTGTGGCTGTAACTTCGGCAGTCGAGCTGCAACAGCAAAACTAGCATGAATTTCTTTTTCCTTCTTCCCAATGTCATGAAGATTCGTTTTACTGTAGATCTCAAGACTTCGCCATACAATTTTTTTCTTTACTGTAGATCTCAAAACTCCTCAAAACTTTACTGTAGATCTCAAAACTTCAGCATACAATTTTTTTCTTTCCTTATTAAGTGGAGAAGTTTTACCTTTTCACTTAAAAGAGCACTTGACGGCTTCTCTGCATATCTGTAGTGCCGGCATCACTACTCTTGGGCTTTGGGGACATTATAAAGTAAAATAAGCCTTACCTGAACATGAGCTGTGGACATGGGGAGAATTCTCGTCCCAGGCAGGAGGGAGAGGGATGGCATGAGACTTCATCATGCTACTCAAAACTGTGTGTAATTTCAAACTTATCAACTGTTTATTTCTGGAATTTTCCATTGAATATTTTTGGACCTTGATTGACCACAGGTAACTGAAACCTTGGAAAGCAAAGCTGTGGGTAAGAGGAAATGCTGTCCACAGAGCGTGATGAGACATCCTGCCCCACTGCAAGTTCCCATCCAATCACTGATGGAGATCACACCCCGTATTTCCACAATCACCTGAGCAAACATGTACTGAAGGCGGGTATGCCATGCCACGGGAAGGCCATGAGCCTGCCTGTCCCCGCCCCCCACAGAGCATCTGGCTCCCTATTGCAGCACCATCATCCCACCCTCAGCAGTGGCACCATGTGGGGTTGTGCAAGGCTGTCCAAGCACATCGTCTTCGCAGGGGGCTTGCCATAGAAGTTGTGTTTGTGCATGTTCCAGGGTCGATTCCAGAGCCTCCTCCCCTTCCCTTCAGTCTCACCATAGGAATTACACAGAATATATATATATTTCTTTTTTTTTTTTTTTTTTTTTTGAGATGAAGTCCCGCTCTGGCACCCAGGCTGGAGTGCAATGGAGTGATCTCGGCTCACTGTAACCTCCACCTCCCGCATTCAAGCGATTTTCCTGCTTCAGCCTACTGAGTAGCAGGGATTACAGGCGCCTGCCACCACACCCCGCTAATTTTTGTATTTTTAGTAGAGACAGGGTTTCACCATGTTAGCCAGGATGGTCTCGATCTCCTGACCTCATGATCTACCTGCCTCGGCCTCCCAAAGTGCTGGGAAAACAGGCGTGAGCCACTGCGCCCGGCCAGGCATTCCACAGAATATTTCTGCTGAATTCAGGACTGTCCTGTGCTTGGCTTGATATTCATTAAACATAGATGAATCTTTAAAAAGAAAAATAACACACGAGCCAATACTGAGACTGCAGCACTGATAGACTGGAACAGGTTTTGAGGACATAACCACCTAACCCTCTGGTTCCCCACATGTGATTAGATTTCAAGTACTTGACGTTACAAAAACACAGAGAAGTCTCCTAGGAGCTGTCTCTACCTGCTCTCTTCCCTTTTTGACTTCCCACTCTTTCTCGAATCCATTACAATCTAGCTTGACGATTGAAATGGCTCATGGAAAAAAAAATCACCAGTGATCTCAATCCACACTGCCAAATTCCATCAAATCAATCTTCACTTTACCCAACCTACCAGGAGTAGGAGATTCAGAAGTCAACTCAGTAGCTTCCAAAGACTAGGCACATTGTTATACACAATTTGTTAACAGAGTGTCAGCTTTTAATCCGTTATGACCACTAATTTTGTAAGTTAATTTTTTGCAATCACTTCTAAGAAAAAAAAAATTCTCTCATTTCAAACCCAATTACAAACAACTAGAACACAACTCTTTGAAAGGAAGCAGAAACAACTACTTTTATTGTTAAACTTTCAATTCACAGATTAAGTTTCAAAGGTTCATATTTCCCATGTTCTTTTTTTTTTTTCTTTTTTTCCAGACAGGGTCTCGCTCTGTCTTCAGGCTGGAATACAGCAGCGCGATCTTGGCTTACTTCAACCTCCACGTCCTGGGCTCAAACGGTTCTCCTGCCTCAGCCTCCCAAGTAGCTGGGACTATAGGCATGCACTACCATGCCTGGCTGATTTTTCATGTTTTGTGGAGACAGGACATGTTGCCTAGGCTGTTCTCGAACTCCTGGGCTCAAGCGATCCACCGCCTCGGCCTTTCAAACTGCTGGGGTTACAGGCGTGAACCACCATGCCCGGCCCATATTTTCCACATTCTTATTAAGACACCCTATCCACAGTGGTTCAGTCAACTTTCAAATTAGCTCTGGGGAAAAAATACATTTAATGAAAGCTAGAAAACCTAGAGAAGGTCTTGCTTATCTTTCACTGTAGCTATGGACAGCTCTGCACCACATTTGCACCAATCAGCATGTTTGCCCACGTCCTGCCCATGAGAGAATTTTACAGCATCACTGACAAGGTGTGTTCACCTATGCTCATCACATAACACTGATTCCGATTCATACTTATCAATCTAAGACATTACTGGACCACGTTACCTTACATATAACTACCTGACAATATTTTCACATGCAGTTGCTGCTGCTTATTACACGTCAAAGTTCACATCAATGTGGCATGAAATCAAGAGGATTCCAAGCTAACTCCATCAAAACCTTGGGGGGTCACACAGCATCTCCGAGTGTGCAGATTTTCACATCTAAGTTCTGAAGACATGATCTAGGAGTGGAAGAGCTTCTGAAGTTGACCACTGACCTTCTGAGTACAAGTCACATCTGGAAATCCTGTAGGCAACGTCATGGGCAAAACTGTGTCCATAAAAGTGTGCTCGGGTCTGCTTATGACGGATTATCCCATCATGAAAACACAATCCCACAGAATCCAGACTTTTAAGCAACTACCAGCGTATGCATCAGCGTCACAATGCTGAGCTCTGAATTTTAAATGTGCACGTTCTATCATATTCATATAGTGACACAGTCTTCAAAGCACTAGGTATGTGGTCCTCAAAAATGGTTGGCTTTATAAGACCCAAACTAAAGACATTTCATAGTAGGTTTCAATGTTAACGCATATTGTGAGGGTTTGTGCATAATTACCTTCTCACACACACAAACAAACGTATTCACTAAAATACAGAAATCCATTACACAAACCAAGAATAAGCTTCTAACTTATTATTTTGACAGATATATCATGTCACACACATAATTTGTCCGTATTTTACTATTCCATAAATACTTAATATTTATATCAATAATGCTACTGGAATGGAATATTACATAGAAAAACATATGAAAAACAGATATAATAAGCTCTAAAGGGCGAAATTTCAGTTATAAAATGGGTCAGAGGCTGAGAAATCACTACTTATCCACAAGAATTCTTTATAAATCAAAAGATGACTGAGAGTTTCTCTTACATATCCAAATCTAGGAATAAATTCATTCCATAGCAGATTTGAGAAAACCAACAAAAATATAATATAAGAAGTTAATATTATTCATGGCAAACCAACAGAATGAAATTTGGTAGGCTTATTTAGTATGAAAAGGAATCATCTAGATTTTTTAATATGCTATAAGAGTCCATGTTGTCATTCTGACAAAAAAATCTCTTTAAAAATACTATAAATAAAGTTGCTCAAAGACACCACACAGACAGACAGACAGACACACACACACACACACACACACACACACACACACAAATTCTCTAATGAAATACCAGTTGAAGTGCAGCATTTTCATAACAGATAGTCAAACAGCTAGAGCTACACAATACACACAGATTTTTCCTGCTAATAGTACCAGCAACCTTAGTTATAAAGTAATGCTTTTCAGTAGTCTTTCCTGATGCACATTCCAGTACAACTCCTAGAGTGAAATAGTCAATTCTCCTTAAAAAGCAACATCTGAAATTATAAGAGCTGACAAATCACATTATATTTCAGTATTAGACTGCTGTGGCTCCTAGAACAATTGAAAAGCGTTACTTCTGAACAGCTTAGGGAAAAAGCACTGAAATTTAGATGTCTTTAATCAGCCTCAGTCATTATTAACTCTGTCCCATTCGCACATGCTTGAGGTTTTTTCACAGCACTCTCTGACAGTATTACATGTGCTTTGCAAATGACAAATCAACAGTATGCTAAAAATCAGCAATAAAACACGTAAGATAAATTAAATGTGTTTTTCCAAATGTCAGAGTACCAAGGTTCCCAGGAGTTGGCAAAACTTCTCAAGTGGCCATCCAGACTCAGGCCGTGCAGGATAAGGCCTCTTTACGTAGTGAACGGTTGAGAATATTTGCTCCCCACACCCAGAGCCATTCAGGCATGTACTGTGCAAAAAGAAACTAAAAATGAAAGAGAGAAAGGTTGTAAGGTTAGAACCCGAAAACATCAACACTGAAGGAATAAGACCAGCACGATACCCACCAATCACAACAAATATCCACCAATCAATCACAACAAATACCCATCAGTCACAACAAATACCCACCAAACCACCACAACAAATACCCACCAATCGATCACAGCAAATACCCGCCATCAATCATAACTACCCAGCAATCACAACAACTACATACCAATCACAACAATTACCCACCAATCACGACAGTTACCCACCAATCGATCACAACAAATACCCACCAATCACAATTACCCACCAAACATAACAGTTACCCACCAATCACAACAAATACCCATCAATCACAATTACCCACCGAACACAACAAATACCCACCAATCACAACAATTACCCACCAATCACAACAAATACCCACCAATCAATCACAATACCCACCAATCACAATAATTACCCACCAGTCACAACAAATACCCACCAATCACAATTACCCACCAAACACAACAAATACCCACCAATCATAACAGTTACCCACCAATCACAACAAATACCCACCAAGCACAACAATTACCCACCAATCACAACAAATACCCACCAATCAATCACGATACCCACCAATCACAATAATTACCCACCAGTCACAACAAATACCCACCAAACACAACAAATACCCACCAAACACAACAAATACCCACCAATCATAACAGTTACCCACCAATGACAACAAATACCCACCAATCACAACAAATACCCACCAATCACAACAATTACCCACCAAGCATAACAAATACTCACCAATCACAACAAATACCCACCAAACACAACAAATACCCACCAAACACAACAAATACCCACCAATCATAACAGTTACCCACCAATGACAACAAATACCCACCAATCACAACAAATACCCACCAATCACAATAATTACCCACCAAGCATAACAAATACTCACCAATCACAACAAATACCCACCAATCACAACAGTTACCCACCAATCACAACAGTTACCCACCAATCACAACTACCCACCAAACACAACAAATACCCACCAATCACAATTACCCGCCAGTCACAATAAATACCCACCAATCACAGTTACTCACCAATCACAACAAATACCCACCAAACACAACAATTACCCACCAGTCACAATAAATACCCACCAATCACAATTACCTACCAAGCATAACAAATACCCACCAATCAATCACAACAAATACCCACCAATCACGATTACCCACCAATCACAACAAATACCCACCAATCACAACAATTACTCACCAATTAATCACAACAAATACTCACCAATCAATCACAACAAATACCCATCAGTCACAACAAATACCCACCAATCACAACAACTATCCAGAAATCACAACAAATACCCACCAATCATAACAAATACTCACCAATCACATAAAATACAACAAAGGAAAAAGCCCCCAGGCACCACTGTATTGAATATCTATTTTTGCCTAAGATCCTACCCTGGATTCTACAGAGAATAGAAACATGACCACTACCCACCTACCCTACTTTCTGTAATAAGGCTGGACTGTCCTGCATGTAAATAAAATTCTATCTTTACCTAATATGATATGAACAGTATGTTCACTGGTTAAGAACTACAAAATCACTGGCCGGATGCCATGTCTCATGCCTGTAATCCTAGCACTTTGGGAGGCCAAGGTGGGCAAATCACCTGAGGTCAGGAGTTCGAGACCAGCTTGGCCAACATGGTGAAACCCCACCTCTACTAAAAATACAAACATTAGCCAGGCATGGTGGTGCACACCTGTAGTCCCAGCTACTCAGGAGGCTGACGCAGGAGAATCACTTGAACCCGGGAGGCACAGGTTACAGTGAGCAGAGATTACGCCACGGCACTCCAGCCTCAGTGACAAAGTAAGACTGTCTCACCACCAACAACAAAAAAGCTACAAAACCACTATAAGAATAAGTCAGGTGGAATACACAGGCACATACATGGTTAGTACTGTATGAGAAAACTGGGGCTTGAGGGGCAGGATGGGACAAAGTTCAACAAGAAAACAGGTCAGAAACACCAGGACCTTGGGACGGTATCTTGACCTATGATGAGGGGGCTCAGGGGACCAGGGAGGGAGTCTGCTGATGCTGTTCTGCCCTCTCACTCAGGCCTGTGTGCTAGCAGCAGACATAGGACAATGTCTGAAAACGTATTTGGTTGTGACACTGGGAGTGGATGCTACTGGTATCTAGTAACTGGAGGCCTGGGATGCTGCTCAACATCCTGCAATGCCCAGGACGCTCCCCGTGACAAGGAATTATCTGCTCTCGATGCCAACAGTGCTGAGGTGGAGAAAGCCCACACTCCTCTAACAGACTTGTCCAGAACTGAATGAAAGTTCTAATACTGTGTATATTAAAGACGAGAGACAGACAGGCCCTTAGCAAGTACTGACATCTAGCCTTGAACTGAACTGATGCATGATAACAGAGGTCATCCAATCCTCTTGTCAATAAATGGACACAGGTTACTCTCAAGGGAGGAGACACACACACACACACACACACACACACACACTCTCTGTGAACAAAAAAATTAAAGTAGCAAAAGCTACCAGAGAAATATGCTGTAGACAAAATAGCAAGGGATGAATCAAATCTTTGTTGTAAAACTGGAGATAAAAAATAATAGTGTTAAAAGTAATTTGAGGAACATAAAATGAAAATAGAAAGTTTTAACAACTTTATACAGAAAAACTACTCCAGGAATTAAAACAGCTTAACATAATTTCTTAGCAGAAAAATACATTCTCAAAGAAAGTTTATCAATGTGAACAAAATTTAATTGTGACTAAAACGTTGGTGTTTTATACACACAGTCAAAAAATATCTACTGCATCTAAACCCCATGATATCTTTATTTCTAAAAAAATGTTATGCTCAGCAAGTTCCAAAACTACTTGTTAGATTTCTGTGCTTTTCTCAAGTAATTAAAGGACCTGGAAAGAACTACTTAAATAAAACTGCTTCTTTTTTTTTCTGAGACGGAGTCTTGCTCTGTTGCCCAGGTTGGAGTGCAGTGATGCCATCTCAGCTCACTGCAACCTCCGTCTCCCGGATTCAAGTGATTCTCCTGCCTCAGCCTCTGAGATAGCTGGCATGCACCACCATGCCCGATTAATTTTTTTATTTTTAGTAGAAATGGGGTTTCGCGATGTTGGCCAGGCTGGTCTCAAACTCCTGACCTCAGGTGACCCACCTGCCTCAGCCTCCCACAGTGCTGGGATTAGAGATGTGGGCCACCACCACGCCCAGCCAAAACTGCTTCTTATTAAAGAAATCTATCACCAAACCTCTTCATAAAAGTAACAATTAACTGTTGATTTACTTGTATGTTTATTTGGTACTGGTAAATCTAATGCTCTTTATGCAAACAGTCCCAAAAATATCTGTTTGGTAATTAAGAAAACTCTGAATATAAAAAAACAAAAAATTGAGCCAGGCGTGGTAGCTCACACTTGTAATCCCAGCACTTTGGGAGGCTGAGGCAGGTGGATCACCTGAGGTCAGGAGTTTAAGACCAGCCTGACCAACATGGCAAAACCCCATCTCTATTAAAAATACAAAAATTAGTCAGGTGTGGTGGCAAGTGCCTGTAATCTCAACTACTTCAGAGGCTGACGCAGGAGAATCGCTTGAACTCGGGAAGTGGAGGTTGCAGTGAGCCAAGACAGCACCACTGCACTCCAGCCTGGACAAGAGCGAAACTCCGTCTCAAAAAAAAAAAAAAAATTCTAAACTAGGGCACATCTCTTTATTACACCAGATAAAGAACACGAATATATTATAATAATTATGCATTCTCATATTAATACTTAGGATCACAGTTTCAAATATCTAACAAAATTACTTTCTGAAGTACTAAAATATCCCAATCTTTTGTCATGCCTGAACAATAAGCTTAAAATACAAATTCTATGCTTCTTGAAAAAATGAGTCTAAGAGTATACAGAGATATTACTTGATAAAATGGTTGCATGAAATATAATACATACAACCCTATCTTGTGGTTTTGTGTTTTTTTTGGTATTGTATTTGTCACTTAGAGGTAGCCCTCAAGCTGTACTAGAATCTTTTACTTTGAAATTCCCATATAAATACTTTATAGTATTTTTATAGTCCTACCATCCACTGACAGCAGCATATGTGTTTTTGTTTTTTTTTTCCTGGAGACAGAGTCTTGCTCTGTTGCCCAGGTTGGAGTGCAGTGGTGCAATCTTGGCTCACTGCAACCTCTGCCTCCCAGGTTCAAGCGATTCTCATGCCTCAGCTTCCCAAGTAGCTGGGACTACAGGCGCACGCCGCCATGCCCAGCTAGTTTTTGGATTTTTAGTAGAGACAGGGTTTCACCATATTGGCCAGGGTGGTCTCAAATTTCTGACCTCAAGTGATTCACCCACCTAAGCTTCCCAAAGTGCTGGGATTACAGACGTGAGCCACCACGCCTCAGCCAAAACAGCGTATTTCACCTTTTAGGTGTCGCATAGATTGAACTTTTGAAAATTCTTAATGTAATAATCTCACAAAAGAGAATTTAGTGTCTTAATCAAAATCATTAAGCGTCAGCTTTAAGAGTCAGAATTTACAATTCTCATCTTAGGCTTTAATCAGGTTCCTCTGTAGCACTGAGAAAGGTTCAGGATGCATTGATCTAATTATGAGACCTGAAAGCACACACCTACCTGAATAGAATGGGACCAATATCCTGTGGTCCTTTTGGAAATCCCAAGGGTAGAAACAGCATGATGTGCATAGACTTTTGGCGAAGGCACCAACCACGAGCACCTGTGCAGAAAGCTGCTGGGCGCTGTCGTGTTGGTGGCTACACAGAAAGGGATTAGACTCTGTACAAAGATTCCCTTAGAGGCATATTCATACTGCAAGGCTCTGCTGAAGTGGTCTAAATAAGCCTGTTAAGACAGAGGGGAGGAAAAGACTTAATTCAGGGTGAACTTGAAAATTCAAGAGAAAAAAAAAAGACTTGCTTCTTAACAATTCAGGAAAACATACAGGATAAGCAAACATGAATGCTGACAAAGAGTTCAACAAATCAGACCAAACAACTGTTAATAAATGTTCCGTTGCATTCGGATTTCATTTTCCCGTAAGTACTATCTGACCTTAGAAGCAGAAAATGCAGCCAGCTGAGGAGTGGGTTTGCAGCACGAGCCGGAAGAGATCGTGACAATGGCACCTTTCTTTCTCTCTACCATTCCCGGTAACACTACATGGACCATCAAACTAGCAGCGGCAATGTTCACATTTATGATGTCCCAGAGTTTGTCCTCGGAGAGCTGCGTGAAATACTGCGGGTAGGGATAAAACACACCCACGTTATTTACCAAGATGCCAATGTCTTTGTCTTTCAGGGCTTCTCGAATGGGAAGGTAGATCTCACGGCCACTGCTGAAGTCCGCAACGATAATAGCAGTTTCCACTTTGTACGTGTCGGCTATGTCTTTAGCAACAACCTGCAACTTCTCCTCGTTCCGGCTAATCAGGATGATACTGAGACCTCGGCTTGCTAACTCTTCAGCATAAGCTTTTCCAATCCCATCTGTTGCACCTAGGATGCAAGTCAGGAAAAGTCAGCATGTGCATTTCCCCGGTGTCACCCTTTAACATGGACCTCACGTACCCCCTGCCAGGTGTAGTCAGAGAAACATTCACACTAGAAATCAAGTGAGTTCTAGTATCTATGAGTCAAGGATGCGGCTGCTGAATCAAGAATGTGAAGGACATGTGCTAAACACTCTCCCAGACATCCCGACACATGGACAGGGAGTCACTTTACATTCACCACAGTGATTAGGAGACACAGTGGGAATTTGTTTTCAAACTACTATCTGGTTTGAATGAGTGGCAGGAGGTGCTTTTCTGGGAAATACTCATGAATTAAAATGAAATTCAACATAAGTGAAGCATTTCTCAAAATGGTGACAGTTTCTAAAGACAATTTTAAAAGAGAGAACAAAAAGGAAAAGCGAGTGGTAGGCACGTGGGTCTGGAGGAGGCCTGGGAACAGGAGAGGGCAGAACAGGAAGGATACCAATTATGAGGCAAGTTCTTCCTAAGATGAGAGCAGTAAGAAAATGTGAACATAATCATGACAGGAGCCGTAAGTTGATTTCTGTATCAGTGTGTTCCCATGAAAACATCACATTCAACAGCTCCTTGAATAATGCATCCGACCTCATAGAAAAGATTATTTGGATTATAAAGTAGGTTACCACTGACGACGGCCCATCTTCCATACTGCTTGATCAGGTCTGCTCTGCTCCCCCAGGCGGGGGATAAAATGCAGCCTGATCAGGCTGTAAAAGTCACAGATGACAGTGATGCTTTTTCTGGCCGTATACCAGGCTCCAACCAAAGCTAGAGCTTCTATATAGCAATTGCAAGACCTGGCGATTTCCCTGTACAAGAGGTAGAAGCTGTCAACAGCAGCCATGGCAACCTGCAGGGAGGGGAAAGAGAGAGTCTTTTTGGTTAATAAATTAAAGGAACATACACAGTCTGAGTGAAGACATCCAGCTAAGGACATCAGATCTTATCAACTGTGCATCCAAATAATAACTTTTCAAATGCACGTGACCCATGGATTCAGTCTATTTATTTACTTTTTTTTTTTTTTGAGACAGAGTCTCTTTCTGTCACCTAGGCTGGAGTTCAGTGGCGCAATCTCGGCTCACTGCAACCTCCGCCTCCTGGGTTCAAGCGATTCTCCTGCCTCAGCCTCCTGAGTAGCTGGGACTAAAGGCGCCCACCACCACACCTGGCTAATTTTTTATTTTTAATAGGGAGAGGGTTTCACCATATTGGCCAGCCTGGTCTTGAACTCCTGACCTTAGGTGATCCACCCACCTCAGCCTCCCAAAGTGCTGGGATTACAGACGTGAGCCACCGTGCCCGGCGAAACAGTCAATTTATGATCTAATCATTTAACATCTGTAGCTTATAAAGTTATTTTCTTCCAAGGAGACTAATCAACATAACTACCAGAAGTTACCAAATTCCCACCAAAATTCAGGTACTACACTACATGTGTGGCTACAGAGATAAACACAATATGCTCTGTACCCGAAACACGCTCCTAGTCTAGTAGCAACAGACACGAACCTTCTAATTCACATAGGAGAGGTGCATTTATTTCTTTGTTTTATTCATACACAGAGGACTTACTACCTGTGTAGGGACAAAGCAGACGAAACAGAGGTGGTACTAAGACATGGCCTTGGCCTCGAAAGCTTACAGTCCACTGGAGACAAAACTGAGCTTTCAAAAACCTTCACATCAATTTGAATTTTTTTTTTTAAAGAGATACCCTCCAAACTTGGAAAAATGGCTTCTCAAATGACAATAGAGTGAGCACTCCTCCATCTTCTAACTTAATTTGTAACTATTATGTTGTCTGGCCCCTTACGTTTCAGTAAAGAAAAGCCCAATACAACCCTTGTGAGTGTCCACGTAGCAAGCATTTACTAAGCACCTACTATGTTCTATGCACTGCAATTCAAAGGATTCACAGATGAACTAAATGACTGTCCCTAGGTGAAGACACAGACATGTAACAAAACAATTTAAAATGCCACATGATCTGGTAGATGTGCGCCTGCAATCAGAGATAACCCTGCGGAGGCAAGACGAAGGCCAGGCATGGTGGGCCCTGGCCACGGACTGAGTGAGTGGACTTCATCTCAAGCTAAACCAACTGTGTGTGTCCCACGAAGGACAAAATATCAGAAAGACTGCTATAGATTAAACTTATACTACAGGAAACTCAGATAGACACAAACCCAAGGACACAGCTTATATTCTAAAAAGAAAAATTGATTTTAAGCCAAAAGAAAAAGAAATCTAAAACTTCTGGGGGTGGTCTCCTTTAAAATAGAAAAAAAAAAGTCTGGAAACTAAGAAAGACCCAACGATAGAGGCAAAAATTAGCATATGTTTAAGAAAGAATGGGTGAATTCCCCTCCTACTTCACTGCAGTGTAATCTGAGCTCAACCAAGTTTTGCAGAGTAAAAAAGGAACCAAGCAGAGGAAAACAAATTAACCACTGAAATGGAAACATGCAAGAATGGCACCAGAATGTGAAAAAAAGGCATACAAAATAATTTTAAAACGGCTGCATAAATATAGATAAATGTGTAGTCTGAATTACAAATCAACAAAACATATAAAAGTAGTATGACTGGAAACAAGAAATGGATCAGCAGTAGGACTGATAAATGCCCCACATGAGGAAACAATCTCTCAAACAACAAAGTTCCATATTGGTACCGTATTAAGTTGGTATTGCTACCATATTAAGTTACCAAATTAAGCTGATGTGGCATTAAGTTTAAAAAATGTTTTCCTGCCAGGCGCGGTGGCTCACGCCTGTAATCCCAGCACTTTGAGAGGCCAAGGCAGGCAGATCACTTGAGGTCAGGAGTTCAAGACCAGCCTGACCAACATGGTGAAGCCTCATCTCTACTAAAAATACAAAAATTAGCTGGGTGTGGTGGTGAATGCCCAGCTTGGGGTGGCTGAGGCAGGAGAATCACTTGAACCCAGAGGCGGAGGTGACAGTGAGCTGAGATCAGACCGCTGCACTCCAGGGTGGGCAATGGACTCCATCTCAAGGAAAAAAATAAAACCAAGATTCTATGTTAGATCATCGTGAATTGTGAGTTCTGGAAATAACTCATGAAACGTGTGTGTCTTTTGTCCTAACTAATCAAACACAAGGCCATGAGGAAGGTAAATGCAAAAACAATCAGCTGTATATACCAGGACCCCTCAAGCAAAATGTAGTAAAAGTGGGAATAATAAGCTACAAATAAAGAAACCTAGACACTTGGAATATTAAGCTTATTCTTCTAATAACAGGTAGGCATATAGCTAGGCTGTTAAAACAGTGTTTTCAATGAAAAAATAAATGCTACATATCAAGATCAATGGGTTGTAGCCAAAGCAGTATTTGTGGGGAAATTAGTTGCTGAGAGTGTGGCGTATGGCTCTCGCTACAGAAAGGAGGCCAGGCATAGCTCATGGGGGGGACCTCACAATGATAGGAGCTTTCTCCTTAAGCCCGATTTTTTTCAAGAATCTGAACCTTTTTGAAGTAAATCTCTAGCAAAAGGTTCCCGACCACAGAGGGGGTCCCAAGTTTTTCTGCTGTGATCGTTCCCTGCCGTGGGGTCTCTCACCTTCTCTCTGCCAGTTCTGGGCCGTCAGCAGTATGCAGCTCTGTCTTTCTCTTAAGGCCAATCTGGAATAAAACCAACGAGAAACAAATGCCTTTCCTTTTTCCTCACAGTTCTGCTGGGAAAACTTTGTATTAAACGAACATCCAAGTGTTCCAAAATTAAGAAAACACAAAAATTCTTACGCCATGAATCTGTACAGGCAGCAAACCATGTACTAAGCACGAAGGACCCTCCTCTCAGAGTAAGAAAAGTTCCTGGCGTCTGCTGGGGCCACGGTCCACACATCCTCAGGCACAGCTGGAGGGTGCCCCCTTTTTCCTGTGCCTTTCTTCTTAGGGAACATTTCACCAAATGGAACAAAAGCCCATTCCAATCTCAGGGCCCTTGGGGAACACAGGCCAGGTACCAGGCCTGCGTTGGGAAAGGGAGCAGACACAGCTGCCCTGGGTGCCTTTCTCTGCCAGGTGCCTGTCTGGGTCTCACCTGGGCCTCCCGCTGCCTCAGTCCGCCTGCAGCATTCCCTGGAACGTCCACATTGCCATAGGCTGCCTTGGCATCTCTTTCCAAGTTCCCTACAGGGATTCTGGCTGTCCCACCTGAGCTCAGGGGTCCACCACGTGTCTAATCTCCTGGCAGGGTGGCAGGGAGGAAGGCATCCCACAGTCTTTGGGGGCAGCCCCCTCTAGGCTGTGAGTGGGACAGGTGCTTTAAGGAGGAAATGAAAGGAACCCTGGGTCCACATTTTCCCTCTCCTCCACCACACACTGTGCTGGAACTGTTCTGTCTCTGACTACCCCCAGCAGGCTGCAGTCCTCCAGGGCTGAGGCCAAATCCCACTCCTCTCTGTTTCTCCAGCACCTTCCCACGATTCCTGCCACACAGAAGCTCAACAGATGTCTGCTGAAAGAAACTGCACCACCACATCTCTGGCTGCAGCACACAGGCAGAGTCTTTTCCTGTCCAGTTCTCAGGCTCCACACAGCAGGATCCATTTCAGCACCCCCGCTCAGGAGAGGACCACTCACAAATTCCTTTGATCCTTTACAGAAAGAAAAGCTTGTGTGCTAAACCCACCAGGGAACTCCCACTCAGGCCAGCAGAGACGCATGCACTGCAGAGGTGAGGACAGGAACCCGGGGCTGAGGGGCTTCAAGCCCATCACGGCCCAGCTTCTCAACGCCCCCACTGGATACCCCTCACCATTGTGTCAGGGGAGCACCATCCTTAAACGTGTGTTAATATTGTCGTTGCTACGTATATTTTAAAAGTCAGAGAGCATCGAGGGGGCTGATGGCATTCAAGGTCTGGTCCTCAGCCATGATGGACACAACGCAAGTTTTTCATTCCTCAGAAGCAGTTCAAGACAGAGTGATCTCACCCACATCCACAAAACCCACAGAAGACTGATATATTCAAATGCCAATTTATGAATGGATAGTGAGCAACTTAGGGAAGAAGCCTAAACAAACATGGTGACTGGTCCTATAGTCTCTCGAGATCTACATGGAAAACCAAACTTCTAGAACAGCAATGAAGAATATAAAGCATCAGATTGAGGACACCATCATGAATAAGCCAGGACTCTATGCCACCTGTATACAGAGAAGTCAGAGAAAGACAAATCGGGCAACTGCAATGTAAGGTGGCAAGGGCGCCCCTGGGGTGAAATGGGTCTTGAAGTGTGAGCAAAACCGTTGGGCAGAGAGGAGGGAAGGGGCCTCCCAGGCCTGGGCCCATGGAGAAAGGCTTGGCACTGTCAAGGGTCCAGCCCGCTCCGGAAACACTGGGAAGTCCTCACATGACCAGCACAGACTGCGCACGTCCTGTGTGACGTCCTGTGGCTGTAGGTACACAGGCGTAAAGGAGGCTGGGAGGGGGCAGACTGGAGGTGCCTTCACGCCAGACATGGACTTCCTCCTTGAGCACCAAGGAAGGGACCTGGTGGGGTTTGTTTGGGCAGGAGGGAGGGGTCCTGAGCCCTGGTCTCCCAGCTGGGGGTGAAGGAGGGCCGCAGGGAGAGCACGGGCTCTGTGGCCTCTGCTGCTCCTCAGCCTTGCCAGACACTTCACACATTCGCTCATACCCTGATGGGCCAAATATGGAAGAAATTGAAAATCAAAGCTCATTACCTCTCTCAATCTCTTCCCCCACCCTTCTGTACATGATGAAAATAACATCTTTCTCATGACAAAAGAAATCAGTACTTTCCCCAAAGCCACCAAATTTCAAAAGCTCACGCCTCTCACTGAAACAAAGTGTTACAGGAGTTTATCACACATGTAAGCCTAGAGGCCCACTAAGGCGTATGCAGATATCCAGCTGCATCAAACTTGCTTTAGGCGTCTGAGGAGTTAATTTTTTGTGGATTGATCAGTGAAAGCTGTCATTCTGTTCTATGTGAGTGTTCGTCCCTACTCCCATTCATGTCTTGAATCCTAACCCCCCAGCTGACGGTTTAGAAGGGAGGGCCTTTGGGAGGTGATCAGATAATGAGGACTCCTCCACCTTGATCTTGGACAACTCAGCCTCCCAAACTGTGAAAAGTAAGTGTCTGCTGTTTCCAAGCCACCCAGTTCATGGTATTTCGTTATAGCAGCTCAAAACAGACTAAGGCAGTCTACAACCCAGAGAAACCCATGATGTGGAGAGCAATACTAAAACACAGGGAAATTCGGATTCCTGTACAATCTACCTGAAAAAAGTTATTCTAAAGCTTTGTTTTCTCAGAGAGTAGAATGGTGGTTGCTAGAGGTGGGGGATGTGGGTGGGGAAGTTTTGGTCAAACGGTATGAACTTTCAATTATAAAATGCATAAGTACATTTTATAATTGGAAGTCGTTACAGAGAACCAGGAATCTGGCCAGAGGAAGACAGGAGAAAGATTGGGGTCGAAGAAGACTGAGGTAGGGTTCGTTTTAGGTAAATTAGGGAGGGGCTTGAGGAAGGGTAGGGCAGGGTCAGAGAGTGGCTGTGGGGCCTGCGGTGGAGTTTTGGTAGATGTGGGCAGGGGAGAATCCTGGGAGGCAGGGCTGCAATGAGACTGCATGGCCTTGAGGGAGGACGGTTGGTGGGAGCTGACCGGCTGAACTTTTGAATTTTATAATTCATGTACAGTACGGTGACCGTAGTGAACAATACCGAACTGTGTGCTTAGAATCTGCTTAGAGGGTAGATCTCAAGTGTTCTTACTATTAAAAAAAAAAACAAAAAACGGTAACTGAGGTGATGAACACGTTAACTAACTTGGTTGTGGTGATCATTTCACAAAGTGTATATATATATATCAAATCATCGTGCTGTACACCTTAAATATATATAATTTTATTTGTCAATTATACTTCAATGAATTTGGGAAAACATAATTTTTAAAAAAAATTTAAAGCTTTTTTTCTCATCTCTGCAGAAAACTAAAACATCTGTGAACAAAACAAAGCCAGAACTGTCCCCAAACTAGAAAAAGAAGAGAAATTCCCTATTAGCTTTTAAGCATTTTCTACTTCTACAGGGCGACAGTCATCAAAAACCTACAGGAAACATTACAACTGCAAAAGCATCATGGGAAAATTGTGGTCAAAACTGCAAGGAGCAAAGTCACCTCTTCGAAGCACCACTGCTGTGGCGTGTAACACGATGCCACTCCAGAGTGAAGGGGACTCCCCTTCGCAGTGTAAAGGGCAATACAATCAAATACAAAAACTTCCATGAACCCAGAGTTCTGGAGGAAAGTCCTGGCTGAAACACGGACGTGACCAAGCTATCCTAACGAATGTGACGTGGGGCGGGTGGTAAAAGAACACAAGACAGACTGGCCAGGGTTTTAAAGAACACAAAGCAAGTGTGATGGAAAAAAGAGAATCAAAGCACCAGCAAACGAAATCTAGTGTGGTGGGCTGAGTAATGGCCTCCAGGGATGCCTACAGCCTCATCCCCAGACCCTGTGAATATGTTACCTTATGTGACAAAGGGACTCTGGAGATGTGATTGAGTTAGGGACCCTGAGATGGAGAGAGTATCCAGATGGGTCCAGTGTCATCATGTGTCCTTGTAAGAGGGGCAGGAAGATCAAAGACAGCAGTGTGACTACAGAGGGAGAGGTCGAGTTGAGGGTGCTGTGCTGCTGGGATTAGATGATGGAGAGGGGTCACAGTCAAGGACTGGGGGCCGCCTCTAGAAGCCAGCAGACACAAGAAAACGATCCTCCCTGGAGCCTCCAGAGGAAAACAGCCCTGCTAACACCTTGACTTTAGTTGACTTTAGCCCAGTCAGAAGGATTTCTGATTCCCGTCTCCAGAAGGAAGATACATTTGTGTCATTTTAAGCCAATACATTTGTGGCAATTTATCACATCAGTCACAGGGGATAAGGATAAACAGCGGGAGGAAGGGATGGATGAAGTCAGTCCAGCTTTCCGGACAGTGAAGGGACAAGCTGAAAACTCTGCACTTCCCTTAAGCCAAAACCACTACGTGCATTCAGGACCCAGAAAGTCTCAGAGATCCCTACCATCTTTAACTGACCAGGATAAACCTGAGGTCCTTCTCATCAGGTGGGATCCTCCAGCTTTTCACTAAGGCTCCACAGCTATGGCTGTTTTCATTGAAAATATTTTTCAGCCAGGCACAGTAGCTCACGCCTGTAATCCCAGCACTTTGGGAGGCCAAGGCAGACTGATCATAAGGTCAGGAGTTCGAGACCAACCTGGCCAATATGGTGAAACCTCGTCTCAAAAAGAAAAAAAAAAAGATTTGTTTCATAAAAACCTTACTTTTTTCAGAGTGTGACTCTGTCTTGTACTCAGTACTCCAAATCCTCTCTGTTCTTCCTGATCTTTCAAGTCCCATGCCTTCTCCTCGGTTCAATCCCTTCCTGACAAGCAGCGACATGTCAACCCTGGGGGCAACGTCCCTTCCCGTCTCGTCCCTTCCCTCCCCCAGGCCATTCCCTCTCTTCCCAGGCCGTGGCACTGCCCCCCACCTCTGGGTTCCTCCTCACCTCTCTTATCCACGTGGCCCTTGGCACACGCTGCTTTGGAGTCTATTTAACACTCAACCTGCTTCTATCTTGCTTGTCCAAGGAGAGCACAGGCCTCTGGAGGGCAGACAATGGATAGAGAACTAACTTTTCTGTAACTTAAAAAAATTTCTTTTTTGTCTTTGGAGACGGAGTCTTGCTCTGTCTTCCAGGATGGAATGCAATGGCACAATCTCAGCTCACTGCAACCTCCATCTCTCAGGCTGAAGCGATTCTCCTGCCTTAGCCTCCAGAGTAGCTGGGATTATAGGTGCCCGTCACCACGCCCAGCTAATTTTTGTATTTTTAATACAGACGGGGTTTCACCATGTTGGTCAGGCTGGTGTTGAACGCCTGACTTCAAGTGATCCACCCACCTCTCCTGATCTCAAGTGATCCACCCGCCTCAGGCTCCCAAAGTGGTGGGATGACAGGCGTGAGCTACTGTGCCAAGCAAAATTTAAAAAATATATACAAAAGTACGGAAAACCTATTATGCACAGTTCAAAGAATAATGAAACAGTCATTTAGCCACCAGCCTACTTAACAAAACCAGTGTCCTGGAAGACCTGTATGCTGCTCTCCTGATGACGGCCCCTCCCCTAGCCTGGAGGCAGCCTCTCTCCTAATTTTGGGGTAATCACTCCCTGGCTTTTTTAACAAAACAGTTGTACACCGCAAGCATGTATTCTGAAACAGTAACAGTACTAAGTTTCGCCTGGTTTTGACCCTCACGTAAAGGAACCACACTGCACGTATCCTTGGTGACTTGTTTCTTTCACTCAACATTACTCCCGAGACTCAGCCATGACCCTGCGGCTGCACCCCATCTTCCTCCACAGCTGCACAGCAACTCACAGTTCAGATGCACCACAATCCACAGATCCCCCCTGCTGCTGTGGCTGGGCACCTGCATTGTGTTTGCTGGTTTTTACTTGACAGTTAGGAACAGCGCTGCAGGGAGCACTTGTCGTCACCTCCCGCACACCTGTGCATGAGTTCTCAGGCCAGGCGCAGTAGCTTGTGCCTGTAATCCCAGCACTTTGAGAGGCCGAGGTGGCCAGATCACGAGGTAAACAGATCGAGACCATCCTGGTCAACATGGTGAAACCCCGTCTCTACTAAAAGTATAAAAAATTAGCTGGGCGTGGTGGTACACACCTGTAATCACAGCTATTAGGGAGGCTGAGGCAGGAGAATCACTTGAACCTAGGAGATGGAGGTGCAGTGAGTCAACATTGTGCTACTGCACTCCAGCCTGGCAACAGAGGGACACTCCAACTCAAAAAAAAGGCCAGGTGTGGTGGCTCATGCCTGTAATCCCAGCACTTTGGAAGGCCAAGGGGGAAGGATCATGAGGTCAGGAGATCAAGACCATGCTGGCCAACATGGTGAAACCTTGTCTCTACTCAAAATACAATAAAGTAGCCAGGCGTGGTGGCCTGCACCTGCAGTCCCAGCTACTCGGGAGGCTGAGGCAGGGGAATCGTTGGAACCAAGAGGCAGAGGTTACCAGTGAGCCAAGATAGTGCCACTGCACTCCAGCCTGGCGACAGAGCAAGACTCTGTCTCAAAAAAAAAAAAAGAGTTCTCAAAGGGATATGCCCATGGTTGAATTGCTGGGCCACATGCATTCCACTGTCAAATGCTTTTCCAAAGCAGCAGAACCCATTCACACTCCCATCCGCAGTGGGTTCACACCACTCCTCAATGTCACTGGCTGGTCGCGTCCAAAGGTTCACCTTCTGCCAACAGGGCGGTTGTGAAATGGTATCTCATCATGGTTTTAATTTACATTTCCCTGGTTACTAATAAGGCTGCAGTCCTTTTTATACATATGTGCTGTTTGTGTTTTGTAATCTATGAAATACCCGTTCCTATCTTCTGTCCTTTCCTTCTTTTCCTCTCAGAATTGTAAGAATTCTTCAGATATTCTAGATACTAGCTCCCTGTATGTTTTGTGTCTCATTATAGTGTCTTTGATGAACTAAATGTGTCATTACTTTGAGATAAGGTCTGGCTCTATTGCCCAGGCTGATATGCAGGGGCACAATCACAGCTTACTGCAACCTCTGCCTTCCGGGCGCAAGCCACTCTCCCACCTCAGCATCTCAAGCAGCTGCGTCTAACTGGGCTTAGTGTGCACCACCAAGCCCAGCTAATTTTTTTTTTTTTTTTTTTTTGTAGAGACAGGTTTTCGTCGTGTTGCCCAGGTGGGTCTCAAACACCTGGCCTCAAGTGATCTGCCCACCTGGGCCTTCCAAAGTGCTGGGATTACAGGTATGGGCCACCACACCTGGCTGACTGTCTTAAATTTGAAGTAGACAAATGCAATCAATCTTTCTCCTTTAGGGTTTGCACTCATTATGTTTTATTTCAGAAATCCCTCCTTAGCCTCAGGTCATGAAGAATTCTTTTTGAATTATTTTCTATAAATTTTACAGTTTTGCTTTTTCAGTTTAAGTCTTTAATCCACCTGGTGCTTTGTGATGGTGTGAGGCTGGGATCTCATACATCTTTAATATTCCTCCTCAGCCCCTGACATGTTGCTATCTAGCCAATTTTATTTAATAAACAGAATAAATACTGCTTTGTGTTCAAAGCTCAAATTTCACTCGAGAAAAAATTTAAGAAGCTTCTCATACTTTGTGTCAGCACTTTGACAAAGTTAATATTGTGTATCATGACTTTTTGGGGTTTCTTTATCTTCACCACCAATTTTTGGTACAGGACTAAATGCACAATGAAGCTGAGCTAAAGAACAGCAACATAGAATTAGAAACCTGGATTGTCCTCCAAGATCTAATACTCCTCAATGTCATGTCTGCATTAGTGCAATAAGAAGTAAAATAGGCCAGGTGCAGTGGCTCACACCTACAATCCTAGCACTCCAGGAGATGGAAACCATCCTGGCCAAAACGGTGAAACTCTGTCTCTACTAAAATACAAAATATTAGCCGGGTGGCCGGGCGTGGTGGCTCATGCCTGTAATCCCAGCACTTTGGGAGGCTGAGGCAGGCGGACCACCTAAAGTTGGGAGTTTGAGATAAGCCTGACCAACATGGAGAAACTCCGCCTCTACTAAAAACACAAAGTTAGCCAGGCGTAGTGGTGCACGCCTGTAATCCCAGCTACTTGGGAGGCTGAGGCAGGAGAATCGCTTGAACCTGGGAGGCAGAGGTTGCCACAAGCCAAGATCGTGCCATTGCACTCCAGCCTGGGCAACAAGAGCGAAACTCCATCTCAAAAAAAAAAAAATGAGCTGAGCGTGGTGGTGCACACCTGTAGTGCCAGCTACTCGGGAGGCAGAGGCAGGAGAATCACTTGAACCCAGGAGGCGGAGACTGCAGTGAGCTAAGATCACGCCACAGCACTACGGCCTGGTGACAGAGTGAGACTCTCAAAATAGAAAAATAAAAAAAAAAAACAATTAGCCGGGCGTGGTGGCTCATGCCTGTAATCCCAGCACTTTGGGAGGCCAAGGCAGGCGGATCAGGTCGTCACAGAGATTGAGACCATCCTGGCCAACATGGTGAAACCCCATCTCTACTAAAATACAAAAATTAGCTGGGCCTGGTGGTGCACATCTGTAGTCCCAGCTACTCCGGAGGCTGAGGAAGGAGAATTGCTCGAACCTGGAAGGCAGAGGTCGCAGTGAGCTGAGACTGCACCAAGGCACTCCAGCCTGGGGCCTGGTGACAGAGGAAGACTCTGTCTCAAAAAAAAAAAAAAAAAAAAAAAAGAATTAAAATTATCGGCCATCCCACTCCTAGGCAGATACCCAAGATAATTAGAAACTTTTGCTCACATAAAAATTCCTACATGCATGTTCACAGCAGCCTACTCACAACTGCCAACGGCAGAAACAAACAAAATGTCCATCAATGAAAGAATAGGCAAAATGTGGTGTTATCCATACAAAGGAATATTATTCAGCCATAAAAAAAGCATGAAGTACTGACACATACTACAACATGGATAAACCTTGAAAACATTGTGCTAAGGGACAGAAAGCAAACACAAAAGGCCATATATTTTATGTTTCCACTTGTATGAAATGTCCAGAGTAGGCAAATCCATACAGGTTGAAGATAAGTTAGGGCTGCTGGAGGAGAGGGGAAGGGGAAAGGGGTATGATTGCTAATGGGGTTGGGGTTTCTTTTGCAGGTGATGAAATGTTCTGGAATTAGTTACTGGTGATGGTTGCATAGATTGTGAATGCAGTAAGAACTACTGAGTTGTGGGGCGTGGTGGCGCACGCCTGTAATCCCAGCACTTTGAGAGGCCAAGGTGGGTGGATTACCTGAAGTCAGGAGTTCCATACACGCCTAGTAAACATGATGAAACCCTCTCTCTACTAAAAATATAAAAATTAGCCAGGTGTTCGTGGTGCACATCTGTAAACCCAGCTACTCAGGAGTCTGAGGCAGGAGGATTGCTTGAACCCAGGAGGTGGAGATTGCAATGAGCCAAGATCGCACCATTGCACTCCAGCCTGGGCAACAGAGTGAGATTTCATCTGAAAAAAAAAAAAAAAACAAAAGAACAACTGAGTTGTACACTTTAAAATGGGTAAAATGATAAATTTTATGTTGTGTGAATTTTATTTCAATTTTTAAAAACCTACTTAAAAAAAAAAAAGTAGCACCAATTTGTTTAACTCTGTGCCCCTGGAATATTCCTGCAGTGGTTAAAACCACAAACTCGGCAGAACTCAGTGGCTCACATCTGTAACAGCAGAACTTTGGGAGGCCAGGAGTTCAAGACTAACCTGACCAAAGCAGCAAAACCCCATCTCTACTTAAAAAAAAAAAAAAAAAATTAGCTGGGTGTGGTAGCACGTGCCTGTAATCTCAGCTAGTTAGGAGGCTGAGGCACAGAATCACTTGGGCCTAGGAGAAGGAGGCTGCAGTGAGCCGAGATCGCAGGCACCACTGCACTTCAGCCTGGGCGACTGAGTGAGACTGCTTCAATCAATCAATCAATCAATCACACACTCCGAAAGGAGCCTGCCTGGGTTGAAATCCAGCTTCCCATTTAAGAGCTGTGTGTCCTGAGCGAACTTACTTTGCCTCTGCACGTTGCTCACATCACCTGTACAAAAAGGGTTAACAGTTCCTGCCTAAGAACTACAAAAAGAATAAAATGAGGTGGTCCATAGAAAGCACTTAGAACAGTGTCCGTCCTGGAGTGCTCAACAGACCTAAGCTATTAGCCACAATTACTGTGCTTGACATAAGCTATTGGATATCTATGGCGGTCAGAGTAAAACTTGAGAGCTCACTTTATGGCAAAGACTCTGCTAAGTGCTTTATCCTATTGTCTCACTTTATTCTCTCATTAACCTTATAAAGCACAGTCAGATGCTACCGTTTACAGATAGGGAAATTGAGGCTTACAGAGGTAAAGTAGTATACCCAAGACCCCACAACTCAGAAAGGGCTGATTGCAATTTAGATGGAGGTCTATCAAGGCGCCGAGTCCTGGCCAGGGAGCCCGCTGTGACACTCCAGACAGCCTCGCAGTCACCTGTACACATCCTGCTGGGATCGCAGAGGGGCGCTGCAGCGATCTGGTTTCCCCGGCTGTGTTTGGGCGGCACGTTCAGGAGAACGGGGACCTGCCTGGTTCGTGTTCCCAGCCCTTTCCCCTCCAGCACCCGGCAAGGCCCAGTCAACACAAGCAAACTCGGAAATCCCGGCTGAACCCACGACCGCTTCATGAGGAATCGGCGTGCCCTTTCTTTAGGAGCTCGATTATTCTGAATTATTTCCATTTTAAAAAAACACAGCAACAACTCAAACCAAATCGTTTAGAAAGGAGAATAAGCAGCACCGACAAAGGAGGCGACTGCTGGAGCCGCTCGGGGGGAGGAACCGGGTGAGAGGCTGCAGGGAGAGCAGGGCACGCGCCGGTGACTACAGGGTCCCGGGTTTGGGGGGCGAGGCCCGGGAGAAGGGACACTCCGGGGTGGCAGCGCCGCGGCGGGGGCGTGGGGATGGAGCCGGGGAAAGGGAGCTCTGAGATGTGAAGGGGCGGGGCTGGGGTGTTTGGTCTGGAAGGAAGGAGTCTCACGGGAGGGAGGCACGAAGATTTCCTGGGGTCTCCGGCGCCGACGGGCTTCGGGGCCGGTTGGCGCGGAGGGAGCCCGGGGCCCGGGGGGCGTGGTGAGAGCTCAGAGGGGTCGGGCCGAGCAGCCGGCTGGCGCTGCGGGGACCGAGGAGGGATCTGGGGCGGAAGGGCCGCGAGAGGGCACCCAGGGCGCAGGGGGCGCGATACCTGCAAGGCGGCGTAGTCTTCTAAACCGGTCCCGCCAGACCCGCGCGGCCACCGCCCCCGTCTCCTCCGCCTCAGCTGCCGCCTGGCCGCGCCCCCACGTGACCCGCGCACGCGCCGAGGGCGGAGCCGTCGCAGGGCCCGTCCCCGGCGTCCCCAGCGCGCAGTCCCGTCGCGAGTGCGCGTGCGCGGGGGTTGCCTTGGCGACCGGGAAACCGTTGAGCTGCAACAACTGGGGCGCCAGAGGCAGGCGAGGAAGGAAAGCGGGGAGTCTCCGGCTGGGCTGGGACGGTAGCAACGTCCGCCGCGGAACTGGGCTCCCCACAGTTGCGGGGCGTTCGGTGGCGCAAAAGTGAACATGCAACCTGAGCCCTCGGAGCCTGCGGCGGATGGGGCAGCACAGCTGAACTGCACGCAGGAGCCCGGCGTGGAGGAGTCTGCGGGTGACCACGGGAGCGCAGGCCTAGGGGGCTGCTGCAAGGAAGGTGCCGACCGCCCCCCCAGGGAGGGCGGGGAGAGGGGCCGACCCGGCTGGGCGCTCCAGCCTCCTTCCCACACCACATACCCGATCTTCACAGCCAAATAATAACAGTAATAAAGGTACCAAACAATGCTCTGCAGTAGGGGCTTCTCTCCCCAGTTGGTACAGAGAAGGAAACAGATACTTCAGAGGTTATAAAACTTGCTCCAAACAGGTAATCCTCGGCTAGTCAGTGACAGAACAGACTCGGCTGGGCGCGAGTCTATCACTACGTAAGATCAAAGGCTTTCTCCCTCTCCAGACTGCATGTTGTGACAGCGCAACACATCCTGATTGAATTTGGAGTCTAGTCCAGTGCCTGACTTAGGGTAGAGAGTCTGAATGAAGACTTTGTGGTTTTGGGGTCACTGTGTGACCCCCCTCATCATAGTTTGACAGAATGGACTTCAAAGATCAGCTTCATGGCTAGGCGAGGTTGCTCATGCCTGTAGTCCCAGCACTTTGGGAGGCCGAAGCAGGCGAATCACCTGAGGTCAGGAGTTTGAGACCAGCCTGGCCAATATAAGGAAACCCTGTCTTGACTGAAAATACAAAAATTAGCAAGGCGTAGTGACTTGCACTTGTAATCCCAGCTACTTGGGAGGCTAAGGCAGGAGAATCGCTTGAACCTGGGAGGCGGAGGTTGAAGGGAGGTGGAGGTTGAAGGGAGGCGGAGGTTGCAGTGAGCCAAGATCATACCACTGCACTCCAGCCTGGGTGATAGAACAAGACTCTGTCTCTAAATAAATAAATAAGTAGATATATTTTTTTAAAAAAGGTAGGCTTCAGCTTCTGCTCCCACTAGACTTGGTGCTCGAAGGGAAACCTTTTAGTGATTAGATTAAAAAACTAATTGATTAGTGTTCCAGCTTCTGAACCAAGGCAACACATAAAGCAGCTGATCTGTGTTCCAGGCAACAAATATATCTTAAGCATCATCTGTCCAGACAAACCTTGTATGAAGAGCCGTAGGGAACTGGCATGGCTCAGTGGGAAGACACCAGCTTTGGAGCCACTGATACTGGGTTCAGCAGCTGGCCAGCTTTATGGCTGTTGGCCCAGAGCTTAACCTCTCTGAGCCTTAGTCTCCTCATCTGTAAGCTGGGATAATTATATAGGAATATATGGAGATAATCATAACTAAATGTTCCAGCATATAGTGGAAGCTCTTGCTATTCATCGATTACATATTAATATTAATATGTTGAGCACTTATTCTTTACTTTTCCACAAACATTTACCTGTGGCTTCCTGTGGCTGGGCATTCTATGCAAAATTGATGAGTTTAAGACACAATCCACATACACAGAGCATTTAGTCTTGTTCAATAGATCACACAAACGCACAGAAAACAGCAGACCAGAGCTCTTAATGTTAAGGGCAGTTGAATTGGCCAATTTGGAATGACCTTTGAAAAAAAGTATTCATTTGAATGTGCTCATTTTCTTTTTTATCAAAGATATTCTCACAATTTTTGTTTCTTTTCATGTGATTTTCCTTTTGAGGATTTTTTTTTTTTTTTGAGACAGACTCTGGGTCTGTTGCCCGGCTGGAGTGCAGTGGTGTGATCTCGGCTCACTGCAACCTCCTCCTCCCTGGTTCCAGTGATTCTCCTGCCTCAGCCTCCCGAATAGCTGGGATTACAGGCACGTGCCACCATGCCCAGCTAATTTTTTGTATTTTAGTAGAGATGGGGTTTTACATGTTGGCCAGGATGGTCTCGATCTTCGGACCTCATGATCTGCACACCTCGGCCTCCCAAAGTGCTGGGATTACACGTGTGAGCCACCGTGCCTGGCCGGATTTTTTTTTTAAAGAGATGGAATCTCACTATGTTGCCCAGGCTAGATCTTCCTGCCTCAGCCTCCTGAGTAGCTGGGATTACAGGCATGCTGCACCACACTTTGCTTGAGAAATTTTTTAAAAGGCGAAAGGACAAAGAACATTAAAACAAAACCCATGTTTTGTCCCCCAAGAACTGAAAATGATTAACGTTTTATCATATTTACTTGAAGTCTTTTTTAATGAAAGAAATAAGCCCCTCTGCAAAATAAATAAAAAATAAAAATGAATAAGGCTGGGTGCAGTGGCTCACACCTGTAATCCCAGCACTTTGGAAGGCTGAGGAGGGCAGATCACCTGAGGTCAGGAGTTTGAGACCACCCTGGCCAACATGGCAAAACCTCATCTCTATTGAAAAAACAAAAAAAAATTAACTGGGCATGATGGCAGGCACCTGTAATCCCAGCTACTTGGGAGGTTAAGCATGAGAATCACTTGTACCTGGCAAGCAGAAGTTGCAGTGAGCCGAGATCCTGCCACTGCACTCCAACCTGGGGGATAGAGCGAGACTGTCTCCAAAATAAATAAATAAATAAATTTCACATAAAGTTTGTGTTCCTTTTGTTCTCTGTCCCCCACCCCATTTCTAATCCCATTCCTTTCCTGCCTTGTCCAGAATTTTATATGGATTCTTTCTTTCCAGTACTTCTCTATACCTATGTGCCCCCGAAACAATGCATAGCATTGGTTTCCATATATATATATATACATATATATATATGTTTTTTTTGAGATGGAGTCTCACTCTATCACCCAGGCTGGAGTGCAGTGGTGCGATCTCGGCTCACTCCAACCTCCGCCTCCTGGATTCAAGTGATTCTTCTGCCTCAGCCTCCTGAATAGCTGGGACTACAGGTGTGTGCCACCATGCCTGGCTAATTTTCTTGTATTTTTAGTAGAGACGGGGTCGTCATGTTAGCCAGGATGATCTCGATTTCCTGACCTCATGGTTCATCCACTTGGCCTCTCAAAGTGCTGGGATTACAGGTGTGAGCCACTGCACCCAGCCAGGTTTGCATATGTTTAATGTATATAAATGTTATCCAGTGCTTATTGTGAAACATGCTTTTTTTCACCCCGCATACGTTTCTGAGATTTATCTGGATGGATGGATGTAGTTCAAGTGTGTTCTTCTCAAAGGCAGAAGAGCAAGTCATTGTTTCATGTAAACAGACCTCATGGATGGACATTTACCTCATTAATAGTTTTTGGCTTTTATAAAAAAGGCAGAAACAAATATCTTTGTCCATGTTTCCTTGTGCACCTGTTACAAGCGTTTTTATAGAAGATGTACCTAGTAGTGAAATTTACACAATCTTTGACGGTACTTTAAAAATTGTTATACATTTAAAGATTACTGTGTTCTCTTTTTTTCTCTTTTTTTGTGAAACAGGGTATCACTTTGTTGCCCAGGCTGGCGTGCAGTGCTGTGAACACGGCTCACTCTAGCTTCAACTTCCCGAGTTCAAGTGATCCACCTGCCTCAGCCCCACAAGTAGCTGGGACTACAGGCATGCACCACTACATCTGGCTAATTTTTGTATTTTTTGTAGAGATGGGGTTTTGCCATGTTGCTCAGGCTGGTCTCCAACACCTGGGCTGAAGCAATCCACCTGCCTCAGCCTCCTAAAGAGCTGGGATTACAGGACTGAGCCACCATGCCCAGCCACTAAAGAATACTGGTGTTCTGTACTAAAAGTGGATGGTCCTTAACCAAGCTGAAGTCAGGGGACGTTTTTTGATATGTATGTTGATCTCTACATACCTGATCTCTTTTATTTTACAGAAATTAATGATCCTAAGGAAACACGTGTGGGTTCTTCTGATACATCCTCCCAAAGCCAGCAGAAACAGAGTGGTGATAACGGGTCAGATGGTCACTTCGCACACCTGAGAGAAGACAAGGAAGATCGGGGCCCCAGGTACGTGGGCATGCTGCCAATTAGTGTGCATTTACGAAGTAAGGCAAATGGCGTAATCACCCCCTTGTACAGATAAAGAAATAGAGGCTGGTAGAGATTGAATGGCCTGCCCCGTGTCTGAGAGTGGAGTGAGAATGGCCCTATCTCTGCCACACGGCTGAGCGCACATTCTATTCAACTTTAAAGCCAGACCTGCAGTAGGAGCAGCAGTAGTTCCTGATGACACCATTTAAAGTAGTTTTATTAGAATATACATTGCAATTTTGAGGCCAGGTGCGGTGGCTCACGCCTGTAATCTCAGCACTTTGGGATACTGAGGTGGGCGAATCACGAGGTCAGGAGATCGAGACCAGTCTGGCCAACATGGTAAAACCCGATCTCTACTAAAAATACAAAAAATTAGCTGGATGTAGTAGCGGGCGCCTGTAACACCAGCTACTTGGGTGGCTAAGGCAAGATAATTGCTTGAACCCAGGAGGCGGAGGTTGCAGTGAGTCAAGATCGCACCACTGCACTCCAGCCCAGGTGGCAGAGTGAAACTCCATCTCAAAAGAAAGAAAAAAAAAGAACATACATTGCAATTTTTAAGAATGCTGAAAATAGGCTGGGTGAGGTGGCTCACGCCTTAATCCCAGCACTTTGGGAGGCCAAGGTGAGCAGATCACCTGAGGTCAGGAGATTGAGACCAGCCCGGCCAACATGGTGAAACCCCATCTCTACAAAAAACACAAAAATTAGCCACGTGTGGTGATGCATGCCTGTAATCCCAGCTACTTGGGAGGCTGAGGCAGGAGAATCGCTTGAACCTGGGAGGCAGAGGTTGCAGTGAGCTGAGATCGTGCCACTGCACTCCAGCCTGGGCAATAAAGTGAGACTCCACCTCAAAAAAAAAAAAAATGCTGAAAACAGTATCGGCTTGTTTTATGAAAAAAGAAGAAAAGGAAGAAAGAGAAAAAGAACTTAAAATAGGTATCAGGCATATAGGGTGTTATAGAATTTCAGGCAGGAAAGGATGTGGTAAAGAACTTTGAGAATATATTTTACAGCTGACAATTTGCAATAAGCTTATTCATATTTTCCATTTTAACAGAATGACTAAAAGTTCCCTGCAAAAACTCTGCAAGCAGCACAAGCTTTATATTACCCCAGCATTGAATGATACACTGTATTTACACTTTAAAGGTAAGGACCTAAGAGAGGAAATGCTTCATGTCAGGTGAAAAGATTCTATCTAGTCATATAAAAAACTACTTTCAGGGATCATCTTTAGTTCTCAGAACGTATCTAAGCAGGAAATTTCAAAGTTTAGTGGAGATTTATGGAAAAGAAATAATATTTCCTTCAAGAAAAAGTCTTGCCTGACCAGAGTTCACAAAGGAGATGATGGCTATATGAATACCAAGGAAACACAGTGGTATCTTTTATTATTGTTTACTAAGGAATTTTTTTCCATATTTTTTTGAGATAGTGTCTTGCTCTGTTGCCCAGGCTGAAGTGCAGACTGCAATCTCTGGTCACTGCAATCTCTGCTTCCAGGTTCAAGCATTTCTCCTGCCATGGCCTCCCAAGTAGCTGGGATTACAGGTGCCTGCCACCATGCCTGGCTAATTTTTATATTTTTAGTAGAGGAAAGGTTTCTCCATGTTTCGCATTCTGATCTCAAACTCCTGAGCTCAGGCAATCTGACTGCCTCAGCCTCCCAAAGTGCTAGGATTACAAGTGTGAGCCACCATGCCCAGCCAGGACTTTAATTTGTCATACCAGAAAGCTAGTTTGTAGGTACTTTGGGCTTGGGAAGGATTGCAGCTTGCTGTTGGAAACAAATGATGAGGATCTTTGGGTGCCTCTTACAATGGGGAGGCATGAACAGGACATAGGGCTGGAGTCCAACATCACATATAAATGGAAGCTTAGGTTCGCAGACAGGGCTTTTCCCAGTCTGAGAGCTCCCAGTCTGTGCTGATGGGGTGACCAACTTGCTCAGCAGTCCTCTCATTGTTCATTTGTTTCTTCAGTAGATGCTTGCTGAGAACCTTCTGTGTGCCCAGCCCTGTTCAGTGCTGAAAATGCAGAGAGGGAGCCGGCAGAGGTGCCTTTGGTGTCCTGGGGGATGGGGGCAGCTACTGTGAGGACAGTGCTACGCCAGGGAGATGCCCAAAGGGCTCCAGCAGCACAAATATCTTCAGGGGTTGGAACAACCCTTAAGGGTCTCCTCATTTCCACTTTTGCCCTCTCCGAATTCCCCACCCAGCATCCAAGTGTAGCAGACAGACCCCAGGGGAATGGATACTTAAGCGGCAGGAAGAAAAAAGGAACCAGTAAGTTTGACTAAGTAGAGGCAGTCAGAGATGTCGAAGGCCTAGGAGAGAGAGGTGCCCATATTAGTTATGGATTGCTACATAATTAACTACCCCAAAACTTAGCAACTGAAACTCATTGTCTCACCAAGTTTCTGAGCGCCAGAAACTAGGGAGTGATTAGCTGGGTGGTACCGGCTCAGGGTCTCTCATGAGGCTGTAGTCAGACTGTCAGCGTGGTCTCACTCATTTGACGGCTTGACTGAGGCTGGAGAATCCACTTCTAGGCTCTAGACTTCAGACCCTCACAGGTGTCAGGCAGACACCTCAATTTCTCACCATGTGAGCCTCTCCCTGGCAGCTGGCTTCTCCCACAGCAGGTTCCCAAGAAGGGAAGTAAGGCCAAGACAAAAGTGGAGGTGACACTGTATCACTCCCTTGTATCAGGGTCACTCCTGTCTCACTGCAGCACTAACAGCAGGGTATCGATACCAGGAGAGTCATCCAGAGAGCCTGAGGAGGAAGCTGGGAAAGGGGGCGCAGGGCCCATTGGGCCGATACCTTGGAATGGTCAAGGGCTAAGAGGACTGACAATAGCCTGTAGCAACTAGGATCTCACGGGAGACTTTAGCCAGGTGGTTGTAGTGATGCTGGGATCCAGGAGGGAGCAGCCAATTGGAGATGGCTTGAACAGGCAAATTGAGGTCTTTCCCAGCAAAGGGAGAGGAGATGGGGCAAAAGCTGGACAGAAGACCAGGGAGAAAAACCAGAATGTCAGAAACCCAAGGAGACAAATAATCCAGTTTCTTCATCAAAAAATTGCAATGGAAGAAAGAGAGAGAGACCCACACACACACTCGAGGTTAAAAGTGACTTAAGGCCGGGTGTGGTGGCTCATACCTGTAATCCCAGCACTGTTGGAGGTCGAGGTGGGCGGATCAGGAGTTTGAGACCACTCTGGCCAACATGGTGAAACCTCGTCTCTACTAAAATACAAAAAAAAGTTAGCCAGGCGTGGTGGTGCATGCTTGTAATACTAGTTACTTGGGAGGCTGAGGCAGGAGAGTCGCTTGAACCCAAGAGGCAGAGATTGCAGTGAGCCAAGATCACACCACTGCCTTCCATTCTAGGTGACAGAGCAAGACTCTGCTTCAAAAAAAAAAAAAAGTTGGTTGGGTGCAGTGGCTCATGCCTGTAATCCCAGCACTTTAGGAAGCCAAGGCAGGCAGATCACCTGAGGTCAGGAGTTCGAGACCAACCTGGAAGACATAGTGAAACCCCATCTCTACTAAAAATATAAAAATTAGCTGAGAATGATAGCAGGTGCTTGTAATCCCAGCTACTCAAGAGGCTGAGGCAGAAGATTTGCTTGAACTCAAGAGGTGGAGGTTGCAGTGAGCTGAAATCGTGCCACTGCACTCCAGCCTGGGCAACAGAGTAAGACTCTATCTCAAAAAAAAAAAAATGACTTAAGAGACATCCACTAGTTACAAGTTTGGACCTTATTTTTCTGTTGATTCAGACAGTAAACAGTTGGGAAAAAAGGCAACAAAGCGATGTGACCAGTAGCTGGCTATTTGATGACACCGAGGAACTGCTGTCTCGTTGTCCCAGTGGTGTTGTGGTTATCTTAAAGACAAAGACTTCCTATCTTTTAGAGATGCTGACTTCAGTATGAAGACCTTGAAGCAACATGACAAATACTTCCGCTATAAAACTTTTTGTGGAGGGGGATTTCGGGGAGGGAGAGCATCAGGAAGAATAGCTAATGGACCCAGGCTTAGCGCCTAGGTAATGAGATGATCTGTGCAGCAAACCCCCATGGCACACATTGACCTTCGTAACATACCTGCACACCTGGCACGTGAACCCGCGCACTTAAAATAAAACTTGAAGAAATAAAATAATAAACATTTTTGTGGGAAAAAGGATTAAAAAAAATCTATACAATACCTAAGTTTAAATGTATGCTATAACTATTTTAAATATTCCGTATGCTGATAGCAAGCTTGGAAGGGGAGACGGAAAAATGAAAACGGGTGGTCTCTTGGCAGGATCGTGAGTGCACCTCTTTTTATTTTGCTCACCACAGATATTAAAAATTTTTAATAAAAACCTTTTCAGGCAACGAAATAAATAACTTTAAAAAGTGTCGGTGATAGTAGATAAAGCATGAATTCCACATTGATGGTGAGTTACTAAAGGAAACTAAAACGTTTGTTTTCCTAACCCTAAATTTGGCTCATAAAACTGAAAAAAATTAAACAAGGGCCATGGTGTGCACTAGAGTTAGTCCTGGTGGGGACATTTTCAGGGTAGGTTTACCCCCCCACTGCACCCTCACCCCCACACACTCCCCTCCATGAAGGCAGCAGTAGGCTCCACCCTCCCAGGTGAGTGATTCCAGCAGGAAGACTACCAGTCTTTTCAGCAAGACCCCCTAGGGTTCGTCAAAGTTGGTCTCGCTTGGCTAAGTGTGACCACCCCTGAATGAGTCAGGTGGCTCTGAGGGGCTGTCCAGAGAGCCACAGCCTCTCAGAGAGCCATCCAGAGAGCCGTCGGGTGATATTAGGAGGAGGACAGTTCCACCAAGAGAAGTTGATACTGGAGGAAGGAGCTGTGGATGCCAGGTAGGTAGCTGTCTGCGCCCGTTTTGAGCTGCTTTTAACAAGATACAATAGCCTGAGTGGCTTATAAACAACAGAAATTTATTTCTCACAGTTCTGGAGACTGGGAAGTCCAAGGTCAAGGTACTGGCACATTGGGTGGCTGGTGAGAGCCTGTTTTTATTTCTCAGATGGCGCTTTCTTTCTTTTTTTTTTAGAGATGGGGTTTCACTGTGTTGGCCAGGATAGTCTCGATCTCTTGACGTCGTGATCTGCCCGCCTCATCCTCCCATAGTGCTGGGATTACAGGCATGAGCCACCGCGCTTGGCCTCAGATGGCGCTTTCTTGCTGTATCCTCATATGGTGAAGATGGCAAAGGAGCTGTCTGGGGCCTCATTTATGAGGCCACTAATCCCATTCATTCATGAGGGTTCTTCTCTCATGACCGTATCCCCTCCCAAAACTCCCACCTCCCAATGCCATCACATTAGGGGTCAGGATTTCAATGTATGAATTTTGAAGGGACACAGACATTCAGTCCCTAATAGTAGGCAAAAACAAGGGTGGCCGTGACCCCTCTGCCCTGTGAGTAGGAGCCTAATTCCCTCGTGCTTCCTCCTTGTTAGGTTTCGACCGCATTGAGAACCTGGAAGAATACACAGGGCTGCGCTGTCTCTGGCTGCAGTGCAATGGAATACGGAAAATTGAAAACCTGGAGGCCCAAACCGAGTTGCGTTGCCTCTTCTTGCAAGTGAACTTGCTCCATAAAATCGAGAACCTGGAACCTCTGCAGAAACTGGACGCTCTTAACCTCAGCAACAATTACATCAAGACCATTGAAAACCTCTGTAAGAGTACCCAGCAGTGTTTCTGTTTGCCGTTTGCCCAGTGCTTTCCCCTGAGGGAGGTTCTGAGATTTTATATTATGGGCAAGAAGTGCTATTGGTTTTGTTTCGCTTTGCTGCTTTTTGAGACGGGGTGTTGCTCTGTCACTCCGGCTGAAGTCTGACAGTTACAGCTCACTGCAGCCTCAACCTCCTGGTCTCAAGCCATCCTCCCACCTCAGCCTCCCAGGTAGCTGAGACCACAGGCACTTGCCACCAGACCTGGCAAGTTTTTCTACTTTTTGTACATGTGGGGTCTTACTATGTTGCCCAGGCTGGTCTCAAACTCCTGGGCTCAAAAGATTCTCCCGCCTTAGCCTCTTAAAGTGCTGGGATTCCAGCTATGGACCACTGCGCTTGGCACAAGGATTTTTATGCCTTTGTTTTTGACTTCTGCTGACCTTACCTTCCAGCCTGCCTCCCAGTCCTGAGTACACTGCAGATGGCCCACAATCACCTGGAGACTGTGGAGGACATTCAGCATCTACGAGAGTGTTTGAGCATTTGTGTCCTTGACCTTTCGCACAACAAGCTGAGCGACCCAGAGATCCTGAACATTCTGGAAAGCATGCCCACTTTGGTAAAAAAAACGAGAAAGCACCGCAGAAAACCGCTTCCATTATGTTCATTAAATATCAAGTCTTTTTGTCTTTTTTCTCCTTCCTGCTTTCCTTCCTTTCCTTTTTCACACTTTTTTCCTCTTTGTGTTTTTAGCTGGAGTATTTGAAATGCCAGATGTCATATTATTTTACCCATAAATAGTTCAGTGTGTACCTCTGACAGATGAGGACTTTTTTTTTTTTCTTGAGATGAGTCTCGCTTTTGTTGCCCAGGCTGGAGTGCACTGGCGCAGTCTCAGCTCACTGCAACCTCTGCCTCCCAGGTTCAAGCAATTCTCCTGCCTCATCCTCCTGAGTAGCTGGGATTACAGGCATGTGCCACCATCCCTGGGTAATTTTTGTATTTTTAGTAGAGACTGGTTTTTGCCATACTGGCCAGGCTGGTCTCGAACTCCTGAACTCAGGTGATCCGCCCACCTCAGCCTTCCAAAGTGCTGGGATTACAGGCATGAGCCACTGCACCTGGCCCAGATAAGGACTTTTTAAAGCATAATCACAATCCTATTGTATCTAGAATATTACAGTTACTACACTGAATGCCCAGTCCACATTTGTTTTCCCCATTTGTCTCAAAAATATGTTTTGACAGTTGTGTTGTTCCAATTCAAACCAGATTCAGACATTACATTTGGATGATTTGTCTTGTCATTCTCTTTTGATCTATAACAGTTTCTCTTCCCTGATTTCCTCCCACCCAATTAATTTTTTTTTTTTTTTTTTGAGACAGTGTCTCGCTCTGTCACTCAGGCTACAGTGCAATGGCGCAGTCTTGCCTCACTGCACCTTCTGCCTCCTGGGTTCAAGTGATTCTCCTGCCTTAGCCTCCCGAGTAGCTGGGATTACAGGCGCCTGCCACCACGCCCAGCTAATTTTTGTATTTTTAGTAGATTTGGGATTTCATACTGTTGACCAGGCTGGTCTTGCACTCCTGACCTTAAGTGACCTATCCACCTCAATCTCCCAAAGTGCTGGGATTATAGGCTTGAGCCACCATGCCCAGCCACCACTCAATTAATTTTTCAAGGAAACTATGTCCTCTGTCTGGTGTTACCCACATTCTGCATGTGGCTGATTGCATTCTTTTGGTGCCACTTACCATGTTCTGATGGCTCCAGTATTTCCTGTAAAATGATATTGGAACCAGAGGCTGGATGGTATCCAGGCTGAATATTTCCCCTTGTGGTATGCCAGGTCCTTCCACTGCCAGGTCCTTGCATCGGGGAGCATGTGAGGCCCGCTTGCTTCTCCTTTCCATTTTAAGATTCACTAGTAGGTTCAGATATTGTCAGGCTGGTCCAGCCATTTTGCAGTTCCCTATCACTCCTTCTCCCAGTTATTTTAGCAGTCACTGATGAACGTTTCCTAGATGAATTATTTCATTAGGAGTCACACAATGACAATTTCCCAGTTATCTCACTCTCTCAGTATTTATTTAGCTAGAATACTTCTACAGCAAGCTTCCACTCGCCAGCTAGCGGTTCATCCAGTTCATGCAGAAAAGGCCAGGATCAATGTTCAGCCCTTTTATTTATTGATTTTATTTTTCTTTTCCTTTCTTACATTTTTGAGGGTGTCTTGCTCTGTTGCCCAGGTAGGAGTGCAGTGGTGCAATCTCAGCTCACTGCAACCTCCGCCTCCTGGGTTCAAGAGATTCTCTTGCCTCAGCTTCCCGAGTAGCTGGGACTACAGGCGTGTGCCACCATACCCGGCTATTTTTTTTGTATTTTTTGTAGAGATGGGGTTTCACCCTGTTAGCCAGGATGGTCTCCATCTCCTGACCTCGTGATCCACCCACCTTGGCTTCCCAAAGTGCTGGGATTAAAGGCGGGAGCCACTGTGCCCGGACTTTTTTTTTTTTTGAGACAGGGTCTTGCTCTGTCACCCAGGCTGGAGTGTAGTGGTATAACCATGGCTCCCTGCAGCCTCAACCTCCCGGGCTTACAGGCTCCTCCTACCTTAGCCTCCCAAGTAGCTGGGACCACAGGTGTGCACCACCACATCCAGCTAATTTTGTATTTTTTGTAGAGATGGGGTTTTGCCATGTTGCTCAGGCTGGCTATTTATCAATTTTCAGTGAAATGAATTAAGACCCTAGCAACCTCTCATGGTGACAATGAAGCCTTTCTCTTTTTCAGTATCATTATGAATGCATACATTTATATATACAGTATTTGACATGATTTAACTCTTGCTGTCACTTTAATTTTTCAGGTTCAAATTTTCCCATCTGGGCAGGGTATGGTGGCTCACACCTGTAATCCCAGCACTTTGAGAGGCCGAGGTGGGCAGATCACTTGAGGCCAGGAGTTTGAGACCAGCCCTGGCCATCATGGTGAAATCCCGTCTCTACTAACAATACAAAAATTAGCTGGGCATGGCGGTGCACGCCTGTGATCTCAGCTACCTGGGAGGCTGAGGCGGGAGAATTGCTTGAACCCGGGAGGTGTTGCAGTGAGCTGAGATTTCACCACTGCACTCCAAACAAAATGAGACCCTGTCTCAAAAAAAAAAAAAAAAATCCCATCCTTTGGGCTTGAGAAGCCTTCAGGTTGCTCCCCGTGTCCTTTGGAGCGCACTCTAGTAGCCTTTGACAGCTTCCTTGCTTCTTAGCATCTGTGTTGTCGTGTGTACTAGGAAAGAAATATCAAAACTAGCACACAAAACCCTTGAGTTTATTGTATACTGCTTAGGGCATTGATAAGCAAGGACAAAAGTGAGTCAGCTGAAAGCAAACCATAGTTGAGGAACAATCTGTAGAGTGTACTAGGAAAGCCTAGTTCAGAATGGCAGCACATGGTGAGAACAGAAAGCTCTGTTAGATTACAATCCCCCCGTTGGTTTGGTTTGGTTTGGTTTTGGTTTTCATTGGGGTTGCCATAAGTACCGGGTGGCTTAACTAATGGAAATTTATTTTCTCATAATTCTGGAGACGGGAAGTCAAGAGCTAGGTGTGGGCGGGGTTGGATTCTCCTGAGGCCGCTCCTTGGCTGGTAGATGGCCGTCCTCTCCCCGGGTCCTCACAGGGTCCCTCCCTCTGTGCTGTGTGTTCTCTGTGTCCTACTCTCTTCTTCTAAGGATACCCGTCAGATTGGATTAGGGCCCACCCTAATGAGCTCATTTCAACTTAATCACCGCTTTAAAAGTCTCATCTCCAAATACAATTACATTCTGAGGTGCCTCGGGTTCCGACTTTAACATCTGAATTTTGATTAGGACACAATTCAGCCCAGGTTGCTTTACATGAATAGTTTTTTTGTGATTGCTTTTAAATTCTCCCACCCCGTGTACCCCTTTGTTGGTGCCTGGGTGTATTGCTCCCACTGCCCCACCCTGTGCAGGGTAAGTCACTTGAAGGCAGAGCAAGAATGGGAAAGATGGCAAGAGAATGAAGTTTGGGAAATGCTAAACTAACTCATTTATGATGTCTTTTCCAACAAAGGAACACTTTCGATATGAAAAATACTCCATCAGTTTAGGCAAACAGATTTTGAAATGATTCACCCTCATGTTGCCTTAAGCATTCAACTTTTTTTTTTTTTTTGAGATGGAGTCTCGCTCTGTCACCCAGGCTGGAATGCAGTGGCATAATCTCCGCTCACTACAACCTCCACCTCCGGGGTTCAGGTGATTCTCCTGCCTCAGGCTCCTCAGTAGCTGGCTTTACAGGCGCACACCACCATGCCCAGCTAATATTTGTCTTTTTAGTAGAGATGGGGTTTCACCGGGTTGGCCAGGCTGGTCTCGAATCCCTGTCCTCACGTGATCCACCCGTCTCAGCCTCCCAAAGTGCTGGGATTACAGGAGTGAACCACTGCACCCAGCCCCCTAAGCATTCAACTTCTTTGAATTTCTTAAGGCAATAGAGGAGGTGACAGTATTTGAAGATAGGGGAGGATGGCAGGTGGCATTGCTGAATCCCTCTGTCCTCCCTGGTCCTAACTGACATCAGGGAGAGCTGTAATCCCAGGGAGAAGGGCCCTCCTTCCTGTGGCACTCAGCGGAGGTAAGCTGGCACTGCCCATCCTTTCCCTTAGTCACTGCTGCTTCTCTGTCTAGCGGCTTGTGTGTGTTTTCTTAAAATGGGTCCTGGCTGGGAAGAAAAGAAAACCATCAATTAGACAGAGATGCATTTCAGTAAAAGAGGTTGAGTAGCAAAGCTAATATAATCAACTGCACTCAGAAAAAGCCTCAGGAAACGTTTTCCGATATTGTTCTAGAGGGACAATGAGATCTAAGAGCTGAAGTTCAAGTGGAAGAAAGGGCTGCTGAATGATCTAGACAGTTTCCAGAGCATGAGCGCATTGAAAACCCTCCAGTTTTTCAGATCAAGTCGCCAGGACATGATATTACGCTTGTATTTTGCTCAAAAAATAGATTTTGTTTATTTATTCTTAGTCCACAGCGCAAACACAATAATTCAGTTGCATCTTTTACTGATCAGTTTGGTTCTGCTTGTCTTCTTGCAGCGTGTACTGAATTTGATGGGAAACCCAGTTATCAGGCACATTGCTAATTACAGAAGGACCGTCACTGTGCGACTGAAGCACTTAACATACCTGGATGATAGACCAGTTTTTCCAAAGGACAGGTAAGAAAAGTCTTGTGATCACACTTTAATATGTAATAGTTGTCCATGCTTAATATTAAATTTTTAAAATGTCTGATTCTTAAACAATTTCACATATCAAAAATGTTCTTTGGAAATAGGCTTCATGGCTACATAATTGCCTATAATGGGAATTTGAGCACCTATTCATAGATTTTTAAAACATTCTTTTGATAAATATCTTTGTATAAGTCATTTACCTCTTTGCTGATGAGTTCCTTGGAATGGAATTTTTGGAGTAGTATCACTGTTGAATAATGCAGTTTGAGACTTTGTAAAAACTCTTTTTAGTTTTTGAGACGGAGTCTCGCTCTGTCGTGAGGCTGGAGGGCAGTGGTGCGATCTTGGCTCACTGCAACCTCCGCCTCCCAGGTTCAAGTGATTCTCCTGCCTCAGCCTACTGAGTAGCTGGGACTACAGATGCATGCCACCACACCCAGCTAATTTCTATATTTTTAGTAGAGACGGGGTTTCACCATGTTGGCCAGGATGGTCTTGATCTCTTTACGTCATGATCCGCCCTTCTCGGCCTCCCGAAGTGCTGGGATTAGTCAGGCTTGAGCCACCGCGCCTGACTGAGACTTTGTATAAACTCTTATACATATTTTCTAGTTGTTTTCTAGAGAGTTTATACCAATTTACAACCTCACATAACATAACCATGAAAAGAAATCTTTGCCAAGTTAGTTGATGGGTGAAGATAGTTCCCACTGAAATTTGCATTTTTAGATAATTGATGGAGTTGGGCATTTTTTTCATTGTTATTGGACACTTACATTTCCTCCTTTATGAATATTCTATTTGTGACTTTTTCCGAGTTTCTTTTTGAAGTGGTTTTCTTACCAATTTGTAAGAGCTTCTTTAATATTTGGAACACTGTACCCTGGACTGCCATGTTTATCATCACTGCTTTTATCTGTGTTTTAAATTTAGTTTTTAACTTAGATCAATTTAGTAATTCCAACTAGAATAAAATATCAGTCATATAGGCTACTTGACGAGACGTGCAATCTGAATTTTGCATTATACGACATTTACAATAAATGTAGCTTGTAATAAGTTTTTATACTCACAAATTTAAATCAAACTAACACATACTTCAAATAGAGCTTCCACTTTAGCCAGGTAAGAAAACCAGAAGACCTGCTCCTGGGAAGTTCAACAGAAGTGGTCCCAGCTCCCAGGGCCCCAGGTCTCGGGGTGGTGAGGACAGGGGGGAGCAGCCAGTGTGCAGGGGCCTGACTCCGAAGCCAGCTCTGCAGCCACCGGCTACGTTACAACCCTAGGGGAGCTCCCTAACCTCCCTGGGTGCACGTTCTTCATCTGCAGAGTGGGGTTGATAATACTATTGCCCCAGGGTCCCTGTGGGTGCCTGTGAGCAACATGCAGGACTCGAGCAGGTGCTGGGATCTTAGGAGTGAACCGGTGGGAGCAGCTGCCCCTGAAGATGCTGCCCCCGCCCTGGGAGCCATGCTGAGGAAGGTAACATGGATGTGAGCGATAGGAGCCACTGCCCTTTACAGTGCAGCTGTAAAGTCAGATTAACCTAGCTTGAGTCTTTTTTTTTTTGAGACGGAGTCTCACTCTATCACTCAGGCTGGAGTGCAGTGGACCGATCTTGGCTCAGTGCAACCTTCACCTCCCAGGTTCAAGCAATTCTCCTACCTCAGCCTCCCCAGTAGCTGGGATTACAGGTGCGCACCACCACGTCCAGCTAACTTTTGCATTTTTAGTAGAGATGGGGTTCTACCACGTTGGGCAGGCTGGTCTCAAACTCCTGACCTCGTGATCCACCTGCCTTGGCCTTGCAAAGTGCTGGGATTACAGTCATGAGCCACCACGCCTGGTCACGTGAGTCTTTTTTTAGAGACAGGGTTGCCCTCTGTCACCCAGGCAGGAGTGCAGTGGTGCGATCACAGCAGCCTTGAACTCCTGGGCTCACACAAGCCTCGCAAGTAACTGAGATTACAGGCGTGCACCGCCAAACCCAGCTAATTTTTAAGTTTTTTGTAGAGATAGGGGTCTCACTATGTTGCCCAGGCCAGTCTCAAATTTCTGGCCTCAAGTGATCCTCCTGCCTTGGCCTCCCAAAACCTTCACAGGTGTGAGCCACCACACCCCCAGCGTTGAATCTTAATCCAACCACTTACTGATGATTTGGGCATTTGCTGTCGTCTGTGATGCAGCAGGTGTCTGCTCACCTGTCATTTTATTAAAGCACTCTCTATGACCAACTGAACTGTCCTGTCTAAATCGTACCTTCTCCACTTGACATCTGTTTGGCCTGATTTATTTTCCTCTTAGGACATATTGGCCTCTGACATATATACATTTCCTTGTTTACGATCTGCCTTCCCTGACTAAAAGGGCTCCTCTAACAGAGATCAGCTCTTCCATTCACTGCTGGATCCCCAGCCTCTGGAACGGTGCCTGGCACGTAGCAGGCAACAGATAGGCCTTTGCTGGCTGTCTGCTCTGAGATGAAAGGGTCTGAGGTTTCCTCGCTGCATGGTAAATAGGCTGGAACATGGTTTATTCTCCTTGGCATATTCTGTCTTAGTGACTTGTGGGCTTTCTCTGCTTTAGTATACTTTGCAACACCCTCTCTATTTCCAAACAAAACGCCTGTACCTTTGATTTTACAGCAGCGATCTGCTTCTTCTCTCTGAAGGTAAGCCTTCTGTTTTCACATCACCAGACTTTGTTTTCCTTTTTTTTTTTGAGATGGAGTCTCACTCTTCGCCAGGCTGGAGTGCAGTGGCGCAGTCTCGGCTCACTGCAACCTCCATCTCCTGGGCTCAAGCAATTCTCCTGCCTCAGCCTCTTGAGTAGCTGGGACTACAGGTGTGCACCACCATGCCCAGCTAATTTTTGTATCTTTAGTAGAGATGGGGTTTCACCATGTTGGCCAGGATGGTCTCGATCCCTTGACATAGTGATCTGCCCTCCCTGGCCTCTGAAAGTGCTGGGATTACAGGCGTGAGCCACCACGGCTGTCCCAGACTTTGTTTATCAAATAACAACTTTGTTGAGGCATAATTTACATACCATACAGTTTACATATTTAAAGTGTACAATGCGGCTGGACGCAGTGGCTCACGCCTGTAATCCCAGCACTTTGGGAGGCTGAGGTGGGTCGATCACTTGCGTTCAGGAGACTCCCTCTCAAAATAAAAATAAAAAACAAATTGTACAATGCAATGGCTGTTAGTATATTCACAGAGTTGTGCAACCATCACCACGATGAATTTTAGAACATTCATGGCGGGGCGCAGTGGCTCACGCCTGTAATTCCAGCACTCTGGAATGCCAAAGCGGGCAGATCACCTAAGGTTAGGAGTGTGAGACCAGCCTGGCCAGTGTGGCGAAGTCCCGTCTCTAACTAAAAATACCAAAATTAGCCAGGCGTGGTGGTGCACGCCTGTAATTGCAACTACTTGAGAGGCTGAGGCAGGAGAATCGCTTGAAACCAGAAGCAGAGGTTGCAGTGAGCCGAGATTGCACCACTGCACCTCAGCCTGGGTGACAAGAGTGAGACTCCATCTCAATTAGGAAAAAAAAAACAAAACAGAAGAACATTCTCATCACCCTAAAAAGGAAACACCATCCCCATTAGCAGCCAGCCTCCTATTTCTTGCTCCCCCACAGGCCCTGGCAGCCACTCCTCTGTCGATTCGCGTGTTCTGGATACTTCATATAAATGGAGTCATCCGCTATGTGGCCTTTTGTTTCTGACGTCTTTCACTCAGCTTCGTGTTGTCAAGGTTCATCTGCGATGCAGTGTGTTCCGTCCAGTGCTTCCTTCCTTTTTATTGTCAGGTCAATACTGCATTTTGATACACTCCGTTTTATTTGTCCATCCATTTTTGGAAATTAGGGTTGTTTTCACTTTTTGGCTATTATGAATCATGCAATTTTTGTGAGCACAGTTGTTGCCTTCTCCTGGGTGTATATCTAGGGGTGGAATTTCTGGCATACAGGGACTTGATGTTTAAATTCTGAGGAGTAGCAGCTGCACCGTTTTACATCCCCATCAGCAGTGCGGGGAAAGTTCCAGCTTTCCCATATCCTCACCAGCACTTCTGGCTGCCTGTCTTTATTTCTAGTCCCCCTGGACGGTATGAAGTGGTGTTTGATTGTGGTTTCCATCCTCTTTTTTTCTGGCAGATAATAATGTTGAGCATCTTTCATGTACTTACTGGCAGTTTTTATATCGTCTTTGGAGAAATGCCTGTTCAGTTTCTTTGCCGATTTAAAAAAAATTAATAGACTTTTTTTTTTTTTCTGAGACAGCGTCATGCTCTGTCACCCAGGCTGGAGTGTAGTGGTGCGATCATGACTCACTGCAGCCTCGACCTCCTGAGCTCTGACAACCCTCCCACCTCTCAGCCTGCTGCGTAGCTGGGACTGCAGGTGTGCACCACCAGGCCAGGCAAGTTTTTGTGCTTTTTGTAGAGATGGGGTCTCGCCATGTTGCCCAGGCTGGTCTGGAAGTCCTGGGCTCTAGCAGTCTGCCCACCCTGGCTTCCCAAAGTGCTGGGATTACAGGTGTGAGCCATTGCGACTGGCCTAGGCTTTATTTTCAGAGCAGTTTTAGACTTACAGAAAAATTGAGCAGAAAGTAGAGAGCGTTTCCATATACCGCCCTCCCTCACAGTTTCTCCTATTTGTAACGTCTAACACTCGTGTGGTACATTTGTGACAAGTGATCAGCCAATGCTGGTACCTTATTATTGACTGACGTCCATCATTTCTTTAAGGCTCACGCTGGATGTCGCACATTGTATGGATTTGGACAAAGGTATAATGTCATGTATCCCCCATCACAGTATCTCACAGAATAGTTTTACTGCCCTAAAAACCCTCTGTGCTCTGCCTATTCATCCCTCCCACCTCAGCCCCAACTCCTGGCATCACTGATCTTTTTACTGTCTCCATAGTGTTGCTTTATCTAGAAAGTCATATAGCTGGAATCATACAGCAGATAGCCTTTACGCACGGGCTTCTTTCACGTAGCAATGAAGTGAGGCAGGCTTCTCCCGTGATGCTGCGTGGCCTCACAGCTCGTTTGTTTCATTGCTCAGCGATACTCCTCCGTCAGGATGTGCCAGAGTTTGTTTATCCAGTCACCTACTGAAGGAATTCTTGATCGCTTCTGATTTTTGCCAAATAGAATTAAACTGCTGTAAACATCCATGTGCGGGTTTGAGTCTGGACGTAAGTCTTCAACTCATTCGTGTAAATACTTAGGAGAGCAATTGCCGGATCATATGGTGAGAGTATTTTTAGTCCTGTAAGAATCTGCCACACCGTCTTCCTAAGTGGCTGTACCATTTTGCATTCCCCCCCGGCAACAAGTGAGCGTTCTCGGAACGCCACATCTGCGTTAGCACAGCGTTGTCCGTGTGTCGGACTTCAGCCATCTGATAGCAATATCACGTTATCTTGTTGTTCTCATTTGCACTTCGCTGAGGACATGGGGTGCGGAGCGTCTTTTCACAGGCTTACTTGCCATCTGTGTATCTTTTTTGGTGAGGTAGCCTGATAGTTTGCCCAGTTTTTTATTGGGTTGTTTCCTTATCTTTGAATTTTAAAAGTTCTTTGTATGTTTTGGATCCAAGACCTTTCCCAGTTTTCTCTTTTTGCATACGTTTTCTCCCCAGTTTGTTGCTGGTCTTTTCAATTTTTAAAACTTTGCTCATTTTGGGCCGGGCCAGTGGCTCACGCATGTAATCCCAGCACTTTGGGAGGCCAAGGCGGGCAGATCATGAGGTCAAGAGATCGAGACCATATTGCCAACTTGGTGAAACCCCATCTGTACTAAAAATACAAACATTAGCTGGGCATGTTGGTGGGCACCTATAGTCCCACCTACTCAGGAGGCTGAGGTAGGAGAATCACTTGAACCCAGGAGGCTGAGGTTGCAGTGAGCCAAGATTGTGCCACTGCACTCCAGCCTAGTGACAGAGCAAGACTCCATCTCCAAAAAATCCAAAAAAACATAAAACTTTGCTCATTTTGAAATTCTGTCATCTTTTTATTAATGAGTTGTTAGGCCTATTTATATTTTCCAGGTACAAGACCCTTATCAAAGATATGATTTGCAAATATCTTCTTACATTCTTTGTCTTTTTACTTTTTTTTCGGTAGAGACAGGGTCTTGCTGTGCTGCCCAGGCTGATCTTGAACTCCTGGACTCAAGTGACCCTCTCACTTTGGCCTCCAAAGTGCTGGGATTGCAGGCATGAGCCACGGTGCCCTGCTGTCTTTTTATACTTTATTTGTGATATCCTTTGCATGACAAAAGTTTTTAATTTCAGTGGAGTCCGATTTCTCTGTTTTTTCTCTTGTCACTCGTGCTTCTGGTGCCATACCTAGGAAGGCTGTGCAGACCGTTCCACCTTAAATAAAATGTCCACGTGTAACTGCCATCCTTGCAGCCACATGGCTGACGCTCACTTTGCTTTGATTTTGAAGAAAATGAGTAAGGTGGTCAGGGAGCATGTGTTTGGAGTTCCCCTCCCCCTATTTATGTGTCTTTGGTTTTTCCAACAGAGCTTGTGCAGAGGCCTGGGCTAGGGGAGGGTACACAGCTGAGAAGGAGGAGAGACAGCAGTGGGAGAGCCGGGAGCAGAAGAAGATCACAGACAGCACTAAAGCCTTGGCCATGATCAAGCGGCGGGCGGAGGAGAGGAAGAGACAGAGAGAGAGTCAAGAAAGAGGTAGGCGCTCTAGGCCCAAGGCAACGGCCCCCAGAGTTCCTGTGAGGTCAGGCAGGTCCAAGCTGTCAAACTCAGTCTTTAATCTTGGGGATTTTTTTTTCTATAGACAGAGTCTCGCTCTGTCACCGAGGCTGGAGTGCAGCAGTGGGATCTTGGCTCACTGCAACTTCTGTCTCCTTTGTTCAAGCGATTCTCCTGCCTCAGCCCCACCCAGAGCTGGGATTACAGGCATGCACCACCATGCCCGGCTAATTATTGTATTTTTAGTAGAGACAGGGTTTTGCGATGTTGTCCAGGCTGGTCTTGACCTCCTGGCTTCCCAAAGTGGTCTGTCTGCCTCGGCTTCCAAAAGTGCTGGGATTATAGGCGTGAGCCACTGCACCTGGCCTTGGATTTTTTTTTTTTTTTTGGTGGGGACAGGATCTCACTCTGTTACCCAGGCTGGAGTGCAGTCGCACAATCTTGGCTCACCGCAACCTCCACCTCAAGTGATCCTCTCACCTCAGCTTCCTAAGTGGCTAGGACTATAGGTGTGCACCACCATGCTCAGCTAATTAAAAAAATTTTTTGTAGACACGGGGTCTCACTATGTTGCCCAGGCTGGTCTCAAACTCCTGGGCTCAAGTGCTCCACCCACCTCAGCCTCTCGAAGTGCTGGGATTACAGGCATGAGCTGCTGGACCTGGCCAGGGATTTTTTTTTTAACCGTTTACTCACAACCTGCAGATCCATCTGAAGTGGGCCTCACCCACCTGCCAGCACCAGTGAGAACCTGGAATGGTGATGAGCTGCTTCAAACCACTTTGACTGATGGAAACACAGTTTTTCAAAATAAATGATGTGTTGGTTTTCTGCAGCCGCTGACAGCAGGAAAACACAAACAGGCTGTTCTTGTCCCATACACTCTCAACTCTCAGCACACTCTGGTCACCCAGTGTGCAGGGTTTCCACAGCAGCCAATTCCCTGACAGTAGCCAGGTGTCCTACGATTCAGTTCCATCCTGACACTAACCCCACAGGTGATGGGCAACCGTCCCGCAAGGCTACTCCCCCACACCCGGTGCCAACTGCGAGTCCCAGGGTGTCGACTATATTTCTAACAGAATGGCTATAAAATTAGCATTCCCACAACTGCCTCTTTGAGTTTGATAATTTTCTATGATGGCTCACAGAACTCCAGAGAACACTTATATTTTCTGGGCTATTATATGAATAAAGGATATGATAAGGGATACAGATGAACAGTGGGATGAAGCGGAGCTTGGGGCAAGGTCTGTGGGAAGGGGCAGAGCTTCATGCCCTCTCTGAGCACACCCTGCCCACTCCAGGTACCTCCAGTGTTCAGCAACTTGGAGCTCTTTGAACCCTGCAGTTCAGTTTCTCCAGAAGCTGCAACACTTGGGCATGATGGATGATTAACTCCATTTGCAGCCCTCTGCCCTCTCTGAAGGACGAGGGTGGGGCTGAAAGCTCCAAGCCTCTAATCGTGGCTTGGTCTCTCTGATTCCAGAAGTCACCCCACCCCCAAGAGCTGCCCCATTCGAACAAAAGATATGCCTGTCACTCTGGACGAAGGTCTTAGGAGCTCTATGTCAGGAACTGGGGTCGAAGACCAAATATTAGAACGAAAGAGCCTCCTAGCGCCCCTGTCTACGGAGGTTTTAGGAGCTCTGTTTCAGAGATACATGTATCTTGTAATTTCACAGCTCCTCCAACAAATTACCACAAAATTAGTGGCTTAAAAGAACATAAATCTGTTACCTTATTACAGTTCTGTGGGTCAGAAGCCAAAAATAGGTTTCACTAAGCTAAAATCAAGGTGTCTCACATTGTGCTCCTTCTGGGGGCCCCAGGGCAGAACCCGTTTCCTTGCCTTTCCCACCTCCTAGAGGCCACCTGCGTTCCCTGGCTTGTGGCCCATTCCTCCAACTTCCAGGCCAGCAGTGTGGCGTCTTCCAGCCTCACCCTGGCTCTGACGCTCCTGCCTCCCTAAGGATGCTTGTGATTGTTTTGAGCCTGCCTGGATCATCCAGGACAATCTCCCATCTCAAGGTTCTAGACCCTAATCACATCTGCAGTGTCCCTTTGCTCATGTAAGGTGACATATTCATCTTTTAAGATTAAGGTGTGTGAACATCTTTGGTTAATTGTTTTGTATTTTTTGTAGAGACAGGGTCTTGCTATGCTGGCCAGGCTGGTCTCAAATTCATGGTCTCAAGCAATCCTCCCGTCTCAGCCTCCCAAAGTGCTGGGATTACAGGCGTGAGCCACCGTACCCAGCCACACATACATTTTTATATAAAAATGGCATAATTATATTGCTTCCTGTCTACTCTTTTGAATTAGCATACTCTATTTTCCATACAATAGACATTTTCTTACTACATACATTTTGTCTTTTCCCAAATTTTGTTTGAAATGTTAAAAATTTTCAGAAAGGCTCAGAGAATAGTAAAACAAATAGCTGTGTATCTTCGTTTATTAACAGATACTGTGGTTTTTCATAATTTGTTACACATTTGCCACACACACACACACACACACACACACACACACACACACACAAGCTTTGCTTTTCCCCTGAACCATCTGAAGATAAAAGCAAAGGTGGCAGCCCTTAAACCCCCCGTGGGCCAGCATGCCTCTCCTAAGAGCTTCCTGCATTGTTTTCCTGATGGCTGTATCCTGTTGTATGAACTGGCTGTGCTCGGCAGCGCTGTCTGTGGGCATCTGGCCCCCGCCATTATCCATCATAAACAACAATGATGCACATCCCTCCTGGACACTTTTTTTTTTTTTTGAGACAGAGTTTCACTCTGTCACCCAGACTGGAATGCAGTGGCACTCTGCAACCTCTGCCTCCAGGTTCAAGTGCTTCTTCTGCCTCTCTAGTAGCTGGGATTACAGGCTTGTGCCACCTCGCCCAGCTGATTTTATATGTATACATACATACATGTTTTAGGAAAGATGAGGTTTTACCATGTTGGCCAGGCTGGTCTTGAGCTCCTGACGTCAAATGATCTGTCCGTCTCGGCCTCCCAAAGTGCCAGGGTCACAAGCATGAACTACCATGCCCAGCCCCTCAAGGACACTTTTTAAACTGTGTTCTTTATTTATGTATTTATTTAGGACACAGAGTTTTGCTCTGTCGCCCAGGCTGGAGAGCAGTGGCATGATCTTGGCTCACTGCAGCCTCTGCCTCCCAGGTTTAAGCGATTCTCTTGCCTCAGCCTCCTGAGTAGCTGGGACTACAGGCACATGCTACCAGATCCAGCTAATTTTTTGTATTTTTAGTAGATATGGGGTTTCATCATGTTGGCCAGTCTGGTCTTGAACTCCTGTCCTCAAGTCATCCACCCACCTCGGCCTCCCAAAGTGCTGGGATTACAGGCATGAGCATCCGTACCCATACCCTCAAGGACACTTTTAAACTGTGTTCCTGACCCCTTCCCTAGTGTCAGAAGTTTGCTGTGAGCCCCTGACGTATGCACGAACACCCTTGTCCTCCCAGGACACTCCTATAGTCACCTTTGCATTTTCCTCCATTAGGGGAGATGCCGCCTTCAGACGATGGTGAGAACGTGCCCACCAGTGCTGAAGGCAAGGAAGAGCCTCCCAGGGACAGAGAAACAAGGCAGAAGATGGAGCTGTTTGTTAAGGAATGCTTTGAGGCCAAGGACGAGCTCTACCCGGAAAGGCCAAGTGGAGGAGAGGAGCCGCCTGTGGAGGCTAAAGGAGAGGATGCAGATCGAGAGCCAGAGGGGACCCTCCCAGCTAAGGCCCTGCCACCGCTGCCACCTGTGGAGGCTAAAGGAGAGGACGGAGATCGAGAGCCAGAGGGGACCCTCCCAGCTGAGGCCCTGCCACTGCTGCCACCTGTGGAGGCTAAAGGAGAGGACGGAGATCGAGAGCCAGAGGGGACCCTCCCAGCTGAGGCCCTGCCACCGCTGCCACCTGTGGAGGCTAAAGGAGAGGACGGAGATCGAGAGCCAGAGGGGACCCTCCCAGCTGAGGCCCTGCCACCGCTGCCACCTGTGGAGGCTAAAGGAGAGGACGGAGATCGAGAGCCAGAGGGGGACTCTCCCAGCTGAGGCACCACCACCGCTGCCCCTCGGAGCTGCCAGGGAAGGTAACACAAGCAGAGAAACACACACAGATACATACCCCTCTCAGGGAGCCCCAGCCTTTGACTCATGCCTCTGTGGGACCTGAGGCCTGAGTTTCACTTCTTCTGTATTGCTGTTTCTACAAGGTAACGTACACAGGTAATGAACACCGCTGCCCAACATAAATGGAACAGGAACCACTGCCAGATTCTCTAGTAGCTCCATTAAAAAAAGTAAGACAACTTTGGGAGGCCAAGGTGGGAGGATTGATTGAGGCCAGGAGTTCCAGACCAGCCTTGGCAACATAGTGAGACCTCATCTCTACCAAAACTACAAAAATTAGCTGGACATGGTAGTGTGTCACTGTAGTTCCAGCTACTCGGGAGGCTGAGGCAGGAGAATTGCTTGAGCCCAGGAAGTTGAGGCTGCAGTGAGCCAAAATTGCACCACCGCACTCCAGTCTGGGTAACAGAGTAAGACCCTCTCTCAAAAAAAAAAAAATTAAAAAATTAAAAAATAAAAAAGTAGGCTGGGTACAGTGGCTCACCCCTGTAATCCCAGCACTTTGGGAGGCTGAGGCGTGTGGATCACGAGGTCAAGAGATCGAGACTATCCTGGCCAACACAGTGAAACCCCGTCTCCACTAAAAATACAAAAATTAGCCACGCGTGGTAGCACACGCCTATAGTCCCAGCTACTCTAGAGGCTGAGGCAGGAGAATCAATTGCACCCGGGAGGCAGAGGTTGCAGTGAGCCGAGATCGTGCCACCGCACTTCAGCCTGGGCGATAGACGGAGACTCCATCTCAAAAAAAAAGTAAAAAGAAACAGCAAAACTATTAACGATATATTTAACCTAATATGTAAAAAATACAATCATGTCAACATGGAATCAACATAAAAATTGTCAATGAGATATTTTATATTTTTTTTAACTGAGTCATCAAAATCCAGTATTTATCTGACATGGTTGAACAGTAACTGTTTAAACAATGAAAGGTGGGCCATTCCTCTCTGACATAAACAAAGCCATGAGAGCAATGGAGGGACCAGACAGGACCCAAGGATACAGCCCTGGGGTAAAAGTAGGGCAGGCCCTGCGCAGTGGCTCACAAATGTCATCCCAGCACTGTGGAAGGCCGAGGCGGGCAGATCGCTTGAGGCCAGGAGTTCAAGACCAGCCTGGCCAAAACAGGGAAGTCCCCCTCCCTACGCCCCCCAGCCTCTACAAAAACATAAGAGATTAGCTGGTGACAATAAATTAGGTGGTGAGCACTTGTAGTCCCAGCTACGTGGGAGGCTGAAGTGGGAGGGGTGGCCTGGCGACTTTGAGGTTGCAGTGAGCCGAGATCACACCACGGCACTCCAGCCTGGGTGACAGAGTGAGACCCCGTCAAAAAAAAATAAAAATAAATAAAAAGCAGAAGTAGGGGTCTGGACGACGAAGGGGCCCATCGAGAGTCCACATTCCTCAGGCGATCTCGCAGTTATGAAGTTGCACACGTCCTGACCTCATGCAGCAGGAAGGGCGCATGCCTTGGCAGAGGGACAGGCTGGTGGTGGGCTGTGAAGCCTGCCCCTCCGTCTCCGAGCGAGTCACCCATGCTGGCATCGCTTGTCACCCTGCAGTCAGCTGCTGTTTCCAAGATTCCTGCGGCTGCTGCTTTGACTCCTGGCCGGTGCTCGTCACCTCATGGGATTCGACTCCAGGTTACAGAAAGGGGCAGCCGTTCTGTTCTTTCCAGCAGACAGAAGCCTGTCCTCAGCTGCGGCTTCTGTCACGGGGGCTGGCCTTTGGGCCCCGGAGAGGGTTTCTGTCCTTCATCTGCCTGGGAGTCCGTCTTCACCGTGGGCTTGTCCATCTGCCCGCTGCATGTTAAACTAACTCCAAGACTTCTTGTTGCTCCTTAGACCTAACTCACCAGGCCGTGGCCGCTGAGGGTGCGTTCGTTACAGAACTCGACGGGACGGGAACGGAAGGTGTAGAAACTGTTAAACTGGAGACAAAGGAGATGTTCCGCATCGATGTACGTGAAGTATTTAACCTTGGGGATGAGTATCAGTTCTGCCGTTAGTAAATAGTAAAATCGCGATCAGATGCAAACCTTGGAGACCCTCCCTCCATAGCCCAAGTGTGGTCCTTGGGCTGGCAGGCCTGGCATCACTGGGGTGCTGGTTACCAATCTGGAATCCCAGGCCCTACCCCAGGCCCGCTGATCAGAATCCACCTGTAACGCTTTGCCCCAGGTGATTCGTGCACAGGCATGCTCAAGTCTGGGGAGCCCTGGTTGACATCGCTGCCCTTGAACCACGTCTACCAAACTCTTGATTCGTTTTTGCCAAAGAAGCTACATTGGGAAGCAGTTCTGTCTAGGTGCCTTATCCACATTTGTGGTGAGAGTTACACCGTATCATCAGAGTTACACTGTTACTCCCCCTCCCCCAGATGAACTGCCTGTGTCTTTTAACAAAAAAGCAGAAAAAAGATGTGGAAATTCTTTAAACTTGTCACATCTTGCAAGTTCCCTTTCATTTATGAGATTCAGACACCTGAGGTGGCAACGCTTGCTTTGTGTGTGCTTAGAGTTTGCTTTGGAGGGGCACGGGCAGGGGAGTCATCTGAGTGATTCGGGTAAATGGGACTGAGGCTGCGTTGACTACGTTTGCCTTTATCACGCCTATGAGAATGTTGACGGCCTCCCTGGTGACGTGCAGCTCACTTGCTCTTTCAGGACCTCCCTGACTTGGAAGATGATGATGAAGCAGGCAGATCTCTGCAAGACCAGGCTAAGGTCATCAAGTAACCGTCTTCCACAGTCAGCTTAATTCCACCTTCCTTCTTGTTTACAGTTTCTCTCCTAAACTTGAAAGTAAAATGCTCCTGTGCATAAAACATTGCATTCCCCCATATTTTCTTTCTTTTTCTTTTTGAGACAGAATCTAGCTCTGTCACCCAGGCTGGAGCGCAACAGTGCGATCTTGGCTCACGGCAAGCTCTGCCTCCCGGGTTCAAGCAATAATGCCTCAGCCTCCTGAGTAGCTGGGATTACAGACTTGTGCCACCACACCTGGCTAATTTTTTTATTTTTAGTAGAGATGGTGTTTCACTATGTTGGTCAGGCTGATCTTGAACTCCTGACCTCCAGTGATCCACCTGCCTTGGCTTCCCGAAGTGTTGGGATTACAGGCGTGAGCCACCGTGCCCGGCCCACATCCCGCATATTTCTACCTTGCTGAAGGAAATGCTGCCATTTGTTTTGGTTGATTTAAGATTTTATGATTAACCACTTGGGAATATATTGCTTGTTTGTAATAGCTGAGTACAGTGCAGTTACCTGGAAGGATTTTCTGTCTTTAAGATGTATTTCTATGTCCATCCTATGAATGTCTGTCTGAATATAGCTACAGGAAGAGGGAAGGAAATGAGAAGAGAGGAGAGGAAGGGGTGAGTCTGTGAGGCACAACAGGGAATTCTCTCAAAGTGATGTGACCCTCCGCCCAGACCGCATTACTGGCATTACCAAGAGCCCGTATGTGCCAGCCTCGTGCCCTGAGGGAGACAGGAGCATCAGCCATCATCTCTGTGCATGAGCTCAGCGTCAAAGGAAACAGACACAGTCACTGTGGGGTGGGGGCGGTGGGGGCTGTTGCCCAAGGAGCTAAGTCCTAGAGTCTGAACGAAGCTGGGGTCAGGGGGTATGCCAACCAGAGCCCAAGGCTCAGGGGTGCATCCACTCAGGCACTAGGAGGGCATTGTGCTGTGGAAACCCGGTGGTTGGGGGAGCAGAAGCTGGAGAGGGGCAGAGACATCAGCTGTGGGCAGAGAGCAGCCACCTCCAGACCTGACTTTGAGTCCTGTGTCCCTTGGGCCTGTCTTGGATGTGGCAACAGAATAGTTTGTGGCATTAGAATGAAAAAGCGGAACCAGCATGCTGCATTGTAGAGCGACTCCACTGTCAAACAGAAACTTTCAAACACATCTTTTCTTCCGTTAATAGAATATGTGCTTTCCGAAGATTGAGGCCATCTCGAGCTTGAGTGATGACAGTGACCCTGAACTGGACTACACATCACTCCCCCATGCTGGAAAACCTGTCTGCAGACACCCTGTCAAATATATTTGCAGTTTCTAAAGACACCTCAAAGCAGGCTCGGGCGCCCTTTGCAGACATCTTTAAAAAGAAGCTAAGAGGGACGTGGAAATCCGAAAACGAGACACCGAGTCCCCCACGACCCCTGATCCAGGAGCTCAGTGACAAGGAGCCCTCTTGGCCAACCATGGATGCCCCCAACCTGCCAAAGAGACGCTGCACCCCTCACTTCCAGTGGAGACGGGGACAGCAACTTCCTTGCAGCCTCTCCTCCGGGTAAGAGCACAGGGCAGAGCCCGGTGGAGATGGTGTGGGTTCCCTAGCCTGCGATGGGTGGGGCAGGGCAGTCACTTGGCCTTCACCCCGAGCTGTCATGTTTCTGGAGGGGTCAACCAGGACAGACCACGCAGATCCTCTGAAGATTCCAGTCCTAAGTTCATGGCTCTGAAGCTGCCACTTGCTGGTAGCCAGCCTGGGCCAGAAAGACGCTAAGCCAGCCTATTCTTGGGCAACTGAGGCCCCTGTGGTCATGCAGATCTCCTGGGGTGGGGCCTGAGGACCCTGCATTTCCTTACCATCCCTGGCCTCGGCCTTTGTAGACCAGGGTTTTTGGAGGGGACCACCGACACCATGGCTGGGGACTGTGGGGCAAGCGAGGTGACAGCCACACAAGGGCGTGGCTGCTCCACAGTGACCCCGGCCCTGGTGAATCACAGGCCAGTCCTAGCTGCCTTCAAGGCAGGGAAGGCAAAGGGGCATCAGGCAGGGATGGTGGCCAGAGGCCTGGCTGCGGAGGATGCAGAAAAACATGCTGAACAAACCGGGCCTCCCCCTCAGGCCGCAGGCTGGCCCGTGCGCCTGGCAGATGCGGTTTTGGGGAGCAGCTGGTTGGTGCTGAGAACAAGCAAGCCGGGGCTGTTTTTCATACGGCACCTGCCTTCAGATGTACCCCCGAATCGGGCTGTGTGGAGCCCAGACCATTCTACTCTCATCCAAAATGCACTGGTGGCTGGACTTTCTTCTGAAGACAGCTGCTGGCTGACGGCAGAGCCGCAGGCAGGAAGCAGGAAGCAGCCTGAGTGCATCTCCTGGGAACACTGAGTGGCCTTCTCTTTCACTCTAGGAACCAGCACAGAAAAGAAAGAAGGGCAGTCTAAGCTGGAGCCTGTGGAGCCTCGGGTCAGGGTAGGCCTGGAGGACGCTGAATAATTTGTTTTGTTTGAGGCAGTCTCATACTGTCACCTAGGCTGGATTGTAGTGGCTCGTTCTTGGCTCACTGCAACCTCTGCCTCCCAGGTTCAAGCAATTCTCTTGCTGCAGCCTCCAAAGTAGCTGGGATTATAGGCACCCACCACGACACCAGCTAATTTTTGCATTTTTGTAGAAACAGGTTTCACCATGTTGGGCAGGCTGGTCTTGAACTCCTGACCTCAGGTCATCTGCCTGCTTCGGCCTCCCAAAGTGCTGGGATTAAAGGTATAAGCCACTGCACCCAGCCAAGGACACTGAATTTGGACTGAACCCCAAGGCCATTCCCCAGTCCTTGGAGTCACAGTGAGAGGGAGAAAGCACAGGTGACCCTTCCTTCCACGTGTGCCGGAGTTGCCCAGCCCAGCCCTTCCCTGTCCACATGGGACCTTGGTTCGTTCCCAGTCCTGAAAGCATACTGTCCCCTGGTTATACGTAGCATAAATGGTGTAATTACAAATGTCTCCTTTAGGCATAATAAACATTTTAACACCCACACGAGTCAATGTATGATTGGGCTACCTCCTGTTCATGTGAGTCACACGCAATTCCTTTCATCAGCCACCCTGACAAAGACCTTTCTCTTACTGTGTCACCAGAAATGTAATCAGACACACCCAGGTCCCTATAAAATCTCAAGTGGGCATTTTCCCTAAAGGAAAGCAGAATCTTCCACTGCAGCTAAAGAAACAAGAGCAACAGGGACTTGATGCTTTAGACATCAAAATAAGAAGGGGAGAGAGCAAACAAAGGGGGGAGTCCATCAGGCACAACGGGGAATTCTCCCAAACTGACGTGACCGTGACCCTCCACGCAGAGGGCATTACCAAGAGCCCACAGGTGCCAGACCCATGTCCCGAGGGAGAACGAACATCAGCCATCTGTGCATGAGCTCAGACAGTTACTGTGGGGGGGGACGCTGTCCAGCCTAAAAAGTCTGACCATTCCAATTCACATCCAGCTGACAAGTTTATTCAATCCCCAACCTGGATCCAAGGTGTCTCCCTGTGCAAAACATCCGATCTCGGGAGAGGCTGAAACACCCCAAACAGCAGCTGCCAACGGCCCCTGTGCCTGCCTCATCAGCAGCTCTGCAGGGGCCTCACCAAACACAAGCCAAACACAAGGAGGAGGCAGCACTACTGCCCCCATTTCACTGGAGGATGGAAGGCACAAGAATGGAGGGAACTGTCTGAGGCCACTCATGGAGTGCCTGCCAGCACAGACTGGAATCCCAGCAACACAGGCCCACCAGCATCCCCCCTAAGCTGCCTTTTGGAATGATCTTCAGGTGAATATATAAAATAGAAAAAACTATTATATTCTGTTACCCGGTCCCTTAACTTGGCTCCAAATTGCCTGGCTCATCCTCACAGCGGCCTCCAGAGGTGCTGAGCTCTGCTTCTCAAGTTTCAACTGTGGAGAAGGCACAGCTGGTCCCGGAGGAAGGACGAGGGCTCTCTGCAGCTTGGAGGCAGCCCACCCTGTGTCCTCAGAAGCCCATTCGAGGCTTTTTCCGGGGGAGCCTGAGAGCCAGAGAGGATGGGTGTGTGCTGCCGGGAGCGGGTGGCCCGGGTGCTGGAGGCCTGGGAGGAGGGGGGTGTGCCAGCATGTCCTGGGGTGTCCCTTTGGAGTGGTAGCTTGGCCATGTAGTCACGGAGGGTCTGCCGCCGCTCAGAGGGGGATGCCCTGGGCCCATGCATCCGGAGTCAACTCCTGGGAGGGCAAGGTCATGGGGGACCGAGGCAGAGCACCAGCAGGTGGCCCCTCAGGACTGTGAGGAGGGCTGGTGCCATCTGAGGGGTCCACGTGGCCACTGAATGAAAAGGTGCTGGACAGCTGGGTCCGGCGCTTGGGCCTCCTGGACTGTCTCTCGGGCCCTGAGGTCCTGGCCTGCCGCCGCCTCTCCCACCAGACAGCCCCTCGACCTGCCCAGGCTTCCCCCAGGCGCTCACTGAGCTCATCCACTGGACCTGACTCGGGTCCAGGGGGGTGGCGCCGCTACGGGGAGGGAGCCCAGGTCTCTCTGCAGCACGAGCCGACCTTGGGCCATGGCCTCTCGGAGCACACCCGGCTGCTGCACCGCCCCTTCCTCCCTCTGCAGCTCTATGCTGCCCAGGAGGTGGTGGTGGTTGAAGGTGGGTGCTGTCCACACAGGAGGAGCCAGGGGCACCTTGAGTAGGGCCTTCAGCCACTGGCTGCAGCCAGCAGTATCCTGGGGGGTCCAGGAAGCCGTCGGGGCATGGCAGTCAGGTCTGGTGTCGCCGGGAGGCCGGGCATCTCTGCGGGGGCTGGAGTCGGCCTGGGGCGGAGCTGCTGGTAGAAGACATCTCCCGCCACGGAGAGCTGGAAGACCACCAGGCCTGGTGTGGAGGCCGAGGGCAAGGGCGGGACAACAGTGGCCAGACCTGGAGACGGGCATGAAAATGACCTGCAGGGTCTAGCAGGGTAGGGGGTGTTTTCCACTGAGTCCCCCCAAACTCGCTCCCCTCCCCAGCGCACCTATGGTCGGAGCTTTCAGGCGCTCCTGCAGCCGCCACTGGATCTTAGGCTCCAGCAGAGGAAACGCAGAGAGAGAGTCGGTCCTGGAAGGAAGAGACTGGGGGGGCCCTGCCAGGCGGGGGTGCCAACACCCCCTCTCCTGAGGAAGGACAGACAGCTGAGGTCCCGACCAGGCCCTGCCCGCCCCATCTCCCACACGCCGTCCACCCTGCCCTGGACCCTCACCTGCCAGGTGCAGCAGCTGCAGCTGCCCGGCCTGGCCTCCCAGGAGCAGAGGCTGCACACAGCCGGGCCGGGGTGGAGGCAGCAGCTGGGCCAGCAGGATTGGGGAGGGAAGGCCATGGTTCCACTTCAGCATTGGCACCAGGGGGAGGCGCTCATCCACCAGGTAGAGAGAGAACTGGGGCCCGAGAAAGAGGGGGATGTGGCTGAACCTGGGAGCTGAGCTGTGCAGTGGCCCTTCCCAGGCCCCACGTGGCTCTCCTGCTGAGTGCGGAGTCCCAAGGGGCAGCAGCACACTCCCATCAGCCTCCAAGTGCCTCTCAGCCCGCACCTGCCAGCCCTTCCCGAGTGGGTGGCACCTTCGCCAAGTCTGATCAACAGCTGGGTGGACAGACAGAACAAGTGGGAAAGGGGTGCCCAAAGAGGTGGGGGGAGCCTTGCCAGCAGAAACCTGCTTGGACTTCCCAAAGCCACCTCCACATTCTCCTGACCCCAGAGTCTGTGCCTGAGGCACGTCTACGAATGTCCCAAGGAAGGCAGGTGGAAGGCAGACCTGCTCCTTCAGAGTCCCCACCTCCTGCACAGCAGAAACTGGGGCTCTGCACGGAGGCCCCGCCTCCCCTGCTGCACCCCTAGCAGCAGCTGGAAGCTCTGCTATTCCCCACCTGCCAGTTAGCATCGGCTCTGGAACCCCCTGAGTGTTTGGGCTACAGATTCACCCAGGATTGAGTCTGGTTCGCCCTGTGGTTGTCTGGGCCCAGCAGAGCCGCTGGTAAGCCGCAGCCTCTAGCGACCATCTGAGATAGCGCAGAGGCAGGGCCGGGCGGTGTGGGTGCCGCTCACCTGGGTACAGACAAGGTGGAGAGTTGGAGGGAGGCATTCAGGGCTGGAGTGCCTCAGGTATTGGGTGAGCAGGACACGTTCCCCTTTCTGGCATGAAGCCTCTGCCCCCACACGAAAAAGCAACAGACCACAGCCTGGTGGGCCCTGGAAGAGAAACACAGGGTCAGCCCTCCCCGCATTCCCAGACCCGCGACGCTATCCTTGCCCAGGCCCGCAGCCAGCCTGGCACTCACTGCTCTGTGGCAGGGCAGGTCTCCTGCCACCACCCCTTACCTGAGCGTCAATCATCTTCACTCCAGTGCGGTCACCCACAGTCAGCACCCGAGGGTGGGCGGTGAAGTCTGCCCAACGCCAGGAAGAGGAGTCCCGGAACACGAGGGTCTCGGGGTCCTTGTAGACTTGCTGCAACCTTGGGGGAGATGGGCAAGCCATGGGCAGGGGGACAGGCTGATGTGGAAGGGGTTCAAGGGTCGCGACATGCAGAACACGGAGCGGCGGGCCGGAGTTCAGTCTGCTAGGGTGGAGGATTTCACGGGAAGGGGCAATACCCATTCTCAGGGCTCCACAGGCAGACGGCTCCTGAGCGGCTGCAGATGGCCAGCTCGCCGGGCAGGTGAGGGCTGCAGGGCAGGAACGCATTAACACTGAGCTGCGCACCCCTTCCCCCAGCCCCTCCTCCTCACCAGCCTGACTCCCCCCTCACCTGAGGCTGATCCCTGTGGCCCCCTTCTCCACCTGTATTGCCTGCAGAAGGGCTGGCTGCCACTGTTTACCGAGCTTCCACACGGCACAGTGGTAGTCAGAGCGGACAGCCAGCAGAGCTGAGGAGGGATGGACAGTCAGGGCTCAGGGGTCAGACAGCAGGTCAGCCAGTGAGGGAGGGAGGTGTGTAAGGGCCTTACTTTCTCCCTGGACGGTGCCTGTCACCACCTGCCGGACAGGTCCCTGGAGCTGGATGTGTCCAGGTTTCCCAAGGAATTGGGGGTTGTCACCTGGGGTCAGAACGACCTCTTGGAAATCTGGGTCTCTCACTAAGGATCAGTGCACGAGCTATGGTCACTGCAAATCCCCCAAATTCCTACCCTTCCCTCAACTACGCCAAGAGCACGTCCTCCATCAGAGGGGGAGCCCGCTGGGATCTCGTCACTCGAGAAAGGATACGCAGCCTGTCCAGGGCGCCTCCAGCAGGGTAGACCAGCTGCCCGAACTGGGGTGTCCTTCCAGGTACCCAGGCCAGTGCGCCCCCGGTGCAGGCCTCATCCAGAAGCAGCTGCTCCCATCGCAGCACCAGCTCCTCATGCAGGAGCTCTGCCAAGTGGCTGGCCACCGATGTGCCCAGGATGGGGCCCCCGAGGATTGAGAAGCGGCGCTGTCGGTTGCTGAGGTAAGCCCAGGGACACCTGGGGACACCAAAGAACAGCAGGAGGATCACTCAGCGGCACTCAGGGGGAGAACAGGTCCCATCCCAAGGAGGCCAAGTGCAGTGGACATATTTCTTATTTACCTAGAATTTCTTCTTTTGAGAAACCACCCCATCCTGTTCCCACGCCCTGGAAGCAATCAGACCCAGACCTGGCCACCAAAAACATTCCATTGCCCTTGCCACAGTGACTGGTTCACAGATGGGTATGAGACCTAAGCCAAGCCAACCGAAGTCCCTTCTGGGACTTCTGATGCCTCAGGAAGGACACTGGCTCTTTCCTTAGATCATAAGCCATCTTGCTGCTACCGAGAGACAGCCTGTCTAGGAACTGTGCAGGCAGAGGCAAGTGAATGAGAGAGCAAAGAGAGACACAGCTCTATGAATATTATTTGAACATCTGGATGCAGCCATGCCTGAAGTCCACAAATTTAAACCTGCTTTCCCCTAAGATGACTTCAGTTGGCAGTCTGATATAACAAAGTGTAGCTCACAATGCATGGGGCAAGGGGAGGGGTATGATGGACTCCTGGATGTGCATCCTAGAACCGCCTACATCCTCACTGCCAGCTAGGCCTAGCCATCTCCTTTCTCATTAGCCACTTGCCCCCCAGGGCTGGTGTCCACCGAGGTCCTGGAGCAGCTTCTTCACGCTGACCACTGTCTTCTTCACAGTGCGGCTCTGCAATGGAAAGGCCTCGTCAGGCTCACACAGCCTTGAGTTCACCCCTGAAGGAGAGCAGGGAGGCTCTACCCTGGCATCACGGGCTACTCACCCCTGCTCCCTCCAGCTTGAAATTCTCCAGCATCAGCTTCCCCAGGGGTGCAAAGGCTACGTCTCCATGATCCCAGAGGAACCGGCTGATCTGGGGAGAGGCGGCCAGGTCACTAAGCAGTCTCCGGACTACGCAGCACTGTCCCCCGTGGGCCCACTCACCTGCTCAGTAACATCCAGCACGACTCGGGGCCGCTTCCGATACCGATACCCTCCTCGGAAAAGCAGGTCCTGGGCAGTCAGGCCAGGTTCCCAGGGATCTGAGGAGGAGGTACGGAAGGGGCTGGGGAGGGCACAGGAGTACAGCCAGATGGCCTGGGCAACTGGAGGTATCCAAGGGCCCTAGGCGGGCACAGGCTCAGCCGGGAGAGGATCTTGGGAGTGGGAGCAGCGTGGAGTGAGCCCTGAGGAATAAGACCCTTACCGACAAGGGGAGGCAGCATGGGGAGAGGCCCAGGGGTCGCCGGCTCCCCACAGCAGGTCCTTGGTCACATGCAGTGCCCTGTTCTGAAGGGAAGACAATCACAATGACAGTATCGCGATAAGTACCTTCCCCTGGGCCAGGCTCTGCACAGGCATTCATCTTTTATCAACCCATTCAATCCTCACAATAATCCTGCGAAGCTGGGATGGCTGGCATGGTCGTTTCACTGATGAAGAAACTGAGGCACACTGCCACATGCCCCAGATGACAGAGCCAGTAAAGAGAAGAGCTGGGAGGTGAATCCAGGCAGCCTCACCCCAGAGCTCATCTTTCCAACCTCCACCTGTGCTGGCTCTCAAAGAAGGAAGCCCCCTCCCACCACCAGTGGCTTGTCAGTATCCCACTTAACCCCACTTCCACTCAGGAGACCTTGCAGGCACTCTGGGAGCCCATAGGTGGCTCCAACTCCCTTTGCTGGGCTGGCCTGAGACATTTCAGCTTAAACACTCAGGGGACAAAAAAAGGTAGCAAACCAGACTCCCAGAGAAGCCCCAATTTGAGGTCAGACCTTCCCTCGTAAGGAGTCCATCCCTGACCCCCATCCCCCAAATCCCCGCTCCACTCTCTCTTTCATTCGCTCACCCGCTTGCCTCTGCCAGGCTCCATTTCTAGACAGGGTGTCTCCAAGGGGAACCATGTGGCTGAGGATTCCAAGCAAAGAGCCAGTGTCCCTCCAGAGGCACCAGAAACCCTGGCAGGTCTATCCTTCCCTCTCCTAATCCCACCACGCTGTTTCAGCATTCTTCTGGTTTCACTCCAAGCTCTGATCACATTTTGTAAACACCTGGTCCACTGGATGAAGTTCACTTGTTTATTCTCGCTCAACTTAGCTCTCTGTTCCAGGAGGAGGGGGTCAGCTGACTGATTCAGGCAGCATTCCCAGGGCCTCATAAGGAATCCGGCATAGTGGGGGCATCCGTCTAGGGATGGCAGGGTAGCCCACGTACCCGAGGAGGTGACACAGCCTGTGTCTCAGCAGACTCGTGAGAATGCCACCCCACTCTGTGGCCTTGTCAACTGGGGTGAATGCTAGATGGGGGAACCAGGGAAGGGGTGCACCCTGGAGCTGCCAGGGCCCCTGCCTCCATCCTTACCTTCGAGTTCTGGGGCTGGGCCTCTGGCAGAGTCAGCGCGTTTTGCCAGGTGCACATGAAGGACAGGTCAGAGACATCGTTCAGGCCAAGGGGGCCCGTCATAAACAACGTGGGGTGGAGGGAGCTGGGGAAGTCCATCCTGGGAACAAGGACCAAGCAGCACGCTGGCCGCCTCAAGAGACTGGAAGCTGGTAAGGGGCGCCAGGGTTCCTGAGAAGTGAAAAGGGTACTATGAGAAGCCTATGTTCTTTAAGGAAGCAGATGATAAAAAACAAATGAATATGTATTCCAATGCCAAGCAGTAATGAGAACTGTATTAAAGCTAGCCACCCATCCAGGAGAACTGGATCTGGTAACGGGCCCAGGATGTGGTTTCAGCAAAGGCAGCCAGGAAAAGCGTTGTTGAGAAGGTAGCATTTGAGCACAGCCTGAACCTAGTGAGGGACAGAGCCACACACGCAACTGGGGAGAGGGTTCCAGGCAGAACGATCAGCAGGTGTGAAAATCCTGGAGCAGTGAAGTACATGAGAAACAATGAGGCAGCCACGGAGTGAGCAAGGTGGAGAGTGGTGGTGACGTCAGATCACGGGTGAGGGGCAGCCTCTCTCACAGCTCATAAGCACCGTCATCATACATTTATACTACACACACTCCCAAGATGACGCTCGAGTTACTCCACAGCCAGGGACGCATCTATCATCGTCTTCCTACTGTCAAGCATAGTGCCCCCACAGAAAATGCACTATGTGTTGAATAAAAATAAATTTATATCACAAGGGGCCGGGCTCGGTGGCTCACACTGGTAATCCCAGCACTTTGGGAGGCTGAGGTGGGTGAGTGGATTACCTGAGGTCAGGAGTTTGAGACCAGCCTGACCAACACGGAGAAACCCCATCTCTACTAAAATAGAAAATTAGCTAGTGTGGTGGTGCATGCCTGTAATCCCAGCTACTTGAGAGGCTGAGAAGAAGAATCGCTTGAACCCGGGAGGCGGAGGTTGCAGTGAGCCGAGATTGTGCCACTGCACTCCAGCCTGGGCAACAGCGCTCAAGACTCCATCTGAAGAAAAAAAAAACACACACACAAACAAACAAAAAACAAAACAAAACAAAACCCCACAGTCCTCTGGAAGTTTGAGTAGCCACAGCATCCCTCCTTTTTAATTAGCAAAAACAGCAGGGGCAGAAATAACAGCAGGGCTCACTGACCAAGCGCCAGCCATCTATCTGCCAGGCACCTGCTAAACGCTTTCCTCTTCTATCGCCATCCCTGTTACGGAGTTCAGGAAACTAAGGGTCTGCAAGAACTTCAGTCCAACAGCTCTTAAGCATCCACAGCCAAGGCTTGATTCGCATCTGATTCAGAGGCAGAGCCCTGAACCACTGCTCTCGCATGCACCGAAATGCGAAAGCTAGCACTAGGATCTCACTAAACAAAAACCTTTTCCCTTTGGCCGGGTGCGGGGGCTCCTGCTTGTAATGCCAGCACTTAGGAAGGCCAAGGCGGGCGGATCACCTAAGGCCAGGAGTTTGAGACCACCCCGGCCTATACAGTGAAATCCTGTCTCTACTAAAAATAACAAAATTTGGCGGGCGTGGTGGTGCACACCTGTAATCGCAGCTACTCGCAAGGCTCGAGAACGAGAATCGCTCGAATCCGGGAAGCACTGGTTGCAGTGAGCCAAGATCATGCCACAGGACTCCAGCCTGGGTGACTGAGCAAGACTCTGTCTCAAAAACAAAACAGAAACAGAAGTATTTTCCCTTGGAACCGCACAGCCTGAAACGATCCTACGCAGGTGGAGGGCGCTGGTGGAGCGCACGACCCCACAAAAGCCCTCCCACAAGGCAGCCTCGACTTCCCCGGCCGGCTTCCCGCCCTCGCTGCAGGCTCTCTAGGCCCCTTTAGACTTCCGAGGCTTCAGGACTCGGTCGGGTCCGCACTAACGCCGGGCCGGGGACGGCGAAACGTGAGCCTGCCGCGGGGACGGGGGATTCGGGGATTCCTCTGCTCCCACATCTGCGGGTGCACTCCTCCCGAACACGCCCAGTCCGCGCGGAGGAGGCGTATGCACTTACGTGGCGCGGGTTCGGTGGTGATCGTCAAGAAAATGGGCCTCGGCGTGAAGCTCTGCCGACCCCGACACCACGAGGGAAACCTCAAGTAGAACCAGAGCTCTGGCATTCAGCCCCGCCGCAGCCACTCACGGCCTTCCGGTTTGTACCGGAAGTGCCTCCTGGGGAGGCAGGAAGTCCCGCCTCCCAGCCAGGGCTCATAAGGTCCTGGCGGGCCCCCTCCGAGCGGAGAGGGAATGGGCGTTCAAGCGGCCCGTGGGCGGTGGAAGCAAAGCTCCCTGGAGTCTCAGTAGTGGATGCTGGGTGATTGTAGGTTCGAATCCCCACATGTGCTTCACCAATTTTCTCAGCGTTGTATTAAATTAATCATTTAATGAACTGTCACCGAGCACCTACTATAAGCCAGGCACTGTATTAGTCAGTAGTGCCTGGCTTATACTAGTGATTGTCCTTAAATCCTAAGAAGCAGACTTTATAAATAAGAGTACAAATACCCCCTGAGAGTGAGGCTTTCCAAGGGGTGGTGAGGCAGGGAGAGGTTTAGGCAGTGGTTCTGAAGCTCTAGCAAGCGTGCATCATCAGAAGCACCTGGGGTCTCATTAAAACCCGGTCTCCAATTCGGTGAGTCTGGGGTGGGGCCTGATAATTTGCCTAAGTCCCCAGGTAACGCTGAGGCTGCTTATCTCGGGGCCACGCTTTAAGAACCAGTGTCCAGTCATAAACCTCACCGTTAGCCTCACCTAGTACTTCTCAAACTTGAGTGGGCCTCAGATCCACCTGGAGGGCTTGTTGCAAGTTTGCTAGGCTTCAGCCTACCTCTGCCTCCTGAGCTGTTGATTCAGTAGATCTGGGATGCGGCCCAAGTGTCTGCATTTCTAGCAAGTTCCCAGATGATGCTGGTCCAGGGGGCCACACTTTGAGAACAGTTGCTTTAAAGAATCAATTTCCAAATTCTCCAACTGTCATCTATAGTTTTTTTGTTTTGTTTTGTTTTTGAGATGGAGGCTGGAGTGCAGTGGTGTGATCTCAGCTCACTGCAACCTCTCCCTCCAGGGTTCCAGCAATTCTCCTGCCTCAGCCTCCCGAGTAGCTGGGATTACAGGTGCATGCCACCATGCCTATTTTTTATATTTTTAGTAGAGATGGGATTTCACCATGTTGTGCAGGCTGGTCTCGAACTCCTGACCTCAAGTGATCCACCTGCCTCGGCCTCCCAAAGTCCTGGGATTACAGGCGTGAGCCAGCATGCCTGGCCTATATCATTTTTATCTGGGAGTTTTTACGTGGACTAAAAGTGTCGGCAGGGCTGTGTTCCCTTTGGGAGGCTCTAAGGAAGGGTCCACTGTCTTGCGTTTTCTGGCTTCTGGAAGCTACCTCCATTCCTTCGCTCATGACCCTTTTCCATCTTCAAAGTCAGCAGTACCAGTCGAATCCTCATAAGGCTATCTGTCTGGTTTTAACTCTTCTGTCTCCCTCTTTCCCACATAAGGACCCATGTGATTACAGTGGCCCCACTCAAGTAATCCAGGATAATCATCTCCCTGTTTTATTTTGTTTATTTATTTATTGAGACATGGTCTCACTCCATCACCCAGGCTGGGGTGCAGTGGTATCATCATGGCTCACTGCAGCCTCAGCTTCCCAGGCTCAGATCATTCTCCCCCTTCAGTCTCTTGAGTAGCTGGGATTACAGGTGCCCACTACCATGTCTGGCTAATTTTTTGCATTTTTGGTAGAGATGGGGTTTCATCATGTCACCGAGGTTGGTCTCAAACTCCTGGGCTCAAGCTACCCTCTCACCTTGGCCTCCCAAAGTGCTGGGGTTACAGGTGTAAGCCCTATTTTAAAGCCAGCTGATTAGCAACCTTACCTCCACGGGCAACCTTAATTCCCCCTTGCCAAATAACATACTCATAGGTTCTGGGGCTTAGGCTGTAGACATCTCTGGGGAACCATTACTTTGCCTACCACACTATTATTCTACATTACCCTTATAAAACACATATCCAGCTTTGGCACTGGGAGGCCAATTCCACTTCTTCCTTCCCCTCCTTTCTCTGAATAAGCCACTGTCAATTTGCTTTGTAACTGACATACACTTGACATGCAGTGAAGTGCACAAGTCTTACAATGTACAGCTCATTGAGTTTTCATTAATGTATACATACATAGAAACCCACATAAACACCACGCAGATCAAGACAGACAACATTTCCATCACTCAAGAAAGTTCCAGACAGGCATGGTGGCTCATGCCTGTAATTGCAGCACTTTGGGAGGCCGAGGTGGGAGAGCTGCTTCAGCCCAGGCATTCAAGACCAGCCTGGGCAACATAGCAAGACCCTCGTCTCTACAAAAAAAAAATTTTTTTTAAAGAAAATTCCCTGGTGCCATTTTCCAGTCAATACTTCCTTCAAGAAGGAACCACTATTTGGGCTGCCATCACCATAGATGAGTTTTGCCAGTTCAAGAACTTTACATGAATGGAATCATGCAGGGGGTGTGTCTGGCTTCTTCCGTGCCGTGTGCCTAATAGATTCACCCGTGTTGTGCATGTGGCCGTTGGCTCCTTTTTAAATTAGAGTCATGTTCCGTTGTGTGACTATACCACCATTTATTTGGTCATGCAAGCTCCTGTTGGTGAGCATTTGGTACGTGACTGGGTTTGATGACTTTGTGGAAGTCACTCTGTGGATATGTGCAGACTTCGGTCCATTTCTGGGCATCTGCCGTGCTGTCCCTTCACTCTCCTGGGCCTAATCCCACTCTCTGGGCTGCACGCACACACAAAATGGAATTGTTCTTGCTGATGCCAATCCTTGACATGTTTGGGAGGCTGAACCTACCCAGCCCACCACTCCTGCTCCTCCCAAGTCAAAGGTTCTGGGAAGACTCCACCGCCTGCTCCTCATATGCCCCTGAATCCTCACTGTCACAATCCTGGTGAGCACTGCCAGGCCCAGCTTCAGCAGCAGCAGCAGCGGCAAGCACTGTGACAGATCTTAGGACACTGGTCGTGATTTCCCGAGTTAGTGGCTGCTATGAGACTCAGTTAAACTTGCAGCCTCCTTCAAGCCTCGTGTAAATTGTCCTCACCCTTGTCTTTTTCATCCCATTTTTCCTGTTTCTCTTGATCTCTGGCTCCTTACCTTAAAGGATTGCTGTCTTGTGGTATTTGTTTGAATCAACTCAAAATGCCTTCTTATAGGGAAAAAAGGCAGGGTGTCAAATGGCTTTTTTTTAAAATATTTATTTCTCTTTTTTGAGACAAAGTCGCTCTCGCCCAGGTTGAAGTGCAGTGGCGCAATCTCAGCTCACTGCAGTCTACGCCTCCCGGGTTCAAGTGATTCTCCTGCCTCGGCCTCCCGAGTAGCTGGGACTACAGGTGTGCACCACCACGCCCAGCTACGTTTTACATCAAATGGCTAATTCTTGGCTTCAGAGCGCTTCTGTTTGGCTTCAGAAAGGCCTGTAGTGAAAATTTAAAGTGTGGATTCCAGTGATCCTGCTGCGATAGTGTGAACCCCTCATTTGTGGCGTTGAGGGCTCCAGGCTCAGGCAGTGAAGCAGCTGGACAGCGCTGTGATGTGGGCAGGAGCCAGAGTGTGAAGTTAGACGGAGGCCCCCAGATCTGCCTCCCACGCTTCCCAGTCTCCAGAGAAGCGGCTGTTAAAACAGCCCCGCACCCACCCACCGGAACTCCGTCCAGGCAGTGGGACGTTTGCCTCAGCCCTCAGGATCCAAGCCACAGCGGTTGGAAGACTGGCCTTCCCATTGGCAGGGTGCACTGTCGGTCACAGATCTAAGGACTCTCATTGGCCAGAGGCGGGGTAGGGGTGGAGCCCACAACGCGCTGTTGGCCGCGTGCTCCCCACGTGAGGTAACCCGCCTTGTGCGTGTAAAAAGGCGTGGGCAGCGCGAGATAGGGTCTAGCGCATCGGATCTCCGTTGGTGGCCATGGCTTCGGCTTCTCAGAGCGCAGACGACTGCGGGCCGCAGAAAGCCCCGCCTGGCCGCATCGTTGCAGATGAGCCCCGGGCCACGTGCCTGGCGACCGCTGCCGCCCCGGGCCCAAGATGTCTGGGAGCCCGCGCCTGCAAAGGACGACGCGGGGGTGGCTGGCCCCAGGCCTCGGTGTTGGGGGACAGTGGGCCTGGGGCAGGGGCCAGACTAGGAGAGCTGGGGGCAGCCCGGGCGTGGGAAAACTTGGGGGAACAGATGGGGAAGGCCCCGAGGGTTCCTGTGCCCCACTCAGGGCTGAGCCTGCCGCTCAAGGATCCGCCCGCCAGCCAGGCGGTGTCCTTGCTCACGGAGTACGCGGCCAGCCTGGGCATCTTCCTGCTCTTCCGGGAGGACCAGCCACCAGGTGAGGCCGGGCTGGGGCATGGGTGTGCCGAGGGCAGAGCTGCAGAGGGCTGGGTCCGAGGTTGGGGGGTGGGGGGTCTGGGGAAGGTGAACCTTGGTCCCCATGCTCAGAGACACAACCAGAGCAGGACGTGGCCTGAGCCCGGGATCTCAGGGTGGACCCTGCTGTGAGCAGCGGTCTCTAAGGATTACCAGCCACACCAGACACTCAACTGTGGCAGAGTCACAGCAGGTGAACGTTGTCCTCACCTGATGCCCAGGGAGGTTAAGGCCCCCTGGTATTTCTGCACACATTTTTAGGGCCACTTACATGCAGTTTAGCTGCTAGCCAGCACTGGCGATACCAGAATGAGAGCCACTCCCCTGACTTAAAGACATTATTAAGCACAGTTTGGTAAGGGCAATACTGTATAAGTGATACAGAGGAATGGTTTCATAGTTCCTCTTCTTCAAGACATATCTCTCAAGCCCCTTGACTTAGAGATTTCTTTTGGGGGGGTGGGGTGGGGTAGGGGGGTGTTTTTTGAGACAGGGTCTCACTTTGTTGCCCAGGTTGGAGTGCAGTGGAACAATCTTGCCTCACTGCGGCCTCTACCTCCTGGGCTCAAGTGATCCTCCCACTTCAGCCTCTCGAGGAGCTGGGACTAAGTTGGACTCCACCACACCTGGCTAATTTTTGTATTTTTTGTAGAGATTTTGTGGTTTCACCATGTTGCCAAGATTGGTCTTGAGGTCCTGGGCTCAAGCTATCCATCTGCCAGTCTGGGCCTCCAAAGTGCTGAGACTACAGGCGTGAGCCACCACACTTGGCCCAGAGTTTTAATTTAAAAGTTAATCGCAGACGCCATGCTCCTTACCCCTAAACTTTCACGTGTGTTTTTTTTTGTTTTGTTTTTGAGACAGAGTTTCACTCTTGTCCAGGCTGAAGTGCAGTGGTGTGATCTAGGCTCACTGCAACCTCTGACTTCTAGGTTCAAGCGATTCTCCTAACTCAGCCTCCTGAGTAGCTGGGATTATAGGTGTCCACCACCAAGCCAAGCTTTTTTTTTTTTATTTTTAGTAGAGAGACAGGGTTTCACTCTGTTGGCCAGGCTGGTCTCGAACTCCTGACCTCAGGTGATCCACCTGTCTCCGCCTCCCATAATGCTGGGATTATAGGCATGAGCCACTGCACACAGCCAACTTTTTTTTTTTTTTTTTTTTTTAAAGACAGTCTGTCACCTAGACTGTAGTGCAGTGGTGAGATCTCAACTTGCTGCAACTTTTGCCTTTCGGTTCAAACGATTCTTGTGCCTCAGCCTCCCAAGTAGCTGGGATTACAGATGTGTGCTACCATGACCAGCTAATTCTTTTGTATTTTAGTAGAGGTGGGGTTTCACCATGTTGGCCATGCTGGTCTCAAATGCCTGTCCTCAGCCTCCCAAAGTGCTGGATTAAAGGAGTGAGCCACTGCACCCAGCCTCATGCACATTTCTTAAGAATAAGGGCGTCTCTTCTGTAACTACAATACAATTATCAAATCCTGGAAATTTAACATTGATAGAATTCTATCGAATTTCTATTCATATTCAAATTTTGCCACTTGTCCCAGGAGTGCCCTCATGGCCATTGTTTCCCACCCTAGTATGGCGTATTACAGTTAGCTGTCGCATGTCTTTAATCTCTTACCTGAAATGGTTCCTGTCTTTGTTTTGCACAAAATTGATGTCTTTTAAGAGTAAGGGCTGGTAATTTTGCAAATGTGCTTCAGCTTGGGTTTGTCTCTTTCCTCTGGACTCTGTTCAGGTGATGCGTTAATGAAGCGATGTAGAGTCCCTGGCCATGCATCCCATCGGGAGGTGGCTGGTCTTGGTTTGTCCCCTTGGCAATGTGAGCTGCAGGGGTTAGACTAGGGTGGCATCTGCCAGGTGTCTTCACTTTCTCCTTTTGCTGAATAAATCATCTAGGGGAGGTATTTAGAGATTGTGTAGATCTCCGGTGCCCATAACATTGCCACTTGTGGTTTTAGAAAATCATGCATTGATTCTCCCCAGATTCAGTCGAGGTTAGGATGGTGGCCACGTGTGGTTTTCTAAAGCCAACATTCCTTCCATGCCTGTCTGTGGTTGCTGGTTTTGATGCCCGTTTAGAACAGATAGGTCTCAGTGCTAGTGAGGAGTGCTGAAATGGGTTCCCCTCCACAAGGGAAGTCCCCAGAGGGGCAGTCCTTGGGAGGAAAAGTTTAGCAGCAAGTACTGTGAGCTTACATAAGTGTGCACCTTTGACCATGTGATCCCGGCTTCCAGATTTTTCATCTGTCTCTTTTGTGTTACAAGTGACACCCAAAATGATACTGTTTGATAGAAAAAGTGTTCACATATAGGGTCCCTGGAGGAGAGGAAATAAAACCAATGTGTCTGTGGCAGGTGGAAGTGCTCACAGCCTTCCTCCTGAGAACAGGGTGGCATGGGCTCTGGAGGGGGACCTGGATATGGGTCCTGGCACTACATGGGCAAACTGCCTGCCCTTTCTGCTGCTCCTCTGTGAAATGGACTCATGCATCCCTGTTGTGGAGGAGTTGGGTGAGGATTCGGTTGAGTCAGCGATGGGTCACAGCATGCAGAGGCACTGAAGGGCGTGCGCGGCATGGGGTGGCTATGGAGCCCATGGAGGAAGGGTGTCAGGGTCCCTGTGTCCCATATGACCCTATGTCAGGTGTCAGGAGGAGGAGGCAGAGTGGTACCTGTCACAGGGCCGAAGGCCAGGGGCCTCCTTCCTTACCCCCCTCCTTCCTCAGGTCCCTGCTTGCCCTTCTCTGTGAGTGCGGAACTGGATGGGGTGGTCTGCCCTGCGGGCACTGCAAACAGCAAGACAGAGGCCACACAGCAGGCAGCACTCTCTGCCCTCTGCTACATCCGGAGTCATCTGGAGAGCCCAGGTAATGGAGGGCCAGGCAGCTGAGCTCCAGCTGGGGACAAGAGGCCCGAGGCCGGCAGTCCTGTGGGGGAGGCTGAAGTGGCTGTGCGTGTGCGTGTGGGCAAGAGGTGTGTTGCTGCACGGACCATCTGGGCATCAGGACCTGACCTGCAGGGAGCTGGGGCGGGGGACATGGGCTGGTCCCTTCTCTCATGTTCTCTGGGGACACTGGGGGTAGGGACTGCTAGAGGAGCAGCTCGTGGAATGTCCTGTGTCTGGAAGATGAAAACCTCCTCTCTGTCTCTTTGGCTTGCTGAGGGATGGAGCGTGGGCCTTGGCGCCCACAGCAGCCTGTCCTCCTTGCCTCTTCCAGAGTCCCCCCCAGACCTCCAGCCAGCCTCCACCGGTCCCCCTGAGTATAGGTAGGTGGGCTCTCAAGGACCCAGGCTCTGGTGTTGAGGGGGAGAGCCGTGGGCCCCCGTGCCATCTGTGCCCTGTCACCCTGGCACAGAGAGCATCCTGACCCATGAGCAGCGCTGTGCAGCCTTGGTAAGCTCCGGCTTTGACCTCCTGTTGGACGAGCACTCACCATACTGGGCCTGTAAAGGGACTGTGGCTGGAGTCATCCTGGAGAGGGGTAGGAACTGTCCTAGCCCCAACCCCCTGGGAAGGCCCCCTCGGGCCCCCTGCCTCAGGCTGAGCTGTTTCTGCCCCCTCCCTGCACAGAGATCCCGGATGCCAGGGGCTACGTGAAGGAGATCTACAAGCTGGTGGCACTGGGCACTGGCAGCGGCTGCTGTGCCAACTGGTTGGAGTTCTCGGGCCGGCAGCTCCATGACTGCCATGGCCTGGTCATCGCCCGCCGGGCCCTGCTGAGGTGAGGGGCGGCGGGGTGGGCACTCGACAGCAGCCTTCGCCGGGAAATGGTCGCCCCAACCACCCTCTGCCTGTCACTCCTAGGTTCTTGTTCCGGCAGCTCCTCCTGGCCGCATGTGGGGGGGGCCCAAGGGCAAGGAGCAGTCTGTGCTGGCCCCCCAGCCGGGGCCTGGACCCCCATTTGCCCTCAAGCCCCGCGTCTTCCTGCACCTCTACGTCAGCAACACCCCCCAGGGCGCGGCCCGTGACATCTAGTATGCAGGGTCCCCAGGGCAGGCAGGGGATGGGGGTCCCTCGGGCTGCTGGGTGGGGGCCAGGGTCAAGAATAGCAGCTTTGACGCTGGGATCTCTCCCCTCCCGGCCCACAGCCTGCCCCCTACCTCAGAAGGCGGACTTCCACACAGCCCGCCTATGCGCCTGCAGGCCCACGTGCTCGGGCAGCTGAAGCCTGTGTGCTACGTGGCACCCGTGCTCCGTGAAACCTACGTCGGCTGCCTCTCAGCCAGTGATAAGCTGGCGCGCTGGGCTGTGCTCGGGCTGGGTGGTGCCCTGCTGGCCCACCTGGTGTCCCCCACTCTACAGCACCAGCCTCGTCCTGGGTGAGCATGTGGCAAGGGCTGGGGTGGGAGGGAAGGGCAGGGAGGTCACTCACCTTGTCCTGCGCCTTCTGCCCTGCAGCTGACTCATGCCACGATCCTCCAACTCTGAGCAGGGCCATCCACACCCGGCCCTGCCTCGACAGTGTCCTGGGGCCATGCCTGCCACCCCCCTACGTCCGCAACACCCTACACCTGTTCGCAGGGCCCCCAGTGGCCCCCTCTGAACCCAGCCCTGACACCTGCCATGGCCTGAGCCTCAACTGGAGCCTGGGGGATCCTGACATCGAGGTTGTGGATGTGGCCACGGGGCGTGTGAAGGCCAAGTGAGGAGGGGCCCCTGGGGCCGGAGTGAGGAAGGGTCCTGGTGATGGAGGGCTCCGTCCGTGAGCTTCCTCACCTCAGGTCTAACCCCAGCCCCACCCCTTACTAGCTCCATGGTAGTGGCCACGCCTCTGCCTGCCCTGTGACTCCTGTGGCATTGTCACAGTATGAGAGGAGGTAACGCGGGGCGTGCAGCAGGCCTGCTGGTCCAGCTTCTACTCTCTGATCTCCGTGGCATCCTCTCTCCATCCAGTGCCACCCTTGGGCCTCCCTCCCGTCTCTGCAAGGCCTCCTTTCTCCGGGCCTTTCACCAGGCTGCCAGGGCTCTGGGGAAGCCCTACCTCCTGGCCTTGAAGACCTATGAGGCTGCCAAGGTCGGTCCATCCCCAGTCCCGGTCCCTCCCCAGTCTTGCAGTCCCTGTCCCCAGCAGGCACCCCCTCTCAACCCCGCTCATCTCCTGCCCTAGGCTGGGCCCTACCAGGAGGCTCGCCGGCAGCTCTCTCTCCTCCTGGACCAGCAGGGCCTGGGATCTTGGCCATCGAAGCCACTGGTGGGCAAATTCAGAAACTGAAGCCGGCCTCGGCGGGGCCCAGGTTCCTGAGCCAAGCTGTACCCCTGTTGGGGGGAGTGCCCTTTCTGAGGGGGCTAGGGGAGAGTATGGGGTGACAGGGTGAAACGGCGGGAGGGAGGGGCCTGTTGTGGTCAGGAGGCTGCTGCTGCACATTTGGGCTTGATTAAAGAAGTGTTTCTGGTACCTCCGTGTGTAGTTGGCTGTGTGCGTGTGTGTGTTTGGGGGTGGCAAGGGGCCCTTTGTTTTCAGGGAGAGCCCCTGACACTTCTTTTGGGAAGCCCTGTGTTCACTGGGCTCCCACCTGGATCCTCTTACAGAGCCACTGAATTGTCACCCCAGACCCTGTTCACAGGGCTGGAGGCAGTTTAGGAGGGGAGGTGACTTCCCGTTTTCCAGCCTGTGTCCTGGGGGAGGCCCCTGAGGCCACAGGTTGTAGGGGGTGTAAAGGGCAGGAGAGCAGGCTGCTTGGGTATGTGAGTGTTTTGTCCTCTGACCACTGTGGGGCTCCAAATCCTTGCCTTTCTGGGCTCCTAAGATCGGGGGAGTGGCAGAGAACACTGTTCCATGGTCAGAGCTTTAGCTGCCGTGGCCCTTGAGGGTGCTCTGGGGGTCTGGGCAGCCTGTGTTGAGGGGTGCGGGGGGAGGGCATGAGCAGCATCAGCCGTTTCCCTGGGCTGTCTAGCTGTTTCCCTGGGCTGCTGAGCTGTTTGACCTGGGTGAGTCACTGGACCGCTAGAGCCTGCGTCCTCCACCGTGGAGAGGGACAGTGCTGCCGGGTGTGAGCTCAGCAGTTCTCTCCCTTTCCTCCAGAGAAACATAGTAAGCCCACATGGCAGTCAGGCACTCTGCTGACCCTAGATGGGGAGGGAAGATGGTGAACACTGAAAGTGTGCACACACGTGTTGAGAAATGCTGAGTGTATGGTAGAATATGTTGTTTGCTAGGAAGAACGGTGCAAGGAAAACTTAGCTCCCCACCCACCCCCAGAGCGGAAAACGATTTGGGGCATTCTGAAGGGGCAGGACAATACGTAAATATTACACACTGGTTAAAACGATTGTTGAAGCGCAGGACCTCTGCCCTGCCCCTGCGGCTCTCTCGTGGAGAACCTTGTTTGCTTGTTTGTAATCACTGGTAAGCGGTCACCAGCCGCCTGCCTGGTATATTTTTGTGTTATGAGAAAATACTGAACATCTGTTAATAATCATCACTTGTTCAGAGAGAATACATGCGTGGGTCAGAGTCTGCTCTACGCCCACAGCCCGCAATGCGGTCAGCCCCACAGGCTCTCAGCTCAGAAGGCTGTTGGCCCTCAGATAGTCCCACTTTTTGTCCTATCTGGGTGTCTCTCAGTTCCTTCAGTGCCGCCTGGGTGGGGGTTTCTAACAGTCAAGCTGGTTCTCCGTACACACACACACACACACACACACACACACACACACACACGAGATGGTGAACACTAAAAGTGTGCACACACACATCCCCGGAGCCTCCCTCAGGCACTGTATCTGTTGAGCAGGAGCACAACAGTTTTGAGGCCCACAGACGTGGGGCCAGGGATGGTAGAGGACCGTGGCCAGCCCTGTGACCCCCACCTTGGGACTCCCTCCCTGCATCCCCCAGCAGTTACAGGATTCCATAGCCACAGCCTGCTCTCCCATGTGGGCCTGGGACACTGGTCAAAGATGGTATGATGGTTAATATTGTGCCAACTTGACTGGGCTCAGGGATGCCTAGATGGCTGGTAATGCTTTATTTCTGGGTGTCTGTAGGGTGTCTGTTGGAAGGATTAACATCTGATCATTGGGCTGAGTAAAGAAGACTGTCCTCCCCAATGTGGACAGGCACCCCCCAATCCACTGAGGACCTGAATAGAACAAGAAAGCAGAGGAAGGTGGATTCATTCTCTCCCCTTGAGCTGGGACACCACGACCTCTGGAAGTGGAGGAAGGTGAATTCATTCTCTCCCCTTGAGCTGGGGCACCACGACCTCTGGGTCTCTAGCCTTCAGACTTGGACCAGAATTTACACCATTGGTTCTCCCAGTTCTCAGGCCTTCGAGTTTGGAGTAGAACACCAGCACCTGGGTCCCCAGCGCCCAGACAGCAAATGGTGGGTCTGCTTAGACTCCATATAATGTGGGCCAATCCCTCGTAATGCATCTCTTTATACAGCCTGTGGGTTCTGTTTCTCTGGAGAACCCTGACCAATGCAGACATCTCCCTCCAGAGCTGTTACTGAGGGCCAGGGCTGATGCTGAAGCCGTGAGATTAGGTCCTCTCCCTCCAACCTCTCTTTTCTCTGCCACTGGGCCTGTGTGGCCATGGACATGGCCAGCCACTTAACCTCCATGCATGTGGGTTGATGCATCTAGAGAAGCAATCGGAGAGCTGGTCCCAGGGGTGTGTGCCTGGCCAGCCTGCCCATCTGCAGGCCTGGGCTTGCTTTCTGCTTGTCTACTGGGCTCATGCTGTCTCGTTTTCCCACAGTGACAATGACATGGGAGAATCTGAGGGAGGTGCAGTAGAGGAAACAGCACCAGGGGGACAGGTCAGACAGCACCGGCAGGCACTGCATATCTGTTCTGTTCTAACCTCCCATAGCTCTCCATGGTAGATGTGATCATTGTCTCAGTGTACAGGCGAGGAAACGGGCAAGGCGCGCTTAGGTAACTTCTGGGAGAGCACCCAGCACCTGAGGTGGGCTGCAGCTGTGGCAGTGTGCAGGCTGCTGGGCATCCAAGCCCTTCAACTGCAGTCACCACCCGGGGCTGCAGCTGGATTTCCTTACGTCACCTTGGATGAAACTCTCAACCTAACTGAGCCCCAGTTTGCTGATTTATAAAACGAGGACTGGGCGATATCCCTCCTAACCTTCCCTCCTGGCTTCACATTCTCTGGTCTGCTCTTTCCTGTTGGCTGCAGGAGGTCAGGAGGATGCCCGGTGCTACTACAGCAAAGAGCTGCAGGCTGCAGGGAGACGATGCTGGAGCTGTGGGCATCAGGCGGGGAAAATGGCAGGTGGGGGGGGGCCGGAGAGGGGGAGCTGAGGTGGCAGGAGCTGCAATTCACATGCGCAAAGGACAGGAGGCAAGCCTCTTGCTGAGGGAGGAGGACTATAGGGAGGGGCATTTGCACCAGCAGGAAGGGTCCACAGGGCCTGGAAAGCCAGGAAAGCACCGATTTCTTGTTTGAAAAAACAAGGATTTCTACCTTTAAGTTTTGCTTTAAAAACAAACAACAACATCAAACAAAAAAACAGTTCTGGCTGGGCGTCATGGCTCATGCCTGTAATCCCAGCACTTTGCAAGGCCGAGGCAGGCAGATGACAAGGTCAGGAGTTCGAGACCAGCCTGACTGACATGGTGAAACCCCGTCTCTACTAAAAATACAAAAATTAGCTGGGTGTGGTGGCGCACACCTGTAATCCCAGCTGCTCAGGAGGCTGAGGCAGGAGAATCGCTTGAACCCGGGAGGCAGAGCTTGCAGTGAGCCAAGATCGCGCCACTGCACTTCAGCTTGGGTGACAGAGCAAGACTCCGTCTCCAAAAAAACACAAAAAACAAAAAACACAAAAACAAAACACTTCTCAGGCCAACCTTGAAATAATGATTTCTCGCGGCTCTTGTTTTCAGGGATGGAGCGGGGGAGTTTAAAAGCACCCAGGCCTATTAATTAGCCTATGTATCACACATTGTTTTCCCCAGGAAGTAATTTCCATTGATTTACTTTTTGTACTGCAATGGTGACTACAACCAGATCTGGAAATACACCAGCCATTTCAAACTTCAGTTTGATGCAATGAGCCTTTTGGTGTTCATTAATCACATAATCACCGGGTAAACAAGTCATTCAAATTGACATGAGCTCTGCCGTGTTCTGGCAAGTAAGGCAGATTTGTCCCCACGCTGCATAAATCTGCTGGCCCGCTCCTTCCTCCCAAGACAGTCTTTTCATGACGCCAGAGTCGCTCAGTTCTTTTGACTCAGCTTGTTCATTACTGTGAGGTGATGATGAAAGCTACTTTTGAAATGCAGATCTGTTAATGTCTAGTTGGCCGAATCTCCTCTGGGTGAAGTCTTGCCAACAGTAGCATATTTGAATTGGAAAGTGATATAAAGTCTCTTGGCACAAGTCAAGTGCTGCCCCCTCCGGATGCCATCCCGTCACTATGTCCCTGTTGCAGCCCAGGGCACCCTCCACTCCATGCTGTCCCATGGGCTGTCTTCACTCTGGAACAGAGTGTGCCCAGGGGCAGTGTGGACCTGGGAAGTCTCTGGGAGGACAAGTGGCCGCTCTGCCTCCCCCCAGTCCTCGGTTTCCCCACTTGCCAACTGAGACAGGGTCACGGACATGGAGCCTGCAGGGCCGTGGTGAGATGAGGTGGGCAGTGCGCCTGGCACTGTTCCTGGCTCTCAGCAGCCCTCAGCTGTGAGTGTCATCAGGCCTGTCTGCTATCAGCTCCCAGCGTGGGGCCCATCCGTGCCTCTCCAGTTCCTACTGTGGGGTCTCCCCCATAGAAGGCGCCCAAGAAACAAGCACTGAATGGAAAATTAGTGAATTCTAGGATCTCTTGCTGGAGTGCAACCCACTCCTGTAGAGAGAGACTAAAAACCTTGTCCTCAAAACCCTTTAGAAGACTCTGAAAATTTCCACTGTGCTCTGAGCCCTTTTCTTCTGCCCTGGAGCAATCAGTGAGGACCTAGAGAAAAGTTAATGAGAATCTAGAAAAAGGTAAACTGTTCCCTCGCCTCATGGTTTAGTGGTGAGATTACCTTTTAAAAAATTATGATTTTCAAAGATACGTATCTATATGTATTTTTGAGATAGAGTCTTGCTCTGTTGCCCAGGCTGGAGTGCAGGGGAACGATCTTGTCTCACTGTAACCTCAGCCTCCCGGGTTCAAGCGATTCTCCTGCCTCAGCCTCCTGAGTAGCTAGAATTACAGCTAATTTTGTATTTCTAGTAGAGACAGGGTCTCACCACGTTGGGGAGGCTGGTCTCGAACTCCTGGCCTAAAGTGATCCACCTGCCTTGGCCTCCCAAAATGCTGGGATTACAGGCACAAGCCACCATGCCTGGCCTAAAAGATACTGTTTAGAAACTGATTTTCCTGGGAATCCAGACGCAGCAGGATGAAGTATCCCTTCCTTCTGTGCCATGCACAAACATTCACTCAAATTGGATCACACCTAACGCAAGAGCTAAAACTGCAAAACCCTCAGAAGAAAACTTAACAGTAAAATGTTATGATCGTGAATTAGGCAACACTTCCTTTGATATGTCATCAAAAGCATAATGATAAAAGAAAAAATATAAAAATTGGGACTCCATCAAAATAAAAACCTTTGTATTTCAAAGGGCACCATCAAAAAATTGAAAAGAAAACTCAAAGAATGGGAGGATATACTTCAGATCATATATCTGATAAGGGATTTATATCTACAATATGTAAAAAACTCTTATAACTCAGCAATAAATTTAACCAAATGAATGGGCAAAGGATGTGAATAGACATTTCTCCATAGAAGATACTCAGGCTGGGTGCAGTGGTTCAGGCCTGTAATCCCAGCATTTTGGGAGGCTAAGGCAGGTGGATCACTTAAAACCAGGAGTTCAAGACCAGCCTGGCCAACATGGTGAAACCCTGTCTCTACAAAAAATACAAGAATAAATTAGCTGGGCATGGTGGCAGGCACCTGTAATCGCAGCTACTTGGGAGGCTGAGGCAGGACAATCGCTTGAACTGGGGAGGCAGAGGTTGCAGTGAGCCGAGATCGTGCCCCTGCACTCCAGCCTGGGTGACAAGAGCAAAATCCCATCTCAAAAAAAATAATATCAACAAGATACTCAAATGGCAATAAACACATGCAAAGATATTCAACACCATTAGCCAGCAGGGTAATGCACATCACCATGTTAATGACAGCCGGGGTGCTGGTGTGCACATATGGTCCCGGCTACACAGGAGGCTGAGGCAGGAGGATCACTTGAGCCCAGGAGGTCGAGGCTGCAATGAGCTATGATTCTGTCAGCCTGCACTCCAGCCTAGGTGACAAAGTGAGATCCTGTCTCAAAAAAAAAAAAAAAAGCCGTATCACTTCGCCCCTACTAGGATGGCTATAATAAAAAAACGGGTAATGGCAAGTGCTAGTAAAGGTGTGAAGAAATCAGAATCTTCACGCACTGCCAGTGGGAACGTAAAACGCTGCAGCCTCTGTGGAAAATCGCTAGGTAGTTTTTCAAATGATCAAACATAGCTAATATGTGACCCAGCCATTCCACTCTTAGGTATAAACCCAAGAGAATAAAATATATGTCCACTCAGCAATCTGTGCAACAAAGTTCACAGAAGCACTTTTCATAATAGCCCTCAAATGGAAACAAGCCAAATGCCCGTCAACTGAAGAACGGGTAAAGGAGATGAGGTTCATCCATACCATGGAAATTATCCAGTCATAAAATGAGCGAAATACTAGGTACGCTACAACATGGGTAAACCTTGGAAACTTCACGCTGAGTGAAGAAAGCAGACACAAAAGGCGACATAGTAGATGATTTTATTTACACAAAATATTCAGAATAGACAGATTGGTGGTGGCCTAGGTCTGGGGGGAGTGGAGGAATGGCGTGTGTGTATGTGTCTGCTAATGGATGTGGGATTTCTTTTTGGAGTGATGAAAATGTTCTAAAATTGAACATGGTGGTGGCAGCACAACTCTCTGAATATGCTAAAAACCATTGACTTGGACTTCAAAACCAGCCTGAACAGCCTGGAGAAACCCCATCTCTACTAAAAAATACAAAAATTGGCCGGGCGCAGTGGCTCACGCCTGTAATTTCAACACTTTGGGAGGGTGAGCCACGCGGGTCATGAGGTCAGAAGTTCGAGACCAGCCTGACCAATATGGTGAAACCCTGTCTCTACTAAAAATACAAAAAAATTAGCCAAGCATGGTGACGTGTGCCTGTAGTCCCAGCTACTGCTACTCGGGAAGAGCTACTGCTACCCAGCTTCTTCTACTGAGGCAGAAGAATCGCTTGAACCCGGGAGGCGGAGGTTGCAGTGAGCTGAGAGATGGTGCCACTGCATTCCAGCCTGGGCGACAGAGCAAGACTCCATCTCAAACAATCAAACAAAAATTCGCTGGGCATGGTGGTACGTGCCTATAATCCCTGCTACTTGGGAGGAGGCAGGGGAATTTCTTGAACCTGGGAGGCAGAGGTTGCAGTGAGCCGAGATCGTGCCATTGCACTCCAGCCTGGGCGAGAAGAGCGAGACTGTCTCAAAAAACAAAACAAAACAAAAAAACAACAAACCAATGACCTGTACACTTGGGTGAATGGTATATGAATTATATCTCAGTAAAGTGGTTATGTAAAACATCTGAAAATTCCATTTTCTTGAAAGCCAGCATTTTAATTACCATGCATTGCTGTCTTAAAAGTGCTGATCTTGGCTGGGCGTGGTGGCTCACGCCTGTAATGCCAACGCTTTGGGAGGCCAAGGTGGGCACATCACCTAAGGTCACGAGTTCGAGATCAGCCTGGCCAGCATGGTGAAACCCCATCTCTACTAAAAATACAAAAACTAGCCAGGTATGGTGGCACATCCCTTTAGTCCCAGCTACTTGGGGGCTGAGACAGGAGAATCACTTGAACTTGAGAGAGGGAGGTTGCAGTGAGACATGATCACGCCACTGCACTCCAGCCTGGGCAAAAGAGTGAGTGAGACTCTGTCGCAAAGAAAAAATGACCTGATCTTCCCGACGTCCCCATGCCTGGCTTGGGTGCGTGCTGAGACACGAAGGCAGCAAAAGCCAGGTGCTGCGGCTCTCATGGGAGTTTATTCCCCACAAGTCAGTCTGCTGTAGACTACCTGGGACTGGATGCGTGTCTGCCACCCTCACCTTGAGAGGAGGTGGACTCCTCTTAACACTGATCTGCAGGTTCCTCATTCCCCCGGCTCACTTTCCTGCTGGTCCAGACTTAGTGACAGGCCACACCTCACTGCAGGGGTGGCTGGGGAATGAGTCTAACTACAGCTCCATATGTTTCACTACTAATAGGATGGTGTGGGGTTATAGGGAATGGTGTTGGCAGGGTCAGTGGTGTTTCTCACAGGGTGCTGGGAAGGACTGCCAGGCCCTACCCCACTGTACCCCTGAGAAAGGCCTGGCCATGGCAAGAGAGCCTTCTGGCTACATGGACCCAGATCACAGGCCGGCGTCGCCTGGGGGAGTTCCACCCTCTATTGCTCCCGCCCTGACTCGTCTCTTTGCTCTGTCACTTTCCCTACTACGATGCCTGCCATGATCAAGTATATTCCTGCCTCTGAACCTTTGCATGTGCTGTTCCTCCTTTCTCAAAGCACGTCCTCCAGAGGCCCCGACACCTCACTCCCCTCCCTCTTCCAGAGCTGCTCGAATGTCATGGCTCAGTGAGGCTTTCCAGGGTAACGCTCAGCAAAATTGCAACCCCTCCTTAGCCACTGTACGTGCCCCTGCTTTCTTCCTCATGGTTACTTGTCTCTTCTGTTCCAGGCCGGATCACCAGGGCCTGGAACCACGTCTGGCACAGTGAAGACTCTGGGTGAACAAATGCAGAAGACATCTGGGAACACCACCAGCTGGCAGTGCCAGGCTACTGCAGTCCAGTGGCCAAAGCCTTGCACCCCAGCTGCTTTCTACAGCCTCACCACACCCAGCATCCTCTTCACACTCTGGAGTGTCTTGTCCTGACACTCTCCCAAGGAGCCTGGAGCTGGCTCATTTATTTTCCAAAGATCCCAGGGTCTCCATTGCAAACACAGGTATCCAACACGCAAGAGTGTGTGTGAGGTTTCATAGGCAGGTGGGTGGGAAGGCAGGGGCCAGACACTCCTTGTGAGCGAGACCGTGTCCATTCCCGTGTTCACTGCCTTGCCCCTGGTGCTGACCACAGGGCTGGTGCGCAGTGGCACTTGGCAAGATGAGGGAAGCGGGTACCACTCTGGGGAAGGGATGGGTACCCACATTCACAGCACACCTCCTGTGCGTCGGGCCCTGAAGGGAGAATGGGCTTTAGGACACATGTATAGGGCTGAACGATGACTCCCAAGGTCACTGTGAAAAGATGTTTCACTGCATAACGGAGGAGGTGTTGGCTGAGAAGACATCAAATGTGGATGTCGGGGGTGAGGTGGCGACTGGGTCTGAGTGTGTGTTTCTCCCTGTGAGTATTTGCTAATGCGCGTTTGGGTGCAGATTTTCCCTCCCAGAATGGCAGACCAGCAGGGCCGGCCAAGGCGGCTGGAAAGCCCAAGCTCCTCACCCCGACCAGGGCCAAGCCAGGCCAGGTCTCACTAACGCAGGCCTCCATAACAGTGATTTCAGCACTGACCAGGTGGCTCAGTTAAATATTAAGAGCTGAGAGAGGCCGGGCACGGTGGCTCACACCTGTAATCCCAGCACTTTGGGAGGTCGAGGCAGGCAGATCATCTAAGGTCAGGAGTTTGAGACCAACCTGGCCAACTTGGTGAAACCCCGTCTCTACTAAAAATACAAAATTAGCCGGGTGTGGTGGTGCATGCCTGTAATCCTAGCTACTCAGGAGGCTGAGGCAAGAGAATCACTTGAACCAGGGAGGTGGAGGTTGCAGTGAGCCGAGATCGCACCATTGCACTCCAGCCTGGGTAACAAAGGCTGGAATGTCACAAAGCCCACCAAGTTTTGCCTAGGCCTTTCCTGGGCCTTAAAGCATGACAGTATAACGAAGGAATTCTTAATGGGACCTGTTTAGGATTAAACAAGTTTTATTGGGAGTCTGAAGAAACTTCCCAGGCCTCCACAAACAAGCTTTATTGGGGAGTAAAGGAACTCCCCAAATCTTCATGATTTAGCAGGAGACAAGATAAGGGTAATCGCACCAGCACCTGGACCCACTGAGATTAAGTAAATTTTACTGAGTTTCCAGAGGAAGAGCTTCAGGATTCAGGTCTTAGTTATAGATTAAAAGAAATTAATCACTTAGGTCTTTAGATGAACGCACACTTACACACTGACATATGGCTTAGAAGGTATATAAGCTCTGGAAAACTTTGTAATTTTGAGTTGGCCTGGGGATGATCTCCAGGCCTCCTCCCTGTAACCGGTTACAGAAATAAACTCCCTTCTCTCCCAGTTCATCTGCATCTCATTATTGGGCTGCAAGAAATAAGCAGCCCAACCCGTGGTTAGGTTTGGGAGCACCTGGAGCCTCTGTGGGAAATGAGCGCTTTATATATGACGGGCAGGGCCATGTTAGTCAGGGCGGACCAGCTGCTGTAACAAACAGCCCACAGTTTCAGGGACTTACTCAGGAGTTGTCTCGCTCAGGCCACCCACTGGTGCAGGGGGATCAGAGGCGGGGCTACCACCTCCTTCTTGCAGCCCTCCTCCCTTAGGGCAGCCCCACAGACGTTTCTGTAAAGGACCAGAGAGTCAAGACCTTAAGCTTGCAGTGCAGGCCGTAGACTCTAAGTTGTGGCTGCTCGGCTCTGCCAATGAAACACAAACACAGCCAGAGACAATACCCAAATCAAGAGCCGGGCTGTGTTTCAAGAAAGATGCATTTATAAAAACAGGTTGCAGGTGGGAGGTAGTTTGCTCACCTCTGCCTCAGGGATTTGTAGCATTTGGAAGCATTGTCTACATTGGGCCGAGACGTGTGGAGGAGAGGAAGAGGGCGGAGGGTCATGTGGGAGATGTTCGCAGCCAGACCTGGCAGTGGCCTGTGCCCCTTCTGCACACCCCACTGACCAGAACCCCTACCTGCAGGGAGAGGCTGGAACCATGGGCCAGTGGATGGCACACAGGAAGAGGAACCAGGTGTTGGCAAACCCATTGCAGTCTCTGCCACCAGGAAAGGAAGGGAACAGCCTCATGGTGTGTAGCAGTTAATACGGTTCGGCTGTGTCCCCACCCAAATCTCATCTTGAATTATAGCTCTCACAATTCCCACAGGTTGTGGGAGTGACCCAGTGGAGAGAACTGAATCATGGGGGCTGTTTCCCCCATACTGTTCTCATGGTAGTGAATAAGTCTCATGAGAGCTGATGGTTTTATAAGGGGAGACCCCTTTCACTTGGTTCTCATTCTCTCTTGCCTGTTGCCATGTAAGACATGCCTTTTGCCTTCTGTCATGATTGTGAGGCCTCCTCAGCCACATGGAACTCTGAGTCCCTTCACCCTGTCTCAAGTATGTCTTTATTGGCAGCGTGGAAATGGACTAATACAGCAGTGCAGTTTGATAACAAGAGGACAGGCCCTGGAACCAGCAAACGTGAGTTTGAATCCTGACTTTTCTCTTACTATCAATGGAAAATTTGTGCCTTGATTTTCTCCTTTGTAAAATGAGGGCCTCTAAGAAAAAAGAAAAACTAAACAAAAAATCCCAAAAACAAAAATGTGGGCCTCCCTTGAAGAGTTGGTTTGTGGATGAAATGAAATAAGGTGTAAAAGGTTTGCGCTGGGGCCTGGCTAATTTTTTGTATTTTTAGTAGAGATGGGGTTTCACCATCTTGGCCAGACTGATGTCAAACTCCTGACCTCATGATTTGCCTGCCTCAGCCTCCCAAAGTGCTGAGGATGCTCTGTCTGTGCATCCTTCCTCCCAGCAGCCCCTGGCAACGCTGACCTTTCGTTTGTTTTGAGACAGAGTCTGGCTCACTGCATCCTCTGCCTCCCAAGTTCAAGCGATTCTCCTGCCTCAGCTTCCCGAGTAGCTGGGATTACAGGCACACGCCACCACACCACCCCCGCCCCTCCCACCCCCCCGGCTAATTTTTGTATTTTTAGTAGAAATGGTGTTTCACCTCGTTGACCAGGCTGGTCTCAAACTCCTGACCTCAGGTGATCCACCAGCCTCGGCCTCCCAAAGTGCTGGGATTACAGGTGTGAGCCACCATGCCTGGCCTTATACTCTCCATTCTTAACCACAGGGTTTAGGTGGGATTGAACCTGTTTCCTGCTCCAGGGTAAACCCTGACTCCCAGAAATCAATCGGTGTAGCAACAGTGGTTGGTTCAAGGATGTGTTCATGACCCACTCCAGATCCAATAAGGCCAAAATCACATGCTTGGAATTCTTGGAAAAGAGACGTTCTCTTCCCAGAGGGCTTTGCGGAGTGAGAGTGTGAGATCTGGAGCTTGTGCAGTGATCTTGTGGCCATGAGGAGAACCTGGGGGTGAAGCTGACACAGTCAGGGAGGCAGAGGAAAGATGCAAATCTAGGCTTGCTTGTTTGACATGATGACATTGGCTGAACTCCTGTATTAAACCATACCTGAACTCCCATGTGGATGTGCAGTTACAGGAGCCAATAGTTATTTTGTTTGTTCATTTGTTTAATGAAGTCTGAATAGAGTTTCTTGAACTTGGAAACAAATCATTCCTAAGTGATATTTACGGGTGTATTTTAGAAAGAAAATTATTAGAGCTGTCACCCTTGGCATTGGAATGGGAGTCTTGTATGAGAGTGAAATGTACTTTTGCGCAATAAGGCCTTGGCATTTCCCCTGTGTTTTCTGTCTCCCAGAGTCCCCACAGGAGTTTGAACTGTAGTTGCTCATGTGGTCTGCGGGCTTGCTCACACCCCCTGTGTACTGACTGCCTTCCTTTCACTGTTGATACAGTTTGTCTGTGTTCCCACCCAAATCTCATCTTGAATTACAGTTCTCATAATCCCTACGTGTTGGGGGGAGGGACCTGGTGGGAGGTAATTGAATCATGGGGCGGTCACCCTTCTGCTAATCTTGTGATAGTGAGTGAGTTCTCACAAGAGCTGATGGTTTTATAAGGGGCTTTCCCCCCCTTCTGCTTGTCACTTCTCCTTGCTACCACCACATGAGGAAGGACGTGTTTGTTTCCTCTTCTGCTATAATTGTAAGTTTCCTGAGGCCTCCCCAGCCCTGCTGAATGGTGAGTTAATTAAACCTCTTTCCTTTGTAAATTACCCAGTCTGGGGGTAAGTCTTTATTAGCAGTGTGTAAACAGACTAATACACCTGGCTCAGTTCCCTCTCCCCTGCTAGTGTTTCCTGGGATCATCTTCAGATGAAATGCCTGCACTCAAATCCTTGCCCCAGGGTCTGCCTCTCGGGGACCCCTGAGATCTAGCAGAACCGAGAAGCACCTCCTCACGAGCCTGTGTAAATGTGGCAACCCCGTGCCCCTACATACGATGACTCTGCGTCATCGCTTGGCCTTCTTCCTTCCGAGGACTTGTCACCAGTCATGCTTGTCTTGTTTATTGCCTTTATTAAAATTAAATTTTTTTTCAATAGAGATGGGGTCTTGTTATGTTACCTAGGTGAGTCTCCAGCTCCTGGGCTTGAGTGATCCTCCCACCTCAGCCTCCCAAAGTGCTTGCAGGTGTGAGTCACTGCATCCAGCCATTGCCTTCTTTATATATTTGTGCTCTGCCCTCCTACCTCCCCCTCCCTCCACCACCTGGGTCCACACAGGTGCCTCCCCTACCTCCCCTCCATCCACCACCTGGGTCCACACAGGTGCCTTCCTACCTCCCCTCCATCCACCACCTGGGTCCACACAGGCATCTGTCTTACTCACTACGGTCTCCAAAGTGTGAGAATATCTGGTGCATGGTGGGTACTTAAGAGATACTACCTTAGAAACCAACCCACTCACCTTTTTTACTGCTCCACCCACCTTTTTTTTTTTTTTTTTTTTTTTGAAATAAGGTCTTTCTCTGTCATCCAGGCTGGAGTGCGGTGGCATGATCATGGCTCACTATAGCTTCAAACTCCTGGGCTTAAGTAATCCTCCCACCTCAGTCTTTCCAGTAGTTAGGGCTACAGTTGTACACCACTATGCCCAGCTAATTAGAAAGAACTTTTTTTTTTTTTTTTTTTTCTTGGGAGAGAGGAGGCCTTGCTGTGTTTCCCACAAAATTACTTTTTAATTTTAAGTTGGTCTTTGCAATTTTGAGTTTGAGACTGGCTGGTCTTGAACTCTTGGGCCCAAGTGATCCTCCTGCCTTGGCCTCCCTAAGTGCTAGTATTGTAGGCCCAACATTTTTTGTTTTTTTTGTTTCGAGACAGAGTCTTTCGCTCTGTTGCCCAGGCTGGAGTGCAGTGGCGCAATCTCGACTCACTGCAACCTCTGCCTCCCGGGTTCAAGCAATTCTCCTGCCTCAGCCTCCTGAGTAGCTGGGATTACACGTATGTGTCACCATGTCTAGATAATTTTTTTTTTTGTAGACGGGGTCTTGCTCTGTTGCCAGGCTGGAGTGCAGTGGCATGATCTTGTCTCACTACAACCTCTGTCTCCCGGGTTCAAGCAATTCTCCTTCCTCAGCCTCCCAAGGGTTACAGGCGTGTGCAACCATGCCCAACTAATTTTTTTTTGTATTTTTAGTAGAGATGGGGTTTCACCATATTGGCCAGGATGGTCTTGATCTCCTGGCCTTGTGATCTGCCCACCTCGGCCTCCCAAGGTGCTGAGATTACAGGCGTGAGCCGCTGCACGCGGCCTATAGCCCTAACTTTTGACTCAGGTCTTACTGGTGAGCTGAGGTGAGTGACACCTGGCTCCTGCCACCCCCTTTCCAGGGAGAATCTCTCACATACTCAAGGTCAACCCCAGCAGGCCTTGTGAGTGGCCCCACTCAGTACACCAGAGATGCCACAGCATCACTTATTGGTATCGTTTCATGTTTCTCTGAGATTTGCAGGGAGGTGGGGAGCCCTGAGTACTTGGTTGGGCAGGTGCAAGGTGAGACTGCTGAACTTCCCAGAGGGAACCTTATTTCAGGTGGGTCATTGGCCAAGTACAGTGGAAGCCTTTGGAAGCAGCAAGGTTGGCTAATTTTAGCCCAGGGCATGTAAATTTGTTCCAAGTCATATCACATGGAGCCCAGTGTTCCCCTCAGCTTTGTTCCCCTTATGGCAAAGGTGAGTTATGAAAGCCGCACGGCTGCGGAGCAACTGACTCCACGGCTCTCCATGTGTCATCTGGAAGTAGGCTGCCGCAGAGGCAGGGCTGGGCTCAGCTCGACTCAGCAAAGTCCGCCTCAGAACAGACAGCATGGATGACAATGAGGCCACAGGGCCTGTGGGGACAGCAGCTTCCCTTTGTTTTATTTTTAAGCACCGTTAGACTCCTGGAGGTGCCCCTGGGTTAGACGTCAAGTACAGACCCCAGCACTGGATAGAGGCAGGCTCTGTGTGGGGGTTGGGTGGCATGGAGCTGAGAACACCAGGCCAGGAGTTCAGAGCCTGGGCTTTGAGTCCTGGCGTGGTCACTCCTGGCTGTGTGGGCTGCCAAATTGCTCCTCGTCCCCGGACCTCCACACCCACACCTGTAAAATGTGCAGGATGCAGCCGGTGACCATTAAGGTCCTTTTAGCACTACGAATGTGTGAGGCAGGTCATGCCTGCGCTGACCGGGATCTGGAGGGACAACGGAGCGTCCCCCTCCTTGTCACAGCCGGAGAGAGATGACGTGCTCTGAGACTTCGGGACTTGTTCATCTGCAAGGGGGGATTCGCTGTCCTTCTCAGAGGTGATCTGGGTGGCTGGCACTTACCTGGCCAGCTGTCACATTCTATCTGCCTGCCGCAGTGGGGGCAGGCACAACATTAATTTAATTTTTTGATCTGAATGTCGTTAGGCCAGGCCAGCACTCCCCCATCCCCCTTTCCTTCCCTCTCTCAATCTCCACTCCCCTGCGAGCATGTCCTGGGGTCACTTCCCCACTACCCCTGGGCTCACCTCCTACGTAAATGACTCCTAGGACGCGGCACTCACAGACATGATGCCCTAAGAGGGACACAGCCTCACTTATACAATGTCCTGGCCATGAATGTGTGGCCTCAAAGCACCAGGAGACAGCAGGCAAACACACAATCAGCGACCTTGTGTGTGTGCTCCATTCAACTCATCATTTCAGTGCCATCTAAGTCAAAGAAAAGCCAGGGAAATGGACCAGATTACAGGAGACTAAGGAGATAGGATCCGTACATGTAATATCCAGTACATCCCATCCAAGGCTGGACCCTGTACTGGAGGAAAACAAGGCTATAAAGGATCTTATTAGATCAGCTGACAAAATTGGAAGTGACAGTAGTTTAAAGTACCGCATGGAAGTTGATTGTTCTGAAGCTGAGAACTATACGGGGTGGTTCTGTAAGAATCTCCTTATTCTAAGGATCTATACACTGATGTCTTTAGGGTCTCCTTGGGCTTTCCATCCTAAAATGGGGCAATTGGTTTACTTTAGAGCTTCCTACCCTTTTGCATGGGCGGGGAGAGGAATCAAGGGTTCCTTTGAGAATCTGATGAAATTGTTGGACACTTAACACTTTAGAGTGTACCTAACCCCCAGAGGTTCACAGACCTCTGGAACTTTGTGGAAACTGCCAGGTGAGACTCCTTGGGCTGATGGTCTTCTGCTGAGCCTTCTGGTCACCACATTCTAAAGTGACAACTAGGCTGGGCATGGTGGGTTCACACCTATGATCTCAACATTTTGGGAGGTTGAGGCAGGAGGATTTCTTGAGCCCAAGAGTTTGAGATCAGCCTGATAAACGTAGTGAGACCCCATTTCTACAAAAAGTAAAAGAAAAATTAGCCAGGCAAGGTGGTACATACCTGTGGTCCCAGCTACTCGGGAGGCTGAGGCAGGAGGATCACTTGAGCCCAGGAGGTCAGGCTGCAGTGAGTTACGATTGCACCACTACACTCCAGCCTGGGCAACAGAGCAAGACCCTGACTCAAAAAAAATCAATAAATCAGTCAATCAATTAATCAGAACTGAAGGGGCAACTAGAAAGCAGAGGACCATGATATGGGGAACTTACTTTCAAATGGTTCAATAAACATATTATTAACAATACCATGTAGATATGACAAAAATGTAGACGGAGCAAAGGAGAAAGGAGATGGACAAAATGCAAAAAAAAAAAAGGTGGCGTTCAGGTGTTTTATGCACTGTTTTTGTTCTTGCGACTTTTTGGGGGGGTTGACGTATTTTCCAAGTAAAATGTTACAAAATCAATTGCTTGGCGATGAGTGAATCTTTCAGTAGGTGATTTCCAAGATGTCAATGTAAGGAAGAGGAGGGAGGGAGTTTCATACGCTGCTGGAGAGAGGCCCCTGAGTGTGTGCAGCCAGGTGGCCAGGCGCTTCCAAAATGAGGTCTCATGCCAAGGTGGGTGGATTACGTGAGGTCAGCAGTTTGAGATCAGCCTGGCCAGCAACAAGGTGAAACCCCATCTCTACTAAAAATATAAAAATTAGCTGGGCATGGTGGCGGATGCCTATATCCCAGCTATTTGGGAGGTAGAGGCGGGAGGCGGAGGTTTGTAGTGAGCCAAGATCATACCCCTGCTCTCTAGCCTGGGCAACAGAGTGAGACTGTCTCAAAAAAAAAAAAAAAAAAAATGAGGCCTCATGGTGGGTGAGGTGCCCTGATGCGGTGGGCAGGTGGTGGAAAGAGATCTCAGTGAACTTATATTCAAACTTGGACTACTTGGCAATTTTTGCCAAGGGAGCAATTTTGGGGCTAGTCAAGGGACAGAGTCTACTTTTCTTTCTCACCTCTCTCCTTGTTCTTATCTGCCTCTGTCCATGGTATAAACTGTGGCAATGGGCCCTACTTCCCAGAATCATAGACTGTCCAAGCTGGGAAGGACTTTAATCTTCTCGTCTAACCTCTCCCTGGGATAAATGAGAAAATGAAAGTCTGGTGAAACTGATTTCTTTGTGTAACTGTGTGTTATATAAAGTACGTGGGGCACCCCAAGGCATCTGCTCAGGACAGCATTGTAAAGTGTTGTTACAATCTCGAATATTTTCTTTGAGGGCTTGGATGCTGTTTTAGATGAGCCTAGAGCAGCAGCGTGTCAGAGTGTTCAGCTGGAAGCTAGGATACTTGTATCTAACTAGATGAGCTGGCTGTGTGGCCTTGGGTTGGTGGCCCTCCCTCTCTGAGACATAATCTCTCCATTTTTTTTTTTTTTTTTTTGAGACAGGGTCTCACTCCATTGCCCAGGCTGGTGCCATCATCGCTCACCGCAGCCTTGACCTCCCAGGTTCAGGTGATCCTCCCACCTCAGTCTCCCAAGTAGCCAGAACTACAGGCATGCGCCACCACACCCGGCTAATGTTTGTATTTTTTGTAGAGACGCGGTTTTGCCACATTGCCCAGGCTGGTCTTATGCTCCTGGGCTCAAGCGATCTGCCCACTTCGGCCTCCCACGGTGCTGTGATTACAGGCATGAGCCACTGTACTAGGCTTAATCTCTCCATTTTAAAATGAGGGAGTTGATTTACTTAAGAATTTGTTATCCTTCTGGAGGGGTCATTGAGTCCCTTGATAATCGGATGGAATCACTGGGCGCTTTGCACTGTGAAATGCATGTCATCTGCAGAGGTGCACGGGCCCCTCATGGAAACTCCCTGCTTGGATCTACTGCCCTCCAATGGGACTTCCTGTTACCATATTCTGAAGTCCTAAAGCCATTGAAATAGAGTCTATAAGTCCCCAGTACAATCTTGCATCCCTTTCACGCCACTGAAGAATTAATTCACCCTTCCCCAGCTCACTTCTTGGGCTGAACTCTGTCTGGCTTAGGACATGCTGAGCCAGTTTCCCAGTTACCTCTGGCAGTCACATCTGCAATACAACACGAAAATGGCTTGTAGTCAAGGGCCATTTTCTCTTTGCCTTCAGCTGGAAAATGTCCACCTGTGGCTCCAGTTATGCCCGTTGGCCTCAGAGAAAACAAGCCCTTCTGGGTAACATAAGGGACCTTTCAGCCAATAGGGCGAAGAAACTGCCTGGCAACTTGCTTGTCACTTTCACCCCATTCAATCAGCACGAAGGAAAGGCGGCTCGGCAAGGCTAGACTAAAACAATTTAGACACGTCTCCTGGGACATTACGAGGGAGAAAAAATAGAGCATTTAATTAAGTCCCACATGCGAGCGATCATTTCCAATTTTCTACGCCTAATTTAGCAGAGAATCTCAACTGGGCGAACATTAAGACACTATGGAATCTTGTAATGTTGGTGATGCTTCACCTAATTTTGATTTAAACTTTTCTTTTAGCGCTGGCACACTTTGGTGAAGTCGCCTGGTAGGTGAAGCAGAGGAGAAGGGAGATGCCTGGGGGAGAAGCCAGTTGCAGGGATGGGCAGAGCTGTCATTAGGAAGTTTTGCACCAGGCACGCAGCACAAAAATGTCTTCAGTGAGAAGGCAGGGCAGACGTGGGGGCTGATGTGGGTCCCAGACCTTCCAGGGGCTGTTGAGGCTTTGTCTCTGGTTCCAGAGTAAGCTTACCACCCAGTTCAAAGGGCTGGGCTGGACACTGACTGGAAGGGGAGGAGACTGGGGATTTGCACATTGTTTTCAACATCGTTATTTCCAAATGTTTTGCCCCAGGAGCCAGAGCTCTGCCTGCTTTGCTGCTCGTCATCTTCATCCTCAGGACAATCCCTGAGCTTGCTTTGTGGAACCCAGGTCAGAAAACCACAGATCTAGCCTAACAGGGGCCTGCAGCTGACTGAGGGGGTAAGGGGCCTGCCGAGGTCACACGGAGAGTGAAGACACTGGGTTTCAGCCAGTGCCCAAGTCATCTAGCCCCCAGAGAGAGAGTAAGTGGGAAGCTTTGTCCTTTTGCTATTTTGCCTGAGAGTAGTTATTAAAATGTTATTCTTGCTGGGCACGGTGGCTGATGCCTATAGTCCAGCATTTTGGGAGTAGCCGAGGTTGGCAGATCACCTGAGGTCAGGAGTTCGAGACCAGCCTGGCCAACATGGTGAAACCCTGTCTCTACTAAAAATACAAAATTAGGTGGGCATGGTGGTGGGCACCTGTAATCCCAGCTATTTGGGAGGCTGAGGCAGGAGAATCGCTTGAACCCAGGAGGCGGAGGTTGCAGTAAGCCAAGATCAAGCCACTGTACTCCAGCCTGGGGCACAGAGCGAGATTCCATCTCCAAATAAATAAATAAATAAATAAATGTTAGTCTAGAACAGAGACTTCTATGGCTGCTGTCCAAGGTGCCCGAGACATGAAGTTTCCACCGAACGCTTATGGGAATCTGCCTGCCACTTTGCGGAGTGGAGCGGTCATCCAGGCTGCGGATTTTATAGGGTGCGGGGGCTTTCCTTGTCTCATAGCCACTGGACCACTATGCCACCTGGTAACATGTCAGCTTGGGAAAGATAAGGGTCTAAAAGGATGGGGACATGTGCCCACATCAGTTGGGGGGGACACCTGGAGGACTCCAAGGAAAGGTGGGCTCCCCAGGAGGCCAAGGCTCCCTGGAAGTTGGATGCTGGTGCAGGGCGCTTCCTGGGCCAGAGCCCTCTGCCACACTGTTGCCTGGCATTACCGTCAGCTGAGGACTGTGCCTGGCACAGAGCAGGACATTGTGAAAAACCAGCAGAATGAATGAACAGCGAGGAACTTGTTACCAGTGGTAAAATGATGACTGCTCTTCTACATACACTTCATCAGATTGGCATGGCCCAATCCACTTTGCGGTCCCATTTGGATCTTGTGCACTTTCTCCAGGGGTCTTACAGCCAACAGCAAACCCTTGTGTGGGCCATGTCACTCCTGGGAAGTGCCATCAGGACATCTCCCAGGTGTGTTCTGCCGGGAGATGCCAGGATTTGACAAAACCGTGTACAATGAGTACCATGAAGGAAGGAGGGCTGTCTTTCCTGAGTGGCTGAGTGGCTCCTCATCCCAAACTGGGCTTCTCACGCTCAATCCAGCCTCATCATCTCCCTAGCCCACAGCCTGTGCCCATCTCTCTGTCCTCCATAAAGCTTCAAGGCCCATGCCTTCTCATCCCAACCCACCTGTTCAGCTTTATCTCCCATAATACCCCTCCACTCTCCAGCCCTGCCCATGTCTCTGCGAAGCCTTTGGGGAGCCCACTGCTTGGAAGTCATTGCTCCTTCCTGCCTGCCCTCAGAATATGCTGCTTTATCTCCAGTGATTCAGATCTCCATCTGCCTCCTCCCCTGGATGCAAAGGACAGACTCTGTTCACAGGTGGACGGACAAATAAACAAATGCATCGAGATGTGAGCTAAGAATGTCTGTCCTCCAGCATGGAGAAGGCTAGTGTGGGAAGCCAGCAAGGCGCAGACCCTACAGTTCCCTTTGTTTCTGCACCAAAGCTACACGGAGTCCATGAGGGCTCGACTGAGGATGAAAAGCCGAGGTCCTTGGCAGTGTGGGAGTAACCAGCAGCAGGAACGATCCTCTCGAGGGACGGTGTGGACTCCGAAAGAGTTCATCTCTGTCAAGGCTAAGGACTGGATAACTGGAGAACATCACACCAAGAGTCCAGGCAGCCAAGGAGGGCCTGGCTGTCCTGGAAAGTAGGTTCTGCCCGGGTCCCAGGTCTCAGGCATGCCTGGGGATGCCTGCTCCTTCTTGAGCTCCAGGTAGGGGATGGCAGGCTTGAGGGCACCAGCTTCAACGTGGGATTTACTGCAAAAAGGCCAATTCTGCTTTCTTAGCTACAAGCTTTCAGAGCTGGTGGGGGAGGGAGCTGCACTAGGGAAGTAGCACTGGTGGTAAAGCCCAAGGAGAACATACTGTGGAAGGGCTGGGTGGGGGAGATCCGATCAGAGGGGTTTGCAGTGACTGGACCTTCGATTTCTGGTGGTGACATGGCCCAGGAAAGAGGGTCTTAGGGAAAGAATGACATTCTGTAGGCTCAATATGCAAATACCAGTGGTTACCAGTTCTATGGGCATGCAGAACCCAGCCTGGGAGGTTAAAGCCTCTGCTGGGAAGGAAAAGAGAATGAAGGGAGGCAGACCTACTGCAGCAAGATTGGACGTGCTCAGTAGATGGGCAGAGAGAGAGGAAAAGGCGAGCAGGCTGGACACAGCCTGGGGCATCGGGGCCCCGAGGGGCAAGGATCACAAAGACACACAGCCTCCCTGGCCTTATGCCCCTCCAGCTTTGGGAGTCTTCCCCAGCGCTCTAGAAACACTAGGGGTCTATGTTTTGGGTAGGGGGGATGGGTTGAGGTTACCATGTAGTCACGGGGGTGCCGAGTTACATGTGCATGATAGGCAAGGCCGGGCCCTCCAGGATCAGGTCGTTGACATCGTTCATGAGCTCACGTTCACTGGCCATGTGGGGTTCCAGGAGTTCACGTTCGCTGGTTGTGCCAGTGTTTTGGAGGTGGCGGAGGCGGGCCTGAAGCTGGTCCTGCTCCTTCTTGAGCTCCAGGTAGGAGTGGGAGAAGGTGTGGAAGATGGATGTGGCCGGGAAGGCCATGATGAGGATCCCGCTCAGGATGCTGCTGAGGGCCACCATCTGGCCCGGCACACTGCGGGGCACCATGTCTCCATAGCCCACCGTTGTCATGGAGATGATGGCCCACCAATAGGAGGCGGGGATGCTGGTGAACTCCAGCACCCGCCCGGACTCCTTCTCGGCCACGTAGACCAAAGGGGAGAAGAGGGTGACGGCCACGGCCAGGAAGAGAAGGAGCAGGCCGAACTCACGCGTGCAGCGGCGCACCGTGAGCCCCAGCGTCTGCAGCCCCAGCGAGTGGCGGGCCAGGCGCATCACGTAGAGGATACGCAGCGCCCGCAGCACGCGCAGCACCAGCCCCACCTTCTCCAGGTAGGAGCTTCCGCTCGGTCTCTCGCTGTCCTCCGGGGGTTCCTCAGACACCGCCAGCGACACGTAGTATGGGGAGATGGCCAGGATGTCGATGATGTTCAGGGGCCCCTGGAAGAACTGACACTTGTCCTGGGCCTGGACAAACCGCAGGCAGAACTCCAGGGAGAACCAGGCCACGCAGACGGTCTCCACGATGAAAATATAGTAGCACTTCCGAGAGCATTCACCCTGCGGGGAGAAGAGGCAACAACGTGGGGTAGAGGGTGGACCCGAGACAGTGCCTGAAATTGGGGCACGACTCTGTGCCTGTTGCGCTCTGTGCTGTAAACTTAGTTGTCCACCAGAACCTCCTTTCACACAGTTTTCAAGCTGTGGCTGGTACGGGGCAGATCAGCTGAATCAGGGAGGGTCTTCTCCAGCCCCGCTTGCAGGTAGGCGTGGCCAGATGACTAAGTCCTCAGCTTCGGACTGGAAACAGAAGTGATGCGAACCACCTCTGGATCCAACTCTTGCACACTCTTTCCATCCTTCCTGTGAGCCGGGACAGCAGACAGGCCTGCAGCCCAGCTAAGAAGGGAGCATTGGACCAGCACCCCCAGGGAAGGAGGGAACATACGGCGGAAGAATCTGGAGTAAGAGTTGTCTACTTACCTTGGGACTACTGCACAGGAGAGGAATTTGGTTTAAAACTGTTCTAGTTTGGGGTCTCTTTGTTATAGCTGCCAGCCTCTACCGGAATGACGTAGGTCCTTGGGGGAACCATGCAGTGCCTTCCTGCCGTCGCTTAAGCCACAGAGCAATGCTGTGAGCAGGCAGCGTGACCCCATTTGATGGCCCAGGAAGTTGGTCACAGCAGTGAAGGGACTTGCCTGAGCTCACATACATAGGAGTGGCAGCAGGGTCTCTTAGTTCCTTTTGGCTGTTTTCTGACTTCATAGTCTACCACCCCTCATTCTTTAGCCAACAGAAATGTATTGAGGGGCCCACTTTGTGCCAGGCACTGTGCTCACCCCCTGGGTGTTCTGTGACTAGGCAAGCAGATACCGTTTCTTGGGGCTTGAAGGTTGGTGGGGCAGAGAGGGTTCCCCAGTCCCCAGGACAGCCCTCGGGATGTGTGATTGCTGTGGGATTCCAGCTCAGGAGTTGCAGCTGGGTGGGCGCCGTTCTGTGTTATTTTGTTCTTCCTCCGGAGTAGTTCAGGGTAGTTCCACCAGCCCTTCTGCCACTCAAAGTGTGGACCTTGAGCAGAAAGCATCAACCTCCCCGAGGAGCTTGTTGGAAACCCAGCATCTCAGGCCCCACCCCATCCCCACAGAATCATATTCTGCAGTTAACAAGATCCCCAGGTGACTCATACAAATTGATGCTTGACAGGCACTGGCCTAGTGCGTGGTTCTCAACCTTGGCCACAAGTTAGAATCACCTGGGGGTTCCTTGAAACATCCTGGTGCCTGGGGTCCTCCCAAGAGTCTAATTTAATTAATCTAGTTTGAGCTGAGCTGTAGAATTTTCCCAGAAGTCCCATGGATAATTCAAATGTGGAGCCAGGGTAGAAAACTTTGCTATATTTTACACACACAGACATACACACATGGATGTGTATAGTTGATGGATGAATGGATGAACACACACACACACAGACACACACACAGGTACACACACATACGGATGTGTATACTTGATGGATGAATGGATGAACACACACACACATAGACACACACACAGGCACACACACACATGGATTGTATACTTGGATGAATGGATGAACACACACACACATAGGCACACACACAGGCACACACACGGATGTGTATACTTGGATGAATGGATGAACACACACACAGGCACACACACACACGGATGTGTATACTTGATGGATGAATGGATGAACATACACACAGGTACACACACAAATGGATGTGTATACTTGATGGATGAATGGATGAACACACACACATACACACACACACGGATGTGTATAGTTGATGGATGAATGGATGAACACACACACACATAGACACACACACAGGCGCACACACACGGATGTGTATACTTGATGGATGAATGGATGAACACACACACACAGACACACACACAGGCACACACACACGGATGTGTATACTTGATGGATGAATGGATCAACACACACACACAGGCACACACACAGACACACACACACGGATGTGTATACTTGATGGATGAATGGATAAACACACACACAGGCACACACACACACGGATGTGTATACTTGATGGATGAATGAATGAATGAACAAAGCAGCTTGTCTGTGTGAAAGGCAAGATGTTGACAACCAGTTTTCTTGGGATGAAAATGCTCTGAAGTGGAGAAAGAAATTATTTCCAGTGCCTACAGAAATCGTAAATTGAAGTGTTCTTTACGTTAGCTGCTAGAGAAAGAGAAACAGGCCGAATCATGCCAGTCTCTATTTGCCTGTCCAGGCAGGGTGTCTTTCTGGCTTGACTTCTGTCTGGTCTGTCGCAGAGGTGGGAGTCAGAGACAGCACTGCCAAGGGGTGGAGTCCAGAGGGTTCCAAGCTCTTCATTGGAAAGTGAAGCACAGAGAGGGGCAGTGGCCACTGCAAATTCACACAGCAAGTTTGTAGCAAGATTGGAGAATCAGGAACTGTCTGTGCCCTGTCAGCCTTCAAGCCCTGCAGAATCCACGTCTGGTTATCTAGGTACAATACTCCCAGAGCCTAGCGCAGTTTCAAATCCCATCAACTTGGGCAAATCACTTGTCCCCTCTGGACTTTCAGCTGTCTAACCTCTGAAGGGCTGTTGTGATGAATGGAAATTATGCACATAAAGCCATTGACAGCACTGTGCCCCCAGCAGGCGCAGCTGCACTGTAGCCATTTTAACAAGATCATACACTGGTCATGGACTGGTCTGCCTGGTCAGCGTAAGGGTAGCAGTACCTTCTTCCTATTGCTGGATACGACAGGAAGATGAGGGGATTCTCTAACCCACTGAGAGGCCTTTGCCACAACTACCCAGGGTTTGCTTCAGGATCTTGACGGGCTCAGGAAGTTTGGGTTCTGATTTCCCCAACCCTGCTACAAACTTGCTGTGTGACTTTGCAATGGCCACTGACCCTCTCTGTGCTTCACTTTCCAATACAGAGTTTGGAACAGAATCGGTATTTCTCAAAGCTGATTTGGAAACCCTGGCACCAGAAGCCCCAAGGTGCTTGTTGTAAATACAGATTCTTGGGCTCCCATCACAAAATCCAAACCTTAGGGTGGGGCCCGGGAATGTGCTTTTTTGGCAGACTCCCCCCATTCACTCTGAGGCACCTGGAAGTTTTTCACACTCTGGGCTAGAGTCTCCCTACAAGGCCTCTTTCTTTGCAGATGCTCTGAGAGTTTTTCCCTAGGCTTAAAAGACTTGTACCTGGGAAGAACTTTTCCAAACCGATGACCCAGTAGCTCAGGAAGGTGACTCCTGAGAGGCCGAGAAGGCTGTGCCGGGTCCTCCCTCTGCCTGTGGGGCTGCGTTTGGACATTCAAGCCGTGCACACCGGCTCCTCCCCCACCACGGCCTGGCCCTCGGCCACCTCTCTGCTCTGCCGCGCCACTGCACCTGCGTTGGTCTCTGCTCTGCATCCTAGATCCAGTCTCCCAGCGCTGGTCCCTCAGAAGTGCCTGCATCTGCAGCCAGCATTGGGCAGAGGAAATAATTCCCAGCTCAGCAAATATTCCAAGAAAAAAAGAAAAAGGGAAAAGAAGGAAAGAGAAAAGTAATCCTTTCCCCCTTTGTGGAAGGTCTGTGCTTAAACCCAGGAAGTTCCAGGTCCTAGGAACCCTCTGGGCCCTGGGCATACCGGGATGGTTGGTCACCCTATTCCTAGCCCTTGTCACAGGCAGAGCGAGGTGTGTTCTGGCTCCTTCCTGCAATGAAGAAGAGTGAGTGTCGGCCTGGAGAAGGCCCAGGGCGTGAATGATGAAACGGCATGGATGGATCCCACAGGCAAGGTGTGGAGCAAAGCAAGCCAGGTGCACTGTATGTTTCTTTTGCTGGAAGCTAGAGAACAGGCAGTCTTGTCTCGTCTAGGGTGCACAAAGTGATCAGAACAGCGGCTGCCTCGGGGTAGTGTAGGGATCACCTGTGAAGGGCCATGAGAGAGCTTTCTGGGATCATGGAAATATTCTATACTCACTGGGGGAGAGGCTGACACAGGTGCACCCGTTTAGTAAATTCTACACCTGAGCTTTGTGCATTTCAGGGTATGTACATTTTACCTGTAAAACTGTAAAAGGAAAATAATGATGATAATAAGTGATTTGAGGTGTAGAGGAGGGGGAAAGAGAGAGGAAACAAGAATGTCAGGATATTGGCTGGGCGCGATGGGTCATGCCTGTAATTCCAGCTACTCGGGAGGCTGAGGCAGGAGAATTGCTTGAACCCAGGAGGCGGAGGTTGCAGTGAGCCAAGACTGCGCCACTGCACTCCAGCCTGGGTGACAGAGTGAGATGAAGTCTCAAAAAAAAAAAAGAGTGGCAGAATATTGACCATGGAGTGTAGCTGACTCATGGTTTCCCAGGGGTTCCTTATATTATTCTATTTACTTTGTAAATGTCTGAAATTTTCCATAATGAAAAGTTAAAAAACAAAAAGGAAAATCAAAACCACAATAAGACACAATTTGACATCCACTAGGATGGCTAGAATCATAAAGACAGACAATAGCCAAGTGTTGGTGAGATTGTGGAGAAATCGGAACCCATCTTCACCGCTAGTGGGGATGTAAAATGCGGCAGTGGCAGTGGAAAGAGTGTGGAAGGTCCTCGAAAGGTTAAACAGAGTTACCATGCAACCCCGCCGTTCCACTCCTAGGTGTATAGCTCAGACAAACGAAAACGTATGTCCACACAAAAACTTGTAGACAGGCCAGGTGTGGTGGCTCACGCCTGTAATCCCAGCACTTTGGGAGGCAGAGGCGGACGGATCATCTGAGGTCAGGAGTTTGAGACCAGCCTGGACAACATGATAAAACCCTGTCTCTACTAAAAATACAAAATTATCCCAGCTACTCGGGAGGCTGAGGCAGGAGAATTGCTTGAACCCAGGAAGCAGAGGTTGCAGTGGGCTGAGATGGTGCCGTTGCACTGCAGCCTGGGCAACAGAGCTAGACTCCGTCTCAAAAAACAAAACAAAACGAAAAACTTGTACACAAGTCCATGGTAGTACTATCCATAATAGCTCCAAAGTAGAAACAACCTAAACATCCATAAACCGATGAGTGAATACATAAAATCTGACCTATCACACAGTGGGATAGTAGTCAGCCGTAAAAAGGAATGAAGGGCTAAACCATGCTACATGGATGCATCTTGAAATCATGAGGCTGAGTGAAAGAAGCCAGACACAAACACCATATGTTGGCTGATTCCATTTATGTGAAATGTCCGGGGCAGGTAGATCCACAGAGACGGAAGCAGAGGGGTGGCTGTCAGCGGCTGGATGGAGGGAGGGAGCAGCTGCTAATGGATGTGGGAATCAGGTAGTGGTGATGGCTGCACAGTTCCGTGATTGTACTAAACACCACTGACTTGTGCACGTTAAAAGGGCAAATACTGAGGTGTGGGAGTTACAGTCTGAGTCTGAGCTGGCCGAGTAGTCCTGGGGGAGGCAGAAGGTGTGGGTAGTGGGGTCCCGCAGCCTGGCCCGCACCTGCTTCACGCAGCAGCAGGGCAGGGCTTCCGAGGGCAAAGCCACTGCTGGGGGAGCCCTGCAGGTGCAGCAGGCCCGTTCTGGGAGCTCCATCTGGGAGGGGCTCAGGGCCCGCAGTCTTGACCTTGGAGACTGCCTTGTCCCCTCTGCCCCTTTTAGCAACTCCTGCTAGCCACCCTTTGGAACGTGGCCACCTCTCACTTGTGCAGCTCCTTAGTCAGGGCTGGTCCATTCCGCAGCTCGGCATCCCTCCCTCCCCTCCCTCCTGCTGTGCATTCACCATTTGAGCCTCAGGCCCTGGCCTGAGGCCCCAGGCTGTTTTCTCTGAGGCTCTCCGGGCCTGGATGTGCTGACTCACTCCTCTCCCCCACTCCTTTAGCTACTTCTCTCTTGGCCAGCCGTGCCCTCTGCCACCCTCCCCTCCTCTACTCCCCTTCCAGGCCCTCCTCACTGTCAGCCGCAGTCCCTCCTCCCCAGGTCCCCCCCTCCCTCCCACTCCTTCTAGCAGCTGTCCCCCACTTCCCAACCCTGGGACACAGGGGCTCCAAGAGTGTTGGAACCAACTGGAGGGGTCGGGTCAGCCCCACCAAAGACCTGGCGATCCGTCATTTCTCTGAAGGCGTCTTCCCCTCTGTGAGACAGGAGGGTGATTCTCATCTGGCGGGGCCATCGTGGGCACGGGGGAGACCCTGCTCAGGAACAGCGCAGTATAGGAACTTCCCAAATCTATGTTGCTTCTCTTCCTCCTCAGCCCACTCCCAGGCCCTGCAGCTGACCCGTCATGGGCTCTCCTTCACTTTGGGTGGGTTGGACGGCTGACCTCTCTTTTAGAGGTTCCAGCAAATTCTTGTTATAAAGAAGCTGCCACTGGGCTGGGCGCCCTGGCTCACACCTGGAATCCCAGCACTTCAGGAGGCTGAAGTGGGCAGATCACTTGAGGCCAGGAGTTTGAGACCAGCCTTGCCAACATGGGAAAACCCTGTCTCTACTGAAAATACAAAAATTAGCCAGGTGTGCTGGTGCACGCCTGTAATCCCAGCTACTTGGGAGGCTGAGGCAGGAGAATCGCTTGAACCCAGGAGGTTGGAGGAGAGCCGAGGTCATAGCACTGCACTCCATCCTGGGCAACAGAGCAAGACTGTGTCAAAAAAAAAAAAAAGAAGAAGAAGAAAGAAGCAGACGCCACTGAGGGACTGTTACAAGCTTAGCTGTTGTCAGGCAAGTTATATAACTTCTTGGGCCCCAGTTTTCTGATCTATAGACTTGGACTGCAGTGAGGATTAAATGAGGAAGCAGGAAAATGACTAGCACCGGAGTCTAAGAAGCATCCACCGACTCTGAATCGCACAGTGGTCTCCCCCGGGCAGAGAGGGCGGGCCTCCATCCCACCACCTCTGTGCTGGTGTCCCCCGCAGCAATCACCGAAGGAGAGACCTAGGGACCCTCCTAGTTTCCAGCACAGGCCCAGCCCACAGGGGCCCTTCCTGAGCGACTTGTGAATGAGTCTGGGTGGCGGCATCTGCGCTGGGCATTTGCAGGGGTCTGGGAGTTGGACCCGCGGAGGTGAGGGGGAGAGTGAGCAGGCAGACAGTGTCACCTGCAGAGCCTCAGGGGAGGACTCAGGCCAGGAAACAGGGGAATACTGCTTCTTGGCCGGGACATAGGGAGAGACACAGCTGCAGAAAAAAAATCGAAAAGCAACCAAACTAGGATAAGAAGCATTCGCTAGAGCAATTACCAAATGCCACCGAACACAGAGAAGGTACAGAGAGAAGGCCGGTTCTCCAGGAAGCTGATTCATGGGCTGAGAAGGGGACAGAGGAGGAGGCAGGAGCTGGCTCTCGCATGGGGCCTCTTACTAAAGGGCGAGGAGGCAGGGAGGGGGGAAATGGCAGCCCAAAAGGTCAGCTGCATCCTGGGGAGGGGGCCCGAGTCCTGCCTGGTCTTTTAAAAATCCCTCTCTGTGGGCCGGGTGTGGTGGCTCACGCCTGTAATCCCAGCACTTTGGGAGGCCAAGGCAAGTGGATCGCCTAGGTCAGGAGTTCAAAATCAGCCTGGGGAACATTGCAAAACCCTGACGCTACTAAAAATACAAAAATTAACTGCGTGTGGTGGTTCGTGCCTGTAGTCCCAGCTACTTGGGAGGCTGACGCAGGAGAATCGCTTGAACCCGGGAGGTGGAGGTTGCAATGAGCTGAGATCACGCCACTGCATTCCAGCCTGGGAGACAGAGTGAAACTCTGTCTCAAAAACAAAACAAAACAAAGACCCCAAAATCTCTCTCTGTGCCTTCCTTCCCCAGCCCTCCACCTTAGTAAGATGCTGAACTGTCTACAGTACAGGATGAGAGGGAGGGCGAGGACCTAAGAGCCTGCGCGGTCCTGCTCGCTAACTCCACCATGGTTCTGCAGAGAGATCACCAAGGGCACCTTACTCGGTTGCCATCGGGTGTACATGTCCCTTTGGCAATATCCCTGAAAGCCCCAGGCAGTACTCTGGGGCAGGAGGAGCACCTAAGGTGGGAGGAGAACCGTGGGAAGGCTGGCAGGGCTGGTCACGAGAGTGGCGAGTGCCCATGCTTCTCCCACCAGGTCTCCAGCCAGAGCAGGCCCTCAGAAAAGACACACTGAAACCCGGAGCAGAGGAGGAATGAGGGCAGATATTGGAAGGGGATAGAGAGGACATGTGAGCCATTGGCTTCTGAATCGTCCACTGCTGTTGAGATTGGAGGGAGCCAGGGGACAGAGGCAGTGAGCAGAGCAGTGCAGCAGGTGCAGGGATGTGAGTCCAGCCCCAAGGAGGGTGGAAACAGTGGGCGTCTACTCTGTGCTGGCGCGTGCTATACAGGCTCTCATTCAGTCCTCAGAGCCACCCCCCTGAATAGTGTTATGGTTGCCCTCTTTGATCGGTGAGGAAATAGAGGCACAGAGAAAAAGAAGGACTGGTCCAAGGGCAGAGCCGGGTAGTTGCAGAGCTGGGACTCAACCCAGGACTAGCGCACTAAAGATGCTGCCCTTTCCACGACCTCATACTATCTATAGTGGCTGGGATGTCTTGGTAGCAATAAAGAGGCAGAAACACGGTCAACTGCAGGTGGCCGGTGGTGTTCAGCCTGCCCTGGAGGGAGGGGAGAGGCAGAGCTGCCCAGCCAGGGCTGAAGCCACATGGAGAGGGCGCGAGGGATGAATGGCAGGGACAATGAAGGCAGAGGGAAAGAAAGAGCCTGGGAAACTGCAGCAAACAGATGAGGACATGAGGCTGCAGGCGCCCAGGGCTAGAAGGACGCTAGGGACCAGTCAGCCTGTAAACTGACAAGCCCAGACCATCATTTCATGGGCAGGAGGCTGAGGTCCCAGGTGGATGCGACCTGTCCTGGATCTCCCAGTGCATTCGAGTGAGAGTCAGGGTTGGGTGCAGTGCCTCATGCCTGTAATCCCAGCACTTCGGGAGGCTGAGGTGGGCAGATCACTTGAGCTCAGGAGTTCGAGACCAGCCTGGCCAACACGGTAAATCCCTGTCTCTACTAAAAACACAAAAATTAGCTGGGGATGGTGGCATGCACCTGTAATCTCAGCTACTCGGGAGGCTGAGGCAAGAGAATTGCTTGAATCCGGGAGGCGGAGGTTGCAGTGAGCCAAGATTGCGCCACGACACTCCAGTCTGGATGACAAGAGCAAAACTCCGTCTCAAAAAAAAAAAAGAGGGTCAGGACTAGATCTCGAATCCTGCCTATTGAAAGGGGCCTGTGTGGCAGCTGTGGGAACAGAATCCTGACTTTGTTTCTCAAACCCATCTTGTCCCTTGGAGGTGGGGGTCGGTCTTTGGAGTGTGTGTTTCTGTCTTCAGCTGGCGACATGGAACAGGCCAGCTGTGCTAGATGGATAAACCAGTAGTGGCATATACATACGGTGGAACAGTATTTGGCCATGAAGGGGAACGAAGGTCTGACACATGGCATGGTGTGTGTGGAAGCCGGCCCCAGAAGACAACTCCTGGTATGACTCCATTTCTATGAAATGTCCAGAGTAGGCTCATTCATGGAGCAAGAAAGCAGACGAGGGGTTGCCAGGGGCTAGCCGGAGAGGAAGGAGGCGAGATTGCCTAGTTGACACAGAGTTTATTTTTGGAGTGCTGAGAAAAAGGTTTGGAACTGATCGAGGTGGTGGCTGCGGAAGATTGTGATTATACTAAATGCCACTAAATTGTTCCCTTTAAGATGGTCAATTTCATGTTATGTGAATGTCAACTCAGAAAACTAGAGCAGGGGGCTGCAGCGTGGTGGCTCATGCCTGTAATCCCAGCACTGGGAGGCCGAGGTGGGAAAATCACTTGAGCTGAGGAATTTGAGACCAGCCTGGCCAACATGGTGAAACCCATCTCTACAAACAATACAGAAATTAGCTGGGCATGGTGATGTGTGCCTGTGGTCCCAGCTACTCAGGAGGCTGAGGTGGGAGGATCACTTGAGTCTGGGAGGCAGAGGTTGCAGTAAGCTGAGATTGGGCCACTGTACTCCAGCTTAGGTGACAGAGTGAGACCCTGTCTAAAAAACGACAAAAAAAGCAGGGCTGCTCAGAATCTAAGCTCCAAGGAAGTAAGAAAGTAAGAAATGTGTGTTCTCTTCAGCACCCAGAAGAATGGAATTCAGTGACTGTTGTTGAAGGAATTTTGGAAAGGATGACTGTTTGGTTTCCTGTTAACTATTACCAACCGAATGAAGATAATCACAATGAGGGGTGTTCACCGAGCACCTCTGTGTCGGCACTGTCCCAGCTGCTTTATGTATCACATGATCCTTTGAGGGACGCACTTACAGCACCCCCATTTCACATATTAGGAAACTGAGGCCCAGGGAGGTTAAGCGACTTTACCAAGGTCACTGCATTAGTCATGGGTGAGGCCAAGATTCAGCCAGGGCAGAATCCGCCCCCTGCTCCATTATGCTGGCCTGAGAGCTGTTTTACGAAGTCCGGCTGCCTCCGAAATGCAAAGTGACACCGAGGCTGAGGTTCTAGACTGAGGTGAAATGTTCCAGAATGAAAAGATAGGGGTGGGCTTGGTGGCTCATGCCTGTAATCCTAGCACTTTGGGAGGCCAAGGCAGGTAGATTGCTTGAACTCAGGAGTTCGAGATCAGCCTGGGCAACATGGGGAAATCCTGTCTCTACGAAAAATACAAAAAACTAGCTAGGTGTGATGACGTGCACCTGTAGTCCCAGCTACTTGGGGGCTGAGGTGGGAGAATCGTTTGAGCCCAGGAGATCGAGGCTGCAGTGACCTGCCAAGACCATGCCACTGCACGCTAGCCTGGGTGACAAACTGAGACCCTGTCTCAAATTTAAAAATAAAAGAGAGAGAGAGGGAGGGAGAGAGAGAGAAAGAAAGAGAGAGAGAAGGAAAGAAGGAAAGAAGAAAAGGAAAGGAGGAAGAAAGGAAGGAAGGAAGGAAAAGGAAAGAAAGAAAGATGGTATCAGTGTTGTGTGGTCATATGGGGTCGGATTTTAGAGCCACTTACTGTGAGCTTAAAAAAGTGATAAAAAGCTTCCCTGAGCCTCAGTTTCCTCATCTATAAAATGCAGGTAGAAGTGATACTTCCCCATGCTGCCACAGGGATGGAGTCAGTCCATGATGTGAAATGCCAGCCTCCCGAGGGGCACTTAGGAAGCATCGGTTCTTTCATCCTTTGGGGTGTGAGTCCCCCAGGGAAATCCTGAACCTTAAAATCCGATGCCCCTTAGAAGAACTCAGGCACCGGCCTGGTCCTCCTGTCTGCACCGCCTCTTCCCTTCTCCATTGTAATTTTTTTTGAGATGCAGTTTTGCTCTTGTTGCGTAGGCTGGAGTGCAGTGGCATGATCTTGGCTCACTGCAACCTTCGCCTATGGGTTCAAGTGATTTTGTTGCCTGAGCCTCCCGAGTAGCTGGGATTACAGGTGTCTGTCACCATGCCTGGCAATTTTTTGTATTTTTTAGTAGAGAGGGGGTTTTGTCATGTTGGTCAGGCTGGTCTCGAACTCCTGACTTCAGGTGATCCACTCGCCTTGGCCTCCCAGACAGCTGGACTTACAGGCGTGAACCACGGCGCCCGGCCTCCATTGTAATTTGCAATCTCGGGCACAGACCTTTTACCCCACTGTCAGATTTACTCCAAGGGACATTGCTATGAGAAGATAGAAAAAGAAAATGGAAAACTGCTTCCTGCCAATGCCCACCCATTGCTTCTGTTTCTGATGGAAGACTTCGGTGGGTTATAGCTCTGGGTCTGTCCCCACACCCCGTCATTGTGACATTAATTCATCTGCACGGATCCCTTCAGGGTCACAGGACGCTGGCCCCACACCCAACGGGTACTGCCTGTGCCCAGAAGCAGCCGGCCCCTCTCAGACTGACATTCCCTGAGGGGAAATATGGAATACAGAGCACATGTGCCCAGGAAGAGGACATCATCCTCTTATGTAAATGGAAGGTCACAGTCTTGGAAGAACAAAGACTGCCCCGTCCTCAGCCTCCCTGCTCTCTGAATTACCGTCTAAACAGGAACACACTCTCCAGGCTGCACCTCCACCTGTCTCTGGGCAGCACACACAAAGGCGCTTTCACTAAGGAGAAAGCATAAGGATATCATGGCTGGGCCCGGGCATAAATCTCTCTTATCCCAGGAGGAAACGTGGCTGGCTGCATGATCCTTGGCTGAAACTTTGGGCTGCCCAGGTCTGCAGGCCCACCTTCCACCTCTAATTTCATTTTCCAAGTCACCGTTAAGCCAGGCCTGGGTTCATACCCTTTGTAATTTTCAAAGCATTAGATTTTGAAAAGATCTTGGCCCTCTGCACAGCTGAAACCCTGGCTCCTACATAGTTTCTCCCCTCTCTGGAAATCTCTTAAAGGAACAGGCTTGTGGGCATCTGGGGGCCTTTCTTTATTAATTGGTATCAGGGCATCCTTAAGAAATGGGGTAGGGAAGTCGCTGGTTTTGTCTTAATCTTTTGACTGCAGAGTCCGTACATAAATATTCTGTGAACAAGCAGACGCTGAAATCACATGCTTTTATGCTATAGAATGAAAACATGTCTGTGATAGGACTTTCTGTCTTCTCCATGAGAAAACAAGCTGTTTAAAGGTACAAATATTTTGTAGGGTTTTTTCTTTAGGGCAAAACGTTTGTAGGTTGAACAAGGCACATTTTATTCAACCTGTACTTATTGGGATCCTACTGTGTGTGAGGCATGGGCCGCTTCTCCACTGAAGTCCTTTCTATCCGGCAAGTTCTCCGACCTTGTTGTCTTGCCCTGGGACCTATCCTGACGGGAAGGGAACTAAGCTGGGCTGGCAACTGCTATGAGCCAAACAGAGCATGCACCGTCTTACATATGTGTTTAGCTTCTCTCTCTGCTGATTATAAGGAGAGCTCCGGATGTTAGGATGATGGGGGAGCCCTGGAGGAGCTCAGTGCAGGAGAGGAGTGATGTTTTAAATCAGGAAACAGTCCAGTTCTCTGTTTGAAGCTTTCCAATAACCCTCTCCGTAAAATGCTAGGTTCTTATTTCGCTTCTCAGACCATCTGGTCCCCGGGTGGAGGCAAGATGTCTCGGGGTCTCCTGTAACTCCCTGGAAAGGGGATGAAGGTGTGGGCAAGCCACACTTTTGCCCTGGCCTCCTGGGGCAGGGTGGCTTACAAATCAGCTCATCTGTGAGTTTCCCATCCACTGAGACTGGCTGAGACACTGAGCACTGCGGGGAAACTGAGGCCCGGGGACCTTTGCATCACTGGTGTCCTTACTATGCAGCTCCAATGAAAATAAATGTCCTGTCCCTCAGTTTCCTCATCTGAAAATGGAGTGGGGATGCTCAGGAGAACGTTAGCTCAAGGAGGCAGGATTTGATGTTTTTGACCTGGTCTAGGGCCTAGCTCACAGTGTTGTTCGGTAAACACGTGTTGAGTTCATTGGGTAAGTGAACCTTTGTGGTGAGGTTACTCATTTCACAGAAGGGGAGACAGGCTCAGAGAGGAGGTGGAGGGATTTGCCTATAGTCACGGAGTCGGGAGAGCTGGGAGAGGTGAGGCTGGGTCTGTCTGGCTCACCAAGTCCACGCGTGGCTGAGAGCCACATAGTGACTTCCGAGATGGGCCTCAGGCACTTTAGCCTTTGTAGGACAAAAAAAAAAAAAAAAATTAAAGTGATCTTTTATGACTGATGGTCTAAAATGAATATAATCCACATTGGATAATATTCATTTTTTTCTTCTTATTTTAAAACATGAAGACATTTTCGGGGGCCCGGAAAAGACATCTCGGCCCAGGCACCCTGGCAGATGGAGCCATGGGGCCCCATCACAGGCCACTCACCTTGTCCTCCTCCGCCCTGAGGTCGGGCATGGTGCTGACGCACAGGCTGACGGCAGTGGTGGCCACGAAGAGGATGGAGAGGCAAGCGAAGACCTTCCCGGGCAGCCCCGGACTGCGGGTTTTCCACCATCTCGCGCAGCCGGTTCATGCAGAGGCCCCAGCGCGAGGACTGCGAGGCGGGGCGGCAGGCCTCCTTCTGCTGCTGCAAAGCCTGCTCCCTGTGCAGCTTGGCCAGCTCCTCCAGCTCCTCCAGCTTCCTCACCAGCTTCCGCAGGCAGCACCTCTCCAGGTGGGCCTCCTCGATGCCCCAGTAGGCCAGCTCCTCCTGGAAGGACAGCGCGCACATCTCCTGCAGGAGCACCAGCTTCCCGGCCGCCAGGAAGCTCACGATCACCCCGAAGGCGCTGGGGCTCCTGTCGAAGAAGAACTCCTGGCTGTCCTCGTCGTAATCGTCGCAGAGCTGCGCGATCTCCTCGTAGCTGCGGCAGAGCCGGAGTCTGCTCAGGCGGCTCAGGGGGAACTGATCCAGTGTGCTCCAGGGGAGGAGATACCTCCTGCCCCCCACGTTGATCAGGATCTCCTTCTTCAGGTCCACTGGGGAGGTGTCCAGGGCGCCCACCTTCCGCACCCTGCGGTAGTAAAGGCCCTTGATGGACGGCATCTCCATGGGGCTGGACAGGAGCTGACTCCAAGGCCTGTGGGAAGCATGGTGGTGGTATCGGGGATGCAGGCCCCGGTCTCTGGAAGGCATGGGCATCGCTGAAGACTGCCCAGCCAGGAAGCGCTGGGTTCACCAGTCTGCCACGCAAGGGACAAAGAGCAAGAAAAAGGAGGGAAAATCAGTCTTGGGTCAAAGAGTACCGGATGTCACGAATGCAGAAGTTCTTACACTTGCTTTCCTGCACCTGCATCTGCCTGTGTCGTTTTTTTTTTTTTTAAGATGGAGTCTCACTCTGTCACCAGGCTGGAGTGCAGTGGCACGGTCTTAACTCACTGCAACCTCTGCCTCCTAGTTGCAAGTGATTCTCCTGCTTCAGTCTCCTGAGTAGCTGGGAGTACAGGCGCGCCACCACGCCCAGCTAATTTTTGTATTTTTAGTAGAGACAGGGTTTCACAGTGTTGGCCAGGATGGTCTTGAACTCTTGACCTCCTGATCCGCCTGCCTCAGCCTCCAAAGTGCTGGGATTACAGGCATCAGCCACCGTGCCTGGCTCATTCATTTAACCTTTAGTTCAACACATATTTATTGGGCACCTACTATGTGCTTGGGATACATCAGTGAACCAAACCCTTCCCTGGTGGAGCATCTACTGATACCTCGGAAGAATGTCTCCAGAACAGACATTGCATGGAATGGGACTTGAGTAATTCAGTCCTGAGCTGGACAAGTCAGAGTAGTGCCACTTCTGGGCTGTGTGGTCTCAGATATGTGGCTTAACCTCTCTGGTCTCAGCATCATTCATTCAAATGACAAGACTCGTGCCAATCTCGCAAGGTACAGGTGGTAAAAATAGAGCTTAAGAGTGTAGGCTCTCAAGTTCAGTGGCAGGAACCAATCCCTTAGAGACTGGCAGTGCAGGTGGGTTACTCAGTCTCTCTGAGTTCTTTCCTTTATCTCTATGATGGGGGCAGTTTGAATGCCCACATCGCAGGGCACGGCGAGGGTTATATGCAGTAATATACAAGAAAGTGTGTATTAATAACACTTCTAGATGCTTCTGACATGCCTGGCTTCCCCTAACTAACTCACCTCAACAACCTCATGAGATAGACGTAAGATCTCCATTTGACAGATGAGGAGGCTGAGGCACAGAAAACTTTCATGCCTTGCCTACTGTTTAGCAAGCACTTGGCATCAAGAAGGTTCAGCCAGGGTCTGTTATTAAAGGTTTGAGGAGACCAGGAATGTGACTGTCCTTAGCACAGCAACCAAGCATCTAGGTCTCAGGAGGAACTCTGCCAGTCCCACTTAATCCCTCCGTTTCCTTTGGGGAGGACTTTGCTCGGAGGACAGAAGAGCATCGCATACTTGCACTCACAGTACTCCTCCATGTTCATTTCGTGCTTGCCTCAGCCAGCCTTGCTGTGTGACCTCTGGCCAGTTACTCCCCTTCTCTGGGCCCGTGGTCTTTTATCTGCAGAATGAAGGAGCCTCCGGGAGCCATGGCTCATGCCTATAATCCCAGTACTCTGGGAGGCCAAGGCAGGCGGATCAACTGAGGTCAGGAATTCGAGACCAGCCTGGCCAGTGAAATCCCGTCTCTACTAAAAATACAAAAATTAAGTAGGTGTGGTGGCACATGCCTGTAGTCCCACTTACTCGGGAGACTGAGGCAGGAGAATCGCTTGAACCCGGGAGGCAGAGGTTGCAGGGAGCCGAGATTGCACCACTGCCCTCCAGCCTGGGCAACAAGAGCAAGACTCCGTCTCAAAAAGACAAAAAGAAATAAAGGGGCCTCTACTACTGCCTCCATTTCAGACCTATTTGGGTTGCTTGACTTAGCATAAGTGTTTTAGGTTTAGCCCATCCGCATATTTAAAAGTCCTTTCCACAGTAGTTGTCACTTTCAGGTCCTACAGCCGTTTCTTACGCTATTCATTCTAGCCCTAGCCATTTCCCAAGCATCTGTAAGCTGACATTTTCAGAGGCACTCCAGTCCAATCAAGAGAAAACCTTGGCAGCTGAATGGAAATCAAAGCTCCTCTCCATTTCAGAGCCGGCTGGATGCCGGTGGACAGTGGAGAGTGATTCGCAGCCCATTGCACCCTCTTGCTCCCACACAACCTTCTGTGGTTCTGCGTGCGTTACTTCACTCACAGAGGATGGCCAGAGGAGGATGAGGAGCCTGCAGACAGAGGGGTATTTTGAAATCTGGGGAGCCCTTTGCAAGCTTCCTCATTTTCCCAGTACAAAAACCAAGACCCAGAGAGCTGAAGTAACTTGTCCAAGGTCACACAGCAAATCCAAATCCAACCCGGCACTCTGTCCCCCAGCCTGGTCTCCTTCCAGAACCTGAAAACTGCCCTTTCTGCATTCACTGAGTAAACCCAATTTTGCAATCTACAGCTTTCCAAACAGCTGGCAAGCAGCCCCTTCTGGAGCATGGGAAAGGAATTCACTCAGAACAGCAGTTTTGCCAAGGGGCTTTAACAGCCTCAGCCGCCCCCCACCCCACAACGCCCTGCAGCAAGCACTAACTCTTCCCCCTCAAGTTTAACTTACCCTCTTGTCTCAGGGAACCCGTTTCCAGCTGATTCTCTGCCCGGCAAGGGGATCCCATGTGTTGGTGCCCAGGGAAAGGACAGGTTTGTCGTGGAGATGAAGGCAAAGGAAAAAAATCCCACAAACAGCAGTTTCTGGCAGTTACTCTCCAATCTTCCTTCCCGTGCCTCCTCCAAAAGCCAGAAGTTCATTCATTCTGCATCTCTCTCTCTAGTAGCTGCAGAAAAGCCCTGGGGGATGGAGGTGGAATTTTTTTTAAAGGACCCAGAAGTCCCTTTCCTTTTGAGAGATGGGGGTCTGGGGGTCTTGCTGGGAGGGAGCCAGGGCAGCTGTGCTGCTTTTAGCAACCGACTCTGCACTTCAAGTCCGACAGGGACAGCCAATGTGGTCCTGCTAAAGAAGCCAGTGGGGGGGGGGGATGGGGGAGGGCTTAGAAATAATCTCTCCATCAGCCGGCAGCAGTAAGGAGCAGCAGCGGCGGCCGCTCTGCCAACCACCTGGGAGGCAAGGGGAGCTGTCCTCCCCTCCCCCTGCCACGGAGGACTACAACTCGGGAGGGGCAGAGGGCAACCCGGGGCCGGGGCATCCACAGCCACCTGTCCCCCAGGCACCCCAGAGGCTCTCGGGGTGCGCTGCTGCTGCTGACATGCTCAGGCTGAAGCTGCAGGAGGAACTTTTTGCTGCTTTTAACCAGCCCGGGCCTGGGATGGGTTCAGACAGAAGCCCAGCCTCTGAGCCCCGGGTGGAGTCGGGGGGCTACATTACAGAACAGGAATAGGAAGAGGTGTGAGCTTGGCATTCACGTACACACCTGATCCCAGCTCCTATGTGAAAGGCTGGGTGACCTTGGGCAGGTGAGTTAGTGCTTCTGAGCCTCAGTTGTCTGCAAAACATGGGAAGGAGAGAGGGTTCCGGGAATGACAAATCAGAACCATCGGTGCAAGCTCCTGTGCTGGTTGGCTGGTTGGCTGGGTGATGAGGAAGAGGCATCAGTCCAGGGCCTGGGTGTGAACTTGGACTCTGCACTGCTTGGCTGTGCGTGCTTGATCAATCACTTCACCTCTCTGGGCCTTGAATTTCTCAGTTAAATGAGGACAGTGAAACCAGTGATGGCTGCAGTTGCAAAACCAGCGTCTTAGATGCTCACTGTACGTTGACTGTTCTTCATCTTCTTAAGAGTGTTTGAAGCCCAGTCTCTTGGCTTCTGAAGGTAAGTTATCTTCATGACTGTGTTTGATAGTCAAGACCCTGGGGGTCTGAGAGGAGGCTTGCTCAAGGTCACCTTGCTGGTTAGAGCCATCACTTAGGCTGGGCATGGTGGCTCACGCATGTAATCTCAGCACTTTGGGAGGCTGAGGCAGGTGGATCACAAGGTCAGGAGTTCGAGACCAGCCTGGCCAACATAGTGAAACCCTGTCTCTACTAAAAATGCAAAAATTAGCTGGGCACGATGGTAGGTGCCTGTAGTCCCAGCTACTCAGGAGGCTGAGGCAGGAGAATCACTTAAACCCAGGAGGTGGAGGTTGCAGTGAGCCAAGATCTCACCATTGCACTCCAGCCTGGGTGACAGAGTGAGACTCCGTCTCAAAGAAAAAAAAAAAAAGAACCATCCCTTATCGGTCACTTGAGTTTTGATGTGAGGATCCAGGAGCGAGGGAGATTAGAGAGTGAGCCTTCCACAGCTGCCTGCAAGGGGATGACACGTGCTGCTGGCCTAGGTGTGCTCTCTGTGACCTTGGCAGTGGGGGACAAATCCAGGCAGAGCAGAGAACTGACTGAATGGAGGTCCGTTTGGTGTCGTGGTTTTCAAATGGTTGCTTGAAGCCCTAGGTCTCTGCAGAAATGACTGTGGGGCCTGGCCTGGGCGGTAACAACAGGGAGGACAAGAGGATGAATCCTGGACCTGCTACCTGTGCCTCAGCCACGGCAGCTGCACCCTGCTCTGTTTCTATCATAAGACGGTAAGTGTAACCCCAATAAACGCTGTGGCCCAGCATGGTCCAGTGTCCACGCAGAACCACTCAAAGAGATCCCAGAGCACCTGCCGGTTATGGAGAAGCTTCCCTCCTTCCTCCGACTCCTCTGTTCCTCACACGCCACAGCTGCTCCAGTGGTGCTGTTAGAAGACACTTCAGAATTATCTTTCCAGCTCGTGTTCCTCCCGCCCCACCCAGCTGACTCCCCACCTCTCTCAGCTGTTTCTAGTTTGTCCGAACAGCCTCTCTGGCTAAATCTCCCTTAACCTATCTGTCTTCCTCTCAGTTCTCTCTGGATCCTGAGTATACGGGTTCAAATCAAGAATTTGCCGATTCCCTGCTGGGTGACCTTGGGCAAATTTCTTAACCTCTCTGTGCCTTAATTTGTTTTTTTTGTCTGTGACCTGAAGATGATAACACCTATCTATTGATTTGTTGTGAGTTTATCAATTTACATTGATAAGCTGTTAGAAGAGTGCCTGTCACAAAGTGAGTCCTACTCAAACGCTACCTATTATTATCATCATCTTTTTTTTTTTTTTTTTTTTTGAGACAGAGTCTCGCTCTGTTGGTCAGGCTGGAATGCAGTGGGGAGATCTTGGCTCACTGTAGCCTCCATCTCCTGGGTCCGAGCAATTCTTGATCCTCAGCCTCCTGAGTCGCTGGGATTACAGTTGCCTGCCACCATACCCCGTTAATATTTGTGTTTTTAGTAGAGATGGGGTTTCCCCAGGTTGGCCAGGCTGGTCTTGAACTCCTGGCCTCAAGTGATCTGCCCGCATCTGCCTCCCAAAGTGCTGGGCTTACAGGTATGAGCCACAGTGCCCAGCCACGATTACCATCTTAGCAGTTTTTTTCCAAGTTACACAAGAAAGATTTAGTGTGAATACAGGAATCTGCTGTTCAAAATCTTTTTTAAAAAAAGAAGGCTTGATTTAGTGACCTAGTGCAGATTCCTCATTTTACGTAGAGAGGAACTGAGAGGAACTGAGACCCAGCGGAGGGAGATCCCTGCCTGAGCCCTCGCAGCCAGTGGATGGCACTGCCAGGCTCAGTGTGGACTCGCAGTCCAGTGCTTTTCCGCAGCTCAGTGCCTTCTGTCACATGGTCACTTTGCCCAGGTTGTAGGACCTTTCCCCTCAGCCCTGTGCTCAGCCCCGTCAGCCCCTTCCCCAGGGTGTCCACTGAGGCTTTGTGAAGTCCCAGACACTTTTTGGCTTAGTGCCACTGTCTTCTAGTCCCCAGTGTCCCTCCCCGGTATGGACACTTGACCTCAGCTAATCAGGGACAGTAACCATCTCCCATCTTCCCGGCATCCTGGAAGTCTGGAACTCGAGGCATATGTAGAAATGTCCTACCCAGACTCTCTTCTGAGTGTGTCTTCTGCCACATTTTTCTGATCAAGGGATGAGCCACAGTGACCACATGTGAGTTTCTTATGGCTGCAGTAACAGATAACACCAACGCAGAAGCTTAAAATAATGCAAAATCATTATCTTACAGTTCTGGAGGCCAGAAGTCTAAAAGCGGCCTCATAGGGATAAAGTCAAGGTGTTGGCAGGACTGGGATTTTCTGGAGGCTCTAGGGGAGAATGCGTTTCCGTACCCTCTCCAGCTCCTAGAGGCCTCGTGCATCCCTTGACTCGTGGCCCCTTTTGCCGTGCAAAGGAACATATTTCCATATTTACAGGTTGCATAGGCATCTTTGCTGAGCTAACAGGGGGGAGGGGATGTTGGGGGGCATTATTCTGCCTATCACAGATGGTATTTATGTCCAGTACACCTGCTCCTCCTGGCCCCAGCCAATCAGACAGGACCAAGATATTCTTTGTCCAATCAGGCAAAGGAAGGACACCTACCCCCGAGAGGACTTCACCCATAGGCTGAGATGAACCAATGGAATTTGCTCTCTCCCTTTCCTGAGAATTTGGACCCAAAGACATGGAGACTTGGGCATGGGTAGTGGGTGCTGGCCCGGTAAGATCATCTAGAAGTGGGGCTGGTGGCTGCACTGGGCTGTGGGTGAGGAGGAGTAGCACAGGAAGCCACAGGAGGAAGAAGATTTTCATCCACCCAGAGTTCATGTCTGTAAAGCCCATAGAACTTGGCCCTGCTCTACCTAATATGTCACCCATCATCATCATCATCATCAAAATTAGATTGAGCATATCTCTCTGCACCGTTTTGGCAGAAGGAGGTCCCCAACTCCCCAAACTGGTGGATGTGATCATATCTAGCTCTTACCTTCTTAGATGTCACCAAGGCCTGGCTCTTTCTTGAAATGTCCTTCAAAAGAGGGAGTTGTGTTTGTCCTGCAAAATGGAGCAAGAAAAGGGGGAGCCCTGTGGGAGGCAGAATATTGGCTTCTGAAAGATGTCTATGTCCTAGTTCCTAAACTTGCACATGTGCTACTTGACATGGGGAAGGGGAATTAAGGTTGTAGATGGATTAAGGGTGCTCATCAGCTGATCTTAAGTAGTGAGAGTATCTTGAATTCACCAGGTGGGTCCAATATCATGGGTCCTTAAATGTGGAAGAGGGAGGCAGAAGAGAAAGATGGGGAGGGGAGGGGAAGCAAGTGGGGTGGGGAGAGAAAAAGGGGGGATGGGGAACGGAGGGGTGGGGGAGGGGAGAGGGGGAAGGGGACAAGAGGTGATGTAATGTGAGAAGCAGAGAAAGAGAGAGGTGATGTGATGTGATGTGTTGTGAGAAGCATGCAATCAGACACTGAGGGCTTTGAAGATGGAGGAAGGGGCCATGAGCCAGGGAATGCAGGTGACCTCTAAAAGCTGGAAAAGACAATGAATAAATTCTCCCTTGGAGCATCCAGGAAAGAACATGGCCCTGAAGATACTTAGATTTTAGCACCATAAGGCTCATTTTAGACTTCTGGCCTCCGAACGGTAAGATATTAAATTTGCATTATTTTAAGCTACTAAGTTTATGGCTTTTGCTATAGCAGCCATGGCTAATTAATACAAGTCCTGCCTGAAGGAGGGGGACAGGCCAGTCACAAACCATCAGGGATATTTGCAATTTGTTGAGGATAAGGTCCTGCCTTGTCTATCTAGCCAGGCCACTCAGCACATGCTTGCAGAAGTTAGGACACCCCCTCCGAGGCACACACATTGCTTGAACATCTACTGTCATGGCTATGTAACCTCAGGCAAGTCGCCTTTCCTCTCTGTGCCTCAGGGCAGTGGAGGTAGCGATAGTCCTCGCCTCTCAGGGCTATTGTAAGGAGCAAATGAGTGCATGCATGTCCAGTGTTTGTTTCAGTGTCTGGCACACGCACATGCTCAGTGAGTGTAAGCCGTTCTTATCTTCATCATCTTCACTGCTATCTGTTATTACAGGGGCTGAAAGTCTGATAACAGCATGGGAGGAGCTGGAGTTGATGAAATCCCAGGCTGCCGGGAGCATGCAGAGGAGCTTTGTAACACCTGCGTGATGTTAATTGGTAATAGCTGGCTTTCTGGGAGGAGAAAAAAGCTCCTGAGATGTGGTGTTTGCCAGCTGCTGTGGTGTAAGTACCCCTGCCATGAGCAGTGTCCGGCTAACAGCATCACTGAATGGGGAGTTGGGAAGAGACGCTAAGGACCGGCTCTTGCAAGCCTGTGCCTGTTGCCCCCCAGGAAGGTCAGGGGAGGCTCCTAAAAATGGAACCCCTGGTTAATTAAACCTTGAGGGCTGAGCAGCAGCTGGCAAGGTGGAGAAGCAGGTATTGGCAGAAGGGGCAGGATGGGTCAAGGCAGATGGGTTGGAGAACACCATGCTTCTGGGAAGCGGAAACGGATTCAGCAAGGCCAGAGAGTTGGTTACGAAGTAGTGGGTTCCAGGAAGACGGGCAGAGAGGCAGGTAGACATCAGCAAATGAAGGGCCTTCTCCACTTGGCTGAGGAGTGTGGACTTTATGCAGTGAGAACAGGCATGGGGAACTGCTAGTGAATTTAAAGCTGTGGTTCTCTACCCTGGAACATGCTAGAATCACTTGGGGAGCTTTGAAAAAATCTCCAATGACTGGGCCACATCTTTTTTTAAATTTGAGACAGAGTCTCACTCTGTTGTCCAGGCTGGAGTGCAGTGGCATGATCTTGGCTCACTGAAACCTCCCCTTCCCAGGTTCAAGCAATTCTCTTGCCTCAGCCTCCCGAGTAGCTGGGACTACAGGCACATGCCAGCACACCCAGCTCATTTTGGTATTTTTAGTAGAGACGTGGTTTCACCATGTTGGCCAGGATAGTCTCGGTCTCTTGACCTCATGATCTGCCTGCCTCAGCCTCCTAAAGTGTTGGGAGTGAGTCACCACGCCCGGCTTTGGGCCACATAGTGATTAACTCAATCAGAACCTCAGGGTTTGGGACCTCACTTATAGCGTGGCTTTGAAATCTGGTGGGGGATTCTGCTGCACAGTCGAGTTGGGCACGGGTTGCTTTAAATTAGGAGGCTCGTGATCAGATAAGCATTTTCCAGAGCTCACCTGAGCTGCTCATATATTGCTGGAGGCAGTGTAAATGGGTGCAGTCCTTTTAAAGAGCAGTTTGGCATGATTGATCAAGAAATGCAGACCTCCTCTGACCTGCAGTCACAGGTCTAGGATTTTATTTTGCAGCTGTAGTTGCTAATGTGTGCAGACATGTGTATCAGGATATCCACTACAGTGTTTGTGATAGTAGTGGATTGGAAATGACCAACATAGCCCTCATTAAGGGACTGGCTAGTAAATAATGGTCATAAAGGCAAGAGAAAACTTTGCAGCTGTTCAAAAGAATCAGGAGAATCTACTTAAACGCCGCCATCAAGGCCCAGCAAGACACGCACAGAGCGAGCCGCGGTACAGACCTCACGGAATGCACCAGCCTGCATCCAGATACACAGGGGTAGGGTGTGTGTTTATTCTATTTCTGAAAAATGGTTAAGAAATTAGACATGGCGGTTGCCTCTGGGGGAGGGAACCTGAGGGGCTTCGGAGAGGAGGTGGAGAAGGAAATTTCCTTTTCTCTATCATTTTATGTTGTATAAGTGAAATCAAAAGGCATCCTGAGAAGGAGACAGCTTGGAAGAAAGAGATTATGTATCAGGCCAGGCTGGAGGTGATGAGAGTGTGAGTAATGGCCCATCTGTGCGGTTAGAGGGTTGGGAGGGTGGCACAGGAGGGTGCAGATGGTGTCGAGCAGAGAGTAGCAGCTGGGGGGCCCTGACCTGCCCTCAGCTGTTTCAGCTTCGGTTACGCCACATTAGTGGCAATTAGGGTGTTTTGTTTTTGTTTTTGTTTTTTGTTTTTGAGACAGAGTCTTACTCTGTCACCCAGGTATGTTGTCTGTTCACCGCAAACTCTGCCACCCAGGTTCAAGCGATTCTCCTGTCTCAGCCCTTCCGAGTAGCTGGGATTATACAAGCACCCGCCACCATGCCTGGCTAATTTTTGTATTTTTAGTGGAAATAGGGTTTTGCCATGTTGGCCAGGCTGGCCTCGAACTCCTGGACTCAAGTGATCCACCCGACTCGACCTCCCAAAGTGCTGGGATTACAGGCGTGAGCTACCATGCCCTGCCTAAATCTCTCAATTCTGTCGTCAACCAACTCCGAAATGTGTAAGGCACCATGGAGCTGAGCATGTGTGTTTCTGATGACCCAACAATTCCGCTCCTAGGTAGATGCCCATGAGAGATGTGCATGTATGCTTACCACTTGGGAGCTCTGCCACAGTGCTGTTTCTAGCAGCCACAAATTGAAATGCCCACTAACAGGAGAATGGACAAATCACTCATAGCAGAGCCACACCATGGACTATCACACGGCAATGAGAATGTGTGCCATGGCCACGTGCAGCAATGCAGAAGCACCTCACAGTCAGCATGCTGAGTGGAGGAGGCCAGACCCAAAACGAGCACAGACAGCGTGGTTCCATGTATGGAAAGTTCAGAACCAGGCAACACTGCTCCACCATGATACAAGTCAGGAAGATGATTCCCTGTGGGAGGGCATGGTGACTGGGAGGGACACAGGATGGTGGGCAGGGAGCTGAGCTGTTGTTTTGATCTAGGGGCTGACGACACAGTGTTTGGTTTGTACAACTGATTTGTGCATTTTAGTATGTAATATTTCAATTCAAAAGTTGTCTTTTTTTAAACAAGGGCAGGTGTGGAGGGTGGAATGAGACCTATCAATGGGCTGATTCAGCCTTGGCTGCAGGTTAGGACCAGGTATCACAGTGAGTGGCTTCCAAGCGGCTGGGCTTTTGAAGCTGCTTGAGCCCCAGCAGCCCCATTTTTTAAATCAGTCAGCGCTGAAGCCTGCAGCTCTACCCAGCTCTGTGTCTACACCTTCACCTATGACTGCCCTTCTTCCTCCTCGGCCTCCCTTGCTGCTGGAATGCTGAGGTCCTGAGGACGGAGGAAAGGCAGAGATCAAGGCTGGCCCTGCTACCTTCTGCCCATATTCTGTCTTCCTTTTCTGGGAAAGAAGAGGGGAACTGGTTGGACCATTTACAGTCACTTAATCTTTCTGTTTAAAAATATGATAAAAAATATTGCTCAGGATGTAATTATCCCCATTGAAATATGCGAGCTCTTTCTGAAAGCGAGTCTGTCCTCGGGGCAACTGTGAGTAGTAAGGGACAGCCACTGCTACAAAGGGACGTGTAGTTGAGTGACAACTTTAAACGCCAGGCAGCTGAAGCTTCTGGCAGTGGCAGAGAGCAAGGTGACTCTCTAAGGAGACCTGATATTCTTAGATTCTGACTGAAGGGTTACCAAGCACACCAAGGGCTGGGGTCTCGGCTCCCCCAAATCCTATTATGTATTTATTATGAAATGTTTTCAAGCAAGTGGGAAAATTACAGGACAAGGGCAATGAATATCTCTATTCAGTGCCCAGACTCACAATTATTAGCACTTTGCCGTACTGACTTTATACATGCATATGTATATACACACACACGCACACACACACACATACATATATTCTCCTCAAGGTGCTTCAAAGTAAGTTGCAGACACTGATATTTTGCCCTTGAATTCTTCCCCATGGACCTTCAGAAAAATAAGGATAACTTTCTACATAACCACAAAATCCTTATCAAGTTGAACACAATTAACAATAATTCCCTAATACCATCTCATACCCACCCCATATTCAAATTTCCTTGTCTCCAAAAGGTCTCTTATGGTTTTTATTTAAAAAAAAAAAAAACCTAAGATCCAATTAAGGATTAATTGAGAGTTATGTTTCTTTGCTCGTTTAATCTCAAATGCTCTTCTGTTCTTTCCAGCACCTTCTTTTGTCCCCACTGTGACACTGACTTTTGAAGAGATCAGGACAGTTGTCTGGTAGACAGTTCTTCCTTCTGGATTTAGCCGATTATTGCCAGCTGTCCCTCTCTCCCCTCTGTGTCTGGAAATGAGGTCTAAAGTGTTGCCCGTCCTTGATTTCAGCAGTTTTGGCAGGAAGGCTTCCTAGGTGGAGACGCTGGGAGCTCAGTGTGCCTGGCCGTCTGCCCCGGGTGGGGCTGGGTGTCTGGCTGGTTAGGTGCTCACAGCAGATGTCTCCACTGCAAGGGAAAGCCTTTTCTTTGCTGTTAGCAAGTAGGCAGGGGGTGATATTTGGCCCTAGACCTTGTGATTCTTTGGTCCTGTGGAGGAGAAGACACAGGAGCTCAGGGGTTTTGAACGTGGATTAGGAGTGCTAATGTGCCCTGCACAGGAGCCCGGCTCCCAGTGCCCAGGGTCAAGAGACAGTGCATCCCTTTGTTTCTCCTTTGCCAGGTTGGGGTGTCAAGAATGGGCAGTTCAGCGTCACTATCACTTCCTATGGCCGCGTTCTTTCCGTGTACTCATCACTCATCTTTGTTTACTTTTTTTTTTTTTTTTTTTTTTTTGTGATGGAATCTTACTCTGCCACCCAGGCTGGAGTTTAGTGGAACGATCTTGGCTCATTGCACCTTCCTCCTCCTGGGTTCGAGCAGTTCTCCTGCCTTAGCCTCCCAAGTAGATGGAACTACAGGTGTGTACCATGACGCCAGGTTAATTTTTGTATCTTTTTGGTTCTCCCAATGCGAACAAATCTCCATTTTGTTGGAGACGGGGTTTTGCCATGTTGGCCAGGCTGGCCTCAAATTCCTGACTTCAAGCCATTTGCCCACCTCGGCCTCCCGAAGTGCTGGAGTTACAGATGTAAGCCACCGCGCCTAGCTTCTGCGCACCCATCTTAGTCCTTCCAGCAGGCTTTCAGGTCAGTCTGATTATTCTCCCGGTTTAGAGATGGAGACACCAAGGCTTGGAGAAGTGAAGGCACTTGCCCACGACACCCAGGATTCAAAACCAGGGTGGTCCGCTCCTAACCATTCCTCCGTATGTCGCTAATATTTTAACTTCCACTAAGACTATTTCTGGGGCTGTGTCCCTGCCTCAGGAGGCAGCAGAGGCCAGGAAAAGGGTTCACGGTTGAGTAAGAAGCAGGAGACAAGATGGGGTGTAGACAGAGCAATGACTGGTAACCTAAATTACTAAGATCCTGAATTTTACTTTTTTTTTGAGATGGAGTCTCACTCTGTCACCCAGGCTGGAGTGCAGTGGCACGGTCTTGGCTCACTGCAACCTCCACCTCTTGGGTTCAAGCGATTCTTCTTCCTCAGCCTCCTGAGTAGCTGGGATTACAGGCACGTGCCACCATACTCAGCTAATTTTTGTATTTTTAGTACAGACGGGGTTTCACCATACTGGCCAGGCTGGGCTCAAACTCCTGACCTGGTGATTCACTCACCTCGGCCTCCCAAAGTGCTGGGATTGCAGGCATGAGCCACCGTGCCCAGCCCCTGAATTTTACTTTTAACTTGTTTTTAATTCTCGTGTGTCATTTTCAAACCGATTTATGACCATAACGATTTAATAGGACATATTGGCAACTATAATAAAGTTATAGCTTTTTAAATATTTTTTGATGGTTGGGACAGTGGGTTAGTTTATTGGGCTTGTTGGAAAGATGGCCACAGTCTGTTGGAGGTACTGGCTTCTGCGGGATGTCTGCTTCCTGCTGAGTTCTGCCATGGACACAGCATGACTGTGGAGCCCAAGGGGTGTTCAGGGTGAAGAAGGTACAGCCCTGCTAGACGTAGTGGCTCACACCTGTAATCCCAACACTTTGGGAGGCTGAGGTGGATGGATCGCTTGAGGCCAGGAGTTCAAGACCAGCCTGGGCAACATAGCCAAACCCTGTCTCTACAAAAAATACAAAAATTAACTAAGCATGGTGGTGCACACCTGTGGTCTCAGCTACTTAGGAGGCTGAGGTGGGAGGATCACTGAGCCTGGGAGGTTGAGGCTGCAGTGAGCCAAGACTGTACCACTGTACTCCAGCTGGTGACAGAGTGAGACCCTGTCTGAAGAATAAAATTTAAAAAAAAAAAAAAAGGAAAAAGAGAAAAGGAAGAAAACAAAGCCTTGGCCTTAGGAGTTCATTTGGGGAGACAGACTCATCCCCCGAGTCCATCATAAGAAAGACAGGAGCCTTGAGGAGAGGGCACGTTTAGAGTGATGGGGATGGAGCGTGACCATTGCGTCTGGGGAAGACAGGGGAAAAATGGAGATTTGTTTGCATTGGGAGAATCCAAGGAAGATTTTTGGAGGAAGGGGCATTGAGCTGTGCATGGACGTATGAGTAGGAGTTTGGGCAGCAGCACCGGTGAAGGTATTTGGAGTCTGGGCAGCGGCACCGGTGAAGATATTTGGAGTTTGGGCAGCACCGGTGAAGATATTTGGAGTCTGGGCAGCGGCACCGGTGAAGGTATTTGGAGTCTGGGCAGCGGCACCGGTGAAGGTATTTGGAGTCTGGGCAGCACGGGTGGAGATATTTGGAGTTTGGGCAGCACCGGTGAAGATATTTGGAGTCTGGGCAACACCAGTAAAGGTATTTGGAGTCTGGGCAGAAGCACTGATGAAGGCTTTTGGGCTGAGGGGGAGTGCAGGAGCGAGGGCTGAGGTGTACACGTGGGCATGTCTGTGTGGCTGGCACAGGACAGAAGGCACTAGGTTAGGAAGGAAAATGGGTGAGAGCCAAGATGGGTCAGAATCCCGGGTTGGGCACTTGGATGTTATTCCAAAGGCGTCGCAGAATCATGGAAAGAACTCAAGAGGAGCTTGACCAGATCTGACGTACCTTGGGGAGGACACATCTCGGGGTGGGATTGGAAGACCTGATGAAGGCGGAGCCGAGCCAGCGACCCCAGTTAAGAGACCACGAAAAAGGTATGTGAAGGAGATAAGCACCTGAGCAAAGGAGGCGGTGGAAGGAATGCAGGGATCTTTCAGGGAGAAGAAATGTTGACAGGGCTTGGGACTGGGTGGCTGGAGGAAGTGAGGGGCCAGAGGAGGCTACTGTGGCCCCGAGATCTCCAGTCTGCGTGGCTGAGTGGATGGAGGGGGAAGCACCCACACAGGAAGTTGTGAGAGAAGAGAGGCTGGGGAAGAGGAGGTTGGCCTGGTGCATCCTCGGTTCAGGGCGTCCCTGGAGATATAGGGATTTTGAGTCTGGAGTACGCAAAAGAACACAGCCCTGGAGTTCAGAGGCACGTCTCCCTAGCACCTCTGTCCAGGGATCAGAACTCACCTCCAGAGGGGTGCAGTGAGAAGGAGAGAGATGGGGTGTGTGCAGAATGGGGGTCATCTGAGAACGGGCAGACAGGCACAGTCGGCACAGGACTCTGGGCAATTGGAAGGTCAGTGGTCACCTTTCAGGGCAGTTTCCACAGCAACAGAGGGAAGTTACATGGCGGAGGGGGAGGGGGAGCCCAGGAAGCTGGAAGTTTGGGAGTGAATGGAAGGGAAGGTGAGGTGTGAGCTGCAGGGGACAGGGTGGAGGCCAGGGGAGGAGGGGAGTCAGGATTCAGTGGACAGGGAGTGAGGGAAGTGGGAGACACAGGCAACTGAGGGACAATCCAGAAGGCAAAACTATGGGGAAAGCTATGAATTTCGGTTCAGCCCCGTGAAATGAGAGGCCTGCAGGAACCCTGAGAAGAGGACTTCCCACAGAAGGCCAGGTCCTGGCTGACAGGCCGGGAAGGAGCCAGGATCTGGGGCTTGTTGGATGTGGAAATGGGCTGGTCCCCTGCGTGTCCTGGACAGTGATGGGGTAGGGGCCTTTTTAAAGTTACCTAGGGTTTCCAAAGACCAGCCTGGGTGAGTCTGTGTGGCCCAGCACACGAAGACCCCACTGGGGCAGCCTTGAGAGTGGTAGACTGCCTCTGCTCCCTGTCAGTTGCTAATTATTTCCTGCAGAAGAGTTGAGGGGGTGTTACTTTCTTCCTCCACACCCCCTTCCTCTTTCACCTCTCCCCCACACCCTGGTGCCCTCCTGGGAAACATTTGTGCTTGTGCCTCTATCCTCAATGGCCTGCAATCTGCTGAGCCGTTCCTGAGCATGAGTGATACCAGCTGTGCAAGGGAAAGAGCGTTGTTCCAGTAAGTTTGGGGAAGGGAGGGCCAAGCAGGTTTCCTTCCCGCGGAGCTGCTCAGCGGCTTTGAGAAGCTGATGGGAAAGGCACTTTGTCCATCATGTGCAACACTGGGGTTGCAGCGGAGTCTTCAGGATGCCGCAGGACGTTTTGTACCAGCCTCGTTCACAGGGATGGAGTCTACTTAGGGCTGACAGTGAGGAGACAAGATGGCCAAATGGTAGGAGATGAGCATAGAAGCCTCGGGGGGTGGGGCGCAGTGATGGGGAGCAGCCGGCCCATTTCAGGGCGCCTTACTCTCCTGGAGGCCTCACCTCACAGCCTTTCAGCCTTCTTAGGTGCACCCCCCCCTTGCACATCCAAACAGTGTTTTGCTCTGCAAAGATGTGGGTACATATTTATTGTTTTGCTTTGCAAATCTTTTGGCTATGAGGACCTTGTTTAATGGAGGACTGGCACTGACGCCTCAGCAGACGCTGTACCTGCTTTAGAGAGGTCACTTCCAAATGAGACCAGGAAGCCGACACGTGGCTTTTCAGCATAGTGAAATATTCTGGATGTGAAATTGACCGATGAACAAATAGATATATTAAATATCAAAATCTATATTAACAAGTTTGTTTCCTCATGATTTGGAAACTTTGTATGTTTTCAGAATCATCCATCTTGGTAGGTGTTTGGGAAGTTAGGCTGTCCTGGATCTTGGGGTTCAGGGGTGCATAGTTGGGATCAAGGGAAATCTAGGGGTCTTGGAAAGCCAGGAGGAGTGGGAGTCTGAGGTGTCCAGGAAGACAGGGTTGAGGTGGAGAGGCAGGAGATCGTAGGCAGAGACTGGCGTCTGCCTTCAGAATGTTGGAAGTAGAGCAGCGTTGTGGAGGGGTGTCGGGGTCCCTTGTGTGCCTGATGTGCATGGGCAAGGGAGAGTTTCTGCTGCCAGGACTCTCCTGAGGAATAAGGATCTAAAACTTGGGGAGAAAGGTGGATGGCTGTGTGTGCGTGTCCTTTCAATGTCATGCTATAGCTTCTGTGAACAGGCCAGTTCGGGAGTTATTTATATTTAATCCTCTGGGGAAATTGTGGCTTTGACTCTCTTTGTACTGTTGAGTAGGGTCCCGGAGTATGACATTAACTTGCTAACATGCAAATTTTTGTCTGGTAGAAGTGAATCTGATTGCTGTCTGTTAGTGAAGAAACCTCCGAGGTCATGATTTTATATTTTTTATTTTTTGAGACGGAGTCTCACTCTGTAGCCCAGGCTGGAGTGCAGTGGTGTGATCTTGGCTCACTACAACTTCCACCCCTTGGGTTCAAGCGATTCTCCTACCTCAGCCTCCCAAGTAGCTCGGATTACAGGCGCCTGTCACTAGGCCCAGCTAAATTTTTCTATTTTTAGTAGAGTTGGGGTTTCACCATGTTTGTCAGGCTAGTCTCAAACTCCGGACCTTGTGATCCACCCGCCTCAGCCTCCCAAAGTGCTGGGATTACAGGCGTGAGCCAGCTGTGCCCAGCGGTCATGGTTTGATTGCCCTGGAGAACGTTCTCCAGCTTTGTGTCAAACTCAGAATCTCTCTGTCCCAGCATTATTCTTCCATGCCTGTAAATATGCAGGATGGTCACTAGCTTTCCTGCTCTTGGTCTCTTTACTCATGAGAATGAGGGATTTTTGACACATATTCATTCATTCTATATTCACGGGAGAAGCTTTTTTTTCTTTTCTTCAGTAGAGACAGGATTTTGCCATGTTGCCCAGGCCAGTCTCAAACTCTTGGACTCTGGCAATCCGCTCGCCTTGGCCTCCCAAAGTGCCAGGATTACAGGTGTGAGTGATTTCATTTTAAAAAACTTTTGAAAATCATATTTTAATGCCCTTTCCTAGCAAAACACATCTCCTGGAGGCCCAGGAAGGGAAGGTGGAGACTGAGACCACTGGGATCTTTGAGAGATTTTTGGCCTCATGCATGTAGTGGTGCCTCAGATGCAAGTGTGGCCACCCCTGAGCCCTGCTCTGAGTTTGTATTGGTCAGTCCCCACTTCCAGCTGCCAGATTGTGTCCCAGTGATCCTTTGCTGTGCCATAAGCCATCTTGGAACATATTGGCATAAAATAATGATTATTACCATTTTTTTTTTTTAAAAGAGAGGGAATCCTGGCTTCTGTGGGTTGGGACTTTGCGTAAGGCGCGGCAAGAAGGGCTTGTTTCTACTTCATGATGTCTAGGGTCTCAACCAGAAGCCCCAAAGTTGAATGTGACTCTAGTATCTAGTGGGGGGCTGGAGGATCCACTTCTAAGGTGTTCTTTTTAGTTCTGTGTCTGACACGTTGGCGGGGGGTGGCAGGAAGGCTGGGCTCAGCTGGGATGGTTGCTCAGAGCACCTCTCTGTGTCCACTTCAGCATGGCAGCCTCCATGTGTGGTGGGACTTCTAACACGGTGGCTCAGTGCCTTGTGAGTAAGGTAGGAGCTGCATGGCCTTTTGTGTCACATGATGTCACGTCTGCTGTGCCTGAGCAGTCAGAAGCCTGCCTACTCTCAAAGGGAGGGGACCCAGGCTCCACCTCTCAGTGGGGGGGGGGGACCATCAAAGAACCTATGATCATGTTAAAGCTGCTGCTGCCACTTCTGCAATTTCCATCCTCTTTGGTCTTTTCCGGTGACACGCAGCAGCCACATCTCATCATAAACCACAGGGCTTTCCCAGAAGCCAAGGGAAGAGCAGCCCGCCAAATTCAACCTTTGATCCTGGTTCCCACAGGAGTCCCTGGAGACCTTATCCACTTGTGATATCTTCTTTCTCTTGGTTCTTCCAGTCTTGGGGGTGGAGCTTCCAGTTACGTTTTTGAGTTTCCAGAGAGCTCAAAACACAGCTGAAAATATCCCTGTTAGCAGAGAGAATGTTCATGCTACATTTGGTAAGTGAAGAAAGCAAAGGAAAAATCAAGTGGAAGAAGATGGATCAAGATGCTAAGTGGTATCTCTGAATGGAAAATTTAGATATACTTTCTATTGTATTTTTGCATATATATTTTTTTCTTTTTTATACAAAGCGCAACTATCACATGGAAATTAAGCATGTAGGCTCTGAAAGTCAGATGACTTGGGTTTGAATATCCATTCTTTTAATTTCCAGCTTTGAACCTTGGGCAAGTTACTTAGATTTTCTAAAATACAGTTTCTTCATTTCTAAAATGGGGCTAATGATAGATTAATAGTTTCCACCTTAGAGGGCTGTTTTAAGGATTAAATAAGATTGTGTATGTAAATACTTAGCATAATTTTTGGTATAAAATCAGTCAAGGTTAGGGATTATTTTTAGTGGTTTTATTAGTAAGTTTTAAAAGAGATAAATGAGTCTTAATTGTTTCTAATATCTTGACAATGACACTTTGTATGAATCTGTGTGTTTTACCAGAAACACAAACCCAGTTTTATTGCTGGAAATATCTTATAATTTGCTTTCACACCTTTTAAGAGCTATTTGCTAGAGACATACTCTGCTTTTATGAAGATTTTGAAAATCTAGGGCAGTGATTTTCCTTAGAGGGGAGCAAGAAGGTCACCAGGAAAGTCTGCTGTCCTCCCATGGATCCTCAATTTTCTAGAGTAAGTATTTAATCAGGCAAGATTGAGAAGCTAAAAGCAATAGAATAATTGACCTGATTTTTTTAAGTGCAGAAGCTTTGTTCTTTGCTTGAACGCAAACATATTTGTTATCCTAAAAGGAAACTTTTTAAATTTGTTTTGCTGTCAGCAAAAATTTCGGCTTTTGCACATATCACATTTGCTAGCAAAATAAACAGGAAGGACAGACAGGACTACCCACTCTATATTTAGTCTGAATGAGCAAACAGTGGTGGAGAAGTGGGGGTTATGGTCTCCTTGTCCCAGTAAAACTAGGAGACTGAGACCCTCTGGCAGTGTTGTGCTGTGGGAACAGGGCTGGCCTGGGTCTAAGAAGTCGGGCTCAAATCTAGTTCTGCTAGAGGGGGATAAGGTCGAGCCAGAGCTGAAAGTTTGTCAGTTATGCACCTGCCGTAAGAGCTAGCATGGAAGGAACATACAATAAGCAATGAATGGATGGATGACTGGTTGATGAAGAGATAGATGGGTGGATGGATGGTGAATGGATTGATGGGTGAATAGACGGATGATGAACAGATGGATGGATGATGGATGGATTGGTAGATGGCTGAATAGATGAACAGACATTCGAATGGGTAGATCTCGTTCCACTACCCTAGGCTTCCTGAAGGTCTTGAATCTTGGATCTTCTTGTGAGCTATCAATTGCGTGCTCAATAGTTAAATACCAGTTGAGACAAGTTGGCTATGAGAGACATTTTTGGGTAAATTGAGATCATTTGAATTTGGTCTGGACATTAGATGGGGTGAAATCTTACTGGAATGAGAAGATGAAATTTATTGACCAAAAGAAAAAAAGAAAAAAAACCCAAACATGCACAGAATGTTGTGTAATCTTGTTTGGGTTAAAAAACTATGTATATGTATAAGTCCAAATGCTGGTTCTCCAAAAACACTATCAAAATGAACTCCCGAGAAGACAAAGCAGAGTGTTTCACTAGACTGCACCCACCTTTTCCCCCCCGTGGATTTCTGCTCATGCTGTCCCCACTGTTCAGAACATCTTTTCCTTCTCACCCTCCAGCTTCCCTAGTTCCTACTCATCCTTCCGTGGGCAGCGTCACCGTCTCTTCCTCAAGGAGCATCTCCCATTCTGTAGGTTACAGAGCCATATGCACGCTCTTGGCTCTCATTATTTTCTTTCCAACGCTTATCATAATGTTTTAAATGTTTGAAAATGTTTGCAGCTAGCACAGCAGAACACATTCCCTGAATGTGTACAGTAGGCATTCAGAAATGTTATTTCTAGGTTAATTATATAAAGAGAAACTTTATGGAATGTGTTATTTTTCCTCCTCCCTCCCGCAGGATCCTGGCACATTCCAAAAGAGAATATTTGCTAATTTGACAAAATGCTGAAAGATACAAAAATTCTTTTTTTTTTTGAGACAGCGTTTTACTCTGTCACCCAGGCTGGAGTGCAGTAATGCGATCTTGGCTCACTGCAGCTCAAGAGATTCTTGGGCCTTAGCTTCCTGAGTAGCTGAGACTACAGGTGCCCACCATCACACCTGGCTAATTTTTGTATTATTTGGTAGAGATGGGGTTTCACCATGTTGCCCAGGCTGGTCTCAGACTCCTGGCCTCAAGTGATCCACCCACCTCAGCCTCCCAAAGTTTGGGATTACAGGCATGAGACATTGCGCCTGGCCTGGAAGAGATAGAAATTCTTTTAGCAAAGTAATATCAAGGGCTGGGTTGCCAGGCACAGTGGCTCACGCCTGTAATCCTAGCACTTTGGGAGGCTGAGGCGGGCGGATCACCTGAGGTCACGAGTTCAAGATCAGCCTGACTAATATGGTGAAACCCTGTCTAAAAAAAAAAAGGAAAATCGCTGGGTTAAGAGGAGCCCCATTTAGCAGTAGTCAGGTTGGAAGGTGTTGCTGAGAAACTCAGCAGATGGTAAACAGATGAGACGCCCCTCCCTTTGGTCCATGAAGATCCGGAAGGATAGAGAAATGGAGAACCTTTGACACAGAGAAGGATGTCAAGGGTCCTTGAAAAGGAGAAGGGAGAGGGGATCTGAAAGGGAGGAGACATGGTGCCCTGTGACACAGAACTGAGAGCGTTTGGGGGAAGGACCTTGATAGTTTCAGAGGAGTTGAATGATGGAACTTTCTAGACCACCCCCACCCCCCAACCCCGCCAATCCCCTGGGCACTAGGCTTGGAGGCTATGACCAAAATCCAAAAGAAAGGACACTCTTTGTTCATTTTTTTTACGTTCCAAGTAGGGCTTGTCTGGCTAAAAATAAGGGCATTTATTACTGACTGACCAGCTGTCTCTTGGGAATAGGGTGGTAGGTTTCAGAAAACAAAGTTTATTTTCTTCTAGATAACTTTCTATATTTTCTAGTGTTCTTGTAATATATATACGGCTGGCTCTCCAAAACTACTATGACAATGAGCTCTGCAGTGTTTCACTCTACTGCCCTGTCTTCCCTCCTCTGGCCTCTGCACCCACTGCTCCCACTGCATGAGTGTGTGGTGTTTTCTTAGATCATTTCAGTTGCTGTAACAGAGTACCCCAGACTGGGTGGCTTATAAACAACAGAAATGTATTCCTCATGGTTCTGGAGGGGCTGGAAGTATGAGATCAGGGAGCCTGCCAGCAGGGTTGGGTTCTGGTGAAGGCCAGCTGTGAGGCGACCGACTGCCAACTTCGTGTTTCATCCTCACATGAGGGAAGAGGGCAAGAGGGCTCTCTGGGATCCCTTTGATAAGGGCACTCATCCCTTTCATGAGGGCCCCATCCCCCCTGACCTCATCACCTCCCCAAAGCCCTTCCTCCTACTATCACCCAATTGAGGGTTAGGGTTATAACATATGAATGAAGGTGAGGAGAAATACAAGCATTCAGTCCATAACCATTGTTTTGTGTATTTGCACAACATTTATGTCTACAGAAAAAGTTCAAATACACGCGCTCATCTCAACAATCTATTTCCATCTTGTGCTGCATATTTCCAGACCCACAGAGTTGAGAGCTGATGGCTTCCTTTCCATCACGACCTCAGTGAACCCTCCCAGCAACTTTGAGATAGAGACACTTCATATTACATCCTTTTGACAGATGAGAAAAGTAGAAGCTCGGAGAGGTCAAGCAACTTGTCCAAGGTCACACAGCAGTGAGGAGAGTGTGAGTGAGATTTGAACACAGGCATTCTAAGTCCATGCTCTTAAATACTCTACTGGATTGCACCATGTTTATAAACCTAGCAAAATTAATTTGCAAGTATATTTTTATGGTTTAAAGGTGAATTTATTATTTTTTATGTTTTCATTTTTTGTTTATGATTTTTTTTTGAGCAGCAGTCTTGCCGTGTCACACAGGCTGGAGTACAATTGTGTAATCTCAACTCACTACAACCTCTGCCTCACCAATGTAAGCGATTCTCCTGCCTCAGCCTCCCAAGTAACTGGGACTATGGGTGCCTGCCACCCTGCCCGGCTAATTTTTGTGTTTTTAGTAGACTGGGTTTCACCATATTGCCCAGGATGGTCTCAAACTCCTGACCTCAGGCGATCCTTCCGCCTTGGCCTCCCAAAGTGCTGAGATAGCAGGTGTGAGCCATTGTGCCAGGCCAAATTTATTATTTTTATAAGTAAAGAAGAGGATGATGGCTGGCGATGGGTGCAGAGGTGCCTGATGACGTGTTTATGTTTACTAACTGGCTTAGACCATGTGGCTGAGAAGGTGGCAGAGGTGATACCACCTGTCCAGGGGGAGTTTTCTGGTACATGCTGAGAACTGGTCTTTTATGATCACAGCAGGAAACACAGCTCTGGTGGATTCAAAAGACCCCTGTGTCCTGTGCATGCTGAAAGCATGGAAATAAACATACTCACGGGCCTGGGAAGTCCAGATGGCCATCTCTTCCAGGGATCTGCTCTCTCTGGCATACCAGGCTATCCTTTGTCACCTTTGTGTCCATGTCAGAGTACATCTCGCCAGGCCCTCCTTTGCTCCTGTTTGCCATCTCAGCCCTGGTGCATCTTGTGGCCCTTGCAGCGATAAAACATTATGATGTCGCAGGGCGCCCTTGGGCAGGACCCTGTCTGGTGGCCAGGAATGCGAGTGGTGAAGTCGGGAGCTTTGGTGGTAAGGTGTGCATGCGCCATGGCTCTGCTGCATGGGAGGAAGAGAAGCCGTTCAGCCCCACACCCAGCCCCTGGTAGACCTTGCCCAAGCAAGTTCTGAGCTGCAGCTCCAGCTGCTCCAAATGCAAAGGGGCCACACTCCCATCCTTCGACTCCGGGACCCCCATGGTCTAGTCTGTACCCTCTGTGTCCTGCGGAGCTCCTTTTCAGAGAGGCAGCCATCCATTTGATGCCTTCCGACTCTATCTTCCAGGCTGTGAGCGCATAACCACCCGCCATCATTTGGCTCTCATAGGAATTTAATTGCTTTCGGTTGCACTGCGTCGCTAAGACTACAGGCACTGAGGCTTTGAAGGTTAGAATATGAAGAGCAATCAATTATTTAAGGAAATGCATTTGAACTTGAGATAGACTAAACCTAGATTAAAAGCCTGGAGGTCCAAATTGTCAAATCTTGGCAGTAGGCTCTTCGTGCTGATGAATGATGCATAGCGGCTGACATGCGTAATGCGTCAGAATCCAGCAGCCTGCAGCATGTGTTTGAGTGTTCCTTGATTTGGTGGCCCTCTGACATGAATGCATCGCTGCAGTGTCACACACAAGGTTGCCCAGGCGCAGAGAGGTTGAGTGACTGGCCCAAGGTCACATGACTTCAAAGGACTAGAGTGGAAATTTAACTGAAGTCTCTATGCCTTTTTAATTAACTTTTTATATTTTCATTTTTTGAGACAGAATTTCACTTTTGTTGCCCAGGCTGGAGTGCAATGATGCGATCTCAGCTGACTGCAACCACCGCCTCCAGGGTTCAGTCGATTCTCCTGCTTCAGCCTCCTGCGTAGCTGGGATTACAGGTGTGCGCCACCATGCCCAGCTAATTTTTGTATTTGTAGTAAAGATGGGGTTTCACCCCATCAGGCTGCTCTCGAAGTCCTGAGCTCAGGTGATCTGCCCGCCTCAGCCTCCTAAAGTGCTGGGATTACAGGCATGAGCCACCATGCCTGGCCTCTTTTTTTTTTTTTTTTTTTTTTTTTTTTGAGACATGGTCTCACTTTGTCGCCCAGACTAGAGTACAGTGGTGCAATCTTGGCTCACCGCAACCTCTGCCTCCAGGGTTCCAGCGATTCTCCTGCCTCAGCCTCCCAAATAGCTGGAATTATAGGGGTTCACCAACACACCCAGCTAATTTTTGTATTTTTAGTAGAAATGGGGTTTCACTGTTGACCAGGCTAGTCTGGAACTCCTGACCTCAAATGATCCACCCTCCTCGGCCTCCTAAAGTGCTGGAATTACAGGCGTGAGCCACCATGCCCAGCCACTGCCGCCCCCCCTCCCCCGTCCTTTTTTAGAAATAGAGATGAGGTTTTACCATGTTGGCCAGGCTGGTCTCGACCTCCTGACCTCAAGTGATCCACCCACCTCAGACTCCCAAAGTGCTGGGATGACATATGTGAGCCACTGCGCCCGGCCTCTCTGTGACTTTTAAGTCCAGGGTTCCTTTGGGCCTGTTCAATAGAATGATGTTTGTTCCTGTGGAAAGTGCTCAGTGAGGCTCTCTGTGACTCTGGTTTAGTCTGTTGATGATATATTGATTTGAGGCTGAGAAACAACCATTTGCAAATGTATTTAGAAAGAAAAATATGTCCCATGATGTCAATGGGGACATTTAAGCTCTCAGAAATTACATGGAAGACTCACTATTGCCTTGGGTAGGACATGGGCTATTAGTTAGGGAATCGATTATGGCAAGAGCAGTCTAATGAGGAAACATAATGGGCTCCCACAGTCTGATTCCCATGCTATGTACGTGGAGAAGCCAGATTTCCATTTCAGCTCAATATCATCAAATCCAATTGTCTTCCTGGCTTGATGTGATTATACGCCTGGGGTTGAGGTAATTTTTAGAAGGTGAGACGGTAACGGTCACTTAATGGGGTAGAATTTGCAGCTGTGGTTAAGCCCTGGGTGATCGCACAGACTCATGCAGAAGCTCAGGTCTGCCTCCCCCTAGCAGCGTGACCTTAGGTGGGAGGCTTCATTCTCCAGCTAAGCCTGATGTTCTCATCATCCAAATGGGCAGCAGTAGTGCCTGCTCCATGCACTGCTGTGAGGGTGGTCTACGGGGAGCCTCTGGTGGATCAGTAAACACCGCCCTCCATTATTGTTGCCAAGGGTAGAGAGTTGAAGGGTGACCCTCAAAAGATGTGTCCACCTACAATGCCAGACTGTGAGGGTTTCCATCCAAGTACTAACCAGACCTGACCCCTGCTTAGCTTCTGAGATCAGATGAGACTGGGCATGTTCAGGGGTGGTATGGCCATTGGCCAGAATGTGAGGTTTCTCTTGGGGAGTCAGAAGAGCTGATAGAGTTTGAGTCCAAAGGTAGGAAAAAGAAAAACCCCAGTGTTCCAGCTTCAGCAGTCAGACAGGAGGCATTCCCTTTTCCCTAGAGGTTTTGTCCTCGTCGGGCCTTCGACTAATTGGCCAAGGCCCACCCACATGAGAGAGGATGACCAGCTTTGCTCATTGTACTGACGGAATGTTCATCTCATCCAGAAGCACATCACAGACATGCCTGGAATCATGTGGCCAAATGTCTGGGTACCTTGTGGCCCAGTCAAGTTGACACATAAAATTAACCATCACACTGTGGAATACTATACAGCTATTAAAAATGACATGGTAGCCTTCTATATAACAGACGTGGAGGGATCTCGAGCATGTTGTTAAGGAGAGGAAGCAGGATGCAGATGTCTCTGGTGCAGTCCCATTTACATTAAAATCTAAACCAAGGTAGGCTAGGTGTCGTGGCTCACATCTGGAATCCCAGCACTTTGGCAGGCTGAGACAGGAGAATCACCTAAGCTCAGGATTTGGAGACCCATCTTGCAACACGGTAAAAGCCCATCTCTACCAGAAATACACAAATTAGCCAGGTGTGGTGGCACATGCCTGTGGTCCCAGCTACTTAGCAGGCTGAGGTGGGAGGATTGCTTGAGTGTGGGGAGGTTGAGGCTGCAGTGAGCTGTGATCATGCCCCTGCACAGGCGACAGAGTGAGACCTTGTCTCAGAAAAACTAAACCAAACTAGCTGCGTGTGGAAGGTGAGTGCCCAGTGATCTGCAGGTGCTGCAGAAGGGGTTTGAGGGTGAGTGTGTCTTTGGTTGCTAAGGGCTGTCTGAGGGTCCTCATCCCTGGGTCACACCTGAGGAGCCCTTTGCGTTTCTGCTTGTACACTCCGGGCTCTTGTTGTGGTCTGGGCTTGCAGTGGCACAAGACATGCAGAGAGAAGCTGGGCTTTCAGGCCCCTGGGTGAGCCATGCAGAGGCAGAGCGCTGAGCCTGGGCTCTCCATAATGTCACCATAACGTGACCACAATGCGGGAGACTGACAGCGACAGGGAGGAGACCCTGGGGAGAAGCTGAGCTTCCGTTTTGGAAATCAGACCAAAGAGAGCTTCAAGATAAGGCCGGGGTCCTGGAGGTGAGTGGATTTGATTCTAAGCTCCATTTGCACACAAGTCGCTGTGTGGCTTGTGTGTTTTTTTAACCTCTCGAGCCTCAGCTTTCCCCTCTGTGGAATGGGCTTATGAGGATTTCATGTGCTGGTGAGCGCTGAGTGTGGTGCCTGTGGGTCGTGGGAGCTTTCGAGGAGGCTTGTTCCATGAAAAGGCCGAGTATGCGATGTGGCCTCCAAAAACCAAAGGAAGCTGGACACGGTGGCTTACGCCTGCAGTCCCAGCGCTTTGGGAGGCTGAGGCAGGTGGATCACCTGAGGTCAGGAGTTTGAGACCAGCCTGGCCAACATGTTGAAACTCCGTCTCTACCAATATACAAAAATCAGCTGGCTGGGGCAGGAGAATCACTTGAATCCAGGAGGCAGAGGTTGCAGTGAGTGGAGACTGTACCACTGCACTCCAGCTTGGGTGACAGAGTGAGATCCTGTCTCAAAAAAAGAAAAAGAAAAAAGAAAACAGAAAAAGCCAGAGGAGCCAAGAAACCAAAGAGCAAGGTAGACAAATCGAGTTTGTGGGTAAAGGGGTAAAGGGTGTTTTACTGCGGAAACCTGCAGACGGAAGCATGGTCTTGGAGGCAGCAGGACAGGTAGACCTCTGTACCTGTTACCCCTGGACCCAAGGCTTGTCTGCTGTGTTTGTCTGTTCGCATGCTGCTAATAAAGGCATATCCAGGACTGGGTAATTTATAAAGGAAAGAGGTTTAATGGACTCACAGTTCCACACAGCTGGGGAGGCCTCACCATCATGGTGGAAGGCAAATGAGAAGCAAAGTACGTCTTACATGGCAGCAGACAAGAGAGCTTGTGCTGAGGAACTCCCATTTGTAAAACCATCAGATCTCCTGAGACTTACTCATTAGCATGAGAACAGTGTGGGGGGAAACAGCCCATGACTCAGTTATTTCCACCTGGCCCCTCCCTTGACATGGGGGGGGATTATTACAATTCAAGGTGGGATTTGGGTGGGGACACAGAGCCAAATCATATCATGTACCATAAAGGGAGGGGCACGTGCTCCAGTAAGACAAAGGCAACCCTCCTAACAGGCAAGAATGTTGTGTGTGCCATAGCTTAGAATTTCTCCAAACATATCAAGGTTGTCAGGTTCTTACACTAGGGACAGTCAATAAAGTAGGCAGCAAGAGGCGTTTGCAGGACTGGAGACAATCAGAAATCAACATGGTGGAGTAGCATCCAAGATGGAGTCACCACTGTCTTCACAAGCTCATGGTTCCTCCCCTCTGCTCCCTCCTCAAACGCAAATGCCGATTTGGGGGTCAAGTCCCCAAACACAATCAGTCCTGTTTCTACACCATGGCCTGTTAATGGAAGGGGTAAAGCTGAGTCCCATGTGGCAAGAGCTCTGCCCCTTGTTTTCGTAGCAGGCTTTTTCTTAGGCTCTCTTTAGAGAAGTAAGGTTGGCTGGGCAGGAATGAAATGGGGGTGAGGGCCCTGGGAAAAGGGGTCAAGGAAGCCCCTTGGACCATGTGAGGATCCCAGAGACCTGGTGTCTCCTTTCGACGTAGCCTGCTGATGACTCTGACTTCCTAGAAAAGTTGTTTATTTTCTTTGGGCTTCAGTTCCCCCATCCATAAATGCACGTAACCAAGATGATCTGTAAGCTTCCTGTCTATAGAATACATTCTTAGAGTTGTTTATTGTTGTTCCATAGCATACGGATGGCAAAACCGCACCAGTTAGGAGGAACTGGTCGTAAACACAGGTTCGCTGGGTGGGAAGGGAAGACGAGAAGGAGTGGTGGGATGAGATGATCACTCTGCAACAGCTGATGGCTGCCTCGTCTGTGGGAGAGCAGATTCCACAGTGTCAGATCTTCCTGTTGCTTTGAGAGAAGCTGGCAATACAGATTTCATATCAAAAACATTGAGATTTTTAAATGTTGGCAGCTAATTAAAAAGCAAGTGTTAGTGCCTGACAGCCCAAACCAACGGTGTCTGAGTGTCAGATTCAGACTCAGCGTCTGCATTCGAGGCCTCTGAACCAGCCCCATCTCCAGGCCAGCATCATTCCCAGACAAGATGTTGGAAATAGATGGTTGGTGCCGCAAGGAAAACTTAGCACTGAGACAAAACATCTTTCAGCGGCGCGGTTTTCAGTTACTGGACTGCAGGAAGGGTACTCTCACTACCATCGTGCCATGAGAGTACAATGAACAAAGGAAAACAGACAAATTTATTCCTTACGCATTTGGGGTCGTCCTTACTGCTATGTCTGATCTCCGTTCATTGGAGCCAGACGTTAGAATCTAAACGAGAACCTGATTGGCTAACAACTTTAAACTTTTCTAAACAGGTAAAAGCAATGGAGAGCTGGGACATGCCTGTGAGCACGTCCAGCACAGATATCTTGGTTAAAGCACAAGGACATAGAATGTACTATATGCCTGTAAGCATGGCATATGGAACAGCTACATAGGATAGGGCTTAAAGTTATTAGCACACCTATACAAGAAAGGAAACTTTAAAAAGGAACTTTTTCCCACACAAGAGTACCCTTAGCACTGGGTTATCTTTTATTTTGGCATTATTTTAATTTCCTTTATTGTTTTATTTTAACGTTGACAGCCACATACTAGCTTTGATGGTACTGGGAAGGGGGACGGTGGTGTCTGTTCTGGAAATGGTTCCTATTTCAGCTCCCTGGGCTCAGTGTGGTTATTCCATCACTGTGTGGGGCTGCTCTTCCAGGCAAAGGGTTTCAGGGGAGTTGAAATGTCCTGGTGCCCAAAATCTTCAGAAACCTGGCTGATGTCTAGATTTCCACCATTTGTGCTGGAAGCTTTCGACCCCCTTGGACCCATGTAGAGTCTTTCATTCATAGTGTAGATGAATATCAGAATCCTTTTTTTTTTTTTTTTAATCATTTATTTTAGGCTGGGTATGGTGGCTCACACCTGTAATCCCAGCACTTTGGGAGACTGAGGTGGGTGGATCACCTGAAGTCAGAAGTTTGAGACCAGCCTGGCCAACATGGTGAAACCCCTTCTTTAATAAAAATACAAAAATTAGCTGAGCGTGGTGGCACGCACCTATAGTCTCAGCTACTCGGGGAGGCTGAGGCAGGAGAATCACTTTAACCTGGGAGGCAGAGATTGCAGTGAGCCAAGATTGTGCAACTGTACTCCAGCCTGCGTGACAGAGTGAGACTCTATCTCAAAAAAAATACTAATTTTTAAAATTGTGGTAAAATTTATGTGTCATGGAACTGACCGTTGTAACCATGTGTAGGTGCACAGCTTGGTGGCAATAAGTCATTCACATTGTTGTGTGGCCATCACCACTGTCATCTCCAGAACTTTTCTCGCCTGTACAACTCTGTCCCCCATTAAATGGTAACTCCCCATTTTTCCCTACCCCCAGCCTGGGCAAGTGGGCTATGTTGCTATGAATTTGACTATTCCGGGGACCTCCTATGAGTGGGATCATCTACCATTTGCCCTTTTTTTTTTTTTTTTGAGACGAAATTTTGCTCTTGTTACCCAGTTTGGAGTGTAATGGTGCAATCTCGGCTCACCACAACCTCCGCCTCACAGGTTCAAGCAATTCTGCCTCAGCTTCCCAAGTAGCTGGGATTACAGGCACCCACCACCATACCCAGCTAATTTTGTACTTTTAGTAGAGACGGGGTTTCTCCATGTTGGTCAGGTTGGTCTTGAACTCCCAACCTCAGGTGATCTGCCCGCCTCGGCCTCCCAAAGTGCTGGGATTACAGGTGTGAGCCACTTAGGTTGGCCTGTAATTTGCCCTTTTGTAACTGGCCTATTTCGCTTAGCATGTCTTCAAGGTTCATCTATGTATAGCATGTGTCAGAACTCCCTTCCTTTTAAAGATCAAATATTCTATTGCAGGGATCCCCAGCTCCCATCCTTGTACAGGTACCAGTCTGTGGCCTGCTAGGAACGTGGCTGCACAGCAGGAAGTGAGCAGTGGGTGGGTGAGCATGAGTGCCTGAGTGCCACCTCCTGTCTGACAAGTGGTGACATTAGAGTCTCATATGGATTGCGAACCCTGTTGTGAGCTGCACGTGTGAGGGGTCTAGGTAGCATGCTCCTTATGACAATCTAATACCTCATGATGTGAGGTGAAGCAGTTTTAACCCAGAACAATCTCCCCCACGCCCCCTCCAGTTCGTGGAAAAATTGCCTTCCATGAAACCGGTTCCTGGTGCCAAAAAGGTTGGGGGCCACTGTTCTGTTGCATGTGTGGACCACATTTGTTCATTCATCTGTCAGTGGACATCTGGGTGACTCCCACCTTTTGGCTAATGTGAACAGGAATGTACCAATATCAGTCCGTGTTCCTGTTTTCATTTCTCTTGGGTAGAGACCCAGAAGTGGAATTGCTAGATCGTACGGAATCTCTGTTTTTAGTCTCGGTAGGAACCTCCATACTGTTTTCCGCAGTGGCTGGAACACTTCACATTCCCACCAGCAGTGTGCAAGGCTTCCAGTTTCTCCACATCCTCTCCAGCACTTGTTATTTTCTGGGTTTTGTTTGTTTAACAATAGCCATTCTAGCTGATGTAATGAGTGTTCCTTAGGGCTTAAGATAAGGAAAAGGGGAGGTTGGGCACAGTGGCTCACACCGGTAATCCCAGCACTTTGGGAGGCTGAGGCAGGAGGGTTGGTTGGCCCAGGCAGGAGGACCAGTTGGCCCAGCCCAGCTAACATGGCAAAACTCCGTCTCTACAAAAAGATACAAAACATGAGCAGGTTGTGGTGGCGCTCGTCTATAGTACCAGCTACACAGGAGGCTGGAGCGAGAGGATCACCAGAACCCGGGAAGCTGAGGCTGTAGTGAGCTGTGATTGTGCTGCTGCACTCAGCCCGTGACAGAGTGAGACCTTGCCTCAAACAAACAAATGAACAAAAACAAAGATAAGGGAAAAGGGGAAGGAACATGAAGGACCTAAGAGACACACATTTTTTAAAAACGGAGTCTCACTTTGTCACCCAGGCTGGAGTGCAGAGGTGCAATCACAGATCACTGTAGCCTCGATCTCCTGGGCCCTAGCGATCTGGGACTAGAGGCACGTGCCACCATGCATCGCCGATTTTTAAAAAATTTTTTGTGGCGATGGGGTCTCACTATTTTGCCCAGGCTGGTCTCAAACTCCTGGGTCAAGTGATCCTCACACTTTAGCCTCCCAAAGTGCTGGGATCACAGACATGGTGCCCAGTCAAGAAGTTATTGAGAGGGATCAGTTCCATCACTCCATCATCCAGGGTGAGTGCTCCAGAGCTGTGCTGCTCTGTACATGCAATGGAAAGTCCAGTTCCTTCACTACACCAGAACGTTTCAAGAGCTCAGTAGCCATGTTTAATGGCTGATGGCTGCCATGATGAACAGCAGAGATCTAGAACATTGCATCATCACAGAAGCTTTTATTGGACTGCACTGTTAGGAATTTATAAAATACACATACACAAATATATCTCATTTTGACTTAAAAAAAAAATAGAGATAGACTCTCACTGTGTCACCCATGCTGGAATGCATTGGCATGATCATGGCTCACTGCAGCCTTGAACTTCTGGCTCAAGCCATCCCCCTACATCAACTTCCTGAGTAGGTGGGACTACGGGCATGGAGACCTGGCTTGCTTTTTTTTTTTTTTGGTAGAGGCAAGGTCTCCCTGTGTTGCCCAAGCTGATCTCAGACTCCTGACCCCAGGTGATCCTCCTATCTTGACCTCGCAAAGTGCTGGGATTACAGGTGTGAGCCATTGTGCCCAGTCTCCTTTTGCTGTTTGAGACTCCAATACTGGCCCTGTGTACAACTGAGAAAGCTGAGGCCTGGAGGGCACAGGGACTTTGCCTCAGTCATGCAGCTCCCAGGTGGTAGAATTGAGAGGAAAGCAGAGTCCTCTGGATTTTTGGTCCAGTTCCAATGTTTCCATCCTCCTGCAGCAAATTCACACGGAACATGGAGGGCACATGGTCCTGGCATAGAGGAGGGAGTTGATTATAATGGGTGTCAGTTCTACAGGATTTCTGTTTAGAGACGAGTTTCCTATGCATTTATTTCTCGTGTGCTTTGATGATATTTCTTGTCTAGTGGTTTATTAAGCAAAATGCACCAGATGCTCCCAGGATTATCTCGCCCTCTGTCCTGGTGGCTCTGACAGCCTCTGGCTTTAATCAGCTTCCTGACTGCAGCAGGCCCAAGAGAGTCCATGACCCCACTGAGCCAATTCTCTCTCGTTCCACACGAATAGAACAGCCGTGCACACACCCTTCCCCCAGAATAGAGACTACATTTCCCAGCCTCCCTTGCAGCTAGGTGTGACCATGTGACCACATTCTGGCCAATGGGATGTCAGTGGAAGGTCATGGTGATGGCATCTGGGGATCTTATTGGCTGGCTAGCAAGTGCCCTCTGCTCCTCCCCCTCTCCACAGTGTCTGTAGCTGTCCGCCTGGACCCAGAGGACAAGTTCAAACACTAGATGGAGAAGTGGAGGTGAACCGCCATCTAGCCCCCAACTGCTAATGTTTGGCCATTTGTGTCAAAGTAAACCAAACCACTGTCCAGTTTAGGTCACTTATTGTGAGTGATGGGAAAGCTCTTCAAAGTTTATATCTTAGACTACATTATAAGGAGTTACAATCTCTCGCTCTGTGGCCATTATCCACTATTAGCATAAACATATACCCATATATATATATATATATATATATTCTCTAAATCAACTATGTTTTAAGTCAGCTGGCTTCTCACGCTGGCATGTCAGAACAGAACTGGGCAAGCTCCAAACCCTGGTGCATGCCTTTCCTTATTTGGAAACCCTCCTGACCTTCTCCTGACTAGCTTCTTCTTCTTTGTTTTCTTTCCCCCTTATCTATTCAGGAAATTTCCAAGCTTTTAGCCAATTGGGTCAAGCATTGAATGTGAGGTCCTGTTCCAGCCAGTGGAAACTGAACACAGCAGTAGGGCAATTGTGTCAGGTTATGAAACTTATAAATGTCACTGTCTCCTTTGTTCAGGTGTGCTGTCATGGCAAGACTGCACCCTTCCTGCAGGAAGTAAGCTAGCCTTGCTAAGTGATCCATTGTCTCGATGTGGATTCTTCCTGGTGTTATAAACCTGTTTCCAACACTTATTTTAGGGTCATCATTACTTGCAGGCAATCCAGTCCTAACTGAGGAACCAGGTAATGACAGTGACTAACAATATGTCAGGTCTCTCTCTAGGCTTGTTAACTGTCTAAACAACCCTATAAAGCGGTGCTGTCCTGCTCAGATGGATTTGCCCCCCAGAGAACAGCAGGCAATGCCTGGAGACATTTTGCTCATCCTGAGTGCTGAGGAGTTGCTACTGATGACCAGAGGGTAGAATCGGGGATGCTGACAACATTTGAACAGCACCTGCAACAAGAATAATCTGTTTCCTCAGCACGGTAGTGAGGTTGAAAAGCTCTGTTTTCTTGTTTTGTTTAAAACTAAGGAAATTAGTTTGATCTTACAAAAGGCTGAACTCACTTGCCTCTGGAGACAAAGCTTGTAGGTGGCAGATTGGGATTTAGACCCAGGCAGTCTCTGTCCAGAGGTGAGGGTTGATATGCACCAGGGGGGGCAAGGCATGGTTTGCCTTCAATATGTCCCCAACATTCTGCGTGCTCCCACCTCATCCAGAGGAGTCTGACCGCTTCTGGAGGTCCTGACTCTGCCACTCCCTGGATGATTGACCTTGAGCTGGTCACATCCTCTCTTGGAGCCACAGTTTTTTCTGCTCCAGAAGTGGGGGATGAGGAAGCCACATCCTTGCTGAGAGTGTTGGTGGGCCCAACGCAGCACCCCTATGGTATGACCCTCACTGGGCTGTAGGTCTCAGAGCCCTCTGCTATCCAGGGTTAGCCCTCTGGTTGTCAGACCATGGGCAGTCGGGGGCGAGGGCACAGGGAGGCTAGGATGAGAGCACTTGGGATGCCGTGAGAGAGGCTGTTTGCTGATAGGTATGGAAGGGTGTTTTCACCTGTTTGGCCCACATGGCCATTCTGTACACATCAGTCACATGTCAGTGTGGGTAGACAGAAGCAGAAATGGCTGAGGTCAGGGAGGGAACATGGCCTCATTTGGAAGAAGGAATCTGAAGAGCCAGTCTCCTTCAGCTTCCAACATGTCCAGCTTCTTTTAGGTTTAAATACATTCAAACACATCCACAATTAAGATGAGCTGTCTACAGAGATGAAGGGTGAGAGGTGATGCCTGCTAGGCTTCCCCCGCCTTAGACCTGGAGTTTTGCTGGAAGACTCCACTCCCATGGCTCTGTGGAAGGTGCATTGTCATTTGCTCCCATTCTCCAGATGAGGAAACTGAAGCCCAGAGAAACTTAATACCACTTTCAGGATTTTGCAGCTAGTAGGTGAACTCAGGAGTTAATTTACAACCACCTGTTAGAAGGCAGGTGGGTGGGATTTAGGGGCCTGAGGCCATCCCAGATTTGTGCAGTTAGACAATCTCTAACACTCAAAACAAAAAAACAAAACCCGGACAAGCATCTGGCCTCAGAGTGCATTTGGCTCGCCAAGATCATTCATCCGGCCCTGGCACACAAACTGCACTAGGGCAGAGGCAGACACCTGGCTTTTCTATTTCCTGCCACTTCCTCACCTTGACCCCAGGGGACCTGGCCACCTCATCCATACTCCCTGGCTGGTGCCCTGTGTCAGCACCACCCTTGGGGTCTTTATGCCCCCTCCCCCGCCACTCCAACTGGCAGGCAGGGTTAAGCCACTCCAGGATTATGGAGGTGCTAATGATTTGATATCTCAGCCAGGGATTTAATTGATCTCCTAGCTCAGCTGGAAAAATCCCCTCCCTCAAATAGCTGTTTTATCTCTCTGCTCCTGCCACTGCTTTAATCACAGTAAGTCCTCATCAGAGGCCTCAAATGAGAGATTTCAAAAAAAAAAAAAAGGTAAGAAATTGGGGCCAAGCTGGGTTTTCTTTCTTGACTATTTGGAACATGGTTACGTATTATCACCCTCCGAATCATCAGCTTTCACCTGGAGATTAAAGGGCGTTCCCCAAGACCACTTGAAATGAACAGTGTGGCATATAGTAGCTTAATCTTCTCAGTGTCATGAAATCTGGGTTTTATGGGACATTTTGCCCTCCAGCCTCCCATTTTCCTTCTCAGGCCATCGGTCACCTTGGCTAAAACGGTGTCCTGGGAAAATTATGCCTCCACAAAGTGGCTAATGGACCATGAAACCGTTTCTTTCTTTTTTTGAGATGGAGTCTCTCTGTGTGCCCAGGCTGGAGTGCAGTGGCACAATCTTGGCTCACTGCAACCTCCGCCTCCTGGGTTCAAGTGATTCTTCTGCCTCAGTCTCCTGAGTAGCTGGGATTACAGGCACACGCCACTACACCCGGCTAATTTTTGTATTTTTAGTAGAGACGGGGTTTTGCCATGTTGGTCAGGCTTCAAAATGTAACTAGAATGCCGTGTTTTCAAACGTTAACCTTCAGCAGAAGGACACCACTGACTTGATTCAGGGCTTTACAGGTTCTAGGAGCTTGTAAAGTGAATGCTTTTGTTTTTACTTCTAATAGAGCTTGACTTTAAAACTGGAGGCTTTTTAACTTTTACTATAAATTGTAAATAAATAAATATGTATATATATTGCCTTTATCATAGACTTAACCTTAATAAAATTGGAAAACAAACAAAAAAAAAGGAAAACCAGAAGATAAAACATTATAACTAATATGTGATTCAAAGACTTTCTAGAGGCTGGGCACAGTGGTTCACGCCTGTAATTCCAGCAGTTTGGGAGGCTGAGGTGGGCGGATCACTTGAGGTCAGGAGTGTGAGACTAGCCTGGCCAACATGGTGAAACCCCGTCGATACTAAAGATATAAAAATTAGCCATGCATGGTAGCACACACACCTGTAATCCCAGCTACTCGGGAGGCTGAGGCAGAAGAATTGCTTGAACTCGGGAGAGGGGAGGTTGCAGTGAGCAGAGATAAAGCCACTGCACTCTGGTCTGGGTGACAGAGCAAGACTCTGTCTCAAAAAAAAGCATTTCTAAAGGCTGGGCGTGGTGGCTCATGCCTGTAATCCCAGCACTTTGGGAGGCTGAGGTAGGCGGATCACTTGAGGTTGGGAGTTCAAGACCAGCCTGGTCAATAAGGTGAAACCCTGTCCCTACTAAAAATGCAAAAATTAGCCGGGTGTGGTCGTGCATGCCTATAATCCCAGGTATTCAGGAGGCTGAGGCAGGAGAATCACTTGAACCCAGGAGGCTGAGATTGCAGTGAGCTGAAATTGTGCCACTGCACTCCAGCCTGGGTGACAGATCAAGGCTCCATCTTAAAAAAAAAAAAAAAGGTTTCTGGAGGAAGCACATGATTTATTAAATGCTATTTCTTAGGGTTTGGAGGAAGGTGGAAGGAAATGGCCTTCCATGGGTCAGTATTATGACTCAGCCATATGAGTTGTGTTGTGGAAAACTATCAATACCAATCAGACATTTCCTTCTGTTTTTTGAGACAGGGTCTTGCTCTATCTCCCAGGCTGGAGTACAGTGGCATGATCACCGCCTACTGCAGCCTCAACCTCCAGAGCTCAGGTCGTCCTCCTGCTTTAGCCTCCCATGTAGCTGGGACCACAGGTTCGTGCCACCATGCCTGGCTAATTAAAAAAAAAATTTGTGGAGATGGGAGTCTCGCTGTGTTGCCCAGGCTGGTCTCAAACTCTTGGTCTCAAGAGGCCTCCTGCCTCATTCTCCCAAAGTGCTGGGATTACAGATGTGAGCCACCATGCCTGGCCTAATCAAACGTTTCTTTAGCAGTTAATGTTTATCAGTGCGAATGGATTTTGGTGAAAGGGGATGGACTCAGGGCGAGAAGGCATGATCAATAATGACAGCAGCGACAGTAATGACTCACATCTAGGAAGCATTCATCTGCCAGGCACTGTGCTCAGTGCTTCCCGGGCATCAGTGCACTCGGTCCTCCCAACACCCAGTGGAATAGATGTCAGATTGCCCCATTTTACAGATGAGGACATTGAGATTTGGAGAGTTCAACAAGTTACCTATAAAGATGCAATTTTCCATTGCATTGCTTTGTGGCCTTGGACGATTCCTTAGTGGATTTCTCATGCAGCTATAAAATTCATGGATTTCTTATATGGCTGTACAGTTTACAGGTTGAATTTTGACACTGCAGCTCCTAGGCAGAAAATAGTCTGTGGATGTGCTTTGGGCTGGGCAAATTATTAAACTCGGCGTGAATGAAGTAGAATTTGGAACAACCACTTTGGACCACTGTTTAACAGTATCTACTAACATCAGCATACTCCCACCCTCCAGCTCAGCAGTTCCACTCCTAGGTAATTGCTGAACAGAAATGTGTGCATGAGCTCACCAAAAGATATGCACCAGGAGAAGGTCTGTAGCAGCTCTATTTGTAGTAGCTCACACAAAACCATTCGAATGTCCATCAACATGGGTAAATCGCTTACTGTCCATTCCTACAGTGGAATACTTCACAGCAATGAACATGGCTGGTCCTCAGCTGTTTATCAGCATGGAAGCATCTCACATGCATCATGCCGGGTGAGAGAAGACAGGCAGGAAAAGGCATCACCGAGTGACTCCATTCATAAAAAGAACGGGAACAGGCAGAACGAGGCTGCCCTGTGAGAAGTCAGAATCATGGTTACCTTTAAGAGCAGGGAAGGGTGTCATGAATGAGGTGGAGCTTGGGAGGAAATTTTTGGTCGCTGTTGTTTTTATGGAACTCAGGTGATGTGGGCTTGGGATGCTGGCAGGGTTGTGTGTCTAACCTGGCTGGTGCTTACATGGGTGCATTTACTTTCTGAAAATTCATCCAGTTCCACACTCTTTTTTTCTGTATCCCCTTCATTTTTGAACAGCTTTATTGAGCTATAATTCACACATCATAACATCCACCCATCTAAAGTACATGATTTGGGGGTTGGGTTTAGTATATTCAGAGATGTGTAACAATCACGCACTCTAATTCTGGAATATTTTTATCACCTCAAAAGGAAAGCAGGTGCCCGTTAGCAGTCACTCCCTATTTATCCCTGGTCTCCCAGCCCCAGGCATCACTAATCTACTTTCTGTATGAGTTATATATTCTTTCTGTTTTGTTTGTTCTTTTTTTTTTGGAGACAAGTTTTGACTGTCGCCCAGGCTGGAGGGCAGTGGTGCGATCATGGCTCACTGCAGCCTCGACCACCTGGACTCAAGTGATCCTCCCACCTCAGCCTCCCAAGTAGCTGGGACCACAGGTGTGCCACCATGCCTGGCTAATTTTTGTATTTTTTGTAGAGATGAGCGTTTCACCATGTTGCCCAGGCTGGTCTCGAACTCCTGACTCAAGCAATCCACCGGCCTTGGAGTTATACATCCTCCACGTGTATATGTAGGTTATACTTTCATTTTTAAAAAGTTCCTGAAGTCACCTCGTTACACTGCGCCCTGTTGTGTTACACTGGCCTGTCTTGTACATTTCTGTCTGGCCTGGCCTGGCCCCACAGGCACACACATCTGTGACTCCTGGAGTAGATGATCTTGAGAGCATTCCCTAACTGGAATATTCTTTGTTTTTTGTTTCTGTTGCCTGAGAACAGGTTTGGGTCAAATCATTCATGACTGTAGCCCACCCAGTGGACTACAGTGGAGATGCATTTTACAGCCAGATGTTGAAGTGGGTCAGGTTTCTTCTGTGCCCAAGCCATAGCCCGCCAGGATAGTGTACTCACATCCGGACGGGATCACTTCTCTGGACTCTTTTGACCCCTAGGACTCCACACTCAGCTGCTCCCGTGTGTGGAAGACATCTGGACACCCCACCCCCATGTTACCCGGCCAGCAAGACCAGGGTGCAGCACCAGATGGGCTGCAGATACAGAAGGATGAGACTGGGAGGTGCAGAGAGTTTTGCCTCTGGGCAGTGTGGAGATGCAAGGTGGCCTGGACTTGGGCCACAGTAGATGGGGGGACGAAAGTCAAAGGGAACGCTTGTCCTCTTGGCTGGTCCAGAGTTAAAAACTGGCAACCAACGATTGACCATCTTGTTCTGTGAGCCACTTTTATTTAATACTCACAACAAATCTGGTGCCTAGGAATCACCTTCCCTACTTTTCAGCTGGGGAAACTGAAGCTGAAAGCTGAACCAAGCACAACCATCGTTTGTGATAGTCTCATGATCCTGTGGGTTGGCTGGGGCTCAGCTGGGTCATCTGCTGCTGTCGCCTGGGCCCAGCCACCCAGCTGGGAGTTTGTCAGCAACCGCATTGGGTCTAAAACGTCCAAGGTGGCCTCACCCATGAGGCGTCTCCACAGAGGGTCTCAGGGTTTAGTAGTCCTGGACTTCCTCCCAGCATGGCGGCCAGGGTCTGAGAAAGGAGATGAGAATGGCTGTCTTCTAAGGCCTCGGCTCCCGGCATTCTATTGCTCAAGGCAAGTCCCAAGGTCAGCCCGAGGGGAGGAGAGAAGAGCACCAATTCTTGGTGTCCGGACTGGCAGGTGCATACGGGATTAGGAGGAATTTTCAGAGGCCCTATTTGGAGACAATCTTCCAGGCAGGGGATTATGATGCAGATGTTGGATGCTGTGTTCAGAGCACAGGCCCTGTGGGAGCTCATGGGGGTAGGCAGCAAACCTGGCCTGGGAGTGGAGAGCTTTCTTGAGGAACTGTGGCCTCATCTGGGTGTCTCTAGGGTGTAGTGGTAAGAGGAGGACTCTGGGGTCAGACTGCCTGGGTTCAAATCTCTATTTCAATTGCCAAGTGCCTGGACCAGTTACTAGAGCTCTCTGCCTTGGTTTCCTCATCTGTAAAATGGGCATAACAATAAATCCTACTTCGTAGATCATCAGGATCCGATGGCATTTGCCTGTGAAACATTTAGCGCTGTGTCTACCACGTGGTAAGTTCTCAAATGTTCGCTGTTGTTGCCATTGATGGCGATGCTGATGTTGATGAGGAAGAGGAGGATTGTCCAGGTTGAGAGGGATAGAGAAGAGTGTTCTGAGCACAGCGGACAGTCTCTGCTCAAGCCAGGAGCTGAGAGAACCTGTTGCTTGGAAGGAATGGAAAGGAAGCTCCTTTAGTAGAAGAGCAGAGTTGGGAGAATGGTGGTCACAGTGTGGAAAGGTAGGCTGGGGCCCGGGTTAATGTCCCATTGCTAGCCACAGTGGGAGGGCCTGGAGGGAGCAAGGGTGGGGATGGGGCAGCCAGCGTGGGACTAAGAGGGAAGAGGGTGGGGACTTGTTGGTGGCAGGGGAGAGTGGGGTGGCTTGGGAGAGCCTGAGAGCTACAGGAGTAGTTCAGCATTTGATGGGGGTGGGGGTGAAGGCAGGATCCTGGATTTCTTCTGGGTTTCAGGTCTGGGGGGATGAAGTAGATCCTTCTAGAACAGGGACAATATAGAAGGACCAGCTTTGGGCTGGTGATTGGGAAGATGTTGTGTTTGAGGGCCAGCAGGTCTTCCAGGAGGGGACAGTTGAGACAAGAATGAAGGCCATTCCTCAGGTGGAGCGAAGGAGAGCAGTGTTCTAGGTCAAAAGAACAGCATAGGTGCATGCCTGGAGGCTGTAGGGCGGCAGGATCTGCTCTCACAGTAGAGAGGGATTTCGTGTGGTGGCAACACCTGGGGTTTGTGTCAGGAGCCAGAGAGGGATGAAAGGTGAAGCTGGTGAGTCAGGCTGGCACCAGGGTGTAAAGGACCCTGAGCGCCCTGGAATCTGTATCAGTCCTGTGAGCCAGAGATTGCCCCCTGAAAGTTTTAAGAGTTTTAAACAGGGAAGTGATGTGAACAAGTCATTTTTTTTGGAAGGGGACCAGAGTACAGAGGGGCCCCACTGGTGGTGGGAGAATTTAGTGCTAATACTTTGAACCGGGACTACCAAGCCCTCTTGATCAAGCAGCTAAGTCGATAGCTGTGTGTGAGGAGCCAGGCATCAGGTGGGGAGTTTATTAAATATAGATATTTGCTGATGAGTTAAGATGATTAGAAAATCTGGTTCAGAGGATTAGAGCTGCAAACAGCCTGTTGACTTCTATCACTTGGCAACAAAAGTCTGTCAGGAAGGTACAGAGCAACCTCTTCAAACACAGATGGAAAACATCTATCCAGCTCGGTCTGGGAGCCACATTTTGAGGAATTTTACATCTATCCTTCCTTCCATTTACTTCCATTTATTTCCATATATCCTCCATTCATTCACCTTTTATTCTAACCCCTCATCTTCTGTCTTATCTTCCATCCATGTATTTCTACCCACCCATCTTTCCATCTACCCATTTTGTCTTTAATTCATTCAGCCTTTCATCTAACCATTCTCCCATCCATTCATCCATCCACTCATTCTTCCATTTGTCCATCATTCTATTGATTCATCTTCCATCTTTTTTATCCACCTATACTTTCATTCACCGTCATTTATTCTTCTATTATTCTATCCTTCCATCGTTCCATCAATCCAGCATTCTATCCTTCCATGACCCCTCCTTTAATTCATCCAAACATCCTTCCATCTGCCTATTCTTTATCTACCCATCAATCCATTCATTCACCCATCTTATCATTTACTCACGCTTCCGACAACCTGTTTTGCTATCCATTAACCCTTTAATCCATTATTCAATTTTCCTTCCATCTACCAGTTTTCCATCTATCCATCCTTCCATCCAACCATCTACCCATGCTTCCATATTTCTTTCCATATCTCCATCCACCTTTCTGTCCACACATCCTTTTATCTTCCCATCCATTCACCGGTCTTCCATGCATCCATCCATCCATCCATCCATCTGTTATTTGAATACCTACTATATTGTATGTTCAGTTCTAGGCACTGAGGAATCACTATTGTACAAGGAAGGAAAAGTCTGTACTTTCTTGAAGCTGACTTTGAGCAGCCTTGAATAGGCAATAAGCAAAGCAAGACAGGAAAACACAAGAGGGACAAGTGGCTGCAGAGAGAATCATAACAGGGCAGTGAGTGACAGGGTCACCCTACCATTAACTAGGACAATGGGGAAGGCTTCTCTCTCTCCAAAGGGGTGACATTTAAGCTGAAACTTCAATGATAAGAGGACAGGTATACAAACATTTTTTTTTAATAGGGGAAGACAGTGTTCTAGATGGAGCATTCGCTTCATATAGCAAGTGAAAGGATTTGGTCCAGGCATGAGTTTGGTGTGTTTGAAGGATAGAAGGAAGGGTGAGTGGGGCTGGGAGGGGGGATCGTGGGGAAGAGTGGTGAGAGGTAGTCAGATTTTGAGACTCGTACATCAAGGTGAGACAAGCAATCTCAGACCCTCTTGCCCTGCTGCTTTTTTTTTTTTTTTTTTGAGACAAAGTCTTGCTCTGTCACCCAAGCCAGAGTGCAGTGGCACAATCTCAGCTCACTGCAACCTCCACCTCCTGGGTTCCAGCAATTCTCCTGTCTCAGTCTCCTGAGTAGCTGGGAGATGCCCAGCTAATTTTCGTATTTTTAGTAGAGATGGGGTTTTGCCATGTTGCCCAGGCTAGTCTCGAACTCCTGACCTCAAGTGATCCACTCACCTCTGCCTCCTAAAGTGCTGAGATTACAAACATCCGCCACCATGCCCAGCTAATTTTTGTATTTTTAGTAGAGACGGTATTTTACCATGTTGACCAGGCTAATCTCGAACTCCTGACCTCAAATGATCCACCCGCTGCAGCCTCCCAAAGTGCTGGGATCACAGGCGTGAGCCACGACACCCCACCATTGCCCTCCTTCTTATAAGGACCTTGGTGATGACATTGGGTCCACCCGGATCATGTGGGATCATCTCATTGCCTCAAGACTTTGACTTAATCACATCTGCAAAGTCCACACCTGCACATTTGCCATGTGAGTAACCACAGTGGCCAGATGGCCCCAGGCTCTGGAAATTAGCATGGGGACGTCTTTGGGGGTCATTCTTCTGAGTCCCATCCCACCAGCCTGGATTCCTGCGGCAGCCTCCCCACCCCCGCCAGTCCCCCTGCCTTTCATTCTCAAGTCCACCTTTCCCTTTTTCACCCAGTTTCGGAGTTGCCTTTCTGGAAAACAAATGTGATCGCTTTCTGGCTTAAATTCCTTTGGCAGCTTCCCCTTGGCCACAGGATCAAGTTCCAGCTCTTTAGCATGTGACTGAGTACTGAGTTCAACTCCTTGCTTGATTTTTTGCTAAGTCTGTGACCCTGAAGAAGTGATTTAACCCCCCACCTCAAGTCTCAGTTTCTCTGGTAGGTGCTCTAGTCAGAGGCCCCTTCGGGACTTAAGGCTTCAGCCCCTCAGCTACTGGGATTGCTGCTGACAGCCCCCACGCTCGGCCACCAGCCTGCTTTGGAAACTCCCTCAGCTGGTGTTGTGGATTGATGTGTGTCCCCCAGGAAAAACATGCTGAGTTCTGACCCCCAGAACCAAAGAATAGGACCCTGTTGGGAAATAGGGATATTGCAGAGGTAATTTGTTAAATTAAGATGTGGTCATACTGAAGTGGGTTGGGGTAGGCCAAAATAATAGAGAGCAGGCCTACACCGTACGTACTTAAGAGTTAATCTGCTTCTGTTTAATATGTTAAGCTTCGTTTAAGATTTATAGTTTATAGGCCTTTATGCATTGTATTAGCTAAACAAAGAGTGAAGCTTGTACTTTGTAAAAAGCAACGCTGGGTTGGTGAGAAAGCTTGTAAAGTGCTGATCACAGCCCTGGAACGTTTGGGCATCGAAGACAGGAACACCTGGTCCATTGCTCAGCCTCCTGCTCCTTGAACCACTCAGTAAGCGTCTCGTGGCCTGGAGGAGGGTACCCTGCTCAGAGGCTCGAAAAGGGTCTTGCAGGAGGCCTCTGGGCTGGTTGAAATGAGAGTGGCATTCTCTGGTCTCCTGCCTGTTCCATGGGTGACTGGCCTCAGGAGATAATCTCTCCTTTGAGGTACGTCATGTGGTCAGAACTTGCTGGCTGTTACCCGTTCCCACACTCCTGCAGCTGCACCTCAATAATTATCTATTGTTTATACAATACTAGTTTAGTTTTTTAGAATAACCACATATCCCCTACTAAATAGAGATGATGCAAACTGTTCCATCGTACTCACCCCCGTGATCACCCCACCTTGAGTGATATGATCAAACTATGTGTGTTGCAATAAGTATGTGTGGAGCCGAGAGCTCCCCGGTCTTCACGGTCCTCATCTTATGAAGGACCCCTGGGCCCAAGCTAATGATTTCTATTTCTGTGTCTGTGTCTTTTTTTCCTTAATTCCCTCATCACCGCTGGGGCTTAGAACGCTCATGGGTTGTGCTGCAGCTGGTCCACAACGTCTGGTGCCCAACGTGGGGCTTGAACCCGTGACCCTGGGATTAAGAGTCCCATACTCTACTGACTGAGGTCCCACTAAGATCATCTTGTGAAGAACCCCTGGGCTGATGCTAATGATTTCTGTTTCTGTATCTGTGTCTTTTTTTCTTAATTCCCTCATCGACACTGGCGCTTAGAACACCCACGGGTTGTGCTGTGGCTGGTCCGCAACAGGGTAGTGTCCTCATAAGGAGATAATGTGTGAAGCCAGACACGTGGGGGAAATGCCACGTGCAGGCGGATGTGGAGATTTGAGGGATGTGTCCTTGAGCCCAGGAACATCGAGGGTGGCTGGCTGTCCCCAGGGCCGGGAGAATGTCCTTCTTCAGAGCCCATAGAGGAAACCAGCCCTGCCGATACCTTGATTTCCTATGTCTGGACTCTGGAGTGATGAAAGATACACTTCATCTCTGTTGTTTAAAGCCAGTTGGTCTGTGATACCTGGTTATGACAGTCCCAGGAAGGAAATGTGGGAAGAGGCTCACAAATTTCATGCCGCCCCTCCCCGAAAGTGGCCTGTTTCCCATGACTGGCGAGTGCAGGGAGGTATGTGACTGGGTGTAAGACCAGACCCCTCACCCTACCTCAGGGCACCCCTGAAGGCTGTTCCAGCTTCAGAGCTCTATGAGGTCGGCTGAGGCTCTCATTGGGACTGCGTCCCAGCCGCCTTCTTCCCTGGCCTCCTACTCCTTTTCCACGGACATGGTCCCAAGAGCATACCCTGATGAACCTCCTGCCTGCAGATCCGTGCCAGGGTCTGCTTCCTGGGGAGTCCCATCTAAAGATACGTTTTCCAGGGAATAGACAAAAGCTGCCCCCATCTCTGTTTCTTCATCTGCAAAATGGAATGAATGAAGGAGGCTGCATCACGGAGCCATCCGTCCACTGTGAGGGTCAACAGGACCATGCATGAAACACCGTGAGATCAATCACGCCATGTTCCACAGCTGGCCTTGTTAGCACAGGGGATGGGGCAGAGCTACTATAGTTCTTGGCCTATGTGTCTCCTTTCCCCCTATGGCATGAGCCCCTTGAGCTCAGCAACGATGTCTTCTTTTATTCATTCAATTCACTCATTCATTCCATTTCACCTCCTCCCATTCATTCATCCCATTCATTTGCGGTATCTCGTGATTCATGCAGTTCTACGGTATTTGTTCGCTCTAGGCCACGTCTCTGATTTTATCATTCTATTCATTCCCGACAGTTCATTTCACTGCATTGTATCCACATTATTCCTTTTCATTTCATTCACTCCCTGTATTCCACTTATTCAGGTATTTATTCCACTTCACCTTGTTATTGAATGAAAGCCACATGTTCCACTCTAGGTGCCCTCGGCATAGGGGACTGGACCTACCAGACCTTGGCGTAGGGGACTGGACTTTGGCCAGGCACTGGGGCTTCGTTCTAGACTGTTGTGAGGTTGCATCCATTGGCTGTTAGATGGCAAAAACGTGGCACCTGGTTTACCTGCTCGGGTGGGTGTATGTGTGTACGCATGTATGGACAGTGCCTGTGTGTGTGCGTGGGTGTGTGGGGCACATGCATGCTGCTTTCCCAGGACGGGAAGGGGCTATGCAGGCCTGCGCTCACTGTTTCTTGGTTTCTTCTCTAGGGGAATCTGTGTGTTGCTGAGGCAGCAAGTTGGGCATGAACCTTTCATTTATACTTTCATTTATAGTAGCTCAAGATGCCCATTACCCACAGGGGTCAGATTCCAGCCTTTGGCATCTCTGGAGCCAAATAAATGTGATTAATTGAACTGACCCAAAACAAATGATTTTGCAAAGTCTTGGAAAACAGTTCCATTCCTTTTGGTAGGTCAAATACTTCTCCTGTAATCCCATTTCAGTGCTAGAGGGTTACTTTAATTTATATATGTGAACTGTCATTTATAGAAAAATGGGAGGCCGAGAAAAATAAAAAAGGGAGGATTCCTGATGCCACCCCCCCAAAAACAACCAATGCTCATGTATTGGTGTGTATTCACATTTTTCTATGTGCATATGTGCATAAAAATATGTTTTTTGCAAAAACTGAAATACACATTATGTCGTATGATTCATTTTGATCACTTAGCAATACATTATGAGCATTTTCCCAAGTCAGTAATTATGTACCTTTTCAACAGGGGCATAGGATTCCATTGCCTGAATCTATATAATTCCATCACCACTTCCTTACACTTGAACATTTGCCCGCACCGCCCCACTGCTGCGTCTTAGGATTGTAAGCCACGTCCCGATGGGCGTCTTCTGTGAACAGCATCTTCTGCTACTGCTGTGTCTTTGTTATCTCGCTAGCCAATCAGGTGGCGATGGTGAGAGAAGACTCCAGCTCCGTTCAAATCATGACAAATTTCACCTTCTGGGGGGTGTTATAAAAGCCCTTTTATAAAGCCATTTTTAAACAAAACAAAAAGTTTACAAAAGAAAAAAAGATACAGAAAAAGAATAACTTGCTCCATATGTCCCAGAAAGAGAAAAAAATAAAGGGGGCAGTGCTAACGTGCTCAACAATAAAGGATTCTTTTTATTTTTTAAATACAAAATACAGGCAAAGGATACACATACTTAAAACAGAGCTCAGGAGCAGACACGCAGTCCTGGAAACCCTTCAATAAAAGCAAAGTAGGAGTTTTTTTCTTTGTCAATGCAGAGACATATAGAAACTATGATATGTAAAAAGTATCGCAAAAGACCATAGCACGATTCCACCCACGCACGCTGCATCTGTAATTCACGAATGTGGTCAACAAAATCATGTTCACTGCAACCCCATTTCATTTAAATTCAAAGAAAAAAGCCTTTTAAATAAGGTGGTTACGTTCAAACTTTAACTTCCATAGTGCCGTGCTGCAGATTTCAGCACCGTTAAGGTATTGCAAGAATGCCCAGTCCTCTGTTGTCTGTTCACGTATCTAGCAACGCTGCAGTATGAAGAAGAGATGCCCCAGTCTCAGCCCATGGACTAGTTAATACAGTCAAGCAGGAAGGGTCAATGATAAATTTCATTTTATTAAGGGAGGAGATTAATGAGGTCAGTTAGCTTGGAACAAGGTAATGCTGTACCCTTTAATGTAAATACCTCATTTCTTTCCGTAGTAGCATCTGGCTGCTTCCAGCAGGGGTCGCTGTGACCCAGAGCCTTGTCAGGCGTGGACGCCCTGCCGGTGCCTAGTTCCGTAGTGGGGTACAACTTTCTCACTGTCTGCTGGCAACTCCAGTTCTTTATTTCCTTCTTTTTGGGGGGGCGGGGGTGGGGGACAGGGTCTGGCTCTGTTGCCCAGGCTAGAGTGCAATGGTATAATCTCAGCTCATTGCAGCCTTGACTCAAGCAATCCTCCCACCTCAGCCTCCTGAGTAGCCCCGCTAATTTTTAAATTTGTAGTAGAGATGGGGTTTCCCTATGTTGCCAGGCTGATCCTGAACTCCAGGGCTCAAGCGATCTGCCTGTCTTGGCCTCCCAAAGTGCTGGGATTATAGGCATGAACCACCACGCCTGGCCTCTTTCCTTCTTCTTTCCGCTTTCTCTTTCTCTCTGCTTTTTCTTTCTGTTAATTCAATTATGCTCACTTACACCCACCCTGGACCAGTTCTCCTAGATTCTGTTAAATACACTTATCAAGGAAGCAAAAGCTAGAGTGCCATTATGGTAGTTATCCTAATACCTTTTAAAAGTGTCAGCATTTCAAAGTTTTTAGCATTTCAGATTTTTATCTGAAGTCTCCTTCGTTTAGGGAGTAAAATGTTAGCCAAACTAATGATGTACAGGTGGCTGTCCTGTGGCCATGAGAGGTGTGGAGATACCAAACAGAAACGTGTTCACTGGGAAAGATGTTGGTTCTGGAAACGCCTCTCAGTGTTGGGATCTGTGAATTTTGTAGATCTTAATTCTTTTCTGCTGTCCTGACTTAGAGACATGGTTTGCTGAAAATGCTGGTAACAAATATCAGAGTCTATAGGAGCTTGCTTTGCGGGAAGGACCGATGTGATTTGTGGGTGGAGATGATAGTGATGAATTTCCAGTTTTCACTGGACTGTTTTTCTTTTCACGATTGTCATTTTTAATTTGCACAGAGCTCCTGTGCAGCAGGTGCAGTTATTATACCATTTGATGGGGAGGGAACTGAGGCTCAGAGAACTCATACGCTTGCCTTAGGGTTAATTTCTGGGAACCAGCAGGGCTGGATCTTGAACACAGGGCCATGCACCTCAGGGTCTTTGCACCAGCCATGTCCCTGCCTGGATAGGCCTTTACTTTTCTATGCAAGGGAATTCCTTTCCATCCTTCCAATCTTGACTAGGATGTCAGCTCTCAGGGAGGGCCTCCCTGCCCGCCACCCTAAGCAAGCCATTCTCTTCACTCACCACTCTGTTTTATTTTCTTTGTAGCACCCACCACTGTGTGGGATTATCCTGTTTGTTCATTTCTTTCTTGTTTATCATGTGACATCTCCACTACCCACTAGAATGCAAACTCCAAGGGAGCAGCGGCCTTGCCTTTGATCTCTCTTAGTGTCAGCACCTAGCACATAGCACATGCTCAGTAACTACTTACTTAATAAATGAATGGAAAATTTCTGCTGTCGCTTTTGAATCGATCAGCTTTTGATCCAGTTGGGTGGGGGAAAGGAGAAGAAAGAGAGAGAGAAAATAAAGATGGTAACCTTTTTGAGGGGGGAGGGCAGGTGTTTTGCAGTGAATACCTGTGCTGGTCCCGAGTCTGCTGTCCCTTCCCTTCCCCCATTCCTGCTCTGCAGGACATCACAAAGGGACTGCCTCTTGCTGGCAGCGCAGCGTCTCCCCGGCTCTCCTTCTATCACTAGGTTCAGCCAATAGGCAGCATTGCTGGGAGACTGAAGGGGAGGAAGGGGGAAGCTTGGGCATCTCTCCCCCACCTCTCTGGACAGGTCTCTCCTGGGATGGGGTTTCTACCAGTGGCTGTGTGCCCTCTGTGGCCCCACTTTACGGGACAGGCTACTGCGATGCCAGCTTCCTCCTGCAGCCCTAGGTCCTGGGTGGCAGAAACGATCCCTCCTCTGTTTATTGCTTGCCCTGCAGATGGGACAGCGCTCTTGTCATTCATCCTGGGGTTGCCTTCTCATCCCTCGTGTGGTTTCTTGGCCCTTCTGTTCCCTGTAGAGCCAATCCTCTGCATTAATCTCCGTTTTCAGTAGCCACGGTTGTTTCCATTTGCCCACTGATGAATAAAAAACCTGTGCCTTTGTTATTAGAAAAATGAAAAAACAGGCTGGGTGCAGTGGCTCACACCCATAATCCCAGCACTTTGGGAGGCCAATGGGGGATGTCAGGAGTTTGAGACCAGCCTGGCCAACACAGTGAAACCCCATCTCTCCTCAAAATACAAGCATTAGCCGGGCATGGTGGTGCATGCCTGTAATCGCAGCTACTTGAGAGGCTGAGGCAGGAGAATCACTTGAATCCAGGAGGCAGAGGTTGCAGTGAGCCAAGATGGTGCCACTGCGCTCCAGGTTGAGCGACAGAGCAAGATTCCACCTCAAAAATAAATAAATAAAATAAAAAATAAGCACTAGAGAAGCCATGGGAGGCCGGTTCTTGAACAAGGGGAGAGGCTGAGCAGGTGTGTGGGCCTGAGTGGGGGCTGTCGACTTTCCCACAGGCCTGCCATGTGGGAGCCCCACATGTCCAGCCAGGCAGTGACTGGGAGCTCGAGCTCTGCATTTGTGTGCCCGTCACGCTGTGATTTATTATGGGACAGGTTGTTTTTGCAAGTGATAGATTTGTACCGGGTGCTGCATAATAAGGATCAAGGACTCCCTCTTTCTCTTTTCTTTCTTTAAACTCCTGCCATGCTAACGTGTTCCCCCGAGGTCCCTGCCAGAAAGGGCAGCAGACAGCTCTGTGTGCTCTGCTGTCCCATGGATCACTTCAAGCCATCGCTGACCTCTAGGAAGGAGGAGGGAAGGGTTCCGTGTGGCATCTCCATGCAGGTTGTGACAGTGGTGCCCATGGTTGAATGCCATCCCGTTGAGCTCCCGATCTCTCTTGGGTGGGCTCTTGGCCCTGGAGGGCTGTGGGTCATCAGGCAGGTCAGTGTCCTCAGCTCTTAAGTAATAAAGGATATTCCCAGAAAAAGATGGCTTAGCTCAAGGTGAGGCTCCCTCCCTGGCTGGGACAGCTCCCTCACTGTTCTCTGGAAAGCAGGTTGGCCAGGCGTATAGTGGTCTGGGTTCACATTGCAGTCCCACCAGGTGGAATCAGGCAGTGTCTTCATCTCTCACCATCAGTTTCCTCTTCTGTTAAGTGGGGACACCGTAGTAATAGGCACCTCAAAGGGCTGGTAAGAGGATGAAGGAGAGACCTACAGGGTAGGGGCACACAGTAGGTGCTCATGAAATATGAGTCGTCCCACTCCCTTTTCCCTTTCATCTTCTGCTTTCATAGCTGCTCATCAGTCTAGCTGGATGAGAACCTGGTGTGTGTCAGTCAGGATGTATTTCGTGGTCACCAACAAAAAGCTCAACTCAACTGGCTTAACCCTAAAGAAGATTAGGTTGTCCCATGTAACGGGAAGTCCAGAGGTAGGCTGGCTCCGGGACTGACTAAATTCAACAGCTCGGTGATGTCACCAAGGACTCAGGATCCCCCCGAGCTCGCCCCCACCACCAAACACTATCATTTCGTTGTTGTCCTCACCCTCTGACTGGTTTTCCTCACAGTCACAAAGTGGCTGCTACAGATCTGGGCATCATATCCCGGCTGGGTAAAGTCCAGACGTGCACCTGAACTGTCTCTTTTCTTCATCTCTGAGGTATGAAGATCACCTTCCCAGAAGCCTCTTACCTGACTTCCCTCCCACCTCATTGGTCTAAATCGGAGGGCAGACATTCCTGAACCAGGCGCCCTAAAGTCCAGACGTGCACCTGAACCACCACTTTCCTGCATCTCTGAGGCATGAGGACCACTTTCGCAGAAGCGGCTAACCTAACTTCGCCCCCATCTCATTGGTCCAGATCGGATGACAATGATGTCAGGAATCCAATTACCAATAAGAGGGGGAAGGGAATACCTGGTTGGCTGTTGGAGAATCAGGCGCCATCACCACTAAGGAGGGCCTCGCTTTGAAACCCTGCTGTCACTACCCTTCAGTTTCTCCTCTCGTCTCTGGACCCAGCAAGAGCCTTCAGGACCCTCATGAGTTTACAGTCCAGCAGGGATTAGGGTCAGGCGCGTGTCAGGGAAATTCCTCTCCACCACGGCCTCCACTTGACTGGCCGGCTTCCTCTCCTTTGTGGGTTTAGAAGTCACCCCCTGGACACCACTCCTTCCTGCCCTACCTAAAGGGGGTTCTCCAATTCCCTAACATGCCTAAAGACACTTTCCCAGGCTTTCTCAGGCTTTTGTGTCCTTACAGCATCGGTTTTCATGATCTTTGCCTCACAACTGATGGCCCCCTTCATGACAAAGGATCCTGCTCACATTTTGTCCAGGTCCCCTTGCCTACCAGGACCCCGCCCCTCATCACTACAGCTGCCGTGGGGCATTCCCAGAAACACAGGTGGAGCTGGTGTGTAGAAATGTGGGAAGCAGTTACTTTCCTGGAAGGCTGGTGTCCTCTGGGAAGAGCTTGTGAAATTGCAAGCCCACCTCCCGGGAGATGCATCAGCAGAAGGGGATGTTCTGACGTCCAGCTTTTCCGGACTTCGAGTTGATTATTTGTTAATGACATTCTTGGCAAATGACAGCGTTGGATGGTTTGCCTGCATCAGCTTTTATGAAGCCAACACCAACATCTTCCTGGATTGTCTGACTGTGACCCGCCACAGAGGAGCTTGAGCCCCCACAGCGGGGATGGGGTATGAGCGATGGACTGACAGAAGCCACGACACTGGGAGGCTGCCACTTCCTGCCCTGGCCTGGGGCGTGGGCGTGGGGCGTGGAGTCCTCGAGTGAGTTTCTGCTTGCCAGGCCCTTTTTTATTCTACCTTATTTTTTATTGAAGTAAAACTCAAAAAGTTAATCATTGTAGGCAGGGCGCCTTGGCTCACACCTGTAATCCCAGCACTTTGGGAGGCCAAGGCAGGTGGATCACTTGAGGCCAGGAGTTAGAGACCAGCCTGGCCAACATGACAAAACCCCATCTCTGCTAAAAATACAAAAATTAGCCGGGTGTGGTAGCACCTGCCTGTAATCCCAGGTACTATGCTCTGGAGGCTGAGGCAGGAGAAAAGAATCGCTTGAAACCTGGAGGCGGAGGCTGCAGTGAGCCGAGATCACAGCACTGCATTCCAGCCTGGGAGAGACAGAGCGAGACTTCATCTCGAAAAAAAGAAAAAAAAAAAAGTTCACCATTGGAAAATGGCATTTAATACATTTGTTACATTGTGCTGCTGCAGAGGTGGGGTCCAGGCCAGCCAGGTCTGGGAAGTGTGATGCCAGGAAGAGGCTGACTCTCAGGTTGCTGACTGCTGTGAGGAAGGCCCAGCAAAGTCATCAGGGCGGGAGCACCGGGTGGGGAGGGCGGGAGCACCGGGTGGGGAGGGCGGGAGCACCGGATGGGGAGGGCGGGAGCACCCCCTGATGCATTTGGTGAACATTCTCTGCGGTCCTACTGTGTGCTAGGTGCATGGTAGATGAGAAAGAAAAGAAAAACAAGAGCAAAAAAGATTGCGTCCCTGTCCTTAGGGTGCCCACCATCCAGTAGGAGAGTCAGGCATTGACAGAAAGAAATGTCACTTCCACCTCCAGGTTGCATAGATGCTGCCGACTGGAGGGACAAGGGGCTATGAAAGCCTTTTGTAGGGGGAGCTGAGCTGGCCTGGAGACCAGGGAATATTTCCTAGAGAAAGGGACCGACTGTCTTGCTAAGGGCTGGGTGGTATATGAGGAAGGTTTAACACATTTACTCAGCAAAGAAAACAGGAAAGAGTCCTGGGGAGCGGGAACGGTATATGCAAAAGCTCTGTGGCAAAGAGCGTATGGTGCCTAGGCACGCAGAGTGTCAGTGCTGGGCCGGGAGGAGCGAGAGGGAGCACCCAGGGGATGGGGGTAGTGGGGGAGAGCCCGAATTTGTCGGGGCTCCTGGCCGTGGCTGCTCAGTGGAACCATGGGGGAGCTTTGGAACTAACGGGTTGTGATGTGATTGAGTCTGATTCACGTGGTCTGGGGTGAACCGGATGTGGGTGTAGTTTAACCACACCTGCTGCAGGTGAGGTCAAGTGCGGCCAGGTTGGGAAAGGCTGGGTCTTGTGAGGCCTTTGTCCTAAGAGGGCCGGGGCAAGGTTTTCAGCTTGGGAGGTGGGAGAACCGGATCAGGTCTTACAATTCGATTTGCTTTTGGAGGAAAAATGAGAACAAATGACTGAGCCACAAGCTCTACTTTGGGGCTTGTCCAGGTCCTGAGCTTAATCAAGACAAGAGCAGCGGTGGCCCAGCCCCTGCAGCTGGAATGGTGCTGCCTCTGCTGAGGGTCTGGGCCTCGGCTTGGTGGGGGGAGGGGCGGCAAGGCCAGCCTGGCTTTTGGATTCACTCCTGGTTTCCCAGCTTCCTACTGCTTGCAGCAATCCCACGTGGCAGAATGAAGCATGGAGGCCGTGCTGACCAGAGCCCAGGCGTCAGTTTCTGGGTGGTCTGGCGCTGGACGGGTCACCCTGTGGGGGCGGGAGAGGGAGAAGAGCAGGCTCTTTGCAGTGTGAGAAAGCGTCTGGAGTTCCCTGGCCGGGAGGGCAGTCCATTTCGTGGGAACGGGGGAGAGGACCATAAGGGAAGGTCAGTAACGGGGCAGCAGGAATGAAGTGGGGTCAAGGTCTGGCTCTCTAAGAAGGCAGCCGGGGGAACATCTGTTTCCATTCACAGCCTGGAGCAGGGCTAGCCAGGGCCAGCCTAAAGGCCGATTGTGCAATGGGAGGGGCCTTTTTCCGTCCCACTCCCCCCATCCCTGCTCTTTGCAAAGGCCACAGCGAGGAGGAGGGAACCGCTGTGAACTAGGCACCTCCGGAGTGCTCAGGGCCTCTGGGCTGATGTACACTGTCATTTAATTTTCCTGACTTCCTGGCTCAGAGAGTGTGAAGGCTGGCCTGAGGTCACACAGCACGGTGTTTGGACCCAGCGCTGATTCCTCCCGTAGACACAGCAGGCACAGTGCCCAGGGTCCGTGAGAGCTGGAGGGGCCCAGGAAGGTGTTTTAATTTGTCTTAAAATAGGCGTAAGAAAGAATATAATCCAGCTTGTATTATTCAACTTTTAAATCAATGCACCTGTAAAAGATGATACGAATTTTACTTCATTTTATTTTTTTGAGTTGGAGTCTTGGTCTGTCGCCAGGCTGGAGTGCAGTGGCGCGATCATGGCTCACTGCAACCTCTGCCTCCCGGGTTCAAGCGATTCTCCTGCCTCAGCCTCCCAAGCAGCTGGGACTACAGACATGCACCACTACACCCAGCTAATTTTTTGTCGTTTTAGTAGAGATAGGGTTTCACCATGTTGACCAGGATGGTCTCAATCTCTTGACCTCATGATCCGCCCACCTAGTCCTCCCAAAGTGCTGGGATCAGAAGCATGAACCACTATGCCTGGCCAAATGTATTTCTTCAGTAGAGAAAGGGGCCTGGAAAGGCTAAAGTGCCTAGGGCTGGTCACATCATGTGGCTCTGTTTGGATGGTGCCACCGTGCTACTCAAGCAAGGCCCAAACCTGGGGTCTGCCTGCCGCCTCCTCCTCCTCCTCCTCCCCCCCCCCACAGCCAGCTCTAGACTTTGTCTCGTCCTGGCCTCTCAGCTCCATGATCCCCTCCAGCTAGGTTAAATCCCTCACTCTGCGCCTGTGCCGCACTTGACCTTCCTACAAACATATCGTGTCAAGGTTTCACGCACAGGTTCTGAACGCCAATGTCTGGGTTCGAATCCAGGCTCTGCCACTGATCAGCTGTGTACAGTTGACAAATTCTTCATCTCTCCGACTCCATCCCTTGTCTGTAAAGTGGAGATAGTAGGAGAATCTGGCCTCATGTGATCTGCTCCCCTCGGCCTCCCAAAGTGCTGGGATTACAGGCATGAGCCACCATGCCCAGCTAGAGTGATTACTTTTAAAACCCTCAAAACCATGTGTGGCACCAAATGGTGCCATCTGAGTGTTTATTAAAAACACTGATTACTATCTGGCCCCTCTGTATGGCAAAAAGCCCTAGAGGGGCTGTGGCCGGGCCTGGTTTTACTCTCCCTGGTGTCCTCAGGCCTGACACATATGTATTTGAATGAATGAATGAGTGTACTCTGCTCCTCCTCATGCCAGTATGTTTCTTTCTGCTGGAAGTCATTCACACTTTAGTATGAAGTATGAATTAATGCTACCTGTCCCCTTTGCCTGATCTGATCACTATGGCAAAAAAGTTCTATCTCCTTGGGAAAGGAATGTGAGCCCCCCAAGACGAGGTTGGGGAGTTTCATGGAGGGTAGAGAAGCGGGGTGTTTTCCTGGACTCTACACCTAAGAGTGGTGTCCTCTGACTCCTTACAGCAAGGCAGCTAAGCATTTCTGCCCTTTATATTTTTAAAGATAGCATTTTCCTCCTTTTTCTTTTGCTTTTTTTTTTTGAGACGGAGTCTTGCTTTGTCACCAGGTTGGAGTACAGCGGCGCCATCTCGGCCCACTGCAACCTCCGCCTCCTGGGTTCAAGCGATTCTTCCACCTCAGCCTCCCGAGTAGCTGGGACCACAGGCGCATGCCACCACGCCCGGCTAGTTTTTTTGTATTTTTAGTAGAGACGGGATTTCACCATGTTGGCCAGGATGGTCTCGATCTCTTGACCTCGTGATCCGCCCGCCTCGGCCTCCCAAAGTGCTGGGATTACAGGCGTGAGCCACTGCACCCGGCCTTTTCCTCCTTTTTCTAAGGGACAGAAGCCTTTGGTGGGCAGCAGAGGTCAGACCCCAGCGGGCCTCTGGAGCAAAGGAGACGAGAGGCTGGGCCAGTTCCGTGGCTTTCCAGAGGAAACCTCGCCCACAGATCTGTAGGAAGTTGCGCTAATGAGTTGGTGAGTCCCCCAAGAGGACTGCCCGATAATTTCGGATCAAGTTCAGGCTGCTGGAGCTCAGATAAACTAGAAGGGTCTCTGCCACTTGGAACATAAAGTTCCGAGCCTGGCAGGAAGCTGGGAAGGGGTGCTGGCCCTGGGCAGCGACCTCAGGCCCCAGCTGGGAGCATCCAGCCCAGCTGTCAGGCTGAGATCCTGCCTTGTCACTGATCAAAGGAAAGTGGCTGGTTTCCCGGGAGGATTTGTTCTGTGTTTATTTCTCCTCCTGGAGCTTTTCTCCTCCCACACAAGCCCTGCAATGCTGCTGTGCTCTCTAAGTAGTTACCTTTCTTGTCTAAAAGACTTCAGAAGGTGGTTTTATAATCAAGTGTTTGCAAGAAATTAACTGAAGGGTCACTGCCTGGCATACTGGGTCCCTGAAGTCTGAACACTGCTGCAGAATGGGTAGTTCAATTGAAGAGCATTTACTGAGTGCCTAATATGTGCCAAGCCCTGTATATATTGAGGAAAGCACTTTGGAGTTCAGTCACCAGCTGGGACTTGGGAAATGCACCTACATTCTGTGGCCTTCCATCTCTTTATAGAACAGGGATCATTCCTGATAGGGCCACAATGATGACATTGATTCTGTGCGGCAGTCCGGGACTTACTGAGAGCTGATGCTGCCCAGTTCCTGTGCAAGGCGCTGGGTTGCAGGTAGTATGAGACACAGATACCTGACCTTGCAGAGCCTATATCCCACTTGTGGGTGTATGACCATCCTCTTTTTAAAAAAAAATTTTTTTAACAGAGTCTGGCTCTGTTGCCCAGGCTAGAGTGCAGTGAGGCAATCTCAGCAACCTCCGCCTCCCAGGTTCAAGCAATTCTCCTGCCTCAGCCTCCTGAGTAACTGGGATGACAGGCTCCTGCCACCACGCCCAGCTAATTTTTGCATTTTTCATAGAGATGGGGTTTCCCCATGTTGGCCAGGCTGGTCTAGACCTCTGGACCTCAAGTGATCTGCCTGCCTTAGCCTCCCAAAGTAAGACCTTCCTCTTGATGCTGTAACAAATGACCGTAAACTTAATGACACGGATGGAGCTGGAGGCTATTATCTTAAGCCACCTAATGCAGGAACAGAAAACCAAAGACCACACGTTCTCACTTCTAAGTGGGAGCGAAACACTGACTAGGAGTGATCGTAAAGATGGGAAAGATAGACACTGGGGACCACTAGATGGGGGCAGGAGGAAAGGGGGCGTGGGCTGAAGAACCACCTGTTGGGTGCTATGCTTATGGCCTGGGTGATGGGATCACTGCGACCTGAAGCCTCAGCATCATGTAATTTACCAATTGTGAACTCAACATATTCACAAGTCTGTGATTTTACAGTTGTTGAGTCCCGCTAGGCTAACATCTAGGGGTTTGCAGGGCTGTGCGCCCTCTGAGGCTCTAGGGGAGAAGTTCTCTTGACTTGGGCAGCTTCCGGAGGCCGCCTGCATTCCTCGGCTCATGGTCCCTTCCTCCGTCTCCAAAACCACAGCCTGATGTGTCAAATCAGCTTTCCCTTGACTGCCACCTCCGCCTGACTTCCACCATTCATCTCATTCTCTTCCACCCGCGCCCTGACTTCCACCATTCATCTCCTTCTCTTCCACCCGCGCCCTGACTTCCACCCCCGCCTCACTTCCACCATTCATCTCCTTCTCTTCCACCCGCGCCTGACTTCCACCATTCATCTCCTTCTCTTCCACCCCCGCCTGACTTCCACCATTCATCTCCTTCTCTGACTCTCCCTTTCCACCTCCCTCTCACAAGGACACTCGTGATTACATTGGTCCCACTCAGATAATCCAGGATACTCTCCCTGTCTCCAGATCTTTGATTTAATTCCTTCTGCAAAGTCCCTTTTGCCAGGTAAGACCACATATTCGCAGGTCCTGGGGATTAGGAGGTGGACATCTTTTAAGGGCCCATTATTCTGTCTACTACAGGGAAAGAGAAAATCAATGAGGAATTATAATAAGTAAATCTCATGAGTTATTAGAAGGTGATGAAACTACGGAAAAGAAAACAGGCCAAAGGGGGTTGGGAATTTAGGATTGTGTAAAAGAGGCAGATGGTGATTTTAAAAACTCAGTTAGGGAAAGCAAAATTGGAGCACAGATGAAGGGATTGAGGGACCAGCTAAGCAGGTGTCTGGGGAGAGGGCAACTGGGGGGGGCTGTGCAAAGGCCCTGGGGTAGGAGCTGTCAAGGAAGAAGCTAGAGCAGAGTGAGCAGGACGAAGAGAAATGGAGATGGTGATCTAAAGAGCCCAGCACTGTGCCGGGCATATAGTAAATGCTCACTTAAAAAGGTTCCTGTCCACCTCCCAGAGAGAGCTTCAGAGATGGACAACACTCAGCCCTGTCCTTAACAAGTTTGGATGAGGACAGAGGAGCATGTACAACCGTCTTCTACACACTACTCATTCAACCCTCATGACAACCCTGTGAGACAGGTGTGTTACTCCCATTTTACAGATGAGTCAACCAAAGAACAGAGAGGGCAGGTGACTTGCCCAAGGTCACACAGCTGGGAGGTCTCAGAGCAGGTGTCTAGGCTCAAGGAAGCTGGTTCCAGAGTCTGTGTTCTTCTTTTGTTTTAATTTCAACTTCTATGATAGATTAAAGGGTATATGTGAAGATTTGTGACGTGAGTAAATTACATGCTGCTGACTCTTGGAGTCCCAGTGATTCCATCACCCATGTGATAAGCATAGCACCCAACGAGTTGTTCTCAGTGCACGTCTGCTTCCTCCCTCACCCATCTACTGAGCCTGTGTCTGTTGTTTCCCTCTTTATGTTCATGTGTATTCAATGTTTAGCTCCCCACTTACACATGAGAACACGTGGTGTTTGTTTTTCTGTTCCTGCATTCGGTCACTCAGGACATTGGCCTCCAGCTCTATCCATTGGAGCACTTGCTGAGAAGAGCATGACTGTTTTTTGGCTGCACTGTATGGCATGGTGTGCATGTACCACGTTGTCTTTATGCAGTCTACTGCTGATGAGCACTTAGGTTGATTCCATGTCCTTGCAATTGTAAATAGCACTGTAACAAACATGTGTGCCTGTGTCTTTATGACAGAAAGAATTACTGTCCTTTGGGTATATACTCAGTCGTGGGATTGGTGGGTTGAATGGTAGTTCTGCTTTTTTTTTTTAGATGGAGTTTCACTCTTGTTGCCCAGGCTTGAGTGCAGTGGCACAATCTCGGCTCACCGCAACCTCCACCTCCTGGGTTCAAGTGATTCTCCTGGCTCAGCTTCCTGAGTAGCTGGGATTACAGGCATGTGCCACCATGCCCGGCTAATTTTGTAATTTTAGTAGAGACTGGGCTTCTCCATGTTGGTCAGGCTGGTCTCGAACTCCCAACCTCAGGTGATCCGCCCGCCTTGGCTTCTCAAAGTGCTGGGATTACAGGTGTGAACCACTGTGCCCGACCATGGTAGTTCTGCTATAAGTTCTTTGAGAAATGTCCAAACTGCTTTCCATAGTGGCTGAACTAGTTTGCCTTCCCACCAACAGTGTATAGGTGTTCCCTTTCTCCACAGCCTCTCCAACATCTACTGTTTTATGCCCCCACCTTTTTTTTTCAGACAGAGGTTCACTCTTGTTGCCCAGGCTGGAGTGCAATGGCGCAGTCTCAGCTCACTGCAACCTCCACCTCCCGGCTTCAAGCGATTCTCCTGCCTCAGATTCCGAAGTCGCTGGGATTGCAGGTTCCTGCCACCACACCCAGCTAGTTTTTGTATTTTTAGTAGAAACGGGGTTTTGTCATGTTGGCCACATTGGTTGCAAACTCCTGACCCCAGTTGATCTGCCCGCCTCGACCTCTCAAAGTGCTGGGATTACAGGCATGAGCCACTGCGCTCAGCCATTTTACGCCTTTGTAATAGCTGTTCTGACTGGTGTGAGATGGTCTCTCAGTGTGGTTTTAATTTGCATTTATCTGATGCAGAATCTGTGTTCTTAATATTACTTAACATTGCCATCTTGACCTTACCCTCGGCCTTGACCTTGGCCTTGGCCTTGACTTCCGTCATGTCTGATATATATACATGGAAACAAAGAAAGGCTACATATTGGTTATCTCTGGAGACTGATACTTGATATATGTATTTTAGAAATTTCCTTTACTCTTTCCTCTGTTTTCCCAGTTCTCTGCTAATAAACATGAATTATGCTACTATTAGGAGAAAAAAACCAAAATATAGTAACTTTAAAAAATTCTGAATTAGGCCGGGTGCGGCGGCTCACACCTGTAATCCCAGCACTTTGGGAAGCTGAGACAGGTGGGGCACCTGAGTTTGAGACGAGCCTGACCAACATGGTGAAACGTCATCTCTACTGAAAAAGAAAAACTCAAAAATTAGCCGGGGGTGGTGGTGGGTGCCTATAGTTCCAGCTACTTGGGAGGCTGAGACAGGAGAACTGCTTGAACCCGGGAGGCGGAGGTTGCAGTGAGCCAAGACTGCACCACTGCACTCCAGCCTGGGCAATAAAGCGGAATTCCATCTCAAAAAAAAAAAAAAATTCTGAATTAGAGACCAGATATGGAGGGGGAGCAAGGTACGTGTTAGCAGTGAAGTTAAGGTTTGAGCTTAGGTGTCTGGTTGGACAGTCATGGCCTTGGCTGAGAGGGGGCTGAGTCTTAGAGAGGGAGTTTGGCGTGGGTTCGGTAGCTCACACCTGTAAACCCAGCACTTTGGGAGGCTGAGGTGGGTGGATCATTTGAGGTCAGGAGTTTGAGACCAGCCTGATGAAACCCTGTCTCTACTTAAAAAAAAAAAAATTAGCTGAGCAGGGTGGCACATGTCTGTAATCCCAGCTACTCAGGAGGCTGAGGTAGGAGAATCGCCTGAACCCAGGAGGTAGAGGTTGCAGTGAGCCTAGATTGCACCACTGTATTCCAACCTGGGCAACAGAGTGAAACTCTGTCTCAAAAAAGAAAAAAAAAAAAAAGAGGGAGTTTGATATCTCGGACCAGCACCACTTAATAGAAACATAAGGCAAGCCACATGTATAATTGTAAATTTTCCAGCAGCCATGTAAAACAGGAAAAGAAACGGGTACCAAGCCAGGTGCAGTGGCTCGCTCCTGTAATCCCAGCACTTGGGAGGCCGAGGCAGGTGTATGGCTGGAGCCCAGGAGTTCAAGACCAGCCTGGGCAACACAATGAGACCCTGTCTCAAAAAAGAAAAAGAAACAGGTACAATTAATTTAATACTATATTTTATTTAACTCAGTATAGCATAAACATTAGCAGTTGAATGCACAATCAACATAAAAACTCCTAATGAAATGTTGCCATTCGATTTTTTTCCTGCCTCTAGCCAACAACAGATGTTGGTGAGGCTGTGGAGGAAAGGGAATGCTTCTGCATTGTCGGGAATGCAAACCAGCTCAGCCACTGTGGGATTCGGGTTGGAGATTTCTCAAATTACTTAAAGTAGAACTACCATTCAACCCAGCAATTCCACAACCAGGAATATACCCAAAGTACAGTCATTTTTTCTATCATAAAGACACGTGCACTCGGCTGGGCATGGGGGTGGCTCACACCTATATTCCCAGCACTTTGGGAGGCCAAGGCAGGAGGATCACGAGGCCAGGAGATCGAGACCATCCTGGCTAACACGGTGAAACCCCATCTCTACTAAAAATACAAAAAAATATTAGCTGGGTATGGTGGCACATGCTTGTAGTCCCAGCTACTCAGGAGGCTGAGGCAGGAGAATCGCTTGAACACGGGAGGTGGAGGTTGCAAAGAGCTGAGTTCATGCCACTGCACTCCAGCCTGGACAACAGAGCGAGACTCCATCTCAAAAGGAAACAACAACAACAACAACAAAAAAACGCGCTCATATGTCTTCCAAATCTGGTTTGCATTCTATCCTTATGACAGATCTCAATATGGACTAGCCGTGTTTCACAGGGAAGCACAGGTAGAGAGCGACAGCCGAGTTGAGCCATCAAGCGGGCAGATGAAATGTGTTACGCATGAGTCATTCATTCCACCGTCTTTACCGAGTGTCTGCTTTGCACCAGGCACTGCTTAGGCATTGGCGATTCCATAGTGAACACACAGATCCCCAAAAGCTGCCGCGGGGGAGCTGACATCCTAGTGTGGGGACATAGACGATAAACAAAACAAAAAGCAAAGTAAGTAAAATACAAAATATGTCAGGTGGAGATTAGTGCAAAGCAGCGTGATGCCACGGTGGGCATCGTGAGTCCCAGTGGTATGGAAATTGTGGTTTTCAGTCCTGGGGTCAGAGGAGACCCCACCAAGAAAATGTCACATGAGCGAAAGTCTGGAGGAGGCGATGGGTGAGGAACGCCGCATTGGGGTGAAAAAGCATTCCAGGTGGAGGGCGCTGCAAGGGCACAGGGGCGGTGTCTTCACCAGCAAGGAGGCTGAGAGAGGGCCTTTGGAACATCATCTACCCAGAGGGAGGAGAGTCATACTCTTGGCAGATATGGGGCCACCCAGGGAGAGAGAGAGACAGGAAGTGGGCCAAGAATGTAACATCAATGGGAAACGCCTACATTTTAAGGGGAAGGTGGGGGGAGAGGGAGGATGGGCAGGAACCACGTGGGAGGTGTTGGCTGCCCTAGGAGAGCGCAGGACCCCAGGTTCCCAGCAGCAGGAAGCTTCTCAAATGGAAAAGGGTGAGGGTGGAGGAGGTCCAGGAGGCGGCGGCTCAGAATGATCATCACCTAACAGCAAACGTGTGCTGAGCCTAGATCCTCGTACAAGCACAGCTGGGCCTCATGGCAAACCTGCAGGTGGGTTCTGGTTCCATGCCCCCTGTTTTACAGATGAGAAAACGGAGGCACAGAGACAGGGCGGGACCTGTTCCAGGTGGTCCCGGTAAGTGGTGGGAGCAGCTCCATCACCTCTGTGGGTGGCTCCTGGCTTCTGAATAAGCAGCCTCCGCTGCAGGGAGGGGCATTGAGACTGCATCCAGAAGAGCTGACAGAGGAGAGTGAGTGGAGCACCCTGGACCAGGCCCCCATAAGGGCTCAACCAGGAGTGTCAGGATGAAGAAATGAAGGAACATTCTAGAATCTAGGGTAAGGTAACGACCAGGGCGGGACCTAGGGGGAGGCAAAGGAGGCATCTAGGGTCTAAAATTTAAAGAGAGTCTCACCCTCAGGCTCCTGCATTTACAGGACTTTGATGGTGAACTTACATTTTGCAGTGCTCACTGGGCGAGTGTCCTAACCTCTGTGTCCCTGGGATCCTAGGGAGTACCTGTTTCTAAGGCTAATGTGAGACCTAAATGCATTAATATGAAGGCAGTGCTTCAAACAGTGCCTAAAACACAGACTATGTGTGGTTTTTAATGTTTTTTTTTCTTCTTTTGATACAGGGTATCGCTCTGTCACCCAGGCTGGAGTACAGTGGTTTGATCACGGCTCACTGCAGCCTCAACCTCCCAGGCTCAGGAGATCCTCCCATCTCAGTCTCCCAAGTAGTTGGGACTACAGGTGTGCACCACCATGCCTGGCTAATTTTTTTTAATTTTGTATTTTTTATAGAGATGAGGTCTCACTATATTGCACAGACTGGTATCGAACTCCTGGGCTCAAGGGATCCTCTGCCCCCATAAGTGCTGGGATTACAGGTGTGAGCCACCGCACCCGACCCACACAAACTATATGTCTTTGCTACTATTGTCATTCACCAAAAGGCCAAGAGGGGTTGATGCTACCTCCCAGGGCGTTCTGAAGGCTGTACTGGCCAGGAGGTGGGGGCGGGGGCGGTGAGAGCACTCAGGGAGGGAGGAATGAACCTGTCTGGAGCACTCACTCTGTGCAAGTGCTGGGCATGGCTGGCACCCTGTCCTATAGCCCCACATTGACTTCATGAGGCAGGTGCTGTCTCATGCCCATTTCACAGATGAGAGAACTGAGGACCATGAGCAAGAGGCTTTCCAGCATCTCACAGAGGCTGAGCTGGGACCGGAGGTGCGTCAAGCCTAGTGCTTGGGTCCTTTCAGCTTCACCTGGGGGTCTGACCTGCCTGGGTTCCAGTCTCCTCTGTGGTGCTGTTGCATGACCTCAGGCAGCCCTCTCTGTTTGCTCATCTGTAAAGTGGGCATCAAAACAGTATCTGTCTTGGGGCCAGGCGCGGTGGCTCACATCTGTCCTCCCAGCACTTTGGGAGGCTGAGGCAGGCAGATCACCTGAGGTCAGGAGTTCGAGACCAAGTCTAGCCAGTATGGCGAAACCCCGTCTCTACTAAAAATACAAAAATTAGCCGGCCATGGTGGCACGTGCCTGTAGTCCCAGCTACTTGGGAGGCCGAGGCAGGAGAATCGCTTGAGCCCAGGGGGAAGAGGTTGTAGGGAGCCATGATGACCCACTGCACTCCAGCCTGGGGGACAGAGCGAGATCCGTCTCAAAAGAGAAACAAAAACAAACCAGTGTCTGTCTTGGTAGTGCTGAGAACAGACAAGAAAGTAAAAAGTTGGTGAAATGTTGAGCTCACATTCCTGTAAAACACACACATGTGCACACACATGTACACGCACACACGCACATTCCTGTAAAACGCACATGTGCACCCACGTACACACATGCACACACTCCTGTAAAACACATGTGCACACATGTACACACGCACACAAGCACATTCCTGTAAAACACGTGCACACACATGTACGCATGCACACATGCACATTCCTGTGAAACACGTGCACACACGTACACACATGCACACTCCTGTAAAACACACACATGTGCACACGTACACACACGCACACACATTCCTGTAAAACACATGTGCACACACGTACACACGCACACACGCACATTCCTGTAAAACACGTGCACACACATGTGCACATGCACACATGCACATTCCTGTAAAACACATGTGCACACGCACACACGCACATTCCTGTAAAACGCACATGTGCACACACGTACACACATGCACACACGCACATTCCTATAAAACACATGTGCACACACGTACACGCACATTCCGTAAAACACACATGTGCACACATGTACACACGCACACATGCACATTCCTGTAAAACGCGCACACACATTTACACATATGTACACAAGCACACACATACATGCACACGTGCACATACACAGGTTGACAGTGACAGAACACTTCTCTGTGTGAAATGCTTCACCTGCTCAATTTCGTTTAACTCGCATGAGAAACACACACTATGAGGAACTACCCACATTCCCACATCAGAGAGGAGGAACCGGGGTGCAAGGGTAGAAGTCACCTCTCCATGCCCGCACCCTTGGCCAGTCTCCGTCCAGCAGCCTCTTCCAAAGAAGCTTTTCTGGGCAGATAGTTTGTCAGCCCAGTTCAAAACGCGAACAAGGCGGCAGCCAATCCCCCCTCCATCCTGCCGCACTCCCCTGCATGTCCAGCCCCAAGCCCTGCGTGCAGCCGGCACACCTCCCTGGGAGGAGACCACACCAGCCTGCAAGGAAGTGCTTATTATGGAGAGTGGAGAGTGACAGGCCACTCCCGGCCACGTCTCCAAGCAAGCTGATGCCCCCTCCTCCTGCTGCCGCCGCCCACTCAACCGCCTGGGCCAGACGCCCCTCGTTGGCGCCTCTGGGGCCAGATGTTATAGGGCAAGCTCAAAATAACCGGGCAGGCCAGCCACCATCGAGGAAGGGGCATGTGCTGGATGTGGACACATGATCCGAGGGACCCTGCTGGGTGGAACTAAGAAAGCCCAGCAGACCGTACACGCTCCTGTCCCCCACTCGCAGGCCCACGCAGCGAGAGGGGCCCCTCTTCTGTGTGCGTCTGGAAGGTCGCTGCCCAGGGAGGAAATGCCTTTAACCCGCGTGGGGCCGGGCAGCCACAGGAGGCAGATCATCTGGGCTCTATGCCTCTTGCTGCTACTTCTCCGCGCCGGCTCTGCCAAGAATATCTGGAAACGGGCATTGCCTGGGAGACTGGCCGAGAAATCCCGTGTAAGTGCCTGGGACGGGGAGGCTGGGGCGGCCTCTGTGGGTGGGAGGCAGCCTCTCAGAGAGCAGTGATGCCTGGACGCTGCCTTCTTCTGTAAGTGCTCCCACAAAACGTGGCAGGGCAGGCGTCTTCCTATCTGTGTGTGTCTGAGTCGTGTGGTGGGCAGATGGAGCTCACCCCACAAAAAGGCCCCTTGCCTGTGAGTCTAGAGGCAAAAGACACATCACAAATGTGCAAGAGAATCGAGCCTCGCTTTTGCCTTGTTGCAAAAGTGTACTTACTCCTGAAAGACAGCATCTAATTTAAGAGCCCGAGGACTTAAATGGCGCGTTCTATCTCCATGATCAGTACCACATGTTTCTGAAATATACTTACGCATTCATGTGGTTGTTTATTCATTCTGCAAACAGAATGAATACATTCTCCTAAACAGAATTTAGCAGAAAGCGCTCCAGGGAAGGCACCCTGTGGGGTCCTGTGGATATAAGAGGAAGGAGGTACCATCCCCCATCCTCAAGGGTGGGTGGTCGCAGTGCAGAGGCGGTTGGGTGAATGGCAGTACAAAGAGAAGGCAGAGGCTGTAAGTGGCAAGAACGCACGTCCTGGAGCCAGGTGTCTGGGTTTGAATCCGGACTCTGCTACGCATCAGCTGTGTGACTCCTCTCAGGCAAGCTGCTTGACCTCTCTGAACACCCTCTCTGCAAAAGCGAGAGGGATACATCTCCTCCACACAGCTATGTCTGGGTCACCACTGTTTACCAGGCACTGTCCTAGGCTGTGGGGATACAGACCTCAGATCTCTGCCTGGGGAACTCACTGGGGAACTGGGGACAGCAGAGAATAAATGAGAGAGAAAAAAACACATAGCGTGAGCAGTTTTCGAGTGCCGAGGAGGCTGGAAAGCAGGAAGGGAACTCGAGGAGAGAATGGGGCGGAGGAGGAGATCATTTTCGGTTCCTCCCACCCACCAGGGAGCACAGAATCGTAGGGACGGAGTGAGCCAGGACGATCTCTGCACACAGAGGGCTCGAGAAGGTAACACTGGCACCCACGGCACATGCGTGAGGATTACATGACTCAGTATGCAGAATGTCTTTGCAACATAGCAAGCGGTCAATGCATCTCGGCAGCTTTCAATCAAATAATTGTGACTTTGGATGGTGTTGCGTAAGGGTGGAATGTGGGTTCCTTGGGGGTAGGGAGAGTTTCTGTTTCACTAGTGCGTGCCCCTGGTGACTGCCATGAAGTTGGCGCCTGGTGTTCTTGTGAGTGAATTATAAGCAGATGCAGGGGTAGCACGGCATGTGTGCAGCTCTGCCCCAGGAGGTCAGACAGGGTTCTCAGGGTTGGGGACACTGGACCTGGGGCTTTAAAGAATAAATAAGAGTTTGCCAGCTGGAGAAGAGGGAAGGGAGAATGTTTAATGACTACAGGCATGTTGGGGTGCACGAAACTGTATTGAGGTGAATCTGGGCCTCCAGGGCTCTTGGTCTCCATGCTGGGCACATGCTAGTGGCGAGAGTCAGGAGACCACCGGGACGTGGAATGAGTAGTAGAGTGAAATGATGAGGCACTTGGAGAAGGGAAAGCCCATGTGAGATGGTGTAGTCACCAAAGGCTTCCTGGAGGTGGTGGAGACCCTGATCAGAGCTTGGGGAAGGATTAGGATTTAGGAGGAGGCAGGACATTCCTGCAAGAAGGCTCAGCATGAGCCGAGGCTCCCAGGCAGAAGTGGCACCTCTGAGTGCTGCTTGGGAGACCAGACCTGGCCAGAGGGGAGGCACTGAGGAAGGTGAGACTCTCCTAAGACTTTATTGACTCCTCCGTGATCTTCGCTGGTGCAACAGGACGATGTAACCCTCACCTGTAGTTAGGAGCACTTCGGTTCTACAACCACAGAGAGATTCCCAATATGTCATCTGATTTTATCTCCACCGTGTCCCAAGGTGTCATAGGAGCCAAGACCGTGACATCCACATAGGAGGCTCAGGGTTGGTGTGCATGGTGGATTTGGGGGAGTCTCTAAAACACAGGCCTGGGAGTGCTGCAGGAGCTGAGTCATTTCTAGCCACCACTGGTCAGGAGGCAAGGACTTTGAATCGGCCCCTGGCTGAATCGAAACTTCCCCTGGTTATCAGCAGATACTGGCCTCCTTCCTCAGCACCTAGACACAGGCAAGGTTTATGCAGAACAACTGTGCCGGCTGGGCACGGTGGCTCACACCTGTAATACCAGCACTTTGGGAGGCCGAGACAGGTGGATCACCTGAGGTCAGGAGTTCCAGACCAGCCTGGCCAATATGGTGAAACCCCGTCTCTACTAAAAAATAAAAAATTAGCTGGGTGTGGTGGCACATGCCTGTAATCTTACTGTTCGGAAGGCTGAGGCAGGAGAATCGCTTGAACCTGGGAGGCGGAGGTTGCAGTGAGCCGAGATTGTGCCATTGCCCTCCAGCCTGGCCGACGAGCAAAATTCCGTCTCAAAAAAAAAAAAAAAAAAAAGAACAACCGTGCCTCAGAGAAAGCCTTGGGCAAAGAGAGACTGTTGGCTTGTGGCTCGGAGGGCAGGGAGGCTGGGAAGAGCGCCTGGCCTAGGAATCATCACAGTGAAGCCTCTAATATGCTGTGCAATCTTGGGCCACTCGCTGCCCTTCTCTGGTCCTCAGTCTTCTCCTGGGAAGTGAAGGTGGAGAACCTATTGATTTTCATGGCCCTTTCAATTCTGATTCTAATTTCCATGAAAACATCCGACAAGGACTCAAGGGTGATAGGAAGCAGCCCCCACATGCACAAAGTCAAGACTTCCCCATGAGACACCACTCCCTGACCCTGCACTGAGTCAGACCTTCAGCCTTGGCCCTAATCCTTGAGGGCTATGGGCTGGTCGGGCTCAGGAGATGCTGGGTGTGTGCTGAAGCTGGCTTGCATCCTCTCCAGAGAGCCACTTTTGTTCCACATAGCCATGATCACAAATTAAGTTATCTAAACTCACGAATCATTTATATTAAAATAAAAAAAAATTTTTGAGACACAGTCTTAGGCTCTGTTGCCCAGGCTGGAGTCCACTGGTGCGATCTCTGTTCACTACAATCTCCACCTCCCCAGCTCAAGCGTTTCTTGTGCCTCAGCCTCTTGAGTAGCTGGGATTACAGGCATGTGCCACCACGCCCGGCTAATTTTTTTGTATTTTTAGTAGAGATGGGGTTTTGCCATGCTGTCCATGCCTGTCTCAAACTCCTGAGCTCAGGTGATCCATCCGCCTCAGCCTGCCAAAGTGCTGGGATTACAGGTGTGAGGCCTTGCACCCAGGGAATACTGCAGCCAGGAAATACTTCCTATTAGAAATGCGTCACTTCCCAATTATGTTGCTACATTTTGCTATTCTCTCTGCTCCTGGGGTTTTATGTCTCTTGCATCTGTGTGGTATGACGAGGAGAGGAGGTACTTCACATCTTTTCCAACTTCCATTCAGTGGCCTCACATGGGTTGCCTGAAATCAACCATGCTGGGAGTATTTACACCTTGGAAATTGGCCAGGGCTACACGCAGAGAGCTGGTGGTTCAGTCCTGACCAAGTACATGGCTGCCTGTAGCCTGCTGTACTTTCTCAAAGCCTCATCTCCCCAGCAGAGTGACTTTTGTGGAGGGGACTGGTCTCTTGGTCAGAGTGGGGCCGGTTAATGTCCTGAATGCTGTTCATGCTTCGTCGTCCAAGCATGTAGAGACAGTGCCAAAGACGAGCACACTTGCCTTTCATTCCCTTGGGAGACCCAATGGGAAGGTCCGGGTCCACCGCCTTCTATCTCTAAGACCTTCAGGAAGTTCCTTCCCCTGTCTGAGCCTCAGTTTCCTCATCTGCAGCACAGGACACAGCAGTACCTGCTTTGTAGGGTTCAGTAAAAAGACCACGAAGCCTGCAGTTCCCTGCCTGGCACAGAACTGCAATCCCTGCTTGTGCACTATGGACAGATTTAAAAACCCATTCCAGAACCAAATATTTATGAGACAGCATAAAACAGATGCGGAATGTTTGCAAATGGTCCAATAACCTTTCCATTGAGCTCAGTCAGTTCTGTGGAATTGATGTTTTTGACATTTCTTTCCTGGCATTAGATAAAACTCCTGAGAACAGTGATTTACTGAGCACTTACTATGTATAAGGACAAGTGTTTGCCATCCATTTGCTCTTGGGAGCCTCTCGACACATCCACCACGGCAGCCACCACGCGGGCCTGGGTGCTGTGCAGCCTCTGGATTGGGCAGGGCGGCCCTGGCTGTCAGTGTGACTGTGGGCCTGTTTTCCCCTCTAAGCACCCATCCAGGGCACTGGAAATGGCTGTTCAGTTTGCACCCTGCCCAGAGGTGCCTGCACTGCTGAGGGTGCCCTGTAAGGAGCCACAGCAGCCAAGAGCCACAGATGCCTCTTTCTGTTTGGAATGCATCCTGCCCCGACGGGGCACCCCATTGCAGTTCGTCTCCCTGGAGGCACCCCCTTTGCTGGTAGCGGTAGGGGACTGTAGGAGCCGGCCGTGGCCCACAACTCACGTTCCTCGGTTCCCCAACCTAGTTCCCTTTCCCCCGTTATTTCTGTGAACTCTTGCGAGCCTTCCAGACGTCATTTTATTTTTTGCTAACATAGCCAAAGTGGGAGAGGCAGATGGCATGGAGCTGTGCTCTCACCATTTGCTGAGTTCTGACCTTCACCTTCATCTTTGTACTGTAAGCATCTGGGTCTGCTGGCCTGAAGCATCTCTGGCTGCAGGAACATGCTCATCCCTGCACGCAGGACCAGCCAAGGTGCCGGGAGGTAACACCCATAGAAGCAGGTGGAGCTGGAGGCTGCCGGCCTGGATGGCTTCTCACCTCTGAGGGGGACTCGAGTGAGGGGTGTTCCTCACGATTTCTCCCAGGTCTGCTGGGTTTGAGCTCTGGTGCCCAGGCGGTCATCTGCTCATCAGCACTTCCTGAAGTGGCCCCTTCTCTTTCCTCCCCCAGCTTCCCCCACTCCCCAACTGGGGCTTCCCGGGATCCCCTCCCAGATGTACTCCCTGCACTCAAATCCTATCCGATCCATGTTGTGGATTGAACTGTGTCCCCTAAAGATACATCCAACCCGTAACTTCTGATCCTTGTGAATGTGACCTTATCTGGAAACAGATTCATTACAGGTGCAATTAGTCAAAATAAGATGAAGTCATGCTGGAGGTGGGTGGGTCCTTAATATGACCACAGTGGCTCATGCCTGTAATCCCAGCACTTTGGGAACCTAAGGTAGGTGGATCACCCGAGGGCAGGAGTTCGAGACCAGCCTGGCCAACAGCGTGAAACCCCATCTCTACTAAAAATACAAAAATTAGCCGGGTGTGGTAGTGAATGCCTGTAGTCCCAGATACTGGGAGGCTGAGGCAGGAGAATCGCTTGAACCCAGGAGGTGAGGTGGAGGTTGCAGTGAGCCAAGATCGTGCCATTGCACTCCAGCCTGGGTGACAGAGTGAGACTTTGTCTCCCGGGAAAAAAAAAAAAAGAAGAGACACAGAGAGTTGCAGAAATCAGAGTGACGTGTCTATAAGCCAGGGAACAGGAGGAATTGCCAGCCGCTGCTGGAAGCCGGGAGAGACGTGGAAAGATTTTCTCCACAAAGCCTCCACAAAGGAACCAACTCTGCCGACACCTGGATCTCAGACTTCTGGCTTCCAGAACTGTGAAAGAATCCGTTTCTGTTGTTTTCAGCCCCCAGCGTGTGGCATTTTGTCGCAGGGGTCCTGGGAAATGGATAGTCTGCTCTGAGCATGAGGGGGAGTCAGCTCCTGATTGAGAGACATTTCACAGATAAGGAACAGGCTGCTGCAGAGAATGACGTTTCTGTGCTGTTTTGGCTGGGGACTGGTGAACCTGTCACTGTTTCCCCAAAGTCTGGGGGCTTTCTCTGCTCCTTCCCGCAGGACTTCATCATCAAGACTACAAAGATGCCTCCACCTTGGGGGTCAGGGGTGCTCAGTGGGCACTGGAGACCCCCAGCAGCACCCAGGAGGGGGTCTCCAGGGCTCATGGTTGAGAACTCCAGCAAAGCCCCGGAGCTCCCTGGGTGCTGGGGAGAGGGGATATGTCAGACTGATGCCCCGGAGCTCCCTGGGGGCTGGGGAGAGGGGGATATGTCGGACTGATGTGAAGCAAGCTCACTGTAGGCTTGGCCACGTCCCGGAGTCTAGCCCAGAGCCTGGCATGGATGGGTGAGTGGAAGGAATGAAAGGTCCATGAAGAGCTGACTTTGGGGGGATGTTGGGCAAATCACTTTCCCCTCGCTGGGCCTGGGCTTCCTCATCTGAGGGCCCAGCCCTGAAATTCCAGGTGGAAATGAGCGAGTAAAAAGCATCCCAGGCCGCTGTGTGGTTATCACCCGGGAGAAGGAGGCAGGAAAGCAGGACACCTCTGTGCCAGGACTCAACCGCAGCCACAGGGCGGAGGTAGCCGATGCCCATGGGCTGAGCACAGTGCAGTCTGTCCACTCAGTGGACTAGGACTCAGCCACAGAAAGGAACGGAGCCCAGACACACCACGACACAGAAGAACCTCAAAGACATGATGCTGAGCGCACAAAGGCCACAGGCGTGTGACACTATTTGGATGCAACGACCAGAAGAGAAGAGACAAACCCAGCGGGATCAGAGGGACATTCGTGGTTGCCAGGGGCTGGGGGAGGGAGGAATGGGGGCAGCTGCCTAATGAGAACAGAGGTTCTACTGGGGGTGATGAAAAGCCACAGAAATAGATCATGGAGGTGGCTGCACACATTGTGAATCTAATTAATGCCACCAACTCGCACCTGAAGACGGCTGAAATGGAAAATTGCATGTTATATGTATTTTGCCACAATAGTTTTTTCTAAGCAGCAGCAAGAATCTGAGGCACCTCTCAAGAATTCTGTGATGGCACATAGAGTCCCTGTGAGCTGGGGGAGCAGGCGCTGGCACCTCTGTGTCGCCCGCACCTCGGGGCAGCCGCTCAGCAAGTGTCCACTCACAGTGCTAACTCTGGCTCTTGGGTCATCGTAAGTTCATGCCCACCTCCTCCAAGGCCTCTCCCTGAATGCCTTGCTCTGTCACCCAGGCTGGAGAGAAGTCATGCGATCTCAGCTCACTGAACCCGCCTCCCAGGTTCAAGTAGTTCTCCTACCTCAGCCTCCGGAGTAGCTGGGATTACAGGTGCAGGCCACCACACACGGCTAATTTTTTGTATTTTGAGTAGAGACGGGTTTTCTACATGTTAACCAGGATGGTCTCGATCTCCTGACCTCATGATCCGCCCGCCTTGGACTCTCGAAGTGCTGGGATTACAGGTGTGAGCCACCGCGCCCGGCCCAACTCTTTCTTCTTAGCGTTGAGCTCTATTGTTACCATTGCCATGATTAGTTTAGGCTTCTCACTAACTACTTGCAGATGGCCACAAAAGCAATTCATTCGCCTCCTCTGTGTGATGTTTTGCGTAGTGTCTGTGACTTGCCTGAAACTGAGCCACGCGAAGGCAGGGCCAATGTCTTCTGCTTCAACTCAGAACTCCCCATATCCAGCCCAGTGCCTGAAACACAGTGGCCCTGAGAATTACGAATTTACTATTGAACAAAAGAATAAATTATGTTAAAACCTTCCAGAACAGAATAGAAGGGATGGAAAGTTCTAGAGGACTCTCGGGTGCACTGATTGACAATGACATTGATGGGAAGAGTTGGTTGAGTTTGCAGTCTTGTGAATTTCTTTCTTTGTTTTTTTTTTTTTTTTTTTTTTAATCTCCCTCTGAGGAAGTCCCATTAACCTTGCACCAAATTCTGTCCCCAGGGCCCAGTGCTGAGGGCTCCGGGCACCAGGAAATGGCATTCATCTACGCACGCTGAACTCCAAACCCTCTGTTCCAGGGAGAGACATATTTTTAGATGTTTGACGTCCAAATTCCAGAGGAAGAGCAAGTAATGCTTAGAGGAAAATTGGCTTTCTTCCTCTACCATGCAAACCAGTACTGGGGTGCATTTTTATTGGTCTGGCCACACTAAGCTGCTGGAACTTTCCAAAGAAGGGTAAAAGCTCCTGTATGTGGAAGGAAGTGGGTGGTGAGCTCTGAGGGAGGGCTGTGGGTAGACTGAGGGCAGCTCTGGAGACTGGATTCTTTTTCCCTAAATGGAAACGGTTTACATAAATTCTTGTACTGATTATTAAAATAGTGATGTTTACTGTGAAAAAAATTCAGACAACACAGAGAGTTACAAGTAAGTAAAAATGATCTGAATTCGTCCTCCAACATGTAAACTCTGTTGACATGTTGGGGCGACTGTCTATAGATGGTTTCATGAACCAGTTATACATAGCACACGTTTTTTCTTAGTGGAATTTTATTCGTACTGATTAAACAGTCTTTTATTGAAATAAAATTCACATGACAGACAATTTACCCTTTCAAATGTACAATTCAGTGGTGATGAGCATACTCACTGAGTCGTGCAGCCGTCCTGTCTATTTAGTTTTGGAAGGTTCTCATCGACCCTACGGGAAACCCCGCACCACTGGCCGTCAGTCCTCCTTCCCTCTTCCCCCAGCCTCTGGCAACCAACAGTCGGCTTTCTGATTTTATGGATCTGCCCATTGTAGGCGTTTTGTAGAAATGGAATCATCCAGTATGTGGTACTGGGTGTCTGGGTTATTCACACTGTTTTACGTATTGCCTTTGCGCTTACTAATGTTAAGTGAAGGTATGTAACGCGGGGGGATCAGCTTCTTCCTCTCTAAGGCCTGCGTGGCGTTCTCTATGCCGTCACCTGTTCATCCAGCCTCCTTGGTTGCACATCCAGCTGGTGTGCTTTAACTGAATCTGGACTTGGACTTGCTGAATTGGGCTTCCCACTGCCGGAGCCCAGAATGGGCATTTCCTCGCCTGCTTCCTAGGGATATCAGCGGCAGAATGGCTTTGCAAAGCTATTTTTGTTCATCTATAGGAACAAAATAGCCACCAGGTTGAAAACCTTAGGGGAATCTTTTTTTTTTTTTTAAGGTAGAGTTTCACTCTTGTCACCCAGGCTGGAGTGCAATGACGTGATCTCGGCTCACTGCAACCTCCGCCTCCTGGGTTCAAGTGATTCTCCTGCCTCAGCCTCCCAAGTAGCTGTGTTTACAGGCACCCACCATCATGCCCGGCTAATTTTTGTATTTCTGGTAGAGATAGGGTTTTACCATATTGACCAGGCTGCTCTTGAACTCCTGACCTCAGGTGATCCACCCACCTTGGCCTCCTAAGATGCTGGGATTATAGTTGTGAGCCACCACGCCTGGCCAGGAATCATTTTTATCCAGGTAAGGCATGCAGAACAGGAGAGTTCTTGTCTGAGTTGTACCATGAATGTGTGCGAAGTGGCTACTTTGAAATAGACTCACTATACAATCCCTGAGCAGGAATGAAAATCAAAGCTGGAAATCATGGGTCACATTGCAGTTTTCACAAAGGTGTTGGCATCTGGGGTGAGTGTCCTTTCTCAGAGGGATTTCACGTGCCATAATTTTGTTTTCATCTGAGAGGCAACATAAGCTGGGAGGGAAGGGCTGGCTGGGGCTGCAAAGGGGGCCAGGACACATGTGTGCCTGGGGGCCCCCATTATGACTACACCCTGAGCTGGGGCTGAGCCACAGGAGGGCAGAGTGAGCACTTTGGGAGGGGGGAGGGCACCCCTGGACTAGGTAGAAATTCGAGGGCATCATTGGGAAGCAACTCCCAGTTCCAGGCTCTTGGGTTCGGAACACTCCTGGAGGAGTAGGACAGACCCAGTTTGAATCCTGCCTCTGACACTTAGAGAGAGAGGAAGGGAGGGCTGTGTGAGCTGACCCGGAGGAGGTGAGAGCCAGGCAGATATGGCATGTGTGTGGAGAAGGAGCCAGTGCAAAGCCCACAGGTGAGACTGGGAAGCTGGAGAGAATGAACGAGGAGGGGGAGTGCTGGAGGAGAGGGCAGAGGAGGGGAGGGGGTCAGGGAAGCTGATTCCAGCCTAACCTTTAGGCCAAGAACAGCTGCTTGCTCTTGGGCAAATGCTTTTAGTTTTTTTGCGCCTCGGTTTTCTCATCAGTAAAGTGGGTTTATAATAGTAGCAGCCCCAGAGGGTGATACTGAAGGTTCAGTGTGTGAGGACCTAGCACAGCACTGGCACACAGTAAGAGCTTTCTAAATGCTGCCTCCCTTGCTGTGAGCATGAATCAGACAGCCCAGGCTCTAAGCCTGCTGTCTCTGTCTGGTGACTGCATGCCACCATTTCTTCACCTGTGCAATGGGGACAGCAGTGGTGCCTACCAGGGAGGGCTGGAGGCGACTTTAGGTGATCCTCTGAGGGCAGTGCTCTTGCACATGCTGGGTGGCTGTTTCTGCATGTCTCCTCCTCTTAGGAACTCTGAGTTGTCTGCGCTGGTCTTATCCAGAAATGACGAGGTTATCAAATCGCACATTTCACTGTTGCTTGTGGCTTTCTTGTTGTGTATCTGGAGCCTCAGCCGGACCGGAGCTCCTTAGGTTTCTTGTGCATCTGCTGAGCATCTAACCTAACACCATGGAGATGGGGGGCGTTCACTAAATCGTCAGTGAGTGAATCAAGGGAGGATGCAGGGGAAATGAAGGAAGACTGGAAATGAAGGAAGAATGAAGTTACTATGGGATGAGAGGCTTCTGAGTCCATTGATTACAAATAATAATAAAAGGAGCCAGGCATTGTGGCCCACACCTGTAATCCCAGCACTGTGGGAGGCTGAGGCAGGCAGATCACCTGAGCTCAGGAGTTCAAGACCAGCCTGGGCAACAAGGCGAAACCCCATCTCTACTGAAAATACGAAAAATTAGGAGGCGTGGTGGTGGGCACCTGTAGTCCCAGCTACTTGGGAGGCTGAAGCAGGAGAACTGATTGAGCCTGGGAGGCGGAGGTTGCAGTGAGCCGAGATTGTGCCATTGCACTCCAGGCTGGGCCACAGAGAGAGATCTTGTCTCAAAATAATAAAAGGGATAAAAATAAGGTGAACTGTGGACTAGCAAGGCCAGTGCTGAGCCGAGCACACGCAGGTGTCATCTCTTTTGATCATCACCACAAACATCTACAGCAGGTATTACTTTTGTGTCCATTTTGCAGATGAGGCTCAGATACGTTAGTGATTTTCCTGTATGATCGCACAGCTATGGGGTTCAAACCCAGGCACGTCAGCTGCCTACACCTGAGCCCTTAATTCCTGTGCAAAGCAGCCTTTGCTGTATAAGAGGTCATGACCTTCGGTCCCTTCCATCTTGGGACATGGCTCCGAAGTTCTCACCCCAAAGGATGAGGAGGCTTAGCTGTGAGGAAGTGTCGGGGAGAGTTCTGAGTGTAAGGAGCGGCGTGCAGTAGGCTCCAAAGCCAGGAGGAGCAGTGAATCCTCAGAAACTGAGAATGGCCGAGTCCACGTTTGCATTTTGAAAGCATCTCTCCTCTTCTCTGAAGTGTGGGATATGAAGATCCACTGCCCTAGTTCACATCCACATCAGGTGATCAGAGGGGTGTGACAAGGCTTGGTGGGATCACACCTGTAATCCCAGCACTGTGGGAGGCTGAGGCAGGCAGATCACCTGAGCTCAGGAGTTCAAGACCAGCCTGGGCAACAAGGCGAAACACCATCTCTACTAAAAATACAAAAAATTAGCCAGGCGTGGTGGTGGGCACCTGTAGTCCCAGCTACTTGGGAAGCTGAAGCAGGAGAACTGATTGAGCCTGGGAGGCAGAGGTTGCATTGCCAGTGCTGAGCCGAGCACACGCAGGTATGATCTCTGTTGAGGCGAAACACCATCTCTACTAAAAATACAAAAAATTAGCCAGGCGTGGTGGTGGGCACCTGTAGTCCCAGCTACTTGGGAAGCTGAAGCAGGAGAACTGATTGAGCCTGGGAGGCAGAGGTTGCATTGCCAGTGCTGAGCCGAGCACACGCAGGTATGATCTCTGTTGAGAGATGAGAGCACAGCCTTACACAACAGGAAGGGCTGCCCCTGCACCATGTAGGATCCCCACTCCGCAGAACCCACCACACAAGGCTCACGTGCAGAACAGCCAGTGAATGTGAGTTAAGCACTTAGAAGGGTGCCCAAGAAACTGCCAGGGTGTGTTGACCACAATCATCCTCATCTTCATCATCTTCATCACAGTTTTTATTCCACCCAAAGAATATTTACTGAGTCCCTGCTATGTGCCAGGCGCTGTTCTAGGATCCAGGGACACAGGTGAGAAAAATCCAATTTCCTGTCCCTAGGAGGGAGGAAAACAGCAATCCACAGGTGCAAATCAATGAGTTCATAAATACCCAGTCCACAAATCAATGAGTTCATAAATGCACAGTCCACAAACCAATGAGTTCATAAATGCACAGTCCACAAATCAATGAGTTCATAAATGCACAGTCCCCAAATCAATGAGTTCATAAATACCCAGTCCACAAATCAATGAGTTCATAAATGCGCAGTCCACTAATCAATGAGTTCCTAAATGCACAGTCCACAAATCAGTGAGTTCATAAATACCCAGTCCACAAATCAGTGAGTTCATAAATACCCAGTCCACAAATCAATGAGTTCATAAATACCCAGTCCACAAATCAATGAGTTCATAAATGTGCAGTCCACCAATCAATGAGTTCATAAATACCCAGTCCACAAATCGATGAGTTCATAAATGCACAGTCCACAAATCAGTGAGTTCATAATTACCTAGTCCACAAATCAGTGAGTTCATAAATGCACAGTTCACAAATCAATGAGTTCATAAATACACAGTCCACAAATCAACGAGTTCATAAATACCCAGTCCACAAACCAATGAGTTCATAAATGCACAGTCCACAAGTCAATGAGTTCATAAATGCACAGTCCACAAATCAGTGAGTTCATAATTACCTAGTCCACAAATCAGTGAGTTCATAAATGCACAGTTCACAAATCAATGAGTTCATAAATACACAGTCCACAAATCAACGAGTTCATAAATACCCAGTCCACAAACCAATGAGCTCATAAATGCACAGTCCACAAATCAGTGAGTTCATAAATACCCAGTCCACAAATCAATGAGTTCATAAATGCACAGTCCACAAGTCAATGAGTTCATAAATGCACAGTCCACAAATCAGTGAGTTCATAAATACCCAGTCCACAAATCGATGAGTTCATAAATGCACAGTCCACAAATCAATGAGTTCACAAATGCACAGTCCACAAATCAATGAGTTCACAAATGCACAGTCCACAAATGAATGAGTTCATAAATTCACAGTCCACAAATCAGTGAGTTCATAAATGCACAGTCCACAAATCAGTGAGTTCATACCCAGTCCACAAATCAATGAGTTCATAAATGCACAGTCCACAAATCAATGAGTTCATACACAGTCCACAAACCAATGAGCTCATAAATGCACAGTCCACAAATCAATGAGTTCATAAATACCCAGTCCACAAATCAGTGAGTTCATAAATGCACAGTCCACCCAAGGGTGATGACAGGTGTGAAGCTCCACAAAGAGAGAGAGGAAGGGAGGGCTGTGTGAGCTGACCTGGAGGAGGTGAGAGCCAGGCAGATATGGCGTGTGTGTGGAGAGGGAGCCAGTGCAAAGCCCACAGATGGGACTGGGAGGCTGGAGAGAATGAACGAAGAGGGGGAGTGCTGGAGGAGAGGGCAGAGGAGGGGAGGGGGTCAGGCAAGCTGACTGCAGCCCAACCTTTAGGCCAAGAACTTTGGCTGTTGACTCTTTTAATGCATGGGGGACAGGAATAAATTGGAGCGTAAGCTGCTTATTTTTCTGAGCAAAAGTTCTTTCTCAGAAATCCAGAAAACACCCTTTGCTTAGAACCCTCTGTGAGCGTCACCTTGCGTGACATAAAATATTTTTCAAAACATGTAATCCTTTAATCTGGGCTTCTCGGTGAAATCAGTGCTTTATCACCCACGACCATCTGTTGTTTCAGCCACGCAGTAAAGAACTTGGGAGATGTGACTTCTTAGGCGCTTATCTCTCTGTTCTCTCCAAATTCTGAGAAATGACATTTGAATTTTCCTCTGAGACAGGGGCACATCTCACATTGGTGTCTCTGCACACCCTCCTGTCTGGGGCCGCCATTAAGGAAGTCACAGGACTGGGAGGCATTTGAGGTGGGTGAAAATCATTTTGCTTCTGATCACCCGGTTCCATTAAATTTCATAAATGAGGCTTGATGGAAAAACAAGCTGGGTAGAAAAATAAGCCGCCCTCTCCCAACGATGCACGGTGCATTGTCAACCACCCTCCAAAGAGGCTGAGGCAGCTGTCATGTTAGATTAGGATTAAAAATGGTGGACCCCAACATGGGTCCAATTTAGTTAATTCTGCAGCAAGTGAACTAAGAGCTAATGGCGTGGGATTATACAGGTGCTGCAGCTGGGAAGTTATTGGTGATGGTTACAGGGGTGAGGGAGATTGGGTGGAGAAGGGGGTGATAAAAGGACTGATCCATGCTCTGGTCTCCCTCTGTCTTTGGGGAAAACGACTCACCTCCTTAAGCCCTCGTCTCCATATCCATCAAATGCCAGCTTAGTGCTCATTTTCACTTTTCGTGAATTTAGCTGTCAATATCTACAAGAGAGAAAAGATGGGTTCTCTGGGTGAAGCAGGGATGGGGATGGGGACCAGGAGCCCCCTCCCCAGGCTTTCCTGACACACCTCCCCCACCTGTTTGACCATTCCTGCTCTCTGCCCCTCCTGCCCTCAGTCTCAGGCCCTGAGGCTCCCGGGGAGCAGCTGAACACCTCTGGCCTTGGTGATGCCACCGGTTCCCAGGGGCACCCAAACAGGACCTGTTCCCGGAGACCTGGTGCCCCCTGCAGGGCATTGGCGGCAGTGCGTGCAGTTTGCAGCTACCTATCTAGGGACACAGGAAGGACAGTGCACGCTCCCAGCCAGGCAGAGACAGACACAGCCTCTGCCCCTCAGTGTGGGGTGCTGAGGGCCTAAAAATGAAGAACTGTACTAGACACATCCCGACTAGTCTGGGAAAGCTGCCCTAGGGAGACCATTTAAGCTGAGGACTGAAGGATGATTTGGCCAATAGAAGAGGGTGGGAAGCCTTCCATGCAGAGGAACAGCATGTGCGAATGATGATCGTGGCACTGTGCTAGATGCCATCCTGGGTGTAGGCACTGCTCTGGGTGTAGACGTCATCTGGGTGTAGGCTCCATCCTGCGTGTAGGCTCCATCCTGGGTGTAGGCACTGCTCTGGGTGTAGGCGCCATCTGGGTGTAGGCTCCATCCTGGGTGTAAGCTCCATCCTGGGTGTAGGCGCCATCCTGGGTGTAGGCACCATCCTGGGTGTAGGCTCCATCCTGGGTGTAGGCTCCATCCTGGGTGTAGGCGCCATCCTGGGTGTAGGCTCCATCCTGGGTGTAGGCTCCATCCTGGGTGTAGGCGCCATTCTGGGTGTAGGCGCCATCCTGGGTGTAGGCGCCATCCTGGGTGTAGACTCCATCCTGGGTGTAGACTCCATCCTGGGTGTAGGCGCCATCCTGGGTGTAGACTCCATCCTGAGTGTAGGTGCCATCCTGAGTATAGGCGCTATCCCGGGTGTAGGCACCATCCTGGTTGTAGACACAGGATGCCCCAGGGGGGAGGTTCTATAGGAAGAAACTGACACTTGCCCAAGGTCACACAGCAAGTGAGTGGCAGAGAGGATTTAAGCCCTCAGAGCTGGGATTTGAACCCAGCCCTTGAGCTGCAGAGTCCACTCTGGTTGCCCCTCTCCTCTGCTGGATGAGACAAACGCGGTTGGAGGAAATGGTTTGAAGAGAGGAATGTGCTTGGAGGGTGTGGGGAGGAGGTGGGCAGTTTGCTGGCATATAAGGACAAGGAGAGTCAGGGGTGATGAGATGAGGCCAATGTATCCTATATCTAAATTATTAAATTGAAACAGTAACCTGTACCTGGTTGACACAGGCTTTGGAGGTTGAGTCAGGAGCTGGGACTTGGTCCCAAGGGTGCTGGGAAGCCCCTGGGGGCTTGGAGAACAGAGGTGACTGAATCCACAGGTGCCTTTCATAAAGCCTCTTGGGGCTGCAGTTTGGAGAATGGATGGATTTGGAGGCAGTGAGGCCAGGGAGGAGGCCACTGTGGAGGCACTGATGGGGACTTGGGCCTGGGGTGGCATTCATTTACAGAATGTGCCTAGCAGAGTGACATATACCCAGTTTCTGGGGGCCGCCGTAACAAAGGACCACAAACGGGTGGGAGGGGTGGTTAAACCAACAGAAATGAATTATCTCACAGTTCTGGGGGCAGAAGTTCAGCATCAGTTTCACTGGACTGCGATCAAGGGGTCAGCAGAGCCTCACCCCCTGCTCCAGAGGTTCCTTCCTTGCCAATCCCTCTTCCGGCGGCTGCTGGCGGTCATGCTCATTCCTTGGTCTGTAGGCGCCATCTCTGCCTCCATCTTCACATGACTTTCTTGTGTGTGTGTATGCATGTGTGTGTGCGTGTGTGCGTGTGTGTGCCTGTGTGTTCCTGTGCTTGTGTTCGTGTGTGTGCGTGTGTGTGTGTGTGAGTGTGTAATCTCCCTCTGCTCCCCCTCTTCTCAGACACTTGTGACTGGATTTAGGGCCCACCCGGATAATGCAGGATTGTCTTCCCATGTAAAGATCCTTAATCATGTCTGCAAAGACACTTTTTCTTTTCAGATTTAGGATTCCAGGGAGTAGGGCCTGGTGTCTTTGGGGCCTTTATTTAGCCGACCGTATGTGCATGAGGAGACACAGGAGACTTGAGGCCGTCTGTTGAGGGCGTCGCTCTCAGGTTACATTTGATGGTGGATTTCTATTCAGACACCCAGCAAGGGTGATGGTGGGGACATAGAAGTAGGGGTGGGGGGGTGACGCCTACCCTGGCCTGGGAGGGCTGGCATTAAGGAAGCACATCCCAGCTGAGAACGCTGATTGAGTTTTGGGGAATGGTCCGTCTGGCAGACCTGAGGAACAGGCATTCGGCAGAGGGCACAGCCTGGGCAAAGGCCTGGAGGTGACGGTGCCCACAGTCATTAAAGCAGCTTCCGTAGTTTTGTGCGGTTCTGTGAGTCAAGTCTAGATTAAGCCGGGACTTGGAAGATGTGCCCTCGCTCTGCAGGGAAACTGTCTTTAAATTGAAAAAGTAACATGTACGTGGTAAAAAAATATATATATATTGAACCAGTGCAGAAGAATATACAATAGGAGGAAAGCTCTCTCAGCTTTTCCACCTCTTCTTCTTTCCAAAGGCAACTTTCATAATGGTTTTTTGTGTTACCTTGTATATCCTTCCAAAAAGTTCCAAAAAAGCCTATGCAAACATATACATATTACACCTGCGTGCCTTTTTAAAAGCAGATGGGGCAGAGCCGACACGCTGTTCCGCACTGTGGCTTTCTTCATGAGCCACCACATCCTGGCAATCCAGGATGGAAAGCTGCCAACACCTTGGGGCAGCTTTCCATGGCTGTATACTATTCCAGTCTGCAGATGTGCCCTTTGTACTTGGCGAGCACAAGGGGGCTAGATTTTGAATATGCTGGGGGAGGACATGGGGGGACATGAGTAGGTGAAGCATTTTAGATGAAAGGAATAGTTTAAGCAAAGGCCAGGAGGTACCGCAGGCCAGGGTGTTTTTTTCCCCCAATTAATCTGTCTTGTCTCTAACTGTGTGTGTGTGTGCATGAATGCACACAACCTGCTCACAACACGTCCCATTTTCATAGAAGCAGAACAGTGTTACTGGGGCGGATGGGGTCTGGTGTCAGGGGACCCAGAGCAGTTTGCCTGGTGGCTTAAATTTTCTGTCTCACCTCTAAAATACTTATCTCATTGGTCACTCACCCATATTCCTATATGTTAAGTAGAGTACTATATATATATATATATATATTTTTTTTTTTTTTTTTTTTTTTTTTTGAGACACGGTCTCATTCTATTGTCCAGCTGGAGTGTCACGGCTCGATCATAGCTCACTGCAGACCCAGGATCAAGCCGTCCTCCCACCTCAGCCTCCCAAATGGCTGGGACTACAGGAGTGCATGACCATGCCTGACTAATTTTTGTATTTTTTTTTCTTTTTTAGTAGAGAAGGGGTTTCACTATGTTGGCCAGGCTGGTCTCAAACTTCTGAGCTCAAGTGATTCACCCACCTCGACTTCCGAAAGTGCTGGGATTATAGGTGTGTGTGCCACAGTGCCTGGCACCTATATCTTATTTTTAAACTTTTTATTAAAACGTGATACTTCAAAGTACATAAATCCTAAGTGTTCAGCTCCATGAATTCCCACAAAGTAAACACACCATGTAACCAGCGCCCAGACCAAGAAACAGAACAGGGCCAGCCCCAGAGTCCCCGTGTTCCCAGCCAGTCACTGCCCACCAAGTTGCTGACTTCTCACACCAGACATTAGCCTGGACTGTTTTGAGCTATATATATAAGTGGAATCCCACTGTGGTGTTCTCTTTGAGCTGGGTTTTTTCCCCTTTTATTATTTTGTTTGTGGGATGCATTGAAGTTGTTGCATGGATTTAATCATTCTGTGTATAATTTGCAAATTCTCAAAGCTCTGTATAAACATATGGATTATAAGCAATGCACACATATGTACATACACATATGTACATACAGACATATATGTGTGCATGTATATACACATAGGTACCATATATACTATGTATTATATAAAATCTCTCTCTCACCCAGGGTAGATGCTTAAGTAAATGTTCTCCAGCACACATACCAAGATTGGCTTATCTTTTTCTCTGGGCTTTCACTTATTTCATGCGCTGTTATAAAGAGAAACACGGTATCTTCTGATCCTCTGGGCCGCCCTCCGAGGCTGGCTCTGCTTGCTCGCTGTTTCTCATGCGAGGAAACGCAGGCTCAGAGAGGACCGGCACACTGTCCCAGGCGCACAGCTCCGGGCGGCGCCGGGACTCGAACGCTGGCCCCAGAGCCGCTGACGCCGCTCTCTCCCCGCAGGCCGAGGAAGCGGGCGCCCCCGGCGGCTCCCGGCAGCCCCGAGCGGACCGTTGCCCGCCGCCCCCCACGGACGCTGCCCCCCGGCGCTTGCCAGGCCGTGCGCTGCCAGGCGGACTCCGAGTGCCCGCGGCACCGGCGCTGCTGCTACAACGGATGCGCCTACGCCTGCCTGGAAGCCGTGCCGCCCCCCGCCAGGTAGGTCCTGGACCCGAGGGAGGGGGTTGATCGGGGGTGGGGACGAGGGGGGGATCCGACGAGTAAACCGAACTGTCTCGGGTAGGGCAGAGCCGGACTCGGGGGAGGGGTTAAAAAGGAGCTGGGCTTAAAGCTGGGCCACCTGGGCGGGCCTCTGGGGCCTCCACTGCCCACCTGTGAGCTGGGAGGGGGCGCTCCTTGAGCAGAGGTAGCGCTGCTGTGCACCTGCTGTGTGTCTCACTGCTCCCGGGGACCTACGTTGTGGGAGACGCCCTTCCAGTGAAAATGTCACCTCCTATGAAAATGGGGTGGGGGCAGGGACCCCAGCTGCCTCCAGGGAGCTACAGTCCAGCAGACACCCATTCCCGGGAAATTGCCCCCTGATAGGAGAATGTGGGTGCAGTGGGATTTCTCATTTAAAAGATCCAGATTTGAGGCTTTTCTTTAAAATGTTAGACCTTGTTCTCTGGGCTGCCACCACCTGGAACCTCAGGTGCCCCTGAATGAGGAGGTTTCCTCTAGCTTCCTACTCACTCCACTGGCCGGCTGCACTACTCATGCCTGGCCCTGGGGTAGATGAGGTGGAGACCGGGTGCTTAGCAATCCAGATGGGGTGTGCCCTAGAGAGGAGCGGGTGCGAGGCTTCAGATCCACCGGCCAGCTGTCACTTTCTTTTTTTTTTTTTTAAATTGCATTTTAGGTTTTGGGGTACATGTGAAGAACATGCAAGATTGTTGCATAGGTACACACATGGCAGTGTGATTTGCTGCCTTCCTCCCCCATCACCTATATCTGGCATTTCTCCCCATGCTATCTCTCCCCCGACTCCCCACCCCCCCACTGTCCCTCCCCTGTTTCCCCCTGACAGACCCCAGTGTGTGATGCTCCCCCTCCCTGTGTCCATGTGTTCTCATTGTTCAACACCCACCTATGAGTGAGAACATGCGGTGTTTGATTTTCCGTTCTTGTGTCAGTTGCTGAGAATGATGGTTTCCAGGTTCATCCATGTCCCTACAAAGGACACGAACTCATCGTTTTTGATGGCTGCATAATATTCTATGGTGTCTATGTGCCACATTTTCCCTGTCCAGTCTATCATCGATGGGCATTTGGGTTGGTTCCAGGTCTTTGCTATTGTAAATAGTGCTTCAGTGAACATTCGTGTGCATGTGTCCTTATAGTAGAACGATTTATAGTCCTTTGGATATAGACCCAGTAATGGGATTGCTGGGTCAAATGGCATTTCTATTTCTAGGTCCTTGAGGAATCGCCACACTGTCTTTCACAATGGTTAAACTAATTTACACTCCCACCAACAGTGTAAAAGTGTTCCTATTTCTCCACATCCTCTCCAGCATCTGTTGTTTTCTTGAGTCTCCTCTCCTGTGCAATGGGGTGGATCACCTGAGGTCAGGAGCTCAAGACCAGCCTGGGCAACATGGTGAAACCCTGTCTCTACTAAAAATTCAAAAATTAGCCGGGCGTGGTGGCAGGAGCCTGGAATCCCACCTACTAGGGAGATGGAGGCTCGAGAATCACTTGAACCCAGGAGGTGGAGCTTGTAGTGAGCCTGCCAGTCGGAGGTGCTCAGCACCACGTGGGGCTGGGAGCAGATCATGAGATGAGTGTTGGATCAGGACGCCAACGTCTTGGGGAGAAGCATTGTTCAGGGATTCTTCCTTGGCAGGACGGAGTTTCAGATCCCTTTCAGAGAGAAGGTTTGGGCAGGGAAGGAGGCGGCCCCATGGGGGACAGTAAGTGGGGGGGTGGGGTGGACAGGTATTTATTTCCTGGATGGGGCAAATGTGTCCCTAAGTGGGTAGGATTTGGGGCAAGGAAGTTTTCCCCACCCTCAACTCTGCTCAGGGTGGTAACAGCTGTTTGTACCGTACCTTCCACGGGAGGCCTGGGTTCCCACGGGCCTTAATTAGGGAGGGTGGCTCTGAGAAGGTGGCCCAGCCCCTCCTCCCAAGGCTGAGAGGAAAGTCAGAGATGACAAGAATGGCCACACTTTGTTTTCTTTGGGGTGAGGTCACAGCGATGACAAGGGACTCAGCACACTTAATCATGCTCATAATTACGGTTTTATACTGCTCATAAAAACAGACAGGGACTGTTTCAGTACTGGCTCTGGGAGGACCTGGCCGCTGCTCCAGGCCAGGCAGCCTCCTATTCAGCCTTCATAAGAAAAACTAAATGTTGCCCCTCACGGTGGACAAGCACATAAAGGCAAATCAAAAAAGGTACCCTTTCCTCAAGAATGTGACCTGGCATAGGGATTCTAGCCTTGCTTGCTGCCTAGACCAGGTGCTTTTGAGCAGTGCACAGATGATACAACTGTACATGGCATTCCTAATAGCCTTTCCATACCACATCTCATTTCATGCTCACACAGCTCGATGACTGTTATTAGCCCTATGCCACAGGTGAAGCCCAGAGAAGCTGAATCATTTTCCCAAGGTCACACAGCACGCAGAGCGGCAGTTTCCCATCCAGTGATCTGACTGTAAAGAAGTGTTTATTGCCTTGGGCCATGAGTGCAGAGACGCGGGGCCCCGGCTCTAGCACCTGTGCCCACGTGTGGGGTCCTTCGTTCCCAGGAATATCCTCCCCCAGACACCCACATGACTCACTTCCTCGCCTCCTTCAGCCCTTTTTCCAGAGGCCACTTCGCAGGAAAGATTTCCCTCTCTAAATGACAGCCCCCTCCTTGGCCACTCCTTCCCCCTCCACCGTTTAATTTTTCTCCATAGCGTAATCTGGAAGACTGGGTTTTTCTTGTTTGTTCATTGACTGTTCTCTCCCCACTGGAAGGTCAGCCCCACAGGGCACAGAGTTTTGTCTGTTAAACATGCGCTGCGTAACCCCAGGGTCTAAAATGGTCTCTGGGCACGTAAGAGGTGCTCAGTAAATACTGAATTATTCATTCATTCATTCACTGGCCAGCAGGAGAGCACTCATATCACTGGTAAGAACGACCACCACGATATCTAATACCAGATCTCATGATCTTGGCATATGGACATTTGGGGTTGGATGAATCTGCTTGCTGGCCAGGCAAGGGGCACTGTCTTGTGTACTGTGGGGTGCTCAGCAGCCTCCCTGGCCCCTCTCCGCTAGATGGCAGGAGCAACCCTACCCCAAGTTGTAACAACCAAAAATGTCTCTAAACCTTCCTAAATGCTCTCTGGGGAACAAAATCGCTCTGTATTGAGAACCACTGGTAACATAAGAGGACAGGGGAACACGTCAGGCCCCGTTCCAGGCGCCTTACTACTTCACTGCCATCTGGATCTGGGTCCCTCCAAGAAGACCCAGCGACGAGGACTTGGGTACAGGTCATTTATTTGGGAGGTGATCCCAGGTATTTCCGGTGAGGGCGTGAATTGCTGAGACTCCGGGGCCACCAGGCATTTAAGGGTCTTCAACTTAGAGCGATGGGAAGTCCAGAGCAGGTTTCATGACTCCAAACATGTGTTTGGTTCTCTGCTGCTCAGAAGCCTTTGATCAACGCAAAAGAGAATATGAACAGCACGTTACTAAGTTTCCTACCTGAAAATGCTTCCTAACACATGGTTGGATGTGAGGGGAAGGGGGAAGAACCGAAAGGTTGGACGCAGAGGCTGCACAGCCATTGTGTCCTTTTCTTTCGGAGGTTACTGACTGCTGGCTCCTTTCTCCGCTGTTGCGGTTTCCTCTGTCTTTATAATCAGTGAGTTCTCCTTTACAGAAAAAGCTAGGCAATTTTACCGGTACCCATCAATGTACTTTAAAAGATGCTAGATAATTATTTTTCTATTCTCTTTATAAAGATAAATATTAGTCGTTTTTATTTTTGTCTTATTTTGGAGTCAAATGAATGCAGAGGTCACACGCAAATGTGATTCCAGAACTGGTTTTATCTCTAGCAGGCTTCGAGTTCTCCGCCCAGGCATGGTGGCTTACCCCTGTAATCCCAGCACTTTGGGAGACCAAAGCGGGAGGATTGTGTGAGGCCAGGAGTTCGGGACCAGCCTGGGGCACATAGGGAGACCCCCACCCCCATCTCTCCAAAAAAATAATATTAGTAATAATAATCATAATCATTCATTTAAAAAGTTTTAAAATTACTTGTCGATACTTAAAAAACAGAAGAATTCCGTTTTTAAAAATACAGACTTATAGTCCAGACACAGTGGCTCACTCCTGTAATCTCAGCACTTTGGGAGGCCAAGGAGGTGCAGATCTCTTGAGGCCAGGAGTTCAAGACCAGCCCAGGCAACATGGGGAAACCCTACCTTTACAAAAAATACAAAAATCAGCCAGTCGTGGTGGCACACACCTGTAATGCCAGCTACTTGGGAGGCTGAGGCAGGAGAATCACTTGAATCCGGGATGCCGAGGTTGCAGTGAGCTGAGATCACACCATTGCATTCCATCCTGGGTGACAGAGCGAGACTCTGTCTCAAAATAGATAAATTAGAATAGAATAGAAAGAACTGACAGTAAGAAAGAAAATCAGTCTGGGAGGATTGGAAACAGCTGGTCAGGGCTAATAGCAGCTGATTCATCCAGGCAGGAGGCACTCTCTGCTTTGCGGTGGCCCTGCCTGACCTGCTTTCCTATTTAATGTCATCTACCTGTCCCCTAGAAGCATTTGAGTTTTCAACTCCTGCATTTGGAAGGCCTTCCTGTAAACTGTGTGGGTGACTCTTTCTGCTAAAAATATATTGGCTCTGCCTGGGTGCTGGGATCACCCATATACCAGAATTTAGCAACAGGGAGTTTATCCGGGCAGCAAGCCTGCGTATGCACCACTCAACCGAAAAGTCAGGGAAGCAGTATGAGTTAGAGAGCAGGCTCTGCTGCTGCATGAAAAGACCCAGAAATACAGGGACCCAGCCTGCGAGGCATTTGCTTCTCTCTCAGCGCAGAGGTGACGCTGTGGCAGGCAGGTAGCTCTGCTCACAAAGCCATCTAGCGACCTGGCTTCCTTCCTTCTTGCCACTCTGCAGTCTGAGTGATGTCCTTGTCCACGTGGTCAGAATGGCTCCCAGCCTGCAGGAAATGGAATGAGGGAGGGAGGGGGAGCAGAGAGCCCCAGTCAGAGGGCAAGATGGGAAGTTGCATGCTCGGGGCTGCTGACATCCTTGTAACCAGAACCCTGTCACATGGCCACATGTAGCTGCAAGGGAGGCAGGGAAGGCTAGTCCCCAGCTTGGTTGCCCTGTGCCCGGCCCGCAGTGAAAGGTTCTATCACTAAAAGCAAGGGGTGAAGGTGTGCCAGGAACCATAGTTATTTCTCCCATGGGGAGCCTCTGTGCCATGATCAAAAGGGGGCACTTCCATCCCCCAAACCTGGGCATTTCTCAGGTGCCTGAGGAAGGCCTTGATTTGACCCTGTGTTGTGTTAGTCCTAGACTGGCTGGTGCAGCCGAAACCTCGATGGCTTGGTGGCAATGGCTGGCTCTTGGATGGCCCTGAGGAGGTGTTGCAAGGTACCTGCCGGGTAAAGCCCAGACCCTACTTTCAAGCCTCAATCCCTGCTTCTCAGCCACTTCCAGAAAGCTGGCAGCACCAGGCTGGCTGTCCGTCATGGCGGGCCCTTCAGCCAAACACTCAGCCCTCTTTGATCCCCCCCCACCGCAGTGTGGAAGGGCTGATGTTTGGGGGCTTAGCCAGAATCAAAGCCCAGTACAGAATAAGGGCTTTGACTCTTCCCAAGAACGGGGCCTCCTCCTGGATGGAGAACTCAACGGGAAGGCTTTTGGGATTAGTTTTAAAATTCCTAGAATTATAGGGGGTTCACTGCTGTCTAATGATGAGGCCTCCCTTGGGGGGTAGGGGAGGTATCAGGAGGCAGAAGGCAATTTCTGAAAGGAACAACATGCCAGTCAGGGTCCTGGAGGCCTGCAGAGCTGAGAGCGTGCGCCCTTGCACACGTGAGGCTGTGCTTCTGACCCCACACCCGTCTGTGTGTGACTGTCCGCTAGAGTGTGCAGCCATGTGTGTGTCCTTGTGGCTGTGGCTGAATATTTGTGTGTGTGCATGCAAAGGTGTGTGACTGTGTTGTAAGTGTGTACATGTGTGGGTGAATCTGTGTGTACGGTATTTGTGTGTAGGGATGAATGTGTGTATATGCCTGTATATATTTGCGTGTCCGACTCATGTGTGTAAATGTGTGTATGCCTGTGCAACTGTAGGGGTGAGCGTGTGTTTCAGGGTGGATAGGTGAACATTTCTATGTGGATGTCGCTGTGCTCGTGAGAGTGTTTGGGGTCAGGTGACCTTGCACTGCCTGTGTTTGTGTGCGTGTTTGTGTGTGTGTGTGTCACATGCCGCTGAGCGAGACCCAAGGCCTAGCCTGGAACCTGGGGTACAGAGGCGAGACGGCCTCTCTGGGTGGGGTGTGTTCCCTGCACGTGCACTGGGGGTGTCTCCGCTAGACCCCAGTGTGTGTCTGTCCCACAGCAGAGGCGTGCAGCACCACGGAGGATGGGGCGGAACCGCTGCTCTGTCCCTCGGGCTATGAGTGCCACATCCTGAGCCCAGGTGACGTGGCTGAGGGCATCCCCAACCGTGGGCAGTGCGTCAAGCAGCGCCGGCAAGCAGGTGAGTGTGGGACCCCCCGCCCTGTTCCCGGCCCCTGCCCTGGTCCCCCTCTCCCTGTAAGTGCCTCCCACTCCCATGGGCGACCTGCCCCGGGAAGCAGCCCCGGCAGCCGGGCAGGACCAAAAGCTCGTCATATCTTCCCACTGCCCGGCTCCTTCTCTCATGACCTCCACCCTTTCGCTGCCACACCAGCATGACACGGAAGCTCTTGAGCCAGCGGACTGGCTGCAGACCCCAGCTCCGCACCTCCCAGCTGGGCGACACTGGGGTTAATTTCTTCCTATCTCTAAGCCTCCGTTTCCTCATGTGTAAACGGGGCTGCTTTGTGCTGGTGTGGGGAGTAACTGAAATCATAAATGCAAAGCTGTCGAGGCAGCCCTAGGCAACGATGGGTGGTCAGTCAACACTGGATGTTTTATATCCGAGTATGTACAGATGGACCCCAACTTTTGATGGCCGACTCATGATTATTTGACTTTACACTGTTGCAAAAGCCACCTGCATTCAGTTAAAACCATACTTCAGGTTCCTATCCAGCCATGCCGCTTTTTACTCTCAGTATGGCAATCAATAAATCACGCGAGACAGTCAGTATTTTATCATCATATAGGCTTTGTGTTAGATGATTTTGCCCAACTCCAGGCTAACGTAAGTGTTCTGAGCACATTTAAGGTAGTCTCAGCTAAGCTTTGGTGTTTGGTAGGTGAGCTGTGTTCAGTGCATTTTGACTTCAGCTGGTTTCAGCTTGCAGGGGGCTTATCAATACTTACCTCCATTGCAAGTCAGGAGTAAGTGAGGAAGCATCTGAGTCCATTTTCAAGGTGCATCGGTATCTGAAAACTGCATAGAATTAGAATTGTCTGAGACTCCTTAGCTTCCCAGGACTTCTGCCAGACTCTTCAGTTTGACTTAATTTGTGTCGTCTTTGGACACAAAGGCAATAAATAGATGAGCGAATGGTGTTTTCACTGGCATAATTTTCCCAAGAAAGGAGGGACAGTGGAGCAGCGATTCCTGGTGGTATCTAAAATCATCTCCAACCCCATGCAAGGCAATAAAGTTGAAAGGCTTCAATGTGCTTTTGGCATGGAGTCTGGATGAAATGTGTGGCAAGCCAGGAATCTGTGCCTTCAGGGTGCTCAGGTTCACCTCATCAAAGTCAAGGTCAATCAGACTGAGACCACCCCAGGGGCCCCTGTGCCCACTTCTGCATCTCATAGCCCTCCCAGCTAAGTACAGGACCCTCAGACGAGGTTGGTGATAATCACAGTGACCCTGTTTGCCAAAAGTATACTGGGGGTACATGATCTGCCAAAACCTCTTTTTTTTCTGATTTGAGAATGTATTTACCTGAAGTGTTTCAAGAGAGGCATAGACAAAAAAGTTAAAATGCTGAGAATCCTGGAATCCTGAACTTTGAAAAAATTATCTACGAAAGGCTTTGAAACAAAGAGATGGCTGTTTGGTTTGCTCTGCGGTCCACTTGCTATTTGCAGGGCTTTGTTTGGGGTTACGGGGTGGCTTCTCCATCCAGATAGCCTGAGTTCCGACGGCTACTCATCCCCTTACTGCTGTGGGCAGCAAATAACATAACCTTTTCAGGCCACATTTGCTTTATCTGTCAAATGAGTTAATAAGACTTGAGCTGCTTCACAGGGCTCTTTGAGGAGTGAGTTAATCCGTGTAGACTGTGTCTGTCGCTTCACAAGCACAGAACACAATCCTCACTGTTTCATCACTGCTTGTCTCTAGACACTGGATCCCGTGGTGGGTGGGTGGGGTGTGTGGTTCTTTGGATATAAAAACCCCAAGGTCTGGCCAGCCTGTCTGAGGCTGCTGGAGTGTGGAAGGGATAGCCTTTTTTTTTACTTTTTTCTTTTTTTTGAGATGGAGTCTTACTCTGTCACCCAGGCTGGAGTGCAATGGCATGATCTCAGCTCACTGTAACCTCCACCTCCTGGGTTCAAGCCATTTCACTGCCTCAGCCTCCCAAGTAGCTGGGACTACAGGCGCGTGCCACCACGCCTGGCTAGTTTTTTTGTATTTTTAGTAGAGATAGGGTTTCACCATGTTGGCCAGGATGGTCTCCATCTCCTGACCTTGTGATCCACCCTCCTTGGCCTCCCAAAGTGTTGGGATTACAGGCATGAGTCACCATGCCCGGTGAATAGCCTTTTCATTTTCTTTTTTCTTTTTTTTTTTGAGACAGAGTCTCGCTCTGTCACCCAGGCTGGAGTGCAGTGGTGCGATCTCGGCTCAGTGCAACCTCCACTTCCCAGGTTCAAGCAATTCTCCTGCCTCAGCCCCCCAAGTAGCTGGGACTACAGGTGCCCGCCACCACACCGAGCTGATTTTTGTAATTTTAGTAGAGACGGGATTTCCCCATATTGGCCAGGCTGATCTCAAACTCCTGACCTTGTGATCCTCCTGCCTTGGCCTCCCAAAGTGCTGGGATTACAGGCATGAGCCACTGCGCCCGGCCAGAGATAGCCTTTTCTAAAAGAGAGCTGTGGGGTGAGTTACGAGTTCTGAGTTCTTTGGACCATGCTGCCGTGTATAATAACGACAGCATAATAGGAAAGCCTTGGGCACTTGTCTTTTGCACCACCTGATGTTTTCATCCTGCCCTATCATCTCCAAGACCAAGGTCAAACCAAGGCTAACTAGTTCTTAAGGATTCAAACCAATTCAAAAAATTCCCATTTCAAGACAGAGGTAAGCAAAGAGAGCCAGTCATTCCATGATGAGCACACCACGATGTTTCCTGTTCACGTGCGCCTTTTGAGTGCTCTCTTTACATTAAGCTTTGCTGCAAGCCTGCAAAAGGAGTAGAACCAGGAGGCAGCGCTGCATAGAGAGAAGTTCAAAGCCTGTAACTGTCTTCCTCGGTGGCCTTGAGCAGGTCACCCAACCTCTCCTAGCCTCAGTGTCTTCATCTGTAAAATAGAGATGGTGATGGTAACCATAGTGACTATTTCCTGGGGTACTTATCGGAGCTCGAGTGAGAGAAAACACCCACGAAGTGCTTAGAATAGCACCTGGGCCACAGTAGGTCCTCAGTGAATGTGTGCCACCGTCACTCTGTCTTAGGAAAGGGAGGCCATGAGTTCAGGAATTCACCCAAAAGATGCAGAGCTGGAATTCCAAGCCTGTCCACCAGCCTCAGAGCCCGCGTGTATGTGTGTGTGTGTGTGTGCACGCGCATGTGAGCACGCACACACTTCCCCTCCCAAAGGAATGATTTAAGCCTTCCAAGTGGAAATGTAAGTGGAATTCCCCCTAGCCTTTTCTCTAGGGGGCTGACACTTGGCGATAATGACTGGTAATCTATTGTAATTATACATATGTTCGAAAACATTTTGAATTCCAGCAACTTCCCTTGGAGCAAAAATCTCAGAGGAGGAGTGGGCCCCTCTCATCCCAGCCTTAACAAAGGAAGAGGGTTTTTATTGCATATTTGAGATAATTTTAGATTTACAAAAATGTTGCCAAAGTAGTACCTTGAACCCTCTACCCAGATTTAGCAATTGTTAAAAAACTACTGTTACATTTGCTTTAATGCTCTCTCCCCATTTATAAACCTACATATGTATTTTTCTGGATCATTTGAGAGAAGTGACAGATCCTGTGCCCACAGCTAAGATGCTGGCCTCCCCTGAGAGAGGCTTCTAGAGGGTACCAATAGTCCTTCAATCTGACAGTCCGGCACCTGGAACCAGGCATTTGAGGAGTTCATGTTTTATGAAAGAGGAAAATGAACATTGACACGTGTAGTAAATCTGGTTTTTCAGAGTAGGGTCAGGGAAAATTGGTGCCTTTTTCTGAGTAGGTTTGATGTCACACGGAAGCTGAGCTGTGGGGGCTGGCCCCTGCTTGTCCTGGCCAAGATACTGCTTTAGAAGAATGAAGTGGGCTCGTCTAGCATTGAGTGGGAGGAAACCTGAGACAAGTGATGAGTCATCACTTTTGGTAATAAACTACAAATAATTAAATTTGGCCTGAGGAAGGGGTCCAGGGTCCACATTTACCTCCGTCTCCTTGTGATGTTATGGGCCAGAATTCATCCCCAGGTAAAAGGGGAGCAGGGATGTTTCAGGGAGCTCCCCTAGCCTACAAAAATCCTAGCCGTTTGCTTTGGAAAATAATTATTGCTGCAGTTGCTGATCAGCTGCCCACCGGAGGGCCTGGAGCGTCTCCGTGGGGTGTTATCACCTTGACCAATAAATGTCAGTGCTGGTCCCAAACACCCTGATTATTTTTAGTATAACCGTAGAACAAAGAAAAAGAAATTGGCTGGCTACTGCATACACGTGATTAATTGACCTTATAGCAGAGAAGACAGCGCTGATCACCAGGACGGAGAAGTGAGCTAAATTGGGAGAGATTGCCACGTTAAAATATCCACATGTCCTGGCCACATTCTTGTGGACAAATGCTTTCCTGCTACCACGAGGCGGGGGCCGAGGAAGAGGTGGAGGTCAGTGATACACAGCAGTGGGAGTTATGGAGCGGGGGTTCACAGCTCGTCGTGTATGAATTTGCCAGCACCTGACCACTGTCTACACACAAAGATAGCATTTTCATATGGCCCCTCCAAATACTGCATACACATGTTTTAAATGAAATAGTTTCTTTTAATCCTCACAATAACTTTGAGAGGTACTAATTTTATGCCTATTTTCAGGTGAGGAAACTGAGGCTCAAAGACGATGAGTGAGGATTCATACTCAGGTTACTTTGTCATTTGCAGTAATGAAATCTGACTCTCTCTTGGGCAGACTCAAAAGAGCGCCATCTCTTCCCCATGCGAACATATTCTGTAATGACATTTACTCAACAGTGTGTTGAAATTTGGCTTCCCGTTCATCTGTTAAGACAGTGGTTCTAGCTGGGCGTGGTGGCTCATACCTGTAATCCCAGCACTTTGGGAGGCTGAGGCAGGTGGATCACCTAAGGTCAGGGGTTCAAGACCAGCCTGGCCAACATATGGTGAAACCCCATCTCTACTAAAAATACAAAATTAGCCGGGTGTGGTGGTGCATGCCTGTAATCCCAGCTACTTGGGAGGCTGAGGCAGGAGAATCGCTTGAACCCGGGAGGCAGAGGTTGCAGTGAGCTGAGATTGCACAACTGCACTTCAGCCTGGGTGACAGAGCAAGACTTCATTAAAAAAAAAAAAAGGGGGAGCTGTTCTGAAACTTTTTGCTCTCAAGACCTCTTTACGCTCACAGATGTTGAGGAGACCTCACAGGGCTTTCCTTTATGGGTTGGTGGCTCTGGATATCATTAGAAACTAGAACTGAGACATGAAAAATGCTCACGTAGCCTCTGAACAATTCCATTGCACACTAGTGAGATGGTGAGAGTGAAAAACACAGGTAAGTCCTCAGTATTATTATGAAAACAGCTTTGGCCTTCTAAACTCCTGAAAAAAATTTTTTCCTCTCTCTTGTTTTCCAGATGGGCGAATCCTGCGACACAAATTTTACAAAGAATATCCAGGTAAAAGGAGAAACTGTTTCTTTGCAGGGGGCACAAAAAGAGGCAGTGAATGTTTCTTATGTGAAGAAAAGGATAAAAGCCCAGGGCTGAGATATAGGAAACAAAATGGGACCTGGGATTAAGAAATACAATAGGGCCAGGCGTGGTGGCTCACGCCTATAATCCCAGCACCTTGGGAGGCTGAGGTGGGTGGATCATGAGGTCAGGAGTTCGAGACCATCCTGGCAAACACAGTGAAACCCCATCTCTACTAAAAATACAAAAAATTAGCCAGGCATGGTGGCATGCACCTGTAATCCCAGCTACTCGGGAGGCTGAGGCAGGAGAATCGCTTGAACCCAGGAGGTGGAGGTTTCTGTGAGCTGAGATCACACCACTGTACTCCAGCCTCGGCGACAGAGCAAGACTCTGTCAAAAAAAAAAAGAAAGAAAGAAAGAAAAGAAAAAAGAAAGAAGTAAATAACGTAGAAGACCTGTGGTCTGATGGTGGCCACGGAGGTGTGAGTCACAGAGGGGCTTATGGAAAACATGACCTCATGCTGAAGAGAAGAGCTTGAGACTGCTCATATTTAAGCCTCTGCTACTTTAATTCAGAGAATTGGAAAACATGGCTGATACCACTCTTCCATTCATGTCTAATCATCCATGCATCTGTCTCTCCATCTACTCTTTCATTCATCCGTTCATCCCTCCATCCATCTACCCATCATCCATCCATCCATCCACTCATTCATCGATTCATATATCCATCTATTCTTTCATCCATTCATTTCTCCATCAATCTATTCATCCATCTATTCGTTCTTCCATCCATCCATCCACATATTCATCTGTCCTTTCATCCATCCATTCTTTTATCCATCCCTTTATTCCTTGATCCATCCATCCTTTCATTCACCCATCATCCTATTCACTCATCATCCATCCATCCATCCATCCACCCATTCATCCATTCATCTATCCATCCATTCATCTATACATCCTTTCATCCATTCATCTATCTGTTCTTTCATCCATCCACCCATTTTTGCATAGATGTATTGAGATGAATTGTCACTCTATTGCCCAGGTTGGAGTGCAGTGGAGCAGATCTGGCTCACTGCAACCTCCACCCCCCAGGTTCAAGCGATTCTCCTGTCTGAGTCTCTAGAGTAGCTGGAATTACAGGCGCCCACCACCACACCTGGCTAATTTTTGTATTTTTAATGGAGACAAGGTTTCACCATGTTGGCCAGGCTGGTCTCAAACTCCTGACCTTAGGTGATCTGCCCACCTCAGCCTCCCAAATGCTGGGATTACAGGCATGAGCCACCACACTCAGCCCATCTACCCATTTATCTATCTATTCATCTAACCATCCACCCATCCATCTACCCACCCACCTATCCATCCACCCACCCACCATCTATCCATCCATCCATCCATCCATCTGTCCACCTATTCATTTACTCATTCATCCATTTATATGTTCATCTATTCTTTCATCCATTTATCTATTTTTTCATCCATCCATCCATCCATCCATCCATCAATTTGTCCATCTCTTCATTCTTCTATCCACCCATTTATCCATTTATCTATCTATCTAGTCATGTATCTTTTCATCTACCCATCTGTCTAGTCTTTTATTTACCCCTCTATTCCTTTATCCCTTCATCCAACCATCCTTTCATCGACTTATCTATTCACCCATCCATTCACCCAACCATCCATCCATCCATCTGTCCATTCATCCATTCATGCACATATCCTTGTGTTCATTCATCTATCTCTTCTTTCATCCATCCATCCATCCATGCATCCATCCACCCATCTATCCATTCATCCATCCACCCATATATTCATCTATCTATTCAGCCATCCATCCATCCATCCATCTAGTTATCTACCCACCCTCTCATCTATTCATCCATCTATCTATTCATTCATCTACCCATGTATCCATCTATGCACCCACCCATATATCCCTGCATCCAGCCAGTCATTCAGCCAGCCATCATCCATCCATCCATCCCTTATTTATCCATTCACCCACCCATCTATTCATTCTTCCATCTATCCAACATGAAGGCTCAGCCTAAAGAATAACATAGTGGCTGGCAGAATGGCATGTGTGAAGCTCTCTCAAGTCGGAAGCAATTTGGCCATCCCCAAAGCTGGAGTGTGTGATGAGCCATAGAGGGTGGTGGGAGGTGAGGCCAGAAACATAGACAGAGCTGGTGACACCAACTGGGGGGGCGTGGGGAGGGAGGGGAGGCATTGCAGGTGGGGGACTGAGTGACGTCAGCTGGGGAAGGAAGGAGAGGACCAGATTACCAGGCTTCATTTGGCAGTCGCTGGTGAGCCACGGGGTCTATTAGGGAGGAATAGACACATCTGCCCTGAAGAACCATATTCTTTTCACAGAAGGTGACTCAAAGAATGTGGCAGAACCTGGAAGGGGACAACAGAGGCACTTTCAATAAAGCAACGACAGGCAGGTGAGTGGGAGGAGAGCAAGAGTCGGTGGCAGGGTAAAGGTGGGCATCCAGGTGTCCTGGCAGCTTTCACCACCAGGTTGAGCAGCAGAAGGGTGAGAGTAGGGCTTTCCCCACTGGTAGAATTGAAGTTCCCTTCTGCAGTAAGTTCTCCTCTAACGTCAATAGGTTCTTGGAAATGGACTTTAAATGCGGCGACATACTGTATGCACTGTATGCCATAGGAGCCTAAGTCGTTTGTTTGTTTAAAAGAGAGGGTCTCACTTTGTCACCCAGGCGGGTGTGCACTGGCACAGTCATAGTTCACTGTGGCCTCGGACTCGTGGACTCAAGTCATCTTCCACCTCAGCCTCAGCCTCAGCCCCAGTAGCTGGGACTGCAGACATACACCACTGTTGCCTGGCTAATATTTTGGATTTTTTGTAGAGACAGGTTCTCACTATGTTACCCAGGCTGGTCTTGAACTCTTGGCCTCAAGCAGTCCTCCAACTTTGGCCTCCCAATGTCCTGGGATTGCAGGCATGGGTCACTGTGCCTGGCCTTAACTCTCGTTTATGTCCGTTAGCCTGTGGTAAAATTGCTTTTGTCACATAGTAGGTCATTTTGCTTAAAGTCGCAGTTTCCAAGAAGCTATCCATGATGTTAAATGAGGACCTACTGCAATTTCATGGCAGGAACATAGGAGAATCTTGCGTGTGATCAGAAGCGGAAGCGATTCTGTATCCCTCTGAATCAAAACCCAAGACTAGACTAGGTCACAACTCTCCTTTCCATTCCTTTGTCTTGATGTCTCCGGAAAGGCTTGTCTGTCTCTTCTCACTTCTGTCAAAAATTCCGTTGGGTGCCAACTATCTGATAGGCAGAGTTCCAGCCTCTCGGTTGCTCAGTGGTGGTGCGTGCCAGGGTGGCATGGCGCACAAATCCCACAGAGCCCCTGCTCTCAAGGAGGCCACATCCTGGTAGGATGAGACTACCCGAGTCAACAGATTGATCAGTTTAAAGGTGTGGAGAAGAAGTAAACAGGCAATGTGAGGCAGAGTCTCTGGGCAGGGGCAGGGGCAGGGGCAGGGGCTGCTTCATTTGGGGTCAGAGAAGGCCCTGTAGGGGTTGACGTCTGAGTCAAGATCCGAGGTAAGAAGGAGCTGTGTGGGGAGGGCCTGGAGGACAGGTGCCCTGAAGGAGGGAGTTGGAAGAATGAAAGTTCCAAGGCGGAAGGGATGCTGGCTTTGGGGAGCTGAAGGAAGGCCCCTGGGGTGGAGACAGGAAGGTGGCAGGGAGGCTGGGTGCAGAGGAGGCTGTAGGTGAGGCACAGGCTTGCTCTCAGGTGCCCTCACAGGTGAGACGCAGGTGCATGCAAAGGGCTGTGGAGTTGCAGCCACCCAAGGGTGGCAGCCCCTAAACCCAAAAATCCACCCAGCCCCTGTGAATGCTGCATGGCCACGTAGGGCAAAGAGGAGCCCTTAGAAGCAGGCGACAGCCTCCCAGGACGTCCTTGAAAAGTGCATGTCGGATTTTCAGATTCCAGAGTCCTCCAGGAAAATCTGGAGCCCGTAGGGATTGATGCCAGCATGTCTATTACCTGCTGATGACAGAAGCCGTCCCTGGAGTGGGTCAGATGCAGCTGAGGACTGAGCTTCTAACAGGGAAAGAGGAGATTGGCAGATGAGGACGAGACCTTGAGAGACAGTTTAGGATGGTTTAGAAGTCGAGGCTTTTGGCTGGGCGCAGTGGCTCACGCCTGTGATCCCAACATTTTGGGATGCTGAGGCGGGCAGATGGTATGACCCTAGGGGTTCGAGTCCAGCCTGACCTGGCCAACATGGCAAAACCCCATCTCTGCAAGAAATACAAAATTACCCAGGCATGTTCTCGTGCACCTGTGGTCCCAGCTACTTGGGAGGCTGTGATGGGAGGATCACCTGAGCCGAGGGAGGTCAAGGCTGCAGTGAGCCATGTTTGCACCATTGCACTCCAGCCTGGGTGACAGAGTAAGACCCTGTCTCAAGAGAAAATAAAGTTCAGCCTTTGGAGCAAACTAGGCCTGGGTATCAGTTCTTGCTCCAGCACTGTGTGCCCTTAAGCAAATAATTCCAACTCTCCAAGCCTCAGTTTCCTAATCTATAAAACGGGACTGATGGTAAGGGAGGAGTTAGGAACTACATAAAATGATGCCCATGAAAGACTTCACAGTGAGCTAAGAATTGGGTCTTCTCAGAAACTGGCATCCTCCTGGTGTTACTGGTGGCGGTGGTGGCGGGGCATGACAGATTTGTGACCCTGTGGTCTGCCCTGCAGCGGTTCATTCTCGTTCTTCTTTGCTTCCTTTCCAGCTGGGTTGCAAGAACATTTCTCCACACTTTCTGCTAAGCCTTGGAAATAGTTGGGAAAAGTAGTTTGACCCTCAAAGGTCACATTCAGCTCAGCAGAGCAAGACCCCAGAGATGCTTAGAGACAGGACACCTGGCGGTGAATCCCAGCTTGGGCCAGCCTGGCTGGGCGACTCTGTGCAAGGCACTTAACAACTCTGGGTCCCTGTTTTGCCATCCTGGGAGCAAAGCCCTGCAGTTCCAGGAGACTTTTGCCCAGGGAAGAAGCCACCACCCGTGCCCGCATTTTCGAAGCCCCTTTCTAAGACAAGTTTCAGCATCTTGGTATTTGTGGCAGATTTCTCCCAGGTCTAGCTCTGGGAGGTATGTACCCATCCCAAATGTTTTCAAAATAAATTCATCTATCAGGAAATGGAAATGAACTCGTTTCAGATTCCAGACTCTACTAACGTGTGATGGATGTGTGATTCCTAGTTTTAGCACCTGATGATCTTCAAGTGGACGTGCTGAGGCCCACATGTTAGCAAAAGGTGGGAGGAGGCCACGGAACGATAGAGACAGCCAAATGAGATGCTGCGTCTCTGGTGTTTTGTGATACTTTGTCACTGTTTAATTCAGGGGCAGGAGGCAGCTCGGGTGTCACTGGGATGAGGTGTCAGCTCAGCTCTTCTGGCGCCCAGGAGCATCCAGGCAACATGCCTCCTCCCTGTGTTAGCGGAGCACACCTGAAGCAGACCTGGGAGCGGGGGTTGTTGAAAGTGATTCATTAGGGAGGTTCCCGGAAAAAACTGGCAGGGGAGTGGAAAGTGGAACCGGAGGAGACAGTCAGACGAGGGTGAGGTGTCGCGCGCCCATGGGGGGGGCACCGTTGGTGCGTTCCCTCTGGGGGTCTTGGAGGAAGCCTGAGTCCCACTGAGCCTGGTTCCAGAGCTATGCGGCCTATGCTGTCATTCAGAAGGACCCTGCGCTTGCTTTAATGATCTGCTATCACTGTTTAAAGACTCTTAGTCATTGTTGAACAAGGGGTCTGCTTGTTCATTTTGTAAAATGATGTCGGTAGCCCTGAGCCACGCTGTGGAGCCGGCCCCACTGTGACTGGGTGATGACGCGGAACCCAAGTAGCCATAACGCTTCTGGCACCCATCAGTGAGTCCTGATGGAGGAGGCAGCCCACCTGCTGCCAGGGAGGGAGAGGCACAAAGGCACCCAGGGGGACGTGGGCAGAGCCCCTGGGGCATCGGTTACATAATCCAGATCCCAACGGTGTCTGCACAGAGTGTACACACGTATATTCACAGGCTCGTGTGAGAAATGATTAAACTCAGCCAACAACCGTTCTGTTCAAAACAACCTCATGGAAATTGGTACTAGTCAATTCTTTGACAGGATTCAAGCTTTTTGATTCCAGAATTCGCTTGTGTGGAGACCACAACCAAGTGTCTGTATTTGAAAAGCCCGGTGGGTGCACCCCCACTCACACTCTTCCTCCCCATTATATCCACATTCTCTTGGAAACACTCCAAGTCCAGTTTCAAGTGGGGATGGGTGACTAACAGCCTTTGTGTCTGCGTTATTTCCGAGCACCAGGGTGTTCATATCATTCAAGAATTATTTTCTCTTGCTTTTGGTATGTGTGTGTTCAAGTGACTTGTGTAAAAGTCATATAAAGCGGGCATTCGTCACACCGCCAGGAGAGGTTTTAACTGTTCCTTTGATGGAAAAGAAAAGTGACACCCCCCAAGAGTGGCAAGTTCAACAAATACAAGGAAACAAATACCATTTCCATTTTGGAGGGCGAGGTTTATGTGGATTCCAGGCATGGGTCACTTTGTGAAATTTATGCACATGAGCTTTTTGGGGTAAGCCAGGGGTCACAGCCAGGGTCACCCATTAAATTATGGGCGCCCCATCTATGCTAGGTGGCCCGCTCTCACTGTCCTGGGGTGGGCTGCAGTTCCCAAGGCTCATCAGAGCTGAGGACAAACTGACAAACTGTCCACCCCCAACCAGCCACATACGGTGGAAGCAAATAATTACAACTAGCAGACTCGGGGGGGTGCTGGCAATTTCTGTGCGTCTCTCGGATGAGAAAACTGTGGATCTGGGAGATCTGAAAGGACCCACCCAAAGTTGTGATGTCAGTAAGAGCCATAGCCAGGATTCCGAGCAGGCAGTCCCACCCCACACTCAGGCTCCAGAGACCCTGCTCTATTGCTAGCCTGGCCTGTCAAAGCTGACTCCCCTCCTGCCAGTGAGGCATAGAAGGGACCCCTGACTGTGTACTGCCCTGCGGAGGACTCTGGAGTGAAGCTCCAGATGGGAGCTCATCTCCATCTGCCTGGGGGGCTGCTCAGTAGATGGCATGGAGACACTGGAGCCTGGTCAGCCCGAGTTCCAGTCCTGGGCAAGGCACTTGCCCTGTGGGAGGCTCAGTTTCCTTTTCTCTGAACTGCGTGTAATAAAAGTAGCTGCCTTTCAGGGTGGCTGGAGGTGTGGAATGAGATGCTATACAGTAAGTGGTCAGCACACAGGGACGAGCACAATTATCATCACTAGCCTGGCACGAGGCACTCCAGTTGTCTTAATACTCACAAAGCCTCATGAAAAGAGCCTGCACATCTGCATGTTCCAGCTGTGGAAATTCGGCCTCAGAGAAGTCAGGCAAGTTGCCTAGGGTCACACAGAAAGCAAATGGCAGGGTTGGGCTTTGAGGCCAGAGCCGCCCATGCCCAAGCCTAGACGGGCTGGTTCTGCTTTGTGTTGAGTCCCAGCCACCAGCTGGGCGGCCCTCACAGGTTACTGATGGCGCCCCAGCCTCAGAGTCCACGTTTCTGAAGTGTCAATGAGAACTTCAGGTCTTTATGATTACTGTGAGGTCAATCATCGTCATATGACTGGGACTGAACTGTCAATTCAGACGCAAATACCAAGGCAGCAAGGCGGCTGTGTGCTGCCACGTGGTGAAAAATAAGACCTGCCTTCTGCTCTCAAGGAGCCCGCAGTCCTTGAGGGAGTCAGAGAAACAATGAGAGAGTTATGATGCAGGGCACGGGAGGCACAGGTAGGAGCAGGGGCCGGAGGTGCCAAGGGAGCCCAGTGAAAGATGCTAAGCTCAGGCCAGAGGCAGAAGGGGGCAACCAGGGAAGACGTCCTGGAGGTGGTGATGTGCCAGTTGCTCATGAATGATACCTGAACAGTTCTGGGAACATGTGCATTTCAAGGGGAACTGCTGTCCCTGTTTGGTTTAAGGCAGAGGTTCTCAACCTTGGCACAACTGGTGTTTTGTGCAGGGTCATTTATTGTGGTGGGGGCCGTCCTGTGCAGTGTAGGATGTTGAGAAGCACACCAGCCTCTACCCACCCTGAGGCCAGAAGCACCCTCCCCAAAGCTGGGACCACAGAAATGTGACTTTGCCAAAGCCCCGTGGGGTACAGTTACCCCGTGAGAACTTCCGGTTTAAGCCCAAAATAATGAAGCTCGACTTTGTATCATTTCATCCATCAGTGAGTTCTCCCGGGGCACTTTCCCCTCAAGTTCAGGGTAATTAACTTTTCCCGCTCACTCATCACTTACTCATTCACTGACTCATGCACTCATTCTATCAAGTAATATTCCCAGGCACTAACCACCTTTTCATTAATCCAATCTCAGGCACCACTCTGTTTTCCTTTTGACATTCCTGAAGTTAGGGCTTGTCCTACGGCCACTGTCCTCCAGGCCCAGGCACGATAGAGGCACCATTGCCTGCACATGTGAATATCAAAACATGTAGGTTGGGTGTGAGCAGCTTGCTGGAAACTTCCTGAAACAACAGAGGAAGAAAAAATTCTGCATCACCAGTGCTCTCAGAAAGATGTTCTATGAAATACCTTATCTCATTTATCGCACCTATATTTTTTTATATGAGGCACACATAAGAATGATACATGATGAGGCCAGGCGCGGTGGCTCACACCTGTAATCCCAGCACTTTGGGAGGCTGAGGTGGGCCGATCATTTGAGGCCAGGAGTTCGACACCAGCTTGGCCAACATGGTGAAACCTTATCCTCTATTAAAAATACAAAAATCAGCCACGTGTGCTGGTGCACACCTGTAATCCCAGCTTCTTAGGAGGCTGAGGCACAAGAATCACTTGAACCCAGGAGACAGAGGTTGCAGTAAGCTGAGATTTTACCACTACACTCCAGGCTGGGGACAGAGGCAAGACTCTGTCTCAAAAAAAAAAAAAAAAAAAAAAAAGACGCATAATGAAAACCTATGTCTGTATAAGTCTAGAGAGGCCTCTAATGACCTTGAAATCAAAAGGGAAAGAGCAAGATGGCCAAATGAAAGCCCACTCCGTTCATCTCCCCCTGCAGGAACACCAGACCTTAGCACTAACTACGCACGGAGAGCGCCATCACAAGAACAGAAAAACAGGTGAGCAATCACAGTACCTGGTTTGACTTCATGTTGCAGAAGGAAGCATGGAAGAGGCTAGGGAAGACGGTCTTGAATTGCCACCCCTCCTCCATCCCTCAGCAGCAGCCACACGGCAGGGAGAGATCTATGTACGTGGGAGAGGAAGAGTGTAGCAACTGGGGGGACTTCACATTGAACTCAGGGCTGCCCTGTCACAGCAGAGAGCAGAGCCGAGGTGGGTTCAGCCGGTGCCCATGCACAGAGGGAGCATTTGGACCAACCCTGGCCAGAGGGGAAGCGCCCATGGAGTTTCTCAGCAAGCCTTGCCACCATGGACTAAAGTGTTCTGGGCTACTGGGTAAACTTGAAAAGCTGTCTAGGACACAAGGGCTGGAATTCCTAGGCAACGCCTAGTACTGGGCTGGGCTTAGAGCCAGAGGACCTGTATGGCACATGACTGAGGGTGACACCAGGCTTTGAGGCTAAGAGGGTGCTCGTGCCACCCCTCCTCCAAATCCAGGCAGCACGGTGGCAGCAATGAAAGTGACTCCTTCCTTCTGCTCAGGGAGAGGAGAATTCAGACTAAAGACCACCAGGTGCTGTGGCTCACTCCTGTAATCCCAGCACTTTGGGAGACCAAGGCAGGCAAATCATGAGGTCAGGAGTTTGAGACCAGCCCAGCCAACATGGTGAAACCCTGTCTCTATTAAAAATACAAAAAATTAGCTGGATGTAGGGGCAGGCACCTGTAATCCCAGCTACTCAGGAGGCTGAGGCAGGAGAATTGCTTGAACCCAGGAGGTGGAGGTTGCAGTGAGCCGAGATCTCACCACTGTACTCCAGATTGGGTGACAGAGTGGAAGGAAAAAAAAAAAGACGAAAGAGGACTTTGCATTGCAACTTGGATTCCAGCTCAGCTACAGCAGGATAGGGCACTGGGCAGAGTCACGAGGCCCCGATTCCAGGCCCTCGCTCATGGATGACATTTCTAGGTACACTCTGGGCTAGAAGGGAACCCACTGCTTTGAAGGGAAGGACCTAGTGCTGGCAGGATCCGTCACCTGCTCACTGAAGAGCTCTCAGACCCTGAATCACCAACAGTGATACCCAGGTCATATGCCGTGGGCCTTCGGCCCTGAGATGTGCCGGTGTCAGGTTTGAGCCAGTACATTCCCAGTTGTGGTGGCTATAGGGAGAGACCCCTTCTGTTTGAGAAAAGTGGAAGGAAAAATCACAGGGAGTTTGTCTTGCACATTAGGCACCAGTTTGGCCACAATGGGATAGAGCAGCAAGCAGGCCCTTAGGGTCTCTGAGTCTAGGCCTAGACTCTTGGACAGCATTTCTGGACCTGCCCTGGGCCAGAGGCGAGCCCAGTGCCCTGAAAGGTGAGTCCCAGGCCTGGCAGCATTCATTTCGAGCTGATGGAAGGGCCCCTGGGCTTTAAGTGAACATCTGCAATGGCCTGGCAGAACCTCCGACCATGCACCAGAGGCTCCTTTGCCTGTGGGAGGAAAGGGGAGGAAAGAGCAGAAAGGACTTTGTCTTGTGGTTTGAGTGCCAGCTTAGCTGCAGCAGGACAGAACATCAGCTAAATGTCTAAGATATTTTACTGTAATTCCTGGATCCCAGGCAGCATCTCTGGGCCTATCCAGGGTCTGAAAGTAACTCATTTTTCAAGGGAGAGACACAAACTTTGCTGGCTTCACCACTTCTGATCATAGAGCCCGAGGCCCTTGAGTGAACATAGGTGGTAGCCAGGTCGTGGTTCCAGTGGGTCTTGGGTGAGACCCAGTACTGTACTGGCTTCAGGTATGAACCAGTGCAGTCCCAGTGGTGGTGGCGGCAGGGACCACCAACCCCAGTTCCAGATGACTGAGCACAGAGACTCTATTTGTTTGGGAGAAAGTAAGATAAAAGAATAAGAATTGGTGCCTGGTAATCCAGATAATTCTTCTAGTTCTTATCTAAGACCACCAAGGTGGTACTTCTTTGAGTCTACAAGAATCACAGTGTTACTGAGTTTGTGGCCCTAAGTCCCCTTAAAATACCTCCAAAGTCCTCCCCAGAAGGACAGGCAGCCCAGGTTCACTGGCTCACACCTGTAATTCTAACACTTTGGGAGAGGAAGGGATGCAGATTGCTTGAGCCCAGGAGTTTGAGATCAGCCTGGGTAACATGGTGAAACCCTGTCTCAACAAAAAATACTAAAAGTAGTTGGGTGTAGTGACATGTGCCTGTAGTCCCAGCTACTTGGGAGACTGAGGCAAGAGGATGGCTTGATCCTGGAGGTCAAGGCAGTGAGACCCTGTCTCAAAAAAAAAAAAAAAAAAAAAAAAGAAGAGGAAGGACAGGGACAAACAAGCCCAGACTGTGAAGACTACAGTAAGTACCAAACTCTCCAATGCCCAGACACCAGCAAACATCTACAAGAATCAACACCACCCAGGAAAACATGACCTCACCAAATGAACCATAATAAGACACAAGAGACCAATAATAAAGGCTGAAAAAAAAAAAAAAAAGAGACCAATTTTGGCACCTCACCATAAATAAGGCATGAGGGACCAGTTCTGGATAAACAGAAGCACGTGATCTCTTTCAGACTGTGAGTTCAAAATAGCTGTGTTGAGGAAACTCAAGGAAATTCAGGATAATACAGAGAAGGAATTCAGAATTCTATCAGATAACTTTAACAAAGAGACTGAAATTATTAAAAAGAAGCAGAAATTCCAGAGTTGAAAAATGCAATTGACATACTGAAGAATGCATCAGAGTCTCCTAACAGCAGAATTGATGAGGCACAAGAACGAATTCGTGAGCTTAAAGACAGGATATGTGAAAATACATGGTCAGAGGAGACAGAAGAAAAAAGAATGAAGCATGGCCTACAGGATCTAGGTAATAGTCACAAAAGGGCAAATCTAAGAATTACTGGCCTTAAGGAGGAGGTAAGATAAAGAGATAGGAGTAGAGAACCTCCCAAAGCCACAGAAAAGATATTAATATTCAAGCACAAGAAGGCTATACCCCAAAGAAGACTACCTCAAGGCATTAGTAATCGAACTCCCAAAGGTCAAAGATAAAGAAAGGATTCCAAAATCAGCAAGAGAAAAGACGCAAATAAGACAAAATGGAGCTCCAATACATCTGGCAGCAGACGTTTCAGCAGAAACCTTACAGGCCAGGAGAGAGTGGCACGATATATTTAAAGTGCTGAAGAAAAATACCCCTTTACCCTAAAATAGTATATCCAGTAAAAATATCTTTCAAGCATGAGAGAAATAAAGGCCTCTCCCGACAAACAAAAGCTGAGTGATTTTGTCAACACCAGAACTGTCCTATAAAAAATGCTAAAAGGAGTTCTTCAATCTAAAAGAAAAGGACATTAATGAGAAATAAGAAATCAACTGAAAGTGTACAACTCACTGGTAATAGCACACAGAAAACCACAGAATAGTATAACACCGTAATAGTGGTATATAAGCTACTCTTAAGTAGGAAGGCTAAACAATGAAGCAATAAAAAATAACTACAACAATTTTAGGACATAGTATAACAAGACAAAAAGAGAGACAACAAAAAGTGGAAAAGTAGGGGGATGAAGTTAAAGTATAGAGTTTTTATCTTTTTATCCATCTTTTTTTTGCTTGTTCATTTGTTTATGCAATCAGGGTTAAGATGTTATCAGTTAAAAATAATGAATTGTAAGACAGTATTCGCAAGCCTCATGGTAGGTAACCTCAAATCAAAAAACAGATACTCAAAAAATAAAAAGCAAGAAATTAAGTCATACCACCAAAGAAAATTGCCTTTATAAAGGGAATACAGGAAGGAAGGAGAGAAGAAAGACAAGACCACAAAACAATCAGAAAACAAATAACGAAATGGCAGGAGTAAGTCTTTACTTATCAATAATAACATTGAATGTAAATGGACTAATCTCTCCAATTAAAAAACATACAGCGGTTGAATGGATAAAAAAGCAAGATCCGATGATGTGTTGCCTACAAGGAACATGCCTCACCTACAAAGACACACATAGACAAAGTAAAGGGATGGTAAAAGCTATGCCATGCCAATGGAAGCAAACAAACAAACAAAAACAGGAAAAGCTATACTTACATCAGACAAAATAGATTTCAAGACAAAAACAACGTAAGAAGAGACAAAGCAGATCACTATATAATGATAAGGGGATCAGTTCTGCAAGAGGATATAATAATTGTAAATATATATGCAGCCAACACTGGACCAGGTATATAAAACATATTATTAGAGCTAAAGAGAGAGATAGACCTCAATATGATAACAGCTGAAGACTTCAACAACCCACTTTCAGTACCGGACAGATCTTCCAGAGAGAAAAACAACAAAAAACATCAAACTTAATCTGCAATATAGATCAAACGGACCTAATAGATATTCACAAAACATTCATCCAACAGCCACAGAATACACATTCTTCTCTTCAGCACATGGATCATCATCAAGGATAGACCATATGTTAGTTCATAAAACAAGTCTTAAAACATTTAAAAAATTGAAATAATATCAAGCATGTTCTCTGATCACAATGGAATAAAACTAGAAATCAGTAAGAGGAATTTTGGAAACTCTACAAACACATGCAAATTAAACAATATGTTCCTGAATGACCAGTGGGTCAATGACAAAATTAAAAAGGAAATTTAAAAATTTCTTGAAACCAATGGAAATAAAACATACCAAAACCTACAGGATACAACCAAAATAATACTAAGAAGAAATTTTATAGCTGTAAGTGCCTACATCAAAGAAGACTAAAAACTCCAAATAAATAATGTAACAATGGATCTTAAAGAACTAGAAAAGCAAGAGCAAACCAAACCCCGGAGAAAAATCACAAAAGTCAGAAAAGAAATAAATGAATTTGAAATGCAGACAACAATACAAAAAATCAACACAGCAAAAAGTTCGTTTTTTGAAAAGACAAATAAAATCAACAAGTCTTTAGCCAGACTAATAAAAAGAAATAGAAGACCCAAATAAATAAAATGAGAGGATTTAAAAGGAGACATTCAACTGATACTGCAGAAATCCAAAGGACCATTAGTGGCTACTATGAGCAACTGTATGCCCACAAATTGGAAAATCTAGAGGAAATGGATAAATTCCTATACACATAGAAGCTACCAAGATCGAACCGTGAGCTGGGCAAGGTGGCTCACATCTGTAATCTCAGCACTTTGGGAGGCCAAGACGGGTGGATCACCTGAGGTCAGGAGTTCAAGACCAGCCTGGGCAACATGGTGAAACCCCATCTCTACTAAAAATACCAAAATTAGCCAGGTGTGGTGGTGTGTGCCTATAATCTCAGCTACTAGGGAGGCTGAGGCACAAGAATCGCTTGAACTGGGAGGTGGACGTTGCAATGAGCCAAGATCATGCCATTGCACTGTAGCCTGGGCAACAGAGTGAGACTCTGTTTCAAAAAAAACAAAGACAGAACCATGAAAAAATAAAAAACCTGGTTGAGTGCGGTGGCTCATGCATGTAATCCCAGCACTTTGGAGGCCAAGGCAAACAGATCACTTGAGGTCAGGAGTTCAAGATCAGTCTGGCTAACATGGTAAAACCCTGTCTTTACTAAAAACACAAAGGTTAGACCAGGTGCAGTGGCTAACACCTATAATCCCAGCAGTTTAGGAGGCTGAGGCTGGGGGGGATCACCTGAGGTCAGCAGTTCAAAACCAGCCTGGCCAACATGGTAAAACCCCATCTCTACAAAAATAAAAAAATTAGCTGGGCATCATGGCAGGTGCCTGTAATCTCATCTGCTCAGGAGGCTGAGACATGAGAATTGCTTGAACTCAGGAGGCAGAGGTTGCATTGAGCCGAGATTGTGCCACGGCACTCCAGCCTGGGCGACAGAGTGAGACTGTCTCAAAAACAAACAAACAAACAACCCCCCTCCCCACAAAATTAGCTGGGCACAGTGGTGCACACCTGAAATTCGAGCTACTCGGGAAGCTCACACAAGAGAATTGCTTGAACCTGGGAGATGGAGGTTGCAGTGAGCCAAGATTGTGCTGCTGCACTCCTGCCTGGGTGACAGAGTGAGACTCTGTTAAAAAAAAAAAAAAAAAAATCCAAAACCTGAGCAGACCAATAAAAAAGTAACATGATTGAGGCCATAATGAAAAGCATCCCAGTTAGGAAAAACACAAGACCTGATGGCTTCACTGCTGAATTCTACCAAACTTTTAAAGAAGAACTAAGTCAAATTCTACTCAAACTGTTGTGAAAAACAGAGTCAGCAATACTTCCAAACTCATTCTACAAGGCTAATATTACCTCAGTACCACAACCAGACAAAGATACATTTAAAAAAAAAAAAGCAAAACTATAGGCCAATATCTCTAATAATCCTAGCTACACCGGAGGCTGAGGCAGGAGAATTGCTTGAACCCACGAGGCAGAGGTTGCAGTGAGTTGAGATTGCACCACTGCACTCCAGCCTGGGGGACAGAGCGAGACTCCATCTCAGGAAGAAATGCAAAACAAAAACAAAAAAGCCGTAGGAGTTAACCAAAGAAGTGAAAGATCTCTACAATGAAAACTGTAAATCACTGATGCAAGAAATTGAAGAGGACACACCAAAAAGGGAAGGGTATTCTATGTTCATGGATTGGAAGAATCAGTGTTAAAATGTTAAATGTTAAAATGTCTAATCTACAGATTTATGCAATCCCTATCAAAATACCAATGACATTCTTCACAGAAATTTTTTTAAAAATCCTAAAATTATCTGGAATCACAAAAGACCCAGAATAGCCGAAGCTATCCTGAGCTAAAAGAAAAAAACTGGAAGAATCATTTTACCTGACCTCATATCATACTGTGGAGCTACAGTCACCAAAACAACATGGTACTGGCATAAAGATAGACACATAGACCAATGGAAGAGAATAGAAAAATTAACTAATTTTTTTAGAGGTGAAAGCGTTTCTATCAGCCTGGTTGGTGGTGCTTTTTCTTTTAATCTTGTATAAAGTTGCACATGAGTTGTGGTATCTGCTGCCTGTCGCAGTTCCAGCCTGGAAGAGCCTAGAAACAGTCCCTGCTGCACGGTGCCCATAGTGGTGTGTGCCCGGCCCATCCGGAAGCTGAAATCTGAGGTGGTGAGGGGCTGTGGTGCTGCGCTGATGGGATTCAAGACCTGGCTTTGAAAGAGAACAAATTTGTTTCCTTTTTTTACTATTCATTATCATTCAAATCAAATTATATATTACATTAAGGTCATTTCACGGGATATTTTTCTCTAAAAAAATATTTTTTTAAACTTCTTGCTTTGAAATTCTGTTTTCAAATTCTGTGCATGAGGGACATGGTACCTGGAGAAGCAGAGATTTGAACCATGGCCTGATGATTCCTAGGGGCTCTCCCCTTCATCACACTGCCCCTGGGATGGCTGAAAACCCTCCCTTCCGTCCTCCCTGGCCTTTCCTGCTTATGTCCTGCCCAGGAAGAGAGACACAGATGGATCAGTGATCGCAGGCAGGTGGTGTGTGCCTGACCCATCTGGGAAGCAGCTGTATTTCTTGGCTTTGAACCTAGAACGTTTTCCCCTTGAGAGCCTCCCCTTGGACCTGGTTTGGAGACAGGTGACAGTGTCTCTCTCCCGAGCTGAAATCTGAGCAGACACCCAGCTGCCTCAGGACATTGGAGCACTCTGGACTGCAGCTGAGTTCCATGGTGGCCCTGCTGGTCCTTAGCTGCATATCCCTGGACAAAGAGCTAGCCACCCTGAGCCTCAGGGTCCACTGCTTTGAAATGGAGGTAACATCTGCCCTGGCTTCCACAGAACCAGATGAGTTAAGGGTGTGAAAACGGTCAGGAAATTTCAAGGCTGGGAGGCAAAGAAATGCAGAAAGGTCACTGAAGACCCCAGCTGGGGACTCAAGGGCCCTGAGGGGCTGGACGACCACAGACTTAGGTGATGATGACTGAAACCCAGCCAGAACCAGTGGGGGCAGACAGGGCCACAGGATGGGCCACGTGCAGGGGTCGCGAGGGGCTGTGGTGGTGGGCTGATGGGGCTCAAGAACTAGCTCTGAAAAAACAAATTTGTTCCCTTTTTTGCCATTAATTGTCAAAATCAAACTATGTTTTATATGAAGGTCATTTCCCTGGATATTTTTCTTTAAAAACATTAAAAAAAAAACTTCTTGGTCAGGCGCACTGGCTCACGCCTGTAATCCCAGCACTTTAGGGGGCTGAGGCAGGCGGATCACGAGGTCAGGAGATCGAGACCATCCTGGCTAACACAGTGAAACCCCATCTCTCTTAAAAATACAAAAAATTAGCCAGGCGTGGTGGCATGTACCTGTAGTCCCAGCTACTTGGGAGGCTGAGGCAGGAGGCAGGAGAATCGCTTGAACCAGGAGGCGGAGGTTGCACCTCCTCCTCACCAGGTGGTTTCATTACCCACATGTGGATGGAGTGTGAGGCAGATGGGAGTATTTGGCAATCTTCCCCAAGGCCTCGCGGCTGGAAACTGGCCCGGCAGGTTGCTGGGACATCGGAGCCCCACCTCCCATGCACCCACTCTTCCAGGAACAGAAGGAGGCCGGCCCCACTTCTCTGAATCCCTGTCTGGAGTTTCTCTCTCTAGCGGCACACGTTCTCCTGCATTGAGGCGGCAGCTTCTCAGTTGCAGCCACCTCTCTAACCACCTGGGGATGGTTCCACAGCCCCAGGGAGCCGGGCTGACCAGGCTCTGAGAGGACTCTGTCCCTCCTGACAGCAAACAGGGCCTCAAAGCACGACTGCAGGTGGGGCCCTGGGTGCACTGGGACCCCACGGCAAGACAGGGCACCAGGATGCTGGCAACTCGTGGGCAAGCCATGGGCCACTCCAAACCGCCTCGTGCCATCCAAGGCCCCCAAAAGCAGCTTTTCCATAAGGGCAAACTTAACTAAATCATCCCTTTGGGTCGGGCATGATGGCTCATGCCTATAATCCCAGCACTTTGGGAGGCCAAGGTGGGAGGATTGCTTGAGCCCAGGAGTTCAAGGCCAGCCTGGGCAGCAAAGTGAGACTCTGTCTCTACAAAAAAAAAAAAAAAAAAAATAGGCATGGTGGTGCACACTGTGGGTCCTAGCCGCACAGGAGGCTAAGGTGGGAGGATCACTGAAGCCCAGGAGGTCAAGGCTGCAGTGAGCCATGATTGTGCCACTGGACAGCAAAGCAAGACCTTGTCTCAGAATAATAATAATAATAATCCCTTTGGACCTTGGTTATTTGGATGTGGCCACATTCCTTCCCCAGTTGCTTTCCATCTGAGCTGCCAAGTATTAAGTTTGCATCCCGAGCCTTTTTCTAGAATATTCTCATAGAGATCAGTAAGTTGGTCCAAAGAGAAGGCAGGTGGGTCCATTTCAGGTGACTGTCTTTCAGGAGAAACCTGATCTTACAGCCCCCACACAGGGCCTTCCCGTACTGACACCTGGAGTAGAAGCCTGGGTGAGAAGGTGAGAAGGAGCCCAGCCCCCAAAACAGATCCTTCTCGCAGGCACCTGTGAGCTGCCTGAAGTTCCACCATTACCGAACCACCTTTTGTTAACAGCTGTGAGCCTGTTAGACTGTGGACTTCTCTGGGAGAGGCTGCTGTAATATAAGCCATTAGGGAGTCCTGCTCTTCACTTTACGTTCCGAGTGGAGCCACACATGTGTGTCGCTGATCACGGCCACTGAGGTAGGAGGTAGAAGAGGGTCGTACTGGGCTCCCGGCATCTAGTCGAGGTGAGGAGTCAGGGAGGGCTTCCCAGGGGAGGTGATGTCTCAGTGAAGTTTCTGAGTATGAGTTTCTGTGGCTGCTGCAACAAATACCCACACACCAAGTGATTTGAAACAATAATGCATTCAATCACAGTTCTAGAGGCCAGAAAGTCAAAACCACGGTGTCCACACCCCCAGGTCCTTCCGGAGGATCTGAGGGAGAATCCACCCCATGCCTCTCTCTCTCTGGGCTTGGAGGGAGAATCCGCCCTGTGCCTGTCTCCCGGCTACTGATGGCGGCCGGCTGTTTTGGTGCTCCCTTCCTTGAGGATGCGTCCCTCCCATCCCTGCAGCATCTCCCTGTGGCCTTTGTCTCGGTCTCTGTATCTCAGATTTCCCTCTGGTTTCTCCTTGAAGAAATCTATCATTGGATTTAGGCCCCCCTCACCCACCTAAGTCCAGGATGATCTCATCTTGAGACCTTTAACTTCAACCCATCTGCAAAGACCATGTTTTCAAATAAGGTCACATGCACAGGTTCAGGGGGGTAGGACGTGGACATTCTGCGGAGACACCATTGAACCCACTGCAGGGGACATGTGGCTAGGTCAGGAGAGGGAAGAGGAGGGACATTCCAGGAAGAGGGAAGCGCATGGGCAAAGGCACAGAGCAGAGAAGTTCAAGGACCTCGAAGCAGGTGGGCGTGGCCAGGGAAAGGGAGCACCCGAGGGTGAGAGAAAATAGGACAAGAAAGCTAAGCAGCTGCCAGCCAGTTCGTGCACTGAGTTCGAACTTGACCTGTTCATCTAAAGGGAAAAAATGGAGGCAAAAAATGTACCTAATTACTTAGTTAAATTCAGTAGAGAGTTTATCTGGGCCGATCTTGAGGATTCCAACCTGAGAGCATGGGTTCGAGCTGCTCTGTATATACTCCACTCAGCAGCTGTTATAAGTAGGTTTTTAAAGGGAAACAGGAGAGGCAGTTGCCAAGCTGTTTACCGAGAATTTATATTAACGTCACGGAAGCTGTTGCTTGGCTAGGCATTGTTCTTTGTGTCACAAATTCCCAGAACATGAAGATAATGGGTGAGGCAGCGAGTCAGGAGCAAAATACCTTTAAACAACTCCCCTAGGCCTGGGGCGGGGGCGTGGCCGAGGTCCCACACTGTCTCCAGGCCTGATGAATTCTGCACACCCCACGAAGCTCAGACTACACCCAGCTATTTTTTTTCTCAACCCTGAAAATGATGTGGAGACGCTGTAAGTTTTACCTGGGCCATTATGTCACTTGACTCTCCCCACGTGCCGGAGAGGTCGGAATTATGGCCCCATTCACAAATGGAGACTCTGAGGCCCAGGGAGGTGAAGTCACTTCACCAAGAGCCCATCCTTAGAAAAAGGCAGGGGCCGGATTGGAGCTCAGGCCTCATCTAACCGCAGGAGTGGGAAGATGGAGGTAGCAGGGCTCGGGTGTCTGCGGCAGGCAGGGTTGGTTTGTCCAGGAGAAAGGAAGGGAGCAAGGCTTCTGGGACTGGGTGCCAGGCCCACCGCCCCATCACACTGGGCCTGGGGTCCTCATGGTCTTTCTACCAGACCCACCTCCTTGGCCACAGCTGATAGATCCAGAAAGAGGTCACCTGACTCAAGCTAAGCCAATTCTATTTCCCTTCCAAGAATGTGTTCTTGAGTCTTTTCCTTATTTTTGAGACAGGGTCTCACTCTGTTGCCCAGGCTGGAGTGCAGTGGCATAATAATGGCTCACTGCAGCCTCAACCTCCTGGGCGCAAGTGAGCCTCCTACGTCAGCCTCGTAAGTAGCTGGTACCATAGGCGCCCACCACCACACCTGGCTAATTTTTGTATTTTTTTGTAGCGATGGGGTCTCGCTATGTTGCCCAGGCTGGTCTCAAACTCCTGGGCCCAAGCGATCCACTCACCTCCGCCTCTTAAAGTCCTGGGATTATAGGCGTGAGCCACCATGCTTGGCCTTCTCTTCAGTCTTTGATGCTGGAAGGCGATGCACAGGGTGTGATTCGGAGCCTGGCTCAGGATTGAGGCGCTCAGTGGCTTAGGCTCAGGCAGCTTCCTGCACTTGTCTGTGACGCTCTCTGTGTGGCTTCCATTTCCTTCTCTGGAAGTGAGAATGATGAAACCAGCACTTTCCTTCCGGCCTACGATGGGTCTAAGTGAATCCTGACGGTGACTCCTCTTGCCGTAAGCTTGGCACTTGGAAAGCACTGGGCAAACCTTAGTGCCAACCTGCTGGCTGTGTGAACAGAGAAGATGGAACTTGGAGTTCCTGCCTTTCCTCTAACATGAGGAGGAGGGGGGAGAGAGAAGAGACAGAGAAACCGAGAGAGGAGGAACAGGAGAGAGAAACAGACTCACAGGCACGGAGCGGGGGAGAGGAGAGAGACAGAAGAAAAGCCACCTTCTGCGTTTCCTTCGGTTTCTCAGCCGCTGTGGCAGTTTTCCTGGACTTGCTTCATTCGTTAGGGGCGGGCTGCCCTCTTTCAACTTCATTTCCCGGCAATGAGTCCATGGTCCCCGGTGGCCAGCCCCTCTGATTTTGGCTTAGGCCAGCACACATGGATTTCTGTTATTCACAGCCAAAACCAAATCAAACCAACACTCAAAAAACATTTGTTTTTTGAGACCAAGTCTTGCTCTTGTCACCCAGGCTGGAGTGCAGTGATCTCAGCTCACTGCAACCTGCGCCTCCTGGGTTCAAGCGATTCTCCTGCCTCAGCCTCCCGAGTAGCTGGGATTACAGGTGGCTGTCACCAAGACTGGCTAATTTTTTTTTTTTTTTTTTTTTTTTTTTTTGTATTTTTAGTAGAGACGGGGTTTCACAGTGTTGGCCAGGCTGGTCTTGAACTCCTGGCCTCAGGCGATCCGCCTGCCTTGGCCTCCCGAAGTGCTGGGATTACAGGAGTGAGCCACTGCACCCAGCCTCAAAAACACTTTGAGACAGTTTGGCCGGCCAAGAGCCCCATGAAATCTGTTGGAAACCCCTTTGATCTGGATGCCCCTTTGATCTTGTTCCAGACCCAGTTACCACATAAAGAAAAACCTAGCAGGCTGGAGCCGTGGTGGGGCGGCTGCGGTGTGAGGCGGCTGTGGGAGCTCCTAGGCGGCCCTTTTGGCTGTGCCGGCGAGAGGCCTTCCCTGTCACACATCCCATACTTGCGCCTCTTGCTCCCAGAAAGGCAGGTTTCTGGCAAGTTCCACACTCAACCCAGGAACCCGTTGAGCAGGTGCCTTGAAATGGGCAGCACCCCTACCCTCTGGCACAGGAGGGCCTGCCCTGGCCAGGTGGGGACTGCAGAATGTGCGAGCAGCGGGGAGTAAGTTTGAGTAATTCCAGCCTCATTAGTTACCCATTAGGCTGAGTGCCAGTCAGCACCCATGACCTCCTCAACCAGCAGCCCGGCTGGGAAGATGCCCGTATGCACAGTGAAGTGTAGAAAGAGCTAAGGCTTCGATATCCTAACAGTCAGCATCTTACTCTAGGTCAGACAGTTACTCAGTGAGGCAGCCAGAACATTGTGTTTCTCCATGAAGCAAGGTTTGTTATTAACATCTTAAAATATAAACAGTGCATCAAAAAAGTGTAAAGGATGGCTTTGCACTTCTCACCAGCTGCCACTGTTTCACCCTCAACTTTTTGCAGGGACAGGAGTGAAATATTTTAAGGCAAACCTCAATATCACCTATGTCACCTGCAAATGCTTCAGAGTCCATCTTGAACACAGGAGGATGATGTATTTATTTCTCTTCTTAAGATAACCGTAAGGTCATGGTCGCAGAACCACTTGGTTTTGGGAAACTCCAGCTGGGACCACCATACCTTGCATCCTACGAGGAACCAGGACAGTACCAGCCTAATCCCAGTCTCCCTCAATGGTCCAAGGTTCACAAGAGGCCAGGCGCGGGGGCTCACACCTGCCCTCCTAGCACTCTAGGGGGCCACAGTGGAGTCACTGCTGGAGCTCAAGACCAGCCTGGGCAACAGAGGGAGACCCCATATCTACATGAAATTTCAAACGAACTTTTAAAATTAGCCTGGCGTGGTGGCACTTGCCTGTGGTCCCAGCTATTTAGGAGGCTGAAGTGGGAGGATTGCTTGAGCTCAGGAGGTTGAGGCTACAAAGAGCTGTGATGGTGCCACTGCACTCCAGTCTGGGCAACACAGCAAGACCCTGTTTCAAAAAAAAATTAGAAGAGCAGTGGCTCCCAAAGTGAGGTTCCTAGAGCCAGCAGCACCCACATCACTGGGGGACTCATTGGAAAGGCAGATTCTCACGCCCATCCGGACCTGCTGAGCCAGACACTCCAGCCTTGCACCTGGCAATCCGAGTTTGTTTGTTTTTTTCCTAATCTCATGACAGGTTATGGCAATCTGGGTTGTAACCCACCCTCCAGGTGATCCTGATGCCAGCCCCAGTTCAAGAACTGTTGCTCTAGAGAGAGACAGGTGGTGAAAGAGAGGGTTCCGTGCTTGCATTCAGTGTATTCTTTTTTTTTTTTTTTTTTTTTGAGCTAGAGTATTGTTCTGTCACCCAGCCAGGAGTGCAGTCACATGATCTTGGCTCATTGCAACCTCTGCCTCCTGGGTTCAAGCTATTCTCATGTGTCAGCCTTCCAAGTAGCTGGGATTATAAGCACGTCAACACACCTGGCTAACTTTTTTTTTTTGAGCTGGAGTCTCGCACTGTTGCCTGGGCTAGAGTGCAGTGGTCTGATCTCACTCACTGCAACCTCCACCTCCCAGTGATTCTCCTGCCTCAGCCTCCGAGTAGCTGGGCTTACAGGCACCCGCCACCACACCTACCTAATTTCGTTCTTTCTTTCTTTCTTTTTCTTTCTTTCTTTTCTTTCTTCTTTCTTTCTTCCTTCCTTCCTTCCTTCCTTTCTTTCTTTTGTTCTTCTTTGTATTTTTAGTAGAGACAGGGTTTCACTATGTTGGCTAGGCTGGTCTCGAACGCCTGACCCAGTGATCCACCCGCCTTGGTCTCCCAAAGTGCTGGGATTATAGACGTGAGCCACTGTGCCAGCCTACCCAGCTAATTTTTGTATTTTTAGTAGAGATGGGGTTTCGCCATGTTGGCCAGGCTGGTCTTGAACTCTTGACCTCAAGTGATCTGCTCACCTCAGCCTCCTAAAGTGCTGGGATTACAGGCATGAGCCACTACAACCAAACTCAGTCAGTTGATTCTTTAGGCCTGTTCTGGCTTCTTCCCCCTAGGATGCTGGGACTAGTCCTGAGCAGTCTTGTCCTCCAGTGAGATGCATTGACCCTGGAGCCCACCTGTCAGCTAGTAAGACCCGGCTCCTCCTCCCACTCCCAGGTGACCCCCTGTTCCTTCGTCTCCTCTTTCATAAAAAATGTGGAAATAACAGCACTTGCTTCACACGCTACTTGTGAGGAGCAAACCAGCTAAGGTATAGGAACTGCTTAGAATGGTTCCTAGTGCATAGCAAGTGTTTGTTAAGACAAAGATTTGCTGTTCTTACCAAAACGGGGATGTCTGCTCCCAAAACAGAGATGGCCAGGACCCCGGGAATGAGATCACGTGAGTCTCCAGGAGTGTGTTGTTCGAGGGAGGGGCTGGGAGAGAACAGATGGAGATTGGGGGCTTCCCTTGCAGCTTTGGGGGAGTGCAGGATTAAAGAGGGGCTCAAAGGGTGCCCTCGACCTGAGGGCTCCAGGCGGAGCCGGAGTCTCTGAGGTGGGGGAGGCTGCAGGGAGTGACTTGGCAGGAGGTGGTGAGGACTGAGCTCGGGTTGTCCGAGGCGATGCTGCTGAGATACCCCAAGAGCAATCCTTGGGGACAGGCTTCCCAAAGCCCCAGAGAGGATGAGAGGGGGCCCACCAGCTGGAAGAGCCGAGATGCCTCTAGGAGTCTATAGAAGGTTCTGTCCTCCCTGGGCCCAGTAGGGAGACAGGAGGCACAAGCTATTGAGGAGTGTGGGGTACCCTGGACCCCCAGGAAGGCAGAGGGCCAGGAGGTCAGGGCTGGGTTCTGAGCAAACCCCAGTGCCACCATTGTCCCATGTTTGATTGTCCCCAAGGCTCAGGAAACCAGTTGTGTACCATGATTTAAATAGGACATGGGGCCAAGTGCAGCGGCTCACACCTGTAATCCCAGCACTTTGGGAGTCCAAGGCGGGTGGATCACCTGTGGTCAGGCATTTCAGACCAACCTGGGCAATATGGTGAAACCCTGTCTCTACTAAAAATTAAAAAAAATTAGCTGGGCATGGTGGCGTGCACCTATAATCTCAGTTACTCGGGAGGCTGAGGCTTGACTCTGGGAGGTGGAGGTTGCAGTGAGCCCAGATCACACCATTGCACTCCAGCCTGGGCAACAGAGCGAGACTCGTCTCAGAATAATCAATCAATAAATAAATAGGACAGGGACTCTCAAACTCTGTCTAGCAGAGGGATAGACACCTTGTCTCCTTTTTACCCATGCATGAGGGAGACACTAAAAGCTCCCCCAGTTGTCTGTTTTAGCAAGGAAAACTTCAAAGGCTTTACACCTTGGGAAGGACAGAAATTCCAACTAAATAAGGCAACGAGTTATGCCTAAAAGGCTGATCCAAATGCAGACATTTCAGAGGTTCACGATATGAACTCACGAGGTTGGTTTGTTTGAGACCAGGTCTCGCTCTGTCGCTCAGGCTGGGGTACAATGGCATAAGGAAAGCTGACTGCAGCCTCGGCCCTCCAGGCTCAAGCCATCTTCCTGCCTCAGCCTGCCAAGTAGCTGGGACTACAGGTGCATATCACCACGCCTGGCTAATGTTCTTATGTTTTGTAGAGACGGGGGTCTCGCTATTTTGCTCAGGCTGGTCTCGAACTCCTGGACTCCAGTGATCCCTCGGCCCCGGCCTCCTAGGATTACAGGCATAAGCCACTGCATTCGGCCAAGATACTTTATTTTTAAAAACATATTTATATCAGCTAGCCCTGACCACTGAAAAGGCTTAGAAAAAGTGGTCACCTCAGTAGCCTAACGCACAAATTATGGTCTTAAAAATGTCATTTCTCATTTGAAACACTAAAATTTAAAAGCACAGTGTCTTGGAGAAATAGCTGATGCTAGGGCTGGAAAGCTGCCAGCCAGTGTACAAGATAAGGCTGGATGATCTTATCACACCAAATAGCAAGGGAGCCGTTAGTGACTCCTAGAATCATGCCAAAGAACTCAGAGCCAATCCGAAGACGTCCCGCCAGACAAAGATGTGTGACAATGTGAGCTTCAAGATGAATAATACTTGCAATGGATGGAAACGCATCTATGTTTAAACTCACAAGTTCACAAATATATTTTTAAAACTTGCCTATGGCCGGGTGCAGTGGCTCATGCCTGTAATCCCAGCACTTTGGGAGGCCGAGGCAGGTGGATCACCTGAGGTCAGGAGTTCGAGATCAGCCTGGCCAACATGGTGAAACCCCATCTCTACTAAAAATACAAAAATTAGCCAGGTGTGGTAGCAGGTGCCTGTAATCTCAGCTACCTGGGAGGCTGAGGCAGGAGAATTGCTTGAACCTGGGAGACAGGTGGCAGTGAGCTACGATCATGCCACTGCACTTCAGCCTGGGCAACAGACAGAGACTCCGTTTCAAAAAAAAAAAAAAAAAAGAAAGAATGAATGAAAACTGGCACATGTACATGTGATTAAAAAAAAAAAAGTTAAGGGAAGGAATCCAGCAATTCTTCTGCCGTTCCTGTACCAATTGGTAACAAAATTGCAGATGAAGAAATGCCTCTCTTTATAGAAGTACTCCAATCAATTTAAAAGAAACGGTGGAGTAGCAGTTTTGCAATCCCCAGTGAATTAGTGAATCTAGACTTTAAGCAACAACACGTCCATTACAAAAGAGACGCCTCCAGGCATCCTGAGCCTTTTGATGCAGGAGCACAGGACCAAAGCCATCCAGCCAGAGTCGGGGCAGCACTCTGGATCCCAATTTGCAAGGAATGGTGAGAACAGAGGCATAGGCAGAAGGCCACTGGGAGCCTCCAACCAGCAAAATCCAGACTGTAGGTGTGCCCAGGTCACACGGCCAGGATTCTTCAACAGATCGACTGTAAGCAAGAAGAGGGATGATACGTTAGACAGAATAATGGCTCCCAAAAGATGTTCACGTCCTAATCCCCAGAACCTGCGAATGTGTTTGCCTGCTCGGCAGAAGGGGCTTCACAGGCGTGGTTGGGTTGAGGCTCCTGAGATGGAGAGAGTAGCCTGGATTAGCCAGGTGGATCCAATGTCATCACAAGAATCCTTATAAGGGTGGGTGGTGGAGGGATGGGGAAGGGAAGGTGGAGGATGGTTAGTTAGTGAATAGACGGGATGACAGAAGTAGAACTCAGAAAGATTGGGGGGAAGGAGAGAGGGAGGAAAGAGATTTGAAGATGGAGGAAGGGGCCATGAGCCAAGTAACACATGCGGCTTCTAGCAGCAGAAAAAGACGAGAAACAGATCCCGCCGCCTATAAGTTTCCAGAAGGAACAGAGCTCTGCTGACAGCTTGCACCTCGACGTTAGCCTGGTAAGACTTGTTTTGGATATCTGATCTCTGAAACCGTAAGACAAACCAACTTGTTTTAAGCCAGGAAATTTGTAATAATCTGTTACAGCAGCAACAGAAACTAAAACGGATGGGAAACCTATAGGCTAACAACACGTAACGGAGATAGCAAATTCGCAAAACGGGCAAACCAAACGAGAGTGTGTAGGCAGGTGAGGAAGGGATGGATGTGCGAATGCTAAAGTTAGGACAGCAGCCACGTTTGCAGGAGGACTCAGCTTCGGGGCAGGGAGAGGGCCTGCAGGGGAGCTCGCAGGGAAGGGGGCAAAGTTCCTCTTTGTCCTGGCTGCTGGCTTCATTAAGCTGCGCCTTTGTTTGGTGTGTTCCCTATGACTGTTGGATTTTACATTTAACAGGGTAAAAATCGTAACAGTGGCAAGAACAGTTTTAGGGTGTAGCATAGGGCCTCCTCTCTGCAGCTGTCAAAGCAGCAGCAACATTTTCTTCTGTCCTGAGATTTTTTTTAGCAGCAGCAGCACAGAATCAGTGCGGAGAGAAAAGAAGGGTCGGTCTTCAGAGCTCATGACTTACATTCTGCAAAGGAATGGGCAGAGTAGGCTCACCCGCAAATGGAATATGGGGTGTGCAATGTTTGTAAAAGCCTAGTGTAAAAATGTAAAGCCCAGCGCAGCAGATGAGCCAGGCACCCCCTACACCCAGTACCTGTTCATCTCTGCTGGCCGGGTGCAGTGGCTTATGCCTGTAACCCCTGAGCTTTGGAAGGCCGAGGTGGGTGGATCACTTGAGGTCGGGAGTTTGAGACAAGCCTGGCCAACATGGTGAAACCCCATCTCTACTAAAAATTTAAAAAATTAGCCCCACATGCTGGCAGGCACTGATAATCCCAGCTACTCCAGAGACTGGGGCAGGAGAATGGCTTGAACCCAGGAGGCGGAGGTTGCAGTGAGCTGAGATCACGCCAATCCAGCCTTGGTAACAGAGCAAGGCTCGATCTAAAAAAAAAAAAAGAGAAGGCTGCCTCCTGAGGTCACATGAGACTGGGACTCCCTGCCTGAGGGCTGCCTTTTTGGCTTCAGAAGCAGGCCCAGCCTGTGTCAGGGCAGACCTGAGGTGGTACCTAAGGAGCAGTTCTCAACCTGGGAGGGATGGAAGTTGGGGACCAGTACCCCAGGCTCCCCACCCCTTGGTAGGGATAACTCTGTGTTCTGGACCGTCTCACAGACTTCCCCAGCAAGACTCCGCTCCTGTGGCCCGTAGTGGTGGCAGGATCAGTGATGCTCCCTTTGTGGGGCGCCCTTTCTTTCTCAGCCCCCTTATACTTTCATGCTAGGGTTACCTCCCATATACCGCCTTGCATTCAAATCTTCCTCTCAGGGTTTGCTTCTGGGGGAACCCAAAATAAGACGCTAAAGAAAGTATAATGAGGTGGGAGGAGATGGTTAATATATATGTATATAAATAAATATGTGTATATATACACATACATATATATACATATACATACATATGCACACATACACACACACACACACACACACACGCACATATATCTATATGTAGAGACAGGGTCTCACTAATCTTCCAAGGTAATCCTCCTGCCTTGACCTTTCAAAGTGCTGGGATTACAGGCATGAACCACCGCACTCAGCCAGATGGTTAATAGAGAAGACCTGGTCACAGAGAACCTCTGTGGCCTTTACCTGGATGTTTCTACCACCGCCACCACCTCATCCCTAGCTCCTCCCACAATACCTGGCACCTGATGCGCACTTAGTAACTATTTTGCTGGATGGGCAGGTGGATGAATGAAAGACAGTGACCCAACTCCCATTACAAAAGTTGAGAAGGGCCCAGTGCAGTGGCTCACACTGATAATCCCAACACTTTGGGAGGCCAAGCGGGCAGATCACTGAAGGTCAGGAGTTCGAGACCAGCCTGACCAATATGATGAAACCTCATCTCTACTAAAAATGCAAAAATTAGCCGGGTGTGGTGGTGTGCACCTGTAGTCCCAGCTACTCGGGAGGCTGGGACAGGAGAACTGCTTGAACCTGGGAAACAGAGGTTGCAGCGAACTGAGATTGCGCCACTGCACTCCAGCCTGGGCAACAGAGCCAGACTCCATCTCAAAAAGACAGAAAAGGGAAAAAAAAAAAAAGAAATTGAGAAGGACAGATCTTTTCTCTCCCGGGCCCTGTGTCCTGCTCACCAGGTGGAGCTTCTGGCTTTTCTGGCCACCATCTCAAGTTCTCTTATTTCCTTCCCATTCTCCAAACCTGAACCTCTGCCCGTCTCCTCTTCATTATGTGAGGTGCTTATACCCTTCCGCTCGGTTCCCTTTTTCACTTTGCTTAATAGTGCCAGACTCAGTTCTGTTGCTTGTAAGCAAGCAGTTTCTAACTGATACTGCCAGGTGAAGCTCAGCAGGTACTGAATGCTAAAGAGAGCATCAAACGTCCTGCCAGCTAAGACACAAATCCAACGTGGAGAAAATCTGTCTATCCAGGACTTCTTCGGAGCCAGGTAATATTCACGTAGCCTTCATCACCATCTGTAAGGTGTGGGTAACACTTTTAGAAATAAAAAAGACCAAGGCTCCAGTACATGGTCCAAAGTTCCAAAGCATGGAGGAAGATCACCTGGGGGTACAGTTCATCACGAGAGAAGAGATAAACACTTTTTTTTTTAAGGTTCTATCCAGCCAAGTGCAGTGGCTCACACCTATAATCTAAGCGCTTTGGGAGGCTGAGGCAGGTGGATCACCTGAGGTCAGGAGATTGAGACTAGCCTGGCCAACATGGTGAAACTCTGTCTCTAGTAAAAATAAAAATTAGCTGGGCATGATGGCACATACCTGTAACTCCAGCTACTTGGGAGGCTGAGGCAGGAGAATCACTTGAACCCGGGAGACGGAGGTTGCGGTGAGCTGAAATCATGCCACTGCACTCCAGCCCAGGTGACAGAGTGAAACGCCACCTAAAAAAAAAAAAAAAAAAAGGTATATTGCATGAGGCTGGCCAGATCCTGAGAAATAAATGGAATCGTATTTTTAAATTAAAACACATTTATGAAACACTTAAAACATGAACGAAATATAGAAACTAATGCAGTAAATTTGGGAGGGTAGAATTTTGCAGGGAAAGGGGTTGTTGTTGGGCATCCCAGTTCAGCATTCGGGTTCAAGGTCATGAGCAGGCCTTAGGCTGGGAGTTTTTGCCTGACCTTGTTTATTCCTTGCCCATTCAGTTCTTAACAGCCATGAGTGGAGGGCAGTATTCTCCTCCCATTCCAACTTGTGAGAAATGAGGCCAGGAGCGGTGGCTCATGCCTGTAATTCCAGCACTTTGGGAGGTCGAGGCAGGCAGATTACCTGAGGTCAGGAGTTTAAGACCTGCCAGATCAACATGGTGAAACCCTGTCTCTACTGAAAATACAAAATTAGCCAGGCATGGTGGTGGGCACTGTAATTCCAGCGACTCAGGAGGTTGAGGCAGGAGAATTGCTTGAACCCAGGAGACGGAGGTTGCAGTGAGCCAGGATTGTGCCACTGGACTCCAGCCTGGGTAAGAGGAGTGCAACTCTGTCTCAGAAAAAGAAAAAAGGAAAAAAAAAAGAAAGAAAAGAAAATGAGGCTCAGTAGTGTGGCAATTTGCCAAGAACTCCCATAAGTCACAGGTAAAATAAGCACTGACCCAGAGTGAATTCATTTTCTAAATGCCCATGCCTACACTCCTGTTGAAAGGTTTCCCACCCCATGCTCTCCCCTGCTTGACTTGGCCCCAAGGACCCATCGAGGGGCCTGAAGCTCCTGGGCTCTGGTGAACAGCTCTCAGTGGCGGGACTCCCACGTGGTCACCAAGGACCCCTCTCCCAGGCAGGCCCTGGCAGTGTACCCCTGGGCACTCACAACCCTCTTTAGTGTTTTTGTGTGCATCGGAGAAGGGGGCCCATCCTCTGCCATCAGCGCATGCAAATCACGACTGGGTCAGTGGTGCTCCCTAGAGAGCCACCAGCCTGTCCAAGCACACCTGGACCCCACCGGATCTACCCAGCCCTTCTTTGGAGCCAGGTAATACTTGTGTGGCCTTCAGGACCACCTGTAAGGTGTGTGAAACTGACCCCTTGTCGAGGTGAAAGAGGCCAAGGCTGTGAGGGTAAGATATAGGCCCCAGTCCCAAAGCATGGAAGGGATCAAGCTGGGGCCCTGGAGCTCAGCCCCACACTAAATCTTTCCCATGGGAGGGTGTGACTTGAGGTCCTTGTCTGAGCATGGGCAGACAGCCACGTCCAAGGGCGTTGCCTGCAGAGCTGGGCCAGCAGTGCGCTTGCTGCAATTTCTTGCCCTCGTTTCAGCATCAGTCAAGAGCCTTGAATGTTGTGCAATAGCTGCTGCTCTCCTAGACTGCGCATCTCCACCCCCTTCTCCCCTGCCTGCCAGGACTCTGCTCAATCTTTAGAACTGTCTTTGTATCACCTCTTTGGAAGTCTTCCTGGAGCCTCACCTACCGGTTCCCTTTGTGTCCCCACTGTGCCCTGCGCACAGTGTGATCATAACACGTACCATGTGGTTTTGCTCCTTCTCTGAACTGAGAGCTCTTAGAGAGCAGAGACCCTAAATCATCTCTCTCCTTGACATCTAGCGTGGTGCCGGCAAACAGCAGGTACTCAGTCCATGACTACTGAGTCAGTGAGTAATCAGAGGGATGAGGTTGAGTCTCCTTCCTAAGTAGGCTGAGAGCTTCCAGGGAGGGACCTGAGAGTCACAGTGTCCTGACCCCCAGCCTTCCTCCATGCCTGGCAGTAGGGGGTGGTCAAAATAAGTTTGTGGTTGGGTGAGTGGGTGGATAGAGGGGTGGAGGGGTGGGTGGATGGGTCCTAGGACCTCACCTTTATGCCAAGTGGAGTGGTCAAAACATTTGTAAACAACTCTGGTTATCTAATAATTTACTAGCTTTTGTGATGATCTGACTATTTTTCTTTGTTTTTAATGGTGGACTGTAGAATCTGTTTCAGCTTACTTAGCCTAAAATTGGTTGTTGCTGCTTACTGGTTTCCATACTTAGAGTTAAAAGACTGAGGCCACAGCAGAAAACAACTAGGTGGATGGGTGAGTGGGTGAGTGGGTGGGTGGGTGGGTGGATGGATGGATGGATGGGTGGGTAGGGTAGATGGATGATTGGATGGATGGGTGGGTGGATGGATGGATGGATGTGTGGGTGGGTGGATGGATGGATGGAGGGGAGGATGGGTAGATGGATGGGTGGGTGGGTGGATGGATGGATGGATGGGTGGATGGATGGGTGGGTGGGTAGGTGAATGGATGATTGGATGGATGGGTGGGTGGATGGATGGATGGATGTTTGGATGGATGGATGGGTGGATGGATAGATGGATGGGTGGATGGATGGATGGGTGGATGGATGGATGGATGGATAGATGGATGGATGGATGGATGGATGGGTAGGTAGGTGAATGGATGATTGGATGGATGGGTGGGTGGATGGATGGATGGGTGGATGGATGGATGGATGGATGGGTAGGTGGATGGATGATTGGATGGGTGGGTGGATAGGTGAATGGATGATTGGATGGATGGGTGGGTGGGTGGATGGATGGATGGGTGGGTGGGTAGGTGAATGGATGTTTGGATGGATGGATGGGTGGATGGATAGATGGATGGGTGGATGGATGAATGGGTGGATGGATGGATGGATGGATAGATGGATGGATGGATGAATGGATGGATGGATGGATGGATGGGTAGGTGCATGGATGATTGGATGGATGGGTGGGTGGTGGGTGGTCTAGCTGAAGGCAGTGCAGCATGATAGGAGTGCAGGTTCTGGCATCTGACTCCCGGGAACACAGAACCTGGGTTTTCGTCTTCTCTTAGCTGTATGGCTGTGATCAACCGACTCAACCACCGTGTGTCCTGGATCCTGTCTCAAGTCAGGTTCTGCAGAAGCAGTTCCTGAGACAAACACTCACGTGCTGGTAATTTTTCCTCCCCAGACAGAGTTTCACTCTGTCACTCAGGCTGGAGTATAGTGGCACAGTCAGAGCTCACTGTAGCCTGGAATTCCTGGGCTCAGGCAGTCCTCCTGCCTCAGCCCCCTGACTAGCTGGGATCACAGGAATACACCACCACACCTGGCTTATGTTCAAATTATTTGTAGGGATGGGCCTCCCTAGGCTGGTCTCGAACTCTTGGGCTCAAGCGATTCTCCTGCCTCAGCCTCCCAAAGTGCTGAGATTACAGGCATGAGCTACCATCCCAGGCTACATGCCAGGGATTTATGAAGGAAGTGACTCAACAGAAACTGTCAAGGGAGTGCAGGAACACAGTGTGATGGGGTGCAGTTTTAGGCCAAGTCCCAGGCCTGGCCTCACCCCACTGGGAGCTGTGGAGGGTGAGTTATGTCTCTGCCTTGTCCTACCAAAGGCGGCTAGGACCTCCTGTCTCACACTTGCCAGTTGCCTGGGGGTGAGAACATTTCCAGGCACTTCTGGTCTTGCACGTCCAGGCAAAGCAGCCCAGGAGCCCAGACTTGGCCTTCAAAAATCTGTAGGTGCTGGGGGTTATTGAGGAAGCCCCCACACTGAGGGGAGGGGGGAACCGCCCGGGGAAAAGGGGTCTGAGGGGATTTGGATGGGTAACACATTGTTGGCTACAGTATCCCCTTCTGTAGAATGGGGTTGCTGAACGCAGATAGATTGTTACAAGGATTAAGTGAGGGCAGAAATTGAGCACCGGGCCTGGTGGCAGGTCCACAGTGTCACTTGCTCACACTGAGCTGCTCTTACCCTACCAGGAGCTCCTCTCACTCTCATTAAATATTTGCTGAATGAATGAACCAGCTTCCCTACTGGTTTAACTGGGTTCATGAGCTCCGCCCCTGCACCACCCAAACTGTTGATCAAAAGACCCTTTGTGTCCAGGCTGGCTGGTAAAAATGACGAGACCCAATTGGAAGAGACACAGCTGTGGCTTCCAGTCCCATCACCCTGGGGGCTCCCCAGGCTTCCCGGGTTGGTGCTTGAATGTGGGCATTGTCCCCTGGGTTTTGGCTCCTTCCGGTACTATGCCGCCTGGGGCCAGGGCTCGCTTGTTCACTCAACACAACCCGCTCTGTGAGTTCTGTTATCTTTCCTGCTTGATTCCCAGCACCTGGAAGGGTGTCTGGTACATGGAAGGTGCTGGAATGGATTCCAGGTGCTGGGGAATCAAGCAGGAAAGATAATAGAGCTCAGAGAGCTTGCAGTCCCGGGGAAAAGGCAATAAACAAACAGCCCAAGTCAGTGATAGAAGGGCTTTGGAGGAGAATGAAGCTCAGTAAGGAATGGAGAGGGACAGACGTGTGTTTTTTTCTTTTTACCTTTGTGATTTTGAAATAATTGCAGAGTCCCAGGATGTTACAGACGGTACAGAGAGGCCCAGGGTCCCCTTCACTCAGCTTCCTCCCATAGTTACAGCCTACATGGCCACAGTGCCAAATCCAAGCCAGGAAACGGGCACAGCACAGTGTGAGCACAGCAGGCCCTTGGTATCCATGGCGACTGGTCCCAGGACCCTGTCTCCCAGGATAGCAACATCCCGGGGGTGCTGAGGTCCCCCAGGCAGCCCTCCCGGTATCTGCCGGCTCCTCAGAAACCTCGGAGGCAGGGAGGGCCACGGTGTGTGGTTTCTGAGTCATTTGATCACTGTGTAGATTCATGGACCACCAGCACAGCTAGGGGAGAGAAGGATTCCACCACGCCTGGGTCTGCCTTGCACAACCTTTGTAGTCACATCCACACCACCCCTAACCCCAGCATTCACTCATCTGTCCTCCTTGTCTATGATCTTGTCATTTCAAGCATGTTTTATAAGTAGAATCACATGGTCTGTGACCTTTTGAGATTTGAACGTATTCACTGGATTCTCTAGGTCTGTGCGCTCTCTCCTCCTCCTCCCTTTTCCTCTCCCCTTCCTTCTCCTTTACCCTAAAAAAACCTCAGGGTGCATTTTCAAAAGAACAGGGACATTCTCTTACATAACTAGAGTGCAGTGATCAAAATCAGGAAGTTTACACCAGTATAATCCAAATCTCTACAGAACTTATCCAAATCCCCCCTCATGTCCCACTGATGCCCTTTACAGCAAAAGAGAAAGGCCTTCTTTCCCCTAATCCAGGATCTGATCCAAAATTGCAATTTGCATTTGATTGTCGTTAGGGAGCTCTTTAGTCTCTTTATTTATTTATTTTTGAAACGAAGTCTCCTTCTGTCGCCCAGGCTGGAGTGCAGTGGCACGATCTTGGCTCACTACAACCTCTGCTTCCTAGGTTCAAGCGATTCTCCTGTCTCAGCCTCCCAGATAGCTGGGATTATAGGTGCCCACCACGAAGCCCAGCCAAATTTTTATATTTTTAGCAGAGATGGGGTTTCACCATGTTGTCCAGGTCATCTCAAACTCCTGAACTCAAGTGATTCACCTGCCTCAGCATCTCAAAGTGCTGGGATTACAGGCGTGAGCCACCACACCCGGCCTTTAGTCTCCTTTAATCTGGAACATTCCACCACCTTCCCTTGACTTTCCTAACATGGATATTCTTGAAGAATCCAAGCCAGTCAAACTCCAGGACGTCCTGCCCTTGGGTGTGATGCACGTCTTGATGAGATTCAGGTTCAGCCTTTGCAGGAGTGCCCCAGACGCGGCACCGCGTCCTCCTTTGCAAATCATATTGGGGCACATGATGTCGCTGGTCCCATTCCTGGTAATGATCATGTTGATCCCCCTGGCACGGTTGGCATTGCCAGGTTTCTTAACTGTAAAGTGACTGTTTTCCTTTTGCAATGGGGTAAGTAGTCTCTGGTAGGGACATAGTTTGAGAGCTTCAAATATCCTGTTTCTCATTAAACTTTGACCTTCCTTGTTTTCAGAAGTTTTAATTGAAGTGAAACTTACCTAGAGAAAAGTACACACTGCAGGTTCCACTCAGTGGGCTATTACAAAGGGAACGCAGTGGCAGGGCAACAGGCAGGTGCACGTTACATGGGGTGCTCAGGGAAGGCCTCCCTAACGGGGGAGTAGTGGGGAAGAGCTGGCGGAAGAGTGTGCCTGGCAGAGGGGCGTGGGAAGCACCAAGGTCTGGAGGTGGCACTGAGCTCAGCTCGTTTCACAAACAGCCAGGAGACCAGGGAGAGGAGCAGGGGAGTTGACAGATGGGGCCTCCTGGGCCAGAATAAAAAATCTAGTTGTATTGCAAGGGTGATGGCAAGGTCTTCACTTGGGTTCTCTGAGTTCCCGGGGTTCCCCAAGGTAATCCTAGTAAACAGTTGCCGAGGAGTGGGGAAGTGAGACATTTCACTTCACAGTGGGTGTGGAAGCTGGGGCATCTACCCATCCCCTGGAGTCAGTTGTGGGGGAATGCCTGGAGGTGGGGGGGTTGGGGGATTAACGCTTCCCTTATTTCTGGCCCAGGTGCCAAAATAATATCCCTCAAGCAGAGAGCCTTGGGTGTTTGCAGTAAGCAGAGCTTGTTGAGGGTGAGTGGAGAGGGGCTACGAGCAACAGCTTCTGCTACAGTGAGCTATGGAGAGCTTGAAGTGGGGGAGGGGATGTGCTCTGACGTCCACTTTTACCACCGCTCTGTTTTACTGTGGGAGCAGAGACTACCACCACCCTGTGCCCTGGCTTGAGGAGATTCCAAGCCCCTCTGAATCTCTCAACAGGCAATTGAGTCTGGGGAACAGGCTACACCAAAGGAAGAGAAGGAGGGTCCTGCCCCAGACCCCGTTTCCATGCGCCCCTGCTGCATTTCTAAGAGCTGCTTTCCTGAGAACAGACTTCACCCCTCAGGCACAAACTAACTTGGGAAACCCAGAGTTCTAGGAACTTGCAAAAGAGAAACTGGGAACTCTGAACTCTATTATATCAAAAAGTCAACAGAAATCATAGGTCTAATTCCTGATCAGGCTTCCCAATTAAAAATATTCATCCATTTTCCATTCAACAAGTATGTCTTCAGAGTCTATTTTAAAATTTATTTGTATCGAAACAATCCAAATAAAATTCACCATTTAAAAGCGTGATTCAGTGGGTTTTCCCATATTCACAAAGTCATGCAAACCCTCCTCTAATTCCAGAACTTTGCCATCACCCAAGAAGAAACACCAATAGCTCCCAATGCCCCCTCCCCACAGCTGCTGGCGACCACCCAATGGCTTCCTGTCTGTGTGGAGTTGCCTGTTCTGGGCAGGTCACTTGAGGGGGAGTCACACAGGATGTGGCTCTTGTGACTGGCTTCCATGATTTGGATGGTGTTTTCAAAGCCCATCCATGCTGTCGTGTGGATGGGTGTCTCATTCCTTTCTATGGCTGAACGACGTCCCATCCTCCGGGCGTCCCACCTGCTGTTCACCTGCTCTCTGTTGATGGGGGTTAGCGCTCTTTCCATTCAGTGCTGCCTTTGAAACTTGTAACTGTGGTAAAGTTGCCACCACTTTGGGGGAACCATAGGTGCAATGGGGCTTCTGTCTGCAGGAGATCGCATTTGGTCCAGGGATCAGGAGGGGCCTCTCTGGACAAGCAACAACTCTGTTACAACCTCAAGTATGCGCAGAAGTTGGAAGGGTGATATTTAGGGGTGCTTGGGCCTCTGGGCCATGTTCCAGACAGAGGGAACAGGTCAGGCAGAGGCTGACAGGGAGAGAGCATGCACCTGGGGCCTAGACAAGGAGTTAGACTGGCAGAAGTGGAGAGATGGGGGAGAGAGTCAGGCGTCAGGGCTGCAGGGCCCTGGTATGGCCTGTGAAGGAGTCTGGATTTTAAACCAAGGGGATGATTTCATCTCTTGTGAGTTTCAGGATGCCAGGACATCCTACAGTAAAACTGGGACCATCGTGGCCAAATGAAGGTGGTTCCCTCCGTGAGTGACCATTGCAGGCAGAAACTGGTGAGTTTACACATGGAATGCCCTGGGCCTCTTTGCTTTGGATTGCAATTCTCTTGCCTCTGAGTGACAGGCCTGGGATGCTTTTGAATTTTTGAAAGTAGAGTACCGTTGAAAAGGGAGTCACATTTCCAACTGTATGACGTTCTGGAAAAGACAAAAGTGATAGAGACAGGAAAAAGATCATATTGGGCCAGCCCGGTGTGGTGGCTCACGCCTGTAATCCCAGGGCTTTGGGAGGCTGAGGTGGGTGAATCACGTGAGGCCAGGAGTTCGAGATCAGCCTGGCCAATGTGGAGAAACCCCGACTCTCTTAAAAATACAAAAAAAAAAACCCAAAACAACAACATTAGCTGGGTGCAGTGATGCGCATCTGTAATTGCAGCTACTGGGGAGGCTGAGGCAGGAAGATCACTTGCACCCAGGAGGCAGAGGTTGCAGTGAGCCAAGATTGCACCACTGCACTGCAGCCTGGACAACAGAGTGAGACTCTGTCTCAAAAAAAAAAGGGACTCAGTTAATAATAAATCAGTATTTGCTTATCAGTGGTATCAATGTGCCACCCCTACGCACAATGCTATTCATAAGAGATGCGGGGGTGGGGGGGCGCTGGGAGAAGGGACACATGGAAACTAGTTTCTGTGCAATTTTTCTATAAATCTAAAATTGCTCTCAAAACTCAAGTTTTTTTTTTTTTTTTTTTAAGGAGTCAGTTTTATACTTAATTATTGCCATGGTGTTTGGTAGACAAAATCCTACTGGACAACCATCCATTGGCCTGGGAAAGAATTGTGAAAAGAGATCCTGGAGAATTTAAAAGAGCTGTGTGTGGGGGTGCTCACCTGCAGTCCCAGCTCCTCAGGGGGCTGAGGCTGGAGCTCTCTTGAGCCCAGGAGTCAGAATCCAGCCTGGGCAACCTAGTCAGAAGTTGTCTCTTAAAAAGCTTTTTATAAGGGCCAGGTGTGATGGCTCACGCCTATAATCTCAGCACTTTGGGAGACTGAGGCAGGTGTATCATGAGGTCAAGAGATTGAGACTATCCTGGCCAACATGTTGAAACCCCATCTCTACTAATAATGCAAAAATTAGCTGAGTGTGGTGGTGGGCGCCTGTAGTCCCAGCTACTCGGAAGGCTGAGGCAGGAGAATCACTTGAACTTGGGAGGTAGAGGCTGCAGTGAGCCAAGATTGTGCCTTTGCACTCCAGCCAGGCGACAGAGCGAGACTCCTGCTCAAAGACAAAACAAAACAAAAGACACACAAAAAAAACCAAACTCTTTTTCTTGGCCGGGTATGGTGGCTCACACCTGTAATCCCAGGACTTTGGGAGGCCTAGGTGGGTGGATCACAAGGTCAGGAGTTCAAGACCAGCCTGGCCAATGTGGTGAAACCCTGTCTCTCCTAAAAGCACAAAAATTAGCCAGGGATGGTGGTGTGTGCCTGTAATCCCAGCTGCTTGGGAGGCTGAGGCAGGAGAATCACTTGAACCTGGGAGGTGGAGGTTGCAGTGAGCAGAGATCGTGCCACTGCACTCCAGGTTGGGCAATAGAGTGAGACTTTATCTCAAAAATAAAAACAAACAAAAAAAAAAAAACACTTTTATTTTTTCTTGTTTAAAGCAGGCAGGCTTAAAAAGAGAGAGACAAAAGATCGTGAAGTTGGGGAATCCTAGGTCAGCCTTTCTGTCTGGGTCTTCTTCTGCCTCCGCACCTGACTTTTCTCTCTCCACGTGAAGAGATCCTCTCCTTCAGCCATCCCACTATCTTCTAGAAGGTTCCACAACTCCTACCTGTCCCCATTATTGCTTATTCTGAAAATCCTTTGATAAATGGGTTTATTCATTTGCCAGGTGCAAACCGTTGTCAGTGACTACTTGAAGTTTGATCAGGAGGATTCAGAGGCCTGTCCCAGCCAAGGGGGACATGCCGCCTGGTGGTCAAATACTGATGCCTGCTGCAGGTGTCAGAGGAGGGAAGAGGAGCGGAAGTACCTGTGCTGTGTGTTTACCTCCTAGAACTGGGCAAGTCCCAAGTCGTGTTTATTTGGCACCTGGTGTCATGTTCCAAGGGGCAGAGCCTTGTTGCTTCTGCTGGAATTACGTCCTTCAGAAGCCCGGCGATGCCCACAGCTGCAGGAAGTGCTCAGCTAGTGTTTGCCTGTCATTCAGCAAATAATGGCTATGGAACAGTGGACGTTGTGAATAGCGCCTGGACACAGGCTGTGTGTGGGGAGCGTGTGAGCCTGCCCATCGTTTTGGTGCAAATGCATAGACTGGTTCATGTAATGGGGGGGGGGGTCTCACTATTGCGGTGCCAGCAGAGCTGTTTCCACCCCTGGGCCTTAGCTCCTTCCCTTCTCTTTGCTTGGAATACTCCCTCCTCCCCCCAATACCCACAGAGGTCCCTTCTTGCCTCTCCTGACTCCTCTAGCTATAAGAAGCTTCACTCTCCAGGCCCCATCTTGCTCATTTTTCATTTTTCATTTTTTCTTTTTTTTTTTTTGTTTTTTTTTTTTTGAGGCTGAGTCTCGTCCTGTTGCCCAGGCTGGGGTGCAGTGGCGTGACTTTGGCTCAGTGCAACCTCCTCCTCCAGGGCTCAAGCGATTCTCCTGCCTGAGCTTCCAGAGTAGGTGGGACTACAGGCACGTGCCACCATGCCTGGCTAATTTTTTATATTTTTAGTAGAGACAGGGTTCCACCATGTTGGTCAGGCTGATCTTGAACTCTGACCTCAGGTGATCTGCTCGCCTCGGCCTCCCAAAGTGCTGAGAATACAGGCGTGAGCCACCACACCCGGCCTGACTTTTCTTCTTAGTATCACCCACTGTCCTCGTCTCCTCCGGCTGCTGCAATAAAGCTTCACAAACGGGTGGCTACAGTGGAAATGTATTCCCTCTCCATTTTGGAGGCAGAAGTCTGAAATGAAGGTGTAAGTGGGGCTGTGCAGCCTCTGGGGGCTCCATGAATGGGTTGGGAGGAGGTTCCTTCTGCCTCTTCCAGCTTCTGGTGACCCCAGGTGTTTTGCAACTTGTGGTCACATCCCTGCCTTCATTTCCCAGTGACCTCTTCTGTCTCTTATCAGAGACACCAGTCACTGGATATAGAGCCCACCCGGTTAATCCAGGATAATTTCATCTTGAGACCCTTAATTATATCTATAAAGGTCTTTTTCCAAATAAGGTCACATTCACAGTTTCCTGGAGTTAGGACATGGACATACGTTTTGTAGGGGGGAGGCATTATTCAACACCTCACATGCACCGTCTGACTTTGCACTCCACAGGGATTTGGCCGCAGCCTGTCTCCCCCAGGTAGGAGATGAGGTGCAGGAAAGCAAGGAAAGAGTCTCCTGTTCCCAGCTCCACCTCCAGTGCCACGTGGCAGGTGCTTAAAAGTATTTGTTAAGTGAATGAAACAGCCTTACCTCTCCAAGTCCCAACGTTCCCATCTATAAAATGATTACTGCCTGTGTGCACAGCTATTGCAAAACAAACAGAATTGAGGGTTTAAGCAAGGAATCATCACTTCCACCTAATTCCTAAAATGAGAAACAAATTGGACAAATTCTAACTTTGTACAGTGTACCCTTTCCGAAAATGATGCCTCCAATTTTAACCTTATAGAACTTGTGAGTGAGGTTTGTTACCAAAGAAAATACGGGCACCTTGAGGGTGCAAAACGGCTTGCCAGCAGAATGCCTTGCTGGGGATAATTTGTGGGCAGTGAAAAGACAGCACTTTGACATAGAGAGTGAATGGGAGTCGCAGAGCATGGCCTCATTGTTGAAGGTGCCCAGAGCAGACATTTCAAGAAAGGCTGAATGCCTTTGGTTGGGTCCCACCCTTGGAGTTCATCCTTGGCCAGTGTGGCAGAATCACACTCAGGCGTTGAGCTGCAAACCCCAGAAAGTTCTCCAGCCAACTCTCTTGTCAGATTCTTTGCAAGTGGGCTCTAGAATTTTACAGGCTGAAGGCAGAAGAAATAAACTAAAAACTTGAAAAAACAGAATCTGCAAGTCTGTGAGGATGACCACAGAATACAAACAAAGTGACAGAGCTCAGAAAGGTCGTTCTAAGACAAAGATAAATAGCAGGTGTAATCCCAGGGAAATGGACAACCACCACAACACAGACCGACTCAGAAGGTAAGAGCCTGGGCCAGGCACAGGGACTCACCTGTAATCCCAGCACTTTGGGAGGCTAAGGCAGGCAGCTAGATCACTTGAGGTCACAAGTTCAAGAGCAGCCTGGCCAACATGGCAAAACCCTGTCTCTACTAAAAAACAAAAACAAAAAACCCAAAAAATAGCTGGGTGTGGTGGTGCATGCCTGTAGTCCCAGCTACTCTGGGAGGCTGAGAATCACTTGAACTCAGGAGGTGAAGGTTGCAGTGAGCTGAGATCGTACCACTGCACTCCAGCCTGGGTGACAGAGCAAGACTCTGTCTCAAAAAAATAAATAAATAAATAAGAGTTTGCGTAATTAAATTACTTAGAATATAAAAGGATGCAAAAGTTAGAAAAACAAAAATTAAAGTTGGAAAAGTCCTTTAAATCTGGAAAAGGAAACCAAGACAGACTGTAAATACTAGTCTGTATTTCTTAAGTGTTTTCAGGTAGCTCCTAGTAGAACTTTCAGTGAGATGTTTATTCTAAAACCCAAAGTAGAAACTGACAGCAAATTGAGTGCTTGCCTCAAAAGGCACACAAATAAAACTTGAAAGAGGGTGACGGAAGTCAGTCTAACAGTGACGACTATTAACAATGCAGACATGATACACTTCCCCATTACAAAGCAAATCATTCACATGAAGTTTCTATTCAATGCAAATTTTAATGATCTGCTGTTTATGATAGACATATTCAATAAATATTTTGAGGTATTTGCCATGTTTCAGGCACATCATTTACCATAAGCAACACTGGTGGAGCCTAATTTACCTAATTTACACACCACAAACCTATTTTACCAACCTGGCCAGCATAGCAAGACCCCATCTCTACACAAAAATAAAAATGAGGCTAGGTGCTGTGGCTCATGCCTGTAATCACAGTACTTTGGGAGGCCGAGGTGGGTGGATCACCTGAGGTCGGGAGTTTGAGACCAGCCTGGCCAACATGGTGAAACCCTGTCTGTACTAAAAATACAAAAATTAGCTGGGCATGGTGGTGAACACCTGTAATCCCAGCTACTCGGGAGGCTGAGGCAGGAGAATCACTTGAACCGAAGCGGAGCTTGCAGTGAGCCGAGATCATGCCGTTGCACTCCAGCCTGGGCGACAGAGCAAGACTCCATCTCAAAAAGTAAATAAATAAAAATTTAAAAATTAGCTGGGTGTGGTTGTACGACCTGACCTTCCCCACCTACTACTTGCTTGAGCCCATGAGTTCAAGTCTGCAGTGAGCTATGATCGCACCATTGCTCTCTAGCCTGGACTACAGAGTGAGACCTCGTCTCTAAAATGTATGTGTATATATCCACCACCTAAAGTTTCCTTCCGGAATGCCCTGGGCATTTTCAAACCCAGCCCAGGAATTTCAGCCTTGACATCTCTGGGTCAGAGCAGAAGCTATAGTGATAGAATCTGAAAGGCTGGGCTTTCAATATCCCCAGCTCCGGGGGATGCTGATCCACCTGGAGAGATGATACCTGGTTAACAGCTTGGAAAAGCATGAAGATGCCAAGAAGGTATTCTTCTTCCCTGGATCCAACATCATCTTGACATCACAGAATGCCAGTTGGGAAGGACCTGAGAAATAACTGAGCCAAGTTCCCATATGTTCTTTTATATTAATAATATTACAGAAGTGCCTGAGGACCTGCGATGTCGGGTACTACCATGTCTTACTACTGGGTACTCTACCTGTGTACGCATTCACTCAGCCTGCACTGTAGGATGGTGACATTAGCTGCAGGATGTCTCCTCTTTGTTCCTCTACAGCACTCTTTTTTGAGATGGAATCTTGCTCTGTTGCCCAGGCTGGAGTGCAGTGGCGCAGTCTTGACTCACTGCAACCTCCGCCTCCCGGGTTCAAGCAATTCTCCTGCCTCAGCCTCCAGAATAGCTGGAATTATAGGTGTCAGGCTAATTTTTGTATTTTTAGTAGAGACAGGGCTTCCCCATATTGGCCAGGCTGGTCTCGAACTCCTGACCTCAGGTGATCTGCCCACCTTGGCCTCCCAAAGTGCTGGGATTACAGATGTGAGCCACCATGCCTGGCTTCCTCTACACCACTCTCCACTCTTCTTCAGCTTCTCGGCCCAGGAGGCTGCATCCTTGGCTCCACTGCTCTCCCACTTCTGATCCAAGCAGTTTTACTCCGCTGAAGTTACCAGCCCCCCCCCCCACCCCCAGCTCCCCTCTCCATCCTCTGTCCTCTCGTCCTTCAGGCTTTGGGTGGGAGCAAAGCCACTTCTCACTCTTCACTCGTCTTTGTTAATGGCACAACCTCTTCTGATTTCTCTACGTTATCCCCATACCTTTGTAAAAAGTCTGTTTCTCAAAGTCTCCTCAAATCGCTGTTTCCTACTGGGACCCTGACCTATATAGGTAGTGACATCCCCCATTTTATGGATGAGTAAACTGACGTGGAAAGAGGTGAAGAAAGTTGCCCAAGGTCACATAGCTGAAAGGAACATTCCTGGGATTCAAATCTGGACTGACATCAAAGGTTTGCTGTTCCCATTATTCCTGCAGCTTTGTTGAAACTGGTGGAGCAGGGGCAGGCTGATACCGTAGCCTTTATTTCCTTAAAAAAGCAAGATGCTGGAGAAACAAGAAGGGCTGCTGGAACTATCCTGCAGGTTTTCGGGCGCTGGAGTCCACCCTTGGGAGTAATTGAAGTAGGTGGCAAATATTTGCTCAAAAGGGGTGGATGAATATCACAGACAAATGCAGATGCCACCTCCTGTAGCCGGTGAGCAACTTCCCTGTAGAGATGAGGAAGCCAGCGCAGAGGGCAGTGGCACAGCCTTCCCCAAAGCCCGCCCTCTGCTAAGTGGTGGGTCTAGTTATGCATCTAGTCCCACCTGAAGTCAAAGAAAGCCCTTGTACTTGCCGGGGGTTGTGGCTCATGCCTGTAATCCCAGCATTTTGGGAGGCCAAGGTGGGTGGATCACAAGGTCAGGAGATAGGGACCATCCTGGCTAACATGACGAAACCCAGTCTCTACTAAAAATATAAAAAATTAGCCGGGCGTGGTGGTGCGCGCCTGTAACCCCAACTACCCGGGAGGTTGAGGCAGGAGAACTGCTTGAACCCAGGAGGTTGCAGTGAGCCGAGATCACGCCACTGTGCTCCAGCCTGGGTGACAGCAAGACTCCGTCTCAAAGAAAAAAAAAAGCTCTTGCACTGGCAACTGTCTACTCTGCGTGTGTACTCACATACTTTGGGAGCCATTTGAGCTCAGCACCTTGTGATGACGATGGTGATGATCATGAGGATGGTGTCATGAGGACACCCACATATTCTCTATGCCAAGCCCTGCCGCAGACCTTCCTGTGGAGCACTGCCCGCTGGGCCCTCTCAATGTCACTGTGAAGGAGGCGCCATTGTGACCATTCTGCAGCGCAGTAAACCAAGGCGCAAAAAATGTAAGAAACCTGCTCAGGTCCCACGATGAGCAAGAGCAGGCGCTGATCCTGCGGATGAGGACAGAGGGCCCTGACCCTCCAAGACCACGCGGGCGCCAAAGGCAGTAGGGTTCTCAGTAGCTCCGGCTCCTGGACTCACTGCCAGGGCCCTGGAGGTGGGGTCTTAGCCTCTGCTCCCTGCTTAATGATAGACAAGGCCACCGAGGCTCCGAGAGGCCACGTGACCCGTCCAGCGCGCACAGCCGCAGGTGTGAGTCGAGTCAGCTCTGGCCGCCTCGCTCCCAGCACCTTAGAGCGGCCCACACTGGGCTCCTCAAGAGGATCACCTGGGGCTCGTTAAAAACCCATCTCCCTGCGGCTCCAAACCCAATGACTGGGCAAGGAGGGTTCTGGGAATCCGGATTTCAAACCGGCGTTTGCTCCTCCTCCTCCCCCACTCCAGGTGATTCTTAGGATCTGCAAGTTTAGGAAAGAGCCCAAGCCGTGAGGCGACGCGGCCGCTACCCCGGCCTTCCCTTGCCAGCCGGCGCCGACCCCAGGGGCCCTGGGGTTCCAGGCGCGCTCGCCGGGCGGGACCAGGTGAGCCGGCACCTCCCTGTGCGCAGCCCCGCCCCGGGGGCGGGGCCTCACCTGCCACGGGCAGGTAGAGGGCTACCTGGTAACCCGGGCTGGCCCAGGAGGCTTGGGCGCGCGCAGCCAGCCCGGGCCTCGCCGGGACCGAGGGACGCAGGCAGCGCCTGCGCCTGCTCACCATGGTCGAGGGACGCGTCTCCAAGTTACTGAAGAAACTCCGCTTCTCAGGCGGGGGCCGGGAGTACCAGGCGCTGGAGAAGGACGAGGAAGAAGCCTTGGTGAGTCCGGGCGACCCCGCGCCGGGCACGCGGCCCGACCCCGCATCCCCTCCGTCGTCACCGCCCCGCCCCTACCCGGGACCCCGCGTTCGCGCTGCGAGCCGCCACTCCGCCCTTCTCCCCTGGCTCTGGAAAGGAGCCGTCCTCATAGTAAGCACCATCTCGTCTGTGCTCCCGCACGGGGAGCTCAGCATTGCACCCTCACGTGAGCCCTTTTTGCGGATGAGAAACTGAGACCGAGAGTGGTTAAGTCATCCCCCTAAGGGGCAGGAAGCTGGGAAGTGAGCTGGCGGGAAACTTCACCTAGGTTTCTCTGACTCCAGAGAATTAAAATTCCTGGGTCGTTGCCGGGCGCGGTGGCCACGCCTGTAATTCCAGCACCTTGGGAGGCCGAGGCGGGTGGATCACAAGGTCAGGAGTTGAAGACCAGACTGGCCAGCATGGTGAAACCTCCGTCTCTACTAAAAAATACAAAAATTAGCTAGGATGGTGGCTCGTGCCTATAATCCCAGCTGCCTGGGAGGCCGAGGTAGGAAATTGCTTGTACCCGGGACCCGGGAGGCGGAGGTTTCACTGAGCTGAGGTCGCGCCACTGCACTGCAGTCTGGGCTACAGAGCGAGATTCTATTTCAAAAATAAAATACAAAAATTCGCTGGGCACGTGTCTGTAATCCCAGCTACTCGGGAGGCTGAGGCACGAGAATCGCTTGAACCCAGGAGGCAGAGGTTGCAGTGAGCCAGAGTTGGTGCCACTGCACTCCAGCCTGGGCGACAAAGCGAGACTTCCCCCCCCCCCCCCCCCGTCCACCCCCACACACCCCTTGGTGTCGAGACTTAGGCTGCTTCATGGAGTTTTAAAACTTAAATAATAATAAAAAAAAATGGAGTGATGCAAAAACAAAACAAAAGGTTGCTGAAATGTTGTAGCAATAATAGAAAGCAAAGTTGGAGCAGAGGGACCTCCCAGCCTCACTTCATACCTTCAGGCACTGTTAGAAAGCCACCTAGAGCTGTATCCCTGCTTTGCCACCTCCAGGGGACCCTCTGGGATAAAGCAGCAGGGTGCCAAGGCAGGGTGGTTGATGAGGGGAGCAAAGTGACAAAGCTGTCAGATAAAGCCCTTCCTGTTCCTTGGATTGTTGGAAGCCAGGAGTGAAACCCGGCTTGAGGGTGACCCAACAACCTTCTCCTTAGCTTTGCAAACAGAACTCCTTACATGATTTAAGGGCAAGGGGCACTGAATTTTGGCAGAAGCATTTCTCTGCACGCCAGAGGGGCGTTGCACTTTTTTTTTTTTCATTTAAGCTTAAGCAGTCATTCAAAAATAAAATATCTGAACGAGTCCCCTGGGTTGCTAATAAATATGACCCAGAGATGGGCTTTTGACCAGTGAAAATAAACTTCAAAGGTAAACTTACCTTTTATTAAAAAAAAAAAAAGCTGAAAAAATATTTAAACTTTTATTGTTTTTTCTCCCCAAAGAATGCTAATGTTCAAAACATTTTAGTGGTGAGATTACGTATTCGTGCTTTTTAAAAATACTGTTTTATAGATTGCTGTTGAGGTAAGAATTCTGGTGTTAGGGTGTAGACCATGGGACCATGTAACCAGCAGTTTTTGAATAATCTCTATTTTTCGGAAGCGACTTGTTAATATTGATAGGGTATAGAGTTCAGATTAATTTGCTGTGATCCATTTCTCTACTGATAAGCTGTGAGATACGTCCTGCCAAAGGAGTTTGAAGTTTACTTGCCAACACCGTTTGCCTTTCCTACGTTGCCACTCCTGTTTTTCCCTTTCCATCTTTGGATTTTTGCATCAGGCCAGGTATTTCTGAAACACTCCTGGTGTGTTGGTTACCATCAGGTTTCATAGGATGTGCAGGTATGCAGGTGCAGGGATGGTGTAACCTTCAAGGGAGATGCTGGAGAGATTTGATCTCTGCGCCAAGTGGACTTCATTCCTTCAGAGCTTTGCAGAAGGGTTCTCAAGGGTCCGACAGGTGTTCAGCCGTCTGTTGGTGTGCTGTCCCACCTGGCTGTGGAGCCGGGGGTGCTCTCAGCAGCATCCGAGGCTCTGTGGTGTGTGATGATGGGCAGTGTGCAGCACTAGGAGGCGGGTGATGCCAGCAGCCAGCACCAAAGGTCAGCTGAGAAACACAGTTTGCTGTCTGCAGAGGCAACCTTGTGCAAACCCAGGAAATGACAATAAAGATCAATGAAAAGTGTGAGGAGGGAGGGAGTGGGGGAGGCCGGGAGGCTGGACGAGGCACTCACTTCCTGCCAGGTTGGCTCAGACCCGAACAACTCCTTGGCTCTCATGCTCTTGTCCTCTCATTGGAACTCCTTTCTCCCAGGGATTGGAAAGGAAGCAGTCTGTGTGGAGGTGGTCACTTCTACAGCAGCTGGAACTGTCTTTTATGAGCACTAATTATATGCCCCGTCCAGGATGCCTGTAGAAGGCGTCTAAGCCCTCCCCTACCTCAGCCAGCTTGACCACCTACCCCAGTTCTAATAGTGATTGTTACTGAGAACCTGCTGTGTCTTGTCCTGGGCCTCTTCCCTCCAAGGTGAGTTTTACAGTAATCATGTGATTAATGAGGATGTGAGGCTCCTAGAGGGGCCGAGTTCATTTGCTCAGGGAGCATTTTCTCACAGCCAGTTTTGCCAGGTGCTGAGGATACAGAGGTGTATAAAACGAAGTTCACAGGGGAGGCCAATGGTCAGCTGAGAAACCGGGCGATGCGTCATTTGAGACCCAGTGGTCTTAGGTGCACTGGAGAATCAAGGAGTGGCGGACCAGACAGAGGACCAGGGGTGGAGAGGGAAGCTGGAGAGGACCCTGTGCTGGAAGCACTGGATTTCAGCATTTCCAGAAACGGAAAGAAAGATGTCTGAGCCGTGCGCTGTGGCTGATGCCTGTAATCCCAGCATTTTGGGAGACTGAGGCAGGAAAGTTTGCTTGAACCCTAGAGTTCAAGACCAGCCTGAGTAACATAGCCAGATGCCATCTCTGCAAAACATTTTAAAAATTAGCCAGGCATAGTGGTGTGCACCTGTGGTCCTAGCTACTCAGGAGGCTGAAGCAGGAGAATGGCTTCCACCTGGGAAGTCGAGGCTGTGGTGAGCTGTGATCATGCCGTTATACTCCAGCCTAGGCAACAGAGGGAGACCCTATCTCAAAACAACAAAAAACAAAGAAAGGTGGTTGAGAGGCCTTCTTAAATTTAGTTACTAGAAAAAGCTTGTCTCTGCTGACCTGAACATTAAGGTAAGGAAGAAATTGGACCAGAAATTCCTGCTTCCCTGGTGACTCAGCAGCGACTCCGGGGGAAGCTGTCTCTGCCCCTCAGGGCTCCCATCTCTTAACTGAGGCAGGTACAGCCCCAGTCCACTGCCTTCCTGGCTGATGAGCAGATTCATCCTGGGCTCCCCAGAGTGAGGCTTGAGTCCCAACAGACTCATGTAGTGGTCACCCATCCATTCAACCTAGATTCATGGAGCCCCCACTGTGTGTCAAGTGGGTGCCACAGACTGGGGATGGGGCTGAGGACGCACAGCTCCCTGCCCTCAGGTATCTCATCTGGGGGGACAGACGGCACCCAACAATAGGTCACAATTCACTGTTTAATGCCGATGTGTCAGAGCTGGGAGAAAGATGGGATGTTTAGGATGACGAGGAGTGGTGAAGGTTAGACAGGGTGAGCTGGATGAAGGGCAGGGGTTGACAGCAAGTTCTAGAAAAAAGAAGGAGAGGCGTCGGGGTTAGTAGGAGGAGGCTGCAGAGGAGGACCGTAGAGAGCCTTTTCAGAGTGTGGGCTTTACCCCTGGAGCAGCCGGGATCGTTGAAAGGTTTTAAGTCAGGACATGAGAATCACTCATTTATTTACAGATGGGCCAGACATTAGGAGTGTGATAAATAAAATAGGCACAGTCAGATTTGTGTTTTTAAGAGATTACACTGGTTATGGGAAAAGAGTATATGCATGGGAATTCTGAGGCTCTGGCACACATAACCTTAACCTGAGGCTTGCCCAAACTCTCAAATCATCAGAGTTTCTCAGAATTTAGCAACATGTGGGCATCTTCTGAAGGACACGTCCTGCAATCCCACAGTGTTGTCTAAAATGATTTGTATGGCAGTGTGACTTCAAGTATAAGCAGAAAACTTGTAATAAACCTGTTAGTTTGTAGCTCAACCACAAAATCAAGTTCAGTTTAGGCCAGGCATGGTGGCTCACATCTGTAATCCCAGCACTTTGGGAGGTTGAGGTGGGTGGATCACTTGAGGTCAAGAGTTTGAGACCGGCCTGGCCAATATGGTGAAACCTCATCTCTATAAAAATACAAAAATTAGCTGAGCATGGTGGCAGGTGCCTGTAATCCCAGCTACTGGGGATGCTGAGCAGAAAACTCCCTTGAACCCGGGAGGCGGAGGTTTCAGTGAGCCAAGATCATGCCACTTCACTCCATCCTGGAATTCAGAGCAAGACTTCTGCTAATAAATAAATAAATAAATAAAATTTAATTTATAATAAAAGTATAAAGTACAAATAGAACAACCTTATTTTCATGTACTGGTGATGTTCTGTTAAAACTTAATCAGGCTGGGAACGGTGGCTCACGCCTGTAACCCCAGCACTTTGGCAGGCCAAGGTGGGTGGACACCTGAGTTCAGGAGTTCAAGACCAGTTTTGCCAACATGGCAAAACCCCATCTCTACAAAATTACAAATATTAGCCAGGTGTGGTGGTGGGCACCTGTAATCCCAGCTACTCAGGACGCTGAGGCAAGAGAATTGCTTGAATGCAGGAGGTGGAGGTTGCAATGAGCCGAGATTACACCACTGTACTCCAGCCAGGGCGACAGAGGGAAACTCCGTCTCAAAAAAGAAAAAAGAGAGAGAGAGAGACTGGAAACCAAAGTCTTTTTTGAATCTTGTCTCGGGAATGAGGTCTCGTGACTTCTGCCATATTCTATTCATTTGATGGACGTCTAGGTCCAGTCTATACTCAAAGGGGGAGGGGTTACACAGGCTGTGGACACCAGGAGGCAGTGATGGCTGGGGACTGACTGTCTTAGAGGCTGCCCCTCGGAATAGTAGAAAGAAGTATTTCCTTAAAAGACATGATTCACATTAAAAAAACAATCCTAGAACCACATCTGACTTGTCATCTGCTCACTAGTTACCTGTTTTTGTTTGGTTTTCATTCATCTGGGGTTCTGTTCTTTAAACCCTTTTGTTGGGCTTTTGATTTTGAAAATGCTGATGCTGAGAAAGTCCGCTAACGTGTATGTGTGCAAAATGACGTTTACATTTGTTAGGAATGTGTTTGCTAGTTTAGGATAAGCAGACTCAAAGTCAAGTCCAGCTGCCAGAAAGCAGCCTGCGAATGCCAGTGTGGAAGGTTGTCACCTGATAACCAGAGAACTGGCTGGTTCACTCGACAATAAGGTTAGTGTTAGGCATTGTTGAAAGGATATTTCTTCATTTGGTATCTATTTGTATTTATTACCACAGTTAGTGCTCGTTGACCAGGCAGTTGCTGTGTACAAAGACGGGATTCATGTAAGCCACCTGCTTGCAACACGGCTACACTTCTCAGTATTTAGGTATCTTAGCGTTTTTTCACCGATCCTACAATCGTGTGCGGTATGATGACTCGGTTCTCCTGCTAACCTTTCTCTCTGAGCCATTGTAGCTTTCAGTGTGTGTCAGCTTTCACCAGGACACTACAGTGTGTGCTGTGATTGTTGTCACAGATGCAAATGTGCACACTGGTGTCATGTCACAGTCCTTAGTTGTAAGCTGGCCACCCAGAAGCTCTCTATTAATCAGACAGTCATTGAAACACATGTTCAAGGTTAGTAAGTTCTCAGAAAACTTGAGGGCTCTTGAGAATGTCTGAAGATGGCATCCTGGAAACTCTGTCCCCAATCCTAATGTCACAAGTTTTTTATTAAGGGTAATGAATCCTAGAGTCCCACACTCCTAGGGAGAGGAAACTAGAAGGAACTTCCAGTGTGTTACGATGCTTGGTAGCCATCATTAGGGGTTGGGACTGGGAGCTGATGGTGGGGTGGGGGTGTTGTGTTTTTCATTCATGTGCACACAAGTTGTTTGTAGATTTGGTATTTCTCCTAAATCAGAGGCCATCTGAATGAGAACACAGGCAGCTGCTCTCTCTTCAGCGGTAGACATTCAGCTGCTATTTCTGTTTCATGGACAAAGAAATACAAGTTTGAAAGATTGAAGAGTTTGGATTTTATTCTCACCCCCACCTAATAATCTATCAAAAATGAGAGAAAGAGAATTAGCAGAAAGCTTATTCAGGGACCTCAGAAATCATATAGAGTATTTAGATGAACGTGTCTAAGTCAGATGTTGAGAAGGATGGTATTTGGATGGTTGTTTGAGGGTTAATACAGATATCAGTTAAAAAGGACTTGTCTCATATCAGATATGATGAAAACAAATACTTTAAAACAAGAAATGAGATGTCTGAAATATTAAAAAATGCCCAGGACTAGCGGTTTGTTTACAGATATTCTGGGATATCAGTATAACAGAATTCTCACAGGCACTGAAACTGATGGTGTAGAAGAATACGTAATGACACAGTGAATGTCCATGATTCTTGCTAACACTTTTAATATGAAAAACGTCAAACATGGCCCAGCACTTTGGGAGGCCCAGGCGGGTGGATCACTTGAGATCAGGAGTTTGAGACCAGCCTGACCAACATGGTAAAACCTCGTCTCTACTAAAAATACAAAATTAACCGGGCATGGAGGCACATGCCTGTAATCCTGGCTACTTGGAGGCTGAGGCAGGAGAATTGCTTGAACCGGGGAGGTGGAGGTTGCAGTGAGCCTAGATTGTGCCACTGCACTCCAGCCTGGGTGACAGAGCCAGACTCTGTCTCAAAAAAGAGAGAAGAAAAGAAAGTTGTCAAATATACAGGAAAACAGAAGGACTAGACAGCCGTCTGCTCACCACATGGATTCCATGATTCTTTTGCCGTCTTTGCCCTGCACGATGTGTCATTCAATGGAAGCAGGTGGTCATAATTTCTTTCAGAAGAAACAACTTTTACAATATACAGAGAAAATCTGGAAAAAGATCATTTTAAGCAGTATTTTTATCTTGGGATGACTAATTTTCTTCTTGGCGATCTGCATTTTCCAGATTTCCGGCAACAAACATGGTTTAATTTTGTAACCAGAAAAAAGATGTGAAAAATTAAGAAGTTTGAACAAAAGAAGGGGATGAAAAGGATTGTGGGTTTTTAGGTCTGCGTTGCCTTTCTGGGCTGGGTGGGGGTAGCTAGGTGGGAGTGGCATTGTAAACAGCATCATTGGGCAAGAACCCAGATCTAGGCCAGGTGCAGGGGCTCATGTCTGTAATCACAGCGCTTTGGGAGGCTATGGCGGGTGGATCACTAGGTCAGGAGATCAAGACCATCCTGGCCAACATGGTGAAACCCTGTCTCTACTAAAAATACAAAAATTAGCTGGGCATGGTGGTGGACACCTGTAATCCCAGCTACTCGGGAAGGCTAAGGCAGGAGAATCACTTGAACCTGGGAGGCAGAGGTTGCAGTGAGCAAAGATTGCGCCACTGCACTCCAGCCTGGTGGCAGAGTGAGACTCCATCTCAAAAAAAAAAAAAAAAAAAAAAAAAAAAAAAGAAAAAATCCAGATCCAGGGCAGCAGGCAGCAAGGGGTGGGTGTACCAGTGGTGCCAGCACAGCACATGGGGCGCCAGTGGGAGAAAGAGGAGATGGGACGGGGTCTGCCTGTGGCCGTTGGGGGGCTCCCCCCAACCTCTTGGGGCTTCCCAACACAGAGGTAAGTAATTTGGGTCGGCACATTTGGGACTTCCACAGGGGGGTCTGGAATGATCAAGGGCACAGTGGAAATGTCTCTGTTTCAAGGAAGGCAGGAGAGGCGATGAGGTTGACATGAGGGCAGGGCTGGCTGTAGAATTGGTGGGGCTGACTGTCAACAGCAGGAAGACACATTCTTCTGTCTTCTGTGTTCTCTCCCTTGACTGCCCTGGTGGCTTCCATTTGCTATAGATTGTTGCTCTCTACCACACAAGGGGTTACTACCGGGTGAGTGTGGACCAAACATGTTCAACCTGCAGCCCAGGATAGCTTTGAATGCAGCCCAATACAAATTCGTAAACTCTCATCAGCTATCATTAGTGTTAGTGGATTTTATGTGTGGCCCATTATTCTTCTTCTTCCAATGTGGCCCAGGGAAGCCAAAAGATTGGACACCTCTGGTGTAGACCCTCCCAGGTGTCCCCATGGGGGAGGGCGGTCATTGTCACTGGTTGGAGGAGGGGGAGGTGCCAGGTCCCTGATACACATTGCCCCATGGGAGTAAATTTCCACACGCACATTCAGATCCAATGATGATGCATTTCAAGATGGCAGCTATGGAGCGTGAAGCCTCAAGCCCAGCACCCATCCTGCACGGGGATCTCTGCGCAGCTGCACTGGCCTCATGCTCATGAGGCTGGCCCTGCCGAAGGTTCTGGGCAGAGAGGAAACATCAAATTGATACTGCCCTTGTGGACTGTCAGCGGTTCTTAATTGTCCTGGGGTTAACCTGGGCCTGTGGACACTTCAGGGGCTAAGAATCCCAGCACCTGTGGTCTCCAAGGCATCTCATGTGATGGTGATAAGAGTAGTGGAAGCCGTGTGCTGAGACTGAGCAGTGGAAGCTGTGTGCTAAGTTTCAGTGAGTAGTGATAGTCGTGTGCTAAGTTTCAGGGAGTAGTGGAAGCCGTGTGCTAAGTCTCAGTGAGTAGTAGAAGTTGTGTGCTAAGTCTCAGCAAGTAGTGGAAGCTGTGTGCTAAGTCTCAGTAAGTAGTGATAGTAGTGTGCTAAGTCTCAGGGAGTAGTGGAAGCCATGTGCTAAGTCTGAGTGAGTAGTAGTTGTGTGCTAAGTCTCAGCAAGTAGTGGAAGCTGTGTGCTAGATCTCAGTGGGTAGTGCAAGCCATGTGCTGGATCTCAGCAGGTAGTGGAAGCAGTGTGCTGGGTCTCATTGGGTAATGGAAGCCGTGTGCTGAGTCTCAGTGAATAGTGGAAATCATGTGCTAAGTCTCAAGGTGTAGTAGAAGTCGTGTGCTAAGACTGAATGGGTAGTGGAAGTCGTGTGCTAAATCTCAGTGAGTAGTGGAAGTTGTGTTAAGTCTCAGCAAGCAGTGGAAGCCATGTGCTAAGTCTTAGAGAGAAGTGGAAGTCAGGTGCTAAGTCTCATTGAGTAGTGGAAGTCATGTGCTAAGTCTCAGGGAGTAGTAGAAGTCATGTGGTAAGACTGAGTGAGTAGTGAAAGTCGTGTGCTAAATCTCAGTGAGTAGTGGAAGTTGTGTTAAGTCTCAGCAAGCAGTGGAAGCGGTGTGCTAAGTCTCAGAAGTGGAAGTTGGGTGCTAGGTCTCATTGAGTAGTGGAAGTCATGTGCTAAGTCTCAGTGAAGTAGTGGAAGTCGTGTGCTAAGTCTGAATGAGTGGTGGAAGTCGTGTGCTGATGAGGAAGGAGACCCAGGCATCTGGGATTCCCTCCCCCTCTGTCATCCACTGTGCATCTCAATAGAAGAGAGAGCAGGCCAGCTGGGGCCTCCTGAATCTCCTTCCTGAAAATAACACGCTAGATCTTGGGGAAGCTCTCTGGAAGACACCATTTCTACTTAAAACAAGATCAAACCAGAAACCTTTTCACATGTGAGTCCTAAAACTGTAAACCAGAACCCTTTCATATGTGATTCCTGAAACTGTAAACAGAGACCTTTTCACATGTGAGTCCTAAAACTAAACCGGAACCCTTTCATATGTGATTTCTAAAGCTATAAACCTAAGATTCTTCCACGTGTAACATCTAAAGTATAAACCTATATAAAGGCAGAACCGTCCTTTGTTACATCAGCTGGGCTTTCGACAAATTACTGCCTGGTCTCTCCGCCGAATAAACTCTTCCCCTCCTTTATTCGGTGTTCGAGAGATCCGTTTCCGCGGCCGCTCCTGCTATGCTAAGTCTTAGCTTGTAGAGTTGTATACTAAGTCTTCCATAGCGAGAGCTGGTGGGAGCTTTCAGTCAGATCACCTGTCTTCTCTCTCCCTGGCTGGAAGGTGGAGGGAGCCGGAGAGGCATCTTTGTTGCCAATGAATGTGAATCTCGAAGGTGTTCCACCAGCTGGCCTCGCTGGAGACTTCACCTCCTCACAGCTCATTCGTTGTCTCAGTTCTGGAGGCCAGAAGTCCAAGGCCAAGGTGTCAGCAGGGGTGGTTGCTCCGGAGGCCGCTCAGCTTGGTTTGCAGATGGCTGCCTTCCCCCAATGGCTGCCTTCCCCCAATGGCTGCCTTCTTCCCCAATGGCTGCCTTCTTCCCCAATGGCTGCCTTCTCCCCCAATGGCTGCCTTCTCCCCAATGGCTGCCTTCTTCCCCCAATGGCTGCCTTCCCCCAATGGCTGCCTTCCTCCAATGGCTGCCTTCCCCCATGTCCTCATACGGTTGTCCTTCACGAGTGTCTGTGTCCTAATCTCCTCTTATATGGACACCAGTCCTATTGGATTAAGGGCCACACCAGTGACATCATTTATCTGTAATTACCTCTTTTTTGGGGGGAGGGAGGAGACGGAGTCTTGCTCTGTTGCCCAGACTGGAGTGCAGTGGCACGATCTTGGCTCACTGCAGCCTCTGCCTCCCAGGTTCAAGTGATTCTCCTGCCTCAGCCTCCCAAGTAGCTGGGACTCCAGGCACCCACCACCACACCTGGCTAATTTTTGTACTTTTAGTAGAGACGAGGCTTTCACCATATTGGCCAGGCTAGTCTCAAACTCTTGACCTTGTGACCTGCCCATCTCAGCCTCCCAAAGTGCTGGGATTATAGGCTTGAGCCACCACTCCAGGCTGTAATTACCTTTTTAAAGGCCCCATCTCCAAATACAGCCACATTCTGATGATGTGGGGTGTGGGGTTTAGGGCTTCAGCCTGTGAATGGTGGAGGATTGGACACTCAGCCCAACACCATGTTCTGTGTAGAAATTGACTTGAAAGGCATTTTTTCTTTGAGGAGCTACGGGCCACATGGAGATAATGTGTAATAGTTTTCTCAAGGCTGCAGCCCCTCTGGAAGTGTTTAACACGGGTGCTGTCGGCCACAAGTCCTCAGGTAGGAGATGCAGGGACTGTGCCCCTCTAGGTGGGCCATATGCCTGTGACCTTCCCTAAGACCTCCCTTTGACCTACTGGAGAGAGAAAACTAACTCAGCAGAGGACATGTTCTCTGGCCCACCTTGAAGCAAGTAGTGGAAGTCGTGTGCTGAGTCTCAGTGAGTAATGGAGGTCATGTGCTAAGTCTTAGCAGGTAGTGAAAGTCATGTGCTAAATCTTCCACAACAGAGACTCCAGAGACCCCCTCCCAGAGGCCCAGGGGGGAGGAGATTACAGCAGGCACTGCACCTCACCTTCCTATGCCAAACCACGGATGCCAACTCCCAGGCCAACTAGAACTGCTTATTTCACCCCCACACACTTCTCAGGACCCTCCCTGTCTTTGGCTCCACAGCTGGACTGAATTTGGGGGGTTCTGGGGATAGGGGAAGGAACATTGGCCTGAGTGGCCACTCTTAACCAGGAGCCGTTGGTGTAAGGCAGACGGGGACCATCCCTCGCTGGCCACATGGATTTAGACAGGTGTAATCTCTGCGCATTCATGTGTCCTGGTGTGAAAGTGGAGGTGTTGGGTACAAGGAAAGAGGGAAGTGGTAGTTTCTCCTTCTGACTCCTAGGTTCCTCCTCCCCCTTGCTTTTTGTGGAAGCTGTGTTGGGTAGCAGATCTAAGCATTCTACAAAGTTCTTCCCATCACTACGCCTCCGTCAGTGAAAGTGATCAAAATAGAGTAAGTGAGAGGTGTTTAAAACACTCTGCACAATGCCTCGTTCAAAAGATGAGTTGGTTTTTTTTTTTTTTGAGACGGAGTCTTGTTCTGTCACCCAGGCTAGAGTGTAGTGGTGCAGTCTTGGCTCACTGCAACCTATATCTCCCAGGTTCAAGCGATTCTCCTACCTCACCCTCCCGAGTAGCTGGGATTTCAGGTGCCCGCCACCACACCAGCTAACTTTTGTATTTTTAGTAGAGACGGGGTTTCACCATATTGGCCAGGCTGGTCTCAAACTCCTGACCTTGTGATCTGCCCGCCTCAGCCTCCCAAAGTGCTGGGATTATAGGTGTGAGCCACTGAGCCCAGCCAGATGATTTTTTTTTAAGAATCCATCCCCGTCTTGCTTTGATCTTGGGTCATGTGCTAGGCGCTGTGTCCATGGAAAGCACTCAGTGGTGGGGGCAGGACCAGCTATGTGATTTTCAGGCTCAGAGCAAAACAACCCCCTCCTTGAAAATGACTGAGAATCTCAAGAAGGCGGCAGCAGGGACTGAGTGCAGCCCAGGCCAGTGTTGGCACACGAAGCTGTGAATGTGGAGCGGGCCCTGGTGGGCTCACCATCAAGGGTCCCTGGCTGGAGACACCAGCAAGCTCTTACTGTTTGGGGCTCTCTCTTTCAGCCTCTACTCCAGTCACTCTTCTGGCCCTCACCTAGTTTTTTTTTTGTTTTTTCAACTTTAAGTTCTGGGGTACATGTGCAGGATGTGCAGATTTGTTACATAGGTAAACACGTGCTGTGGTGATTTACTTTACAGATTTTCCCATCACCCAGGTGTTAAGCCCAGCATCCATTAGCTGTTCTTCCTGATGCTCGATTCTTTCTTTTTTGTTTTTTGAGACATCCAGACTGGCGTGCACTGGTGCAGTCATTGCTCACTGCAGCCTCAACCTCCCTGGGCTCAAGTGATCCTCCCACCTCCTCAATAGCTGGGACTGCAAGTGCACACCACCATGCCTGGCTAATTTTTGTATTTTTGTACAGCTGGGGTTTTGCTAAGTTGTCAAGCCTGGTCTTAAGCTCCTGGGCTCAAGAGATCTGTCCACCTCCGTCTCCCAAAGTGTTGGGATTACAGGCGTGAGCCGATTCTTTCTTTTGATGAGATGTCCTCCGAGGGTGGGCTGGATGCTAACAGCATGAGCATCACTTGGGAGCTTGCCAGGCATGCAGAATCTCAGGTTCCACCCTGGACCTACAGAATCAAAAACTCTAGGCTGGGTCCCCGGAATCAGAGTCTCAGCAAGCCCCTCGGGGGGTTTCTGAGGCTCCCTGGAGTTTGAGCACCACTGCTCTGGACAGTTAGTTTCTCTGCCTATCTCACACCTGTCCTCCTGTCTGTCAGGCCCTCCTGCAGATACTAGAGACAAAAGAGTGAGCAAAGCGCTAATCCTACTGAGTGTGGCTCATGTTCTGGTGGGGAAGGAACACAGATGCCTATCAAAGAATTCCTCTAGTGAGTACATAATTACACACTGAGATACGCCCCAGGAAGGAAAGCGGGGCCTGTGAGAAAGGAGGTAGGCGTGGCCTGGGTGCAGGGACAGTGGGAATGCGACTGTTAAAGTCCACTGCCATCTTGAAGACTTCCTGGAGGAGGTGGCAGGAACTCAGAGATCTGAGACTTGCATTTGGGCTACACATGCTCCTGCATTTATTATTTTTTTACATCAGCCACTTTTTGCGCACCCTGGAGCCTACAGCCTGACCGGCAGTAGATTTCAGGGACGATAAGCTGGCTCTCTCCCCTTTCATCTGAGAGGTGCCTGCTTCCCAGGGAAAGTCTGTAAATAGCCAGTCTCCTTCAGCAACACCCATCTCACCAGGGCTTCTCCTCCCTCCGTCCCTGCCCCCAAATCTCAGGTATTGAAATTTGAGTGACAGTTTTGCCTTCTCTTATTATTGAATTCTGTGAATAGTGGTTGCTGTTTGCTATCTTGTGTGAACCAGGAACTATGTTTTTTTCTTCTTTCCCTTTTTTCTTCCTTCTTTTCCTTTCTAAACTTGTCTTATTTTCTGTTCATAAACCATTTTCCCATTTTCCCCTGTGACTTGGGGTTGGGGGAAGCAGAGGGAGGAACGTCCTCTTGGTTTCTGATGAGTTTGCGGTAATCAGACTTCTGTTTGCTTGGGCGTTCTTGGCCCCTGTTCTGTGTAAGTCTAGAGCTAGGCTGCAGGATCATGGTTAAGAGCGTGGGAGTCTGCAGCCCATGCTGCCTGGATGCACATCCTAGTTCTGCCACCTGCCAGCTGTGAGACCTCAGGCAAACTTAACTTTTCCCTGCCTCTGTTCTTCTGTACAATGGGTCGTAAGTAACTGTACATACATCAGGGGGTCTGTTGTGGGATGGAGTCATTTACTACGCATCAAGCATGTAGGGTAGCCGCTGGTAGTGGTGGTTTTTATAAGTAGTAATTCTTTAATTATAATTAATTTTTTTTATTTTTTGAGACGGAGGTTCACCCTTGTCCAGACTGGAGTGCAATGTCACAATCTTGGCTCACGGCAACCTCCGCCTCCCGATTCCAGCAATTCTCCTGCCTCAGCCTCCCAAGTAGCTGGGATTACAGGCATGTGTCACCACGCCCGGCTAATTTTTTTGTATTTAGTAGGGACAGGGTTTCACCATGTTGGTCAGGCTGGTCTCAAACTCCTGACCTCAGGTGATCTACTTGCCTTGGCCTCCCAAAGTGCTGGGATTACAAGTGTGAGCCACTGTGCCTGGCCGTGATTAATTATTATACAGCTACAGGCTGGGTGTGGTGCCTCACACCTGTAATCCCAGCACTTTGGGAGGCTGAGGCAGGCAGATCCTGAGGTCAGGAGTTTATCAGCCTGGCCAACATGGTGAAACTCCATCTCTACTAAAAATACAAAAATTAGCTGCGTGTGATGGCGATCGCCTGTAATCCCAGCTACTTGGGAGGCTGAGGCAGGAGAATTGCTTGAACCTGGGAAGCAGATGTTGAAGTGAGCCAAGATCATGCCACTGCACTCCAGCTTAGACAACAGATCAAGACTCTGTCTTGAAAATTTTTTTTTTAAATCATACAACTACATAAGTGCTTTCCTACATCGGTTCATGCTGGGCACGCTATTCAGCCCACTCCACGCTCCCGTGTTCCTGCAGTGTATGTGGGTCAACACATCATCCTCAGTGACAGTGTAGGCATTTGTATTTAACCCACTTCTTGCCGACATACAGTTAGGTGATTTCCTTTTTCGATTTTGAGAACAATGTTATAATGAATATCTATGGGTACACCACATTGTTTTGAATCCTTACAAAAATCCCTGTAGAAATCTGAGGCTTAGAAAATGAGGTAACTTGCCCAAGACCACACAGCTCTTCATGGAATTGGGCCCAGGGCTGCCTGAATTCTAAGTTCGAGTCCCCTGGACTCCTGGTAGATGTTAGGAATACCTCTGCTTCAAATGTATTCTTCACAGAAACCTCCCCACCTGCTTTGAAGAGCAGCTGGATTGACGACTCATGCCTCGCAATCCCCTCCCTTTTTGCAGTTTCCCAGGGTCAGTCCTAGAACAGGGTGGGTACCCATGTTCTTCCTGGCATGGGGGCTGATCTTTTCAGCTCAACACCATTGCAGCCAGGCCTCAAAGGCTGACCAAAGAAATGGACAAGCCATGGGCGATGTGGTGGCTCACGCCTGTAATCCCAGCACTTTGGGAGACTGAGGCGGGAGGATCACTTGAAGGCAGAAGTTTGAGACCAGCCTGGCCAACATCGCGAAACCCCATCTCTACTAAAAATATGAAACATTTAGCCAAGGAAGGTGGTGGGCACCTGTAGTCTGAGCTACCCAGGAGGCTCTGGCACCAGAATTACTTGAACCTGGCAGGCAGAGGTTGCAGAGAGCCGAGATCTTTTCACTGCATTCCAGCCTCGGCGACAGAGTGAGATTCTGTCAAAGAAAAAAAAATTAGAAGAAAGAAAGGAAGAAAGGAAGGAAAAGGGGAGGGGAGTGGAAGAGAGGAGAGGAGACGGAAGGAGAGGAAAGCAAAGGGAAGGAGAGGAGAGAAGAGGAGAGGGAAGGGAAGGGAAAGAGAGGAGAGGAGAGGAAAAGAAAGGGAAGGGAAAGGGAAGGGAAACAGCTAAGCCAGGAGGAAGAGCTGCTTCTCTCCCTGGACCATCCAGGTAAAGGCAGCCTCAGGAGCGACAGGCAGGAGTCTACAGCTGGAGCCAGCGGCGTGCCTCCTCTCCCAGGACTTACGGTGACCCAGTGCTGGGCTTGCCCAGGAGCAAAGCTAGGGGGTTCCTGGAGCCACTGTCCCTGTCATCCTGGGCACAGCTTAGTGGCCCTGCTGCTTTCTGCTGCTTAGGTCACAAGCAGGTCGACTAGGAACCAGCCTCACTGTCCCAAAGTGTGAAGTGTGAATCCGTGCCAGAGAGGCCCAGCTGTGTGTCTAGAGGCAGAGAGGTGGGCTGGCAGGAAAGCCTGCATCAGACCCTCACTCCACACCCACCTGCTGTGACCTTGGGCAAAGCTCTCAACTCCAGGGCCTCGGTTTGCCCACCCAACAGAATGGGCACAGCACCTGCCAACTTGAACTTTTGGTCAGATAGAGGAGCGAAGGTGCACGTGACGATGAGCGGTTGTATCTGGTTCATAGTACGTGCTCAGCCAATGCGGGTGGAACCTGAATTTAGGAATGAACCTAGTTCCTCCCAGCCACACCATCATTCCGGAATCATTTCTTCACTTAGTGTCTGGAAATAATTTCAAATGGACAGAAAAGCTGTAAGGAGATGATGACGCGAACACGTCTGCAGCTCCTTCCTCCAGGGTCTCTCACCATTGTGAGCACCTTTCTGCACGGGCTGCATCGTCCTCGGCCCCACCACCCCCACTTCAGCATACACTGTAGACATGGTGCTCTGCTATTCCTGAAGGCATCTGCATGTGTGGTTTTGTTGTTGTTGTTAGTTTTTTGTTTTTTGTTTTTGTTTTTGTTTTTGAGACAGAGTCTTACTCTGTCACCCAGCTGAGTGCAGCAGCGCAGCCTTGGCTCACTGCAGCCCCGACCTCTCGGGCTCAAGCGATCCTCCCACCTCAGCCTCCCCAGTATCTGGGACTACAGGTATGTGCCACCACACCCAGCAAATTTTTGTATTTTTGTAGAGATCAGGTTTTGCCATGTTGCCCAGACTGGTCTCAAACTCCTGGGCTCAAGCAATCCTCCCACCTCAGCCTCCCAAAGTGCTGGGATTACAGGTGTCTTCCACTGTGCCCAGCCTGTTTTCTTTAAATGACAGTCTTCACTAATCACAACAGCGTCCTAAAATCAGGAAGTGGACATCCACACAACTCGACTGTCCAGTCCACAAGTGCCAATCAGCGTTGTCCCGGTAACAGGGAAAGGATGTGGCCCTTAGTTGCCATGTCCCCCTAGTCTCCTTCTGTATGGAATACTCCTGTGGTTTTCCTTGTCTTCTTTATTCTCAAACTTTTTGATGATTCCAGGCTCGGAAAGTCATAGGATCTCCCTTGATTTGAGTTTGTGTAATGTTTCCTCGGGATTTGGCTCAGGTTACGCGCTTCTGGAGAAAGCCTTGTGGCGTGATGCTGTGTTCTCCTTAGTACATGATATCGGGAGGCCCACCCAGCTGTCTGTCTCATTACTGGTGGTAGTAACTTTTGCCCCTTGATTAAGATAGTGTCTGCCAGGTTTCCCTTTGCTATGGCAATTACCTTCTCCTTTGTAGTGATTAAGTATTTTACACAGAGACATGTTGAGACTGTGTCAGTATCTGATTCTGATTTTATCTTCACTCCTTAAGTTCAGCATGCATAGACTGTGCTTAGCTGAATGGATTACTATCATAATGTTTGTTGAATGGTGATTTTTTAAATTCCATCTGTATTAGTCCATTCTCACACTGCTGTAAAGAAATACCTGAAGCCGGGCGTGGTGGCTCCTGCCTGTCATCCCAGCACTTTGGTAGGCCAAGGCAGGCAGATCACTTGAGGTCAGGAGTTTGAGACTAGCCTGGCCAACATGGTGAAACCCAGTCTCTACTAAAAATACAAAATTAGCTGGGCATGGTGGTGCATGCCTGTAAGTCCAGCTACCTGGGAGGCTGAGGCAGGAGAATAGCTTGAACTCAGCAGGTGGAGGTTGCAGTGAGCTGAGATTACACCACTGCACTCCAGCCTAGGTGACAGAGTGAGTATCTGTCTCAAAATACACACAAAAAGAAGAAATACCTGAGACTGTGTGATTTATAGGGAAGGGAAAGGAGGTTTAATTGGCTCACAGTTCTGCAGGCTGTAGAGGAAGCACAGTGGCTTTTGCTTCTGGGAAGACCTCAGGAAGTTTCCAATCATGGTGGAAGGCAAAATAGCAGCGAGGTCTTACGTGGTGGGAACAGGAGCAAGAGAGAGAGCAGAGGGAAGCGTCACATGATTTTAAATGACCAGATGTCATGAGAACTCACAGTCACCAGGACAGTACTAAGGGGATGGTGCTAAACCCTTCATGAGATATCTGCCTCCATGACCCAGTCACCTCCCACGAGGCCCTCCTCCAACGTTAGGGATTACAGTTCTACACGAGATTAGGTTGGGACGCAGATTCAGATCCTGCCACCATCATCATCATTCCGCCTTCATTTATGGTCTTCTCTAAGGAGGAGCTTTCTCTTCTCCCCTGTTGACTTGGTCATTTATTCACTGGTATCAGTAGGAATGCAAGGACTCTGTGTTAGCCCATTCCTGTGCTGCCATGAAGAAATACTTGAGAGTGGGTCATTTATAAAGAAAAGAGATTTATTTGACTCATAGTTCCACATGTCTGGGTGGCCTCAGGAAATTTACAGTCATGGCAGAAGTCACCTCTTCACAGGGCGGCAGGAGAGAGAATGAGTGCTGAGCAAAGGAGGAAGCCCCTTATGAACCTGTTATGAAACCGACAGCTCTGTGAAAACACTCCCTATCATAAGCATGGGGGGAGCCGCTCCCACCATCTAATCACCTCCCATGAGGTCCCTTCCCCAACACGCGAGGATTATAATTCAGATTATAATTCAAAGCCAGACCATATCGGACTCCTAGTTGATTAAATATGTTATGATTTGTTACCATCAATATTTATTGTGATGCTTGATTATCTTAATTTTGCCACTGGAAACCCTTTCAAGTTCCCATTGAACTTGATAAAGGAAAAGGGCTTCCCAGCCGCTTCCATGTCCTCTTGACATCTTTTCCATGATCCTTTGGGCACTTCCCTTTCTGGCGTGATGAGAAACATCAGCCTGATTTTGTACTTTCTGTACCTTGGCCCTGGGAGAAGCCATTTCTCCCAGGATGCTTGGCTGTTTTTATCAGGAGAATTATATTCAGAAAGCAAGGTTTGAAATTATGTGTTCACTGTTACTGGGTGCCGTGGCTCCTGACACTCTCAGCGGAGCGGGTGTAACTGTACATATGCTGTGAGATCTATATATTGAGTTTTACATCTTTCTCTCTATATATCTCCATAGATTCCAGTCCAATAAATGCCACAGGCTTTGTGCCAGCTCTTTGTATATTTTTAACTCTTTCACCAACAGTAAGAACACCAGCTACTATTACCATTATTTTATTTCCTTACTGCACAATTTCCCTGTATATCATTCATCTCCTCACCTTGTCAACAGTTGCACTGGCCACCACTGTGCCTAGCCATCTCCTCTGACCCGAAGGTACCAGCCACCTCTGAGCAAGGTGACTTTGTGTATCTCACTTTGCCCCTGTTGATAGCTCCTGGCTCTCCGGGGTCACAGTACCACAGCGCTTACACACACACACACTGATACTACCTAGAAAGGACTTCAGGGGCTCTGACGCCCCTCTTGACCTGAGGCTAGAATTTCACAAGCCCTTCCTCACATCAGTGCTAGGTGCGAGGTGTCATTTCCACATTAGAGGGGAGGAGACTGCGACTCAGAAGAGACAAGGGGCTTGCTGAGGGTCACACAGCGTAGGTCGGGGGAGTCAGAATTTGAGCTCACACCAGGCTGAGTCTGGGCTTGGTGATGCCTCCTCTACCCCGTTGGCTGCATTTACGGGTTTTTCGGTTGTTTTTTTTTTTTTTTTTGGTCCTTAGCATTAAGAAGTATTTAGGCAGGCCCTTCTGAGTTCACTTGTGATGTTCTTCCTCGTTTTCCCACATGGCCTTAAGTTCAATTGTCACCACTTACCTGTGGACAATGAGGTCAGGAGGTGCAGATCTGAGGGAGAAACTGTTTGGCAGTGACGACCATCACTGAACAAGCATGCCACACTCAGAAACTTAGACTAAGATAACCCTAGACTTAGTTCCGCTTCTGAGCACATCATGGCAGTCGTTATCCCCTGGAAGGCTTGAACATGATTGGTCACAGGAGGGTTCTATGTAAAAGCCCAAACTAGGCGGGGCGCGATGGCTCACACCTGTAATCCCAGCACTTTGGGAGAATGAGGCAGGCTGATCACCTGACTCAGAAGTTCAAGACCAGCCTAACATGGTGAAACCCTGTCTCTACAAAAATTAGCCAGGAATGGTGGCGGGTGCCTGTAATCGCAGCACTCAGCGGGCTGAGACAGGAGAATCACTTGAACCCGGGAGGCGGAGGCTGCAGTGAGCCAAGATCACGCCATTGCACTCCAGTCTGGGTGACAGAGTGAGACTCCATCTCAAAAAAAAAAAAAGAGACCCAAACTGGACACATAGTGCCAGCCACGGACATGTAGTCAGATAAACTGTGGTACAGCCATAAGCAGAATACTTAGAATACTATAGAGCAGTGAAAGAGAATGAGTGACAATTATTCATGGAAAGGCACCAGTGAGGTTCACCGCCTTTTCCCTTCTCCACGCTTGTGGCCCCTCAAGAAGAGGGCCTTGCTGGGTTGGCCGTGGGGTGCGTCTCCCAAGACAGGCCTTCTCAGACAGCTCTGGGTACATTTTAAAATATTAGAACGGCCTGGGGGGACTGGTTGCGGTGGCTAATGCCAGTAATTCCAGTACTTTGGGAAGCTGAGATGGGAGGATTGCTTGAGCCCAGGAGTCCAAGGCCAGCCAGCGTAGGTGACATAGTGAGACTCCCATCTTTATATTTTTTTTAAAAATAGAATCAACTGGGAGCTTTTGGCATCCTGATGGCTGGGCCTTACTCTTCTGTGGGTCTGGGGTGAGGCCATGGCAGGTGTGTTTTTATAAGAAATGAGGGGCAACTTTTGGCTAGGCGCAATGGCTCATGCCTGTAATCCCAGCACTTTGGGAGGCTGAGGCGGGTGGACCACCTGAGGTCAGGAGTTTGAGACCAGCCTGGCCAACATGGTGAATCCCTGTCTGTACTAAAAACACAAAAATTAGCCAGGCATGGTGGCGGGTGCCTGTAATCCCAGCTACTCAGGAGGCTGAGGCAGGAGAATCTCTTGAACCTGGAAGGCAGAGGTTGCAGTGAGCTGAGATCATGCCACTGCACTCCAGCCTGGGTGAAGAGCGAGACTCGTTCTCAAAAACAAAAAGTGGCAACTTTTGAACACATCAGAGTCCCCCGTAGAACTTGCTGAAGCACAGACTGCCCACCCACCCCCAGGACTTCTGAGGTAGTAGGCCCAGAATAGGGCCTGAGTTTCTACATTTCTAACAATTTCCAGGTTATGCTGGCCTGAGGCCCACACTCTGAGAATCCTGGACTAAGATAAAACTAGAGGATGCCCAGGTCTGTGCCTTGGGAGAGAAGGATAGAGGAGCCTTGGAGAGAAGGAAGCATTTGCCTGGGGTGCAGCTCATTTGAGTGTGTGTCTCTGATGTCACCTCTGTCAGCTCACTCGATTTTTCTTGTGTTGTTGTGACCCTTGAATTGATTCTCTCCAGTGGCATCGATCCCAATAATTACACGCCCTATAATGTGAAATTATGGAAGGATTGGCGCTGGAGGATTCACTCGGCCCGATGCTTTCTCTGCCTCTTCTCTTTCTCTGAAACCCCCAGGGCCAAGTGCTTTCCACAACCCAGGGCACTGGAGATTCCCACGAGCTGCTTTCTTGTTCTCAGCACCTTCACACCTGTTCTTCCGTCAGCCCCAAAGGTCTGTTTGCTACTCCCCCCAGGGAACTCATTCCAGTACCTCTCTCAACCGCCTTCTCACCATTCCTGGGTGCCCTTCTAGATCCCCCGCAGTCTGCACTGGGACCCGCCCATCTCCTTCATGGTTAGCTGCACCCCAGCAGGGCACCACTATGCGAGTTTTGAGCGTCTCTCAACTCGTTCATGCCTGGTGTGGTCAGATTTACACAGGACACACATCCGTGGTTGAACTTCAGAAGGTGATTTTAGTGCACGTGCGTCCGGCATGGTGCTTGGTGTGTGTAGACAGGAAAATCATCTGATGTTTATGTGGAGTGCAAAGGTGACTGGCACCTGTATTTTCACCTCTTAAATGTGGCAGGCCTCTTTGGGCCCCTTGGTGTTCTCTGAGGACTCCTGCTGTCCCCACTGCTGGTCACCACATCACCCTAAGGCTTGTGTGCCCTCAGCGCTCCCTGGTGCAGGGCACTGTGCTGGGAACCTCATGCTCACGTTTCCTTTTTTTTTTTTTTTGAGATGCAGTGTCACTCTGTCGCCCAGGCTGGAGTGCAGTGGTGCGATCTCAGCTCACTGCAACCTCTGCCTCTCAGGTTCAAGTGATTCTCCTGCCTCGGTCTCCCGAGTACCTGGGATTACAGGCATGTGCTATGACGCCTGGCTAATTTTTTTGTATTTTCAGTAGAGCTGGGTTTCACCATGTTGGTCAGGCTGGTCTCGAACTCCTGACCTCAAATTATCCACCCGCTTCGGCCTCCCAAAGTGCTGGGATTACAGGCCTGAACCATGGCACCCAGCGTCACTTTCATTTCTCCCACGGCAGCCCTGTGGATCCCAGCTGTTATACTTCCGGCCCCCCCACATTCCAGAGGAGGAGACTAAGGCATGAGCTAGGCTTTGGCCAAATACCTTGAAGAAACGCATGTCTGCATAAGCCCTCTAATGGGGAAGATCATTAGGGTCTAATGCGGTCCAAGTTCAAAATGAACAGAATCCCAGGGCTGGACGGGGGGCGCTGCAGCGGGTCTGGGCTGAGGGAGGCTGTTGGCCTGGAGGTGCTGCTGGCTCCTTTGCTCTGGAGTGAGCTCACAGCTCACTTTTCCTGCCAACACACCTTTCAGCAAGGGGCATACGTGCCCTTCGTGGTCCCCTCGGAAGCCTCTGGTATGTTAAACATCCGTCCTGAGCGGCACTCGTTTGCTGCAGCTTCTCTAGGAGCGCTTCTCTTCTAGAACATGTCCTTGGGGCTAGGGAGCCCCACTCACCATCACCTCTTTGGCTCTGTCTGCAGCAGGCAAACAACATCCTGGGGGGTCCCAACGAAGGCACAGATATAGAAGATGAATGTGAAGTAGGCAGGACCATGACATCCAGAGCCAGGAAGCAGATGAATCATTCCAGGGGCAGCACAGGGCACGTGGAGTGCCTGCCTCCTGGGCACAGGGTTTCCTCTGGGGTTGGTGAGGTGTTTGTGGATGAGTGCCACGTGGTGCTTGCACAACATTGTGAAGGTACTAAATGCACTGAACTGTGTATGCTCTAAGCTTTAAAAAAAGAAACACAAAAGAGAAGGGGGCCAGGCAGGGTGGCTCACACCTGTAATCCCAGCACTTTGGGAGGCTGAGGTGGGCAGATCACCTGAAGTCAGGAGTTTGAGACCAGCCTGGCCAACATGGTGAAACCACGTATCTACTAAAAATACAAAAATAGCCGGGTGTGGTGGTACATGCCTGTAATACCAGCTACTCAGGTGGCTGGGGCAGGAGAATGGCTTGAACCTGAGGGGCGGAGGTTACAGTGAGCTGAGCTCACACAGCTGCACTCCAGCCTGGGTGACAGAGTGAGACTCAGTCTCAAAAAAAAAAAAAAAAAAAAGAGAGAGTAAAGGGAAGGTTTGGCTCTGCCCAAATCAGGTGTAATGGAGAGATAGAATTAGGGACGCTCTCTGATCTTTACCAGGATGTGCCACTCTCATTGCAAAAGGGACACGTTGAGATTCACAGTGGACTGATGTCTGCAAAGTAGCAGGAGGCTATAGCCTCGGACCCTTCAGCCCCACAGCCCGGGGGCAGCTACCGCCATCTCTCCCATCTTCTGTGGGCGCACATACGTGCCGTGATGGTCAAGCCGTGTCCTCCCAAAAACGTGTTGAAGCCCTAACCGCTGGTACCTGTGAATGCAACCTTATTTGGAAATAGGGTCTCCATCCATGCAGTCAAGTTAAAATGAGGTCACACTGGATTCGTGTGGGCCCTAATCCAATGACTGGGGTCTCTTAAGAAGAGCAGACCGGGGGGGCTTGGGAATACAGCCATGTGCTTGCGGAGGAAGCGACTGGTGTGATACATGCACGTGCCAGGAACGCCAAAGATTGCCGGCCACTGCCAGAAACTGGGAGAGGAAGGAGGGGTCTCGCCTGCAGGGCTCAGAGGGAGCATGGCCCTGCCGGCACCTTGATTTCAGAGTTCTAGCTTCCAGAACTGAGAAAATAAATTTCAGTTGTTGTAAGCCACTCAGTTTGTGCTGGTACTTTGTGACAGCCCCAGAAACCAAGCAACCGTGGGAAAATCACACAGGAAGTTGAGTTGAAATTGTTTTCAGTTTCTTTTATGTGACTGCCTCCTTGCTTTCTCCCTCCCTTCCTCCCTCCTTTTACTTTCTTTCCTCTCTTTCCTTCCTTTATCTTTCCTTTCTCTCTCTCTTTTTTTTTTAAAGAAAACTAGGATTATACTATGAAGACTGTTCTGCAAGGTATTTTTATTTGATGACATGAGTGACGTTTCCTTAGATCAAATCATATAACACCTCTTTTCTCTTTAATTTTATACTATTTTATTTTGTATTTTGTATTGGAGAATTCCAATCATATGCAAAAATAGAGTAATGGAATGAGCCCACATGACTCTATTTTCCAGTGGCCATGAGGGGAGCGAGTCTTGATTCCTCTCTACCCCAGGTTGCTTTGACACCAATCTCAGGCTTCCTAGCATCTCATCTATAAATATTTCTGCATATATACGGCTAAAGATGAGCACTTTTAAAAATATCACAATTATGATCATATCATAAAATATTAACAATTATAGAAAAATCAAATATTGGCCAATGTTTGGGTTTCCTTGGTGGATTCCTGCACACAGCTTCATGGTGGTTTATTCAAATCAGGGCTCACATGACGTCGGCAGCCTGCGCTTGGCTGGGGTCTCTGATGTTTCTCTGCGTCTGGAGGTTTCATCCTCGTGTTTTTGTTTTGCTTTGTTTTGAGATGGAGTTTTGCTCTTGTCACCCAGGCTGGAGGGGCAGTGGCACCATCTCGACTCACTGCGACCTCCACCTCCTAGGTTCAAGTGATTCTTCCACCTCAGCCTCCTGAGTAGCTGGGATTACAGGCGTCTACCACCACACCCAGCTAATTCTTGTATTTGTAGTAGAGACGGGCTTCCACCATGTTGGTCAGGCTGGTCTTGAACTCCTGACCTCAGGTGATCCACCTGCCTTGGCCTCCTAAAGTGCTGAGATTATAGGCGTGAGCCACCGCACCCAGCCCATCTTTGTGTGTTTGTGGGTAGTTTACATGCTGGGGAGGCTGGGCTATGTGTCCTGCAGTCCCCCACAGTCCAGCGGTCGGGTCCCTGTGGTGTCATTTGGTGTGTCTGCTATCTCCAGTATTTCCTGTAAACTGGTGGGGAGGCCTAGACTGGAGACTTGGTGCAACTCAGAGGATATTTTTGGCTGCCCAGCAGTGTAGGTGTGTCGCGGTTCATCAGCCTTCCCCACGGATTTACCCTGACTTTGTTTCCAGTTGTTAAGTGCACCGGCTTCAAGGTGGGCCATTCTGGGTCATGGCCATGTGCTGATTAGAAGTGGGCATGGGCCCATTTGGAGAGAAAAAGTGAGTGTGTGTTGAGGGTGGTTACAGGGATGGGGCCGGACCAGAGTCTGCAGTTTCTGGAAACAGAGTGGGCGATCCTGTTTTCAGTGAAGGTGAATACATTAAGTGCCATCTGATTATGGAGCTGTGTGATTGGAATCAACCCGAGGCAGATGAGGCCCTCTGGCCCTGTGCATTCTTACGGAGATGAGGGGGACGCCCAGGTTAGCCTCCCAGGCAGCAGTCCCCCAAATGCGGGGCGAGGAGTGGCAGCGGCCACGAGCTCAGTCACCAACCCAGGGGCTCTGTTTTTGAGAATCACGGGAGTGGAGTGAGGCAGAACGAGCCCTTCCTGAGAACACTTTGGGTCCAGGGCTGCGTCCCGGTGGCCTTGAAACAACAGAGTGACCTGGAGACCTGGCTGAAGTGGGTTGAGAAGTGGATGGGAAATGAAAACGTAGACACAGTGAGTGTAGACGCTCCTTCTAAAAGCTTGATGTTGACATATGAGGAAGGAGTAGGTGTATTTCCAATGCAAGTCCCAGAAAAGAGGTTATGTTTAGGGTGGAAACCCAGGCTGAGATGTTTATGGGAGGAGCCAGCACGGGGAGGAGGATAGAGGATGGGAGGCCAGTGGATGGGAGACCATGGGTGTGGGGGGGAGGGGGGTGTAGGGGGCTGTGCCAGACACAGGCGGGACACAGGAGAGTCAGGAGGACAGTTTCTAGGTGGTGGAGGGAGATCCTGCCTGTAGCTTGTAAATGGCTTGAACAAAAAAAGACAGACTGGGCGTGGTGGTTCATGCCAGTAATCATAGCACTGTGTGGGGCCAAGGCAGGTGGATCACTTGAATCCAGGGGTTCAAGACCAGACTGGACAACATGGCAAAACCCTGTCTCAGTGAAAAATATTTAAAAAAAATTAGCCTGGTGTGATGGCACACACCTGTATTCCTAGCTTCTCCAGAGGCTGACGTGGGAGAATCAAATTGCTTGAGCCTGGGAGGTGGAGGTTGCAGTGGGCCGAGATTGTGCCATTGCACTCCAGCCTGAGCCACAGAGCAAGACCCTACCTGAAAAACAAAAACAAAATGAAATTCTTATTTTATTGAGGTGAAATTCACATAACAAAATCAGCAAGCTCACAGTAAACAATGTCATGGCATCTAGTACGTTCACAATATCATGTGACCACCACTTCTCTTCAGTTCTGAAACACGGGAAAGAAACCCCATGCCCATTAGCCGTTCGTCCCCATCCCCCCTCCCCAGGCCCTAGCAACTTGCAGTGTGCTTTCTTTTCCTATGACTTTGCCTCTTCTGGGCATCTCCCGTGAGTGGAATCACATACCGTGAGGCCTTTTGTGTCTGGCTTCTTCCGTTTAGCGTGATGTCTTCCAGATTCATCCCTGTTGTGGCAAGTGTGAGTTTCCCATGGCTGCCGTCACAGAATACAAAAATGTGGTGGCTTAAATGTAGATATATTGTCTCACAGTGCTAGAAGGTAGAAGTCAAAACTCATGGAGTCAGCAGGGCTGTGCTCCCTCCGGAGGCTCCCAGGGAGAATCTGTTCCACGCTTCCGGCACAGCCAGCAGTCCACAGCATTGGTTAACCTATGGACATGTCACTCCAGCCTCTGCCTCCATCATCACAGGCTGTCTCCTGTGTCTCCACGTGGAGTTCTCTGTGTGCATGGTTGTCTTTGTGCAAATTTCTCCTTTTGCAAGAACACTGCTCATATTTGACCTCATCTGACCTTGATCATTTCTGTAAAGACCCCATCTGGAAAAAGTCACATTCTGGTGTATCAGGTGTTAGGCTTTCAATGAACGGTTTTGCAGAGGCCACAGTTGAACAGCATCTGCATGCACTGGTATTGCATGGCTGTTCAAGGCTGAGTTGATGCTCTGCTGTCTGGATGGACCACATTTTGCTTCTCTGTCATCTGTGGATGTGGATGGGCATTGGGCAGTGTCTGACTTTTGGGTCTCGTGAACTGTGCTGCTGTGATCATAGTCCCTGTTTCCAGTACCCTTGGTTACAGAGCTAGGAGTATGTAGGTGGCTTTTACTCACAGAGGGAAGTTGGAGGCTGGGTCCTCTCCCCTTTGGGCTTCAGACTCTGCCCCCCCCAGTCACAAAACACAGGAGAGTGAGGGAGGTCTCTGCAGCCAACCCCCATTCCCCCTCCAGTGTCACCGTGGCACGGCACCCTGCCACCCCATGCCCTTTTCAATCCACCTGGCTCATTCTCCAGGGACATGTGGGCAGAAAACCCAAGGCCTTCAGGTGTCCAGAGCGCCTGAGAAAGGTTGGGGGCTCCTGCTAGTCCTGCCCTCAGAGGCAGGGGTATGGGTGCCTTTGATCTTTTTCTTCTGGATTTCTTTTTTTATATATATATATATATATTTTTTTTATTGCATTTTAGGTTTTGGGGTACATGTGAAGAACATGCAAGATTGTTGCATAGGTACATACATGGCAGTGTGATTTGCTGCCTTCCTCCCCATCAGATTTCTTTCTTTTTTGAGACGGTCTCAATTGCCCAGGCTGGAGTGCAGTGGCTCGATCTTAGCTCATTGCAATGTCTGCCTTCTGGGTTCAAGCAATTCTCCCTGACTCGTCTTCCCAAGTAGCTGGGATTACAGGCACCCGCCACCATGCCTGGCTAATTTTTGTATTTTTAGTAGTGATGGGGTTTTGCCATGTTGGCCAGGCTGGTCTTAAACTCCTGACCTTAGATGATTCGCCTGCCTTGGCCTCCCAAAGTGCTGGGATTACAGGCATGAGCCACCATGTCTGGCCTTTTTCTTCTGGATTTTTATCGTGGCAAAATATACAGAACATAAATTTCACCATTTTAACCATTTTTAAGGGCATGGTTCACTGGCATTAAGTATATTCCCATTGTTGTGCAACCGTCACCAACATTCACCTCCAAAACTCTTATCTTTTCCGAAGAGACTCTGTAGTCATTAAACATGAACTCCCCCAATTCCTGGTAACCTCTGTTCCCTTTTCTGTCTCTATGAGTTTGACTATTTTAGGGACTTCCTATAAGTGGAATCCTACAGGATTTGTCCTTTTGAGTCTGGCTTATTTCACCAGGCATAACGCCTTTAAGGTTCATCCATGTTGTAGCATGTGTGGGATCTGGGCTGGCTCTTATCCTGAGAGCACTGGAATCTATGCAAGTGTTTTCAAGCATGACTTATGTGTGTGTGTGATGGGATTTATGTGTTTCGAGCAAGGTGCAGTGGCTCACACCTGTAATCCCAGCACTTTCGGAGCCTGAGTGGGCAGATCACTTGAGGTAAGGAGTTTGAGACCAGCGTGGCCAACATGGTGAAACCCTGTCTCTACTAAAAATACAAAAACAAATTAGCTGGGCATTGTGGTGTGTGTCTGTAGTCCCAGCTACTGGAGAGGCTGAGACAGGAGAATTGCTTGAACCCGGGAGGAGGAGGTTGTAGTGAGCCGAGATCACACCACTGCACTCCAGCCTGGGCAACAGAGCAAGACTCCATCTCAAAAAAAAAAAAAAAAAAAAAAAGGAGGAAAAGTTAATTCAAGGTAGTGGTGAGAAATGGCAAGACCCAGGCAGCTGAGGGAGTGTGGGGGATGGGGAGAGTGGCAAGCCCCCAGCCTGCCTCCACGTGTGGTGTGAGCAAGAATCAAACACTTTCTTTGGCATAGCAGAACCCGATCTTTAGAATGGGGGAGGGGGAATGTCTTATTGTGCAATGCACATTTTTCTTTGAAGTAACTCTGCAAAGAACGCAATGTTGACTTAAGGAAGGCTGCCAAAGGACAGCTAAGTCTGTTGAAAGATCTCTGTATTGCTGCTGTGCTCCTGGGCACTGGACGTGAGTGAGAAGCAGCCCCAGGAAACGGAGGTGGGTAGCAGAGCTTTTCTAAGCAAACCAGCATTTGGGAGGAGACAGTTTGGGGTTGGGGAGGGCACTGGCAAGAAGGAAGAGAGGGATTTGCAATCTCTGTTACAGCTAATGGAAGAAGTTAGTACCTCTCCTGCTTCCTACTTCCCAGTTTCCAGTAACCTGGCGGAAAAGGAAAAGATGATTTTCACATCCTGGATATCAGGATACTAGGAATGATATTGCAAAAATTCCTTGTGCTTTCCTGATTCTCAGGTCCGTTTATGTTAGCAAAGCCTCCAGGTGTTTCACATGGCTTCTTTCCAGCCCCGTGGGTCTCAACACAGAGTTCTGGGACTCCCAGAACTTGGCTGTGTTTCCCCCTCCCCTTTTCTTGGGTTATTTAAAATGTCACATAGAGCTAGGCTGTGATACCACCTATCACCAGCAGGAGGCTCTCTCTACAATATGGTGCAAACTTGATGGAGAATCCCAGAAGTTCAAGGTTCAGGATTCTAAATATGTGTATTGTTGCCCTGTTCTGTCCACTTACAAGTTTCAATTCTGTTAAATAAGTTTGCTCAGCCTGGGCAACATCGGGAGACCCTATCTCTACAAAAAATTTAAAAATTAGCCATGTATGATAGCATACACCTGTGGTCCCAGCTATTCAGGTGGCTAAAGCAGTAGGATTCCCTGAGCCTAGGAGGTTGAGGTTGCAGCAAGCTATGATTGCATCACTGTTCTCTAGCCTGGGTGCCAAAAAAAAAAAAAAAGCTTGCTTAAAAATAGATGCATCAGTATCAGCCATCAACTAACAACAGGAACGAAATGTTTATCAACAGGAGAACAAATAAATTGTGATATACTCATGCAGTGAAATACTAAGTTGCTGTGAAAATCAGCAAACTGTTGCTACATGCAACATTTTGTGTGAATCTCACTAACAGTGTTGAGTGAAAGAAATCAGACAAGAAAGCATGTCTGAGTGGATAGTGCATGTTACCACTTCCATAAAGTTCAAACCTAGTCTATGAGGATAGAAACCATGATAGCAGTTACCTTTCAGGTAGATAGGTAACCCGAGGGAGCATCTGGGGACCGGTCATACCTGTTTCTTAATTTGGAGGCTGGTTATAAGGGTTAGTTTGTGAGCTGTACACACATGCATACTTTTTGTGTGTACGCTATACTTTTTAAAAAAGCATCTGGATGGACGCAGTGGCTCACACCTGTAATCCTAGCACTTTGGGAGGCTGAGGCAAGCAGATCACCTGCGGTCAGGAGTTTTGAGACCATCCTAGCTGGCCAACATGGTGAAACCTCGTTTCTACTAAAAATACGAAAAAATTAGCTGGGTGTGGTGATGTGTACCTGTAATCCCAGCTACTTGGGAGACTGAGGCAAGAGAATTGCTTGAACCCAGGAAGCAGAGGTTCCAGTGAGCCGAGATCACACCACTACACTCCAGCCTGGGTAACAGGGCGAGCCTCCATCTCAAAAATACTAAAAAATAAATAAACGCATCAGTACAAAAGTTGAATTTGCTAAACAGCAATCCTGCTCTTTTCACAGATTGATGAACAGAATGAGCTGAAAGCCATTGAAAAAGAGAAGAAGGTGGCAGCCCTAACCCCCCAAGGAAGCATGCAAATGCCATAAAGAAGATTTGGCGAAAGCGTTTTGTGTAAGAATTGAATTTGCGTCTGGTGCTAATCATGTTTAAAAGAAAACAACGCAAAGCCCTGAACAGTGCTGTGAAATTCCGTGTTATCGTACAATTTTATCATCCATGTTGAAAAAGATTGTTGATGTTGAACAGTTGGGATTCCAGGGGTAGAATATCAGTGCTTGTCAGTAGAGCTAATCTTCATCAGGCTCTTACTGGAAGACGGGCGTCCTTTTAGGCACCCTGTGTACACCGCTTCTCTTAATTCTCAGGTTTGTTGGCAAAAACATGAAGGCATGGACGATGAGGTTGAGACGCAGAAAGTAGCATAGCGCAGTGTTAGTGGTAGCACAGCCCAGCACGGAGTGTGGGTGTTTCCCATCAAAGCCAAACTCTTAGTTATCCCATATTCCCACCTGTCGTCTTTTGTAATCCATGAAGTTGCCAGGTACTGAAACCAAGTTCTCCCAAGTTTCTCAAGTGAGTTTGAATTCCTGGCCAGTGCAAGACAAGAAACATTTGCATTGCACAGAGTGTGTGTGCGTGTGCGCGCCTGTGTGTGTGTGTGTGCACGCACGTGCGTGCATACTCATAACCACTACACTTTGGGAGAGTAAATAAACCCCCCGTAGTAAAAGGGCTTGCTACAATTTCAGGACGTTGGAAGCTGACATTTCATGTGTCTTTTCTTGAGAATAACTCACGTCTGTTTAAATTCAAGCCCTGTTAATTAGTATTTGAAGAGGGAGAGGAAATATTTCTTCTCTGCCTAGACATTATCCCTACCTAGAAAATGAGCTGAATTTTCTTTCACTAGAAAGAAAATTTAGAAATCGGTTGTTTTCCCTATTACCTGTACCAGTGAGTACTGTTTTCTTGTTACTGACTTTTCAAAAACAAGGACACCTTTGTTGTGACCAGAAAAACAAACTCCTTCCATTATTACTGACTTATAAATTAGCCATGTTTAATGAATTTGTTTACAGAAAGAGCTTGAGAGGCTGGGTACGGTGGCTCACGCCTGTCATCCCAGCACTTCGGGAGGCTGAGGTGGGCAGATCACCTGAGGTCAGGAGTTGGAAACCAGCCTGAACAACATGGAGAAACCCCATCTCTACCAAAAATAGAAAATTAGCTGGGTGTGGTGGTGCATGCCTGTAATCCCAGCTACTTGGGAAGCTGAGGCAGGAGAATCGCTTGAACACAGGAGGCAGATGTTACAGTGAGCCGAGATCATGCCATCGCACTCCAACCTGGGCAACAAGAGCAAAACTCCATCTCAAAAAAAAAAAAAAAGGAAAGAACTTGAATGGTGTTGGGCACAATATAATTGTTTTAGCTACTGTTTCTTTTTTCTTTTTAAGTTTTGCGGGTACATAGAAGGTGTATATATACATGGGTTCCAGAGATACTTTGATACAGGCATGCAATGTGTAATAATCATGTCAGGGTAGATGGGGTACCCATCCTCTCAAGCATTTATCCTTTGTGTTACAAGCAATCGAGTTATACTCTTAGTTATTTTTAAATGTACAGTTAAATTATTTTTGACAACGGTCACCCCACTGTACCAGCAAATACTAGGTCTTACTTATTCTTTCTAACTGGATTTTTGTACCCATTGACCCTCTCCACTTTCTCTCACCTACCCTTACCAGGCTCTGGTAACCATCTGACTATCTCCATGAGTTCAATTGTTTTAATTTTTAGTTCCCACAAATCAGTGAGAGCCTGCAAAGTTTGTCTTCCTGCGCCCAGAGGTCACTATGTTATTTCATTTAATATGATGACCTCCGGTCCCATTCATGTTAATGCAAATGACAGGATCTTATTCTTTTTTATGGGTGCATAGTACTCCATTGTGTATATCCACCACCTTTTCTTTATTCATTTGTCTGTTAATGGGCACTTAGGTTGCTTCCAAGCTTTGGCTGTTGTGAACAGTGCTGCAATGAACATGGGAGTATAGCTATCCCTTCAATATTCTGATTTCCTTTCTCTTGGTTGTGTACCTAGGAGTGGGATTGTGGACCATATGATAGTTGTATTTTTAGTTTTTTTAGGAACCCTCCAAACTGTTCACTAGAGTTGTTATTACTAGTTTACATTACTAGCAACAGTCTACAAGGGTTCCCTCTTCTCCACATCCGGGATTTGTTATTGCAAAAGCCATTTCAACGGTGAGGAGATGATACTTCCTTGGAGTTTTGATTTGCATTTCTCTGATGATCAGTGAGCACCTTTTCATGTACCTGTTTGCCATTCATATGTCTTCTTTTGAGAAATGTCTGTCCAGATCTCTGCCCATTTCACAAGCAGATCATTAGATTTTTTTCCTGTAGAGTTGTTAGAGCTTCTTATATATTCAGGTTATTAATCCCATGTCAGATGGGTAGTTTATGAATATTTTCTCCCATTCTGTGGGTTGTCTCTTCACTTTGTTGGTGATTTCCTTTGCTGTGCAGAAGCTTTTTAGCTTGATGTGATCCCATTTGTCCATTTTTGCTGTGGTTGCCTATGCTTATAGGATATTACTCAAGAAATCTTTGCCCAATTCAATGTCCTGGAGAGTTTCCCCAATGTTCTCTTGGTAGTTTCATAGTCAGTGATCTTAGATTTAAGTCTTTTTTTTTTTTTTTTTTTAGATGGAGTCTCACTCTGTCGCCCAGGCTGGAGTGTGGGAGTATAGTGGTGCAATCTCGGCTCACAGTAACCTCTGCCTCCTGGGTTCAAGTGATTCTCCCGCCTCAGTCTTCCATAGTAGCTGGAATTTCCACCTCCTGTTTCAAGCAGTTCTCTTGCCTCAGCCTCCTGTAGTAGCTGGGATTAGAGATATGTACCACCACACCCAACTAATTTTTGTATTTTTAGTAGAGATGGGGTTTTGCCTTGTTGGCCAGACTGGTTTTGAACTCCTGACCTCACGTAATCTATCTACGTTGTCTTTAATCCATTTTGATTTGATTTTTGTTAATGAGAGATTGGAGTCATCTCAAATTTTATTTCACCCCCTATCAAACTTCACTCTCCTTCATATGGATATTTAGTTTTCGCAATACCATTTATTAAAGAGATTGCCCTTTCCCCCGGTGGATGTTCTTGGCACCTTTGTCAAAAATGAGTTTGCTGTAAATGTATGGATTTATATCTGGGTTCTCTCTTCTGTTTCACTGATCTCTGTATCTGTTTTCATGCCAGTACCATGCCATTTCAGTTACTAAAGCTTTGTTGTATAATTTAAAGTTAGGTAATATTCCTCCAGTGTTGTTCTTTTTCCTTACGATAACTTTGGCTATTCTGTGTCTTTTGTGGGTCCATGTAAATTGAAATTTTTTTTTTCTCTTTCTGTAAAGAATGTTGCATGTTCTCACTCATAAGTGGGTGTTGAACAATGAGAACACATGGACACAGGGAGGGGAATATCACACACCAGGGCCTGTTGGGGGGTGGGAGGGCTAGGGGAGGGATAGCAGGGGGTGTGGGGGATCAGGGAGGGATAGCATTAGGAGAAATACCTAATGTAGATGACAGGGGGGATGGATGCAGCAAACCACCATGGCATGTGTACACCTATGTAACAAACCTGCACACTCTGCACGTGTACCCCAGAACTTAAAGTATAATTAACAATGGGGGGAAAAAAAAGGAATGTCACTGGTATTTTGACAGAGATTGTGTTAAAGCTGTAGATTGCTTTGGGTAGTTTGGACATTTTAACAGTATTGATTCTTCCAACCCATAAACGTGGAATCGCTTTCCATTTTTCTCTGTCTTCGGTTTCTTGCATCAGTCTTCTATAGTTTTCATTGCAGAGATTTTTTACTTCTGTAATTCCTAGATATTTAATCTGCAGCTATTGTAAATGGGATTACTTAATTGATTTCTTTTTCACTTTGTTTGCTCTTAGCATATAGCAATGCTACTGACCTTTGTATTTTGAGTTTGTATCCTCCAGGTTTACTGATTTTGTTTATGAGTTCTAATAGCTTTAGGTAGAATCTTTAGGTTTATTTCAAACATAAGATCATACCATCTGCAAACAAGAATCATTTGATCTCTTTTTCAGTTTGGATGCGCTTTTTTTTTTACTCCTGTCTGATTGCTCTAGCTAGACCTTACAGTACTCTGTTGAATAACACTGGTAAAAGTGGGTATCCTACAGGAAAAGCTTTCAGTTTTTTCTCATTCACTATGATACTAGCTCTGGGTCTGTCATATATTGCTTTTATTATGTTGAGATATATTCCTTCTATACCCAGTTTTTTTTAGGGCTTCTTATGAAGGGATGTTGAATTTTGTCATGTTTTTTCAGCATTAATTGAAATGATCATATGGTTTTTACCCTTCATTCTGTTGATATGATGTATCACATGAATGGATTCGTGTGTGGTGAACCATCCTTGCATCCTCGGGATAAGTCCCTTTTGGTCATGATGAACTTTCTTTCTAATGTGTTACTGCATTCAATTTGCTGGTATCTTGTTGAGGATTTTTGCATCAATAGTCATCAGTGATGTTGGCTAGTAGTTTTCTTCTTTAAATGTATCTTTACCTGGTTTTTGTATCAAGGTAATAGTGGCCTCGTAGAATGAAAGTATTCCCTACTCCTCTGTTGTTTGGAATAATTTGAGTAGGATTGGTATCAGTTTTTAAATGTTTCATGGAATTCAGCAGTGAACCCACTGGGTCCTGGACTTTTCCTAACTGGAAGACTTTTTATTATGGCTTCAATCTTATTACTTACTATTGTTCTATTCGGATTTTGGAGTTCTTCCTGGTTCAATCTTGGTAGGGTCTGTGTGTCTAGAAATGTATCCATTTTTTCTGTATTTTCCAATTTATTGGCATGTAGTTGCTCATGGTAGCCACTAATGGCCCTTTGACTTTCTGTGATATGAATTGTAAAGTCTCCTTTTTCATTTTTGTTTTTGGATATTCTTTTTTTCTTAGTCTGGCTAAAGGTTTGTCAGTTTTGTTTATCTTTAAACAAAAATGCTCGTTTCTTAAAACAGGCCTATTTTTTGAAATCTCTGATTGTGGTAAATACACAACATAGAATTTACCATCTTAACCTGTTTTTTTCCAAGACGTGGTCTCACTCTGTTGCCCAGGCTCGCGTGCAGTGCTGCAATCAAGGCCCACTGTAGCCTCAACCTGCTGGGCTTAAGCAATCCTCCTGCCTCAGCCTCCTGAACAGTGAGATGACAGGAGTCTGCCACCACCCTGCGCTAAGTTTTTAAATTTTTTGTAGAGCCACCGTCTCTCTATATTGCCCAGATTAGCTCTGAACTCTTGGGCTGAAGCGATTCTCCCACATCAGCCTCCTAAAGTGTTGGGATTACAGGTGTGAGCCCCTGTGACCAGCCTTAACCATTTTGAAGTGTACACTGTAGTTGCATTAAGTACATTCACACTGTTGTGCAACCATCACCATTATCTACCTCCAGAATTCTTTTTTTTTTTTTTTCATTTACTAGTTTATTATAAAGGCGACTGCAAAGGATACAGATGAAGAGATGTATAGGGCAAGTAATGGGTGAAGGGGTGCAGAGCTTCCATGCCCAGGGCTGCTATGAACATGGTTATTCAAACATCTCCCTGGGTGCCACTCTCCAGGAACCTCCCCCGTGTTCAGCTACATGAAAGCTCACTGAAGTCTGTCTTTGGGTTTTCAGGGAAGCTTCATGACATTGGCATTCCTTCCCCCAGATTATAGGGTGGGACTCTCTCATGGGAGAAGTCTTAAGACCCACAGTCAGCAAGGTGGGTGTACGTTAGCATCTCTGGAATTCTTTTCATCTCGTAAAACTGAATCTGTCTCCATTAAATACTCACTCCCTGTTCCCCCTCCCCCTAGCCTCTGGCACCCACCATTCTACTTTGTGTTCCTATGAATTTGACCAGTCCAGGTAACTCATAAATGGAATCAACAGAACTTGTCTTTTTGTGTCTGGTTTATTTCACTTAACTTCAACCTCAAGGTTCAACTTAAAGGTGTATCCATGTTGTAGCCTGTGTCAGCATTTTCTTTTGTTCTGAGGCTAAATATTTCATTGTGTATGTATACCACATTTATGCATTCATTCAACCCTTGACAGATTCGTGGGTTATTCCCCCTTTTGGCTTTTGTGAACAGCGTTATGAACATGGCTGTACAAACACCTCTTCAAGACCCACTTCCAGTTCCTGTGGATGTATACCCAAAAATGGAATTGCTGGTTCTGATAACTCCCTTTTTAATTTTTTCGGGAACTGGCACACAAGTCTTCCTTAACAGCTGCACCATTTTACATTCCCGTGACCTGTTGGAAACAGGTTTATAACATTGGGAAGAAGCCACACCGAGACATTGGATTACTCAGCAAGGCTAGTTTACTTCCTGCAGGAGGGGTGCAACTCGCCGGCAGTCTTGCCATGAGAGCACACCTGAACAAAAGGAGACAGGGACGTTTATGACTTTCATAACCTGACGCAATTGCCCTACTGCTGTGTCCAGTTTCCATTGGCTGGAACAGGACCTCAGGTTCTATGCTTGACCCGATTGGCTAAAAACTTCGAAATTTTCTAAAGAGGTAAGGGTAGAGGAGAACAAAGGAAAAGAGGTAGTAACTGGAGAATGCTTAGAGAGGCGATAACATTTCCACATAAGAAAGGGGAATAAGCTGTGACCTAAGACTTGCCTGGGCTTGTCTAGACATGTCAGGGCGAATGGTAGGTTAAAGTGGAAGAACTAAGAACACGGGATGCACTTATTTCTTTATTATGACTAACAGCTGCGTTAAGATTATTAGCAAAAGATTTAAAGTAAATTAGCCTTTGAATAAACTGTTATTTATTCGTAATGAACTAAGAGAAAAGCTTTGAAGAGGAACTTTTCATTTATTCTTATTTCCTACAGACCCATTTTTTTTTTAAGAAAGTATAAGTTTCTGCATTTCTGGAAGTCCACACTGCAATTCCGTTTGTCAAAATTTGAGACAGGGGTCATCTTTTCTGCTGTGATGATAATGGTCATTGGACTGTGCATTTTCCTTCTCTCTCTGTCCCATCTGCATAGGGTCTTTGAACAAGTCCCAGCACCTGGGTGGACGAGCCCGTGTCCCTGCCCATCACGGAAGCCACTGCCTTCTAGAGTGGGAGTCTGTGCCTTGCGGCCTCCTTCCTTGCTGGGTCCATCAGTGAGCTTGTGCTTGACCTCTCCTTCCAGGTGGACTTACACACTGGGCTGTCGGAGTTCTCAGTGACGCAGCGCCGGCTGGTCCATGGCTGGAATGAGTTTGTTGCTGACACTACAGAACCTGTGTGGAAGAAATACCTGGATCAGGTAGGACCAGAGGTGTCATTCTTTGCATTAATAAACATAAGCCAGGGAGGGCGGGGCAGCCATTAGATCTTACAGTCTTTATTGAAGGCATCTGCGGACTGGTCCCTCCTCTTCGGGCTACTCCTAGCCAGCATGAGCATCCCCCGGTGAGCAAATCGCCAAATCCCCGGCAGCCATGATCAGGAAAAACAGTGATCACATTTATAGACAGTGTAGCAGGCTTCAGGCCCCGTGCTAAATGAGTAGGTGAATAAGTAAGCATGCATGCACTTACTAAGCCTCCTAATCCTGGCTTTGCACATGAGGAAGAAGTACAGAGGTTCAAAGATTTCCCCAGAGTTGCCGGGTTTAGCAAATAACATTATAGGATGCCCCATTAAATTTGAATTTCAGGCCAGGCCTGGTGGCTCACGCCTGTAATCCCAGCAATTTGGGAGGCTGAGGCAGGTGGATCACTTGAGCCCAGGAGTTCAAGACCAGCCCCGCTAACATGACAAAACCCCGTTTCTACTAAAAGTACAAAAATTAGCTGGGCACGGTAGTGAATGCCTGTAATCCCAGCTACTCAGGAGGCTGAGGTGGGAGGATTATTTGAACTCAGGAGGCGGAGGCTGCAGTGAACTGGGATTGCACCACTGCACTCCAGCGTGGGCAACAGAGTGAGACCATGTCTCAACAGTAACAAAAACCCAAAATTAAATTTCGGATAGGTAAGAAGCAATTTCTAATATAAGTGTGTCCCAGATAATACAATGGACATGCCTATACTAAGAAGAAAAAGTTCCTTGTTGATCCGAAATTCAGGTGTAACTGGTGTCCTATAGAACCTGTAACCTGAGCCCAAAGTCACATAGCAGTGAGGAGCAGTGCAGAGAAGTGCAGCCAGGGAGCTGCACCCAGAGCCCCTGCCTTGCTAGCTGCTACCACCAGTGCTGTTGTGGCGCTGAATGAATGGCACACAGTCAAATGCCTGGAAGCCACTAGGAAGAGGAAAGAAAACACTGCAATTGACATGGCTCCAAGTTCCCGTCTAGAAGTCTGCACCCCACGCCACCTTCCCAGGACCAGCTCAGAAAGGCCCAGTGAACAGGCAGGATTTTCCAGGTGTCTGATGGCAATTAGATGGCCCTAGATCCCCTTTTCCAGCCTTTCGCTTGCCCTTGGCCCCAACCCTGACATCTCCCCCTCATTCACTCTCTGGCCCCTGGGCTGCCCCAGGCTTCAGCTGCCTTCCTATTAGCTCTGTGTTTATAGCTTCCTCAATTGGTCGATTCAGGGACCAATCACAGCCCTCCGTGTAGCATCCTTAGTCTCCACTCTCCCTGTGGTCCCCTCCCTGATCATGGCTCACTTCTCAGTGTTCTGGGGATGTTCTTCATGGGTGCATTTTGGCATCAAAATAGGTTTCCGGGTATGCAGACGGCTCTGGCCAGCCCAGAAGCTTCCTAAAACTGCAGGGCTGAGAAGAGGCAGTGGAGGCTCCGGGAAGCTGGGGTTCAGGAAAGGAGGCTGAGTCTTGGACTGTGAAGGAGGAGCTCCCCTCTGCGGCTGGAGCCCTCTTCACTCTGCCCTGGCACCCCTTCCACTAGGACCCACTCCCCCACTTCCCCTGATTGTCCTCCTTCCCCTCTGCCCTGTCGAAACCCACCATGAACATCTTCCTTCACACCAAGGGTCCTCTTCCAGCCTCCAGCCAGAGTGTTCCCCAAAATCAAATCTCTTAAATTTCTTGAGAGCAGAGGACCTGCTCATTCATTTTATACCTTGTTGATTCGGCAATGCATCTGTGTGAATCCCCTTAGGACTGGATGAGAGCTCCTGATGGCTGGGTTTTCCTGCCCTGGATGAGTATACAGATTCTGTCTGCTCTCCCTTACTAATTCCTTACATGTGTTGAGTTCTTGCTGTGTGCCAAATGTTGCGATTCTCCTGTCTTTCTCACAGTAACAGGGAACTTACTACCTCACAAGGTAGCCCTGTTCCTCCATCTCAGGAGTCTCACCAATTGAAATTCCACCTTAGCACAACCTAAGGCTCTGGATGGGTTGGCTGGGTGGGTGCTCTGGATGGGATGGCAGGGAGGCACTAGGCTGGTGCTCTGAGGAGGTGGCGTCTCGGCAGAGACCTGAGTGAAGTGAGGAGAGAAGTTGTGTGAGGATGTGGATGGAGGGCGTCACTGGAGGGCAGGGTGCAGAGGCCCTGAAGGGACAGGAGCCTGGCAGCCTGGGGATCAAGGTTCCCAGACCTGGTGCATTATTATTTATTATTATTATTATTCCTGGGATAGAGTTTCGCTTTGCTGTCCAAGAAGGAGTGCAGTGGCACAAACAGCTGACTGGAGTCCGAGCTTCCTAGGCCCCAGTGATCCTCCTGCCGTAGCCTTCTGAGTAGCTCGGATCACAGGTGCACACTACACACTACCATTCCTGGCTATCATTTTTTTTTTTTTTTTTTTTTTTTTTTTTTTGGTAAAGATAGGGTTTTGCTGTGCTGCCCAGGCTGGACTCAAACTCCTGGACTCAAGTGGTCCTCCTGTTTCAGCCTCCCAAAATTCTGGGATTACAGCGTGAGCCTCTGCGCCAGCCCCTGTTAATATTTTAACTCTCTTCCTGATCCTGATCTGTGGTCTGCCCTCTGAACCCGGTTTTATATGTTTGTGTTTCTTTCAATCTTCTGGAAGATGCACTACCATGAGATGTCTCTGAAATGAAGGGGCAGATATATAAAACAAAGTAAAAATCTCATCAGGAAGTTTTGGGAATAGTTGTTTTAAGGAGGGACCTCACTGGAGTCCGCAGAGGCTGTTACAGGAGCAGGTTGGCACTGAGTTTGGTGACTGGGACGTGCAGGATTTGGGGGAGCTGGTGTGGTGACAGAGGATCCTTGGCCATCTGAGCCAGGACTGGCGTCTTGCTGAAGGTCCTGGCCTGGAGTGTTGTGTAGCTGTAGAGGCGAGACCAAGAACTCAAAGGCAGGGCCGAAGCCGATGTCTTGATGTGGGCAGTGTGAGGAAAACTCCCGGGGAGGGTCACCGGGGTGGAGTTCCAGGCAGAGGAGGACCATTGCATAGGGGTGGTCTCCCCAGTCCTTGGTCACCCTGGTGTTGACCTGGGCTGGAGCCTGGCCTCAAACTGAGAACCCTGTCACACACACTTCTGCACAGTAAGAAACCCATTCTGGTTCCTGAGACTAAAGAACGTGCCCCGCTGTGTATTTCCTCTTCAGTTTAAGAACCCCCTGATCCTGCTGCTGCTGGGCTCTGCCCTGGTGAGTGTCCTTACCAGGGAGTACGAGGACGCTGCCAGCATCGCCATGGTGAGTTCCCCGACAGCGTTCGGCTCCCGGGCAGGCAGCCACAGGTCTGCTGAGTGTCCTCTTGTTATTATTATACAAAGAAAAAAGAGGTTTGCTGTCGGTGGGGGAAGGAACATACAGAAGAAAAAAAGGAAAACAAATCCACGTCCTCCTTTACCGCCGTATCAAGGAGCCCTGGTTTATTTGGCCGCCGCTTCCTTGGTGGACGCACAGGTGCTTCTGGGTCTTTGCTAGAGCAGTGCTGCAGGGAATTCCTTTCCCGTGACCCTGGGATGGGGGAAAATAGACCCTGAGCTATACATGTTTGCCTTCCAGAGAATAACACCCTTGATTCATTACCCAGAGATAAGCACTGGGCACTCTACATTTTTTTTTTATTTAGATGAAATTCACATAATAAAATATTGACTGTTTCACAGTGAACAATTCAGTGGAATTGAGTACGTTCATGACATGGTGCAACCACCACCCCTGCCTAGTTCCAGAGCATTTTCATCACCCCAGAAGGAAACCCTGAACTCACCAGGCAGTCACTTCCTGTTGCCCTCCTGCCAGCCCTTGGCAGCCACCCATCTGTTTCTGTCTCTGTGGGTTGACCTATTCTGGATATGTCACAGAAATGGATTTAGACAATACATGGCTTTTCATGTCCGACTTCTCCTGGTACCTTTTTATCTTTCTTTCTTTCTTTCTTTTTTTTTTTTTTTTTTTGAGACAGAGTCTTGCTCTGTTGCCCAGGCTGGATAGCTCATTACATGAGCTCAGCTCACTACAACCTCCGCTTCCCGGGTTCAAGAGATTCTCCCACCTCAGTGTCCTGAGTAGCTGGGTTTACAGGTGACTGGCACCATGCCCAGCTAATTTTTATATTTTTATTGGAGACGGGGTTTCCCTGTGTTGGCCAGGCTGGTCTCAAACTCCTGACCTCAGGTGATCTGCCTGCCTTGGGCCTCCCAAATACCTGGGATTATAGGCGTGAGCCACCACACCCAGCCTGAGCACCTTTTGATGGGTATCATTGCCCACTTCTTTCTGTTTGTTCAAGCTGGTGTTTTAAAATACAAACACAAACTCATTCCCCATGATGGAATTTGCTGCTTCCAATTAAAAGGCTGGGGTAGGCCGGGCGCAGTGGCTCATGCCTATAATCCCAGCACTTTGGGAGGCCAAGGCAGGCAGATCACAAGGTCAGGAGATGGAGACCATCCTGGTCAACATGGTGAAACCCTGTCTCTACTAAAAATTCAAAAAAATTAGCTGGATGTGGTGGTGGACACCTGTAGTCCCAGCTACTCAGGAGGCTGAGGCAGGAGAATCACTTGAACCCAGGAAGTGGAGGTTGCAGCGAGCCGAGATAACATCACTGCACTCCAGCTTGGCGACAGAGCAAGACTCCGTCTCAAAAAAAAAAAAAAAAAAAAGGTTGGGGTTAGATCCATGTCTGCTGTGGAGAAGGATGTTTGAAGCATGTTCAGTGAAGATGGCAGTTTATAAAAGAATATGTCCATATTATATGATCCAGTGCACTTCTTGGTAGTAGAATATAGTGTGAATTTTACCTGCTCTTCTGGCTAGTTTATTTTCTACGTTTCTGCACTATGCACTTATTTTGCAAGAAGAAAGGAAATGTATCATAAAAGAGAAGCCCCTCGCCTGCCACGCCCCATTCCCTCTCTCACTGAGCCTCTGGCACCGACTCCCTTCTCCGTTTGCTCTCTAGGCAGTGCTCATTGTGGTCACTGTGGCCTTCATCCAGGTGAGTATTTCCCGAGGTCCCGGTCAGGGTCACCCGGGGCAGGACAGGAGCTTTGTGGAGTTCCCACCTCTGAACAGTACATCTGATGTGCTTCCTGCCAGGAGTACAGGTCAGAGAAATCTCTGGAAGAGCTGACCAAGCTGGTTCCTCCAGAATGTAACTGGTAAGTCAGGGCCCCCCTTGGACTTTTTGACTCATTGGAGGAGGCAGGGAGCTGGAGAGTTTGGCAAATGTTTGGTGAAAGTTGTATCCTTGGTAGTGTCGAACTAGAGAACCACATCTCACTGGGAGTTCTAAGGCCTGGTCTCCGCCTGCCAACAGGTTGCTGTGTGTCCTTGGGCATGTCACTCAACCTCTGTGGGCCTCAACTCTGACATCAGTGTCTAGATCAGGGCACCTAGCCTGAGGGCCACAGGTGGTAGGAGTGACTCTGGGAAGAGGGTAGTCCACAAAGCCTGTGAAATACTGTGTAGAACTGTGTGTACTTCTTCTAGGGAGAGGGTTTGGATGTTTATTTGAATTCTCAATGAAGGGACTCAAGAGAGAGTAAGACCCAGGGCTTTAATAAGCTGAGGCATCAGAACATTGGCTGCAGCGTAGGACACAGAGAGAGTGAACTTGAGTAAACACTCAGCAGCCGCAACAGTCTCTCTGCTGCCCACACCTTTCCATGGTGCTGTTTGGTATTGCATGGCTCTTACCAAACATGTTTAACAAGGAAAGAGAAAAAATTCAAATGTCTGCCAGTATCACATGGGCATTTCTGCTTAGCCTAGCCCTTTGCAAAAGAACTTGCAGGAAACATTCTGTTAATATCATCTGCCCTGTCCAGTATGGCACCTGGCAAACTAAATTCTTTTTTTTTTTTTTTTTTTTTTTTTTTTTTTTTGAGATGGAGTCTTGCTCTTGCTGCCCAGGCTGGAGTTCAGTGGCACGATCTCAGTTCACTACACCCTCTGCCTCCTGGGTTCAAGCAATTCTCCTGCCTCAGCGTCCTGAATAGCTGGCATTATAGGCATCTGCCACTACACCTGGCTAAGTTTTATATTTTTGTAGAGATGGGGTTTCATCCTGTTGCCTAGGCTGGTCTCGAACTCCTAACCTCGGGTGATCTGCCTGCTACAGCCTCCCAAAGTGTCCGACGATTAGCCGGGCACGGTGACTCATGCTTATAATCCCATCACCTCCCAAAATGCTGGGATCACAGGTGTGAGCCAGCACACCTGGCCAACAAACTAAATTCTTAATGTTATTTAATTTTTATTTTTATTTAAATATGTACATGGACCTAGTGGCTACCACATTGGGCAGCTCAGCTTAGAACAGCTGCAGGGGCCATTCTAGGAACAGCTGCCATTGGCAGAGGAAGCTGGCAGGCCCAGGAGGGAAAACGGCTTTTTCTTTCTCTCTTTTTTTTTAAGACAGGGTCTGGCTCTGTTGCCCAGACTAGAATGCAGTGGCAGGATCTCGGCTTTCTGCAACCTGTGCCCGCCTCCTGGATTCAAGCGACCCTCCTGCCTTGGTTTCCCGACTTACTGGGAACACAGGTGCATGCCACCACGCCAGACTAATTTTTTGTATCAGTTGGTGCCAAAGTGATTGCATTTTTTGCATTTTTCATTTTTAAACCTGATGGGGTGTGTGTGTGTGTGTGTGTGTGTGTGTGTGTGCTGTGTGTGTGTGTGTATGTGTGTGTGTGGGTGGAGATGGGGTTTCACTGTGTTGCCCAGGCTGGGAAAACAGCTCATTCTAAGGATACCTTTTAGCACCGCAGTGGTCCAAAACCTTGTTCTACTTGTAGAAAATGAAATGATTTCAAAAATGGCAGAAGTCTTCTCCCAGCCCCTGCTAACATTGGTTGGGGTTGTTTCAGGCGGATTTCTCTTCCCGAATATACATTGTTGCTCAAAGTGATAGAAAGTATCCCGTGATTAGCCGGGCACGGTGGCTCATGCTTGTAATCCCAGCACTTTGGGAGGCCAAGGCAGGCGGATCACCTGAGGTCAGGACTTTGAGACCAGCCTGGGCAACATGGTAAAACCCTGTCTCTACTAAAAATAAAAAATTAGCGGCCAGACATGGTGGCTCATGCCTGTAATCCCAGCACTTTGGGAGGCTGAGGCAGGTGATTCACCTGAGGTCAGGAGTTTGAGACCAGCCTGACCAACATGGTGAAGCCCTGTGTTTACTAAAAATAACAAAAATTAGCTGGGTGTGGTGGCGGGTGCCTGTATATCCCAGCTACTTTGGAGGCTGAGGCAGGGGAACCACTTGAACTCGGGAGGTGGAGGTTGCAGTGAGCTGAGATCCTACCATTGTACTCTAGCCTGGGTGACACAGCGAGACTTCATCTCAAAAAAAAATTAGCTGGGCTTGGTAGTGGGTGCCTGTAATCTTAGCTACTTGGGAGGCTGAGGCAGGAGAATTGCTTGAACCCAGGAGGTGGAGGTTACAGTCAGCCGAGATCGCTTCGTTGTACAGCAGCCTGGATGACAAGAGCAAAACTCTGTCTCAAAAAAAAAAAAAAAGTTTCTTGTGATCTGGGGTGCCTGGGAACAACTCAGCACACCCTCTTGAGTCTCCAAGACCCATTTCCAACTTTTCCAAATATATGGCAAGTCCGTATTTTCTGAAGGCTAACCTTCAGGGAGAGCTGTATTATGTATCTGGGCACATATTGTGCCACTGAGCCATGGGGCTGCAGTGGAAAGCCCTGGTGAGATGCGGCCCCACCTCTCAAAGTCGTGTCCAAGGTGGGGTGTATAATACAAGGCAGAGAATGACAAAGGACCAAACAGGGCCACAAAGAGGTTGCTGTAGAATTGCCTCACATCACGGGGTGCGTCCACTGTAGAAGGCCCGCAGGAGCAGGAGCAACGTCTGGACTCACCGGTCTCATGGACGGCGCCGTCAGAAATCCAGACGTGCGATGTCCTTAACTGAGCAAACGGAAGCATAAATGATTTATGTGATCTGATGATCCGATCTTCAGCTTAAATATCAAGTCTTGGCCTTTCAGGTGACTGGTGTGCATTATTGATGTCTCCCGGGAGGTCACTTCTGAAAGACGATTTTATTTACAAAAACAGCAGTGTCGGGCTGCCCGGTAGAGTTGAAAGAGCGCTGAAGAGGTGGAGCCCACCTCTGAGTCCCTGAGACCCATTTCCAAGTCAGGGGAAACCCTGCCGTGCAGGACTCCTCCCTGTGGTACTCCATCCCTGGTACAGCCATCAAATATGTATTGAGTACCTACTGTATGCCTGGGCAAAGGGCACTGAGGTCATACAAGTGGAAGAAATGAGGAGGCTTCGGCCTTTGGGGAGCTCACATTCCTAGCAAGGGACTACATAACGAGCCAGGGAAGAAACAAGATGATTTTGGAATTGTCCAGGTACACGAAAGCCAAAAGATACCCAAAGCCACCAAAACAAATAAAAATACCCCGCTGAGATGTAATAGTGACTGGGGGCTGGGTGAGGACAACCTAAATAACTGTTGATCAGGCTGACATTTAGAGAGGAGGTGACATTTAAGTTGAAGCCTGAGGAACAGGAGCAAGCCATGGGAAGAGCTGAGGGAGCAGCAGGTAGATCTCTGGTAGGTGCCCTTGGCTACAAGGAACAGAAAATCTAGTTGCACAAACCCCAAGGAAACTCTACTGTTTCATAGCCAGGGATCTGAGGAGGGGGCTGTGGGGTCAGTTAATTCAGGAGAGCACCTAGGGCCTGGCCCTTTCAGCTCCTTACTCTGCCGCCTTCAGCTCACTGGGGTTGGGTTGGTTCTTGGCTTGCTCCCCCTCATGGTCCCAAGACGGCTGCCACAGCTCCAGGCATCACAGCCAAACATGCAAAGGCCCTTTAGAAGAAGTGGGTGTGTGTGTATGTGCACCCACATGCAGTCAGGAAATCTTTTCCCACAAGTCCCCAGCAAACATTCACTCATGTCTCACAGGCCAGTGTTGCATGTTGTGCCGATACCTAAACCACTCATGGGCAGGGATCTTAGCCAGCCATGACCCACTGCCTGGAGCACATGGCTATGGAGAGAGGGTGGATACCTGAACAAGATCAAATTCCACTAACAGGGAAGAGGGGGAATGTCTGCTCCTGCATTCGAGGTTTGCAAAACCCCTGAGACCAGAAGGAGCCTGTGTGTTTAAGGGGGCTGCATGGAATGAGACGGGAGCTGCAGGAGGCTGGCCTGCCCAGGAGGGGATCTTCGGGTGTGGTGCCAAGGCCATGGGAAAGCTATTGGAGGGTTGGGAGCAGGAGGGAGTTGGGGTCTGGTTGGGGCTTCTAAGAGCTCTCTGGTTGCCATATGCAGGATGGGTTGAAGGGGCCAGGTGGGGGACAGGCGAGGGGTGGTGGTGAGTGGGGGGATTCCAGTCAGAGCCTGCACAGAAGCACATCTGTAGTCTGAGGGCAGCTGGTCATGGCCCTGAGGGAAGGGAGGTTTTGGGCTTCTTAGGCATTTAAGATGCTCCTCCCAGCCGTGACAAGGCTCTGCCACCCATGACTTCCCGAGACAGACTCTGCACCCCGAGTGCTGGGTGCTCTGAGGACAAAACTGCCGGATGCATTCGGGAGGCTTTAGAACCACTGACCGTGACCCCAGGAGGCTCCCGGCGGCTTGTGGCCACCTGGTTTCCAGGCAGGGTAAACACAGTGGCCTCACCTTTCAGATGGGGTCCAGGAATGCCCAGAAACCACATGCTTTCCTTAAAGTCTTTTAGGGTGTGTTAATTTCAAAATAGTCACATCCTAAAGGCACAGGGTTGGTGTGTAATTAAAAGAAAAAAATGTGTTTCTATTCTCCTTACTCAAATGTATCAAAGTGTGTAATGTCTGCTGGGTGATTTTGCTTTTTACCATGTCAAATGCAGCCTAAGAGAAGGGAAAGTCCAGCATCTGCTTGCTCGAGAACTGGTTCCTGGAGATGTGGTATCTCTCTCAATTGGAGACCGGATCCCCGCAGACATCCGACTCACTGAGGTGAGTGGTCCCAAACCCTTGTCGATGGGTATTAGATTGGTTGGGGGGGGTTGGGGGTCAGGGAGCAGACACTTAGCTAATTGTAGGCATGCACATTCTCTTTCATACACACATTCTCAAACATACATGCACACGCACATGTATGCACACAAGACAGGAAGGAAGTTAGCAGACAAGCGTGTTCTACGGGAAGACCCCCCCCCCAAACTGTATTTCTTTTTTTTTGAAGGGGGGTCTTGCTCTGTCGCCCAGACTGGAGTACAGTGGTGCGATCTCAGCTCACTGCCACCTCCGCTTCCCGGGTTCAAGTGATTCTCCTGCCTCAGCCTCCCGAGTAGCTGGGATTACAGGCGCCCGCCACCATGCCTGGCTAATTTTTGTGTTTTTAGTAGAGACAGGGTTTCACTATGTTGGCCAGGTTGGTCTCGAACTCCTGATCTTGTGATCTGCCCACCTCGGCCTCCCAAAGTGCTAGGATTAGAGGCCTGAGCCACCGTGCCCGGTCCAAGCCATATTTCATAAATTGTTATTTTCACTTTAAGCCTAAGAAATTGTGTCTATGTGGTTTTCCAGTTTAAAGCAGGCTACAATAACAAATTAAACTGAGTTGGGCTTGGGGAATGACACAAGAGTCATTCCAAGCCTCTCAAAACAAATACACACGTGTTAGAAGTGATAGTAGAGGCAAGGGGATCACCTAAGGTCAGGAGTTCAAGACCAGCCTGGCCAACATGGCGAAACCCCATCTCTACTAAAAAAAAACAATTATTAGCCAGCCGTGGTGGTGTGCACCTGTAATCTCAGCTACTCAGGAGACTGAGGCAGGAAAATCACTTGAACCCGGGAGGTGGAGGTTGCAGTGAGCCGAGACCATGCCACTGCTCTCCAGCCTGGGCAGCAGAACGAGAAGCACATGCTTTTAGAGTAGCGAGGTTTGGGGACGTTGGCTGTGGGGCAAGCTTTGTGGGTCTCTGGGTTTCACAGAGCCATGCCTGAGATTATCCTGGGTCCTCAAGAGGTTAAATCAAGTTCAACATGATTTGTTGATGGGAGTAATCTATTTCAAGAATCCATCCAAGAATGTGTAAGGACTGTTCAAAGCTTTGCATGATGAAGGATTAAGCACAGATTATCTGCCTAATTTATTTACTGATGGGATGTGTTCTCAGAAACTGAAGGATCAAGGACCTGCTGTTAAAAGGGCAGTGTCAGGGAAGGGGATGGAGCCGCTCCCTGGAGCCTGCATTTACAACATTCCCAGCCTGTCTGTGAAATAGGCGGTGGCCAGAGCCGCCTTAGGTGTGGCTACTTGGACGTCCAGCCTCTCTTTCCCGACCACCTCTGCCCAGATTTCCAGGCAGGGCAGGGATAGGGTAGAGGATGTTCAGGTGCTACAGTGAAAGAGGGCTCACAGTGCCCTTTGCCACACCGGAAATAGATCCTTTGCGGCCCCCGCCTCTCCCCGTGTTCAGCTCCAGCAGTCAGTGTGTGACCCCAAGTCTGGGGTGCATGGATCCGATTAGAGGAACCGCTGTCGGTGGTCAGTCCCCCACCTTCAAGGAGGATGGGGGAAGCTGGTGTCACGTTTTCCACTTTTCTCCTGAGAGGGGGGGTCCTAACGGGAGATGCTCCAGATGCCAGGCGGTCTGTGAGGACACAGGTCCCCACAGGTGCTGGTGCAGAGGCAGGGAGAGGCCACGTGAGAGGTGCCCGGGGACCCGCGGCTGGGCATTAGCCTGGGCTTGAGCCCTGGGTCCATCATTCAAAGCTGTGCGACCAGCTGGGCGCAGTGGCTCATGCCTGTAATCCCAGCACTTTGGGAGGCTGAGGCGGGTGGATCATCTGAGGTCAGGAGTTTGAGACCAGCCTGACCAATGTGATGAAACCCTATCTCTACTGAAAATACAAAAATTAACCGGGCATGGTGGCGCACACCTGAAATCCCAGCTACTCAGGAGGCTGAAGCAGGAGAATCCCTTAAGTTTGAGAAGCCAAGGTTGCAGTGAGCTGAGATTGCGCCACTGCACTCCAGCCTGGGCGACAGAGTGAGACTTTGTCGCAAAAAAAAAAAAAAGCTGTGCGACCTTGAGCAAGTTACTTAACCTCTCTGTGCCTCAGTTTTCTCATCTGCAAAATGGAGGGTGGTGATGCCCACAGGATACTTGTGAGGATTAAAAATGTTCAGAGACACCAAGTGCTGAGCACGGTGCCTGGCATGGGTAAGTGAGAGGTGAGCGCCAGGCTGCCATTGCTGTAGTGTGTGTTGGGAGTCAGAGACCCAGGGCCCAGCTCCTAGGCGGTGACCTGGGGAAGGAATTCACCTCTCTGAGCTTCGATCTCCTCATCTCTCAAAGGGGCCGATGTTGGTTTCCACTTCACAGGGTTATTGTGAAGACGGAACAAGCTGTGACCTGTGCTGTGCTTAGCACGTGCCTTTCGTGGGGCGAACAGTCACCAGATACCAGTGATCGCTTTTCTTTTTTGTTATCGGTCTGGTCTGTATAACGGTTCTTTGAAACAGCTTTTTAGACCCCAGATAACGTCCTTACTGATTCAGTTGGCTTTCTCTCTGCCCTGCTTATATTAAATTAAACTGTGGCTGGCCACAGTGCCTCACCCCTGTAATCCCAACACTTTGGGTGGCCAAGGTGAGTGGATTGCTTGAGCCCAGGAGTTCAAGTCCAGCCTGGGCAACATAGCAATACCTGATCTGGACAAAAATATGGTACCTGTGTATTGACATCATGAAGGTTATTTTAAGGCGACTAGCTGTGAACACTCTGGGTTTCCCTGGTGGTATTTTGCGATTCCGTTGAACAACCAACAGCTTCGTGTATTCAGTGGAAAGTCCTTATCAGCTACTCAGCTCCGAGATCCAGGAGTACTTCAGATGTGCATTTTCAAACCATTTAGGTCCAGCAGGTTCGGCTGGAAGCAGCGAGTTCAAGAAAGCTCTTTAAGTAATCGTCCCTTTTGCGCAGCATATGGGGTCCCAGAACATTTTTTGCCCTTTCCCAGAGTTAAAACAGAGGAAGCCCTCAGTCAGAGGCTGAGCTGGTACAGCCAGCAAAGCTGGGTCACGGGTCATTCTTTCTCCCCCCACCCATGTCTAAAATAAAAAAGGAATTGGGTTGGGGGTGACAGGATGCCAAGGGACGCTTTGTCTTGGAGGTGGGCATGAGCCCTGCGTGTGGGGGGACAGGAAGTGAGCCCGCGATTGTTCCCCTGTCTTCGGGCTGGGACCACCTCCTTGGTGGCCACGGGTTCTGTGGCCCCGACTCTATCCTTGCCCTGTCCAAGTTCTTCCCCTCACCCCTCCCTGCCCCTTCCCTGAGATTGTGCCCTGGGAGGTTGGGAGGTCGCCAGCAACCTCTCCTGGCCACCTGCCGAATACACACACAACCAACTTCCCGTCTCTTGGTCTGGAGGATACAGCTAAACTTCTGCCTGCCTTTATTCTTCTCATGTAAAGACGACAAATATTTTTCAGTATATCAGGTCTGTGCTAACAGACCAGTCTATAAGGTCTGTATGAAAATTGCCTCATTTCCTTTCCAGCACTGTGACTTTTCCTCCGCCTTGTTTTACTGCATGGACACAGCAGCCCAAAGCGATTGCACGGCCCCGCGAGGTCACACGCCAGTGGGCGGTGGTGGGGGGCTCGACCCTGGGCCTCTGCTCCACAGCCCATGTCCTTACCCGCAGGGCGTTTCTCTCTCCCTGTGAGCAGCTGTTTAGACTGGTCCTGGCGCTGCCTCTCCCCCGGGTCTCCTCGGTGTATCCGTTGATTGCGGCTCCTGTGGCAAATGACCACTTACTAAGGGGCTTAAAACAAGGCGAAGGTACGGTCTGGCCTTCTGGAGGTCAAAATTGAAACTGATTTCATCGGGTGGAAATCAAGAGTGTTGGAGTGTTATCGGGATCCAGGCACAGTGGCGCACTCCCGTAATCCCAGCACTTTGGGAGGCCGAGGAGGGCGGATCACTTGAGGTCAGGAGTTTGAGACCAGCCTGGACAACATGGTGAAACTCCCATCTCTACTAAAAATATAAAAATTAGCCGGGTGTGGTGGCATGTGCCTGTAGTCCCAGCTACTTGGGAGGCTAAGGCAGGAGAATTGCTTGAACCTGGGAGGTGGAGGTTGCAGTGAGCCAAGATCTTACCGCTGCGCTGCAGCCCGGGTGACAGAGCAAGACTCCTTCTAAAAAAGGCAGGGAGAAAAGGTGCTATCGGGGCCATGCTCCTCCAGAGGCTCCAGGGGAGAAGCCGTTTCCTGGCCTTTCCCAGCTTGTAGAAGCCGCCTGCATTCCTTGGTTCATGGCCCCACATCCCCGCACCACTCTGCTTCTGTTACCACATCTCCCTGATGTCAGACATATCTCCAACCCTCCTGCCTCCCCCCGCCCTTATAGGGATCCTTTCGATCTCACTGGGCCCCTCAAGTCACCCAGATCAAGGTCCCCATATCAAGGTCCTTCAGTTAGTTACTTCTGCAAAGTCTCTGTCACCACATCAGAGAACACGCTCCCAAGTTCTGAGGATTAGGATGTGGATAATGGGAAAGCTGGGGGTGTGGGGGATGTTATTCAGCAGGCCACTCTTGGGCCCTTCTCCAAGTCTCCTCCCTCCTCCTTTCCTGCCTTGGGGCCCCAACCCCATTCCCCATCCACATCACTCATTCATTCCACAAGTATTTCCTGAGCACCTACTATATTCCAGGCCCTGGGCGGGTGCCGAGGACACTGTGCAGGAAGCAGACCTGGTCCCGGTGCTCATGAGTTTATAGCCCAGAGTCACAGACCAACCTAAATCTACTCATGACAAGCACTGTTCCAGGACTGCTAAGGGGACCCATGACTGGAAGTAATGGGAATCCTGGATTTACGAAATGAGAGAGACTTGCCCGGCCTGGTGCAGTCAGGGAGGGCTTCCTGGAGACAGCAGCTTTTGGCAAAAATCAGCTGTTTTAGGCAAAGGAGGCCCAAGCTACTTGTCTCACTCTGACCTAGAAGCCTGATAAGTTGTTGCTTTCAACTGCCATGGGGGTGCCTGAAACCCTCTCCCCCAGCACATGTGACTCAGCCCGTCTCATCCAGAGGCCTCCGCTCCTGTCCCTCCTCCCAGGCCTTCCCCCGACAGCCTCTTCTGAGGGGCCTCCCTCCCCTGCTTTGCGCATGTTGGTGTTCGTTCCAGTGCTGGTCCGTTGTCAGTCCCTCCCTATCCTCCACGGAGTATCGTCTTCTTGAGGCAGGAATTCTATCCCATTCACTGCTGTATTCCCAGTGCCCAGAGGAGTCCCTGGCCCATCGGAGGGTACAATGAACACGTCTCACCTGCATCCGCGTCTGTGCAAACCCACACCCACCCCCCACCCTGCATCCTCCTCTTTCAAACCCACACCCACTCCCCCACCCTGCGTCCTCCTCTTTCAAACCCACACCCACTCCCCCACCCTGCGTCCTCCTCTTTCAAACCCACACCCACTCCCCCACCCTGCGTCCTCCTCTTTCAAACGCCTCCTCATTCTTCCTTCTCTGCTAGCTGCCTTCCTGGGGTGGGGTTCACCATTGCTCTCTCCCTTTCTTCATTTTTTTCAAAAGGAGTTTATTGTTTAGAAATGTTTCAGATTTGCGGAAAAATTCAGCTGAGGGTTACCGTGTACGCATCGCCCAGGATCCTTTCCTGTGAATACCTTACGTTACTCAGGTGCATCGGTCACAGCTAAGGACCTGTATCAATGCCTTCTTGTCACCTTGAGTCCATGGCACTTTCTGATCACCATAGATTTCCCTCGTGTCCTTTTGCTGCTCCAGGATCCCACATGACAGTTAGTGGTCATGTCTCCTGAGGCTCTTGTTGGCTGTGACAGTTTCTGACTTTCCTCGTTTTTGATCTTGACCTTGACAGTTTTGGGTTTTTGTTTGTTTTGTTTTTGAGACAGAGTCTCACTCTGTCACCCAGGCTGGAGCGCAGTCGTGCGATCTTGGCTCACTGCAACCTCTGCTTCCTGGGTTCAAGTGATTCTCCTGCCTCAGCCTCCTGGGTAGCTGGGATTATAGGCGCCCACCAGCATGCTCAGCAAATTTTTGTATATTTAGTAGAGACAGGGTTTCACTGTATTGGCCAGGCTGGTCTTGAACTCTTGACTTCAACTGATCTGCCTGCCTCAGCCTCCTAAAGTACTGGGATTACAGGCATGAGCCACTGCACCCGCCCGACCTCGACAGTTCTGAGGAGCACCAGCCAGGTATTTTCCAGAATATTGTTTGAGCCTCCTTCAGAGATTTTCCCCAGCATCCCTCAGTGACTTCCTGTGCTTCACTGTCCAGAGCTGGAGCCGTGGGAGCCACAGGAGGCAGGAATGTGGCTGTGCTGCAGGAGCCTGGCCTCCCCTACACTGTGGGGTCCATTAGGAAGGAAGCGGGGGAGACAGGCATTACCTGGGCGAGTGGTGGCCCCTGTCATTCTTGGGGACTGAGATCCTATGGCAGTGCACATATTTTTAAAAGACTATTACTAAATTTAAACATTTTTTAAATTATAGAGAAGTCACAGTCCCCTGTTTGAGAATCACTGCTCTAACTGTGGTTCACTGGTGTTTTGTGGAAGATGGCTTCTCTCTAGGTTGGTGTTGCATCCTCACGTGACCAGGTCCCAAGGGATAGGCCCACCCTCAGCCCGCTCTATGGACTTAGAGGTGTCCGGCTTGGTCCTGGCCCCGGGAGCCTTGCCTTGGGAGTGATGCGTGCTAAGTGCGAGGTCAAGTTGTGGTTTCGCAAGATGGTTAAGAGTATGGTTTCTGGAACCAGAGCTTTGGTTCAAATCTCTGTTCTGCCGCTAACTAGCTGTGGAAAGTTGAACAAATTACTTAACACCTCCATGCCTCAGTTTCCCCATATGCAAAATGGGGACAAGAATAGCATCGTTTACTGCGGGTGGTGAGGCCTGAAGGCTAAGCCTTGTGGGGGAGCTTAGCATTCTACAAATGTCAGGACCTCCCTTCCTCTTCCCTGTGAGTGTGGGTGTCTCTGCCTCCTGGTCTGTGTTTCTGGTGCTAATATTGCCTTAGATTCTCACCGAATAGCCTGGCTCAGGGACTGTGTGGGAACCACACAGCTGGTACAGGCATCTCCAAGGTGAAGAGTGGACTGCGTGTGAGGCGATGCGTACAGGTGTTTTGAAAGATATTTCCTAAAATAGCCATCGCTTTTGGTTTTTTTTAGATTGTATCCAAATTTCAAACAATATTAAGAGAAGGTATGAGACTTTTATGTTTTTAAGAGGGGCCACTCATTCAAAGTGTTTCCAACCCTGGAGGACCCAGAGGCCATCGTTGTGACGCTCATTCCCAAAGTTCCCTGTGTTCTCTGTTTCATGTCTGTTGGGGTGCTGGTGCCATTTTGTGCTTTTAACACCAAATCTTGGGGTGACAGGGAGATTCCACAGGCTTTCCCCCTTGCTCTCCTAGGTCACGGACCTGTTGGTGGATGAATCCAGTTTCACCGGAGAAGCCGAGCCATGTAGTAAAACAGACAGCCCCTTGGCAGGCGGCGGGGACCTCACCACCCTGAGCAACATTGTCTTCATGGGGACCTTGGTGCAGTATGGGAGGGGCCAGGTAAGCCCTGGGGTTCCGAGGCCTTGGGCTCCCCATAACCCACAGGCTCCCTGCCGTTAGATTTCATGCTTCTCTCTCTCTCCTGGACACAGGGGGTCGTGATTGGAACAGGGGAAAGCTCTCAATTTGGAGAAGTGTTTAAGATGATGCAGGCTGAAGAGGTAAGGGGCAGGAGGGGGCTTTGGGATTTTTGAGTTTGAGATGATTATAGGCAAATAATACGAGCCCTGCCTACTCCTTAGGAATGAGGAGCATGTGGTTAATGTGAGTATACTTTTTAAATATTTAATTTTTTTTTTTTTTTTTAATACAGACAGGGTTTTGCCATGTTGCCCAGGCTGGTCTCAATCACCTGAGCTCAAGCAGTCTGTCTGCCTCAGTCTCCCAAAGTGCCAGGATTACAGGCGTGAGCCACCACACCTGGCCTCTTTTTAAACATTTAAGACATTCGTTAGCATTTTCGTAAAGATACAGCTTTCAGACAGTAACATGCACAGATCTTCAGTGTAGAAGTCAATGAATGTTGACATACGTCTACCCCATAGTCACTCAAGCCATAGGATGGCAAGATAAAGACATTTTGAACAAAGGCAGGCAGAAGCTGGGCTGTTGTCCAACTAACCCATTGTGCTCACCCTTTCAGACACCCAAAACTCCTTTGCAGAAAAGCATGGACAGGCTAGGAAAGCAACTGACGCTCTTCTCCTTCGGCATAATTGGTGAGTGAAGCAGTTTCCCTGCCGGGTTCTGGGAATAAGACGTAAATGCTCTGCAGGTGGAAGGGAGCCATCATGGGGTGGCCACCATGGCCGTTTCTTAAATATCTTGCTACTCATCTGAATTAGGCTTGGGGATTGGGATCAGAGGTGGCCCAGAAGCAACAAGAGCTTTCTGTATAGTTGGACCAGGCTGACCGCTGTAACAAGCAGCCCTTACATTTTCTTGGCTTAACATAGTAAACGCTTGTTCCTTGCTCATGCCACAGGCTGTGGGTGTATTCCTGGTCCAGTGGCTCTGCCGGATAGCTCCCTTATAAGCACTGACTTGTTGCTCTGCCTTCCTCTGGGTCCTTGGAGGCCATATTTCTGTTCAGCCAGTAGATGGTGAAAGGGAGAACATGGAGGCTTGTGGGGGGACATTTTTAAGGCCTACAGCAGGAAGTGGAGTCATCAATTTGCCCATCTTTTATTGGCCAGAATGGAGTCACATGGCCTATGTAACTGCAAAGGAGACTGGGAAATGTAGTTTAGCTGTGCACTCAACCATATTTCTATGCTTCTAAGCAGCCTGTGCCTGGGCTGGGACTTCCTGACCTTTGGTAACCTGCTGAACAGCATTGACATGATACAGCAGTCCTGAATCTAGATCTTAAGGCTTAACATCCCCATGGTGCTGCCCCAGTCCCTTCACAAGCTTCTTCCTACTGTTTCCAGCTCTCGCCTTGCTTCTGTGTCCTTTATTCCAGCCTTTAGGATCAAACAGTGCCTGGCCTCTAATAGATAGATTCTCAGTAAACATTTGTTGAGTGAAAAATTTAAACAAGGAATAAAGCAACAAGCCACTGCCTACAGCACGTGCAATAATGAGGAAGGTGCTGGTGAATGTGGCCAAAACTGTGGAGCCACAGAACGGTCTTGGGAGAAACAGATTATATAAACCCATGTTTCTTCAGTTAAATTAGAACTGAAACTGACATGCCCACAGCAAGGCCCGTGATACTACTCAGACCTTTTTTTTGAGATGCAGTCTTGCTCTGTTGCCCAGGCTGGAGTGCAGTGGCGTAATCTTGGCTCACTGCAACCTCCACCTCCTGGGTCAAGCGACTCTCTTGCCTCAGCTTCCCGAGTAGCTGGGCCTACAGGCATGCACCACCATGCCTGACTAATTTTTGTATGTTTAGTAGAGACAGGGTTTTGCCATGTTGGCCAGCCAGGGCTGGTCTTGAACTCCTGGCCTCAAGTGATCCACCCACCTTGGCCTCCCAAAGTGCTAGGATTACAGGCATGGGCAACCACGCCTGGCTTTTTTGTTTTTTTTTTTACATTTTGAGAACTGTTCTAGCAGAGGGAGAGTTTTGAAACTCAGTCCTGTGGACCCCCTAGAAGGCCCTAGGGCAGGTGCAAGGAAGCAACGCCAAGCTTGTCAGTACTTCTAGGGGAAAGTAACATTTGCCTTTTTTCCCATGTTGTAAATAATCTGTGCTTGGCCATTTCAAGCTGCTAATATGTAGATACTGAACAGGGATTTTGGAAGAGATGAACATAGTTGATTCTTATGAGCTCCTGTGAGGAATCTCCAGCCTTCTACTATGGGTAGACCACGAGGGTGGGGTAAGTTCCTAGCGGGCGTGGCTCCAGGCTCACTGCCTCACCCCTATTCCCAATAGCGCTCTCCCTGCTAATCTGTTTCATTTGAGTTCATTTGGGTTCTAGCTAAGATTTCATTTGATGACTGAGTTTAATAGCTAATTGTAGGATGCCCAAAACAACACTATGAGACACTGTGGCAGCCCCGCCCCTCAACACACATATGCACACAGACCACTACCACCCAGCAGAAAACATCCCTGGTTCCCTGTCCCCAGCAAAGCAAAGCTGCCGTTCTTTAGCAAGCTCTCCAAGGGTGTCACCCAGCAACCCCACCCACCTTCCCAGTCCCTACTCACTCCCTCCTATAATGATGGCAACAAGAGTTAACAATTAGGCTGGTGTTTACTGTGACCCAGGAGCTGTGCTGCGCACAGGCTGTCACACCTTAAACCAGGGAACTACTCTTTGAGGAACGCATGGCCATTAGCCCCATTTTACAGATGAGGAGACTCAGGCTGCACCGGGCAACCCAAGCACCTTCCCCAGATGCCAGGGCATCTCGTGAAATTTCACAGGCCCCCTGCAGCTCTTGCCATTTGTGCCTGGAGGGTCTGTCTGTGATCACCTCAGTGTCTCGGACACCTAGGGAAGTACCTGGTGTTCAGTAAATATTTGGTAAATTATTAATGAGGGAAAATGGAAATGGAGTATATTTAATCCTGAGTACCACAGAATAAAATAATTTTAAAAAACAGTGGCCCATCTGCCCATCACAGGAGCAGCTGCACACCAAACCCCACACAGGCGCGTGTCCTGGATACACACAGCAGGTGGGAAACTTTGGGAATAAGACGTAAATGCTTGCAAACAGTCCAAAATAAACTAATCGGGTCTTTAACTTAAACTTGGCTTGGACCTTTCCTGAGAAAGTAAAACCAGGTTTTTGTAGGTGTAAACTTATCTCCCTTAAAGAGAAAAAAGGAGAGGGTTTGAAAGTGTTTGAGGCTATCAGTGGTTTCTCTGTGCGTGTGTCCTGTAAACTCTCTAAGGAAGTGGGTTTGAATTGCCTCCAGGCATCAGCGTGTGCTGTGCATATGGAGATAAGGACGTTTTTGTCTCTTCCCAGGTCTCATCATGCTCATTGGCTGGTTGCAAGGGAAACAGCTCCTCAGTATGTTCACGATTGGAGTCAGGTAAGGATGCTGTGGCCACCCTTTCTTGCCAGGGTGGTAATGAAGCAGGATCGGCCATGAGAAACAGACCTCTCAAACACAAAACTGGGAGGGAAGAGGTGTTATTATTATTATTATTATTATTACGGCTGGGAGCCAGGCGACAATTTGTCTAAATGACCAAGCTCCCCTAACAAAGAGAAGCTCTGCCTTTATATAGGCTTACACTCTAGATATTACACGTGAAAGAATCTTAGGTTTACAGCCTTAGAAATTACAGGTGAAAGGGGCTTAGGTTTACAGCTTTAGAAATCACATATGAAAGGGTCTTGGGTTTACAGTTTTGAAATCACATATGAAAGGGTCTTGGGTCTACCACTTTAGGAATCACATAAGAAGGGTCTTGGCAGATGGAGGAGTCGGGTAGGGGTTTGATCTTGTTTAAGTAAAAACAATGTCTTCCGGAGAGATTCCCCCACACCATGCCTGCTGTTTACAGAAGGGTGATTTAGGAGGTGCCACTTGGCCAGCCTTTTCTTCTATTGAAATGCAGTTTGGAAGCCAACGGGGAGGTGATACCTGGGTCTTCTTCCTCAGTAAATGAACTCTGAACCCTTCCCTGCAGCACGAGAATGTGGGGAGGCTGCAGAACAGGAAGGTTTGGGGAAGGTGCATCCCTATCACCCAAACCCCAGTCTCCCAATAGCACGTTCTCCGACAGGTGCAGAGTACCTGGTGAATGCTTGCAAAATGAATAAAAGCATATGATCTGAGGCAGGAGGTTCCTTTTGTATTAGGCTGTTCTTGCATTGCTAAAAAGAAATACCTGAGGCTTGGTAATTTATTAAGAAAAGAGGTTTAACTGGCCCATGGTTCTGCAGGCTGTGCAGAAAGCATGGTGTCTGCTCGGCTTCTTGGGAGGCTCCAGGAAGTTTCCAATCAAGGCGTAAGGGGAAGGGAAGCAGGCACATTACCCGGCAAGAGCGGGAGCCAGAGATGGAGGGAGGGGAGACACCACAGGCTGTAAACAGCCGGATCTCACAGGAACTCACTATAGCAAGGACAGCTAAACCATCCATGAGGGATCCACCCCTCATCTAGTCTCCTCCCACCTCCAACACTGGGGCTTATGATTCAACCTGAGGTTCAAACTGCATCACATTTCTTGTCACTCTTTGCCTGGGATTTTGGGTCGTTCTGGCTAACAGCAAGGACCCCAGAGCCAGCCTGCCTCTGTTTAAAGTCTGCCCCTGCCGCTTGCTGGTTTTGTGACCTCCAGCAAGTTTCTTAGCTCCCCTGTGCCTCGGTTTCCTCCTCTGAAAAATGGGAATGCTCATATACCCTCTCCTTGGGTGGCTGACGGGATTAAAGGAGTTGGTCCGCACAAGTGCTCACATGATATACGGTGAATAATGGGTGTTAGCTCTTGTTACTAGTTTAGAACTCGATCCAAGCCCTTGTTTTACAAAGGAGGCTATCAGAGAGGCAATGGACGTGGAGCCCAAGGCCACACGGGGCACACAGGGCTGGGAGTCAGGGCCCTTGATGATGCTAAGCTCAGGGGCCCCGCCCTTCTACATAGTGATTCTCATAAGTCCTCCGAAGCCCTGGGTCCTGGTGGCCGAGACGGGAGAAGCATGGGCAGCTCCGCTTTGTGCTGTGGTGTGACTTTGTCCGTAGCTCTTCCGAGGCTGTTCGCTAAGGCAAGGGAAGCAGAGGGCCGGGGATTGTCACTAACTGGGTATGTCCCACTGGAAGAGAGGCTGGGGGCTATTCCAGGACTCGGAGGGACCAACGCATGCCTGGGCTCACGTCAGGCCCAGTGGTTCCCAGAGGGTAACGCACATGCTGCTGGTTGTCTGCAAGATGCTTTGAGGTGACGTGGAAATTATTTCAGTGTCTGAGATATATACATATATGTATCTATATATGTAATTAGTACATCAAACCCTTGATGTAAACAGACTTCAGTGTCCATCAACTAATGAATGAATAAACAACATAGGTACAAGGGAGTATTTTTCAGCCACAGAAAGGAATGAAGTACTGATTGATGCTCCAGCGTGGATTCATGTTGAACCCGTTTTGCTAGGTGAAAGAAGCCAGTTGCACATATTATATGATTTCATTGATATAAAATATTCAAAAGTAGATCGCTTGGCCAGGTGCAGTAGCTCATACCAGTAATCCCAGCACTTAGGGAGGCCAAGGCAGGAGGATCACCTGAGGTCAGGAGTTAGAGACCAGCCTGGCCAACATGGTGAAACCCTGTCTCTACTCAAAATACAAAAAAAAACTGGGTGCGTGACAGGCGCCTATAATCCCATCTACTTAGGAGGCTGAAGTAGAAGAATCACTTGAGTCCAGGAGGCAGAGTTTGCAGTGAGCCGAGATTGCACCATTGCACTCCAGCCTGAAAGACAGAGCGAGACTCTGCCTCAGAAAAGAAACAAACAAAAATATAGGTCACTTCATAGAAACGGAAAGTAGATGAGTGTCTGCCGGGGGCTGGGGTGGGGGAATGATAGCGACTACTAACAGTTATGGGGTTTCCTTTGGGGGTGAAGAAAATGTTCTGAAATTGATTGATAGTGTATCCAGGTGTACAACTCTGGATACACTAACAACCATGAAATTATATATGTTAAATGAGTGAATTTTATGATATACAAATTAAATATCAATAAAGAAACCAGAAAGAAGGTTTAGAAGAGGCAACTAGGAATGCTGTTATTCAAGGGTCCTTGGAGCCTTTCTAACTTGTATATGAAGAGTACATGTTGCTGCAAACACGTGTGCTGAGTGGATGACAGCAGACAAACTCCCAGTGAATTGAGGCATCCCAGAGTGTGCTAGGACACAGAGGTTTCTCTTGCTGGCCAATGTGGGCAAGAGAACCTTGCTTGAAGGGTTGAGAGTACTGGGTCTGGTACATGGTGTCAGGTACATAGTCTCAGGTGTACATGGCTTCGGTGCATAGTCAGGCTTGCCTGTGTGTACGTGAATGTACATGGTTACCTGGTAATTAGAGGTAGGAGAGATTCCAAATGCCTTATTTTTTCAATGACACTGCACAGTATGTGTAAACTGAGGGGGCAGGCGGTAAAATGAGCATGTGGGCAGGTGTGTGTCATATCACAAAAGCGTTCAATTACTGTGTTTTGAGTGAATGGAAATTGGAAATACTGTGTTTGGCTTTAGATACTTTGTCACTCGGTGTATTTAACAAAATCTTAACACCAAATCCTGAGATCACCCAAGAAAACATGATGAAAAAGAGTTGGATTATTGTGTGATAATAACTTGGGCAGACAGATGTGATAAAAATCATAAAAGCAAAATACAAATGACAGACATTTGGAAAACTCCATCCCAGATCAATTCCAAGCCATAATAAAGTTCATCTCTTCCCTTTAAAAAAACATCCTGTAATGAGACACAACAGGCATTCAAACCACGTCAATGCCTTTAAAGGACGGTTTCAGTAGGAAAAGAAGAAAAAAGCTGTACTAATAGAAAATAGTCTTTAGATTTTAGCCTTAAACGACCTATATAAATAAGCCGATGAATACCAGGGTTTGAACTTACGCCCAAAATGTGTTTGGAATCATGAAGTGACGCAGTGGTGCTGTACAGATGGTCCTTGCTGGGTTGCAGGCCTTTTCCCCAAGAATATGTCCAGTTCCCCCAGCTCGTTTTGCTATTGGCCCTGCCAAAGAGCTTCTTAGGCTCTGGATAATGAAGCCCAAGGGGCTCTATTGAATGCAGGATGGTCTTGATCTCCAGTGAACTGGGGCTTCCTGGCATTCCTGAATGGAATGATCTTCGTGGAGTGTTTTTGTTGTTGCTGTTTTTTGTTTTGTTTTTTTTTTAATTGAGATGGAGTTTCACTTTTGTTGCCCAGGCTGGAGTGTAATGGCATGATCTCGGCTCACTGCAACCTCCACCTCCCGGGTTCAAGGGATTCTCCTGCCTCAGCCTCCCGAGTAGCTGGGATTATAGGAGTGCACCAGCACGGCCAGCTAATTTTTTGTATTTTAAGTAGAGACGGGGTTATATTTTAAGTAGAGAGAGCCATATTGGCCAGGCTGGTCTCAAACTCCTGACCTCAGGTGATCCACCTGCCTCGGCCTCCCAGAGTGCTAGGATTACAGGTGTGAGCCGCCGCATCCAGCCTGCACGGAGCTTTTGAGAGGCATTTATCCTTCCGTGTTAGTGTGTGCAGCATGTAGCTGCATGATCTGTTTGTATTAATTTCGTTGAATCCCTTTCATGTTCACATAGTGTTGGGATAGGGGGAGGGTGTGAACTAGACAGTCATGCTTCCTGCCTTCAAAGGATTGTGGGTCTCAGTGGGGATGGAGAATCGATGGGAGTCAAGGGCAAGACGGAGAAGGTTGGAAAGGGAGGCAGAGGCAGGTGGGAAAGAGAGCCTGAAGCTGAGATCTGGAGGAGCTGTCTGATGTGATGAGGCCTTGGATGAGACTGGGTGTGCAAAACCAAGTACCACAAACTGCAGGGCCAGGAACAGAAGCTTATTCTCAACATTCTAGAGGCAGGAGTCCGAGACCCATGTGTGGCAGGCCCGTGCTGTTTCTGAAGACTCCAGGGGGAGAATCAGCACCACACTTCTCGGCTTCTGGTGTCACAGGTGGTCCTTGTCATGTAGATGTCTTGCCTTCAGTCTCTGCCTGTCACATGGTCTCCTCCTGTGTCTGTCTCTGTGTCTCTTCTCTTTTATAAGGACACCGGTTTTACTGGACTCGGATAGATACTCTAATGACCAAATCTTTATTTGATGACATCTGCAAAGACCCTATTTCCAAATAAGGTCACATTCACCTGGACCAGGAGTTAGGATGTGAGCATATCTTCTTTAAAGGGATGCAATTCAACCCCTTAGCAGCAGGCAGTGGGCTGCCGAGGGAGCAGGGTGGCTGGATGACAGGCTCATTGAAGGAGATGAGGACAAGGAGGCCTGAGCCAGAGCTGGGAAGACCCATCTACTTGAATGCCAAAGTTCCCAAGGGCAGACTGCAAGTGGACAGAGTAAAGTCAGTTCTGGGCCGGGCGCAGTGGCTCACGCCTATAATCCCAACACTTTGGGAGGCTGAAGTGGGCATATCACTTGAGGTCAGGAGTTCGAGACCAGCCTGGCCAACATGGTGAAACCCCCGTCTCTACTAAAAATACAAAATTATCCGGGGGTAGTAGCAGGCACTTGCAGTCCCAGCTACTCATGAGGCTGAGGCAGGAGAATCGCTTGAACCCGGGAGGCAGAGGTTGCAGTGAATAGAGATTGTGGTATTGCATTCCAGTGTGGAAGACAGAGCAAAACTCCGTTTCAAGAGGGGGAAAAAGGGAGGAAGAAGGGGATAGACTGAATAAGTTGGCCGGAGAGGGTTTTTCTGAGGAGTTGGGGGTGGAGAGTTGAGGAGTTGGGAGGTGAGCAGGAAGGGTGTTCCAGGCAGGGGGAATGGCACCAGCAAAGGCTTGGGGGTGGAAACATGTCCAAGGGCCACCGTGGGAGAGCACAGCTGAGCTCAGTAAGCAGAACCAGATGATGGAGTCTCTGGAGTCTCTTACATCAGCGGGGAACTCACAGCCGCTTCTCCCATTCCCAACCTTATCATCAGAGCCTTTCTCAGTATGCCACGCCAGGCTGTCTCCGTGACACTTTGGAACCACAGAGATGAAAAGTGCTGGCCACCTTTGATTTAAAAGCCAAAGGAAGTGGGAGATGGGAGCCCCAGCTTATTACAGAAGTGCGGGCTGGGAGGAGGGGGCGCTAGAGCAGGACTTCAAGCTGTGCTGGGGACTAGGGTTTGAGACATTGGAACGGCACCTGCAGAGGCAGACACTGGAGAGCCGAGGTCTGGGGCTGACCTGAAGAACGGGAGGTCCCCGAGAGAGCCTGGGAACCCAGATGGCCACTGCCCCGACTCAGGGCTGGGGGCAGCCTGAGACTCACATTTCTTCCTTTTTCTTATTTCAATAGGTTTTGGGGGAACAGGTGGTGTTTCGTGATTAAGTTCTTTAGCGGTGATTTCTGAGATTGTTGTGCACTCATCACCTGAATAGTGTACACTGTACCCAGTGTGTTTAGACCCATATTTCTTTTGTTTGCTTGTTTTTTTAAAAAAATTTCCTTTAAGTTCTAGGATACGTACAGAATGTGCAGGTTTGTTATATAGGTATACGTGTGTCATGGTGGTTTGCTGCACCTATCAACCCATCATCTAGGTTTTAAGCCCTATATACATTAGGTATTTGTCCTAATGCCCTCCCTCCCCATTCCCCCTACTCCCCCGGCAGGCCCCGATGTGTGATGTCCCCCTCCCTGTGTCCACGTGTTTTCGTTGTTCAACTCCCACTTAGAATGAGAACATGTGGTGTTTGCTTGTTTTTTAGATGGAGTCTTGCTCTGCCCAGGCTGGAGTACAGTGGCACGATCTTGGCTTACTGCAACCTCCGCCTTCCGGGTTCAAGTGATTCTTCTGCCTCAGCCCCCCCCAGTAGCTGGGATTAAAGGCACCTGCTACCACGCCCGGCTGATTTTTGTGCTTTTAGTAGAGACAGGGTTTCACCATGTTGGCCAGGCTGGTTTCGAACTCCTGACCTGAGGTGATCCGCCTACTTTGGCCTTCCAAAGTGCTGGGATTGCAGGTGTGAGCCACTATGCCTGGCTGAGACTCACATTTCTAACAAGCTCTCAAGGGTGCTGACATGGCTGATCCAGGGAGCACCGTCTGAGCTTGAGGCTGTGATTTGACAGTGTCCCCCAAGAGCAGGCTCCAGCAAGAATAGGACCAGGAAGGAGGACAAGACACCTGAGCAGCATTCTGAGGTGACTGAGCCTTTGGAGGCAGGGCTGGTGGCAGGGAGGGAGACGTTTCAGCCACAAGGAAGCTGCTAGAGAACACAGGAGTCTCAGAAGACAGAATACTTCAAAATTTCCCCAAACAGGCCAGGCACAGTGGCTCACACCTGTAATCCTAGCACGTTGGGAGGCTGAGGCCAGAGGATCCCTTGAGCCCAGGAGTTTGAGACCAGCCTAGACAACATAATGAGACCCTCTCTGTACAAAAACAAATGTTTTTATTTACCCAGGTGTGATGGTGCACGCCTGTAGTCTCAGCTACCCGGGTGGCTGAGGCAGGAGGATTGCTTGAGCCTGGGAAGTCAAGGTTGCAGTAAGCCATGATCTCACCACTGTACTCCCACCTGGGCAACAGAGTGAGACCCTATCTTAAAAAAAACTCTGCTGTAGAACATGAGGTCAGGAGTTTGTGACCAGCCTGGCCAACATAGTGAAACTTCGTCTCTACTAAAAATATAAAAATTAGCTGAGCATGGTGGCATGTGCCTGAGGTCCCAGCTACTCAGGAGGCTGAGGCAGGGGAATGGCTTGAACCCGGGAGGCGGAGGTTGTAAGGAGCTGAGTTCACACCACTGCACTTCAGCCTGGGCAACACAGCGAGACTTTGTCTCAAAAAAAAAAAAAAAAAAAAACACCTCCTTCCTGCAAATAATGATGCATCCCATTTCCGTCTTATAAGCCATGAAAAGTTTCATGAGCCAAGGAAGACAATTAAATATTTCCAGGAGAAAAAGCAAAAAAGGCTTCTGTGCCCAATCCCCAAATCCCCTGCTTCTCCCCCCCCCGCCCAGTGCTATTGGTCACTTCGGGTTTCTTCTTGAAACGCCCTTGCAACACAGGCATCCCGCTTGAGCTATGCATGTGGACTTTCACGCGAGAGACACTTTCCCCTCTCACTTGTGATTTTGGGGTGAGGATTTGCAGTTTTTGCGCCAGATTAAAGTCACCCAAAACCACTGAATCAAAAGGTGAAAACGGCAGCTTAGCCAGCAGAGGTTTTCCAAAATAAGTAAAATCAGAGAATCATTTTTTAAAACAACTTTTTAAAAACCAATTCCCTGTGTATTCAGTGATATTCAAGATTACCTGAGGGACTTGCTTTTCCTGGTCCATTCTCATCTGTTTTTGTTTTGTTTTGAGACGGAGTCTTGCTCTGTCACCCAGGCTGGAGGGCAGTGGTGTGATCTTGGCTCACTGCAACCTCCGCCTCCCAGGTTCAGGCGATTCTCCTGCCTCAGCCTCCCTGAGTAGCTAATTTTTGTATTTTTAGTAGAGTTGGGGTTTCACCGTGTTGGCCAGGCTAGTCTTGAACTCCTCAGCTCAAATGATCCACCCGCTTCGGTGTCCCAAAGTGCTGGGAATACAGGTGTGAGCCACCATGCCTGGCCCATTCTAATCTTTATTAGTTTCTGGATTAATTCTTCGTTATTATGAATTCATCCGGGTACATGCAAAGATGCCCTTCCCCTGCCTATGGGGTGAAAGTCCGTGTCATAGCTCTCCGCAAATGTTTGCTTAGCTGGTCTTCACAGGCTGTGCCATAAAACCAAGGAAGCCTTCTGGCTGTCACTGTAGAAACTGGGCACAGCCCCCTGACCAAATTCTGTAATCTTGGTTTATATAACTTGTCGCTGCCTGTTCTATTGCCCTTGGGTGAAAGGTCACTATTCACCATTATTCTATTCAAACTGTTTTGCAATTGGAATTTGTTGCCAACATTTAATATACCATATTTCTTTGATTCTGAGATGTACTTTGTTTTTTTTTTTTTTGAGACAGAGTCTCACTTTGTCACCCAGACTGGAGTGCAGGCACTGTATCAGCTCATTGCAACCTCTTCCTCCCAGGTTCAAGCAGTTCTCTGCCCCAGCCTCCCGAGTAGCTGGGATTACAGGCGCCCACCACCACACCAGGCTAATTTTATATTTTTAGTAGAGACGGGGTTTTACTATCCTAGTCAGGCTGGTCTTGAACTGCTGACCTTGTGATCCACCCACCTCAGCCTCCCAGAGTGCTGGGATTACAGGCATGAGCCACCGCACTTGGCTGCGATGTACGTTCTTTTCACATTTCAACTCCTCTGAAATCAGATCGCTTTTAGTGAGTGATGGAATTAGAAAGCATGGTGTTACGGGTTAATTGGCAGTGTTGATTCTTTTCCAAGTGCTGCACAAAATAATGATGCCCTCCACAATCAACCGTGTCTTAGCGCTGATGAAATATGGTCTCCCTGTGCGATCCTGATTGACTGGATTCTCACCAGGTGTTTTGTCAGCCACCCCCAGGTAGAGTGCTCACTGTGCGCTAGGCCAGCGCAGGCTGAAGCACTGCATGTACCCACTTCTTCATTCAGCAAATACTGACTGTATACCTCCTTGCTCTGCCGGATTTTCTAATACAGAGGATAGAAACAGCCTCCTTGCCAGGCTTCGTGGCTCATGCCTATAATCCCAGCAGTTAGGGATGTTGAGGCGGGAGAATCGCTTGAGCCCAGAAGTTCAAGACCAGCGTGGGTAATAGTGAGACCTTGTCTTTACAAATAATTTTCAAAATTAGGAAGTAAATAGTGGTGCATGCCTGTGTCCTGGCTGTCAGAGAGGTAGAGGCTGGAGGATTGCTTGAGTCTAGGCGGTAGAGGCTGCAGCGAGCCGTGATGACGACACTGCACTCCAGCCTGGGAAACAGAGCGAGACCCTGTCTCAAAAAACAGGCCGGGTGCAGTGGCTCGCGCCTGTAATCCCAGCACTTCGGGAGGCCAAGGCAGGTGGATCACTTGAGGCCAGGAGTTCAAGACCAGCCTGGCCAACAACAGGTAAAACTCCATCACTACTAAAAATACAAATATTAGCTGACCATGGTGGCGCATGCCTGTAATCCCAGCTATGCGGGAGGCTGAGGCAGAATTGCATGAATCTGGGGGGGTGGATGTTGCAGTGAGCTGAGATTTTGCCACTGCACTCCAGCGTGGATGACAGCGAGACTCCATCTCAAACAGACAAACAAACCCAGCCACCCTTGTGTGAGATATAGCCAGGAAATAGGTTTTGTTTGAACTCTACTTTTTTTCATTATAATTTGTTGCCAACATTTAAAAACTGGGAGTTTGTATGAAAAAGATACTGGGTTTCCAGCTTCTCTTGGGGAGCGCGGGAGGCCTGGCAGCACTGGGCATTGCTGTCGTCCTTGGTGACTTGGTGGTGGCTCTTTGCTTAGGGCAGGGCCTGGACTCTGGGATCACCATGTGGTCTCGCTCATACTGGCCGATTTCATGTATTTGCTGGGGGAGCCTGGCTCTGGGAGCTGGACCAGGCAGGTGTTGAGAAGCTTCTGCCAGGTCCGTGGCAGTGGCTGTGGGGGGGCTGCAGGTGTGGCGGGAGACAGTGGCCCTCTTCTCCCATGACTTTTCTGGTGTTCTCAGATAACAGAAATTCCTCATCACTTTTAGTCCCCAGAATAATCTCTTTCTAGAAATTACACAGAGTGGTTCCATGCGGTAAAAGCACTTGGAGCTCCATTGAAGTCACATCCTCCTCACCCCTCAGGCTGGCCTCAGGTGGAGGCTTGGTGGGGAGGATCTGGCCAGCCTCCCCAACATGCTCAAAATCTCTCCTCCCTCCCCCATCACCAGCCAAGTCTGCTTTTCTTTTCCTTTCTTGAACAGCTTAATAGAGATATAATTCACATATCATACAATTAATACATTCAAAGTAGACAATTTAATGGTTTTTAGTATATTTACAGATAGACACAAGCATCACCACAGTCCATTTTAGGACTTATTGTCTATTCTGTTCTGTTCTATTCTATTCTATTCTGTTCTATTCTATTCTATTCTATTCTATTCTATTCTGACAGGGTCTTACTCTGTTATGCAGGCTGCAGCACAGTGGCGTGATGACGGCCCACTGCAGCGTCAGCCTTGACCTCCCAAGCTCAAGCGACCCTCCCACCTCAGCCCCCTGAGTAGCTGGGATTATAGGTGTACACCGCCACACCCAGCTAATTTTTATTTTTATTTTTTTGTAGAAATAGAAAAAATGTTGTCCAGGTTGGTCTCGAACTCCTGAGGTCAAACAATCTGCCCGCATCATCCTATCAAAGTGCTGGCATTATAGGTGTGAGCTACTGTGCCTGGCCTTAGAACTTTTTTTCTTGTTTTGAGGCAAAGCCTTGATCTGTCACCAGGCTGGAGTGCAGTGGCACGATCTCAGCTCACTGCATCCTCTGCTTCCCGGGTTCAAGCAATTCTCCTGCCTCAGCTTCCTGAGTAGCTATGAGTACAGGTGTGCACCACCATGCCCAGCTAATTTTTGTATTTTCAGTAGAGGCGAGGGTTTCACCATGTTGGCCAGGTTGGTCTCAAATTCCTGACCTCAGGTGATCTGCCTGCCTCAGTCTCCCCAAGTGCTGGGATTACAGGCGTGAGCCACTGTGCCTGGCCTAGAACATTTTCTTATTGCCTCAAAAAGAAACCCTGTGCCCTTTAGCTATCACTCTATATTCCTGCCAGCGTCTGCATCCCAGCCCTAAGAAATCACTTGTCTTTCTTTCTGTGTAGATTTCCCCATTCTGGACATCCCCTATGAATGGACTCATGCTCTGAGTGGCCTCTGTGTCTGGCTTCTTCCACTCAGCAGCACATTTTCCAGGCTCATCCACATGGCAGCGTGTGCCAGTGCCTCGTTTGTTTCCATGGCTGAAGGGTGTTCCGCTGTACAGATAAGCCACACTCGGTTCATCCTTTTGTTCACTGATACACATTTGGATTGTTGTGCTTTCTTCATGTTGGTTTTTATGTTTTTTAAAGAAAAATTTCCAGCATCTACGAAAGCAGAGAGGATGATAAAGTGAACCCCTGTGTAGCCACAGCCCCGCTTCCGCAGTGGTCCGCTTGCAAGCACTCTTGCTCCATCTGTAGCCCACCCCCTGGCTATGTCAAACCAGGCACCAGGCATCATACCTTTCCACCATTTCAGGAGTGTGGGATGTGGGGCCACTCGGCCCCAGAGTTGTGGAGTCTCAGCCAAAAGGGACAAAAGAGCCCCCTGTGCACGTCCTCTCACCTGTTGACACAGCCAGGGAAGGGGCCTCTGTGTGTCGCAGCCCCAGTCTTGTTTCCAAGAGACCATCTCACTGGCTCGGCTTGGGTCAGACTCTCTCCTCTAATCCAGTCAACCCTGGTTATGGGGGAGTGGGGTCGCATAGTCCAGGGAGAGTTGGAGGGATAAGAAGGAAGTGAGCAGACACCCTGAAACAGACGCACACAGCAGGCAGGGCCATTGCTGTGGCCTTTCCACCTCCCCCTGACTTGGTCTTCCTTGCCTGGCTTCCTCATAGGAAGTGTCTGCACCGCTACACTAATGAAAAGTGAAATTCAGGGGACCACGAGGACCCTCGGAACCAAAAACTGTTAATCCCACTACTGTCCGATTCTGAGAATTCCTTTCATGGGATCCAAAGCCTTTTCTTTCTAATAAATGAGAATAATGTAAATAGAAAATACTTTTAGCCAGGCATGGTGACTCATGCCTGTAATCTCAGCACTTTGGGAGGCTGAAGTGGGCGGATCACCTGAGGTCAGGAGTTCGAGACCAGCCTGACCAACATGGAGAAACCCCATCTCTACTAAAAATACAAAATTAGCCGGGCGTGGTGGCACATGCCTGTAAAACCAGCTACTTGGGAGACTGAGGCAGGAGAATCGCTTGAACTGGGAGGCGGAGGTTGTGGTGAGCTGAGATCACATCATTGCACTCCAGAATGGGCAACAAGAGTGAAACTCCGTCTCAAAAAAAAAAAAACTTTTAAAGAGCCAAAACAGCTGACTCATTAATTCACACTAAGGTGTGGATGACTGACAGGAGAGGTCCCTTCCCAAGAGCAGGGTCTGCAGCGGAGGGCTTAGGACCATGGGCACTGAAGGAGTCAGGTGCCCCTTAGGATTGGGAATGGAGAACAGAACCAGGACACTGGGGACACCAAAGCCGAGCTTCACCAGCCAGAAGCATTGCCAGCCCCAGTCGAGAGTCATGCTCTCCTTAAGTGTGTGTTACAGGGGACTCATTTGCTCTTTTGATCCAGCCTGGCTGTGGCAGCCATTCCAGAGGGTCTGCCCATCGTCGTCATGGTGACGCTGGTCCTCGGAGTACTGCGGATGGCCAAGAAGCGCGTCATCGTGAAGAAGTTACCCATCGTGGAGACTTTAGGTGAGGGACTCTGGACGGTGGGATTCTGACATTTGGAACTCAATGGAAGCTTGGCTGTCAGGGCCATCCAGCCTGGGGGTTTCACAAGCCTGGGGGTGGTGATTTCTGTTTTCTATAAACTGATGCTTATTGTACCAGGTTGCTGCAGCGTTCTCTGTTCTGATAAGACGGGAACTCTGACTGCCAATGAAATGACGGTGACCCAGCTTGTAACGTCGGATGGGCTTCATGCCGAGGTGAGTCCCAGAGGAATTTCCGAGGCTTAAAGATGCACCCAGCTGGGCCATCTCCTTCTAGACAAAGCACAGTGTCTTCTAGAACACAATAAGGAAGAAATAAATTGGGGCCATCTTACAATTTCTTTGCTAACAGGACTGATTTTGTTTTTAATCATCTCATACGTCCTTTCAAAAGGCATGACCAATTTAAGGGAGCCTCCTTTTCTTACTACGTGTTAATTATAAGCACATTACAGAATTGAAAAGCTAGAAAAAATTTTCCACACCAGACAAGGTGGCTTATGCCTGTAATCCCAGCACTCTGGGAGGCCGAGGCAGGTGGATCACCTGAGGTCGAGAGTTCGAGACCTGCCTGACCAACATGGAGAAACCCTGTCTCTACTAAAAATACAAAAATTAGTCAGGTGTGGTGGCGCATGCCTGTAGTCCCAGCTTCTCAGGAGGCTGAGGCTGAGGCAGGAGAATCACTTAAACCCTGGAGACAGAGGTTGCAGTGAGCCGAGATCGTGCCATTGCACTCTAGCCTGGGCAACAAGAGTGAAACTCGTCTCAAAAAAAAAAAAAAAAATTCCGTACCTCCCATGGTAAACTAACCATGATTAGTCCATTTGCTGTTTGTTTTTGAGACACAGAGTTTCGCTCTGTCACCCAGGCTGGAGTGCAGTGGCTTGATCTTGGCTCACTGCAACCTCCACCTCCCGGGTTCAAGCGATTCTCCTGTCTCAGCTTCCCAAGTAGCTGGGACTACAGGCATGTACCTCTATGCCCAGCTAATTTTTCTATTTTTAGTAGAGACAGGGTTTTACTATATGTTGGCCAGGCTGGTCTCAAACTCCCGACCTCAGGTGATCCGCCCACCTTGGCCTCCCAGAGTGCTGGGATTATAGGCATGAGCCACCACGATGGACCTGTGTTTGTTTGTTTGTTTTTTTAAGACAGGGTGTTGTGTCACCCAGGTTGCAGTCCCAGTGGTGCAGTCATGGCTCACTGCAGCCTCTAACTTCTGGGCTCAAGTGATCCTCTCTCCTCAGCCTCCCAAGTCTCCTCAGGGTTTTCAGTGTCTTCTGTGTGCTTGGCGCAGCGGGAAGGTCCCTGAATGTGCAATTTTTTATCCTGATATTTTTTCCACAAAACTGGCCAGAGCAAGGGGTGAACAAATGATTGCCTGTGGGCCAGGGCTGATGTTTGGAAACAACGTTTTGTTGGTACACTGCCACACCCATTTGTGTCCATGTTGCCGATGGCTGCTTTCATGCCTCAGTGGGCCGCAATGGCACAGCTGAGTAGGCACGACAGAGGTGGTATCGGCTGCACAGGCTAACGCGCTTGCCCACTCTGTTCTTAGAATATAAGCACTCTTCTATGCTAGGTCTTAGTTTTTTAACCATCACTTGAATTGGCTGCAGAGTATCCCGCTGAGTAAACTTGATGTAATTTACTAATGTGTGCTGCTTTGTCCGTCAGTGAGGTATCTGATGAATAAATAATCTTTCAGGGAACATCTTCATACTTAAAGCCCTGAACGTGTTTAGAATTATGTCCTTGGCGTGGATCCCCAGGACAGAGATGGTGGGCCAACCAGGGAGCATGTTTTTGACTCTTGGTGACACACTTTCTTCTACCTCACCCTGCAGGTCAGTGGAGTTGGGTATGATGGCCAAGGGACCGTGTGTCTTCTACCATCCAAGGAAGTAATTAAAGAATTTTCCAACGTCTCAGTGGGAAAATTAGTGGAGGTAGGTGTCGAAAGCACCATGGGGGAAATAGGCATTTGCATCGGGGCTTCCGGGGCTTCTCTTTGGAAATGGAAACGGCTATCGGACAGTGACGGGACCACCCAGGGGTTATTCTGTCACAGCACTGGAAAAGTGACCCCAAAACTGATGGAGACATTGGAGGTCAGAGAAGAGCTAGGCTGGGCGAAGTGGCCTCGCAGGAGGCCAAGGCTGGAGAATCCCCTAAGGCCCAGAGTTTGAGAGCAGCCTGGCAACATAGTGAGATCCTATCTCTATTATTTTTAAAAAAATTATTTAGGCCGGGCGCGGTGGCTAATGCTTGTAATCCCAGCACTTTGGGAGGCTGAGGTGGGTGGCTCATGAGGTCAGGAGTTCGAGACCAGCCTGGCCAAGATGGTGAAATCCTGTCTCTACTAAAAATATGAAAATTAGCCCAGCGCAGTGGCAGGCACCTGTAGTCCCAGCTGTTTGGGAGGCTGAGGCAGAAGAATCGCTTGAACCCGGGAGGTGGAGGTTGAGGTGAGCTGAGATCGTGCAATTGCACTCTGTCCTGGGCAACAGAGTAAGACTCCATCTCAAAAACAAGAAATTATTAAAAAAAAAAGAAGAGCTAGAAGCCTTTGTATTCATCAGTGCCCACTGGGAAGGCTCTAAGGAGACTCCTGCACAGAGACGTGCCCGATGAATGGTGGAAAGTGAGCCTGTGATGACTTTCCCCTATTGCTGCAATCAGTCCTGCAATCCGGGCTGCACTCACCCTCTCACAGAGGCTCACTCCTCCCCACGCAGCAGGTACCCTTCTTCCTCTGTACGGTTCAGTGAGCACCGCCTGAGAAGGCCCTGCCTCCAGGGACCACTTCACTATCACGGCAAACACTGTCTCAGTTTTGCAGATTAAGAAAAAAAAATATGGCCAGGTGTGGTGGTTCACCCCTATAATCCCAGCACTTTGGGAGGCTAAGGCGGGTAGATCACCTGATGTCAGGAGTTGAAGACCAGCCTGCCAACATGGTGAAACCCTGTATCTACTAAAAAATATAAAAATTAGCCAGGCATGATGGCACATATCTGTAGTCTTAGCTGCTCAAGAAGCCTGAGGCAGGAAAATTGGCTTGAACCAGGGAGGTGGAGGTTACAGTGAGCTGAGATCGCATCACTGCACTCCAGCATGGGTGACAGAGTGAGACCCTGTCTCACATGAATGAATGGATGGATGGATGAATGAATGAAACAGAAATATGCAAAACAAGTAACAGTAAAAAAGAAAGAAAAGAAAAGAAACGGGCTCAGAGCAGTACTGCGAGTGCCAGGCTCACCAGCCGGGAAGGAAGAGACCGGGAGTCCCACTCTTTCTGCTTGTCTCTTTTTCAGTTTTTATATTATTATTATTATTATATATATTTTTTGAGATGGAGTTTCACTTTTGTTGCCCAGGCTGGAGTGCAATGGCGTGATCTCGGCTCACCGCAACCTCCGCCTCCCGGGTTCGAGCAATTCTCCTGCCTCAGCCTCCCGAGGAGCTGGGACTACAGGCCTGCGCCACCACGCCCAGCTAATTTTTTTGTATTTTTAGTAGAGACGGGGTTTCACCATGTTGACCAGGATGGTCTCGATCTCTTGACCTCGTGATCCACCCGCCTCAGCCTCCCAAAGTGCTGGGATTACAGGTGTGAGCCACCGCGCCTGGCCTATATTTATTTTTTAATTGAGATGTCATCTACCATGAATTCACCCTGTCACAGTGCACAATTCCGTGGCTTCAATATATTCACAAGCTGTGCAGCCATCCCCAATGCCTAGAACACTTTGTCACCCCAGGTGGAAACGCCATCTTCCCCACTGTGGTCACTGCTCATCACGACCCATCCACCCGCCGCCCTGCCGGATTCCCTCATGTTCTCTTTGTGGCAGCCAACATTCAGCACAGCCATGAAATAGGTGTTTCTTTAAAAAGCTAGGGCGCTGAGTCGTTTTAAAGAGGAAGCCTTGTCCCTGCAGCCGCCACTGTAAAAATGGGCCAAGCCCGAAGCGTCTTTGTCGTGAGCCCAGAACTAACTACAGATGTCGGACAATTCCCTTTTAGGCAGGCTGTGTCGCCAACAACGCGGTCATCAGAAAGAACGCTGTGATGGGGCAGCCCACCGAGGGTGCCCTGATGGCCCTGGCGATGAAGGTAGGAGGTTCTGGGGTGTTTCTGCGGGGAATTCTTTCCCTCGGGGCTGGATTTGTTGGTAAAAGACAGCTCCTGTCTGAGCTGATGGTTCTGGGGACATTAGGTAATCATGGAAAAAAATGGCGCAGGCTGGCCTTGGACCATCTGCTGATGGTGGAGGAGGTGAGCTCTGAGATTCCACAGGACTTCAGAAAGTTCTGCAGGTCTCTAATCCCTACATCAGTGATTCTAAAAGAATCCTGTGAGCTCCCCTGTGGTTCAGGCCCTGTGTAGGTGTTGGGGCAACAGACAGTGGAACGAGACTCCCTGTGTGCCCAACACAATCCTGTGCTCACTGAGGCACCATCGGGCTGCGGCGGGGCTGGATCCTGGGAATGCATTTGATGGACTCCAGGGCTTCCTGTTAGACCCTGGGCTCTGTGGCTGTGCAGGGCTGCCCCGGGCCATTCTGTACCCAGCACCAGGTACCATGCGGCTGCTAGCAGTGTGGAGGGGATGGGCAGGGGCTGATGGGGACCTGCTACGTTCTGTGCTCAGAGGACAAGTTAGCAGAAGGAGAGGCACAAAAACATGGGCTGGGAATACAGGTGACAGGAAAGGGAGGAGAAGAGAGGACAAAAGGACATGGGAAAGGAGGGTCTCAGTAGAGGTTAAGAGGAGGGACGGAGGAGGAGGAAGGTGGCCCTAGTCAGCACCCACATCCGTTTCCATGGCCACTTGGCCTGGGTCCCTCCTCTTCAGCCAGAGCTGGGGCTGCCCTGGACACCGCAGAAGCTTCTCTCCCCCGGCTGCCCCATGCTTCCTGCTGTGTGACTTGTCTCCAGCTCGGGTCTGGTCAGACCCCTCTCCATCAAGGTGAAGAGAAAAGCCCGACTCAGGGTGCTCATCCCGTAGCACTGACCCCTCGCTGCCGCCCAGCCTGGCCCCGGCACCCGCCCCCTTCCTCCTTCCTCCTGGTCTTGATCACTGCAGTCTGTCCTCACTGGCAAGCTCCGACTTTCTCTTCAAGTTCACTCCAGTTTCCACCCCGGCAGACGCCTCTTCTCACCCAGGCACCCGGGCTTGCTTCACTGCCTTCTGTTGTCGGCTTACCTCTCCCTCCCTCTGGTGCAAGACTTCCACCTCCCACTCAGCTGCCTTCCTGGAGCCGGTGCTGGGCAGGGAAGGGGTGGTCACCCTCTCATAAGTCCCTGAGACGGTAGATCAGGTGCTTTTCCCCAGTACAAGAGCATTGGGAGAATCGTTACAGGCTGAGTGCAGTGGCTCAAATCCCAGCACTTTGAGAGGCTAAGGCGGGAGGATCACTTGAGGCCAAGAATTTGGGAGCAGCCTGGACAACATAGCTAGACTTCATCTCTGCAAAAATATAAACATTAGCTGGGTGTGGTGGTGCATGCCTGTAGTCCCATCTCCTCGGGAGGCTGAGGTGGGTGGATCCCCTGAGCTCAGGAGTCTGAGGCTACAGTGAGCTGTGATCACAGCACCGGGCTCCAGTCTAGATGAGAGTGAGATCCTGGCTCAGAAAAACAAAAAGGCCGGGCGCGGTGGCTCCTGCCTGTCACCACAGCACTTTGGGAGGCTGAAGTGGATGGATCACCTGAGGCCAGGAATTCGAGACCAGTCTTGCTAACATGCTGAAACCCCATCTCTACTAAAAATACAAAAATTAGCCGGGCATGGTGGCACGCACCTGTAATCCCAACTACTCGGGAGGCTGAGGCAGGAGAATTACTTGAACCCAAGAGGCAGAGGTTGCAGTGAGCTAAGATCACGCCACTGCACTCCAGCCTGGGTGACAGAGCAAGACTCCATCTCAAAAAAAAAAAAGAAAGGACATCATATTACTTTCCTTCCACTCACAGAAGAGAATTCTCCCTGCAATGTCTGTCATAGTGAATGGAGCCGATTTCCCCCTTTAAAATAGTGCTGAGTCCGCCCCACTCAGCAACTCCTTGATGCCCAGAAAGGAAGGCGCCCCCGAAGCCTAGCGAGGACAGAGTTTCCAGAACCCAGAAGCTGGGAGATTCCTTGATGTGCTATCGTTTTCCTCTTCCTGGGGCCTGGTTTAAGATTTTAGAATATAAGTTAAACACTTGCTGGCATGTAGGAAGCTATGTCTGTGTGACAGGCATGGGGCAAGCACGTCATGGTTCTTATGCATCTCACCTGTTGTAAATGGCACTGAGGCCAGGCCAGAGGTTCCCCAACCTTTCTTCCATGATTGCTCCTGGAATAGTGTCCCAGGGTTGCTGAAATAAAGCACCACTAACTGCTGGTGTAGAGGAACCAAAACGCATTGAAACACAGCTCTGTTGGCCAGAAGTTGAAACCAAGGTGTGAGCAGGGCCAGGCTCCGTCTCCCAGCTTCCAGGTGTCACCGGCGGCCCCACGTGTTCCTTCACTCGCAGCCGCGTCTCCACCTTGGCTTCTCACACCAAACCCTGCCTCCGTCACAGGTGCTCCCCACCATGGTTCCATGCAGCGTTTTCCTCCTCTTTATGTTTTTGAAACAGAGTCTTGCTCTGTCGCCGAGGCTGGAGTGCAATGGCATGATCTCGGCTCATTGCAACCTCTGCCTCCCAGGTTCAAGCGATTTTCCTGCCTCAGCCTCCCAAGTAGCTGGGACTACAGGTGTGCGCCACCACACCTGGCTAATTTTTTGTAGTTTTTACTAGAGACGGGGTTTCACCATGTTAGCCAGGATGGTCTTGATCTCCTGACCTTAAGTAGTTCACCTCCCCTCGGCCTCCCAAAGTGCTGGGATTACAGGCATGAGCCAACACGCCCAGCCTTCCTCTTACATTTGGTTGTATTGGCTTAGGGCAAACCCTAATGGCCTCATCTTAACTTGACGACGTCTGCAAAGGCCCTACTTCCAAATCAGGTCACATTCAGAAGTTCTGGGTTTAGGACTTCAACATATTTTTGTGGGGTACAATTCAACTGCACTTAGGAGTTGTTTTAGGTATTTTTTCCCTAATCACCCCACTCCCAGCCCCTGGAATTTAATACTGCAGATACACTGTGCGTTGTGCGCATATCTGCACTTTCTACATAAAAGGAGGAGTATTTGTGCCCTTGAGGCAATCCACTTTCACCCCCTGTGGGGCACTGGGATGCATGGGGTCATGACTGGTTTACACTTGGGGAAACTGAGACTCTGAGTTGTCATATCACTGATCTAAAAGCCGTCAAAGAGCAATACATGTCAGGCCAGGCACGGCGGCTCACGCCTGTAGTCCCATCACTCCACGAGGCCGAGGCAGGCGGATCACAAGGTCCAGAGATCGAGACCATCCTGGCCAACATGGTGAAACCTCGTCTCTACTAAAAATACAAAAGTTGGCTGGACATGGTGGTGTGGGCCTGTGGTCACAGCTGCTCAGGAGGCTGAGGCAGGAGAATCGCTTGAAACCAGGAGATGGAGGATGCAGTGAGCCGAGATTGCGCCACTGCACTCCAACCTGGCAACAGAGGGAGATTCCGTCTCAAAAACAAAACAAAACAAAAAAGCAACAGCAGGCTGGCAGAGCCCACGGGCTGCGGACCGCAGGGCTGCCTTGCTGACTCGGGGGTTTCCTTTTGGGAAATTGCTACACCTTCAAGTCTGAAATGTTCCTCCCGGCAGAAACACTGCAGGGTTTTGGTTCTAAGCAGGTTTCAGATAAAAGCAGTTCAGTGGCAAAGACCATCGGGTCTGCCCTTCAGCCAAGAGAAGAGATACATATTTTTTTTCAAGTGGGACATTCCAAGAGAAAAGGCCTTTTTTTCTTTGTGCTCAATGCTTGGATTTATTATCTGCCAGAGGTGGTTTGAACAATGAATAATTTAAATGGACTGAGCTTTGTATAGAGATTGGCTTTGGATGACTCACTAAAAATGTCTCATTTTATTATGCTAGATGGATTTAAGTGATATTAAAAATTCATATGTAAGAAAAAAAGAGATTCCATTCAGTTCAGAGCAGAAGTGGATGGCGGTGCAATGCAGCCCAAAGACCGAGGTGAGACCTTTCAATCTCCAGCCTCTTCTCTCTTTCCGCCCGGCCCCCACCCAGAAATAAAGCAAAATGCAGACTTCAAAGATAATTATAAGGTTCCTGGCTGCTTCTGTGCAGTTCCGCATACACTGAAACACTTCATCACCATCAAACCTTTGATTTTCTTGGGTCCGCTTCTGGCTTTTTGTTTAAAACAGCAGTTCTCAAAGCAGGGTTCCTGGGGCAGTAGTGTCCGTATCACGTGAGAGTTTATTAGAAATGCAGAATCTCAGGCTCCATGCCAGACCTGAGTTGGAAGGTCCAGGGGTGGGACCCAGTAACCTTTGTTTTCTGAGGATTCTGATGCAGGTGCGAGTGTTGAAATTCACCAGCCTGTTATCAGATGACTGAGGCGCTGCTGGTAACCCCATCCCCAAGTCGCTAACTTGCCAGGCCTCACTTTGCAGCCCTGTGCTAAGTTTTTTATACTTCTTTTTTTAAGATGGAGTCTCGCTCTGTTGCCCAGGCTAGAGTGTAGTACCGCAATCTCTGCTCACTGCAACCTCCTCTGCCTCCCAGGTTCAAGCGATTCTCCTGCCTCAGCCTCCCGAGTAGCTGGGATTGCAGGCGTGCACCATCACACCTGGCTAATTTTTTGTATTTTTAGTAGAGATGGGGTTTCACCATGTTAGCCAGGATGGTCTCAATCACCTGACCTCGTGATCCTCCCGCCTCGGCCTCCCACTGCACCTGGCCACCGCACCTGGCCAGTTTTTTATGCTTGTTAGCTCATCTCCCTGTCGTATTGGGGGAGCAAATCGTTCAGTACCGAAGGCGTGTCTGGGTGGTGCATCCCAGCGTGTGCACACATGTTGTCCCTGACTAGAGGAACACGTACCAAGCTATGGCCAGCCCGGGTGGACATTACAGCTGATTTTTCAAATTGTCTTTTCAGATTTGTTGTGACTTTTCAAATTTTCTTTAAAAGCTATTTTTTAAAGTTTTTGTTGCCTTCTACCTTTTCCTCCATCCCTCCTCTTTCCTCCCATTCTTTCTAGAATCTACCATGTCTGCCCATGCAGGTTTCTCAGCTCCTGCTCAGGGCTGTGGGTGGCTCGGCCAGCTCATGCCAGGGCCTTGCTGTGGTGGGTGGGCACATGGACATTTCAGGGGCTTAGAAGGGATTACGGGTTTTCAGAAAACTTTTAGACCTTTAAATATTTTTCCCTGCAAGGCAGTGGTAATATATTGTCATTGAAAAACTATAGAAATATGACTTAAAAATGAAAGATTTTTTTCATTCCACCCCTCTTCCTCCCTTCCCCTAACCACCCACCCAGAGGTAACTGTTTTAAGTCTGGAATAGAGCATTGCAGTTTCCAAATATGCGCATGGGAGCATCTGGATGGTAGTTTTTAAAACAAAGTCACTGTTTATAGTGTTTGTAATTTGCTTTTTTCCCCTAAGGTTTTCTCTTAATATTGTGTCTTAGATTCCTTTCTGTGTTGGTTAATATATGCTTGTTATATTAACAATATTATTATATATTATGTTAATATGTTAATAATTTAATATTACATTAATTTTAACATATATTTATATTATTTATATTCTAATATAATATTAGTTGTAATATTATATATTTTAATTGTAATTATACATTATAATTGTAAAATTAATATAATTATATTAAATTTAAACTTAATATATTAACTAATACATTATAATTAATGTTATATTAACTTATAACAGGGTTATATTAACACTGTACACCCAGGCAAGCCAGGTAGGTCCAATAGTGAGGCTGGGGGTACAGTGTGACTCTCACTGACCCAGGGCCTGCCCACATGGAGCTTAGAGTCTACACATTTTTCATGACAGAGCTGAACAAAAGCATGGGAGAAATGATCAGCTGCTCATGTGGGTTCACTATTACAAGCCACGTGCTGGGGGGTGGGTACGAAACAGACTTGGTGCTGCCCTAGGGAGGCAGCAGTCTAACCAAAATATTCACAATGAATCGCACACCCAGAGGCACAGCCCAAGCTGGGATGATACCTCCCGTTATTGAAACACACAGGATACTCTGAGCAACAGTAACAAGGGGAACTGAAAGAAGAATGAGGGCGGTACTGGTTGAAGATCGACCTTGTTCTTTTTATGGGCTGCGAAACATTCCCGGGATGGATTCTGGAACTTAGCGAACCCCGTCCAGCCTCTGTGAACAGCACCAGCCCCCTGTAAATAATTCAGCCGCAAACATCCCCACGCGTGTCTTTATAATCTTGCGCAGAGTGCGGTGATGGTCACTATGAACCAAGGCATCCAGTGATGGTGGATTTTTTCCCTTTGTCTTTTCTAAGGATCAGGAAGACATTTACTTCATGAAGGGGGCCTTGGAAGAGGTGATTCGCTACTGTACAACGTACAACAAAGGAGGCATCCCCCCTGCCGCTGACGCCCCAGCAGAGGTCCTTCTGCCTGCAGGAAGAGAAGAGGATGGGGTCGCTCGGTCTGCGGGGTCAGTGCCTGTGGCCCCAGTCCAGAGCTTTAAGTTTGCATGTGACATTGATTTTTTTTTTTTTTTTTTTTCACACAGAGTCTCGCTCTGTTGCCAGGCTGGAGTGCAGTGGCACGATCTTGGTTCACTGCAACCCCTGCCTCCCAGGTTCAAGCAATTCCCCCTGCCTCTACCTCCTGAGTAGCTGGGACTACAGGCGTGCGCCACCACGCCTGGCTGATTTTTTTTGTATTTTTACTAGACATGAGGTTTCACCATGTTGGTCAGGATGGTCTTGATCTCTTGACCTTGTGATCTGCCTGCCTGGGCCTCCCAAAGTGCTGTGATTACAGGCGTGAGCCACTGTGCCCAGCCAGCGTTGATTTTTAAGTGCATTCAAGCAGAGTTTCCTGTCAACAAGGTCACCTGTCCCAAGGAGTCAGGCAGCATACTGACAGCAACAACGCGTGCTTAGAACCTGATGGTCAGGTGAAAGGCAGAGAGGCCCCGACCTCACCCTAGCTCCTCACTGACTCCTGTTAATCCAGAGAAGACGGGGGGCCCTCCCTTGCTGAGTTTCCTAAGGCAGGTGAATGGGCTACACCCCAAACATTGATTTTCCCAGTAGGTCTTTTTGCTCATTGCCTCTTGTCAGGAAAACCTGAAGCTCTTTCAGTCAAGGAACACAATTCTTCCCTTGGCCATTTTCAGTTTTTCACACCAGAGCCAGTGATGGGCTGAACAGTGAAACTCACCTTTCCTATGGTTTCATTTGTCACCCTGGCCAGTTTCAGAGGAAGCGTTTAGAAGCGCTCCTGAGCACTGAGATTCCCTCAGCGGGGGAGTGGAAAGTGAGAAGTGATGGGCTGGCCTTATTGGTCCAGAGCCTTGTGCTTGTAGGTTGTTGGCAAGCTTGCTCAGAGGTGTATGCGGTGAGACCCTGCGGCTTCCTGGGGCACAGTGAAGCTAGCGCCCAGCGTGTGTCCCCCTCTTCCCCGAGTGACGGGGGGTTTCCCCCAGAGCAGGGGTGCTTTCTGCATCTGTGTCACCCAAATGGTTTGTGTAGACCTGTTGGGTCTACAATAGGTCCATAGGTAAATACTGTGCCTCAGTTTCCCCCATGTGCAAAAGGCAGGCACGAGAGCAGTGACTTCATTGATTGCTGTGAAGATTGGAAGAGACAGTGAATCTGGTCTTAGCTTGCCCGGGGCGTTGACTCTTTCAGTGGCAGAGAAGCCAGGCCCAGCTCCTGCGAGCCTGGTGACCTGAGAGTGGGTGGTATCAGAACGTGCTTTTCACTTCACTGACACCAAAGACGGGGCTGGCATCGCTCCTGCGCAGTGGAGGCATTGGGAGACAATCTGGCACAGGGGCAGCAGCTGCTTCCATCCTGGTTGATGCGACCAAGCCACTGGGTAGCTCCCTGTTCTGGTCACATCATTGCCTCTGCTGCTGATGGAACGACTCACTTAAAGTGGACGTGTTAGTAAGTAAACATCCCGCATGGCACTGGCCTCTAAATCTGTTCCTGGCACTTGGGCCCCACCTGTGTGCTGGGGACCATGTTAGATGCTTGCGTGAGGCCATGCCCTGAATCCCCCACTGGGCAGAGGAGCTGGCCCAGGTGACACAGTCCGGCCTAGTGCAGCCAGTGCCTGAGCCCGGATGTCTGCTGCAGAGTGTAATGACATGTTCTAGGGGCTCGCTTCAGGCCTCGGGGGAGAGCGTAATAAGAACTGGTCAGTGGCGGAGGGGCAGCGAGACCCTCTACTGTCTCCACAGTCCACACGCGGGTCCTTTTGTGTTTACAAAGGGACTTGTCTCCCACCTGTGGCTGGAAAGCTACACCCCAGGGACTGGCCTTAGAGAAGGCCTGTGCGTTTTTTCTAACCCATGTCTGCTCTGGGAATAGAAGGGATGAGCGTAGCCGGAAGGCCTGCTGCCTGGTAGGCCCAGGACAGTGCCCGAGTGACTTAGAGAAGCCCCCGACCTGCTAGATCCCCTGGAGTGGCTTTGGGACCCCCCACACCACATGTACCCAGTGGAAGATGACAAACCCCATGGAGCAGGAAGGAGAGTCGGGGTGAGGAGAGCACGGAGGCAGGAGTGAGGACCCTCTAGGGATAGGGTACTTGCAGGTGGCCCCTGGAGGCAGGGGATGCTCCTGGGTTGGCAAAGCCCAGGTTCAGGGAGGGGGAGGGACCCCTGGGAAAGGGCAGGAAGGGCACCAGCATCATTGGTGCAATGTCATGACTGTGCGGGACGGATGCCAGCCCCATCTTTGGTGTCAGTGAAGTGAAAAGCACATTCTTACACCACCCGCTCTCAGATCAGCCGGCTCTCAGGAGCTGGGGCTGGCTTCCCTGCCACCAAAACCATCAAGGCCCAGGGCAAGCTCACAGCAAGAGTCTCCTGAGCTGGACTGCTCCCCTGTCAATTTTTCTTACCCTCTGTACTGACACCTCACATCTGCTGGAGGTGACAAGATGAGTTAGCACAGAACAAATGAGGGCAAGAACTGTCGGAAACATCCCATCCTACCCCCGACCCACATCCATTCTGGGCCAGCTCACAGGTCCCTGTGGCTACTTTTGTTGGGAAGTGGGGGGTGGGTCCTATGCCAGGAGTGGTGTATTAGTCCATTTTCATGCTACTGATAAAGACAGACCTGAGACCAGGTAATTTATAAAGAAAAAGAGATTTAATGGACTCAGTTCCACATGGCTGGGGGAGGCCTTACAGTCATGGCGGAAGGTGAAAGGCAGTCTTACATGGTGGCTGGCAAGAGAGAATGAGAGCCAAGAAAAGAGGAAACCTCTTATGAAATTGTCAGATCTCATGAGTCTTACTCACTACCATAGGACAGTATGGGGGAGACCACCCCCATGATTCAGTTACCGCCCACCAGATCCGTCCCACAACACACGGGAATTATGGGAGCTACAATTCAAGATGGGATTTGGTGGAGACACAGCCAAACCGTATCAAGTGGACAGCAGCGATGTTTTCTGCTGCGTGGCTGTTTCTGGCTTCCCGCTCTGGTGTGCATCTGCACAGGCCTTAGAGCCACTGGCGGCGTCTCTGCCCTCCCTTTGCAGTCTAGGAACTTGCTGCCTGAGCCCCCTGCAGCCCGAGGAGGATCTGGGCCATGGTGGGGGCTGGCTGGGAACTAACAACTGGCTGCGGTGGCACACACCAGTAATCCCAGCACTTTGGGAGGCTGAGGTGGGAAGATCACCTGAGGTCAGGAGTTTGAGAGCAGCCTGACCAGCATAGTGAAACCCTGTCTCTACTAAAAAGATGAAAATTAGCTGGGCATGGTGGTGAGCACGTGTAATCCTGGCTACTCAGGAGGCGGAGGCAGTGGAATCATTTGAACCTGGGCAGTGAGCCGAGATGGTGCCACTGCACTCCAGCCTGGGCAACAAGAAGGAAACACAAAAAAATGGCCCCTAAGCCCCCAGTGACCCCTCCTTTCTCTCCCCTCTCTCCGCAGTGCTGGCCCTGGCTTCTGGGCCCGAGCTGGGGCGGCTGACATTTCTGGGTCTCGTGGGCATCATCGATCCCCCGAGGGCTGGCGTGAAGGAAGCGGTTCAGGTTCTCTCTGAGTCAGGCGTGTCCATGAAGATGATAACAGGAGATGCTCTGGAGACGGCCTTGGCCATAGGTAACCAGGACACGGTAGGGGTGAGGACGAAAGGACCCGTCCGTCCTTTACCATGGGGGGGGGGGCTGCTACCATAGGGAAGCCTCAGCTGACTCGCTCAGGAGTGCTCACACCGAGCCCTATGGGCTTAGAAAGATGCTGAGATTCATGGGCCAGCATTTCATCTTCTGAGGTGTTCCTGTTTCTGAAATGTTGGCAGGTTCTGCAAAAGGAGAAAAGTCCTCATGGATACTGAAGTCCTACTATATGTCAGGGGCTTCTTATCCACTATCTTCACAAGCAGCCTTGTGCCCATGTAGTTTGAGTCTGCCGTACCCTTGGCAAACCATTGAACTACTCTGACCCTCAGACTCTTCATCAGTAGAGGGCTAGCAGCCTCCTCCCCCCATCCTCATCCTCCCTCCTCCTTCCCCCTCCTCCCCCCTCCTCTTTCTCCCTACTTCTCCCTCCTCCTCCTTTCTTCTCCCTCCTCCTCTTCCCTTCTTCTCCCTCCTCCTCTTCCCTTCTTCTTCCTCCTCTTCCTTCTTTCTTCTCCCCTCCTCCTCTTCCCTTCTTCTCCCTCCTCCTCTTCCCTTCTTCTCCCTCCTCCTCTTCCCTTCTTCTCCCTCCTCTTCCTTCTTTCTTCTCCCTCCTCCTCTTCCCTTCTTCTCCCTCCTCCTCTTCCCTTCTTCTCCTTCCTCCTCTTCCCTTCTTCTCCCTCCTCCTCCTCCTTTCTTCTCCCTCCTCCTTTCTTTTTCCTCCTTTCTCCTCCTCCCTTAACTGTTGTAGTTTAGGGGAAAACTACAACAGATGCTATCTTTTGCCTTTTTTTGGTGGGGAGCAGTACTGAGTCTCACTCTGTCACCCAGGCTGAAGTGCAGTGGCACAATCTCAGCTTACTTCAACGTCTGCCTCCCAGGTTCAAGTGATTCTTCTGCCTCAGCCTCCCAAGTAGCTGGGATTACAGCATGCACCACCACACCTGCCTAATTTTGTATTTTTAGTAGAGACAGGGTTTCGCTCTGTTGGCTAGGCTGGTCTCAAACTCCTGACCTCCGGTGATCTGCCCGCCCTGGCCTTCCCAAGTGCTGGGCATTCCTTGGCATTAGTCCTGTTATTCAGCTCTGTGCCTCAGTTTCCTCCTCTGTAAAATAGGGGTACCGTTATTGCCATCAGCTAATTCACAGAGTTGGTGCGAGGATTAAACAAAGCCAGGCCCATGAATCTCTTCCTCCTCCTCCCCTCCCTCCTTTCCCCTCCCCCTTGCCTGGTGCTGTGAAAAGGTCCATGGGCTTTGGAATGAGAGCCGTGTCAGCTTCCAGTGTTACTCCTTATCAGCTGTGTGTCCTCGGGAGGGTCACTCCTCTCTGTTTCCTCATCTTTCAAGTGGGGGATAATGAGGCGTTTGGCGTCAGTTAATCTTGTGGAGATCACTGAGGCCACACGGCACGGGGGGTGCCCAGGACACCGTCTCCAGCGTGGTTTTATTCTTGGTGTTGTCCGTGGCCAAGGTAGGGCTGGGCGTGGGGGGTGGGGAAGGGGACCTCGGAGCCGGCCCTCAGAGGAGGTTCTCCTGCAGGAAGAAACATCGGCCTGTGCAACGGGAAGCTGCAAGCCATGTCCGGGGAGGAGGTGGATGGCGTGGAGAAGGGCGAGCTGGCCGACCGCGTGGGGAAGGTGGGTCTCCAGAGGCACGGCTGGCGGTGGGGCTGGGTCACAGCTCTGAAATCTGATTCTTCGCCTTCCCCTGTATCCACGTCCAGGTGTCCGTGTTCTTCAGGACCAGCCCAAAGCACAAGCTCAAAATCATCAAGGTTCGTTGGGCAAAGCGGGCACACGTTGTGCCACTGGGGCCGGGCCACAGATACTGCGGCTGGAGGAGCTCACGCGTCCGTCGGGTGATAGTGCAGAGCTCGACCGTGGCTTCCTTCCGCTGTCCAGGGCAGCTGCCCCATGGGTGACCTTTTCACAGCCTGGGGAGGGGAGGAGGAGGAGCAGGGGTGGGCGGGCAGCTCCCTTGGAGAGGACGAGGGTCTGAAGTTGCCAGCGTCGCTTGTGCTCACGCCCTTGGCCAGAACGCAGTCATGGGCCCAGGTTTAGCTGCCGGGGATGCTGGGAAGTGTCATCTCTAGCAGGGGCAGACACGAGCTCCAGTGAGCCTGGGGGTCCTTTTAAGGAGGAGGGGGAGAACTGGGGGACTCTTGCCACATAGGCTGAAAACAGAGCCGTAATTGGATAATGCAGAGGAAAAAACTACAACAGATGCTGCTTTTTTTTTTTTTTTTTGGTCGGGGCGGTATGGAGTCTCACTCTGTTACCCAGGCTGGAGTGAGTGACACAATCTCGGCTTATTTCAACCTCTGCCTCCCAGGGTCAAGCGATTCTTCTGCCTCAGCCTTCCAAGTAGGTGGGATTACAGTGTGCACCACCACGCCCGGCTAATTTTTGTATTTTTGGTAGAGACAGCGTCTCGCCATGTTTGCCAGGCTGGTCTGCAACTCCTGGCCTCAGGTGATCCACCTGCCTTGGCCTCCCAAAGTGCTGGGCGCTCCTTGGCATTATTCCTGTTAATCAACTCTGTGCCTCAGTTTCCTCATCTGTAAAATGGGGGGGGACTATGAATGCTTTCAGCTAATTCACAGGGTTGGTGAGAGAACTGAACAAAGCCAGGCCCGTCAATCTCTTGGCACACAGCAGGTGTCCAATGAAGAGCTGCTGTGATTTTGTGACCCTGCATCCAAACACTGAAAGAGGTGAAAGTGTGCTTGGTTTTCTCGCCTGAGCGCACTCTGAAGGTTTGCCCTGGAGCTCTTTTAGTAGATGGGCTTTCTTCTTTCATGTTACTTTTAGTTCCGTAGAGTAAATCCCTATGTGAGTTACTCCTCAAAGAAAATAGTAGTACTTACCAGGTACCTCATGGTTTTTAGGGCTGCATCTTTTATTACTGTTTATTACTGGTGATGGATAACCTTTATGAGCCTTGCTGACCGTGCTGGGCACCGTCACATCCGTCATCTTAGTTTGGGCCTCACAACAGCCCTGGGAAGAAGGAACAGTTGCTCCTACTTTGCAGATAGGGAAACTGAGGTTGAGAAGGTCAAGGGCTCGCCCAGTTCCTACAGCTAATGTGGGTGAAGCTGGGATTCAGACTCTGGTGCCCTCCACACAGAGGTCTCTGCAGCTGGCCATGTGGTGTGCCTGGCAGAGCACTGGGAGGGGAAGGGAGGAGCTAGGAGGGATCCTTGGGCTGCAGGCCTTCATGGCGGCTCTGTCCAAAGGCTCTGCAGGAGTCAGGGGCGATCGTGGCCATGACTGGGGATGGCGTGAACGATGCAGTGGCCCTGAAGTCTGCAGACATCGGGATCGCTATGGGGCAGACAGGGACGGACGTCAGCAAAGAGGCCGCCAACATGATCCTGGTGGACGATGACTTCTCAGCCATCATGTAAGCTGCCCCTTTCGTAGTTTCTTGGTTGCAAAAATGCCTGGGGTCACCAGCTTCTCCCTGGGACCTGCTACTGTGGAGATAGAGGGGGATCTCAAGGAGTCCCCCAGGGAGAGCTCAATCTTGGGGTTCATCAGTGTGGCAGTGCCCCCAACCTCAAACACCAAGAGCCTCTCAAAGCAGGGTCATGGGGTCCACGACCTCTGGGGCATGTTACGGACACGAAGCAGAGATGGGATTCGCTGCCTGCGGGTGTGTTTCGTGTGTTACTGGGAGTGTCCGCCTGGCTCAGGCCGGTGGGCAGCAGCTGAATCCGTAAGGAAAACCTGCGGCCAAAGCCACGCTCGCACTGGAGTGTCAGGTGAGAAGGGATGAACTGAAGCTCCTCAGCTAGAGGCCAGCATGCTGATAGGCACATCTCACGCACTGAAAAGAACCAGCGATGGGCTCTCTAGGTTCTGGGATTGCACAAAATGATTTGTTCCGTTTCACTTTTCTGTATTTTTTTCTTAATACATTTACCTTCCTTCTGGATCTAACTTTAATTAGTTCAAACTTCCTCCTCATAAGTAAATCACAGAAGTTCGGGGGTGAGGGAAAAAAAAATTTTTTTTTTGAGACGGAGTGGCGCCCTATTGCCCAGGCTGGAGTGCAATGGCGAGATCTCAACTCACTGCAACCTCTGCCTCCCGGGTTCAAGCGATTATCCTGTCTCAGCCTCACAAGTAGCTGGGATTACAGGCATGCGCCACCACACCTGACTAATTTTTTGTATCTGTAGTAGAGATGGGGTTTTACCATGTTGGTCTCAAACTCCTGACCTCCTGATCTACCCACCTTGGCCTCCCAAAGTTCTGGAATTACAAGCGTGAGCTACCGCGCCCAGCAAGGGAAAGCTTTTCTAAGCCTGATGTCAGAAATTGAAATGAACAAATGTTAAGGTTAGGTGTGATCACCCACTTTTCACAGGCATCTCCACGACTGACTCACCATAGGAAGCCCTAACACACTTAGTCAAAAAAAAAAAAAAAAAAAAAAAGTCCTATCAGCTCTATAGTTCTTTTGCAAAATTTTTTAGTAAAATCTGGGGGTGGGGGTGGTGCATAGAGTGCTTTTCTACACTAGTGACCCCAGGTCAAGGTTTAAAAGGGCTTCCATGAAGAGCCTTCTAAACACACAAGTAGGCAGCGTCCTTCAGCCTCCCCATCCCTCCCTCCCTACCGTCCCCCCGGACCTCGCTTTCAGGCCTGACTGGTTTTGCTGTGTCTCTCTTCTCTTTGGTGAATCGCTGAGAGGCACAGAGCACCCGGGAGTCTCGGCTCGACAGGAGAGTAATCTACGGTCCGATTGGAGGCATCAAATGTAGCCTTGGCACAGAAAGGCAAATGTGGCTTGAGGATGAGTCCCCCAGTGGCCGAGGGGCACCTGTTAGAACACCACCATCTCCTACAGCTGTGTCCCCCAAGAAAGCCAGCAAGTCCAAGTCCAACATCCATCTGTGCGGGTCCCCCACTGCCCCTTGCAGCAACCACACCGCTGCTGGAGCCCTCCCGCAGGGCCTCTGTGAGTAAACGGCTCTTCTCTCGCAGGAATGCAGTGGAGGAAGGAAGGGGATTTTTTACAACATCAAAAACTTTGTCCGATTCCAGCTGAGCACGTGAGTAGAGGCTGGCTTTCCGAGGGCATTAGGCGCCAACCCTGGGGGGGCGGCCCTGACTGGCTGCATGTGCCCCGCAGGAGCATCTCCGCCCTGAGTCTCATCACTCTGTCCACCGTGTTCAACCTGCCCAGCCCCCTCAATGCCATGCAGATACTGTGGATCAACATCATCATGGATGGGCCCCCGGCGCAGAGGTGAGGCTGGGCGGGGCCCTGTGTCTCGTTATCCCTCTTCGGGGCTTCCTCCAGGGGCTGCTGGCTGTGCCCCAAGGCTGTAGGGATGAACAGCCGCAGCCACTTTCCATCAGGAGTTCCCAGAAAACTGGAGTGAGACTGGGGGTAGAAGGCAGAGGAGAAAGTAGCTGGCTGGCAGGGTTGGGAGAGGATGGAACTTTCTGTTCCCTCTGCCTGGATGCTCTCCCTGGGCAGCCTGCATGATTCATTCTCATTCTTCATTCCCGTCACTGCCTTCAGGAAGTCTTCCCCTGATTGCACTCCTACTCCATCCCCTCACACTGCTGAGTTTGTGTTTTATTCCTGCTGTCTAAAGTACTTGCTACCCAGTAGGTGTTCAGGAGTCCACCTGTGGTGCAACTTAATATCCCCTTTAACAACAAGGGGATATTAAGCTAGCCAAGTGGCCCAGGGAAGGAATGGGCTTTGGAGTCAGGGGACCCACGTGGCCATGCGAACGTAACCGTGTGAGCGCAGAGCTGACATTACTTCCACTGGAGCTGACTCGGTGTTGCTGTTATCACCATTGCCAGCTGCCAAGGGAAAGAGTCCTCATTTGTGTCCCCCACAGCCAAGAGTGAGGGTTACCTCTCCTGCCACCGGCTCCCTGGGAGCGGAAGTGGGGCCACGAAGCTGGCCTCAGCTGTGTCTGAGCAGTAGGGCGTCACCCGGCTGCCCGCTGCTGGTCTAGCCTCAACCCTGCTGTGTGGAGTTGGCTGGAGGCAGGTCTTCCTCAGCCGATGAGGGGTCTTGCGGAGGGCGGAGCCTGTTTCTCCAGGCCCAACATGGGGGTCCCCTCATGGTGATGGAGTGCGCCTGGGTGTATGGAACTTGTGTGGTTGGCCTCACTAGGTGGTCTTCCTTCACTTTCTGGGGACAGATGGAAGGACCCAGGCTCTGGGGCTTCTAGAAGGCGCCTAGGAGGGCAGGCGAGATGCTTGGGGGCGTTCAGCAAATGCCTGGCCCTGCCCCCTGTGCCAGCTTGTCCTGGAAGACGTAGGCACAGCTGTTTCAAGTGTCCTCTTTCATTCCTGATTCATTTCCAAGTGTCTGTGTTTTGTTGGGAGCAGCCTAGGGGTAGAGCCCGTTGACAAAGACGCCCTCAGGCAACCACCACGGAGCGTGGGGGACACCATCCTCAGCAGAGCCCTCATCCTGAAGATCCTCATGTCCGCGGCCGTCATCATCAGCGGGACCCTCTTATCTTCTGGAAGGAGGTGAGCGAGGGCCTCCACTGCTCGTTCTCTAAGAGTTCCTCAAGCCCCGGTGCAGTGCAGACGCTGGGGACTGCAGGCCCTGCCCTCCTGCTGCGGCTCATATCTGGCAGAGGCAAACACGTACACATATAGGACAATGTCGTGCCATCAGAGGGAGGGGGAGGCCTGAGGCAGAGGGGCTGGGTGACCCCTGAAAGAAGGGACGTTGCCGGGTGTGTGCCTGGAAACTGCAGAGGCCAGCGGGGTGGGGATGAAATGGCCAGGACCAGAGTTGAGATGGACAGGATGCCCCCTGTTCGTTTTATTGTCACCAGGAAACAAGTGGAAACCTGCTAAAAGATCCTCCTGTCTTATTGTCTAGAGGTGACTGTTTGCTTCAGATCTGGTCCTGGGTCACTTTTCATGGCCTGCAGGTTCAGGGAACTCTGGGCCAGGACAGGCAATGACCTAGGTGGGAAATTAGGCAGGTTGACCCCTGGGACCTTTTACACCACAGATAGCTCGTGTGCAGGATGGGGGTGGGACCCCGGCCAGGCACCCTGTGTCCATTTCTCCTCCCAACTCTCCTTCTGCCCAGCCCAGAGTCCACCTTCACTTGCCCCTCCCTCTGCCCCTAGCAAAACAGCTCTGTATTTCCCGAGCGTTCTTACTCGCCTGGGAAGGCAGTCAGGGTCTTGTCCAGCTTGGGATGGGAGAGATGGGCTCTTTGGTCCAACCTGGTGATCCTCAGAGTGGGGTCCCAGCAGTGGCGTCAGCACCCTCGGGCACCTAAAAAATCAGATGCCCAGGCCCTGTCTCAGCCTCCACTTTAACACACATGCCCCAGGAGACTCAGCTGTGAGCTCATGGCTCAACCCTCTGATCTGGCGCTGAGTGCAGGAGGGAAGCTGTGGCCTCATGCCCGGGCCAGGCAGAGGAGCCTCTCCTCAGGTGTTGGGTAGTTGAGCTGAGAACTGCCGGCTGGACATGGTGGCTCGTGCCTGTAATCCCAACACTATGGGAGGCCGAGGCAAGCAGATCGCCTGAGGGCAGGAGTTTGAGACCAGCCTGGCTCCACATGGCAAAACCCTGTCTCTACTGAAAACACAAAAATTAGCAAGGCACGGTAGCTCATGCCTGTAATCCTATACTTTAGGAGGCTGAGGCGGATGGATCGCTTGATGAGTTCAAGACCCGCCTGGCCAACATGGTGAAACTCCATCTCTACTAAAAATACAAAATTAGATGGGCATCTGTAGTCCCAACTACTTGGGAGGCTGAGGTGGGAGAATTACCTGAACTTGGGAGGCAGGAGGTTGCAGTGGGCTGAGATCGTACCACTGCACTCCAGCCTGAGTGACAGAATGAGATTCCATCTCAAAAAAAAAAAAAGAACTGCCCAGGAACTTCTGACCATGGGCTGGTCTGGTCTCAGCTCCAGCCATACCCTGCCATGGCGGCCACCCTGAGCCTTTGTCTGTGGCCCTGCAGGGCTCAAAGCTGGGGAGGATTCCCGGACTTTTCTCAGTCATCTCACAGGCCCTCATCATCTTGGGGATCAGCCAGCCTTCAGCCTTCCTTGTAGGAAGTGACATTCAGTGTGTGGGTTTAACTGGAGTGGTGTCACCTCCCTGGGAGACAGTTACTTCCTGGAGGAGGTGGCGTTTCCTCTGCCTGTAGGTACCCTGCCCCCATCCTAATGGTGGCAGCAAACCAGCGTGCGCTGGGGAGACTCTGGTAAGCACCCGCTGACCTCACACCTGAATGAAGCTGTGTCACCAGGTCCTCTTAATGAGTTTATAAGTGGCCGGGGCGATGTCCCAGGAGCCTCCAGGCAGGCCTGTGCTCTTTGGTTCAGGATGGATGACGTCTCTTCCCTTGTAACCTCTTGCCTGTTTCCTTGCCTTCCAGATGCCTGAAGACAGAGCAAGCACTCCCCGCACCACCACCATGACGTTCACTTGTTTTGTGTTTTTCGATCTCTTTAACGCATTGACCTGCCGCTCTCAGGTGAGACCCGGGCTGACCCATCTCTCCGCAGAGCTGCAGGGTGTTCTCCACAGCAACGCCCTGGTGCTGCCCACAGCACTGAGCAGCTCTGGCTCAGCATGGGCAGCCAGGGCTCCCCCTGCCTTTACCTGGAGTGTGGACAGCGCACAAGCCCCCGTGTGACCTTCTTCCCACAGACCAAGCTAATATTTGAGATCGGCTTTCTCAGGAACCGCATGTTCCTCTACTCCGTCCTTGGATCCATCCTGGGGCAGCTGGTGGTCATTTACATCCCCCCGCTGCAGAGGGTCTTCCAGACAGAGAACCTGGGGAGCGCTTGGTGAGTGCGGGGACATGAACTGGTGACCCAGACCAGGGCCATCGTGGGCGGCAGCTGCCAGGTGGGGGGACCGCAGCCCAGGAGGGGTCAGTGCAGCTCACCAGGGGCCGGCTCCCTCTTTGGGGCCCTTCTGTCCTCACAGGAAGGGACTCTAATGTGGGTGATGTGAGGGGGCACAGAGGACACACAGAAACCCCCAGGAAGATGCCCCTCGCTCCAGAGTAGGGTCTCGGGCCCAAAGGGCATCAGGATCCTAGGCATCGGCTGGAGGCTCAGAGCACGTGCAGGGAGGAAGGAGGGAGCTGAGCCAGGCCGGGACTCAGCCTGGGGTGTGCCCCCAGCTGGGAAGCCTGTATTTGACCCTGGGGCTAGTAGTGAGACTTAGAGATCTGGTCACTTGAAGACAGGGAGCTGGGCTGTCTTCCAGTTTTGGCTGAAAGGGACATGATTCCGTCACGATGGCTTTCCAAGGGCACACATCCTGGTGTGGACTCCCCACCATCCTCAGCCAAGCGAGCGTGGCACCTTTCTCTGAAGCTGCGGTGAGGGCGGGTGAGGGGAGGGCTGGGTGGAAGCCAGGGGCAGGTCATCAACCCCACCCTTCTTCCCAGAGTGCTGATGACCACTCCCAGCCTGGAGTAGAGGACAAGGGAGGCAGCCCCCATGGGCCCATCCCCCCACGGCAGGGCTCATAGTGGGTCATGGGATTATCCATCAGGCCAGAGGCTGCAGTGACAATGGTCCTTATGACCTCCAGCCAAGACTGGGCTGGTCAACTCTGCCTTGTCTTCCAAAAAGCAGTGTCAGTGTGGGTCACCAGTGAATGCCCTGTAGGAACAGTCTGCTCCCTGGATGTTTCCACGCACTGGGAAGGAAGTCAGCTTCCCACAGCTGAAGGGGTTGTGCGTGGGCAGCCCGTAGGTTGGGAATCAGCAGCAGCAAAGAGCCAGGGATGGTTCCGCACAAGAGGAGCAGAGGGAGACATTAGGAATGAATCCCAGGGAACGCAGCGGGGTGCACTGGACAGGGAGCCCAGATGGGTCACTCAGGACATTTGCAAGCAGCAGCTCGCGGGGACAGCTGCTGTCGGGGATGGGCACTCATTCCCCCTTCTAGCCCAAGTTCCTCTTCATAAAATGAGGGCTTTTTTTTATTAAAAAAGGCTGCCTGCTGGACCCACCATGTGCTCTGGAGCTGCCTGGAGTTTGCATGGAAAGATGCGCAGGTCCTTCTGAAACTGCCTCATGTTAGATCCGGGGTTGGGAAGATCTCCCCGCTTGGGGGAACAGAAGGGCTGGTCCTCCGCTCGCAGGTGCTCCTGCACCTCTAACTTGGTTAGAAGGACTTGCAGGGAGCACTTCCTGCCGCTGTAGCCTGTGCTCAGACTCTTCTGTTTCCCCTTCGGCAGATCTGCTGTTTTTAAGTGGACTGGCCTCATCCGTCTTCATTCTGTCGGAGCTCCTCAAACTATGCGAAAAATACAGCTGCAGCAGCAAGAGAGTAAAGACGCCCCTGCGGCTGTGTAGTGGACCTCACTCCGTGGCAGCCTCTCATCATCTCGATTTGTATGTGACCGCAGCCCCTGCCGTGTCTACGATTCAGGGGAGACTTTTAGGACTTGCAGCCTTCAGTCACTAACTTGATTTTTCCAACTGGGAAAGCTGCAGGAATCTCGTGGTCTTGAGAGACCCAGGCCCACATCCATCCAGCACGCCCACTGGCTCTGGGACAGACAGGAGGGCCCTGTACAGAAAAGTCATACTATTTATTAAATCACAATGATTTTTATTAACCACGTCTATTTATGTTATCTGTGCCACAGCTTGCAGTGAGGCAGGCCACTCGTGACAGATACACGAGGCTCCTGACAGGCAGTGGGTAGGATGGTCGCACTCTGACCATTGTCCTCCTGGAGGCCCCATTTCCTCATCATAAAATGAGAGCTTTTTTTTAACAAAGTGCTAATTATTCTTTTGATGCATTTACTGAGGGTTTTTCGTACAAGGGGCCAGACTGGAACCCACAGCCCTGTGCTCATGGCCACGTGGGGTAAGCAGTAATCCATCGTGAATGGCCTACAGGAAGGCCTGGGCTTTTGGAAATAGAGTAGGGCTGGGCGTGGTGGCTCTTGCCTGTAATCCCAGCGCTTTGGGAGGCCAAGGCACGCGGATCACTGGAAGCCAACATAGCGAAACGCTGTCTCTACTAAAAATCTTTTTAAAAAAGTAGCCAGGCAGCCAGGCGTAGTGATGCACACCTGTAATCTGAGCTGCTCAGGAGGCTGAGGCAGAGAATGGCTTGAGCCCAGGAGACAGAGACTGCACCACTGCACTGCAGCCTGGGTAAGAAAGCAAGAGGTGGTCTCAAAACAAGCAAGTGGCCTCTCTATAGAACCAGGAAGTACAGTATCTCCTGCTGTCTGCAGACGAGCTTTATTTCCCACAGCCCCAAAGACTTCTTAAAACAGATCAGCTCTTCCACCTGAAAGATGGCAGAGGAGACAGGTCTCCATGCTGTTCTCCTGCCTGAAGCCAGGCCAGAACCACCAAAGAGAACCAGAAGGGGAACTCCATCTCCATCTCTCAAGAAATGAGGCCAGAACTAGAACCCCCAGCTACTACTAGTCAGGCCTCACCAGAGAAACGAAACCAACAGGATGGAGGGAGATGCAGAGATCTAAGGAACTGGCTCATAGGGCTGTTGTGGCTGGCAAGTCTCACCTCGAGGGCAGGCCAGCATCTTGGAAACCCAGGGAATTGCTGGTGGTGCAGCCTGGGGGCAGAAATTCCTCCTCCTCAAGGGAGCTCAGCCTTTTCTCTTACAGCCCTCAACTGACTGGATGAGGCCCACTCACATTATGAAGGATAATCTGTTTTACTTCAAGCCACTTACATGCTAATTACACAGCGCCATCTAGACCATCGTTTGACGAAAATCAGCTCGGCCTGGTCAAGTTGTCAGATAAAAAGCAACTATTGTACCCAGCCACAGCAGCTAGGCAAAAGGCTGCTGGGGGTGGTAACAGCTGGGTCAGAACAAGATAAGGACGATCAGAGGGGGAACCTGGCCAAGGTTCCAGGCAGAGTCCAAAGTCCTCCAAGGTAGGATTCACAGCCTGGGAAGAAGCCCCTCCGTGACCCAACCTGTAACACCATGCACGGCTACAGGAAGAGATACACAGGCCAAGCTAGTGAGACGCAGACACAGGGCTGGCTGGAGAAGAAACGTTTAGAGCAGTGGGTTGCCTTCCCAGGAGCTGCCAACCCGTGGAACCACTAAGAGGTTAAGGCTGAATTATGCCACTTACAGTCTGCTAAGGGGGGTGCTTCCCCCCAGAGTCAGGGATATTTCCTGCTCTACTTTTCAGGAGGCTTTGGCACATTGCTGGCCCAAGAAATATACTTCCCATTAAAAAATAACCAAAAAATCAGGGTCAATTGGTATTTGCAATAGCAACAAAAATGACTCTTAACTTTTGTTTATACCATATAAAATAAAACTTTTGGAGGAAAAAATAGGGATAAAATTGTAATAAGACAAAAATGCTAACAAAATATAAACTAGACATTAAAACGAAGACCTTTTCATTAAGGACACAGTAGACTTGAACACCACCATGAAGCAACTTAGCCGCATTTACATTTGTGTAACATCATCCGGGAGTAGCACAGAAACTCACCAAAATAAAGAGCAGAAATCAAACTAAGAAGCAAAAAGAGGAAAATCAATCAAAACCTAGTTCTTTGAAAACATCAATAAAACCCTTAGTCTTGCAAGAAGCTTATCGAAGAAAAAAGGGAAGAGAAACAAATTACCAACATCAGGAATGAGAAGAACATGTATCACCACAGATCTTTCAAGATATTCCAACAAGAATAAATAACACTATGTACATCTTTATGTGCCTAAATTCAACAGGTTAGATGAAATAAACCAATTCCTTGAAAACCAAAAGCTCCCTGAAGATGAAATAGATCAGCCGAAGTTGAAACCCTTCCAAAAAATAGATCAGCCGAAGTTGAAACCCTTCCAAAAAATAGATCAGCCGAAGCTGAAACCCTTCCAAACAAGGCACTTGCTGAAGCCAGACAATGTCACTGGGAAATTTTACTAAACATGGAAAGAGATATTAATTCTATACACTGTATTCCAAAAATAAAAGGGGAGACAGCACTTCTCATGAGGCCAACAATTACTCTGATACCAAAACTAGAGAAAAACGTACTAGAGTCCAACATCCCTCATGAATGTATGCACGAAAATCCTCAACAAAATCTCAGTAAACTAGATCTAGCCATGTGCAAAGAGTATAAGACACTATGACGTGGTAGGGTTAATCCAGAAATGGAATGCAAACATTCAAAAGTTCAATATTCAAAATCCAAAGTAACTCACTATATATTAATAGTCTGAAGAAGGAAAAATACATGGTTATATCAATTAATGCAGAAAAGGCAGTTGGTAAAATTCAATCCCCATTTGTAATAAAAGCTCTCAAACTAGGAATTGAAAGAAACTTCTTCAACCTGACAAAGAACATTGACAAAAAACCGACAGCTAACATCATACTTGATGATGAAAAACTGAATTCTTTCCCCACAGAATAAGGTCCGACGGTGGCCAGCCTCACCACTCCTATTCAGGATAGTATTAGAAGTCCTAGTCCGTGTAATATGGCAAGAAAAGTTAAAAGGCATTGGAAAAGAGCCTGGAAAGGAGAAAATCACAGATAACCTAATTGTCTACATAGAAAATCCCAACAAATCTTTTTAAAAAAGAAAAACCCTCCTAGAATTAACAAGTGAGTTTAGTAAGGCTGCAAGATACAAAGTTAATATACAAAAAGCAGTTGTATTTCTATATATCGGCAATGAACAACTGGACACTGAAATTTAAAAGTGAACACTATTTACCTGTCTCAAAAAAAAGTATTAATTCTCCCCAAATTGGTCTATTAGGTTTAACACAATTACCATGAAAATCCCAGGATTTTTTTTTTTGTAGACACAGATAAACTTGTTCTAACAAGCTTAGTACAACACTATCATCAGCAGACCTATTTGAATTTCACTAGTTTTTACATAGTACCTGATGTTAGGCAAACCTGAGTTTATGGGGACAGTGCTCCAGAGGGCTGGCCAAGTCTGTCCAGGCCTTCCGATGCCAACTGCACGTTAGGAATTTCCCACAACCATCTCCGGGTTGGATAATTTGTTGATGAGGCCCACAGTGACATCTGTCATGCTCACAGCCATGTCTATTACCAGGAAAAGATACAGATTAGAATAACCCAAGGGCTGCAACTGCAGAGACCGGTCACCATCTCCCTCTGAGCCCAACAGTTTCTGAGTCCTGAGAGTCTTTCCAGCAAATCACTGGGTCTGAGGTCTAAGGTTTGCCATCCCCGACAACAAAAGTTCTATGAAATTGCATCAATTCATGTAACCACTGCTACAATGAGGAGGCAAAACTGTTCCATTGCCCCTGAAAAACTCCCCCTTACTACCCTTTTATAGATACACCCTCCAAATCCCCGGCAACCTCTCATCCCTGCTTCATCACTATAATGTTGTTCCTTCAATGTTACATAGACAGAATCTGCTATAGAACCCTTTAAGACTGGCTTTTGTCACTAAGCATAACACCTGTAAGGTCCCTTCAAGTTGTTCTATGTGTTCTTTTCATGGCTGACTAGTATTCCACTGCATAGATGTACCACAGTTTCATTATCCACTCACTCACGGAGTGACAGAAACTCCCATACATTGTTTGCAAGTTCTATATGAATCTAAAATTATTTCAAAATAAAGCGTGTAAGAAGAAAACACATAAGAGCAAAAATACACCAGGTCAAGGCAAACAACACACACGACGGGGGTGACACAGCCTAATCAGACAAGATTAAAAGCAAGGCCAAAAACATTAAGAGACACCAAGAAAGGAATTTAACAAGATATAATCACCACTGAAAAATCCATCGCCAGACTATGTACCAACATAACATCCAAATTGAAAGAGGAAAGAGTATGAGAAATTCAGGAAAAGCATACAGAAAATTCCTTAGGAGATTAACTTACCACACGAAAGGACACAAAACCTCAAAGTGATTCCAAAGAGTAGATCTAATATAGATGACTTCTTGGCCAGGCATGGTGGATCACACCTGTAATCCCAGAACTTTAGGAGGCCGAGGCAGGTGGATCGCTTGAAGTAAGGAGTTTGAGGCCAGCCTGGGCATCATGGCAAAACCCCATCTCTACTAAAAATACAAAAATTAGCTGTAATTTTTCAAAGAAAGATTACGCCTCCAGGGTGTAGTGGCAGGCACCTATAATACCAGATACTCAGGAAGGTGAGGCAGGAGAATCGCTTGAACCTGGGAGGCAGAGGTAGCATTGAGCCAAGATTGCCCCACTGCACTCTGGCCTGGCAATGAAGCAAGGCTCTGTCTCAAAAAATAATAATAATACAGATGACATCGCTATATCACTATGCAATGTAATTTAACATGAGTAACAGAACTAGGACAAGTTCTCCAGCATACCAAACTTTAAAAACTCTTGGGTCCAAGAGGAAATCAAAATGAAAACCACAATCAACACACATCTATCAGCATCTATACAATACTACGAAGTAACGCAGGGCCCAATAAAGAAGTAGTAGCTTCATGTATTCATTTACTTCCATTCTTTTTTATTTCGTAAAAATAACTTTAAAAAACGGAAAAAATATACAGAAGAAAAGCAGGAAGAAATAAAAGCAAAATTAGTAACTGAATCCAATCTAGGAAAATGAAAACACAAAGAAAGGGGAAAAAACAGGTAACTACAAAAGAGTTCCAATACTAAGGTCAGTATTACATAAAGTAATTTGAATAAAATGGAAGTAATTCAATAAAATGGAACATTTACCAGTAAATATAAAAATCAAAACTAATCACAGCAGAGATTTAAAACAATCTGATGGTAAAATAAAATAAGGTTGTCCAGAGTTAATCCCATCCTCACCTGCATAATCAGAAACAGGAATGCAGATCCACAATTTACCTTTTAAGAAGCTCTCTAGGCAAATCTGAGGCATGCTCACAGCAGGACAACTACTGGATAAAAGAGGTCAGTAAGACGCCAGGCACGGTGGCTCAGGCCTGGAATCCCAGCATTTTGGGAAGCCAAGTTGAGTGGATTGCGTGAGCTCAGGAGTTCGAGACCAGCCTAGGCAACATGGCAAAACCCTGTCTCTACGAAAAAAAAAAACAAAATTAGCTGGGAGTGGTGGTATGCATCTGCAGTCCCAGTTACTCGGGAGGCTGAGATGGGAGGATCGCTTGACCCTGGAAGGCAGAGGTTGCAGTGAGCTAAGGTCATGTCACTGCATTCCATCCTGGGTAACAGAGCAAGACCCTGTCTCAAAAAAAAAAAAAAAAAAAAAAAAAAATAGAATACAGTAAGGTAACTGGGTACAAAATCAAGAGCTTCCTATGTTAAAATAACCATCACTTAGGAAAAAAGGGCCACTGACAGTAGCAGAAATGACAGTAAAAATTTACCTAAGCTCGATATTCCTGTTCTTGGATAGAAGAATCAACACTAGCGAAATGTCAACATTAAATATAGATTAACAAAGGCAGAACCATTTTGAAAGTATCCCATTTTTTAGAAGTGGTCCCAGTGCAATCAAAGGTCAGAGAAAAGGTCAGCCAAGCATTTGCAGAAAAATTCCAAAAAACAGTAGTAATAGAAAAATAGTTCTTACATATTTTTGTCATAAAACTCCAACAATTAAAACATGAGAAAAAGAACTGAATCCATACAGAAACTCAGCTGATGAGAAAGTATCATTATATGTCAATGATAAAAAGACATACCACTTAATATAAAAGGTAGTAAGACTTTATTTTGGGCTAAGATAGGGGAAATATATGTTTAAATGCCTTTTGAAGGCCGGGCACGGTGGCTCATGCCTGGAGTCTCAGCACTTTGGGAGGCCGAGACGGAGGATCACCTGAGGTCAGGAGTTTGAGAGCAGCCTGGCCATCATGGTGAAACCCCATCTTTACTAAAAACTCGCCAGGTGCAATGGCATGCACCTGTAATCCCAGCTACTCAGGAGGCTGAGGCAGGAGTATGGCTTGAACCCACCTACTCAGGAGGTGGAGGATGCAGTGAGCCAAGATCGTGCCACCGTACTCCAGCCTGGGCAACAGAGTGAGACTCCATTTCCAAAGAAAAAAAATACATATGTGTGCGCTCACACACACACACACCTTTTGAATAAATAAAAGATTTAAGAGGTAAAAAACCACAGAAGAAAATGATGTTTTTTTATTATTATTAATTTTTTAAAGATGGGGTTTCACCATGTTGGTCAGGCTGGTCTTGAACTCCCGACCTCAGGTGATCCGCCTGCCTTGGCCTCCAAAGTGCTTGAATTACAGACGTGAGCCATCACGCCCAGCTGAAAATGATGTTTTTAATACTCAGAGTAGAGACGGACTTCCTCAACAATCTGCAAATCCAAAGAGCCTTAAGTGGAAATGCTGGCAAATATGTCAGAAACTGTAAAATTTATGGGCAGAAAAATGCCACAAACTAAGTCAAATAAACTGTAAAAAAAAAAAAAAACAAACAAAAAAAAAAAAAACATTGACCATACATGGAAAATGCTACTTCATTCATAAAAAGCACTGTTGTCCGGGTGCGGTGGCTTGCACCGTAATCCCAGCACTTTCCGGAAGCCAAGGCAGGAGGATCCCTTGAGTCCAGGAGTTCAAGACCAGCCTGGGTAACATACTGAGATCTCATTTCTCATTTTATTTTTTTAAAGGACTGTTGCATAAAAAAAAAGACCCATATCCTAGAAAACCAAGAAAAAGATATGAAACAGAAAGCTTCTGGAAAATGAAGCTCTTCCCCCATCACTTGTAAGAAAAATGTAAACAGTACAGTTTTGAGCAAGGCACCATGTGGAAGCCCAGCCCACAAGAGACTGCACACCGGCCTAGGGCTCAGCAGCACCAGGGCAGAGGCACAGCAAAGTGGGGGCTGCCACTGCCAAGGTGCAAGCGGGTACACGCTCCCCACTCGCTGGCATAGGGTGCTGCCACTGAAAGCAGCCTCACCCTCCCCAGTGGCAAGGTCACAGCACAACTGCTGTTACCTCCCATCCAAGCATTCCACCAGAGACCCGGGGACTGCCCCTCCCCCACCTACCACAGGAAATGCCTTCGTACACCATCGAGGCACCTCAGAACAAGCCTGCCCAGCCGGAACACACAGTCTGAACAACTGTAGACTGTTGGTACCTGAGCACTCTTCCCAGACTACTAAGGTTGGGTTCACCCATCCTGCCACTACCTGTACTAGTTGGCATCTACCTGCATGTGCCACCTGTGGGCCTGGAGACTGGTCCGTCCAGCCACCATCACCACCAGCATACAGTACTAGGGACCTAGAGGGTCACCTTGCCATTGCCACTGCCATCTCCTTGCCACGCTGGCTGCCCAGGGGCCCAAGAGCCCACACACCCAGCCCACTGCTGGTTAGCATCCAGGCAAGCCATCCTCAACAAAACACTAGCAAACTGAATCCAAGAGCACATCAAAAAAAAAAAAGAAAAAGAAGGCCATGTGTGGTGGCTCACACCTGTAACCCCAGCACTTTGGGAGGCCGAGATGGGCAGATCACTTGAGGCCTGGAGTTCAAGACTAGCCTGGCCAACATGGTGAAACCCTGTCTCTACTAAAAATATAAAAATTAGCAGAATGTGGTGGTGGGCGCTAGTAATCTCAGATACTCGGGAGGCTGAGGCATGAGAATCATTTGAACATAGAGGGCAGAGGTTGCAATGAGCCGAGATCATGCCACTGCACTCCAACGTGGGCGACAGAGCAAGATTCCATCTCAAAAAACAAAACAAAACAAAGATAATACACCATAATAAAGTGAGAGTTATCCCAGTTATGCAAGGATGTTTCAACATAAAGTAATAAATGTGATATGTCACATTAGTAGAATGAAGGGAAAAAAACCATATTAGATATGATCAACTGGTAAATTAATGCAGAAAAGCATCCGATAAAATACGACATTCCTTCCTAAGAAAAACTTTCAGCAAACTAGACAGAAAGGATATACCTCAACATAATTAAGACTGTATATGACAAACCTGCAGCTAACATCATCCTGAATGAAGAAAAGCTGAAAGCCTTTCCCCTAAGAACAGGAACAAGACAAGGATGCCCACTTTTCCCACTCTATTCAAAATAGTATTGGAAGTCCTGGCCAGAGCAATCAGGCAAGAGAAAGAAAGAAAAGGCATCCCAATTGGAAAAGAGGAACCCAAAGTGTCCCTTTTTGCTGATGATATAATCTTATATCTAGAAAAACCTATAGACTCTACCAAAAAAAACCATTAGATCTCATAAATTCAGGAAAGTTACAGGATGCAAAATCAACATAAAAAATCAGTATTTCTATTTACCAATAATGGAATATCTAAGAATTCAAGATGACAACCCCATTAAACCATTGCTGTATATTTAAAAAAAAAAACAAAACACACACTATTATCATCTTGTAAAAAAAATTTTTTTTAATTAAAAAAAAAAAACCCTAGGAATAAATGTAACCAAGGAGGTAGGTAAATAATCTATAAAGGAAAACTACAAAGCACTAATGAAAGACACTGAAGAGGACACAAACAAATGGAAAACATCCCATGATCGTGGGTCAGAACTAACACCATTTAAATGGCCATACTGCCCGAATCCACCTACAGACTCAATGCAATCTCTATCAAAGGATGTCATTTTCACAAAATTAAAAATAAATCCTTAAGTTAATATGAACCAAAAAAGAACCCAAGTAGCCGAAGCAATCCTGAGCAAAAAGAACAAAATTGCAGGCATCGCACCACCTAACTTCTAAATCTATTACAAGACTATAGTAACCAAAATAGCATGGTATTGGTTAAAAAAAAAGACAAGACACATGGACTAATGGAACAGAATAGAGAAACCTGAAATAAGTCTATGTATCTACAGCCAACTTACGTTCAACAAAGGTGCCAAAAACGTACACTGGAGTGAGGACAGTCTCTTCAAAAAATGGTGCTGGGAAAATTGGGTATCCACACACGGAAGAATGAAACTGGACCCCTACCTCCCACCATATATACAAAAACCAACTGAAGATGGATTAAAGATTTAAATTCAGATCCACAACTATAAAGCTACTAAAAGAAAACAGGGAAAACACTTCAGGAATCCAACAATTTAAAAATAATCCCATTAAAAAGTAGACAATGGACATTTTGAGAAATGAACAGACATTTCTCAAAAAGAAGACATACAATGGCCAACGCTATACGAAAAAAACAAGAGCTCAATATCACTATGTATCATACAATCCAGCAACCCCACTACTGGGTATTTATTCAAAGGAAAAGAAATCAGTGTGTCAAAGGGATACCTGCACACTCACGTTTACTGCAGCACTATTCGCAACAGCAAAGATACACACATAACCTAATGTCCACCAATGGTTGAACAGATAAAGAAAATGCAGCACATACCATCTCATGCCAGTTGACATGGCGATTATTAAAACGTTAAGAAACGAGATGCTGGTGAGGTTGTAGAGGAATATGAATGCTCTTCCACTGTTGGTGGGAAGGTAAATGAGTTCAACCATTGTGGAGGACAGTGTGGCAATTCCTCAAAGATCTAGAATCAGAAATACCATTTGACCCAGCAATCCCATTACGAGGTACATACCCAAAGGAATATACATCATCCCATTACAAAGATACATGCACACATGTTCACTGCGACACTATCCACAGTAGCAAAGACGTTGTATCAACCCAAATGCCCATCAATGATAGACTGGATAAAGAAAATGTGGCACGTATATACCATGGAATACTATGCAGCTGTAAAAAAGAACAAGATCATGTCCCTGTTCTCACTTGTAAGTGGGAGCTGAACAACGAGAACACATGGACTCACATAGGGGAACAATACACTGGGGCCTGTTAGTGGTAGGAAGGGGAGAGGGAGAATATTAGGAAAAATCACTAATGCATGCTGGGCTTAATACCTAGGTGATGGGTTGATGAGTGCAGCAAACCACCATGGAACACGTTTACCTATGTAACAAACCTGCACATCCTGCACACATACCCAAGAACTTAAAATTTTTAAGAAAGAAAATGGGGTACATATACACAATGGAATACTATTTGGCCATAAAAAGTGAAATCATGTAATCTGCAGCAACACGGATGGAACTGGAGGTCATTAAGTGAAAAAGCCAGACACAGAAGGACAGACTGCATGTTCTCACTTACGTGTGTCAGCTAAAAAAAAAGTCAATCTCATGGACGTAGAGAACGATAGACACTAGAGGATGGCAAGGATATATGGGTGGGAGGGAGGGACAAGAGACGTTAGTTAGTGCATACACAGCTAGATAGAAGACATAAGTTCTCCTGTTCCACAGCAGCGCGGGTGACTAGTCAAGAGCAATGCCTTGAGGGTTTCACAGTCGCTGCAACAGAAGACTTGAAATGCTTGGGATGTAGAAATGATAGTCAAGATGATGGATACCCCCCAAATACCCTACTTGATCGTTACACATTCTACACATGTAATGAATACGTGCACCCCATAAGTATGTTAAATATTATGTATCAACAAAATATAGTTTTTGTCTATCAGGTTAAAAAAACATTTTAATATAGTGTTGCTGAAAATATGGCAAACAGGCACTCAGGTATATTAAGAGTATAAACTGAGCTCCAGAGGTTTCTTAATTCATCCATATCAAAATAGAAGGCATACACCTCTCAATCCAGCAGTTCCAACAGTTGATCCCACCGACACCATCACACCAAGACACATATAAAGGATATTCACGACAGTGACGATTAGCTGCAAACAAAACGTTCCCCAGCTGGGGACGGTGGAACGCTAGGCCTGAGAGAGCATCTCTATGGGTACATCATGCAGTCCCTAAAGACAAGAGGGAGGCACGTGAGTGGATACGGACCTCCCTTCACAAAAGAAAGTGAGGGACCCATCAGTGTGCAAAACACGGTGATGTTCAGGTCGTGCCCCAAGTCACAGGGAGGAGACCTGAGTGATTTTGGCATCAGTGCCTTTGCCTCTCAGGAGGGAAGACAGCTGGAGAGGGGCAGGAAGATGACTGGCTTTTCAAGTTATATCCTTTTATCTTTTTTTTCTAAACCAGGTACACAACTTTTTTTTAAACATAGGGTCTTGCTCTGTCGCCTAGGCTGGAGTACAGTGGCACAATCGCAGCTCACAGCAGCCTCGACCTCCTAGGCTTAACAATCCTCCCATCTTAGCCTCCCAAGTAGCTGCGACCACAGGCACATTCACCACGCCCTGCTAATTTTTGTATTTTTTTTGTGTAGAGACAGGTTTTCGCCGTGTTGCCCAGGCTGGTCTTGAACTCCTGGGCTCAAGCAGTCTGCCTGCCTCAGCCTCCGAAAGTGCTGGGATTACAAGGGTGAGCCACCCCACCCAGCCTTTTTTTTTTTTGAGATGGGATTTTGTTCTTGTTGCCCAGGCTGGAGTGCGATGGCGCGATCTGGGCTCACTGCAACCTCCGCCTCCCAGGTTCAAGAGATTCTCCTGCCTCAGCCTCCTGAGTAGCTGGGATTACAGGCATGAGACCACGCCCAGCTAATTTTGTACTTCTAGTAGAGATGGGGTTTCTCCATGTTGGTCAGGCTGGTCTCAAACTCCCAACCTCAGGTAAGCCACCTGCCTCGGCCTCCCAAAGTGCTGGGATTACAGGCATGAGCCACTGCGCTCAGCCCCCAGCTTTTTTTCAATTAAAAAATATGGTGGAAAAAAATACTAGCTTGCAATGTGGTGATAGTTTATAATGGTTTGCAATGTGGACAATATTTTTTTTAAACCTCTAGCATTTTCTAGGGCCCTATAAGTGTTCACTTGTAGGGAGACCTCTGTCCTTAGAACCTAAATTCTCATTCTGGTTTCACAAAAGAACAAACTATCCAATTGTACAAACTATCCAATTGTACAAACTAGAATTACAAGTTTCTCAGAGCCAGGTAAGGTATTGTAAGGTTCACTGGTCCCATCCCCGCACATTCCCTAAAAGGTTTGTGTGCCGAGAGGCAGAACCATGCACCGAGAGAAGCCCACTGAGAGGGCCTGCATCCCCCAGGTCCCCCAGCCTGGGCCAGTGCCCTCTTCTCTAAGCTCGCTGTCTGGAAGCAGGTGCACCTGTGACTGCGCTCTCGTCAGAACAAGCTTAGGGGTAGAAAGCATGTGGGTGGACAGAGTCATAACCTTGTGGCAGCCCAGGCAGAGGCAGCAATGAACGGTAATCGAGGCACAGACACTGACAGACCTTAAACTGTTTTAATTTTTTTTTTAACTGAGGTGTCATGGCGGTTTAATAGTGAGGTATTTAATTGTATTTTTATATAAAAAAAAAACATTCAAAACAAAGTGACAATAGGGACCTAACTCTTTGGATTTACGGTAGAGATGTCTGAGGATCCTAATGCTCTATACCTACTAACCTGTCAGGAAGATCATAACATTCCCCCACAAGCCATGAAATCCGGCTAAGGAAAATCAAGCATGACTAAGTCCTTGTATGCACCAGGCTCCTGCCCCTCCACACGCTGTCTGAGCGCGCACTTTTCTTTTGAAGGCCAATTTACGAGGCCTTCTGCCTGAGTCAGGGGTATGGCTAATGGAAGACCTGATGAACTTCCTAGTAGAAAATGCAGAACCTGCAAAATACAAACAGCTCAGTTTACTACGGCTTATAATCAAGGCAAACTATATAGTAAGAGATTGTATTTTCATCAGAGCTGCAAAAGGTCAAAGCTTACGGCAGAAGACAAAGGAAGAGGTACGTATCTTAGAGACAAGTCTCCCCAGTGCCTTTAAGTGGGGAATCCTCGTGGCCAACTGGTGACTCACCATGTGTTGTTTTCCCAGACGTGGGTAGATGGCAGCTCTGCTGACCCAACAACCCGCCTACATGAACTTCATTTCAGGATCACTGGAGCTTGTTTAAAGTGAGTCTACACTGCGGAATTTCTCACTGCTGCATCCCCCTCTGGAGCAGCCCCGGGCAAATGGCTGTACTGACAGCTGCTACTCAGGCACTGGTTCCCGGAGCTCCAGAACCCAGGCCAGCACAGAGGCCTACATGGGTCTCGATTCAGGAACTGGTTCCTGGAGGTCTAGAACCCTGGCCAACACGGAGGCCTACATGGGTCTGATTCAGGAACTGGTTCCTGGAGGTCTAGAACCCAGGCCAGCACGGAGGCCTACATGGGTCTCATTCAGGAACTGGTTCCTGGAGGTCTAGAACCCAGGCCAACATGGAGGCCTACATGGGTCTCATTCAGGAACTGGTTCCTGGAGGTCTAGAACCCAGGCCAACATGGAGGCCTACATGGGTCTGATTCAGGAACTGGTTCCCGGAGGTCTAGAACCCAAGCCAACATGCAGGCCTACATGGGTCTCATTCAGGAACTGGTTCCTGGAGGTCTAGAACCCAGGCCAACATGGAGGCCTACACGGGTCTTGATTCAGGAACTGGTTCCTGGAGGTCTAGAACCTAGACCAACATGGAGGCCTACATGGGTCTGATTCAGGAACTGGTTCCTGGAGGTCTAGAACCCAGGCCAACATGGAGGCCTACATGGGTCTTGATTCCAGGAACTGGTTCCTGGAGGTCTAGAACCCAGGCCAACATGGAGGCCTACATGGTCTGATTCAGGAACTGGTTCCTGGAGGTCTAGAACCCAGGCCAACATGGAGGCCTACATGGGTCTCATTCAGGAACTGGTTCCTGGAGGTCTAGAACCCAGGCCAGCACCAAGGCCTAGGTGGCTGTGACTCAGGCACTGGCTCTCGGAGCTCTAGAACTCAAGCCAGTTACTCACCACTGATTTATGGAACGGACTTATGTTTTTATTAATCAAGTTCCCAAACTTAGGGCATCCAGTGTTCCTCGCCTTTAAGTTAGCAAGAGAACCACAACTTTGCTTCTCTGCAGCACATCTCCCAACTTCTCCCATCTGATCATGACACAGATTGATTTAAAACCAGATGAGAGGTTGGGTACAGTGGCTCACACCTGTAATCCCAGCATTTTGGGAGACCAAGGCAGGTGGATCATCTGAGGTCAGGAGTTCGAGACCAGCCTGGCCAACATGGCGAAATCCACCTCTCCTAAAAATACATAAAAAATTAGCTGGGCATGGTGGCACGTGCCTATTCCCAGCTACTAAGGGGGCTGACGCAGGAGGATCACTTGAAACTGGGAGGTAGAGGTTACAGTGTGTCACTGCACTCCATCCTGGGCAACAGAGTGAGATGCCATTCCAAAAAAAAAAAAAAGCAGCTGAGAGAACTGGGTGTGGAGCCTTAATTACAAACACATTCTGAGGACTCATGCCACCACCAAACCATGTTACCTCAAAGTCTCCCACCTCCATTTATTAAAAAGCAGAACTTTTAAATACAGAACTCCCATGCCCTTGGAAGCTGTCCCTAGAAAGCGCTGAGATTCTCATCCAGATGCCTCTGTCCCTTACCCATCAGAATAGACCATAAGGGCCACTTCTACAGGGATGGCCTGAGTGAGGCCATATGAACCCCAGTGGGAGGAACCTCCTCCTCCATAGAGAGAAGTTGTGCTCCCAACAAACGCTAATGTAAGCAGAATTCCCTAATGCCAGCAGGGGGTCTGAAGGTCTCAGCTGCTTAGGATTTCATTGGTAGAAATGAACAAAGCTGTAAGATTCAGTTACTAATCTGACACTTAAGATTTCTGGTAGAGATCCTGAGAGTGACCCTGTATGGCAAAAAAGAACATAAACATCTATTTCTGGGAGATATACCCATCAGTCAAGACATGGCTTCAGAGGGCATTTTCTCAGCACATCTGGGACTACCTGGTCATGACCTGTGTGACACTCGATTACGGTTAAACCATGGGGGAGGGAAGAGAGGCAGTCCCTTCCACCCAGAGGAATCCAAGTTCTGGCTCCAAGAAGGCTCAGGCAGCTCCTCACTCATCGTCCGGGACATCCCGGAGCCCTTCACTGTGGCGCGACCGCCCACTGATCTCCCAGCAAGGCCTGGGCCTCGGGGTCCGCATCCAGGATGCTCTTGTTGCCCTTGGCCTTGAAAAGAGAAGAAAGGGTGGGTGTGTTCTGTGATGGCCCAACAACAGGCAGCGGTTTCCTGCTCGTTTTCCAGCCTTCTCGGGCTCCGCTTCCCCCAAGGCCCCTCCTGCTCTGGGATTCAATAGCTAGGTGGGTAGGAGGTGTTACAGAAGGGTCAGGGGCCAACAGCAACTCAGGTGAGGAACCAGGGAAGGAGAAGGAACCCCCAGGACCTTCCGCCTCTTGCAGATGGGCAGAGAGAATGAAGAGCCCTCTGGGCTCACGACTGGGAATGCCCCCCTTCCCAGGGCTGCTCCACTGAACCACCCACGAATCCCAGCCACGCATCTCCCCGGGATCCAAGCCAGCACCAGCTGCCAGGATCACATGTGGGATAAACTATCTGCAGACAGAACAGTAAAGGGGGTAATGGCAAGAAGATGCAGAAAGGCCCCCAGGCTCAAGGTGCCACCATGGGATGCAGAGGATGGCGCCACTCACCATCTGCGCCTCCGAGGGGTCTCCCGACAGCCCACACCTCCATCTTATCAAACTGGAAGTTCTCCTGGGCCGACAGCTGCGGGCTGTTGTACGTGGTACACGTGGGCTTGGCTCTGCTGTGTCCTTTCCCGAAATCAACATCCACCCAAAGCCCAAAGTAATTGTGCTGCCCCCCCCATGCCCTGCGAAGGAAGCCAGGACAGAGAACAGCATCAGCAACTCCTCAGGGTCTGCGACATCAAATACCACGAGCCAGCCTCTCGCCTTGAGTGCCAGCTAAGACAGGGCGGGTGAGTGGTGAATGCAATCATCTTGTTTTCCCTAACTGTGAAATGTATCAATTGCTGCCATTTACATATCCTATGCCAAGTCACTACAAGTCATCCATGGCTCCGACGCCCACCCCATGGCTCTTTCTCAAGAGGCTTTGCAGGCTGAAAGCCCAAGTGATGCCAGAGAATTAAACATATGAAATATATGTATATATATACAGAAAGAGACCTCTAGGGCCCAGAGCCCTGCCCGGTTAAGGTAAGGGGAGAGGTGGACACAGAAGCTGACACTGCAAACCCCGTGTCAGGGCCCAGTGCCCCCCGCTTCTAGGCAGCGATCCTCATCCCAAGACAGCCTGGGAAACTCAGCTCTGAGTGTGTGGCTTACAGGATGCGGAGGCAGACCCAGAGGCGGACGCAAACCCCTGTGCCTTCCACCCCCAGTCACACACCTGGGCTCTGAGGTGTTCAACCTTGCCCCACCCAGAACCTCCTCTGGTCCCTGGTAGGCCTGGAACATCTGGCACACCCTGGTTCTGACCTTGGGCAACAAAAGACCCTAGCACACTGGAGTTGACACCGGAGCTGCTCTGTCCATTGGAGTCAATGACGAGTGACGACCAGGGCCTGCTGGGTGCTACCTGTGAGGCTGGCACCCTCGCTCCAGCTGCCACTAGACTGCCCTTTCCAGAAGGTGCCAGGTGTTCTAGGTGGTCTGGCCACACCCCTCCCTCTCCCCAGTGCAGTGGTGCGGTGAGCCTGGGAAAGACACTGGCCCCTTTAGCGGACCAAGGGGGACCAGCCTTCTCTGCCCTTAGCTCTGTACACACAGAGCTGGATTTTCCCAATAAGAGCTTTTCATCAAGCAGAGGAAAAAAATTGGCAAGGGAGCTGGCAGGAGCAAGCTGAGCCTCGGCATGGATGCTCCCCCAGCTCCTGCCCTCGGCCCTACCTGGACCGTGTCCACCCTGCTCCCTGCACCTGGCCTAGGCTTCCCCCACTTCCCCTTCTTCCTGTGACAAGTCACCAAGCTGAACCGAGGGCTGGACAGGAGCCACGGTCACCTCAACTGGGGCCCTACATGCTGTCTCATGAGCTGCCAGCTGTCCAATCCCCACAGTCCCATTCCCCACGGTCCAGCACTCCTAGGTATGAGGCAGGCCAGGGACGACCCGAGACAGTTTATACCTAGCCACAGAGGCCATAAACCAATCAATCGAGGGCCAGAAAAATGGGTCAAGTGTGCCATCTGCACACAAACCACTGAGAAGCCCCAGCAGAGGCCACGTAATTCTGAAGGCAGAAGGAAGTGTACATGGCGTGTGTGAGGAGCTCAATGCCATGCGCTCTGCCCTGATCTGTGGAGCTCAGCCTCAGGGTCAACACCTTCATGGGGGGGGACATCACCCAGGGGAGACCACCATCTCTGCCCAAGTCTCACCAGTCCGTTTGGGATCGTCTGCTGTCCATGGTTCAAGTACATGTAGTGGTCGTTGTAGCCCGTGTGTGTGTACACGGCCATGCTGGGGCAGATGGAGAACAGGAAGCATCTGTTGTCCCTGAAGTGGCCAGAGAGCAGAACAAACAGGATCGGTGTTTGAGTCGGGCCCAGAGAGCTGGTAATGCTGCTGAGCTGCAGCTCAGGAAGCAATTCGACCAAGACCCTCACCCATGTCCAGGTGTCAGATCAGGGGTTAGGACAAGCTGCTGGGGACCCAGGTAGATGAACTGGGGGTGCGGGGATTAGAGGACAGCTAATAAGGAATGGGACATCTTTTAGCTCTGGCCAGGGGAGCCGAGATCAGAACTTCCCTTTCCAGAAGGTGCCAGGTATTCTAGGTGGTCCGGCCACACCCCTCCCTCTCCTCAGGGTGTCTGCTGCAATCAGTTCAGGCTGGCCAAGCACATCCAAGCCAGAAAGAAATGGCTTCCTTTAGCTTATGAGCGAGGGGCAGGCAGTCACTCCACAGAGCCTACCCAAGCAGGCAGGTGACACTGCGTAGGGCTGTCCCCAGCCTGAAAGAATGTACCATGCACACAGAGAAAACTTGCAAATGCAGAGCTGCCCCTAGGGGGCACGGCCTGGAAAAGGTGGTCGCTGACCCTCGCCCGCACGCGTGGGGCGCGCACACAGGCCATTAAAAGTACCAGTCAAAACTCTGGAAACTATGGGTCCCCAATCTCAGAGACTCCTTCACTCCATAAGTACCTCAGCACTAAGGAGAGGGCTGGAGGCCAGGCCTCGCCCTCAAGAAGCTCCCAGCAGGGGGTGCATCCCTCCGCGTTTTGAGGACTTGGCCAGAAGGGCTGCCGGCCTCGACACCAGCATGCACAACCGTCATAACCAGCAGAAAAGGCTGCAGAGAAACAAGCTCATGGGAATTTGGGGTTGGGCTATTCATCAGGTGGGAAAGAAGTCACAGGAAGCAAACCGGGGGCACAACACAGGAACGCAGATCAGAAGAGGGCACCAAGACCCGAAGGCCGGAAGAGGACAGCAGCCCGAGCAAGTAAGCAGGGCCGGTAGAGTGCAGGCTGATGACGCTCCCGGCCTCCAAACCAGACAGATCCCTGGGGAGCCTCTGCCATCAGGGTCAAGGAGGCTTCTGGGAGGCCACGTCGAAGGTCAGAGGGAGGCCCTGAAACAGAGCTGGTTGGGGCAAAAGCCCCCATGGAGAAGGGATCCCATGAGGACAAGGTGCAGGACAGGTAGGGAACAGCGGGGCTTGAGAGCGTCAGGTGGAGGAAGGAGGGCCGTTAGGCTAGAAAGTTGCACCGGAACTGGGTCAGAGAAGGGCTTGACTCTGGGCTACAGACTCAGGCTTGCTTCACTGGGCTTCAGCAGCCCCAGTGGGTTGAGGGCAGGTTTACATACCACCGTGAACGGCTGGGTCACACCCAACTGCATTGACCCCGCCCCACCCTCCCGCACTGGACTTCAGGCAGGTGGCCCTTTGCTTTGTAATACTAAGCCTGTCATGCTTCAAAGCAAGGTCACAGGGCCACAGAGTTTAGGCCTTGCTGTGATGGGCCCAGATTCTAGTCCACCTCCAGGGCTGTTCTCCATAGGAGAGGCCAGGTAGGGGAAGCATCATTCCCCAGGATACAGGGCAACGACCTGAGGCACAGTAAGGGCTCCTTATCTCATTCCCGTAAACCAGTACTCAACCATGCCGCCCCCACCACTTGGCACCTGGCTGCTGAGTAGCTTGCCTGCCCACACGGCATGGTTTTGTGTAATTCTGGGCAACTGAGGCCCAGAAAATTAATCAGTCATCTTGCCCAGGGTCACAGCTGGGACTGAAAACCCTGTGTTCAATCCAAAGCCTTGGGCCTTTTCAACTACTGTACAGAAAACATAAGCAAAAAGGTTCTAAGTATAATACATTCTTCTTTCCTCAAATAAAAATACTCTGTTGAAAACAGTCCTTTAAAAATCTTCACAAAGCCACATCACCCTGCAGTGAACAGTCCTCTGTACTCAAGGAGGGAGCCACCCTCCCCAGCATTTGCTTTCACTGTTTGCCCCACAGCAATTAAATCACTTAAAGTCTCAGACTTTACAGGTCACTATTTCCAGGACAAGCGGACAGCACCCTCTCTGAACTTGACCCAAAGTCCATAGATTTGCACCATGCGTGGTATAAGGCTGCCCTCTGCTGTTATTTCATGAGTATGGACACAAATAATCTCAGGTTTGAAAACTTGGCCACTGTCTTTTTCCCACATGCTCAGGAAGATTAAGTCTGCTTTTTAATAAAACATGAAGAATCCATCTGAAATTAACATGAATCCATCTGAAATTAACATGAAAGGCTCTGAAGGTAGCGACAGCTTTAACTTGATCATGATGCTCAGGGTTTTTTCATATCTTACAGCTGAGCCTTTGGCCGTGCAACGAGGCAGAGCGATGTGTCATTTCCCCGAAGCCTGAGGCTGGGCTCATGGGCACATGCCCCATGCCCGTGACACGGAGGCAGGGAGAGCTGGGTGTGCAGAAGACAGTGGCCGTGGCAAGGCTGAAGCTGCTGTCTCTAGAAAGGCCCACTGCAGGTCTGGCCCTGGGCTGGTACCCTGGACACTTTGGTTTGGGGAAGGTTCCCAACATTCCCAGAAGTAAGATAAAGATCTAGACCATCCTGAAACCTAGAAATAAATCAAACCCTAGAAACAACAGGATCTAGGAGGTAGAGGCACCCAACCTCTACCTGATGATCCCTTCTACCTGTCCCAGCCAGCTGCCACCCAGCCTCTGCTAAAAGCTCTCCCGCAATGGCAGTGCCACCTGGACACAGTTCCCGGCCTCCAGAACCTCTGCCTGGTGGAGAGACAATGACCATTCCAGAGGTGCGGGGTAAGATACAGGATGTACGGGGGAATGTCAAAGGCAAACCCTGGGGACGGTGGCCCAACCTCGAGTACAGAAGGCAGCCCATTGATGGGCAGTGCATCTAACCACTTCAAAAACTTATTATTTATTTATTTAGAGACAGAGTCTTGCTCTGTTGCCCAGGCTGGAGTGCAGGGGCACCATCTAGGCTTACTGCAACCTCTGTCTCCCAGGTTCAAGCGATTCTCATGCCTCAGCCACCCAGGTAGCTGGGATTAAGGGCATGCGCCACCATGCCCAACTAATTTTTGTACTTGTAGTACAGTCAGAGTTTCACCGCGTTGGCCAGGCTGGTCTGAACACCTGACTCAAGTGATCTACCTGGCTTGCCCTCCCAAAGTGCTGTGATCACAGCCTTGAGCCACGGCACCCGATCTTATTATTTTTTTTAAATGACAGAGATGAGGTCTCCCTATGTTGCCCATGCTAGTCTCAGACTCCTGGGCTCGAGTGATCCCCCAGCCTCAGCCTCCCAAAATGCTAGGATTCCAGGTGTGAGCCACTGTGTCTGGCCTATGTTTGTAAATGTTTTTAAAGGACCATTTTCATCAGAGTCTCCTTCCTTGAGGGAAGAAGAATTTACTTAGAGTTTTTTATCCAGTGCATTCACGGTCATGCAGAAAGCTTCCAAATTCCAACCAGCAAACACCCGTTGGGGCAGGGGAGGGGGTGGGGGCGGGGCGAGGGCAGGAAGGCCCAGGGAAAAGAAAATGTCCGATCTGAAACAATCAGCATCTCCTGGACCCTTCCCCCTCAAGGCATCTGTGGCTTGACTTCTCCCACCCTCTACAGACCGGGTGCCGTGTAATAACCGGGCCTGTTGTTCTCACCTGAAAACTTGGAGTCACAAGGCCTGTCCTGAAGAACTGTGATGTGATAACCACCACAAAGAAGCATCACATTTTCCTATCGCCCCGACTGTGTCTAGAGAAACACTTGGAGAGGACGGGAGAACTCTATTTAGCAGCCCCACCCTCTCCCTTTCTCCAGAGCTCTCTGTCCATGCTGTGCCACCCCTCTAGGTTAAGGTCACCAAGTCTTACCTTGAAACTGAGGCTTAACCTCCCAGGAGCAGGAGGCAAATCCACCAAACACGTGCTTGTCATGGTCCTCGAGGACGGCCACACAGGGCCCCTGGTGAGTGATGTGGCCACAGAGCTGGGAGAAGCTGTGTCCGTGGAGCTCGGATGAGAAGAGCAGGTGCCAGCGTGCTGCTGCTCCCGAGGCAGGTGGGCATTGATGTACACGACAGAGAGGACGTCCAGGATGCTCTCAAAATGTCTGCCCTGGTCCACTTGACGCTCAGGGATCAGGGTAGTCAGATCAAGGGATGAGCTCAGGATGAGAAGACCCTTGCGAATGACCACACTCAGGAATGTGGCCACGTGGGGGACCCTGAACACCCAGTCCTCGATCACGGCTCGGTCACAGTTGCAGTCCAGCCACTGGGGCCCCAGAAGCCTCTCGCCATCTAGGGGAAGGGGACAGTCAGCATGAGCGGGGCTGTTCCCGTATAGTTACTATCTAAACCCTCACTGACCAATGTGGGAGCCGCGAGCCATGCGTGACTACTGAGCACAGAAAACGGGGCTCGTTTCAATTGAGATGTGCTGTAAGTGTAAAAAGGTCACCTGATTTCAAAGACTTGGTATGAAAAAGAAGTAAAGTATCTCAATTTTTAAATATTCATGACCTTTCAAAACTGTATTTCGGACGCATTAGACTCCGTTTCCCCTGTTACTTTTTACTCTTTTAATGTGGTCCTTAGAAAAGTGAAAATTTCACACAGGGCTTGCTTATCTATTGGCCGGCACTGATCTAAACAATCTGACTTCAGCATTTTTCTCTGTTCTCCAAGCAGCATTTCAGAGGCCCTCAAGAGGGCAGTGCCCTGGCAATGGGGCTGGAATGGACACCTGAGATATCCCTGGGCCGCTCATCAGCGGTGTCTGTCCTGCTGAGGCCACTGGAAGGGCACTGTTCCCAGCCAGTCAGGGGGCTGGCAGGCCACTTACTGGGACTCCTGTAGTTTATCTGGGAAGAAGAGGTTTCATTCACCACTGACCACGCTTCATCATGCAGCACTTGGAGACTACTTTCCATCCCTCGCTCACTAAGAGGGGGTGACAGGTAAGAGCGTAGGAGCACACAGCCAGGATTCCAACAGCCTGGATCCACACCCAAGCTCAGGAACACCCTGACCTTGGTAAGGTCTTCGCCTCTCTGTGCCTCAGTTTCCTCGTGTGTAAAATGGAGGTAGGCCCAGAACCTGCCCCACGTTGTTATTCGAAGGACCAGAGGAGCTTTTACATTTTCAGCTCTTAAGGACACAAAGTCTCCATTCACAGCAATTAGAATTCCCAACCTAGGGAAAATCTGAATCTAAGCTGAAACAGCATTTTGTCTGACCTAGGCCCACTTTTTTAAGCAGGAAAGGTCAAACTACTTCCCAATTGATATTGTGAAATTCCTATTGTTTCTACTGATCTTTCAAACAGTTTCATTTTTCATTACCTATATACTACCTGAAATCTTAAGGATAATTTTAATCATCCGAATTAACTTCTCTACTTCAATGACAACTTCAATTTTTATTTTCATTATTCTTCTTTAAAGCATACTAGACAAACAGTTTACCCATAGATGATTTACTGATACTTACTTTTAAAATTCCTTCCAAGTTCCAAATACCTCGTCTAAATTAATTTCTGAAATATAACCTATTTTCCAGCTATACTTTAAAATCTGACTTTAAAACAAAAAAGTAACACTTTTATAAAGTAAGTCTGCTTTGCAAAGTGATTTGCCATAAGGTTTTTTTTTAATCCCAAGTAAATTTAAATATATACTGCTTCTCACCCAACAGCCATATACACATTCTTCTCCAATGCCTTAAAGCATTACCCAGAAGTGACCATATTAGAGGCCATAAGTGATGCATCATGAAATTTTAAATGAATGAAATCATACATCATGAAATGAAATTAAAAATCAACACTAGAAGGCAATTTGAGGAATTCACAGGCATGGAGAAATTAAGTAACACACTTTTACATAGCCAATAGGCCAAAGGAAAAAATCCTAAGGGATGTCAGAAAATATTGAGATCAATGAAAATTTTTTAAAAAACCTACCAAAACTTATGGCATGTGGCTAAGGCAGTGCTCAAAGGGAAATGTGCAACTGTAAAGGCTTATTTGAAAAAGATCTCAAATCAGTAACCTAACAGTCTACCTCAAGAAACTAGAAAAAGACCAAACAAATTTAAAGCGAACAGAAGGAAGAAAATCAAAGCTAGGGCAAAATAAACCAGAAACTAGAAAGACAACAGAAAATTAATGAAACTAAAAACTGGCTCTTCAAAAAGAACCAACAAAAATGTGAAAAACCTTTAGCCAAACTAAGAGGAAAAACGGACAAGACACGAATTAATTCAAATCAGTACTGGAAGTGGGGACATCACTACTGCTTTTGGGAAAATAAGGATTATTTAAAAATATGGCAACAAACTAGAAAACCTAGAAGGAGGTTCGAGGGCTCACAGTTTCTGGTTTCAAAGCTTTACTACACAGCTACAGTAACAGAGACAGCGGGTACCACCCCACGGCAAAGGCCTCAACCACCGGATCCACCCACACTTGCCTTGCAGCCTCATCTCAGAGAGCAGCTGAGCAGCCAGCACCTGCACGCGTGGGGGAGGGCCCTGGGGCTTCCTTCCCCAGTCCAGCCTCTCAGCTCCTGTCTGTGGCTTAGCACATGCACCACAGAGCCAACCAGATCCTCTGTAAACTTAAGATCACAATTTTACCATTAAAAACAGTTTCACCATAACCTGAGACCTATGTCATGTGCCCATGGAGAAGGGCAGTTTTCTTTAACGCCAACTATGATGGGCCACAGTGTGGGGCAAGGTCATGCAATGTACGTAGCTACTCAGTTTTCTTTTCTGGTTTTTTTTGAGATGGAGTCTTCTCTGTTGCCCAGGCTGGAGTGCGGTGGTGCAATCTCGGCTCACTGCAACCTCCACCTCCTGGGTTCGAGCAATTTCCTGCCTCAGCCTCCTGAGTAGCTGGGATTACAGGCACCCGCCACCACGCGTGGCTGTTTTTTGTATTTTTAGTAGAGATGGGGTTTCACCATCTTGGCCAGGCTGGTCTTGAACTCCTGACCTTGTGATCCACACACCTCAGTCTCCCAAAGTGCTGAGATTACAGGTGTGAGCCACTGCGCCCAGCCGCTACTCATTTTTCTAATGATAGGCCTGGCTGGCCTAGAATTTTTTCCAAAGCCGTCATCCAGGAGATCTACTTCAGCCCAGCAGTACTGGGGTTTAGAGCTCCCTGAGAATGGACACCTCCACAATGCCTGCTGTCTTCACTGCTCAAACCAACAGGGCGACTTGCTGAGGCCCAGGAGCTCCCCCCCTCCAGAAAATCCCTCATCTTCTCAAATTTGGTTGAGATCTAAGGTTTATTTTGCTGTATGACTTTTTTCTGCAGTTCGACTTGCTTCCAACAAGGAAGACAAGTTTTCCTCTTCCCTGAGGATACAGGGCAGGCAACTGCTTTCTGGAGATAGAGCTCGCTTCCAACAGGGAAGGGGAGTGTGACGTTTTCCTGCTTCTAAGATGGCAGAGGGCAGTCTCCAGCCTGGGCCCCACTCCTAGGAAAGTAGCTGAATTGAGGTTTTGTCTTAAAAATTCTAAAGATTAACAACCAACTGGTCTTACCTTCTCCCTACCATTATAGCACTCAGAAACTGTACAAACTGTGCGAGCATTTGTCTCTTTGCTGTTTTTATTTACAGTTTCTTTTTAGTCGTTTCTTTTTTCCCATTTGGTTTGACCAACTCTACCTGACTTGGGCAAATACAAGGGAAAGTTCCAAATCATAGGGAAACAAGGCGTCTGAATTGGCTAAATCCCCCACAGCTGGGAAAAAAAGAGAGAGGAAATAACAAGGCCACCAAAAGGAAAAAAGACGATGACAACCTGAGGGACTTTATTTCAGTAACTTTGCTAGCCAAGCCCAAACTGAAAGGCCCGTGGCAGCTGCCCCCGCTGTTGCTCAGTGGCTAAGGTTCTGCCCTTTTCTCACTACAACAGCCGGAGTTTGGTTCTTACATCACATTCTGGCTTGATGTCTGCGTTACTTTTGAAATAGCAGTCATTTGTCCCAGGTAAAATACGACCGTGAGAGATTCCAAATGATTTAAGAGCTCAATGGTTAAAGTCAGCTTAATTAAAAGCTAATATCTAAGATATGTGTATGTGTATTTATATTTAAAGGGACATAATGCTTTCTTCTCTCCTTGGGTCTTGTTTTTTGAGAAAAAAAAAAAAATTTGTTTCCCTCTCAGTCAACTGAATTGTTTTCTCCATGTACTTCTGCAGGCCTCTCATTCCTCTTGCCACCCTCCACTGTGTGAAGGACCTAAAATAATTTCTAACAGCCTGGTATTTCTTAAAGAAAACAGAGAAGGTGTCAGACTCCTTTATTCTTTTCTTGTTTTTGAGATGGAGTTTTGCTCTTGTTGCCTAAGCTGGAGTGCAATGGTTTGATCTCGGCTCACTGCAACCTCCGCCTCCCAGGTTCCAGTGATTGTCCTGCCTCAGCCTCCGTAGTACCTGGGATTACAGGCATGTGCCACCACACCCGGCTAATTTTTTTATTTTTAGTAGAAACAGGGTTTCACCATGTTAGCCCGGCTGGTCTCAAACTCTTGGCCTCAGGTGATCCACCCACCTCAGCCTCCCAAAGTACTAGGCTTACAGGCATGAGTCACTGTACCTGGCCCCAGACTCCTTTTTTAGAGAAATCTGTTTTTCTTTATGGAACCCCGAAAGTATAAACAAACCAGTTCCTCTCAGATATTAAATTGTCTGCTTTTGTACTCTGTTACCTGATTTTTCTTTTGGTCTAAAATAGTTATTACTACTCAGGCTACTCTTTAATAAAACCAAAAGTTGGTTTATTGAAAAGATCAACAAAAATCTGAAAAACCTCTAGGTAGACTAAAAGAAAAAAGACAAATTATTCAAATCAGAAATGGAAGTGGGGGGGCTGGGCACAGTGGTTCACTTTAGGAGGCCGAGGTGGGTGGATCACTGGAGGTCAGGAGTTCAAGACCAGCCTGGCCAACGTGCTGAAAAGCCTGTCTCTACTAAAAATACAAAAATTAACTTTGGGAGGCCAAGGTGGGAGGATCACTTGAGGTCAGGAGATCGCGACTAGCCTGGCCAACATGAGACCCCATCTCTACTAAAAGTACAAAAATTAGCCAGGCATGGTGATGTCCAACTGTAATCCTACCTACTTAGGATGCTGAAGCAGGAGAATCGCTTGAGCCTGGGAGGCAGAGGTTGTGGTAAGCAGAGATCACTGTACTGAAGCCTGGGCAACAGAGTGAGACCCTGTCTTAAAAATATATATATTAATCAATTAATTAATTAAATATATACAGAAATTAGCCAGGTGAGGTAGTGGGCACCTGTAATGCCAGCTACTCAGGAGGCTAAGGCAGGAGAATCACTTGAACCCAGGAGGCGGAGGTTGCAGGGAGTCAAGACTGTGCCACTGCACTCCTTCCTGGGTAACAGAATAAGACTCTGTCTCAAAAAAAAAAAAAAAGAAAAAAAGAAAGAAAAGAAATAAAAGTGGAGGCCAGGCGCAGTGGCTCACACCAGTAATCCTAGCACTTTGGGAGGCCAAAGCAAATGGATTGCCTGAGCTCAGGAGTTCAAGACCAGCCTGGCCAACATGATGAAACCTCATCTCTACTAAAAATACAAAAAATTAGCTGGGCGTGGAGGCACACACCTGCAGTCCCAGCTACTCAAGAGGCTGAGGCAGGAGAACTGCTTGACCCAGGGAGGTGGAGGCTGTAGATCACGCCACTGCACTCCACCCTGGGTGACAGAGCAAGGCTCTGTCTCCAAAAAAAAAAAGAAAAAAAGAAATTGAAGTGGGAACATAATTACTGCTTTTGGGAAAGTAAGGACTATTTTTAAATAAACCAACAAACTAGATAATAGAAGGTTGGTGGGCTCACCCTTTCTGGTTTCAAAGCTTAACTACACAGCTACAGTAATGGAGACAGCAGGTGCCACGCCACGGCACGGAGTCTAAATCACTGAGTCCATGCACACTTGCCTTGCAGCTCCGTCTCACAGGGCAGCTGGACAAGCAGCACCTTGCACGGTTAAGATAAAAAAGGGTGCAGCTTGAATACTTACAGAAATGTCTTCATTACAAAATGGACTGTAAATGCATTACGTGGCCTAGTCCTTTGATCTCTCTTTCTGGAGACCCAGGATTCAATGTGGGCTCCTCCCAGAGTTCCAAGGCCCAGTTAAAAGATCGGGACTAAACTGAAAACCGCCTATCTAAATAAAACTGGTCTCCTTATAAAATCCTGTGGTAGATTTCTGTAATTTTGGTTTGGCATCCATTTAAATCTCCTTCTAACACACTGACACACATACTACCTTTCTCTACTTTGAGATATAAATTTCACTATCTGACTTTCACTTGAGTTGTTCCTTTAATGCGCAAATTTAGGGCAATCTAGCTGACAACTGCCTGGAGTCATGAAGCAGGTTATGAAGACATTGGAAGTTTCAAATAGAAAAAAATAAAAGGGTTCCTTATAAATCTGTAACATCTACTTCTGTGTATCTAATACATTTATATGTTGTATATACAATGTTCCACTACCAAAAATACAATGAGCTCTAATTAACTGGCTTAAAGAAAAGGGAAAAACACTTAAATACTTTATCAGAAAAATAGAAACTTAAAGCCCAAATGCCTTTTCAAGTTCACATGACTTCAGTGAATCTTTTTATTTTTTTGAGAGCAAGTCTCATTCTTGTTGCCCAGACTCGAGTACAATGGCACGATCTCGGCTCACTGCAACCGCCACCTCCCATGTTCAAGCAATTCCCCTGCCTCAGCCTCCTGAGTAGCTGGGATTACAGGTGTGCGCCACCATACCCAGCTAATTTTCGTAGTTTTAATAGAGACAGGGTTTCACCATGTTGGCCAGGCTGGTCTCGAACTCCTGGCCTCAGGTGATCCGCCTGCCTCGGCTTCCCAAAGCATTGGGATTACAGGCATGACCCACCACGCCTGGCCATAATTTCAGTGAATCTTAATAAGTAAGTTGGTTTTTAAATTATTGGTAAAATAAGAAATGTCTTTAGAATTGCCAGCATATATTATTGTTTACATTTGTTGGTCAAGCAGTCTTATACTTACCTTGCTAGACATTATAACATGTCAAAATTTGGCATGAAGGTTATAAAACTATAAATGCAGCCCAAAAGAGAATCATCTCTGTGTAATTTTTTAATAAATAAGGCATTTAATATTGTTGGTTTAATGAAAATAACTAAATCCTAACTTATTGGCAAAAAAAAAGCATGCACATTTATTTAACTATAAGGTTCTTACTTAAACAACTGAAATTCATAGGCTATAAAAATGGTTAACAGGTCATTTCCTTGGGAGGTAAAATAAAACAAAATGGTTAACAGGGAAATAACTGTAAATGATGACTATCACCATTTTCATAAGTACTCTAGGTAAACTATTTAAAAATTATGTAAATGGAATGAATGCTTGTAAACAAACTTGTCATATAGAGTCTAAACTTACATCGAATAAAATAATATTCATTAATGTTGATCATTTCTAAATTTTTTAAAGAAATTATTCAAAATTTTTTTTCTAAAAAATGTGTTCTTGGCCAGGTACAGTGGCTTACGCCTGTAATCCCAGTACTTTGGGAGGCCAAGGCAGGCAGATCACCTGAGGTCAGGAGTTCGAGGCCAGCCTGGCCAACATGGCAAAATCCCGCCTCTACTAAAAAAACAAAAATTAGCTGGGCATGGTGGCATGCACCTGTAGTCCCAGCTACTCAGGGGGCTAAACTGCTTGAACCTGGGAGACGGAGGTTGTAGTGAGCCTAGATCGCACTACTGCACTCCAACCTGGGCAACAGGAGTGAAACTCTATCTCAAAAAAAAAAAAGTCTTCTTAAAGAAAAATAATTTTTATCTAATTCAAAGGTTATTTATGAAACAAGGTAAAAGGAATCAGTAAGAGATGTAAAGAAAGTTGAAGTTATAGTTCTTACAGTTCTATAAAGAAGCATTCTTGGTAAGAAAAGTTAAAAGGAAAATCATTTTATATGGGAAAGAATCCTGTATGGTAAATTTTTTTGTCCTCAAATAACATGACTGTTTAAGAAAGTGAAATGTGAAGGATAAAACAGGAAGTTCAAGCCTGTCATCAATTTTTTGTGTAAGTCAGAAGGTTTGTATAAAGATAACTTATGGCCGGGCACGGTGGCGCACACCTGTAATTCCAGCACTTTGTGAGGCTGAGGCGGGAGGATCACCTAAGGCCGGGAGTCTGCGACTAGCCTGGCCAACATGGTGAAACACCATCTCTACTAAAAATATAAAAATTAGCTGGGCATGGTGGTGCATGCCTGTGGTCCCAGCTACTTGGGAGGCTGAGGCAGGAGAATCTCTTCAACCTGGAAGGCAGAAGTTGTAGTGAGCTGAGATCATGCCGCTACACTCCAGCCTGGTCGACAGATCAAGACTGAATCCTAAAATTTTTTCCTGGCTATAAGTCTTTAAAATAACATTCCATTTTATTCCTTCTTTCTTTTCCTTTCCCCTGTTCATTGCTCCGACTGGAAATCACTGACAATTAAGCTGTGCTCTTCTTAAAGCCCTGAGAACCAAAGCTAGACAACTTAGACTTTGAAATGACAGCAACCTATTTACATTTATAACCATTCCCACACCTGCCTACTGATATACCAACTTCAGAGTAATATGGCCTGTATCTGTTTTCTGGTATTGTCTTCCCTTTTTTGTTTTTTGTGTTGCTTTTCTCTCTCCTCCCCCCACTATTTTTTCTTCATGGGACATGAGACTGCACAGCCTGCTTTTGAGCTTCCCTAACAACGTGGGCCCTGTCTGACTAGGAATAAACCATTCTGGCCATGACAGATCAGACAAAACCCAAGCCCTGAGACTCATTTCCTCTCAAAATGCTTTCTCCAAAAGATTTGTCAAAGACATAGGGGGAAAAAATGTGAAAGGAAAATAAAAACTCAGGACTCCAATTCACTCTGCCAAAAGGAAAAATTACGCTAAAAGCTGAGTCATGCAAGAAACTGCCTTTTATTTTATTCCTAAGCAGAGAGCTACAGATAAAAGGTTTAAAATCTCCACAGGTGGCCGGTGCAGTGGCTCACGCCTGCAATCCCAGCACTTTGGGAGGCTGAGGCGGGCAGATCACCTGAACTCAGGAGTTTGAGACTAGCCTGGCCAACTTGGTGAAACCCCCCCCTCTACTAAAAATTAAAAAGTCAGGGGGCGTGGTGGTGCACGCCTGTGGTCCCAGCTACTCAGAAGGCTGAGGCAGGAGAATTGCTTAAACCCCAGGGGCAGAGGCTGCAGTGAACCAATATCGCCTCATTCCACTCTAGCCTGGAAGACAGATCAAACTCCGTCTCAAAAAATAAACAAATAAATAAATAAAATAAAATCTCCACAGGTAGTGACTATGCTCACCTGATCGTATGTACAGTGCCGATTTACTGAGCACAAGACAGATACATACTGACTACTCCCCTGCCTGCTCCCTTCCTCTTGCAAAATGTGGATTCGGTAATGGGACCAGACCCTCCCTCTTTCCCCTGCAGCCTGCTTTTCCCCTTTAAATCCTGAAGCCCTCAAAATCATCTTTAGAGAAAGGCACAGACCTCACTCCCACACATGCCCTTAATCTTGGCAAAATAAACTTCAACTGACTGAGACCCATCTCAGACACTTGTTGGTTTCCTCCTCCATCTGCCGTGTACCTGGCCTCTGCCCCCGACCTACGGTCCCCAAGACTGCTGCGGAGACTGCAAAGGGCCTCGCGGCCTCGCTACCTTTTGGACTTCTCTAGCCTTCACGGGACCTTCTGTGGCAGAAATCATTTTCACAATCACGAGACTCTTCTCCTCGGAGCTTCCTTTCAACAGATGGGACATGGATGCTGTGAACTGCTCTTGGGACACGTTCTCACTGGGTCCCTTCGCCTTCCCCGTCAGGTCAACCCTCCGCATGCCATCATATAATCTGGTGACCATCTCCGGGGGAAGAGCTTCCCCGACATGGTTCTGTTGGGGACAAACAGAAAAACAGGGTTAGACAGCGCACGAGGTGAACCTGGCAGTGTTGTGGATGTTATCAAGAAATTATTTTAGGCAGAAAGAGAGGAAAAGGGGTCCTTGGGAAATTTTCATCTTTTAAAGAAAAAGTTTCCTGTAAAGCCCCTGCTCTTAGAGCCAGGCCAGCAACCTTTGATATGCAAATGCAGGCCATTAGAAACTGGGTCCACTTAACATGGTACCTCCCGTGGCCTTCTTGCCCTCTCCCCACGTGTTCCTGGCAACATGGCCATCCCCCACGTGTGCAGAACATCCATGGCACCCTGCATTTGCATATTAGAAGGCTAGGGTGGGATGGTCAGCTTTTCCATGGGCTACCTGAATGACATGCCTGGTCAAACCAATTCCCTGAGCCCTATGCAAATCAGACACCTCCTCCTCCTCCAGCCTCTGCATATATACCTGGCTGATGTCTACCATACTTGGGGACCTCCTCTTTCAGCTTTGGAGTCCCCCCCCTCTCTGTGCGGGGGAGCCTCTTCCTTCCTTCTTGCCTATTAAACTCTCCACTCCTTGAAACCACTCCATGTGTGTTCATATTGTTTCATCTAAATCAGCATGAGGATGGAGAACCCTGGTGTTCCTCCACTCATCAGAGCCGTGGCAATAGTATCCCAGGCAAGTAAGTAGGGGGCCAAGACCAACCTCGGCCACTTCACAATGCCGCCCACAGCCACCAAATGCTCCTGCATCTCCAGGACAGTGTTCTCTCACCTAAGGGCCTCACACCACCCAAGCGTCCTGGGTGTGGCTCACCTTGGCCATCAGACCCTCCCACAGTCTGCTCCCATCCTGCCTCCAAGCTCTCCTCATTCCTGCCTCTGGCCACCATCTGATCTCCACTCTGCTCTGAACACCATCTTCACTCTAGATTCCAGCGGCTGCTATTTGCATGTCTGAATTTATTAACATACGTAACATATGGCTGTGGATAGCTAATTTGGTCTCTATATTAGGGGTTTCCAAATATATCAGCTTTTCCTTCCTGTCCATGTTCCTTGGGCTCAATATGCATTTTTCATTCATTCTTATTTCAATTTTAAATTTAGTTTTTTGGGGGGGGGGTTTGAGACAGGGTCTCCCTCTGTCACCCAGAATGGAGTGCAGCAGCTCAATCACTGCTCACTGCAGCCTCAGAGGTTCAACTGATCTGCCTACCTCAGCCTTCTGAGTGGCTGAGATGCCAGGGGCATGCCATCACACTCAGCTAGTTTTTTCACCTTTTGTAGAGATGGGATCTTGCTGTATTGCCCAGGCTAGTCTCAAACTCCTGCACTCCAGTGATCCTCCTGCCTTGGCCTCCCGAAGTGCTGGGATTACAGGTGTGAGCCATCGTACCCAGCACATTTAATTCTTAATTAATGCCTCAATGCAAACATCGTTTTCCTTTTTGGCTCCAGCATCAAACCTGCTTTGGTCCTGGATTTACAACGAAATGGAAAGAGCGAGCAAACCAATCACATCCTGCACAGCAGGGTCTGTGAGCTGGGCTCTCCTGTAACAACCGGCTGTGTGGACGCTGCTTGTCCCAGCATGGACATTCAGCAGCTCTTGTAAGGCAGGCTTCCAACCTCTCCACTCAAAAAGAGCACCCCTATTTCAGTCAATGTCTGCAAAGTTCTACTGGAAAAGCAATCTCTCATCCTTTCCCAAAGGAAACTTCATTCCATCACCAAGGTCTTCTGATCAACTCTTCACCGTATTTATCTGAACATTACCACCCACTCTACAGTGAAGTCTGAAATGGGCCTGGCTGGTTCCGCTCGTTCCCGCAGGCCGGCCGGGCGTTTCTGATCTAGTGGAGGTGCACACACGAATGCACACACGTGCACAACACATGCACACACAACCACACGGCTGTGACCCAGGTAACCTCCCTGCCAGTTTCCTCATCTGCTGCCACTCCGCACATTCTCCAAGAGGAAGCAGGCTGCTAGGATGGCTGCCTGCACTACCAGGAAGATGAGCTGACAGCATGTCCTTGTCAGTATCTTCCCTCAGTCTGAGCACTCACACCTGCAGTGGACAAATGGGCAGTTTCAACTCCTGATACGTCATGGTTCCTTGACCTCCGAGTCCACGAGGGCAGACCCGTCACCCCATCTGTCTCCCCCATCTCTGCGAGGGCAGTTAGGAGGGCCGTGGTTCAAGACACACAGGAAGCAGGCTAACTCCTCTGATGTTAATCTCAAGTCAGAAATGTCCCCAAAACGGCATGTAAATCATTCATCATCTACTCCAGGTTCCTTCAGTACAGATAAGAGACTACAGATTTCAGCAAGGGGGAGGGATGTGTTTAGACACTGTCTACGGCCATTTCACACAGAAATGGCGGAGCAGAGGAGCTGCGACAGAGGCCATATCACTCACAAAGACAAAACTAGGTCAAATCTGGCCCTTTATAGAAAACCAGCTTTTTAGTGTTGCCATCCATTGCATTATAAAAGCAAGAAAGCAGATTCCGGCCCGAGGACCACAGAGTGCAGGCCCCTGCTCCCAACTAAACGTGAACCACTGGCGGTTACTCTTGCCTGCAGTGCCTTCAGAGAGAAGCATCTGGACGAGGTATTCGGGCTGTTTTTATCTGATGACAGAGCATCGAACAACTGATCGATCTCGGCCTGTTCCTCAGGAAGAAACTGTGAACAAAAGCTCTGTCCCACACAGCTTCTGCTGTTGCCCATCTCTCCAGGTATCTGGAATAATTCTCTGCAGAAGGAAAACACACAATGTTAGAAAAATCGAAATTTAATCATCACAGAAAATAAATATTGATAATTATATGGTCAGGTTAATACATACCGATTTAGACGCAAAGTGTAGCTAAAACGCATCAGAGCTACATAATATTGGGTTTTGGGTTTTGTTTTGTGTTGCTAAGGCGGGATCTCCCTCTGCTGATCAGGCTGGAGTGCAGTGGCACCATCACAGCTCTCTGCAGCCTCACCCTCCTGGGCTCAGGCGATCCTACCCATTCAGCCTCCTAAGTAGCTGGACTACAGGACCACACCATGATTCCTGGCTAACTTTTTTGCCTGTCTTCTGTAGAATTTCAATCTTGCTATGTTGCCCAGACTGGTCTCCATCTTCTGGCCTTAAGTGATTCTCCTGCCTTAGCCTCCCGAAGTGTTGGGATTAGAGGTGAGAAGCACTGTGCCTGGCTAATATTGTTTCAATGTGGCAGAAATTAACAGTTGATACAAACGAAGCGGAAAAGCCCATCCTGACTCCCATGACCTACTGAGACACACCCATAATTGTCAAAAAGTCCATGTTTATTTGAGAACACAGTGCCGAAGCTAATATAATCAAAGGCAGAACAAAAAACAATCTGTATTTTAATTAATCTAAATATTCTTTTTTTTTTCATTTGCGATAAAGTCTCACTCTCTAGTCCGGGCTGGAGAGCAGTAGAGCAATCTGGGCTCACTGCAACCTCCGCTTCCTGGGTTCAAGCGATTCCCCTGCCTCAGCCTCCTGAGTAGCTGGGATTACAGGAGCGCACAACCACGCCCGGCTAATTTTTGTATTTTTGGTAGAGACGGGTTGGTCAGGCTGGTTTTGAACCCCTGAACTCGTGATGTGCCTGCCTCAACCTCCCAAAGTGTTGGGATTACAGGCCTGAGCCACTGCGCCTGGCCTAAATATTCATTCTTTAAAACCAGAGCTGGAAAAAATATGTATCGAAGGCTGAACAATCACATGTATTTGAATAAACTCACCTTGAGAATACTGCTACACACTAGTTGGGAAGCTTTTCCTTTGTAGTCCTGGCTCTGCCTCCTCCTAGCTGTGTAGTCTTGGGCAAGCTACTGAAACGGTCTCTGCCTCAATTTCCCCCATTTGCAAAGCAGCAGGAGTCACGGTCCAGACTCAGAAGACTGCCGTGATAATCAACCAAAGCAACGGGCTGAGCCGCGCCCGGCGCTGATGCTGCCTGTATGATCCCAGCCCGCGGGCCTCATCTGTTTCAGGCACTGGAGGAGCATTAGCAGAGACTGGCACCAACGGCAGGTGACCTGGGGTCTTGTTCACTGTCACAAACCTCATCATAGGAAAAGATCAAGCACCAAGAAATCGGAGAATTCAAACAAAACAGCAAGGTTAGAAATGAAAAAAAAAAACCTCCTAAGAGGTAAGGCGCTGTGACTGTTAATTCCTGGCCCTGGACGTTTTCTGGAAACCCCGTGTCAATGAAACTGCTGGAGAGACAACCACCCTCTCCCGCACAGACAACTCGGTAAACAAAGTCACTGCAACAGCAAATTATCTCCCAAGGGATTCAGCCAGCGAGGGAAGGGCCATGCTGGTAAGGTGCGGCATGAGCCACGGTCCCCATCAAGACCTGACAATTCAAACCCTCAAAGGGTAACAGGCTACGGTCAGGATCTCTCTTTTCTTTCTATTGAGATGAGATTCACCTAACATAAAATTAACCATTCTAAAGTGTACAGTGGCATTCAGTACACTCATAATGTTGTGTGACCGTCACAGTTCCAAAACATTTTCATCACCCTCAAAGAAAATCCTCTGCCAGTGAGCAATCTCCTCTCATTTCTCCCTCCCCACACCCCCTGGCAATCACCCGTCTATGTTCTGTCCCTATGAATTTCTGTATTCTGGACGTTTCACATAAATGGAATTATATGGCTAGGCGAGGTGGCTCACACCTACAATCCCAGCACTTTAGGAGGCGAGGTGGCTCACACCTACAATCCCAGCACTTTGGGAGGCGAGGTGGCTCACACCTACAATCCCAGCATTTTGGGAGGTGTGGTGGCTTACACCTACAATCCCAGCACTTTGGGAGGTGTGGTGGCTCACACCTACAATCCCAGCACTTTGAGAGGCCAAGGCAGGAGAATCACTTGAGACCAGGAGTGTGAAACCAGCCTGATCAACACAGCAAGCCCTCATCTCTACTAAAAATTTATTAAAAACGAGCCGGGCACAGTGGCATGCGCTTACAGTCCTACCTGCCCCCAAGGCTGAGGTGGGAGGATGGCTTGAGCACAGGTGGTCAAGGCTGCAGTGAGCTGTGATCATGCCGCTGCATTCCAGCCTGGGTAAAGAGCAAGACCCCGTCTCTAAAATAATAATAATAAATGGCATTATATGAACGTAGCCTTTTGAGACTGTCTCTCTTCATTTGGCATCATGTTTCTGAGGTTCACCTATGTTGTAGCATGGGCCAGCACTCCACTCCTTTTTATGGCTCATTAGTATTTCGTTGTATGGATAGACCACATTTTGCTTATCCATCACGAGCTGATGGACACTTCTGGCCATTATTAACAGTGCTGCAATGAACATCTGTGTACCTGAGTCCCTGTTCCCATTTCCAGCATGGACACCTAGGAGTGGACAAGCTGGGTCACATGGTCATTCTACGTTTAACATTCTGAGGGCTGCCACGGCGCTCCCCACTTCATACTCACATCAGCAAGGCATGAGCTTCTTGTCTCCCCACACCGCCACTAACTCGTGTCATTGCCCTGCCTTTTACATGCTAGCCATCCTCGCAGAGCACGGGCCTTTGACAGGCTTCACTGCAAATGTGCCCCTGCACAGGAAGTCTCCAGTGGGGGGCTCCTTGGAAGGGGACCAGGGTACACTTTGCAGAGACAGGCTGGAAACCCGACCCAGTTTGGGGCTGTCACCCACGCCCCATCTGATCTCACTGCTTCCACTCCTCAAGTTTCACAGAAGCAGGAGAGCCAAGAATGAAAACCTCCAGCCCAAACTCAATCTCCACTCCATGGTGCGTCCCCAGCTCTGAAATGCAGGAGCTGCGCCAGCTGAGTCAGGGCCCCGCAGGGACACAGCCCAAGCAGCCACAACGAAGGAGACCCAGCCTCTGCATCAACTGTAAGGCTGCACGGTGGGCCACACCACCTGTGCCTAAGCCCCGGGAAACGACCTTATCATGCAGGGCTGCATCAGGACACGAGCCATCGTAACCTGATTTCTGAACATTCGCTGGTTCCGAGTGGAGAGTGCAAAGCAGAGGGGGACGGGACCCTCACAGGACTGAGTCTGTAATAATATCCACCCATCACACGCCCCTGCTGGAGGCTCTGTGAAGGGTCCATAGGCCCAGGAGAAATTACAATGCAAAATGTCAGCACCCACTGTGTGAAGAGCAGCAGGGACACGCAGTGGTCAGAGCTGCACTTTCAGCTCCAGCTCCCAGACGGATGGGAGAAAGGTGCAGGGCTGGGCAGGTGCAAACAAAGAGAGGAGCCCAGAAATGCTTCGAAGCAGCGCAGCCCACGGCAGGCCCAGGAGATGCCAGGAAAGGCACGGATGCAGAGCTAGGCTAGCAACGAGTTTTACAAGCAAGAGAGTGGAGGGTGTGGGGGAGCCTCCAGGAGAAACCCCAGGGCTGCTGCCAATGAGGTAGGAAGATGGGCAGCCCCTAAGAACACAGCGCTGTCCACATCATTGCCATTCCCAGTGCCTGCAGAGTGCTGGTGAAGGGACACATCTCAGAACAGCTCATGGACAGCCTGTCTCCTTTGAGAGCCCCCTGCCAGGCAAGATGAAGAAACGGCAACGGTGCAGTGTTTCACAGTCCATCCGTCCCTGCCCCAGTCTCTGTCATCAGGCCAGACAGGTAATTAATTTTGAGGAGAACATGAAGGCCTTTGATGCATTCTTATCTCTCTCCAAACCCAAATTCCTGAACTCTCAGTCCCTGGTAAGTTTTCTCGGTGTCATGGGACTTCAAGCTGTGCAGAACACAACCCTGCGCTGGCCTCGAGACTTCTGTGGGTCTCCTCGTATCAAGTTCTCCCAAAGGACAAAGCATGCTGGTGCTGAGAGTGCACATCAAGGTTGCTTGTGCCAGTGGAGCTCAACTGGTGACAGGTTCGTCCCCCGGGGACATTTGGCAAGGACTGGAAAAGTGTGGTTGTCACAACTGGGGGAGGGGGAGTGCCACTGACATCTAGCAGGCAGACGCCAGGGATGCTGCTAAAAATCCTACAGTGCACAGGACGGCCTCACGACAAGGAAGTGTCTGTCCCAGACATCAGTAGGGCTGAAGGTGAGAACACCTGGCTTCTGAAGATGTGGGCAGGGAACAAAATGGAAGCCAGGTGTAGTGGCTCAAGCCTATAATCCCAGAACTTCGAGTGGATCATTTGAAGCCAGGAATTTGAGAACAGCCTGGGCAACATAGTGAGAACTCCTCTCTACCAAAAATACAAAACTTAGCCGGGTGTGGTGGTGTGTGCCTGTAGTCCCACCCATTTAGGAGGCTGGGGCGGGAAGATCGCCTGAACCTGGGAGGAGGCGGTGGCAGTGAGTCAAGATCACAACACCGCACTCCAGCCTGGGTGACAGAGCGAGGCTGTCTCAAACAAAAAAACAAAAGTTTCAGCAGCCCATAATAAGTGGCCAGGATTTTTTGTGTGGCCAGACTCTTTAGTCAGACTCCTAGGCTCATCTGTGTACTTCTTTGTAAAATCTGGTTTTAGCAAAAAAGAAAAAAAACCCAGCACACCACCCAATCTTGATATCTGATCACCATTATCTGTTCACTCCTTATCTAACCAGCTTCAAAGCTTAGGTCAGGGGTATCCAATCTTTTGGCTTCCCTGGGCCACACTGAAAGAAGAACTGTCTTGAGCCATACATAAAATCCACTAAGATAACTGATAAGCTCGTGTGTGTGTGTGTGTGTGTGTGTGTGTGTGTGTGTGTAAATGACAAAAAAAATCTCATGTTTTAAGAAACTATGAATTTGTGTTGGATGTCTTTCAAAGCCATCTTGGGCCACATGCAGCTGACGAATTGGACAAGCTCACCCTAGGGCTGATCACTCTGATCTGCCTTCAGTAAGAATCTCTTACATCAGCTTACCCAGAACCCACCTTACTCCCCCTGAGGTTTCCTTAGTCATTTTCCATCCACTGATCCTCGCCTGCTCCCTGGCTTCCCACTTGCCCATGCTATCCTCAGTGCTGAGCACAGTCTCTCTCCTTTACTACAAAATCCCATGGCTGTGGTCCCTATACCCATTGCAATGGTCTTGAATAATTAATGTGCTTCTAATAAGCATCATTAAGTCATTTCTTTAACAAAAGGTTGAGAAGATGAATAAGGTAACCCAGGGGCATCCAACCTGCTTAATGAAGGTCAGAGACAGAATAATGGACCCAAGCCAACAGAGAGTGGCTCCTTGAGTTCTTGTCTGGGAACAAGAGAAACTGGTCTGCTTGGAAGGAACAGAAGGTTCTTCTGCTTCAGTGCTGGAAAGGTGGACAGGGGCCGACTGTCTGCAGGATGGGACCCACGGTTCTCACTGGAATGCCTCAGTCACCTCCTACTCAGAGCTTCTCCAACAGGCTGTTCAATGGGTACTTCCTGCTCTGCCCACCAAGCCCCAACTCTCTATTCCGAGGGCCCCACATCCCTAGAGCCACGCAAGTGGCCCTCAGTATTCCCACAAGCTGGGGAGATTCCAACTGCCTCATGTGGACAGGCTTCAAGTCCTGTCTGTCTATCAGAGCCCAGAGGCCCTTGTGCAAACGGGCAGCTTGAGCCTGAGAAGGAATTCCTACGGGCCAGAAGGTAACCTGTCCTGCGCTGGCCACCTACATGGCCTGGGAACAATTATCAGCTAGTCGTCCTGGAAAAGTCCAGCAGGATGTGGTCAGAATAAGAAGGAAGACCCACTCCACACACACTTCAGTGTCTACCCCATACTGGCCTCCTCTGCGGACGCACCGTTCCCCTTCCCCGTTTACACGGCTCTGAATCCCCCTTCAACACGGCTGGCCTTGACCCTGGGGGAGGCACCGCCCCACCCTCTTTACCTTGACCACAGAGTGATTCTGATTCCACCAGAAGACCTTCCCTCCATCCCTCCCAGCTGTCCCCACCCCTCACCTCCCCCCAACCTCTCTCCTCTCCCCTCCCTCGACCTCCCTCCTCTCCCCTCTCCCCTCCCTCCCTCCCCCGAGACCTCTCTCCTGTCCCTCTCTCTCCCCCGACCTCTCTCCTGTCCCTCTCTCTCCCCCCACCTCTCTCCTGTCCCCTCTCCCTCCCCCGACCTCTCTCCTGTCCCCTCTCCCTTCCCCACCTCTCTCCTGTCCCCTCTCCCTCCCCCGACCTCTCTCCTGTCCCTCTCCCCTCCCCCCGACCTCTCTCCTGTCCCTCTCCCCTCCCCCGACCTATTTCCTCTCTCCCTCTCCCCTCCCCGGACCTCCCTCCTCTCCCTCCCACGACCCAAGGGCCTGGAGAGGTGTGGGCAGCCAGGGAATGGCAGGGCCAGGCCTACTCTGGACCCATCTGCTCCAGTCTCCACCTCAGCTGGGCCCACGCCTCCGGGTCTGCTCACCGAGGCCCTCAGCCTAAGCACCTACCCCGACGGGCTTCCTGGCGCGGTTCGGTTCTGTCCGGTCCAGCAGCCCACAGTTTTCCCTCAGGAGCCGCCCCTTCCCCGTTGCCAGGCAACACTGCTGACGGGCACTTATTTGCCCCAATCGTGGAAGCGAAAGCAGAAGCCTGGGGCGGAGCCAGCGGTGACGCACCTCGCAGGAAGTGGGCGGAACCCGGTGGGGCGGGGCCGGGGCGGGGCCTCGGTCTGCTGGAGGAGCGGCCGCAGTGCCAAGAATCCCGCCCAGCTGCTTGCGTTCCGAGAAGTCACCTGGAGAGGGTGGCCAATGACTCAGGTCAGGCATCGCCTAGGGCCAGCAGCCGTACCTGGGGAGAAGGGGTGTCTGGGCTGGGCGCTGGAGCGCAGTAGCCAGGGTGTGGGAGATCCCGGGGGAGAGGCTGAGCTTGGGGCGAAGACACCCGGAGGAGAGTGGCCCACGTGGAGCGGAGAGGAGGCCGAACCCTCCCTGCAGAGGCCTCTGCAGTGCAGCCTCGTGGGCCCGGGCAACTCTCCCCCTGACTCCCCGGCCTGCTCGTCCTGGCCTGTAGCCTCGGACCGCCTCCCCTCGGGCCTCCTCCCCTCGGGCCTCACGCCGCCGCTGCCCCTGCCTCGCCCTTCCCCTGACGCCAGGTGCTTCCTGGCAGCAATCAGGCTCCAGCTCCACAGCCTAGCTAAATAGACTCCCTCCACCCCACGTGCCCCGCTTAAGCCGGTCCCCCTTCACTCCAAGACGTCTGAACCTGTCACCCCACTTCTTCAGCTCGTTCCTTCTCATACCCACCAAAACCTGGTCCCGGGGGGGCCGGTCACTACATCCAAGGGGCACTTTGGGTCCTCGCAGGCAGCGTTTGGCACTGGGTGATCATGCTCTCATCAGAGCTCTCTCCTGGGCACCCTGGCGCCCATTCCTTGCCCTGGTTCGCTCGCTGTCCCTGGGCCCTTCCAGCTTCTGCTCTGGAGTTTTTCTGCCTCTCCCTACCCTTTCCCACTCCACGCGTCCTCCCTGGGGGCCACCTTCTGCAGATTCAGCTCCCGCATGCCCACGGTACCGCATGTCCCCTGCACGGCCTGCTGGTTTCCCAGCCTGGAAACCGTGACCCCGCCCGCCAGCGTCCACTCACTTATCAGGCATCTGCACAAGGCTCTTTTGCCAGCACCTCAAAGTCAGCCTCTTTCCTCCAAAACTGAGTTCACTTCCTTCCTCGGCGCATCATGGCCCCTTCCACAGCCTGAGTCAGAGACTGGAGTCACAGTGGACACGGCCTCCGCGCTCTCCCCCCCAACTTCTGAGTGCTCACATCTGACCTCCAGGATGTGCCCTCCATCTGTGCACTCCCCCTCTGTGTCCCCAGGGCCTCTGGTCCAGGCAGGAGGGCAGTAATGGCCTCCTTCCTTCCTGCAGCTCATCCCCCACACTGGACTATAAAAATCCACCTGGTGAGGCAGCCAGACTGCTTGAGCTCAGGAGGTAGAGACAAGCCTGGGCAACATGGCAAAACCCCGTCCCTACAAAAAATACAAAAATAGCTGGGTGTGGGGGTGGGGTGCACACCTGTAGTCCCAGCTACTCAAGAGACTGAGGTAGGAAGATCACCTGAACCCAGAAATTTCAGGCTGCAGTGAGCTGTGACTTCGCCACTGCACTTCAGCCTGGGTGACAGAGCAAGACCCTTTCTCAAAACAGCAACAACAAAAATCCACCTGGCCACTCATCAAGCTGGAATAACAGGCTCAGATAAAATCACCTGCAAATTTAACAAAGAACCCTGTTTCTCAAGGACACATTGCAGCAGCTATCACGTCACAATGACCCCGTCCTTGAGGGATGACAGCTTTTCTAGTCACCGAGAACTTTGCTCTCTCAAATCATTCATTTGCAGTAACTTTGCTATCTGAAATCTATCAGTAAGAAGGAAACAACCTACTAGTCTCTGTAGTGTACAAGTCACTTTGATACCGAAGCAGCTTGGGTTTCCAACCTGGAGGAAGAGTCCCACTTAGTCCACTTCTGGCGCAGTATTCCATAACTATCACGACTTGGGGGCTCCCAGAAAAAACAGGAGCCCCTTTGCAGTCCAGCCCTGTTGCTGGCTGGCCCCCTCACACGTAGCCTTGCTCTGAGCCTCTCAGAAGGCTGCCTATATTTCCAGCACCTTGGGAGGCCGAGGGGGGGTGGATCACCTGAGGTCTGGAGTTTGAGACCAACCTGGTAAAACCAGGTGAAACCCAGTTCCTACTTAAAATACAAAAAGCTGGGCGTGGTGCTGGGCGCCTGTAATCCCAGCTACTCAGGAGACTGAGGCAGGAGAATTGCTCGAACCTGGAGGTGGAGGTTGCAGTGAGCTGAGATGGCACTATTGCACTCCAGCCTGAGCAGCAGAATGAGACTGATAAGAAAAAGGCTGCCTTATCTAAACCTCATCCGTGCTTCACCCTTCCACGAGATCCTAGGAACATTCTCTTTACCTGTGTCCCATGAGGTATTTCCTGGGGCCACAGATGAACAAACTTATAGGGTCCAACCCTACAGGGTCCTGTGAGCCCCTCTCTGCTGGTGTGGAGACGAGAAACTGTGGAAATAAGACACGAGACACTGAGAAAGAGCAAAGAGTTTGGGCTCGGGCGTCCACCACCACCAAGAGCGCAGAGTCCTGCAGTGGCCCCGAGTGCCCGGACACTCTGACTTTTACTGAGTACAGAGCAGGGCGCAGGAAGGTCGCGTGAGGGAATGGTGGTCTGTGAGACGGTGACATGTAGACAGGGGGCCCAGGACTTCCAAGTAGCCGAGGCGAGGAGAAAACCTAATGCGTCAGCCCTCTTTGCATATTTGTCAGAAATATCAAGGACATTAAGATTATGTTACTATTACTCTTATCTGCTAAGAAAGAGAAACCAGGTGCAGAAGCGGAGCGTGAGAGTGGACGTGGAGCGTGAGCACTGAAGCGCAGCGTCACATAGGGACAGGCCAGCCCCCGGAAGTCTGCGGGCCGCCCCGACAGCCATCAGGCCCACCGCAAGAGCTTGGAGGAGCGGAGTTTTCTCCTAACTTCCCCAGGAAGGAGACGTCTCAGCCATTTTGGACATCTCCTTCCCTAGCTGGCTAAACAGCGGGCGCTTTCCCAGCACTGGCACTGCCGCACAGCCGCACAGCGGAGGCGCCCGCCCCCCAGCAGCCCTTACGCGGGCGGGACAGAGGGCTTAGAGCATCTTGCCTTCGGGTCACTTTGTTCACAATGTCACCTCAGTTCCATGCTTCGTGACCCAGTAGTCATTAGTAAAATTAAAGGTTTTATTGAGTATATATCTTTATGATTATAAGTAACTGTAAGATTATATATGATTATATAAAAGAGTAACTACGTACTTATATTTCTAATTCTTTTCTAAATCACTATTTATATGGGAACAGGCTGAGGCTTCAGACCCCTGTCATGGCACTTGCGGGGTTCCCCCCCCCACACACAAACCTGACTTCGTCAGGCTACCTGCTCCATCCCAGTGCTGTCAGGCTGGTTAGGCTGGCACAATGGCAACACCCCCCGGGCAGCATTTGTCCCTACAGTTTGCAGATACCTACTGCACACCCACTACGTGCCAGGCAGCGGTGACCCAGCAGTGAGCAGGAGCCCCCGCCTTCCGCATGCTCCACCTCTAGCACTCACTCCCTGCTTGCCAAAGAGGTGGGCATGACAGGTACATTGAGGGGAGAAAGATGGGTAGGGAGGGGTGGCTGCGGACTAGACAAGGAGAAAAACAAGGACGGGGCAGGGTTGGGGGTGAGGCTACCAGCAAAGCAAGAGGTGGGCTTTGAAGATAGAAACAGGAACCTCTCGGCTTGAAAAGAACTCAGGGTCCTCCACACCTTTCCTTTCTTGCACTGAGTCTGCTGCCTTTCCAAGCCTTTTCCTACCAGAAGCCAGCACCAGCTCCCTAACACCCCTGGAAGGGAGGCAGTGCTCCCCATCATGAAAGCACTGGGGTTCAGAGACGAGTTTTCCAAGGACACACAGCTAGAGTGCAGGGACCCCCAAGTCCAAGTCCAGGGCTCTTCCCAGTGCGGCACGCTCCCTGCTGTGGAAGTGACCTGTTCTGATCATTCTGCAGCCATTTATGTGGAGTAGGAGGATGTAGCCTCTGGTTCTCAAAGACCCCATAGGGTCAGCCCACAGTGGGCACTGTACTTGCAGGTGGAACACAAGAGGCCTCAGGGAAGAACTCATTTCAGAGTGAGTCTCGGGTAATCAGAGCACGGGCCATCCTGCAGCCCAGAGGTGCCAGTTTACAGGGACTCCATGAAGCCACCATTCTGTAAGGTGACAGTGGCACAGGGCTTCACAGCTGGTGTGAGAAGTGGTGGGGAAGAGTCTTTACCCTCCGTCTCCTCCCTCTCCCCTCCAACAGGTGGCCCACCTGGATGAACCTGAGGGCTCCCACCTCCACTGCCGCCTGCTTCCCCTCCAACTCGGTCAACTAGAGTCACAGAAAATCACATTATCTCACTTCTGAAAGCCTTTCAAAGGCTTCTCGCCGTGGTTCACAAGGCGTTGCCTAATTCTAACCTCACCTGGGCTGCTCTCCTTTGCCCTTCTGCCAGCACTTGGAGCAAGGCAGGTCCTTCCTCGCTCACTCCTCCCTGGGGAGGGGCACGCCCAGCTTGTGGCCTGGCTCTATCCTTCTCACCCTCCAGGTCCAGGAGGCCTGCCTCCACCACCCTCGGGCCTCGCCCTGCCCACCTGCTTCCTGCTTGCATCCCCCTGATCGGCCTTCCTGGCCCTGGCTGCTCTCCGCCATTGTTTCCTTGTGCTGTATTTATTTCCTCCTCTCCCCCCGACACCCCCAGAATGCAGACTCTTAATAAACACACCCGCCAGGTTTGCCTTAACACAGAGCCAAGGGCCTGGCACCTGGTGGATGCCAATAAGTGTGACAAGAAGGAAAGGATAGGGTGGCACTTGTGGTGACTTCATGTCCACTCCAGCAGGTCTGAAGATACCACAGGAGTGCTGGCACCTGCCAAGCAGAGCTCTGCAGGGAGCATGGCCATGCTCGGCTGGTGAATTCCAGCCAACGATGGGAGGGCTGGTGTCTCAGCCTGCCATCCTGATTTAGGGACACAGGATGACAGCACCTGTCGTGTGCCCACCCAGCTGTGCTAGCCTTTGGAGTGCTCCCTGGTTCCAACATCAGCTGATCAGGGCTGGCTGGGCTCCCAGTCCAGGCGTCCTCAGATCCTGCCAACCAGACATCTTTTTTGCGGGGGGGGGGCAGGCACAGTTTCATTCTGTAACTGAGGCTGGAGTGCAGTGACGCGATCCTAACTCACTGCAACCTACACCTGCAGGCATACATCACCACATCCAGCTAATTTTGTATTTTTAGTAGAAACAGGGCTTCACCATGTTGTCCAGGCTGGTCTTGAACTCCTGACCTCAGGTGATCCTCCCACCTCAGCCTCCCAAAGTGCTGGGATTACAGGTGTGAGCCACCACGCATAGCCAGATCCCTCTCTCTCTTTTTTTTTTTTTTTTTTATTTGAGACAGAGTCTTGCTCTGTCGCCAGGCACCAGGCTGGAGTGCAGTGGTGCAATCTCGGCTCATTGCAACCTCCGCCTCCTGGGTTCAAGCAATTCTCTTCCTCCGCCTCCTGAGTAGCTGGGACTACAGGTGCGTGCCACCACACCCAGCTAATTTTTGTATTTTTTACTAGAGACGGGGTTTCACCATGTTGGCCAGGATGGTTTCAGTCTCTTGACTTGTGATCCACCCGCCTCGGCCTCCCAAAGTGCTGGGATTACAGGCGTGAGCCACCACACATTGTAAGACCTCTCTTATTTTTTAAGCTGGAACAAAAACAGAAGGCTTTCTGCCTGAGGGCAGCAGGCCTGGCTGTTGACAGTGCACAAGCCATGGCCCCTTGGAGCAGCATGAGCTCCGAGGCCAACGTCCCAGGAGAAGCAGCTCCACAGACGATCGCATCTAGAGCCAGGGTGCCCCCAACCTGGGACGCCGACGACACAAGCGAGTAGCCCCAGCTCTTCCCCTCGGCTTCTTAGAGTTAGGTGCCTGTACTGGCAGCCGAGGCTCCTGATGGCCGAAGACACACGGACCTTTAGACATGAATGACTGGGCCCTGTCTCCAGCCTTCACACCCCCTGTGTTTCCTGCACACACCAACCAAGTGTGTCTCTTTCAGTGCTTTTTAGACAGAGCAGCAGTTATTTGTGGGCTGAGGCCCACCAAACGTGGACAGCAATGGTGGCCTCTCAGATGCAGGCATGGGGGGTCCGCAGGAGCAAATAGGAGCTGATGTGCCAGCCTGAGTAACACAGTGAGACCCCATCACCACAAAAAGTCAAAAACTTGGCTGGGTGTGGTATGGCACACCTGCAGTCCCAGCTACTCAGGGGGCTGAGGCAGGAGGATCGCTTGAGCCCGGAGGAGTCAAGGCTGCAGTGAGCCGTGATTGCACACCACTGTACTCCAGCTTTGGCAGGAGAGTGAGATCCTGTCAAAAAAAAAAAAAAAAAAAAAACCAAAAAAACAAAGAAAAGCGGAGCAGCAGTTTGAGAGCTACTGAAGTGGCGCCACCTCGTGGCCATACCCTGCAGAAACAGCCTACGCTGTAATCTGCCCACCCGCCTGCTTGGAAAGTTACCCTGTTTTTGGTTTTGATGGAGTTTCGCTCTTGCTGCCCAGGCTGCAGTGCAATGGCGCAATCTCGGCTCACTGCCACCTTCACCTTCTGGATTCAAGCAATTCTCCTGCCTCAGCCTCCCAAGTAGCTGCGATGACAGGCATTAGTCACCAGACCCGGCTAATATCTTTACTTTCAGTAGAGACAGAGTTTCTCCATGTTGGCTAGGATGGTCTCAATCTCCTGACCTCGTGATCCACCCGCCTCAGCCTCCCGAAGTGCTTGGATTATAGGCGTGAGCCACCGCCCCTGGCTATTCTCAATTTTATTTTAATAAGAGATTTATATTACTTGACATTTGCATATAAAGTGAGATTGTCTCTTTAAAAAACATACATCATGCAATTTCAACCAGGTGCTGCTCCCTGGGACATCCATGGGCTGCCCAGCTGTCCCCTGGGTACCAGCTTCTGTTTTTTATGCTGACTTTGGGCACTGAACACTTCTTGGCTCCCAGGGATCCAGACCAGGCTGGTCCTGCCATCCACGGCGGTGCCTCTGCTAGTGACACCCCTGCCCAATTTTCCAAGTCCTGCTTTGATGCTTCTACAGAAGGGCTGAGCCCCCACCAGGCCCCCACTGTGGCTGAGCGTCCACTCTCTGTTCCCCCACGTGCTCTGTGCCCCCCGACTCCCCATCTCTGGACCCATCCAGGGAACCCCAAAGTTTGGGCTGCATGGACCACCTTCTGGACAAAGCTGTTAGGAGGCCACCACAAAGAGGCAAACACAGGACCAGCTGTGTCCCCAGGAGCGCCCCCAGCAGTCCCCCGGAGCGCCCCCAGCAGTCCCCCGAGCGCCCCAGCAGTCCCCAGCAGCACTCGGTGAGGGGGACGATGATCCGTCTCTGCCCGTGAACGTGGAGCCAGGTGTTGGCATAGCTTCTGCAGCAGAAGTCAGGTTCGTTTTACTGAACTTGTACTCATTTTCAGTTGGAATGGCCACGTGTGGCGGGAAGTTATATTGCACAGAGCTTGCTGGACCACACGCAACATTTCAAAATCACAAATCAACAATAAATGTACGGCTCACCCACTGGATAGAGAACGTTTTTTTTTCATTTTTGAGACAGGGTCTTGTTCTATTGCCCAGTTAGGAGTGCAGTGGTGCAATCACAGCTCACTGCAGCCTCAACCTCCCAGGCTCAAGCCATCCTCCCACCTCAGTCTCCTAAGTAGCTTGGACCAGCACACCCCAACACGCCAGGCTATTTTTATGTTTTGTAGAGACGGGGCTTCACAATGTTGCCCAGGCTGGTCTCGAACTCCTAGGCTTAAGCGATCCTCCCACCTTGACCTCCCAAAGTGCTGGGATTATAGGCATGAGTCACCATGCCCAGCCTAAGAGGGCTAAAATTTTTTAAATAACAAGTGTTGGAGAGGAGTTAGTTCTCTCCTCCTGCACGGCTGGTGAAATGGTGCCACCAGAGGGGAAAAGAGTCTTCAAAAAGTTCGAGAGAGTTAGCATAGAACTGGCAGCCCCACGCCTAGATACACACAACTCAAAGCTGAAAGCCATGTTCAAACACATGCTAGAACGCAGATGTTCAAACAGCACTGCTCACGACAGTCAAAAAATGGAAACAAACATAAGAGCCCATCTGAAGAATGGATGAACACGATATGGTACCTCCACACAATGGAATATCATTTGGTGATTTGGAAAAAAGGAATGAACCACTGACACGTTACAACGTGGATAATCCTCGAAAATCTGTTACGTGAGAGCAGTCAGACACAAAGGACCATGGATTGTAGCTGTGATGCAAAACGTCCAGAAAAGACACATTTTGAAACAGAAAGTAGATTGTGGCTGCCAGGGCTGGAGCGCGAGGAATGTGGAGGGACTGCTAAGAATGGCTCTGGCATCTCTTTTGGGGTTAAGAAGAGTATTTTGGAACTGGAAGAGGCCACAGTGGCAGCAATTGTGAATGTATTACCCTAAACGTCATGGAATTACACACTTAAAATGTGGAATTTTATGTGATGGGAATTACACTAAGATTTTTTTTTCTTTTGAGATGGAGTTTTGCTCGTCACCCAGGCTGGAGTGCAATGGCACGATCTCAGCTCACTGCAACCTCCACCTCCTAGGTTCAAGTGATTCTCCTGTCTCAGCCTCCCAAGTAGCTGGGATTACCTGGCTAATTTTTGTATTTTTGGTAGAGGCAGGGTTTCACCATGTTGGCCAGGCTGGTCTTGAACTCCTGACCTCAGGTGATCCACCTGCCTCAGCCTCCCAAAGTGCTGGAATTACAGGTGTGAGCCCCTGCACCTGGCCACTAAGATTTTTTTTTTTTTTCAAGGAAAGTACACAATCTTTTGAGCCCCTCACACAGATAGTGGTGTCAAAGGGTCAAGGCTGTGGAGACTTGCTGGAGGGCCGAGTTCCATTTCCCCTGAAAGAGGGTGCTGCAGCTGCCTCTCAGGGCTGTGGCCCCCCACTCGGAGAGCTCCAGGCAATGGCCACGTCACACGTGATGCAGCGGAGGGGCGAGGGCAGCAGAGCGAGGTCTGATCCCAGGAACTGACTGCCCTGCCACCCAGCAGCAGGCCAGAGGTGGGGCATCCGGGACAGGTGGCCACGGCAGCCTGTAGACACTGCAGAAAGGAACCCTCCACAGAGCACCAGGAGCCCAGCAGTGAGAGGCTGCCCGGCCCACGGCCCAGGGTGAACCGGGAGGGTGAAAGTCCAGGGGCTGTTCAGCCGAAGGGCTGCAGCAGGCACGGCGTGGCAGCAGAGTCTCAAAGGACATGCACAAGTGACCACGAGCTCAAAGTCAGCCTCAAACATGGGCCACCGAGCACCCGAAGCCAGCTTACCCCTGTGGGACAACAGCCCCCAAAGACATCCATGCCCTAATCCCCAGAACCTGTGCATATGTCACCTGACACGGCAAGAGGGACTTTGCAGATGTGACTGAGTTAAGGACGCTGAAACGGAGTGATTATCCTGGATTACCCAGGTGGGCCCCAGGCAATCGCAGCAATCTTAATGGGGAAAGACAGGAGGCTCAGGGTCGGAGGAGATGTGAAGGAAGTGGGGGAAGGAGGTGGGGGAGGGAGGCGCTGGGGAGTGCCACGCCACTGCCCCGAAGATGGAAGAGGGGAGCAAATCTCCTCTAGAACCTCCAGAGAGGACGGGACGCTGCTGACCCCTTGGTTTTAGACTTCTGACTGTACAACTGTGCAGAGAACACACTAACGAGTCTTCAGCCACTGAGTTTTGGGTAATCTGTTAAATCACCAGTGGGAAGCCAGTATCTCACTCCACTGGGCAAGTGGAAACGTTCTGTGCCATATCCCCTCCTTCCAAGCTGGAAAGGGGTCACAAATCAGGCTGTCAGACACTGCAAATACAAATAGAGGATGGTGGCCGGGTACAGGAGCTCATGCCTATCATCCCAGTGCTTTGGGAGGCCAAGGCAGGAGGATCGCTTGAGGCCAGAAGTTCAAGATCAGTCTGGACAACATATTGAGACTCTATGTCTTAAACAAAAATTAGCCCGGTATGGTGGTGCGTGAATTTTAAATTCATGGATAGCCTGTGGTCCTAGTTAAGTGGGAGGCTAAGGTGGGAGGATCACTTGAGCCCAGGAAGTCAAGGCTGCATGAGCTATGATGGCACACTGCACTCCAGCCTGGGCAACAGAGACCCTGCCTCAAAAAAAAAAAAGCCCAACTAAGTTTGCATTTCAAATAAATATATATATATATATTTTTTTTTAGTAGAAAAAGACCCCAATATTGCATGAGTCATAATTATACTAAAAAAGTGTTCGTTGTTTATCTGTAATGTAAACTTAGCTGGGCATCCTGATGCTATCTGGCAATCCTCATCAGAAACCGCAGCTGGAGGGGAACAGGGAAGAGAAAAACCACAGTCCCTGATGTCCCCAGCAGGCTCTTGAGGGCATGGGGGGGGGAAACGGTAAGTCAATGTCCACATTTTACTATCTGGAACCAAAGATTTTAAATTCATGAATAGAGACTGCTTTTGAGCTAAAGTGATACCAGGAACTAATTCCCTAACAACAGGCAGAAAACAATTCACGGACAGGTCTGGACTTTTCATAGCAGGGAAAGAAGGGACAAGAGGGCGGCCCTGTTCCCCCATCCCCCACGGAGCAGGTTTGAGGGGCAGCAGGAAACAGGGCTGACTGTATCGTCCCACCCTCCAGGCTGCCTGGGACCCGTGAAGTCGGGATCCTTCAGCTTGGTCTCTCACCCCAGGTCAAGATGGAACAGCTGCTGGCTGTGACCGGGAGTCCTGAATTTGCTTTGCACCGTCTCCCTCCACCGGACTGGGAGCCACTGCGGGGCAGGAAGCCGCCCTTTTCCATTTCCCAAGACCAGAAAGAATCGCAGGGGCTCAGCGAGTCCCTGATCCTTTGCAATTGTTCCTTCCTTTCCAGGGAGATTGGTCACGGCCAATGCTGCCCTGTGTCCACGAGGTGGCGCCCGCGATCACTACAAAACGCATTGCTACAGTGACGGTTTTTAAATAAGAAATCTTACAAACGTTTTAGACATAAAGGACTGTTGCTAGCATGCCAGAGAGAGTTACTGTGCAATCCGCACCCTGTTCCACCTAGACTTAACATCTAACGTGACTCTGGTCCATCTGTCACCATGAAAGAGCCAATTCATACATTAGTAACTCGTCTGCATTTTTTTTTTTTTTGAGAGGGAGTCTCACTCTGTAGCCCAGGCTGGAGTACAGTGGTGCGATCTTGGCTCACTGCAACCTCCACCTCCCAGGTTCAAACGATTCTCCTGCCTCAGACTTCCAAGTAGCTGGGAGTACAGGCGCGTGCCACCACGCCCAGCTAATTTTTGTATATTTAGTAGAGGCAAGGTTTCACCATGTTGGCCAGGCTGGTCTCAAACTTCTGACCTCAGGTGATCCGCCCACCTCGGCCTCCCAAAGTGCTGGGATTACAGGCGCAAGCCACCTCGCCCGGCCTCCTCTGCATTTTCTTCACTCTTCCTTAGTGTTTCCCCTAATGTCCTTTTCTACTCCAGGCCCCTCGAGACACTCAGTCATCTGGTGTCCTTGGGCTCTCCCGGCTCTCCCAGTTTCTCGGACTCTTTGTTTTTGATGCTCTTGACAATTCGGGGAGTGCTGGTCAGGAAGTCCTCAAGTGTCCCCTGCTATTGAGATTTGGCTAATGGTCTCCTTGTGACTGGATGGGGGTTATGGGTTTGGGAGGCAAAGACCCCAGAGGTGAAGTGGCCCTTCTGGTCACATCCTGTCGAGGGCCAGAACCGTCAGCATGGCTCCTGGCTGTCTCTGCCGACTGTGGCTGAGGGGGCGTCTGTCCGCCTCCCCGCTGTGAGGCTGCCCTTCCGCTCCCTCTCCATTCTGTTGTCGCCTATCTTTTTTTTTTTTTTTTTTTTGCTTTTGGAAATCATTTCCTGACCACTTGGCCATCAGTTAGGACAGTGTATGTAGGGGTGACAATTGGGGGACAAGGTGCTGTTCACATGGTATGAGAACAAAGTAGAAACTTACCAGTGAGGGGGAGGGCCCAGCGGTTTTCAAAGTTTGGGGCACAAAATAGGAACTTGGGGTTCTTCCCCTCTTCCCACCTCTAAATGACCCAGGTAAAGCTTAAGTCAGGATCCTTTCAGAGGGGATAGAAGTATGATCTGGGAGACCAAAACAGATGCCCCTGTATCAGCTAAGATGGACCCCAAGATTAAGGAAACACCTGTGGCTCCAGGGTTCAGGGCCCAACTGGCATGTTTGTTTATTTGTTTATTTATTTAGAGATGGAGTCTTGCTCTGTCACCCAGGCAGGAGTGCAATGGCGTGGTCTTAACTCACTGCAACCTCTGCCTCCCGGGTTCAAGCAATTCTCCCACCTCAGCCTCCCAAGCAGCTGGGACCACAGGCACATGCCACCACACCTGGCTAATTTATGTAGTTTTAGTAGAGACAGGTTTCACTATGTTGGCCAGGCTGGTCTTGAACTCCTGACCTTGTGATTCTCCTGCCTCAGCTTCCCAAAGTGCTGGGATTACAGGCGTAAGCCACTGTGTCTGGCCAAATTTATTTATTTATTTGAGACAGTCTCACTCTGTCACCCAGGCTGGAGTGGAGTGGCATGATCTTGGCTCAATGCAACCTCCGCCTCCTGGGCTCAAGCGATTCTTCCACCTCAGCCTTCTGAGTATCTGTAATTATAAGCATGTACCACCATGCCTGGCTAATTTATATATATATATATATATATATATATATATATATATTTTTTTTTTTTTTTTTTTTTTTTTAAGACAGGGTTTCACCATGTTGGTTAGGCTGGTCTTGAACTCCCGACCTCAGGTGATCCGCCCGCCTTGGCCTCCAAAGTGCTTGGGATTACAGGCGTGAGCCACCACGCCCAGCCCTAATTTTTATATTTTTTGTACATGTGGGGGTTTCACCATGTTGCCCAGGCTGGTCTTGAACTCCTGACCTCAAGTGATCTGCCCACCTCAGCTTCGCAAGTGCTGGCATTACAGACATAAGCCACTGAGCCCCTAGCCTAGCATGGCAAATTTGTAAATCCCCATGGTTGCAAAAAAAAAAAAAAAAAACCACACATTTACAAAACAGCCTAATAATTGGAGTATCAGGCAAATTATCCTAACTCTGATTTACAACCCAAACCGTTACAACTCTGGACGAAGGACCAGACTTACATTCTTTTCCCATAAGTAATTACAACCTTAAGCCAGTTTCAGCAGCTTACAGAGGCTACCCCACAAACTGTGTGCCCTCCAGTTCACCTCTTCACGCCAAGAGCCAAGTTCCAACTTTAATGCTAACTCTACTCCAACGTGAACATGTGATGCATGTTACATGTACGTTTACCCACTGCCCATGAACTCTGCTCCCCTCATAAACATGTATCACTTCCCCCCAGACCTGCTGAAAATGTATGACTATTGTGGGATAAAGGCCCTGAGGGGGCATAAAAGCCAGCCTGTTCCTACCCTCCTTGAAGAAAGGGGACCTTTGGCACACACTGGAAACCGTGTCTTCCGGTTTGCAACTGATGCCCAGCAAAGCTCTCCTTCCTACCATTTAGCCACCCTGATGGTCTTTCAGATGATGAGAAAAATCCAGGAGAGGGCAGCCAAGGAAAAGCAGTGTCTGAAAGGCTGAGGGAGACTATCGCCCAGTCCTTTAAGCGCCACCAAGACGCAGAGCTGGAACGCAGGACACCACGTCTATGTTCCTCGCACCTGGGCCCAGCCTGGCCCACAGCGAGGACGGAAGAGAGAGCTGCTCAGCCGGGCGTGGTGGCTCACACCTGGAATCCCAGCACTTTGGGAGGCCAGGATGAGAAGATCGCTTGAGCCCAGGATTTCAGGAACAGCCTGGGCAACACAGGCAGGTCCCCCATCTCTACAAAAAGTAAAAAGTTAGCTGGGCGTGCTGGTGCACGTCTCTGGTCCCAGCTACTTGGGAGGCTGGGGCGGGAGGATCACTTGAGCCCAGGATGCAGAGGCTGCAGCGAGTTGAGATCGTGTCACCACACTTCAGCCTGGGTGACAGACCCTGTCTCAAAAAGAAAAGAAAGAAAAAGAAATGGCTGCTGAATGAACAAATGGTCAGTTGGTTGCCCCTGCCTGCCTCAATTTCCCCAAGTAAAACGAATCCTGCCTCTCACCTACTTTAAAACGCTTCCATGACTGCCCACCGCCCTGGGTTGACATCTCACTCAGCCGCTACCATCTGGGCCTGGCCCTCTCTGCCCCTTGCCCGTGGCTCAGCTCAGCGCCTTCACCCAGGACTTTCCATTCTGCCTAGAACACACGGCCGAGTTCCTCCCTCCCTTGCTCTTCAGGACTCCCCCAGGATCTTCCTGCCTACTCCCCTACCACACCTCAGACACGTGGCCCTGAACCCAGACCTGGGATGAACATCACGGCAATGGAGAGAGGTGATGTTCTCTGGCGACAATACAGGCTTCAAGGACAGTGGGGGGAGGGCAGTGGCGGGGGAAGACCCCGTGGGTGAGCCACGAGGCTAGGGGTCCTGGGGGAGGGTTATAGCCCCTCCAAAAGCCCCCAACTTAAATTCTGCAGCTGATCCCTGCGGCGGCTCTCTTGCCCCGCACAGGAACCCCGGGCTCACAGCTCCAGTCACTTCATCTTGTGCACCGGGCGCCTGCAGAGTCAGCTACGTCCTAGGCTCCTCACGATAGGTTGCTTTTGCAATAGGAGTCGCTGAGAGTTCAACCCACAGTTTCTCTCTGCGTGAAGGCTGTGTTTCTGCTTTTGTGGTACACAGGTCTTTTTCTTCTTCTAATACCATAAAAGGTCACAAAATCTCCTAGTTGCTGAAGTCCTCTGTGCACACACTCGCTGGGGGAGCCTTTGTGGCTTAGTGGAGCGAGGCACTGGGCCGCCTGCTTACCTGGGTCCCTGCCTCTGCAGGGATTGCCTTATATGGTGAATAGGCCCAGTGACAACGTGCAGCTGGGCTCCTCAGTGACGGAAGTCCTCGGTTTCAAAAGAGGCTTTGCAGGATCTTCGCAGAAGGTCTGGGCTCCAAGCAGGTGCGCAGCAAGCCACCTTTCCAGAAGGCACCAGGCATCGAGGGCAACCAGGGACTCGGTGCCCAGGCTAAACACAGAGAGGCCATTCTGCTTCCTGCCCAGCAGTTCAGAGAAGAAGAGGAGGTGCCCAGGAACGGACTGTTTGCGGGAGCCAACAGAGAGGCAGCAGGGCTTTCCAACCTTACGCAGAACCAGAGGAAGCTGCCATTTGGGGTTTCAGATATGATTAATACTAGTAGACGTGGACCAGGCTCATAGTCACCCATCCATGGGTGGTGCTAAGTGTGGAACAGGCAGCATCCCACTCAACCCTGGCAGCCAGCATTCCGGGACAGGCACTGTCATTCTTCCCACTTCACAGATACGCAAACTGAGGCTCCAAGCAGGGCAGTAGCTTATCTACCAGACAACCAGTCCATGGAAGAGACGGTGCAGGCCTCCAGCAATCCCAGCTCAAGAATGCTATGCTGGGAGCAGGGAGTGAGGGACACGGCTATCTGACACTGTGGCCTCAGGCCACACCCACCACTTGAATGTCTTGGGGCCAAACCTAGACATGTTGTAAGCATGGAAGACATAGCAGTGTTCAAAGACTTGGTTGATTTTTTAACTTTAAAATATCATCTATTTTTTGTTTTTCTGGATGAAGTCTCGCTCTGTCACCCAAGCCAGAGTACAGTGGCATGATCTCGGCTCACCGCAACCTCCACCTCCCGGGTTCAGGCGATTCTCCTGCCTCAGCCTCCCAAGTAACTGGGACTCCAGGCATGCTGTAGTAAGGCGTGTTGGCCAGGCTAGTTAAAATCTCAAATTTTAAACTGTTTTATGGCCAGGTGCAGTGGCTCACACCTGTAATCCCAGCACTTTGGGAGGCCCAGGCAGGCAGATCACCTGATGTCAGGAGTTCGAGACCAGCGTGGCCAGCATGGTGAAACCCTGTCTCTACTAAAAATACAAAAATTAGCTGGGAGTGGTGGCGGGCACCTGTGGTCCCAGATACTCTGGTGGCAGAGGTAGGAGAATTGCTTGAGCCTGAGAGGCGGAGGTTGCAGTGAGCTGAGATCACGCCATTGCACCCTGGCCTGGGCAACAGAATGAGACTCCATCTCAAAAAAAATTAAAAATAAAAATAAGCTACTATTTAGAAACAAGTATGTGTTCACAGACAGTCGCAAACACAGTGCACAGAAGTCCAATATACCCTTCACCAAGTTTCCCGGTGGTCCCATCTCACCTAATCCAAACTGAGAAACACATTGGCATGACGTGTGTGCCCAACCCTGTCACTTCATCACAAGGGTAGTAGATTCGTGTGACCACCACGACCAAACACAAGAATTCCATCTGTACCGAAGATACAGCAGTATTCCATCACCACGATGAGCTACTCCATGTTTCCCCAAAATAATTATGGAACAAAAATTCCACGTAGGAATTGTATTTTGGCTATATTAGGTTCAAAACGTATTAATATCACCATTACCATTTCTGTTTTTAAGACATGAGGACTAAAAAGCTTAGAACCACACACAGGGCTTGCGTTCTACCTCCATCGTCTAGGTTTGGATGCTGGGCAGCACTGACTCTGAAGGTGAGACCGCAGCTCAGCTGCTCCGAATGGGTTAACTAACCTCTCTGAGCTAGGCTCAACCAGACCTGTAAGAGTAACTGTTCCATACACTTGAGTGCCTATAATGTGCTGGGCATCATGTAAGGGCAGGGACACAGGAGGTGGCGAGAGAGACCGCGTCCTCCAGAGAGAGAGGAGACGCCCTATAAAGGCTCACACATGGGCTGGCAGCGAGAAGGCTCAGTTCACCCACGCTGCCAGGCAGCGCAGAGACGCAGAACGGGTTAAATAACAGCAGCGAGGGAGAGGACTTAGGAACATGGCACAGACTTGCCCACACACCGTCAGGAAAATAAACACATGCGCTGTTAGCAAATCAACAGCAGAAACAAAGAATTTTTTTTTTTTATGAGATGGAGTCTTGCTCTGTTGCCCAGGCTGGAATGCAGTGGCAAGATCTCGGCTCACTACTACCTCCGCCTCCTAGGTTCAAGCCTCCTGCCTCAGCCTCCCAAGTAGCTGGGATTACAGGTGTGCACCACTACATGCTGATAATTTTTGTTTTTTTAGTAGAAACAGGATTTCACCATGTTGGCCAGGCTGGTCTTGAACTCCTGACCTTAGGTGATCTGCCCGCCTTGGCCTCCTGAAGCACTGGGATTACAGGTGTGAGCCACCGTGCCTGGCCAGAATGGTGCTTAGAAACCTAAATTATCCCTGTAGCCCCAGAGCAGGTAAACCATACAGGGGGATGGCAGAATCCTAGCCCTTCCTGGGTGCCTCCCAGTACCCACTCACAGGGCAAGAGGAAGAAGTGACTGAGGTTGAATAATAATAAAAATGTAGCAGCCCGTTCCCACTTAGAGAACTCCACAGAGGGCTGAGAACCCAAACGAAGCCCCAAGCAACCCGCCCCAGGGCCCATCCCAGAGGTACTCAGCCCCAGGTGCTGGAGAGCTTTTCCAAAGAGATTATGAGAAATGTTGGCCTGGTACGATGCCTGCAATCCCAGCACTTTGGGAGGTGAGATGGGCGGATCACCTGAGGTCGGGAGCTCGACACCAGCCTGACCAACATAGAGAAACACTGCTTCTACTAAAAACACAAAATTAGCCAGGCATGGTGGTGCATGCCTGTCATCCCAGCTATTTGGGAGGCCAAGGCAGGAGAATCACTTGAACCTGGGAGGCAGAGGTTGCACCACTGCGCTCCAGCCTGGGCAACAAAAGCGAAACTCAGCTGAAAGAAAGAAAAAAAGAAAAATGTCTAATATGCACAAAGACATATTAAAACAATAAGCCCTGTTATACTCGCCACCCAGATCAGCCATTGTTAACATTTTCCTGGTTCCTGTTGCTCATTGGAGTGTTCAGAGAGAGTGAGTCAGTCCTGACATTTGAGCTTTCAATATATTTGACGCATTTTAAAAAAAATGATGCCTTTGTACTAACCACAGGACTGTCACTGCATCTAACAAAATTAACAATCATTTCATCACAGAACCTGATAGTCAATTGCTGGACTCTGGTGGGCAATGCAGAGCCCCCGGCTTCAGCCCAGACCTCCTAAATCAGAACCCGCACCCTCACAAGGTCCGAGTCCTTCATGTACTCACAACCGCTGGAGGAGCAAACTCTTTTTTTTGGAGACAGGGTCTTGCGCTGTCACTGAGGCTGGAGTGCAGTGGTGCAATCACAGTTCACTGCAGCCTCCACTTCCTGGGCTCAAGTGATCCTCCTACCTCAGCCTCTCGAGTGGTGGGGACTACAGGCATGTGCCACTGTGCCCAGCAAAATTTTTTTTATTTTACGGGTCTTACCAAGTTGCTCAGGCTGGTCTCGAACTCCTGGACTGAAGTAATCCACCCACCTCAGCCTCCCAAAGTTCTGGGATTAGATTATAGATGTGAGCTGCTGCGCCCAGCCTAGAAGCAAACCTTAGATTCAGTCTCATTGGATTAAATTCTGTCCCTCCACAAAATTCATGTGTTGAAGTCTTACTCCCAGTGCCCCAGGAGGTTACTTATTTGAAAACAGAGTCTGGGCACATGGAACTAGTCACGGTGAGGTCACACTAGGGGACTGGGCCTGTGGTCCAGTGTGACTGGTGTCTTTTTTTTTTCCTGAGATGGAATCTCACTCTGTTGCCCAGGCTGGAATGCAGTGGTGACATCTCGGCTCACTGCACCTCTGTCTCCCAGGTTCAAGCAACTCTCCTGCCTCAGCCTCCCCAGTAGCTGGGATTACATGTACCTGCCACCACGCCTGGCTTATTATTATTTTTTGTATTTTTTAAAAATAGAGATGGTGTTTCGCCATGCTGGCCAGGCTGGTCTCGAACTCGCCACCTCAGGTGATCCACTTGCCTTGGCCTTCCAAAGTGCTGGGATTACAGGCATGAGCCTCCATGCCTGGTCTTGTATTTTTTTTAATAGAGATGGGGTTTCGTCATGTTGGCCACACTGGTCTTGAACTCCTGACCTCAGGTGATCCAGCCACCCCGGCCTCTTAAAGTGCTGGGATTACAGGTGTGAGCCACCAAACCTGGCCACTATTTTTTTGTTTTTCTTTTCTTAATTAGACAGAAACAGACATGCACGGAGGGGGAGGTGGTGTGAAGAGTCATACAGGAAGACAGCGTCCCCAGTCCTCAAAAGGCACCAGCCCTGCTGACACCTTGACTTCGGGCTTGTGGCCTCCAGAGCTGTGAGAAGTCGATGTTTGGTAATTTAACCCCCGCAGTGTGTGGTACAGCAGACCTAGGGAATGAATCCCACAGTCCCCATCCAGAGTTCACCTGTGGTTTTCTTCAAAATACCCGTGACCAAGCCCACATTAACGATTCTGAAGTCCTCGGTCAGGGTAGGGCTCAGGTGTGGGTGCTTTTAAAACTTGTGAGACTACCTGCAGCTGAGGCCAACCTGGAGCGAGGGCGCTGCTCTCCTCGTTACCCATCAAACAGCAGCCACGTGGCGTGGGGCGCCTGAGAGCAGTCACTGAAGCAGACCTGAGAATGGGAGAACGACCCTGGACGCAGATGCACCTGTGTGCGAGTTCCAGCGAGGGAATCTGGGCTGGCCAACCCCGAGATCCGTTCCTTGTCTATGAGGAACGTTTGAGCCTCAGCCCCGCTCTCCCATCCCCACTCCAGCCTGGCCCGTGGAACATGAGCTGTACGGGGGGACTGAGGCCCCGAGTTTTTGGTTAAATGCAGGTTGCCAGGTGGAGGGCATTAGGGAAGGGGGCTAAATGAAAATGCTGTGTGAACTGAAGATGTGTGTAGCCAACTGCAGCTGTCCCGGCCAGCCCGCTCTCCCCTGTCTGCAGCCCCCAGTAAAACCCCGTGTCTCCTTCGCTGTCTCTGGGTCTCTTCTTTGGCCTCTTGAGCCTGGTGGCTTCCCTACTGAGGTTAATAGGGATTTCAGCACCAAGGGTGGACCCTCATCTGCCACCTGCTGTTTTGTGGGGAAAGGGTGGTAAGTTATTTGGAGAGAGAAATACCCAGCACCAGGGCTTGAACCCGGGCAGCACTGGTCCTCAGCGTGGCCTCTGACCTGCAACAGCCCCTGGGAACTTGTTAAAATGGAAAACTCCTCGTACCAAACACACAGCTCTGGAGTTGGAGATTCGTGGAGCGGGCTGCGTGTTAAGGAGCCTCATGGGGGTTCTGATGCACACCGAAGAGTGAGAACCCAAGCGAGCAGTGTGGGCCCCACGCTGTGCGCACTCAGGCAGCCCTGGACCAGCCCACAGGGACAGCAGTGCGTCGGCTCTCTCTATGCTGAGCAAAATCCCACATCCACAGCCCCTGACCTGAGAGTTTCCTTCCTTATCCCCGAACATTTTCATTTCAGACATCCACAGTAACATTTCAAAAAGTCCTAAAGACACAAAAGGAAAGTTCCTCTCCACCTCCTCCAGACCTGTGTCCTGGAGGCGACCACCACGAGAAGCTTCCCATGGATTTTCCCAAAGTTCTAGGGGTGCACATTCACAACCACCTTCCGCCTTTGAACACGGACACACTGGGAGCAGACGACTGTCTTACACCCTGACTTTTTTCTCATTTAACAATACATAAGGAGCTCACACCAATCTACATTTTCCTAACACACCACTGTCTAAGTAGGTAATAACTGATGGAGCCGATCCCCACTGACAGGCACTGTGGCTGCTCCGTCTTTTGCTTTTGTGAACAACACTGCGTTTGACATCTAGTACGCACACCTTCCTGCACACAGATGGCTAAGTCTTGCTCCGGACCTGTGCGTTTCACAGGCGCGTTAGAACATCAAGAGACTGATCCAAAGCTGCTTCTTATTTCACCAACTAAGGACACTGAAAAGAAAAAAAAAGTAATAGCCTTTTTCATTGCCTGTTTCACAAAGTCATTTTCACACCTAAACCTTAGAAAAGACAGAATTCAAAAAACCAGCTTAAATGCGTCGCGTTCTCACATGACCAGGGATCTGCCGCTCTTCACTGTGGGCTGCTCTTCAACACGGTTCTTCAAAGGAAAAGGGGAGACGCGATCAGAAGCGTGCCTGAGCCCCGACCTACTGCAGCTGCCCACCCCCACCTCCCGAGGGCACCATTTTGTCTCCTTCCACCTCCTTCCATCATGTTTGCAATTACACTGCCCTGGTTTCCCAGGCTTTTCTCATTTAGAGTGAGCGTGTCCATTCTCATTAGGTTCTTGGAGAAGGTAATTCTACCAGGTGCCTAACAAGACCAGCAGGGCACTGGACAGCTGTTGGGGTTTCAGAGAAATCTGTTAGCAGGTGCTCATCAAGCAAATGAACTGCTTGGCTCAATTAAATGCCAATTGATCTGTAATTCCAAGGCAAAGTGTTTTGTATTACCCAGGTGTTACCATGGCTGGGAAACAGGATGGCACTGCCCAGGTCAGGACTTGCCCCCACTCCCTGACAGGTGCCATGGTTTCATCTCTTGAGAGTTTGTGGAGCGGCAGGTACCCTTGCTCACAACTCCACACCCACCACTGCCTGGTCCAAGACCAACAGGATTGGCATCACCTGGGAGTCAGCATCTGCATTTTAACCAGGTGACTCACGTCCACATTGAAGTTTAAGAAGCACTGGCTTAAACAGAGCTACACTGAGACCACGCAAGTGGGGAGGGGTCACACTGTGAAGCTGGGAGCGGTGCACCGTCAGCCAGCTGGCTGGAAAGCTGAGTCAGCCTGTGTCTGTGCAACAGTGAGCAGACATTTCATCTCTCTGGGCTTCAGCTTCCTCATCTGTAAAATGCGAGTAAAAATAGGACCTGCCTCACAGGGGGGTGCTCTGAGGATGGATACACTAATAAATGTAAGGCACAGGGCTTGGCACAGCACAGGAGCTTAAAACAGGTGGTGGTTCCTTCCCCTGCCCCCGCCCAAAAGAAAGTCTCAGGTTCTTCCAATGGCCACTGTCTTAGCTTGATCATCCCAGAAACCCACAAAGATGTGGCATGTCTATTTCCTGTTCTCAAGACCCTGAGTGTTTGAGTGGTTTTTTTTTAAATTGAGGCAGGGTCTTGCTCTGTTGCCCAGGCTGGACCGCAGTGGTGTGAACATGGCTCACTGTAGCCTCAACCTCCTGGCTCAAGAGATCCTCTTGCCTCAGCCTCCCAAATAGCTGGAACTACAGGCATGCACACCTGGCTAATTGTTTTGATTGTGTGTGTTTGTGTGTGTGTGTGTGTGTGTGTGTGTGTGTGTAGATGAGGGTCTCACCATTTTGTCCAGGTTGGTCTCAAACTCCTGGCCTCAAGAAATCCTCCTTCGTTGGCCTCCCAAAGCACTGGGATTACAGGTATGAGCCACTGCACCCAGCCCAACCCTGAATACTTTAAACCTCGGTAGTTTTTATGACTGTTCTGGGAGGTGGTTAAAAACACAAATGTCTGGGGCTCAGTCCCAAACAGCCTGATTTTGTAGGTCAGGAACAATGCCTTGGATTTTCCAATTTTTAACCAGCATCAGGGTGACATTGATATATGTGGCCCAGGGAACACCCAGAAAGAAGCACTCACCTAAGGCCTCACTGCTCAGAGGACAGTCCGGGACCAGCAACGCCAGCATCACTGGAGAGCCTGTTAGAAAGGCACCCTCCAGCTGCCAGGACCTACTGAATCGGAGTCTGCATTTTAACAAGATTCTGGGAGTCTCGTGTGCACCTTAAAGTTGACAAGGCACTGCCCAGGGATGTCCCCTACCCAGGCTTGGCTAAAGGCAATGAGGGGACCCTTGGTGCTCTCGGGTTTGGGCACTCCCAGCCCTTGATGTGCCCAGCCCCTTCTTTGGGGACCAGGGTTGGAGCTCACCCTCTGGGGCTAGAGCTTGATTTTTTCTGGAATGTATCTTGTATTCATTTCCTGTAGCTGCTGTAACAAAGTGTCAACAACTGGGTGCCTGGAAGCAACAAAAAGTCTTCTGTCTCACAATTCAGGAGGCCAGAAGTCCAAAACGAGGTGTCCACAGGGCTATTTCCTTCTGAGCGCTGTGAGGGAGACTCTGCCCAGCCGCTCCACCACTTCACTTCTAGCGGAGGTTGCCTGCAGTCCCTGGCTCGTGGCCGCACCGCTCCAACCGCTGCCTCTAGCTTCATGTGGCCTTCTCTGTGGCCATCTCTTCTCCTCTTTCCTCTTCTGCTTCTTTTGTTTTGGTTGTTTTTTTGTTTTTGTTTTTTGATTGTTTTTTGAGACAGGATCTCACTCTGTCACCCAGGCTAGAGTGCAGTGGTGTGATCACAGCTCACTGAAGCTTTGACCTCCTGAGCTCAGGTGAGCCTCCCACCTCAGCCTCCTGAATAGCTGGGACTGCAAGTGCACCACCACACATGGCTAATTTTTTTTTTTTTTAACTTTTAGTAGAGATAAGATCTCACTATGTTGCCCAGGCTGGTCTCAAACTCCTGGGCTCAAGTGATCCTCCTGCCTCTGCCTCCCAAAGTGCTGGGATTACAAGCGTGAGGCTCTGCACCCAGCCCTCTTCTGCCTCTTGGAAGGACAGCAGTTGTTGGATTTCGATCCCACCCCTAATCTAGGATGATCTCATCTTGAGATCCTTACCTTAGTCACAGCTGCAAAGACCCTCCGTCTAAATCAGGCCACGGGCGCAGGGGTTAGGACTGGACTTGTCCACCATTCAGCTTGTGACAGGCCTCCTCTGCGGCTCACACCTGTGAATATTTAAGTCACTGTTCTCCAGGCGGTTTTACATCTGTTTCGTCTCTTCTCTCATCCGAGAGGAAGAAGGTTGTGCCCTCCTTTAAAGAGATTTCAGTCCTCTGCAAACTGGCTGCGAGCATTCCCATGACAGGCTGATGTCCTCAGTGACAGCTTTTTACACTCACCAGGAAACAGAGGGCAGAGAGGGGCAGCCAGGGGGCTGGGGCTCAGCAGCTCCCCCCGGGGAAGGGACACCACATGGGCACCACAGCCGGATGGCCCGCAGATGGGGGCATCCTTTGGCCTTCAGACACAGCCCCATCCGCCAGCCTGCAGATTCCATGGACTAATCTGGGACACCAACACCCAGGGGGAGGCCACCAGGAAATGACCTGGCCCCGAATAAAAGAATGTTCATCTGTCTGTGCTTTTTGAAACCTCTAATACCTGACACTAAGGTATCTGGGGGTTGGGTTCATGAGACCCACAGGATGGGAGAGCCCCATGGCCCTGGTGTGCAGGCTTCAGGCAGCCTCGGAGCTCGCCTGGGCGGAGACACACGCATGGATGCACAGGCTTTGGCAGCACACACTGTCCACTGCAGCCAACAGGTAACTGAGTCAAAAGATCAGCCCACCTGTTGCTCTTGGCACAGTCGGCAGCCCTGAGCCCCACTGCTGCTGCCGGAGTCTCGAGGGATGCTTGGGCGGGAATCTCGAGGGATGCTTGGACCAGAGTCTCGAGGGATGCTTGGACAAGCCCTGCTGCCCGGCTGCTTCTGGGTGAATTGCAAGCTCCGGGAGACGGGCACAGGCACCTGGGGTTCCAATACCCAGCCGTACCCGGAACGACTGGTGCATAAGTGTAAGCTGTCGTCACACTGGCGGGAGCTTTGGAAGACACGGGGCCTTGTGGCACCAAAGGGCAGCTTTGGGAACCTGCAGGTCGAGGTGGCTGCCATGAGGCTGCCTGTTTGAAACAGTGTTGAAACTGCTTCCATCCAGTGGAGCCCCTGCAGCCCTCAGCCTGGGACGGTCCTCACCGGCTCCTATAACACAACACAACCCTCTTTGTGGGCCACTTTGTCTACATTCCTGGGTTTGTGGTGGCCACGGCGGTGTACGGCTGAGATCTCCCTGCAAGAGAGAATCTGGCAGTGTCCCTGCTCCCCAGTCAATGTCAGAGCAGGGCAGGGCTCCTAAAGCGCCCCACCCGCTGCCACTCCGCCCCCCCCCCCCCCCCCGCCACTCCGGCCACCTCCCGACACTCCGGCCCCTCCACCCAGCCCTCTTTGTTCTGGGCCCCCGACATTCTCATTGCTGCTCTGCAGTCTGAGGTTCTTCCCTGCTCCCAAACTGCTGTCCTCCCTCCCCCTTCTCCTCTCTCAGTGTCACACCCGCCCCACGGCTGAAGCCCTTCAGCACCCCCTCCACCCACCCCAGGCCCTTGACCCGCCATGAGCATTACATTGAGTACACTGCTGGCACGTCTAACTCCACTTCGGATTCGAATCTGCTTCCCATAAGACTGGAACTGGCATAAAGTTCAATGTGGCTTCTAGCTCAGACTCGTAATGTCTGCTTGCCCCCAAATCTAGAAGTGGGATTCAAGAGACAGGTGACAAGTGTCCTCTGTGCTCACACATGGCCCCAGAGGCCACGCCAAGCAGCAGCCCACCCAGTATGGGCCTTCAACAGCTCTTCCTCACCCCTGCACGATCTCCTCGTCCATGGATCTTTCACAGCGATCTCCCTGATGTCAGCATAACCCATTACCTGATCAAAGCCGCAAGGATCCCAGGCCTGCCAAACTGTCATCCATTCATCAACCCTTCTTGGAAGCTCAGAGAAGGACACGTAGACTTGTTACTTTTCTTCTTTTTTTTTTTTTTCTGAGACAGGGTCTTACTCTGCTACCGGGCTGGAGTGCAGTGGCACCGTCACAACTCACTGCAGCCTCAACCTCCCGGGCTCAAGCGATCCTCCTGCCTCAGCCTCCTGGGTAGTTGGTTCTGTGGGTGCATGCCACCACACCTGGCTAATGTGGTTGTTTTGTTTCTGTTTCTTAGAAACAGGGTCCTGGCCGGGCGCGGTGGCTCACATCTGTCATCCCTGCACTTTGGGAGGCCAAGGTGGGTGGATCACCTGAGGTCAGGAGTTCGAGACCAGCCTGACCAACATGGTGAAATCCCATCTTTACTGAAAACACAAAAAATTAGCCAAGTGTGGTGGCGGGCGCCTATAATCCCAGTCACTCAAGAGGCCAAAGCAGGAGAATCACTTGAACCTGGGAGGTGGAAGTGAGCCGAGATCGCGCCACGGCACTGCAGCCTGGGTGACAGAGTGAGACTCCGTCTCAAAAAAACAAAAGAAAGACACAGGGTCCCACTTTGTTACCCAGGATGGCCTCAAACTGGACTCAAGTGATCCTCCCACCTCCACCTCCCAAAGTGCTGGGATTACAGGTGTGCGCCACCATGCTGGCATTTTGTTTAATATTTTTGTCCCTGCCCCAAGGATGCCAGCCAAGGTGACAACACCTTACCCTCACATCTCACTTTCTGCATGACTACTAAGCATCCCTTGGTTGTTGTGAAAATGAAGACCCAGGGAACTGCTGACCATTTGCTCAGAAGAACCTAAGGAGGGAACTTTTGGAGCCCCTGTTTCCAGGAACTGCCTCGAAGGCTGTCTGTTCCACGTCCAGCCCTGGCCCCATCGGCCCTCCCGAGCCTATCCTTGAAAATCATGACAGCCGCAAGCAGTCAGGCCTCCCGCGGCAGGCCTGGGTGCAGGACAGGCGTCCGCTCCGGACTGGCGGAGAGGTGTTTCCCCGCTGGCTTCCACCTCCTTCCTGACCCCCTGCAGCCACGTGGGCCCAGCCTATGCTGCTGCCTTTGTCTGGTGGCACCAGCCAGGCCAAGAGTCTAAGCAGATTTCAGGCAAATCCCCATCAAAAAACACAAATCTGCTTAGTCAGCACAACCAGGCAGAGGCTGCCCCTGTACACACAACAAGGAAGGGGGACCTTTCCCTGCTCAGGAGAGCCATGTGAGGCCTCAGAGAAGGGGCGAATGGGTCCAAGCCTCAGCCCACACCCACAGCGGAGGCCACAGCCTCAGACAGCCCCAGGCATACTGTTTTCTTTGTTAGGGCTTAGAGTTCCCAAGTCCTTCCAGTCCCCCTTCCAGTCCCACTGTGGAGATGACAATTCCAGTCCCTTGTCAGCCTATGAGCTGGAAAACAGAAGACAGTGGCTGTTATTTTTGAGACTGTGTTGTGAATGACTCTGAGGCTTTCCAGTGGTGGCAGGCGAGCAAGCTCATGGAAGCAGGGTGACTCCTGGGATGTTCGATGTGCCCATGTGAATCTTAGATTACATGGTTAGAAGGACAAGAAAAGACTCTCAGATTCAGCTACTTGCTGCATTTGAGTCTTTCTTTCTTTCCTTCCTTCCTTCTCTCTCTTTCTTTTTCCTTTTGAGACAGAATCTCACTCTGTTGCCAGGTTAGAGTGCAGTGGTGCAATCTCTGCTCACCGCAACCTCCACCTCCCGGGTTCAGTCGATTCTCCTGCCTCAGCCTCCCAGGTACCTGGAACTGCAGGCACCCGCCACCACGCCTGGCTAATTTTTTGTATTTTTAGTAGAGACAGGATTTCAAAGTGTTAGCCGGGGATGGTCTCGATCTCCTGACCTCGTGATCTGCCCGCCTCGGCCTCCCAAAGTGCTGGATTACAGGCATGAGCTACCGCGCCCGTCAGAGTCAGTATTTCTTTGAATGCTCAGAGGCCTCTTGTGGAGGAGGATGACAGCTGATTTCACAGGTGTGAAAATGGATGCTTAGGGAGACCCAGCAACTTGTCAAGGGCATACAGCAAGGGGGGGGCCAGGCCGGGCAGGGACTGGGGTTGAGTCTCCTAGTTCTAAGCAGAGCAGACTGCTTGGCAGGGCACCCAGGAACAGATTAAGAGAATTTTCCAACAAAGTTCCGTTCTTTGAGCAAATGTGGATTTGTTATCTTAAAATATGTTAATAGCAAGCATGCACATGGCTGTTTGTGCCACGCTCTATTCTAAGGCCTTTACCAGCAGCGACTCATTTCCTCATCACAATTCTATGAAGCGAGCTCAGGTAATATGCAAATATTACACACGAGGAAGTCAAGGCACAGAGAGATGCACTGACTTGCTTGAAATCGCACAGGAGGGGGAAGAGCTGGGGGTTCACACCTCAGATCTAACTCCAGAAGTGGTGTCCTTAGCCACTGTCCTAGATCACAGAGACCAGACAGGAGACACAAAGAAGAGAGAAGTGGGTTGGGTTGACACACAAAGTCATGTGAAGAGCAAAAATCCTGAAGGCCTGTGCATGGAGCAGCTCCTTGTAAAGTGCTCCCCCATCAGCCAGAGGCAGCAGAGCCTGGGGCCAAGAGCTGGGGCCAAGGCGCCACGCTCTTGTACATCCGCTGGCTGTGTGACCTAGGCCAGCTATCTAACTAGCCTCACTTTCCCTATCTGTAAAATGTGGGTGACGACACCTGCTTCAAATGTTGGGCACCTAACGAACGGGGCTCTCAGAATGGTGGCTGCTGTTCTTAAGGGTGCAACAGAGGAGCTCTCATAGACCTGTCTCTGTCCAGTTCCACACACCTGCCAGACCACCACCACCGACCCTTCTTCGAAAGCTGGAGTAAATTTGCAGGGATGATGCACCCCCTGCAGAAGCTGCCAAGCTCACTTAGTGCCACCACCTATGGGCCACAGGGGGCTTGTGATTTCTGCCTATGGCTTTTGTAAAAGTCATAAAGGGGTCACAACTGTTTCTGCAGGTTACTTCTCTCATTTGGACACCCAAACCCTCGATATTCATGCCTTCAAAGAGCAAACTACTGCTTCAGCTCCTCCCATGCTGAAACCATGAGTGTGAAGATTCAGGAGCTAGAGACAGAGGTGCCTATGGAGACGGTGTCTCATTTCTTCATTTCTTTTTTTTTTTAAGACAGAGTCTCACTCTGTCACCCAGGTTGGAGTGCAGTGGCCCGATCTCAACTGAGTGCAGCCTCTACCTCCCAGGTTCAAGCGATTCTCCTGCCTCAGACTCCTGAGTAGCTGGGATTACAGGCATGTGCCACTGAGTCTGGCTCATTTTTATAGTTTTAGTAGAGATGGGTTTTGCCATGTTGGCCAGGTTGGCCTCAAACTCCTGGCCTCAAGTGATTTCCCTGCCTCGGCCTCCCAAAGTGCTGGGACTACAGGCGTGAGAGCCACCGTGCATGGCTGTCATTTCTTTATTTTCTCATTCATTCATTCACTCAACAACTATTTCTGGAGAACCTACTCCTTGCTGGGCACCAGGCTAAGCACTGTCAGAGTGGTGAATAACATGGACACGGTTTCTGCCACTTGGGATATTCTAAAGGGAAGACACCATCAAATCCCACATCATGCACATAATCACTTAGTTACAAGTGCTGAGGAGAAAAATACCACAGGGCCCTCAGGGCGTGTAACTGGATGGCAGCCACTCAGGGAGAACAGGGGCTTCCAAGGAGTGAAAGGCAAGCTGAGACCTGGGAGATGGAGAGGAGAAGATGGATGAGGGGGAGAGAATGGACATCAGTCCAGGCCATAGGTAGGCCTGGGGAAGGAGAGAGAGCTGTGTGGGGGAGTCGAAAGGAAGCCAGTGTTAGCTGGAGAAGAGCGAGCCAGGATGGATGAGAGCAAGACCAGCCCAGGAGGAGCCTGTAGGACCGTGTTCTCGGAGCAATGGGAGATGCTCACAGGTTTCAGCAGGAAGTGTCATGCTGCGATGTGCATTGTAGGAAGGCCACTTAGGTTGTTTACGGGAATAGATGGAAAGAGTGGAACCCAGTGAGGAGGTGTAGGACAGCAGGGGCTTGGACTAGAGCACTGGAAATGGAAAGGAGCTGGACTTGGCACCATCAAGATCCCTCCTGTGTTTCTCGGATGTGCATCTGGAAATGTAGCAGACTCCTTCACTGAGACAGTGACAGGAACAGGTTGTTGTTTTGCAGCTCCCTGTCTACTCAGCTGTTTCTCCACCAGTGTCATCAGATGCAGCCAAAGCTGCATCAAGTAGCATCTTCACAGCCTCTGCACTGTACGTAAACCATCAAAATATGGAGACAGTCGCTATGCTTGAGCAGAGTGCTGGTGATTCGGAACTGATCCACCACTACGTTACAGAGGGCCTGGAGGTCTTTTTATTTGGAAAGCAGAACTCCAGTTTGAACTCTTGACACCTTCAATAGAACCATTGTGTCTTTAGCTCTTGACATCTGGGAAAAAGCCTTTTTCTTCTCCCAGAACTCCTTTCCTGATCAGCAGGGTTATTACAAGCGGTGGTGATCTGCAGTACCTGTATGATGTTTGCCATGAGCCTGTGGGGAAGGTGCTATTATTTGCCCTACATTACAGTGACAGAAACCAAGGCTCAGAGATGATAATGTCTGACCCAAGACCATGTGTCTAGTAAGTAGCAGATCTGGGATTAAGGATATGTCAACTACTTTGTGTGTGCCCTTCCCCCGCCATTCTCAATCTTTCTCTTCTCTGCTCTCCAGCCCAGAAAGCAGATCTCTAGGATCTCATCCCTTGGGCTCCTTTGGATTTGGCCAGTGGGAGGCACTAGCAGGAGCTCAGAGGCTGGCAGGAGACAGATGCCAGGGCGCACGTCACCCTCCCCTTAGCGCCAAGCACACTGGTTTGCTTTCAGCATTGGCTCCATTTTTGTGCTACAGTCTTGGCTCCTGTCTGTAGACTTCGTTCCATGCTGTGGCCCTGGCTCACAAACTCCAGAGACACCGTTCTCTCCTCTCACCACTTGTGCAGCTTGCTGGCTGCTCTGGCATACTGGGTGCTCTGGCATCTCATAGAGCCCCTTCATTCCTCTGGGTGTGCCACCCTTCCCTGATGGCATACGCCCATCAGAAGGTCATCAGTCACTGAGAAACCTTGAGTCACACAAGAGAAAGAGGGCTTTGGAGACAGAGAGTCCTGGGTTTTCTCACTGAGCCTCAGTTTCCTCATCTATGCAATGGGCACAGTAAGAGTTGCCTACCTTCTTGTCTTTCAAAGTGTGGTCGTGGATCAGGAGCATTAGCATCACCCTCCAGCCTGTGAGAAATGCAGGCGGGGCTGAGTGTGGTGGCTCACACCTGTAGTCCCAGCACTTGGGGAGGCTAAGGCAGGACAACTCCTTCAGCTCAGGAGTTTGAGACCAGCCTGGGCAACATAGAGAGACCTGGTCTCTATAAAACATTTAAAAATTAGTCAGGTAGGGAAGAAAAAATAAATAAATACATGCAGACTCTCAGCCCCCAACCCAGGACCTGCTAAATCAGAGTTTACATTTTAATGAAATCCCTAAGGAGTTTATGTGTACATTACTTTTTGAAAAGACCAACTCCACCTGAAAAGAATTCCTGTTTGGATTAAATAAAATTTAAAGTTCCTGGTACATTTTGATTTTGATAAAGGTTAACTTCCTTCTCTCACCCTTCCTTTCTTTCCACAAGAATGTAGAAACTATATATATATATATATATATATATATATATTTTTTTTTTTTTTTTTTTTTTTTTTTTTTTTGAGACAGGGTCTTACTCTGTCACCCAGGCTGAGTACAGTAGCACGGTCACAGCTCTTCACAGCCTCAACCCCCTGGCTCAAGTGATTCTCCCATTTCAGCCTCCTGAGTAGTTGGGACCACAGGCACATGCCACCACACCCAGCTAATTTTTCTATTTTCTACAGAGACGGGATTCCACTGTCTTACCCAGACTAGACTTCAACTCCTGGTCTCAAGCAATCCTCCCACCTCAGCCTCCAAAGTGCTTAGATTGCAGGTGTGAGCTCCCGCACCCAGCTGGAAGGTAGAAACTTTATGCTCCTCCTGACTTTGCCCTCCTGATAAACCCTGAGGAGCTGATAGTTGCCGAATGCCTGCCCTTCACATGCACGGTTGTATTTCATCCTCACACTGCCCCTCACAATAGAAATGTTGGGCACCATGTAACAGATGAGGAAACAGATGCTCGCCGATCTTGCCTAAGATCTCTTGTCCAACACCCAAGTCAGATGCATGACTTGTCCAAGTTCACTGTGGGGGAGGCAGGTCTGGGAACCAAGTCCGTCTGACAGCACAGCCCTTGTTCTCACCACTATGCTATGCTCCGTTTCTCATGGAGGCTGCTACGGTTTGGGATCTCGGGTTAGTTCACTGTGTTTCTCTTTTGTTTGTTTGTTTCTTTTTCTTTTTCTTTTTTTTTTTTAAGATGGAGTTTCGCTCCTGTTGCCCATGCTGGAGTGCAATGGCATGATCTCAGCTCACTGCAACCTCCGCCTCCTGGGTTCAAGCGATTCTCCTGCCTCAGCCTCCTGAGTAGCTGGGATTACATGCGCCTGCTACCACACCCAGCTAATTCTGTAGTTTTAGTAGAGGTGGGGTTTCACCATGTTGGCCAGGCTGGTATCGAACTCCTGACCTCAGGTGATCCACCCGCTTCAGCCTCCCAAAGTGCTGGGATTACAGGCATAAGCCACCACCACCAGCTGGTTCACTGTGTTTCTAAGCACCATGCCTGCTCATGCACTCATTCATTTGCTCATCCATTCACCTATTCCAAAAGCTGGGAGATATGGCATCATTCCCAGGTGAACAAGTACCCCGCCACCACCCCCCAGGTCAGTCTTGACACTCCAGACAAACGCACCCTCCAAGCCGACAAGCCAGAACCTAAACAAAAGGAACCCAAAAATGTTACCAACTTGCAAACTGATTGCAACTTGAAAATGTATTGCAGCTTGACATGTATTGAAAGTGATTGCAATCTTGGCTGCTGGGTTTGCATTTTTAGCAACGTGTCCCTTTAGCCCCCTCTGCTTGCTGAAATCACTCCATTCTCATTCTGTCATTCACAAGCTTAGTCAGGGCACTCACTGGGGCGGTGAATGTTAACACAAGCCGTGACCTTTCCAGAAAGAATGACCATTTGCCTCCACATTCCCGAGAGGAATTCCCCAGGAGCGGCTGAGGAGCTTGGTACCATTTCTGAAAGCACATTCTTGGCTACTTATAACATCTCATGTCCATATTTGGGAGTTCTTTAACATCTCATGTCCATATTTGGGAGTTCTTGTGTCTTGTTGCATTCACGTGTGGTGCCCTTTCAGGGGCGAGGCCTCAGTTCCAGGATATGTGGGTCGTTTCCTGCCCGCAGCCCAGTAGGAAGAGAGGTAGTGGTGGCTTCTGACAATCTCCACGGGAGGGGTGTTGGAGCCAAGGCCAGGGCAGGAGGGAAGCTGCCAGCTGAGCAGCTACTGGAAACTGCCGCTGAGGATGTGGCATGGCACCAGGAAGGTGACCTTGTTACTGTCAGAACATCATGGCTGCACGTTCATTTGGCAAAAGTTAGAAGCGTATTCATTTTTTACTTATGAAAGTAACAGAACCACCTTCCAGAAAAAAGAAGCAAGAAGCCTCACACAGCTGATGCTGGGAGTCCCAAAGCTCACCCTCACATTCACGGATTTGCTGAAAGAATTCATGGGCTTCAGCATATTCAGGTAGTTGTATCTGTGGCTAAGGTTTAGTTACAACAGTGCAGTAAGGATACACAGCCAGATCAAAAGGCGAAACCACAGAGGTAAGAGTCTGCAGGAGTCCGTGTGAGGCTCTCTCACGCCCTCCCCTCCCCATGGAGGGTTGCACAGAGCACATTCCGCCCCAACAACAAATGCAGCCACGTGTCTGCAAGCCTCTGTCTGAGGAAGCCCATCACAGACTCAGCACTCCAGAGTTTTTCTAAGGGTTGCTCACTTGGGCACCTTCTCCTTAGCACGTACCAAATTCCAAACTCCCAGAAGGAACGCACGTGTTTAGCATGAACCACATCGTTTGTGGTCTAGGCACAGTGAATCACTTTTATCATTTAGGAAACAGCTCAAGTGCCACGTTCCCAGACACCAGCCAAGAGCCAACCTAGCAGGCAGGTCTTCGTAAAGATTGCAGTCTCACGCCTGCTCTGCTAACTCCGGTCCGCACATACATACAGCTGGAGTATGGCCACTTCTAGCACTTCTGCGAATTGCCCTCCTTTCTTTCCTTTTTATAACCTGTGAATATTTATACATCTTAATTATAGTCTTGTCAGATGAAGTGAAACAACACGGAATTATACAATTTTGTATTCTTTTTTCCGCTGCATATAATTTTTTTTTCTTTTTTTTGTAACAGTCTCGTTCTGTTGCCCAGGCCGGAGTGCAGTGGTGCGCTCTTGGCTCACGGCAACCTCTGCCTCCCAGGTTCAAGTGATCCTCCTACCTCCACCTCCCAGGTAACTGGGACTACAGGTGCATGCCTCTGCGCCTGGCTAATTTTTTTTATTTTTAGTAGAGACGGGATTTTGTCATTTTGGCCAGGCTGGTCTTGAACTCACCTCAAATCAACTGCCCACCTCAGCCTCCCAAGAGGTGGGATTACAGGTGTGAGCCCCTGCACTCGGCCTCATAACATAACTTTCAATGGCTGAATTCATGCACACGTCCTGCCAGTATTAACTAAATGAGTGATATTCCCTTCAGCAGATGTTCTGTGATTTATTACAGTGCCTGGCTGTCTCTCTGAAGTTCGCTGTTTATGCACCTATTGTGTGCAAGCCAGCAAAAGCAGGCGAGCCCTGCTCACTAAAGAGCTGGGGAAAATGGCTTTATTTCAGGTATGGTGAACAAACTAGCTTGATGTCAGCCCCAGCCAGGACTCTAGAATGGATTATGAAATGGAGGACCCAGAAACCTAGAAACACTTGGAAAAGAAATAGTTAATGGTCACTATGAACTAGCATGAATTAGTAATAATATTAATAATTTGTATCACTACATGCCAGGCAACTTTATCTAATTACTTCCAGGTAATTAAAGATCAAATTATCTCCATACGCCTCATAGCTATCTTGGGGGGATAAAGAAATATTATCATTCTCATTTTACAGCTGAGGGAAAGGAGGCTCAGACAGGTTAAGTGAGTTCCCCAAGGCTGCACAGCCTGTAAGTGGAGATGCTGCGACTCAGATCTAGACCTGTTCACAACCTAAGCCCGATCTCCATGACACTAAGAGCATCACGCCAACCTATTGCCAACAGGCTACAAAAGGTTGTAAATCAGGAAAAGGCAACAGACACAATGAACCTGGGTGTCAGAGGTGGCTGGCAATGTCTCTCATTATTTCCTTTGACATTTAATCCAATTAGGTGGGTCCCAAATTGTTGCAAGATGGCCCTGAATGGAAAGCTACTAATTCATGGGTGGGACTGATGGCCACCCAAGAGGGCGACATGTCACAGGGCTGTGGGCTCAGCATGTCCTGGCCAACAGTCTAATGAGCGATCTGGAAAGAGGCAGAGAGGCAGGCTATTCCTGACACTCCCATGCCCCAGCAGCCCCCAGCACGGTGCCTAGATGCAATGCACTCCTGACCTGGGCAGACACAGCCAGCGAAGAGAACCCCTGTATGGTCACCGCTGACTCACCCCCTTCCCTTCCACTCAGGGCCCCAGCAACTCGGCTGCCACACACAGATGGGCTTTTTTTTTTTTTTTTTTGAGATGGATTCTTGCTCTTGTTGCCCAGGCTGGGGTGCAATGGCAAGATCTCGGCTCACTACAACTTCTGACTCCCGGGTTCAAGCGATTCTCCTGCCTCAGCCTCCTGAGTAGCTGGGATTACAGACATGCACCACCACGCCTGGCCAATTTTTGTATTTTTAGTAGAGACAGGGTTTCTCCATGTTGGTCAGGTTGATCTCTAACTCTCAACCTCAGGTGATCCACCCGCCTCGGCCTCCCAAAGTGCTGGGATTACAGGCGTGAGCCATGGCGTCCAGCCAGACGGGCTTCATCCAATCCAAAATCTTCTTTCTCCTTCTCCTTTTCTCCCTCCCCCTACTCTCCTCTTTTCTCCTCCTCTTCCCCCTTCTCCTTCTTCTGCTTTTCTTGTTCTTGTTTTCTTTTTTTTTTTTTTTTTGAGACGAAGTCTTGCTCTGGCACAATCTCAGCCCACTGCAACCTCTGTCTCCAGTTAAAGTGATTCCTCTGCCTCAGCCTCCTGAGTAATTGGGACTACAGGTGCACGCCACCACGCCTGGCTAATTTTTTGTATTTTAGTAGAAACGGGGTTTCACCATGGCCAGGATGGTCTCAATCTCCTGACCTCGTGATCCACCCGCCTCGGCCTCCCAAAGTGCTGGGATTACAGGCGTGAGCCACTGCACCCGGCCTTCTTCTTCTTTTTAACCTGAGAGTTTATAAAGACTTGGATGCCGGCTGGGTATGGTGGCTCATGCCTGTAATCCCAGAACTTTGGGAGGCTGAGGTGGGCGGATCATCTGAAGTCAGGAGTTTGAGACCAGCCTGACTAACATGGTAAAACCCCATCTCTAGTAAAAAAAAAAAAAAAAAAATTGGATGGGGGTATTTGAAGCCACCAGGGAGAATGAATATAGTATTCAGTTAATTAAACATAATATAGCCGAACTGCAAGGGTTGAGACACATTACAAAAAAACACCATGGTCCTGCCTGGCCCTTCTTACTGCACTGCTGATGCATTTGCTGAAGAGAAAGGTCTCTGTCTCTTTGCCCTGATCTGTTCCAGACTCCTCTTCATCATCCTGCCTGCGTTGGTGCCTTTTGGATTCTTGGGCTGTACCATCTGCCCTAGGAGCTGTCCTCCCTGGGCTTCAGGCCCCGCCTGCACTTGGGCCAGCAGCACAGAGTTTACAGGCGTTTGCTCCCATGAACCCCAAGGCTCTCTGTTGACCACCTGCCGCAGGAACGCCTTTTCTTTCATGTTGTTTAGTCATCCCGAACTTTCTCTGTCTTCTGAAGTTTTATTGCCTATAGCTGCCCCCTTTGATGTAATTCTAAAGCATTCTAAACACTGATATAGGAGTTAAGAAATCACTTAGGCAGATAGTAAGGGTATGGGAGTCCTTGGTAAGGCTTTTCTTTTTAATGAGAAGCAGCCCCAAATTATTTCCTTTTCTAACAAAGAGCAGCCTGTAAAATCGAGCTACAGACACAGATCCTGGCAGTTGTGCCAATCATGTTCAAGATGGAGGCTCCATCTTCCCTTCTCTTTGTCAGCCACCTGTGCAGTGAGGAGCAGGCACGATGGCTCAATCAACTGGAAAGCCCATTTGCATAATAAGATTCGGGTGGGGCAACCAGCCTTCCCTGTGCACTATGTAAACGTCATACCTGACGGAACCAATCTGTGAGCCCCATATAGATCAGACACCCCCTTCTCCAGCCTGCCTATAAAATCTGCTACAGTCCACCACCTCCCCCTTTTCCTTTGGATTTTCTCTTTCTGTCTCTCTCTCTCTCCCTCCCTCCCCTTCTCCCTCTCTTGGAACTGCTCCCCCTCTCTCCTTTCTTCTATTAAACTTTCCATTCCTTAACCCACCCACCTATGTCTGTGTCCTGAATTCTTTCTCCCCCACTAGACAATGAACCCCAGGGCATATACACCAGACGACACAGCCATTTCAATGCCTCTCCTTCACATGGGAAGGCCACTTTCCAAACAGGTCAGTCTTCCTCAAGGTTCTTTTGGTTGCAGGCAACATAAACCCACTGCGGGCTCCTACGGGTGTTCAAGCTACCAGCTGCACAGTTTCACTCTGGGAATGGCTTCACGCTTTTGTTTCGGGTTCTGCTGCTGCCATACTGAAATTCTCAACACCTTTTGAACAAAAGGCCCCACCATTTCCTTTTGCAACTATGTTCTGTAGTTGGCCCTGCATACAGCCATTCTGATAAGTTGGATTATCAAGGGGAGTTTTACTAGAAAGACAAGGCGGGTGTCTCAGAGAACCCAAAGGTGAGAACGTGATTGGACCTTGCAGAGCTGGAAGCAGGACCTGGAAAAGCAGAATCCAGGAGGCCACCACTCGCGCTCTCTCTCTCCCTGCCTCCCTTTGTCTCTCCTTGTGCTTCATTTCTGCCTTACTCTTGTTTGTTTGTTTGTTTTTATACGATGTCTTGCTCTGTCTCCCAGGCTGGAGTTCAGTGGCATGATCTCAGCTCACTGCAATCTCCGCCTCCCAGGTTCAAGGGATTCTCTTGCCTCAGCCTCCCTAGAAGCTGGGATTACAGGCTCGCACCACCATGCTTGGTTAATTTTTGTATTTTTGGGAGAGACAGAGTTTCACCAGGTTGGCCAGGCTGGACTCAAACCCCTGACCTCAGGTGATCCGCACACCTCCATTACAGGTGTGAGCCACCTTGCCTGGCCCATTTCTGTCTTCTTCTCTGTGAGAGAGACAACATAGGCCGGGCGTGGTGGCTCACGCCTGTAATCCCAGCACTTTCGGAGGCAGAGGCAGGTAGATCACCTGAGGTCAGTAGTTCCAGACCAGCTTGGCCAACATGGTGAAACCCTGTAGCTACTAAAAATACAAAAAATAGCCAGGTGTGATGGCGGGCGCCTGTAATCCCAGCTACGTGGGAGGCTGAGGCAGGAGAATGGGTTGAACCCAGGAGTTGGGAGGCTGAGGTAGGACAATGGGTTGAACCCAGGAGGCGAAGGTTGCAGTGAGCCCAGATCAGGCCACTGCACTCCAGCCTTGGCGACAAGAGCGAAACTATGTATCAAAAGAGAGAGAGAGAGAGAGAGAGAGGAAGAGACAACATGGATGCTGTCCCCACCCAATACTCCATCCCCTTTGTCCCAGGCAGCAGACACAATGACAATTTCATGAGACGAGACTCCCATTGGCCCAGCTTGTGTCAGGTGTTCAGCCCTGGTCCAATCAGCTCCAGCCCATGGGGCAGGGTCCTATCGTGCCAACATGGAGCCCATATGGAAGCAGGAAACAGTCAGCAGTTTGCAAAAAACAGATTCGCCTTGAAGCTTCCAGGAAACACATTCAGCCACGCCCCACCCCACCCGCTGCAGCAGCCCTGAACTCACTGCCCAGGCTTCTCGTGCTCACTCTCCTATGGGAGCCCCTTCTAGGAATGCCCTCAAAATGTATTTGGTGATTGATTAGTTGACCTTTGGCCTCAAGCCCATTTCTAGCTGAGCTATTGACTTTTGTGCTAGAGGTTTAGAGAAAATGCTACCTTCTATTGTCATTTTCTTCCTTCTGTTTAAAAACAAAGCAAAGCAAACAAAACTCCTTTACAAGGACGCTGGGAGGGCGAACAAGATAGACAGCTGTGAAAAAGGCTGGTGTAGGGAGAAGCTTTCTCTCTCTCTCTCTCTCTCTCTCCATGCACATAATGTATATTACCTAAGGCTCTGTCAGCAAGCTATATATCTTTGACCCTTCAAAGTCTGGCTCTTTGTAACTCATTGCAAACAATTCTCTTGGGGGCGCTCAGTTCTGTGAGGGGACAGATAGCTGCCTCTCCCAAGGAAGCGGATTTGACTCTGGGAGATAAATCTTCTCCGCTTCCTTCCTCTCTGAGACGATTATGAAGAAAGTGCTCCCATAGTCCTGGCAGGAACAAAGGGCCTGTGTCCAGAGAGGCTCCCCCACCCGACCTCTCATGCATTATGAATGGGGCCTCAAGATCATTTCACAAGCTTTTCACGCTCCGAAATGGCCATTCCCCCAGCCCCAGCTGCCCAGAGACCCCTTGGCCCCTTCGGGGCTGTGTTCCCCCGCCTCCTTCATGCCAGCCCCAGGGGGACTGCCAATCTCTCAGCCATAAATGTCAGCTAGGCCTTCTGCCGATGGCACCGGGGGATGTGGAGGATGAGCAGGACATGCTCTGTTGTCCCATCGGTGAAATTACTAGGAATTTCAAGGCGGCAACCACAGAGAATTAAATCCTAAGCACAGGCTCTTCTGAGTGCAGGATCCTTGGCCGCTGCCCTGGGAGATAATTACCCATGAGGCCCTGACTGTAGCTATAATTTCAACTCATCCATCACCCTGATTGTTTGACTCAGAAAAGTTATTCATTAAATAAACATTTTTCTAAGAATTTCAGAGCATCCACTAAAGCGGATAAATCTGCACCATAACCCAGCATTTTCACTCTGTGTACACCCAACAGGGGTATGTGTGTGGATAAGGACTGGCACTAGAATGTTCTTTGCAGTGCTGTTCACAATAGCCCCACATTGGAAACCACCCAAATGCCCATCAATAGTAGAATGGCTGAATAAATGTTGTCTATCCAAGTGATGGAAAACCGTACAGAAAAAAGAATGGCTTCAAATCACACACAATATGGCTGACTCTCACCAACAATACGGAATGAAAGAAGCCAGACACAGCAGCGTACACAGCATACTGTTCCGTGCTGTTGGAAGTTAGAGTCATGCTAACCATTGAGGGTGACTCAATAGGGGGCATGAAGTGGGGGCTGGGGGGCTGACGCTGGTGTGTTATTGATCTGAATGCCTATTACATGGTTGTGCTCAGCGTGTGCATGTTCTTTGAGCTATACACTTCAGACGTGGACTTATCTGTATATAGTATGTCTCAACAAAAAGTAAATGTTGCTTCTCAGCATAGGGGCTTAAAAAATAAAAATAAGTCCAGGTGCAGTGACTCACGCCTGCAAACCCAGCACTTTGGGAGGCCAAGGCAGGTGTATTGATCACCTGAGGTCAGGAGTTCAAGACCAGCCTGGCTAACATGATGAAATCCCGTCTCTACTAAAAATACAAAAATTAGCCGGGTGTGGTGGCAGGTGCCTGTAGTCCCAGCTACTCTGGAGGCTGAAGCAGGAGAATCGCTTTAATCTGGGAGGTGGAGGCTCCAGCAGGTTGAGATGATGCCACTGCACCCCAGCCTAGGCAAGAGAGCCAGACTCCATCTCAAAATAATAATAATAAATAATAAAAATGAAAAAGTAAAAGCAAAATAATTAAAGCTTTCTAGAGGGCTCACTGTGAGAAGCCTTAGGGAGGTGAAGGAGCTGACTGTGCCCCTCCTCAGCGCAACTCTCCCTCCGAGTCCTCAGGCTCCTTTGACTGCAGCCCCCTGACAGCAGATGTGATTCTGTGACACTCAGAATCTCCTGGAGTAGAGTGGTACGAGAGAGAACCAGCAGGCTCAATGCTGTGACATGCGGTGCCTGAATGTCCTTGAATCTATTGAGGGGTCCTCTTTAGGTTCTGCTAACATCGGATGAGCACCCAATGTGCCAGTTCCCAGGGACACAAGGATCGGGAAGTCCCTGCCCTCAAGGAGCTTGGGATCTGGAGAGAGGAACCCTCCCTTAGAGTCCAGTGTGTTGAATGCCCCCCCAGGGAGACGCAGGAGGATGAGGGGAGGCTCCGTAGGTTCTACAGGCCCAGGGAGAGAGGCCAGTGGAGAATGAGGGGTGAGAACTCCCAGGGGCTCAGGACCCGTTAGGCCTTAGTGTCTGATGGGCATCAAGAGCCTGAAATTGCTGGCATCAGGGGTCCTGCCAGCACTCCTCAGAATTTCTGATTTACAGTATCAGGACAGTCACATGAGAATAAAGCTCAGCTACAAGTGCACACTACAGCATTGTCTAAAACAGTGACAAACTGGAAAGCAAGCTGTGCATCCCACAACGGAGGATTAGCCCAAAGAGTGACAGACGAGCCAAATGAGGGACCTCTGGCAGCACCTGGAAGGGATGCTGGAGAAGACCATTTTGTGACTCTCAAGGCCCACGGATGAGCTGGGATTTGACCCTCTGAGCGAGCCCCCGGGTCAGCCTGCTGCAGTGCCATGGTAGAAGACACGAGACTCCTGGGTCAGAGACAAGTGACTTTATGACTCGCAGCACAGCAAGTGGCATGAGCTTTATGTTTGCATCAGTTTCCCTTGTCCCCAAGTCCCACAGGAACCATGCGAAGGGGTCCGGGGAGGAGGTGGGTATTGTGCTCACAGCACATTCCTCACAGCTGAGGAGCCTTGAGCTCAGGAAGCCCAAATTTCTTATAAGAAATTCTGGCCTGGGTGCCGTGGCTCACGCCTGTAATCCTAGCACTTTGGGAAACCAAGGCAGGCAAATCATGAGATCAGGAAATCGAGACCATCCTGGCTAACAAGGTAAAACCCTGTCTCTACTAAAAATACAAAAATTAGCTGGGCATGGTGGCGTGTGCCTGTCATCCCAGCTACTCAGGAGACTGAGGCAGGAGAATTGCTTGAACCTGGGAGGCGGAGGTTGCAGTGAGCCGAGATCACAAAGCGAAGTTCCATCTCAAAAAGAAAGAAAGAAAGAAAGAAATCCTGATCCTTGCCCTGGGGGCAGACATCTATCTATATTGGACAGAAAACAAACATGCCCTTTGATCTGGAGAGAGACACTATCTCTGTCTTCCAAGGCTGTTTGCTACATAAACATCCTTGTAAAGATAGTCAGTTCTTCTACTTGCAAGACACGCAGAGACCTGAGAGACCCATGGGGGAACTGATGGATTGTCTCCCAACAATGACATAGAAAGAAAATTTAAGCTCGTTGCAGTGGCTCATGTCTGTAATCCCAGCACTCTGGGAGGCCAAGATGGGCAGATCACCTGAGGTCAGGAGTTGAAGACCAGCCTGGCCAAAATGGCGGAGACCCTGCTCTACAAAACTACAAAAATTAGCTAGGCGTCATGGTGTGCACTTGTAGTCCCAGCTACTCTGGAGGCTGAGGCAGGAGGATCGCTTTAACCCAGGAGGCAGAGGTTACAGTGAGCTGAAATTTCGCCACTGCACTCCAGCCTGAGTGACAGAGCAAGACTCCATCTCAAAAAAGAGAGAAAATTTAGAGTCACCGAGAAACAGATAACAAAACAGTACACATGTGTGAATTTGGACATTGGGTATATACACATGCATATTACGTAAGTGCTAATACGAGACCAGTAGAATATACCCACAAATGTTCACAGGGGTTCTCGCTGGGTTTTTGTTCTATGATGAACAAAATAGTGACCATCGTACGTAGGAATCAATAGCCAGCCCTTGCTATATGTTTGCAACATTCCAGCCCCTATTCGGAGCACATTACAGGTATTACCTCATTTAATCCTCAGGACAACTTGTGAGCCAGGAGCTGATTATCATCTCCATTTTCCAGATGAAGAAAACCAAGGCCTGGAGTGGTCACTCAGTGGGGGAGAGAGTACAGCTGAGATTCAGTCCAAGCAATGTAGCTACAGGCTCCATATCTTTTTTTTTTTTTGAGACCGGGTCTCACTGTTGCCCAGGCGTGATCTCAGCTCACTGCAACCTCTGCCTCCTGGGCTCAAGTGATTCTCCCACCTCAGCCTCCCAAGTAGCTGGGACCACAGGCGCACGCAAACACACCTGGCTAATTTTTGTATTTTTTGTAGAGACGGGGTTTCGCTGTGTTGGCCAGGCTGGTCTTGAACTCCTGACCTCAAGTGATCCGCCCACCTCCCAAACTGCTGAGACTACAGGAGTGAGCCACTGCATCTGGCTCCATCCTCTTAAAACCACTTTCCTTATGCCTTGAATAAAGCCTTATTATTATAGGAGAAAACGCCCTCTTACCAGCATCCTTTTATTTATAGATTTAATGATGTCTAAAATAGAAAGACAGGAATTGTTTCTCTCTGCTCAGAAAATTAAGTGAATCAAAAACCAACCATAGTAGAATATGAAGACCACGTAATAACATGCAAATGCAAACATGATTACATTAAACGGCAGTTTATATAATTTATATGGAGCAATAGTGCAAATTTATTTGAAAATATATATGCACAGGAAAAAAGCACTAGCGTAAGATATACGAAGCTACCACTGTGTTTGCTTTCCGGGACTGAACTCTTGGTGAATTTATTTTCTCTACTCCATTTTCTGAATTTTCCATAATGTGGTTATAATTCTTTTATCATGAAAACAGTTATACAAATTTAAGAAGCAAAATAAAACAATGAAACAGATCATAGGCTACTAGGGCTCATAGAGAAGGTAAAGTCTTATCTAGAATAAAGATTGTAAACTAGCCACCAGCAGGTCTGACCCGCCTGAAGAATGTTTTGTTTGGGTGAGTCTCTGTTGTTTAAAAAAATATATGCGTTAGCTTCTGTCACTATAAAGTCGGGAGATTTCAGATAAAATTCCATCTCTCTCTGGACACTTGTATTCCCAGGACCCAGCAAGTCCACTCCTTGGATATACACAGTAGAAATGTGTACACCAAAAGCCATGTTCTAGGACATTCACAGCAGCTGTCTTCACAATAGGCCCGAACAAGAAACCACTCCAGTACTCATCACAGTGGAATGGGTGAACACATTGCGGTGTAAATTTGTGAAAACCATGTGTTGATTGATGTCTTTTCTCTCCCTAAAACATCTAAAACCAACCATGAAAAACCATTCAAAAGTTGAGGAAGAATGATTTACAACCACACCCAAAACCTGTATGGATTTCAGACATAATGGGGAGGGAAGGTAGCCAGACACAAAGTCCATCCCGCGTGTAAAACTTAACACAAACCAGCAACGCCAAGCTGGGGTGTGAGGTCCAGGCAGTGGTCACCTCTGGGGGATGGGGGGGCTGCAGCCTCAACTTCCCAGACTCAAGCCCTCCTCCTACCTCAGCCTCTCCAGTAGCTGGGACTCCAGGCCTGCACCACAGTGCCCACCTAGTTTTTAATTTTTTAATTTTTTGAAGCGAAGTTTTGCTTTTGTTGCCCACGCTGGAATGCAATGGTGCGATCTCGGCTCACTGCAACCTCTGCCTCCCAGGTTCAAGCGATTCTCCTGCCTCAGCCTCCTGAGTAGCTGGGATAATGGACATGTGCCACCACGTTCAGCTAGTTTTCTCTATTTTTACTAGAAATGGGGTTTCTCCATGTTGGTCAGGCTGGTCTCCAACTCCCAACCTAAAGTGATCCACCCACCGTGGCCTCCCAAAGTGCTGGGATTACAGGCGTGAGCCACTTCGCTCAGCCTTTTTCTTTTTTTGAGACAGAGTTTTGCTCTTGTCACCCAGGCTGAAGTGCAATGGCACAATCTTGGCTCACTGCAATCTCTTCCTCCGAGGTTCAGACAATTCTCTTGTCTCAGCCTCCTGAGTAGCTGGGACTACAGGTATGCACCACCATGCCTGGCTAATTTTGTATTTTTAGTAGAGATGGGGTTTCGCCACGTTGGCCAGGCTGGCCTCGAACTCCTGCTCCTAACCTCAGGTGATTCGCCTGCCTTGACCTCCCAAAGCTGGGATTACAGGCGTAAGCCACTGTACCTGGCCTTTAAAAATTTTTTTGATAGTGATAGGGGTCTCATTATGATGCCCAGGCTTGTCTCAAACTCCTGGGCTCAAGTGATCCCCTTGCCTCAGCCTCCAAAGGGCAGGGATTGTAGACGTGAACCACCGCACCCAGCCCATCTTTTTTGAGCCCAACCTACTATGGGATTTGGTTTTCTCCCTTTCTCGGCATAACCCTAGGCAGTAATGTCCATGAAGTCGGGGTTTAGATGAGCTGTGGAGCTCGGTAGTTAACACAGATGGCGGTGGATCCAGAATGTCTAGGTTTAAAGCCTGCGTCCTCTACAGCTGCGCGACTTTGGGCAAGTTAAACTTCTTGGTCCTCAGTTTTCCCATCTGTAGAATGGGAATAACAATACCACGTATCACAGGGTGGTTGAAAGGACTAAATGAGTGAATTATGCAGTGTCGTTAGAACAGCTCTGGGCATGCGGTGGTATGCCGGTAAATGTTTAACAATGGCTGGGAAGGAAGGCCTGATTTGTAGCCTTTGCTGATTTTCAATTTCCCTGATGTAAACACTTCCACCGTGGCTGATTTTAGGCTACCGGTGAGAGGTCACTAAAGGTGGTGTTGGTAAAGGGGCCACTAGGTCATCTCAGGGTTGAAATCAGCAATTCTGTGACCACAGCCCAGATGTGCATTTTGGAACAAAACCTAAAGAACCATGGAAAAGGCCTCTGACATTAACTCTCTGCTTTTTTGTTTTTTTGTTTTCTTCAAGAGAGACAGGGTCTCGCTCTGTCACCTAGGCTGGAATGCAGTGGCACCATCATAGTTCACGGCAGCCTCGAACTCCGGGGCCCAGGCGATCCTCCCACCTCAGCCTCCCGAGTAGCTGGGACTACAGGCATGCCACCACATCCAGCTAATACACATATATTTTTTTTCATAGAGACAGGGTTTCACCATGTTTTCCAGGCTGGTCTCAAACTTCTGGGCTCAAGTGTCCTCCTGCTTCAGCCTCCCAGAGTGGGATTACAGGTGTGAGCCACTGCGCCTGGCCTAGCCACTCACATGAACTCTTATAAAAATACTGAAAAAAATTGTGACTCGTGGGAAATTAAACAGCCATCTGGTCCTTATGATGGATTCCTAGGGGTTCCCAGAGCACTCAGGGATGTGTGCACAGGGTCCTCCCTGCAAGGTGTCTCCAAGGGGAACACTCATGACAAACAGCGTTCATGCCGCCTTCCTGCTCACCTGGTGCCCTGGCCTCAGCCGACCCCCGCCTTCCCTTCCTGGATTTATTAAAAATTCTTTCTACTTCCGTATACAGAACTCGTGGAGGTGCCAGTTCCATCTCCGGAGAATCTGTGTAGAGCGCATCTCAACTTTCCCCAGTTTTTATGTCATGAAGCCTGATCTACACACAGTTCAGAACTCCCCCCCACACTCCCTCGCAGTCATTGTCACGCTGCTAATATTTTACAACAGGAACAGAACACCTGTTTGCCAAGCGCCCACGAGGGCCCAGGCGACAGGAAGGAAGTGAACTAAGCCACCCTCCAGCACTGGCGTCTGACAGAGGAGGCTGACGGCTCGGGAGAACCGGGAGCAAATCATGTCATTGCAGCCTGAGACTTCTGCCAAGAAAATAAAGCAGACGAAGGGCCCCGGAGGCCTGGAATCTCGACGGGGGCTTCGGGGGCTGCACACACCCAATTTCACAGAATCTGGGCATTTCCTCTGTGCCCCAGAGTCTCCAAGATAATTTTGTTTTAAATGTGCAAAAATGAAATTCACTTTCTAACTGCACTCCACTGCTTATGAAGTAGTGGAAAACTCTGAATGGTGGCACTTTAGGATAATTGACCTCGTTCAGGTTTAAAAGCCCCTTGGCCAATTCCTCAGTAAATTCAGGATTTGCATTCCATCCAGGCTATTCTCGCTAGTCCACTCTTCCTGGCTGACCCCTGAGCCTCCGTCCCGGGATTATTTTTGAAGCCTGATTTTCATGCTGCTTCGAGGTGCCCTGCAAAGTACTTGGTGTCTCTATTACAGGGAGACACCCACCTGCTTCCAATTTTTCAGTATTTAAATGATGCACACTGCTGTCTCTAGAGGAATGTCACAGGATAATAGCTCATGTTCAAGGACTGCTGAGCAGACCCGAAAGTTTTCGCAAGTATTAATTTATGTAATCCTTCCAACTCTCCTTGAGTGGACATTGCTATTGTTAGCTCCATTTTACAGATAGAGAAACTAAGGCACAGAGAGGTGAGGTGATGGTAAGTGGCAGAGCTGAACTGTCACAGAGGAGGGTGTGGAGGAGCTGGCACAGAAACAGCAAAAGTGGATGGCCTTTGTTCCACGCTGGGGACAAGTCTCCCTCTGGTTGGGAGAGGCCCTTGGGGGAGGTCTCAAAGCCATCACTCACAGCACAGATGGTGGAAGCTGGCATGCCTGCCATGCTGTGCTGAAAGTGTGTTTTGGTTACAGCCTGTTTGAAGGGTGACTTGACAAAGGCTCTCTCCATTTCAAAGGGGCATATCCTGGCCGGGCGCAGTGGCTCACGCCTGTAATCCCAGCACTTAAGAAGGCCAAGGTGGGGGAATCTCCTGAGGTCAGAAGTTCAAGACCAGCCTGGCCAACGTGGGAAAACCCCGTCTTTATTAAAAATACAAAAATTAGCTGGACGCGGTGGTGCACACCTGTAATCCCAGCTACTTGGGAGGCTGAGACAGGAGAATCACTTAAACCCAGGAGGCAGAAGTTGCAGTGAGCTGAGATTGTGCCGTTGCACTCCAGCCTGGGCAACAAGAGTGAAACTCTGTCTCAAAACAAGGAAACAAACAAAATACGAAAATTAGCCAGGCATGATGGTGTGCGCCTGTGATCCCAGCTACTCTGGAGGTTGAAGCAGGAGAGTCACTTGAATCTGGGAGGTGGAGGTTGCATTAAGCAGAGATCACACCACTATACTGCAGCCTAGCAATTATTCATCTTAAAATACAAACAGAAAAAAAACAACGGTGCACATCCCCCTTTGACCCTCCGCTGGCTATCTGTCCTCAGAAGACACCTGCCCGTGTGCATGAAGAAGCATGGATGTTTACGCAGGGAGCTTCCTTGCAGTACTGTTTGCAACACTAAAGAAATGGAAATATCCTGGACTGGGTACAGTGGCTCATGCCTATAATCCCAGCACTTTGGGAGGCCAAGGGGCGCGGATCACAAGGTCAGGAGATGAAGACCATCCTGGCTAACATGGTGAAACCCCATCTCTACCAAAAATACAAAAAATTAGCCGGGCGTGATGGCGCACGCCTGTAGTCCCCGCTACTGGGGAGGCTAGGGCAGGAGAATCGCTTGAGCTGGGGAGGGAGAGGTTGCAGTGAGCTGAGATGGTGTCACTGCACCCCGGCCTGGGCAACAGAACAAGATTCCGTCTTATAAAAAAAAGAAAAAAGAATTGGAAATATCGTAAAATATTCATCCGTAAGTGAGTGGTTAAATGATGGTACATTTACACTACGGAATCCATCACCATAAGAAAGAATGCTCTGTCTATATCTAGCTTTCTCAACACTGGTACAACTGACATTTGGGTCGGATCGCCCTTTGTGGTGGGGGGAGTGTCCTGTGCATTGTGGGAGGTTTAGCGGCATCCCCTGGCTCTACCCACTAGATGCCAGCAGTACCACCCTCCTCAGGGTGACACCCAGAAATGCATCCAGACATTGCCAAGTGTTCCCTGGGGGTAAAACTGCCAGTGGTTGAGAACAGCCAATCTATATGCAGTGAAGTATGAAGATCTCCCAAACAGACTAATACATGAAAAAAAAGTTACAGAACTGTATGTATTAAAAAAAAAAACAATGCTGGTCAGATGTGGTGGTTCAAACCTTTAATCCCAGCACTTTGGGAAGCCAAGGAGGGAGGATGGCTTGAGCCCAGGCATTGGGGACCAGCCCTGGCAACATAGAGAGACCCCCTCCTTACAAAAAATAGAAAAAATTAACAGTGCGTGGTGGTGCACACCTGTAGTCCCAGCTATTTGGGAGGCTGAGGCAGGAGGATTGCTTGAACCGGGGAGGTGGAGGTTGCAGTGAGCCGTGACTGCACCACTGCACTCCAGCCTGGGAAGCAGAGGAAAATCATGTCTCCAAATAAATAAATAAATAAATAAATAAAGCAAGCTGAGCTATTTATCTATATAGACAGAGATACAGATACAGAGATAGAGTCATTCGTTACACAAGTTTTATTGAGTACCTGTCCCATGCCTGGAATTATTCTTGGTGCTCAGGAAGTAGCAATGATGAAAATGAAGTCCCTGCTCTGCTGGAGATGACACTCTGGCCTCTGGTGGGGAAAGATAGGCAATGAACAAGGGAATCAATGCATGACGTCAGGTGGTGAGAAGTGCTACAGAGAAAGAGAAACTGGGCGCGGGGTCCTAGGAAAGACACAAGAGGCCTGGCGAGGTGGCTCACGCCTGTAATCCCAGCACTCTGGGGGGGCCAAGGAGGGCGAATCACTAGGCCAGGAGTTTGAGAACAGCCTGGCCAACATGATGAAACCCCATCTCTGCTAAAAATACAAAAAAAAAAAAAAAAAAAAAAAAAAAAAAAAAAAAGCTGGGCATAGTGGCAGGCCCCTGTAGTCCCAGCTACTAGGGAGACTGAGGCAGGAGAACCGCTTGAACCTGGGAGGCAGAGGTTGCAGTGAGCTGAGATCGCACCATTGCACCCCAGCCGGGGCAACAGTGCAAGACTCCATCTCAAAAAAAAAAGGGGTCAGGGCAAGCTGACTAAGGTGACATTGAGCAGAGAGCTGTGTGAATGAGGGCAAGAACGGGAACTTAGAGGTCAGCAGGCTCCAGGCAGAGCAGGAGTCATGCAAAGGCCCTGAGGCAGGATGGTGCTGTGTGAGCATGAGGCCCAGCGAGGAGGCCCGAGTGCCTGCAACAGAGTGAGTGAGGGGCGTGGGGGTGACGAGGCCACTGAGACTTCGGGGTCGCAACCACAGCCGGCCTTGTAGCCTTGACTTTGTTTTTTGCCTCGAGAGCTGGAGAGATCAGCAGAATATCCAGCTTGGAATGTTAAGAGGCCGTGGGTGCGCAGTTCTGGGTGTAATGGAACAGAAAAGGAGTGGGGAGAGAGAGAGAGGAAAGCAGGGAGGGAGGAGGGGGAGAGAAACACCAGATTGTCCAGCTCACCAATGGGTTCAAATCCCAGCTCCTCCTCCTCCTCAGGCTACCAGCTTCACCCCCCCTGAGCCTCAGTTTCCTCTTGTGTAAAATGGTTTAACCACGCCTACTCTCACAGGAGAGAACAATGTCAGCAAAGTTCCCGTTACAGTGCTTTTTCCATAGGCCCCTAGTGACAATGGAAGCATCTCCCTGTTCTGTCCCTCCCCCAGATGACCCAGCCAACTCCTCTGCAGCAGCCCAGGGACGCTTGTTTAGGCTGTAGGCTCCATGGAGGCCCAGAGGGAACGCCTTCCCACATGTCAGAGAAACCTGAGACCCTGAGTTCATATCAACTGCAGACCTTTGGGCCTAATGGCTATTGTCAAGAAAAGCCTTTTAGAAAAACATCCCAGCAGGGGCCAGGTTTGAAGGCCCCCAGGGGCTTGTGGGAGCCAACATTTCCCTCTGTCTGACAGCCCCCTCAACTCCCCCAGCTGGGACCCTCCCTGACAGCTGAGCCTGCTTCCAGAGGCTGGGCTTTGGGGTTGAGGTCTCAGCCCAGGAATAACCCAGCCCCCCATGCCCTCCCCCGCACAGTTCACCCGGCAGGAGAGGTCAGGCCCTCCCAAGCAACTGTCCAAGACACTGGTAAATCCACGGGGGCAATCCCAGGCCTAGGGCGTCTCCATGTCACATGGGTGGGGAGGGGGCTGCTCAGCCGAAAACGGGGCCTTGAGAGACTCTAGAGACAGCAGCACATGGCTCACTTTTCCCTCCTACTCTCTACAGGGCCATGGAAACAGACACAGGGACTCAGGCAGCTGAAGAGAATGTTCTAGAAGCCACAAAGAGCCTGGCAGGAGCCAGGGGACCTGGAGATGCAGCTGGCTGCATCTATTCGGTCTCTCAAGGCTCCAGCAACCTGGACACCTGCTGTCTCCACCCCTCTCAACGGAGCCAGCCTGTGGGGCGAGGGGTTCCTTGCTCCCATGCCCCCCACTCCTCCATGTTGGTCGGCCGGGGCAATGAGAATGTGCTTGTTTTGATGACATGTCAATCACTTTTATACAAATATCTTTATTTAGGACTCCTTTAGAAAATAAGAAGATCTGGGAACACACAGTTACCATGCGTGTGGGGTGGCAGCTGCCCTCTTTAGAAAGACATGTGCCCTCCCCTGGCCACAGTCCCCACCCCTCCCTGTTGTCTCCCCTGGTGCCCAGTCTCCAGCCCTCCTCCCCTTACTTGCCAGGCCCCGGAGGGCTTGGATCCCCCAGTCCCCTGCCCAGAGATGCCCCAGAGCGGCCAACCCAGTGCCAGACGAAGGTCTCAACAGAGCAGGGAGGCAGGATGGGATACAGGAGCCCTTGCCCAGTTAGAATCAGCCGCTGGGGACATGGAGGGTGGAGGAAGAGAGGCAGGAGGGTGGAGGAAGGACATGCCGAGGTCTTAAGCCGGAGAAGTCAGGGTTGATGCGGAGATGGGAGGTGCCAGAGACAGGGGCTGCTGGGAGAAGAGGGAAAGTCAGAGAATGTGTCCGTCCGTCCGGAGCCCTGACCCGAGATGGGGCCATTCTGTCGGCAACCGGGACACACACTCGTCTGAGCTCCAGGAGGAGAGACCTGTGTGCACATCCTGTCATCAGAGTGGCTTGAAATAAATGCCCCTATTTGCGTATCCAATTGGCAACAAGTAAAAAGATTAATGATAGGAGACAGGAAGCAGATGAGTGGTTGCGGGGGCCAGGGAGGGGTGGGGAGTAACTGCCTCATGGATACGAGGTTTCCTTTTGGGGTGACAGAAAAGTTCTGGGACTAGAGCAGCGGGGATTGCAGAATACTGTGAGTGTGCTGAATGCAACGGACTGGGTCACTTTAAAACAGTCAAAATGGACTGGGCGCAGTGGCTCACACCTGCAATCCCAGCACTTTGGGAGGCCGAGGTGGGCAGATCACCTGAGATGGGGAGATCGAGACCAACCTGACTAACATGGAGAAACCCTGTCTCTACTAAAAATACAAAATTAGCCAGGTGTGGTGGCGCATGCCTATAATCCCAGCTGCTCAGGAGGCTGAGGCAGGAAAATCACTTGAACCCAGGAGGCACAGGTTGCAGTGTGCTGAGATCACACCATCGTACTCCAGCCTGGGGAATAACAGCAAAACTCCATCTCAAAAACAAAAAAATTGTTAAAATGGTAAATCCTATGTCGTGTGTGTTTTAACCACAGTAAAAAAAGATGACTCATATCCAGTGTTGGTGATGGCAGGGGGCAAGGAGGTGGACTGTCAATTAACACGTGACTTCAGGAGGACAATATGGTAATTCACAGCCATAATTTCCTTTTTTATCTTTTAATTTTCATTTTTTGTAGAGACGGGATCTCATTTTGTTGTCCCAGCTGGTCTCAAACTCCTGGCCTCAAGTGATCCTCCCAATTCAGCCTCTCAAAATGCTGGGATTACAGGAACGAGCCACTGCTCATGCCAGCACACTTCAATAATTTAAATGTGGTTAGCCCAAAAATCTTTTAGAAATCCATCCCACGGGAATTCCGAAATAAAGATGTGTGTGCAAGGAGGGTCAAGACAGAAATGTTCCTTAAAAGCACACACAATGGCTGGAACTCATAGGAATGCCATACTATGCCATGCATGTAACAAATGACAAAGAACTTGGTGACTTCAAACAACAACCTTCCCTCCCCAGGAAAACACCTAAGTCACTGATGATGTCACACTTCTGCAGTTCAGAAGTCTGGACTGGCACGGCTGGACTCTCTGCTCAGAGCATGCTAAGGCCAAAATCAAGGTGTCAGCTGACTGCATTCTCACCTGGAGCCCATTCGCCTCTCTGAGATCACAAGGGGGCTCTACAACAGAGGTCCCCATATTTGCTGACCATGAGAGCCGAGAGTCATCCTTATCTCCTGGAGGCCTCTCTCAGGCCCTTTCCCCACCCACCCCCGCAGCAATGGAGAATCTCACTCAAGTCACATCGCTCTCTCACTTATAATCTCCCGGTCAGAAAGAATCCCAGCCCTTCTAAGGGCTTGACGAGTGAGTCAGGCCCACTGAGGGTCATCTCCTGTTCTTAAAGTCAACAATGCCATAAAACACACTCTAGGCCAGGCACAGTGGCTCACGCCTGTCAACCTACAGCACTTTAGGAGACCGAGGCGGGCGTTTCACAAAGTCAGGAGATCGAGACCATCCTGGCGAACATGGTGAAACCCTGACTCTATTAAAAATACAAAAATTAGCTGGGCATGGTGGTTTGCACGTGTAGTCCCAGCCACTTGGGAGGCTGAGGCAGGATAATTGCTTGAACCCGGGAGGCGGAGGTTGCAGTGAGCCAAGATCATGCCACTGCACTCCAGCCTGGCAACAGAGTGAGACTTTGTCTTAAAAAAAAAACAAAAAACACAGGCCGGGTGTGGTGGCTCACGCCTGTAATCCCAGCACTTTGGGAGGCTGAGGTGGGTAGATCACCTGAGGTCAGGAGTTCGAGACCAGCCTGACCAACATGGAGAAACCCCATCTTAAAAAAAAAACACACACACACAAACATTCCAATCTAATCAGAGAGTGATATCCTCATCATATTTGTAGGATCCTCTCAACCCAAGGGGAATGGAATATACAAGGGTGTGAGTTCTATACGTCAGCCTGCAACAGTGTCTGTCAGTAGGGACTAGTTCATCTCCAGAATCTCAGTAAACGACATACACCTATCTGAACATTTTCCTTGAGGCATTGCTAATGACATGCAAATAACTGATGCAATTTCATCAGTTTCCTGGATGTAACTGCAAAACTACACATACACATATATATGTGTGTGTGTGTGTGTGTGTGTGTGTGTGTATATATATATATATATACTATATATAAAATTTCACATATAATTGTAACATACAATTTTACTTATATATATATAAAATTTCATTTTGTAAAAAAAAAAAAAAAAAAATCTATGCATGGGCTCGTTGTGGTGGCTCACACCTGTAATCCGAATCCTAGCACTTTGGGAGGCCGAGGCAGGCAGATTGCCTGAGCTCAGGAGTTGGAGACCACCCTGGGCAACATGGTGAAACCCTATCTCTATTAAAATACAAAATATTAGGCATGGTGGTGGGTGCCTATAGTCACAGCTACTCAGGAGGCTGAGGCACAAGGATCACTTGAGCCCAGGAGGTGGAGGTTGCAGTCAGCGAGATTGTGCCACTGTACTCCAGCCTGAGTGACAGAGTGAGACTCTGTCTCAAAATAATAATAATCTATGCCATGCTTGTACAAGTGTGTGTGTTTCTACATGTGCAAAGAAAAGTCTGGAAGAATATAAACCAAACTCTAAATAGCGAATTCCTCAAAGAAGTGAGGCTATATGAAGGAGAATTTCACTTTTTATTTTATATACTCTGCATTATTGAAATTAGTTACATTGAATATATATTACTTTCACAGTTAAAAAAGATTAAGGGCTGGCACAGTGGCTCACTTCTGTAATCCCAGCACTTTGGGAGGCCGAGGGAGGCAGATCACCTGAGATCAGGAGTTCAAGACCAGTCTGGTCAACATGGTGAAACCCGGTCTCTACTACTAAAACTACAAAAATTAGCCAAGCATGGTGGCAGGTGCCTGTAATCCCTGTTACTCGGGGACGCTGAGGCAGGAGAATCCCTTGCACCTGAGAGGCAGAGGGTGCAGTGAGCCAAGATCGTGCCATTGCCCTCCAGCCTGGGCAACAAGAGCAAAAATCTGTCTCCAAAAAAAAAAAAAGATTAAAACATTAAATTTAAGAAAGCTCACAATGTAACCATTAAATTTTTAAGTTACAGAAAGGAAAGCTGGCCCCTGTCACTGGGTGAAATTCTCAAGCCAGGCTATTTTGTTTTGTTGTTTGTTTGTTTATTTTGAGACAGGGTCTCACTGTCATTCAGGCTATTGTGCAGTGGCACCATCACAGATCATTGCATCCTCAACGTCCTGGACTCAGGTAATCCTCTAGCCTCAGCCTCCCAAGTAGCTGGGACTACAAGTGTGTGCCGTCACACCTGGCTAATCTTTATTTTTTTGTAGAGCTGTGGCGAGGTCTTATTATGTTGCCCAGGCTGGTCTCAAACTCCTGGGCTCAAGTGATCCTCCCTCTGCAGCCTCCCGAAGTGCTGGGATTGCAGGCGTGAGCCACTGTGTCCAGCCCAGACTTGTTACGTTTTAGTTTTGAAATACTTCTTAGTGACTCTTGAACTTCCTCGTGGTTAAGTGAGAGGTCCAGAAATCAGAGCATGGTGAGGACCTGGAACCACACCCCATGCTCTATCCTCTCAGAGGGGCCCAAATACCTCTGTGCAGGCCGCCGTAGGATAGAGGGATTGTTTACCGTGGAGGTCAACAGCACCCCTGAGCCCTGAATCAGCCTGAGGGTCAAGCCCCAGCTGGAGAGGATGGAGCGGGGCAGGCCCACACACCAGGCAGCAGGGATGGGTTTCCAGGGGGGGCGGTGGGTAATAAGTCAGGCTTGGTGCCAAAAGTAGGAACTATTCTTTTCTGCCTGAGGGTCGCAAACTAGGCTGCCGCAAAATATGCCATTCTGGTATCAGGATTATGTTGAGCTGAAGACAGTTGAGAAGAAGCAGATACAGGAAAAGCTCTGCCCTCTCCTATTTAAGCAGGACATAGATTTTGTTGTTGTTGTTGTTGTTGTTGTTTTTTGAGACAGAGTGTCACTCAGTAGCCCAGGCTGGAGTGCAGTAGCGCAATCTTGGCTCACTGCAACCTCCACCTCCCAGGTTCAAGTGATTCTCCTGCCTCAGCATCCCGAGTAGCTGGAATAACAGGTGCACACCACCATGCCCAGCTAATTTTTCCCCCCAGCCCCCCCCCCCCGATTTTTTTTTTTTTTTTTTTGAGATGGAGTTTTGCTCTTGTTGCCCAGGCTGCAGTGCAGGGGCACTATCTCGGCTCTCTGCAGCCTCCATCTCCCAGGTTAAAGCAATTCTCCTGCCTCAGCCTCCCAATTAGCTGAGACTACAGGCACCCGCCACCATGCCCAGCTAGTTTTTTTTTATTTTTAGTAGAGATGTGGTTTCACCATGTTGGCCAGCCTGGTCTAGAACTCCTGACCTCAAGTGATCCGCCCACCTCAGCCTCCCAAAGCGCTGGGATTACAGGCGTGAGCCACCACACCCAGCCCTAAAAGCAGGACAGATTTCTAATGGTGCCTCTGGCCATCTTTCTACCAGGAAGGGTAGAAAGACACAAGCCCTAGACCATTACTGCCCAGATGGCACCAGAGGAATCCACGTAACAAACTTTGCCAACCTGCCCTTATCTTCCATCGGTTTCCCCAGCTATGCCTTCCCCCCCAGTCTTCTGTTGCCCCAGAAACTCCAAGTCCTTTGTTTTTCTCTTGTCACGTTTCTCCAGATGTGTTGCTTTTTTTGTTAAGATGGAATGCAAGCTCAAGTTCTCACCACCCCTGGAGCTACTCGCAGTGGGTGGTCCTGGGTGTATTTGTGACGCACAGGTTAATACACTTCTGTTGGTTTTTCTCTTGTTAATGTGTCTTGGGACAGGGTCTCACTCTGTGGCCCAGGCTGGAGTGCAGTGGCACCTTGACAGCTCATTGCAGCCGCAACCTTTTGTCAGTTCACAGGGCCTCGGCCAAGGAACCTAAGGTGGGCAGAGGAAAATGAAAAATTTTCTCCCCTACAAAAGTATTTCAGGAAGAAGGCAACTGAACACAAGGAGCTTGATTCTGACAAAACCGACGGGCTGGCTGGAGGACGGTAAGACCCCCAGACGCTGCAGAACCGACTCACCAGCAGGGCTGCCATGTGGAGAATCAGAAATCTGACCAAGAGATTGCTGAGCTAAGAACACACCCTCAGAGCTGCAGCGCAGTGATCGGAGGCCCCACAGCTGCCTCTGCACCCACCTCCAGGCACCCTCAAAACTGGAGACCAGATACTCGTATCCCCACAGCCTTGCTTGCCAAGAGAAAACGGGCCACTGAGAGATGGCTCCGCCTCCCTCCTGTCTTCCAAATCTCATGTGAACATGCTTAACTGGCACAACCAAATGTACCCCCAGAACTCCAGATGTCAGAGAGTCTGGGTAATTCATTTGAAGTTTTCAGTGCTGAAAGCCCTGGAAGGAAATGGGAACGGATGCTGAGTACCAAGAGTGGCTGCCAGGATGTGGATCACACCACAGGAGGCCAAGAACCCAGACTGGGGCCCAGGAGGCAGGAGAGAATCCAGCTACCAGGTCCAACGCCATGCTCACTGTCTGAGCTGGGCCATAGCCCCGTGTTACTCTGCATTGCTAGAAAGAAACACCTGAGACTGCATATTTCATAAGAGATGTAATTGGCTCACGGTTCTGCAGGCTGTACGGAAAGCATAGCACTGGCATCTGCTTCTGGGGAGGTCCCAGGAAGCTTCCAATCATGGCCGAAGGCAGAGAGGGAACCCCGTCACATGGCATGAACGGGAGCAGGAGACGGGGGTGAGGAGGTGCCACACACTTAAACAACGAGACCTCACGAGAATTGACTCACTATCGCGATACAGCACCAAGGCCGTGAGCTAAACCATCCGTGGGAAATCCTCCCTACCCCGGAAGGCAGAGGCTGCTGTGAGCTGCGATCGCGCCACTGCACTCCAGCCTGGGCGACAAAGTGAGGCCATGTCTCAAAAAAGAAAAAAAAGAAAAGAAAAGAAGGGAAGAGAGGGAGGGCGGGGGACGGGGAGGGGGAGGGGAGGGGAGGGGAGGGGGAGGGGAGGGGAGGGGAGGGGAGGGGGAGGGGAGGGGGGAGGGGAAGAAACCCACCAGCATTACCCAGTCACCTCCCCACCAGGCCCCACCTCGCACACTGGGGACTACAATTCAACATGAGATTTGAGCAGCGCCAAGTATACAGACGATATGACCACTCCAGCTGCAAGGAAAGCCTTGACTCCTTGACGTGATTTCCGGTCTAGGTTTCTTGGGAGAACTCACGGTCTTTAAACAAAGTATTGGGGATCGAGTTTCTCTGCTGTGACCCCAGTGTGGCTGAGCAGATTCAGTCCTGCGAAGCACACACTCTGATGATTACTGATCAGCACAATCTCAGTGGCTGCTCTGCACTGAGTGGCTGCTGCTCACCGAGCACTGCCCTGAGAGCTTCGCGCATCACCGTGCATCAGGGTATTTTGCAGCAACCGTATATGATTGGGACTGTTGTTACTATTATCGTTTAAAAGGTGATGAAACTCAGGCTCAGAGAGGTTTTGTGACTTGCCCAAAGTCACACAGCAAGTAAATGACAGAGCCAGGCTTAGAACCTATTTGCTGAACCACATGATGACATTGGCTGCCACTATTCATTTTTTGATTTTATTTTTAAATGAGAAAACAAATCTGTGCTTCCTAAATCAAGTTTGTCTGGCAGACAATTGTTCCAAAATATAAAATGCATGGGGAGGTGAATAGTAAAAGGAATGCTTTGTAGGGGAGGAACCGGAGCCTGTGGTACTAAATGATCCCTGTACCCTTTCCGAGCCCACGTTCTGTTCTACAAGCTCGCCTCTTTGTTCCCTGCTCAACAGCAGCTGGGACTGCCTCCATGCTGGAAGTTACTGCCCGTGGAGCCGGGGTGGGAGGCAAGCTCAGAGCAACGGGGACTGCCGCTTGGAGGATGCTCTGTGATCCTCCCTGAAGCAATCTACAATATGGTCCCAGAGTTGCCATAGCAACTCCCCATCTGGGCTATATAAATGAAGTAAAGGAAGCATCTTCTGTCTCCAGACTATTGTGACTTTGAAGAATGATTCCTTCAGAAGACATTTAACAGTGTCACCCACGGGTGACAAACACAAATGCTCACAGGAAGCGAAGAGACGACGTAAAGGAGCTAATGAAAGGACGGCAGGGAGGTTCAGTGGGTACTCAGGGGCTGGTGGGCACCTCCCTGTGCCCCCGTCCCTGCCGGCAGCTGTAGCTCAGTCATAGCCCCGTGTTACTCTGTAGGAATGTAAACCCAGAGTGATTGGATCTTCCGGTTTGTCAAGAAAAGCCGAAAGCTAGATTTTTATGTGAAATCTTTTCATCTTTAAATGTTAGCAACCAATCCAAACTTTGGATGGACTGGGGCTTCCAGGCACTGTTGTGCAGGTCATGCACTGCACAACTCCGACGACGTCAGTTTCCCGTTAGTTCAAGTGTGGCGTGCTCCCTGCAGTAAATGGCCACTGTGCAGCCATTTGTGTGCAGTCCTGTCATGTCAGGGGGCCGAATCTGGCTTGTCACCAGTGTGCCAATTCCAGTTCTAAGTAGCCAGCCGTAGAGGTCTGGCTAGAGAAATTCTTATTCAGCTAACCAATATAAGCCACCGAAAATGGTGAATAGTATCCATAAGTGTGAAAAGGTGTTCACCATGTACTGACGTGAAAAAAGCACATTATAAAATATAAACAGAGCATACTCTTAATTTCTGAAAATGATGTACATGCTGCATTACAAAATCTCCAAGGAGAGGGGAGGGAGAGCATTAGGAAAAATAGCTAATGCATGCTGGGCTTAATACCTAGGTGGTGGGTTGATAGGTGCAGCAAATCACCATGGCACACGTTTACCTACGTAACAAACCTGCACACCCTGCACGTGTACCCCAGAACTTAAAATGTTAAAACATAGTCTGCAAAGCTGCACCCCCCACATGTGACAGCAGTGACTTCAGAGACGTAGAGTATGAGGTCATTTCTATTTTTATCTTCTTAGCCCTGGGTTTTTTCAGTATTTTTTTATGATGTCATGTAAATACTTATAAAATAAAAAAATTAAGTTTGTTCCAAAAACTATTCTAATGGCTGGACACAGTGTGTCACCCCTGTAACTCCAGCACTTTGGGACGCCAAGACAGGCAGATAGCTTGAGCCCAGGAGTTCAAGACCAGCCTGAGCAACATAGTGAAACCCCGTCTCTACACTCACACACAGACACACACACACACAAAGAGCTGGGCGTGGTGGCCCGCGCCTGTAGTCCCAGCTACTTGGGAGGCTGAAGTGGGAGGATTGCTTGAGTCTGAGCAGTCAAGGTTGCAGTGAGCCATGATCGAGCCACTGCACTCTAGTCTGGGCAACAGAGTGAGACCCTGTCCCAAAAAATAATAATGATAATTCTTCTAAAATGGAATCAAAGTTTGTTTCTAGCAAAAAGGAAGAGAATAGGGTTGTGGGCAAAAGCAATGGTTTTTAAACTCCAACGTGCTTCTGCATGGCCCTGAGGGTTTACTCAAACACTGATTACTGCCTGCCCTGGGTGTGCCTGGGATGGGGCTTGTGGAGTCTGCTGTTCAAGCAAGTGTCCAGGTGACGCTAGTGCTTCGGTCCCCAGACCAGGCATTCCAAACACTGGAAAAAATAGGAATATCTAAGAATCACCTGGTAAACTCACTTAAAAAGTAGTTCTGGGACAATCTCCAAAGGTTGAAACTCACTGGGTCTGGAGTGAGGGCCCAGGAATCTGCGTTTTTGTAAATATATATGCAGGGTGGTTTTGCTGTAGGTGGTTTCTGGGGGCGGTCTTGAGAAGCACAGCTCTAAAAACTGACCTGGAGATGGGATTGAGGGATCTCTGGTCTCTTCCTCTGTGAAGCCAGCAGCTATTAGGCTTCCGCTGTTTGCCAGGCACTGCACCAGGAGCTGCAGGAGCTGGACAGATGTGTAAGACACTCCCCTGCTGCAGCCAGCATCCAGGGGGAAGGCATCTGAGGAGGCTGGGGATGGAGACAGAGCGACAGGAAGTGAGGGCCTGGGCAGTGGGTGCCCCCGGGCTGAGGGAGGGGCAGCCGGCAGGAGGGCACTGGGAGCTTTTGGGGCCATTCAGTCTCTTGACCTGTCAGACAAAGAACTTGGTTCTCAGCAGCAGCCAGCCGCATTGTTGTAGCCTTTGAATCTTCATCCTCAGAACTCACGGAGCAGCAACCTGTCCTCCCTGTTCTGCACCGACCCTCTGTAAGAACGCTATTACTTTCTTCTCAGCTTCCTGCCGACCCTTCCGCCACGTGCACTGTAAATCAAATCACCTGCTCCCGGCGAGCAGTTCAACATTCCTCCCTCTGATTGGTGGATGTACTACATGAATTCCCTTCTTGTTTAAAAAGCGCTTCTAAACTTTAATACTCCAAACAGAAAAATAGGGGAAATTCTCTACTTTCCACCTACCCATTGGCTGAAAGTAATAATCCCACCACTTTGGGAGGCCAAAGCTGGAGGATCACTTGAGCCCAGGAGCTTGAGACCAGCCAGGACAACATAGCAGGATCCTGTCTCTATTTTTTTTTCCCCGAGATAAAGCCTCTCTTTGTTCCCTCGGCTGGTCTGAAACTCCAGGGCTTAAGAGATCCTCTTGTGCCTCAGCCTCCCAAAGTTGTGAGCCACACAGATGCTAATATCTTACTATAAGCATCCGTAAGGTGTGTTACCCAGATGCTAACATCTTACTTATTCCTTCAGCTCTTTTTTTTTTTTTTTTTTGAGATGCACCCTCGCTCTGTCGCTCAGGCTGGAGTTCAGTGGCATAATCTTGGCTCACCGCAACCTCCGCCTCCTGGGTTCAAGTGATTCTCCTGCCTCAGCCTCCTGAGTAGCTGGGATTACAGGCACCCGCCACCACGCCCGGCTAATTTTTGTATTTTTACTAGAGACAGGGTTTTACCATGTTGGTCAGGCTGATCCCGAACTCCTGACTTTGTGATCTGCCCGCCTTGACCTCCCAAAGTGCTGGGATTACAGGTGTCAGCCACCACGCTGGGCCCTTCAGCTCTTTAAAAATACACGAGCTCAGACAGACACACCGAGGCTCCACAGAAGCGCTGACTTGCCCTCCTCTCACCCCCTCCCAGGGCTCACCTCTTGTTCTCATTGTGCTGGATGTACCTCTGCTCAGGTGGACGCGCTCACAGCCAAGGTCTTAGGATTTTGTTTGGAAATTTAGCACAAGTGTTATCGCTGTGCCCCTATCACTTTGTAAGCTGCCTTTTACACCTGCCTTTAGGTTCGGGATTTATCAGAGTCATCACAGCTTGTCTTGCCTGCACACACAGTGGCGTGACCTGTCCTCAGCAGTGACACTGGACATAAGAACTGCTGGAGACAAGCCAAGGAGCAAAGAATTCAATGCCTGCTCTCATTCTCTCAGCTTTACCAGAAATAACCCAGGGACTTTAGCCTTCAGTTCAAAGGGGCATTTTTCTTTTTTCTTTTCTTTCTTTTTTTTTTTTTTTTGAGACAGGGTCTTGCTCTGTTGCTCACGCTGGAGTTCAGTGGTATGTTCATGACTCACTGCAATCTTGACCTCCTGGACTCAAGCAATTCTCCCACCTCAGCCTCCTGAGTAGCTGGACTACAGACACACGTCACTATTCCCAGCTAATTTTATTTTTCTTTTCATAGAGATGGGGTTTCTGGCCGGGCACAGTGGCTCATGCCTATAATCCCACCACTTTGGGAGGCTGAAGCTGGAGGATCACTTGAGCCCAGGAGTTTGAGACCAGCCTGGACAACATAGCAAGATCCCCTATTTTTTTTTTTTTCCTGAGATAAAGTCTCTCTTTGTTCCCTAGGCTGGTCTCGAACTCCAAGGCTCAAGCAATCCTCCTGCCTCAGCCTCCCAAAGTCGTGAGTCAGCGCTCCTAGCCCAAAGGGGCCTCTTTACTCCCTTGTCCCCCAGTTGCAGGGCAGCTCCCTCCACCAGTTCCCAGCACAGGCAGACAGAGCAGCCCCTGCTCCAGGCCTGCTGTCGTGCCTTCAGCCTCAGGGCAACACTGGCCTCTCCTGTCCCATCCACAGGGAGCCAGAGTTCCACACCTGCCACCTGGGGAGCACCTGGCAGAGCCCAAGGCCTGGAGCAGCCTCCAGAGGTTGGAGTGAGGCCTCTGCAAGTCTGTAGCCAGCCCCCTCCTGGAAGTGGTATCTTAAGACTCAGAGACAATTACAGGGAGGAGGACTCAGGGTAATGGGGTCAAGCCGCTGGGGTGGAGGAGCCGGACAGGTGGGCAGGAGCACAGGACAGCTGCCCTCCAGGGCCGGCTCTGGGGCAGAGCCAGAGGCGGGAGCCAGCAGCAGGCGGAGAAAGCCAGGCAGGCCCTGGTCTCGGTGCCTAGCTCATCAGGGACTAGGTGTGAGTGTCATCTGAGCAGGTATGGACACTGTGTGGGGCTCAAAGAACTGGGCAGGACCCCACCTCCTCCACTTTCAGGCTGAGGAACTCCACTGAAGCTGACTCACTGACTTCTTAGTGAGCACCCACTGTGTGTGGGGCCTCACGCCAGGCACTGGGATGGGGCATCTGCCCTGGAGAGGGGCACAGTTAGTGGGGGAGGGGGAGAATCAACTGAAGGAGGGAGGGGAAGAGGTGTATTCGGTCCCCATGAGTGCCACGGCCAGTCACCACACCTGGGGCTTAACACAACAGAAAGATATTCTCTCACGATTCTAGAAGTCAGAAGTCAAAAATCAAACTACGGGAGGCTCCTTCCTGCCTCTTCCAGCTGCTGGTGGCTCCAGGCTCGTAGCGGCCTCATGCCCGTCTCTGCCTCTGTCTTCCCGTGGCCGTCTCTCTTATTTCTCGTCTCTCTTTTGTGCTGTCTCTGTCTCAAATCTCCCTGTGATGCCTGTTGTGGGGTTTACTGGCCACCCTAAATCCAGGATGATCTTTAATTATATCTATAACGACCCTCTTTCTACATAAGGTCACATTCGTGGGTTCTCGGGCACAGATCTTTTGGGAGCCATCATTCAGTCCATTTCACGGGGCACAGGGAACCTTCTAGAAGAGGCAGACCAGCAGAGACCAGTCTCTCTCTAGAGGGAAAGAGAGAGGGGCCTTCAGAAAAGTAGAGGAAGGATGTCAGGGCCCGGATGCGGGCATGGGAGGAGGAAGGTGGACAAGGTCCTGGCTGGAGGGACACGCAGAGCCCCTCCAGCCCTGCCAGAAGTTTGCCCTTGACCACAGGATGCTGGGAGGGGGGGCGGTGAGGGGCAGCAAAAAGCTAGCATGGAGCTGCAGCTGGAGAGGTGAACTTCCCAATTTAGGATGAACTGCTCTGATGGGCAAGGAAAGGCTCAAAATTAAGGCATAATCTCGAAGAAATAACTCTAAACAATATGTTTCCCTTATTTCCCTTATGACTTAAGAATTTATTTGGCCAGGTGTGGTGGCTCATGCCTGTAATCCCAGCTGAGGTGAGTGGAACACTTGAAGTCAGGAGTTTGAGACCAGCCTGACCCAACATGATGAAACCCTGCCTCTTCTAAAAACACAAAAATTAGCCGGGCGTGGTGGCGGGCACCTGTAATCCCAGCTACAGGGAGGCTGAGCCTGGAGAATCAATGGAACCCAAGAGGCGGAGGCTGCAGTGCTAAGATTGCACCATTGCACTCCAGCCTGGGCGGCAGTGCGAGACTCCATCTCAAAAGAAAAAAACCAAAAAGCAGGGCTTCTCTGCCTTCAGTGGTCTCGTGATCCCTTGGGATTCCCAGCAAAGGCCCAAGCTGCAGTTTTCAAGTTCAAGCGAAGCTCCTTGGCACACGAATAAGCTGCTTTGGACCCTGCTTCACCTGGGGGCAAAGGTTCCATGCAGCCTGTGTCCCCGCTTTCCTGTTCCTTCCTTCCTCTCCCTGCGTTCTCAGCTCAGGTCCCACCTGCTCAGGGGAAGCCCTCCCGGTACCCCAGCCAGATCTAGGGCCTTTGTGATCTGCTGTCATGGAACCTGGGCTTTTTTCTCAGAAGGTAACTTACCCTCATCTGGAAACACACAACCTCTGGTGGAACAAGCTGATTAATAACCATCATCCCTGCTAGACTCAGCCTCCTTGAAGGTGGGGGGGGTTATCTGAGTTTGTTCAGCATCAAATCCCCATACCTAGAACAGTACCTGGCACACAGTAGGTGCTCAATAAACCTCTGTCTGCACTTGCCCTTCAAGATGCCACTCATGGCTCACGGCTATAAGCCCAGCACTCTGAGGCCAAGGTGGGAGGATTGCTTGAGTCCAGGAGTTTAAGACCAGCCTGGGCAACATAGGGAGACTTCATATCTACAAAAGAAATAGAAAAATTAGCTGGGCATGGTGGTGTACACTTGCAGTCCCAGCTACTCAGAAGGCTGAGGCGGAGGATCGACTGAGCCCAGGAGATGGAGGCCGCAGTGAGCTGTGATCGTGCCACTGCACTCCAGCCTGGGAGGCAGAGTGAGATCCTGTCTCAAAACAAAACAAAAACAAACAAGAAAGATTCCACTCACAGGAGGAACCCACCGGACGGAGATGCGGACCTCCCTCCCAGCCCCTCCTGCCCGGGGTCGGGGCCCCTTCTGCAGCCGTCTGGAAAGGAAAAGCTGGTGTTTGTTGAGTTTGGCACTCGGATTTCACTGGTCTGGGATAGGGAGGCCTCATCTGTATTTTCAAAGCTCCCAGTGAACCTAATTCAGAGTCAGGGATGAGAGCACAGTCCTAGGGGCAGATTTGAGAGAGCTGCTCATTCTTTCTAGTCCGCTTCCGGGCAGGGAGTGGGGTGGGCGGTGAGCCTGGAGGAGGGCTCCGCCAACCAGGAGATTCCAGAAGACGATGGAAGGCCTGCTGGGCCGGAATGCACGAGTGATGTGAAGTCATGCACCTACTGAGCCCACGTTTGACCGCAGCTAAAACCCGTGCACTGGGAACAGACCTAGTTTAGCTCCCTTGGTTCTAGGTATAGGAAAAATCGGAAGCCCACAGAGCTAACGAGACCAGTGGCAGGTGTGAGGTAAGAACACTGTGCCCCGACAGACGCCCTTTGCATGCACAATCCTTGCTGCTCCTTAAGCCTTTCCACACGTAGGCAATGTTGTCCATTTTACAGATGAGGAAACCGAGGCTGAGAGGTTAACTAACGTGCCTAAGGCCACACAGCTGTGCACAGGTGAGCAGAAATTAGAAGCCACATGTGGCTAGAATGGAGGCCTCATCTGTGTTTTCAAAGATGCAGATGAGGACAGGCTGGGGCTGGGGGTGGTGGTGACCTATGTCCCCCATGCCGCCCTGGGCAGCATGATCAGGGCCTTGCCTGCACCTTGTAGAATTCCTTCCTGCTCTGATTTCGGCTTCTGCCCTCTCCCCCGCACCCTCCCCGGCTCCACACTCAGCTCCTTCAAGCCCAGCTGTCTGCGTTTGAAACTCCTTTGGCCTGATTCTGGGTTCCCACAGGGTCTGGTGTGCTGGAAGTCCAGTTTTTCAGCTGGAGGATAACCACAGAAAGGATGTCACAGCCAGTGAGGAAGATGCTTTCTCTTGGCTTTTCCTGAAAAGGCACACAGGGGGAGCTCTGGCCACTGAAAAAGCAGCACAGCCTGTGGTCCCATCACGATCCCCAATCTGTGGCCTCCCCCACTCCCCTCACAAGCCACAGCACCCGGGGTGTCTAGAGATCTCAGTTTAAATCCCAGCTCTGGCCACGCACAGCGGCTCACGCCCATAATCCCAGCACTTTGGGAGGCCGAGGTGGGGAGGTCAAGAGTTCGAGACCAGCCCCGCTAGCATGGCAAAACCCCATCGTTTTGGTTTTTTTTTTTTAATTCAGTCTCCATAGAGACTGCCAAAAACTGCCAATGCTGATTATATTGCAAGTCATCATGGCAGGGTATTGGGAAAAGTTTCAATTAGCAATAATCGCAACTTGGATCAACCTCATTGGCTATGATACTGCCACTGTGCAAAGCTGAAACTCCATCTTTACTAAAAATATAAAATATAAAAATTAGCCTGGCATGGTGGCGGGTGCCAGTAATCCCAGCTAGGCAGGAGAATCTCTTGAACCTGGGAGGTGGAGATTGCAGTGAGCCGAGATTGCGCCACTGCACTCCAGCCTGGGCCACAGAGCGAGACTCTGTCTGAAAAAAAAAATCCCAGCTCTGCCACTTTCTATCTGGGTGACCTCGGGTGAATTAGTCCCTCTGAGCCTCAGTTTTCAGGAAATGGGGGACAGAAGCACCACCTGTTTCTTATGGTCACTAAGAATTAAATGAGCTCCTGAACACAAAAGGGCCAGCCCCAGCCGCTCCCCAAACGCCTGTGAAATCTGAGTGCGACGATGACTGCCTTTGCTTCTACAGCAAAGAAAAGAACTTTGTAGGACAAATCAGAAACCAAACTGTTTTTTGAAAAACAAAAAAACATTTATTTCTGTCAACTGAGTGCAGAGATGTTCTTCACAACCCCAACGCAGTACAGATTTCTTCCCCAAAACGAAATGAGCAAGGAAAAGAAAAAGAGCTAGATCAGATGTGCTCATGAAGAACCAAGCCGCTCTCATCTTTCTTTAAAAACAAAACACAACGATCCTTTTGAGTGTGTGGTGCGGGCGTAGGATTGAAGCCGAAGGCTTTTGGGGTGCCATGACCAGGGCTTTGCTCAGCTCCCAGCTTGGTGGAGCAGCCCTGCGGCCTGAGCCATCCTCGCAGCTTGCACAGAAGCTTCCAGAACCTAAAGGATCCATTCCCAGCAATCCTTCAATTCCTAGTCCCCACCCTGGGCCTCTCTCCCTAGCATCCTCATTGCTTTGGGAGCCCCTGAAATGAACCCTGAAATACTCCGTCAACTCTGGGCTCAGACCTTTGCCCTTCTCTGTGTCACAAGGAAATTTCTGTCAAGAGGGTGGGAACAGGTGATTTCAGACCGTGCAGTAATGCCACTGCCAGGCAAGTTTTAAGGCAAATTTCCTCTCCTTATTTGGTCTGAGCCAGACCTGACCTCACCCCCGAGCAATCCTGCCTCTGCCAGACATGCAACTTAGGCAACTCTGGATGGAGGTGGGATGAGGAAGGCCGGGGCAGATTCCAGGAGGTCTGGGTCTGACTAGGGAATGGACGTGTGTGCTTATGAAGGCTGCAGGTACCAGGCGCAGCTCCTGGCCCAGCTGCCCGAGTGGTATGCAGGAAGAGAGGCCCAAGAAAACCAAGATGGCAAAACAGGCCCCGGATCTGGAAGCAACGTGAGGTCGTGCAGATCCCACTAGGTGGACCTCGTCGCATGTAACAGAAACTCCAGGAAAAGGGGTCACTGCAGGAGGCACCTCGGATCTGATGGCAGGCAGGACCTTGCATCAAAATGATTTTTCTTAGAACAAAAAGAGGGGGGAGAAAAGAAAAGAAGATCAAAGAAAGAGGTTCCATGAGCGTCATGAGACAGGACACAGCAGGGTTGTAAGGGAAGCAGGAAGGTGGGGGCTGCAGACACAGGGTGGCAGGCGCTGCCTCTCATGGCTTCTTTTCTCCCTGGTGGGCTGGTGGGCTGGTAGCTGAGGCCGGCGGTCCCCTCCCCCGGGGAGCAGGCAGATGACTTTGGCAAGGGGTGTTGGGGGGGGGGCTGGGGTTACTCCGTCTGGGCGTCGTAGTTGGCTCCCCCCGCCTTCTTCAGCTCACTCTTGATGAAATCTTCCTCCAGCTCCTTCCGATCACTCATCACAAACTCCTTAGCGAAATTCTGCAAGAACAAAGGAAAACACAGCGTTTCTATTAAGAAAGAAGGGACAGGATGTGAGGGTGGCTCAGGAACACACTGGGAAGCAAAGCCCTGAAAACACTGACAAGGGGTGGAAATGAAACCTCAGCAGCAGGGTTGTCTGGCAGAAGAATCCTGACTAGGGAGGAGGGAATGGGGCAGAGGTGACGCTGTGTCTTCCCATCACCGTGGGGCACGGCCCCGAGGAGGCCGGGGCTTGAATTCTGGCTGCATTACCTTGGGCAAGTCCCTTCAATTCTTTGTGCCTCAATTCCCTCACCTGTAAAAAAACATCTTGTCAGGAGAATAATAGGTTACGAGGTTGGAAAGGCAGGCGGGTGTGCTGGTAAGTGTTTAAAACTAGGCACTCAGAAAAAAAGAAAAGAGAAAAGTAAAGGAAGAGGGGGAGGGGAGGGGGGAGGGAAGAGGAGAGGGGGAGGAGAAAGGAGGGGAGGGGAGGGGAGGGGGAGAGGAGGACAAAACTCTGATTGGTGGCTTTTGCCCATTTCCATGGTGTTAATATTCCCACAGTGGCTGATGTCAGCCTATCAAAGTGATGTCACCATACATGGAGGTGGAAGTAGACAGGCGTAATTCGCTCTCGCCGGCTGGTACCAGCAAGCTTCGGCCACCAATGTTCCTAATGACATAGGAGCTTCCAGTCCTGGGTCTGCCATGGGCTTTCCACCCGCATCGAATGACATGAGGGTGGAGGCTGTGCTTCATTCAGTAAATACCATGCCCGGCTGTGGGGCTACAGGGCTGAGCAGAACAGACGCAGTCACTGTCTCTTCTTGGGGTACACAGGTTTCACCCATAGCCTGCAGGCCTGGCAGCCATGGGGCACTCCGTAAACACATGTGGCATGAATGAGTGAAGCAGGTGACCTGGCTTGTCAGATGGCCCTAAGTCATGATGATACACAATTATCGCCAGATGTGAATCCTAAGACTTTAACAAACAAAGAAAATTTCAGGATGATGACAGCTTGATAAAAAAAGCTATGAAAACCACAAGTACCAAGTCTAAAAGAAAACCATCCACAGTAAAAAAAAAAAAAAAAAAGCCATAAGGAATAACATAAACAATGACCAATAGTTTGTTTTCTTCTTGAGAGAAAAGCCTGTCGCCCAGGCTGGAGTGCAGTGGCTCAATCTCGGCTCACTGCAACCTGCCTCCAGCATTCAAGCCATTCTTATGTCTCAGCCTCCCGAGAAGTTGGGACTACAGGCACCCGCCACCATGCCTGGCTAATTTTTCTATTTTTAGTAGAAGCGGGGTTTCACTGTGTTGGCCAGGCTGGTCTCGAACTCCTGGCCTCAAGTAATCCACCCGCCCTGGCCTCCCAAGGTGTTGGGATTACAGGCGTGAGCCACCACGTCCGGCCAACCACAATTATTAAGCACTTCTGTGTACCAGCACAGTGTCGTGGTACTGCTAATGACACACAGTAGCAAATACGAATCATGGGAAGTGGAAACAACCCCTATGTCCATCAGCAGAGGAGTGGATTATCAATACGGTCCATCCGCACAATGGAGTACTCAGCCACAGAGAGGAATGAGGCGCTGACTCAGGCAGCAAGATGGATGAACCTCGAAAACAGGATGCTGAGTGCAAGAGGCCAGGCATAAAGACCATATATGGTCGGCTACCGTTTGTATAAATGTCTAAAAAAGGCAAACCCATAGAGGCAGAAAACAGACTCTTTCTGCCTTTCTACAAGGAGCTGGAGATGGGAACAGGAAATAATAGAGACGTTCTAAAATTGGGATTGTGGTGATGGGTGCGCAAATCTGCAAATTCACGAAAAAGTACTGAAAAAAAAGTACTGAAAAAAAGTACTGAAAAAAAGTAAAGTACTGAAAAAAAAGTACTGAAAAAAAGTACTGAAAAAAAGTACTGAAAAAAAGTACTGAAAAAAAAGTACTGAAAAAAAGTACTGAAAAAAAGTACTGAAAAAAAAGTACTGAAAAAGTGCATGAGGGATGGGTTGATTTTGTGGTGTATACATTATACCTCAATCAAGTTCTTTTTAAAAAGACCTTTAAAGTGAAAATAACGTGGATAAAATAAGGCCTTATTTTAAAGGTGATAGGCATTATTTTCACTTTAAAGATGAGAAAACAAACGCTGGAGATTGCAATGCTTGACCGAAGTCACACAGCCAGAGGTCCCATTAATGCCAAACCTGGCATCTTGAAAGAGTCACCATCTCTTTTGGGGTGATGAAAAAGTTTTAGAACGAGACAGGGGTAGGGGTTGCACATCACTGTGAATGTATTAAAAGCTACAGAATTGTATACTTGTACACTTTAAAATGGCTCATGCCTGTAATCCCAATACTTTGGAGGCCAAGGCGGGCAGATCACCTGAGGTCAGGAATTCGAGACCAGCCGGGCCAACATGGTGAAACCCCACCCCTACTAAAAATACAAAACTTAGCTGGGCATGGTAGCACATGCCTGTAATCCCAGCTACTCGGGAGGCAGAGGCAGGAGAATTGCTTGAACCAGGGAGGCAGAGGTTGCAGTGAGCTGAGATGGCGCCACTGCCCTCCAGTCTGGGTGACAGAAAGAGGTCAGTCTCTAAATAAATAAATAAAAATAAATAAAAATGTTCGTTTTATGTTAAATGAACTCCACCACAATTAAAAAACAAAAAAGTCACCATACCGCCAAGAATGATGAACCCAGGAACATCCTCAAGGTCAAGTTTAACAATAAAAAGCCAAAGCATTTGGTGTGCAAAGCCACTGAGAACACTGACGAGGTGGAGAAGGGGAGGTTAATTTTTATCAAGCAGCTGATACGTGCCAGGGACAGCCTCACTCAGGCTCTCATTCAGCCCTCAGTATATTAGCTTAATTTTATTTTACTTTTTGAAGATAAGATTCATGGGCTGGGCTTGGAGAGACCTGCCTGGAATACAAAATGCCCTTTAGATCCCTTCTGTGCCCACCCCACTATAGTGTGTTACTAAGTATATGTGATCAGTGCAATGAAAGAATATAAGTTAGACGAAAAGCCAGAAAGGAGAATTAGAATTAATGCATTTCTCAAGCCTGAGCCCCAGGACATGAGGGGCAGAGAGCAATCAGAAGGAGGAAACCAACAGCTTGAGATCCTTCTAGAATAAAGTCCAAAGTTCCTCTGCTTTGTGATAGCTATATATGGCAATCTACAGAAATATGAACACTTGAATTTCCAGCCGGTTATCTATTAGAAGATTTAGATTAAGAAAAACAAGTTTGAGGGCTGGGTACAGTGGCTCATACCTGTAATCCCAGCACTCTGGGAGGCTAAGGTGGGCAGATCATGAGGTCAGGAGATTGAGAACATCCTGGCCAACACTGTGAAACCTGTCTCTACTAAAAATACAAAAATTAGCCAGGTGTGGTGGTCCCAGCCTGTAATCCCAGCTACTCAGGAGGCCGAGGCAGGAAAATGGCTTGAACCCAGGAGTCAGAAATTGCAGTGAGCCGAGATCATGCCACTGCACTCCAGCCTGGTGACAGAGCGAGACTCTGTCTCAAAAGCAAGCAAGCAGTTTGATAAGGTCTAAGAAATCTAAAATGAAAGATACATGGAGCGAGGCACAGGCCAACCTAAAACCACAAGTACTTAGGAAATCAAATTATAACAAAACGAAAAGCAGCAAAACAGACAGCAGAACTAGGAAAACATAACAATAAATGTAAATGAACAAAATTACCTTTAAAAATGCTATGTTTCAAACTATAAAAAAACAACAATCTCAAACCTTGTACTACATACCAAGGACATGTTTAAAATCAAAAGAGCAGCAGAAAAATAATTCCAAGTTATACAAACAAAAGTATATACAAAAGCAACCACATGATCTGTGAGAATGTTCAAAGCAAACAGAACCTCACAAGTTAAACAGGGGCATCCTGCAACTTGATAACCCCCCTGGCTCAGCTGATGTTCTTTCCTCTCTGCTCAGTAGAAAATAGAATGGAAGGTTATTTTCCCTGTAGAAGGGCTGTTTTTATCGTCCGTACTTAGAGAGGTCTTAAAAGACAAGCCGTCCAGCAATCCGATTACTGTCAAAAAGCAAAGAAGGGTTAGAGAGCAAGTGTCTTGACACACTGAAATGGCTCACACCTAGAAGTCCTGTATTCATATTTCATTTCCAATTTACCCTCAGGGGAACACAGAGAGTTAGACTGTGCAAAATTGAGTCCTTCCTCATTCCTTACTGCTCTTTTTTTTTTTTTTTGCCTCTTCCAATGATCAAGAAAGACAAATACTTTAAACATTTCTGAAGCTACAATGACTGTGGCCATGCCCTAGTCCCCATGAGAACAGAACCCAGATTCTCTGTTCAGGAGAATCCTGACATGCCGCCTCCAGGGGTGGGCTGAAGACCTTGTATTCAGACATAAGCCTTGTTTGCCCCCTTCACCTTCAGTCTGGCTGACAGCTGGCACATTTGGCTCTGCTCTCCTCCTCACACGAGTCCCCGCCACGTGACTGCCCAGGTGTACAGCCTGGGACTCACTGTACCCCATGCAGCTGCAAAGCTGAGCAGAGGGAAGGGATGGATGGAGGACACTAGAGGGGGTGGGCTTCCTCGGGGCCTTCCCATCACAATGGCCTCATAGACAGCAGGTCTGCTGGTCCTTAGAGGTCATCTCTTGCCCCTCAATTCAGAAGGAGAAACAGGCTCAGCGAGTCACACCATGAGTCTGGTTAAGTGGCAGTCATCCCCCAGCCCGCTGCTCTCCACCCTCGCACCTGGGTCTGCTCACCTTTCCCCCCACCCATCGCCTTCCCTCCCCCCTTCATGTCTCCTCCCTCCCCCACTTCGTGTCTCCTCCCCTCCCCGCTTCGTGTCTCCTCCTGGTGCTTCTCCTGTGTCTTGTCCACCCGTTCCCCGTTCTTTGAGCCTGGCAGTGACTCCTAGCACCTTCCAAATAAAGTGTCCGCATGTCAATCCAATCACCCCCCAGGACCGGCTCTGCCCATCACCTCACTGGCAGACTGGTCATGGGTGGGCCCATTGCCTGGACGCCACGTGGACGCATGGGTCAGATGAGCCTGGGACTGACAGTGGTGAGTTCCCTTGAAGCCAGAGGGACACATGGGTCAGACGGGCCTGGGACTGACAGTGGTCAGTTTCCTTGAAGCCAGAGCTGGACCCAGCCTGCTCCTGAGTGAACAATGAGCCACTCCCCACCTTCTACAGGGCCAGAGCCCATCCTGAAGGGGCCCAGGTGGTCCGGCCGCATGGAGGGGGTACAGGCAGGCCTCCATCCTATACAGGGTGCTCCCCGAGCCCCCAGGGGCTTACAAAGGTGAGCCGGCACCTCCCATTCAGGGCGTGGACTCCACAGAATGTCCCCAAAATGTCTGACCTGAGCCTCAGCCTAAAACCAATTCAAAACAACCTCCACACCTCTCCACCTCCACGCCTTCCAGCAGCTCCCGCTGGATAAGGGAGTGGCCAGCGCCACTGAGGAGTGGGCTTCACTGCATGTCTTCAAAAAGAGCCAGAAGCTGAGCAAAAACGGCTCTGGGCAGACGGACCCTGACTGGGGAACAATACCTGAGACTGTAGGGAGCCTGCGTGGAAGTCTGCCTCACACCTGAGGCTGGAAGCCACAGGGAACGTATGTGTGCAAAGCGTGGCCACCCCACACCACACGCCTCCTCACGACACAGCACTCACTGGCACCCACATGCCACAACGCCCACGGGGGCAGGGGCAGGTGGCAAGACTCAGGAGGCAAGTCCTTCACAGAAGGAGACTTCCAGAGAGGGCCTAGAGCAGTGCGGACACATACAGTATTTTACACTTCCTTTTTTCTGAGATACAGTCTCGCTCTGTCACCCAGGCTGCTGTGCAGTGATGCGACCTTGGCTCACTGCAGCCTCAACCTCCCAGGTTCAAGCGATCCTCTCACCTCCGCCTCCCTGGTAGCTAGAACTACAGGCACAAGCCACCACATGCAGCTGATTTTTGTATTTTACTTTAGAGACGTGGTTTTGCCATGCTGCCCAGGCTGGTCTCCAATTCCTGGACTCAAGTGATCCACCCGTCTTGGCCTCCAAAGGCCGGAAGTTTTTATTTTCTTTCTTTTCTCTCTCTCTCTCTCCGCCCTACTCCTTTCTCTTTCTCTCTCTCTCTCTCTCTCTTTCTTTCTCAGGGTCTCACTCTGTCACCCATGCTGCCAGGCCAGAGTGCAGTGGCACAATCTCAGTTCACTGCAACCTCCACCTGTGTTCAGGCGAGCCTACTGCCGCAGCCCCCCAAGTAGCTGGGTCTACAGGTGCCCACCACCATGCATTACTAATATATATATATATATATATATATATATATATTGATACAGGGTTTCACCATGTTGCCCAGGCTGGTCTTGAACTCCGGAGCTCAAATGATCCACCTGCCTCAGGCTCCCAAAGTGCTAGAATTACAGGCATGAGCCACTGCGCCTGGCCTGGAATTTTCAAATTTCTAGTAGTCACCATTGAAGAAAGTAAAAAAGAAAACAGTGCCATTAATTTTCATAGTATTTTATGTAATCCAGTATATGCCAAATACTGTCATTTCTACATGTAATCAATGCTAAAAGCCACTGGCGAGTTCCTTTACCTTCATTTCTTTTGAACAGCCTTAGAAGCCCTGTGTGCTCTCCAGGTTTACAGCACACAGTGATTTTCAAGCACTCAGCAGCCACACGTGGCTGGCAGCAGCCAGGTCTAGACAGAACATTAAAGAGTCTGAAAGAATAATGTGATCAGCCAGAGAGAATCACGAATTGCAGAGCAACAAAGCCCTTCTGAGGGGGAGAAGAGTGACTGGCAGAGGCCCCATGGAAGACTTCGGGGGCTGGAAATACACCACGTCCAGATCTGGGTGGTGGCTTCACAGGTGTGCACCATGAACATTCAACATATACAACAACTTGGGCCAGTCACAGTGGCTCACACCTGTAACCCAGCACTTTGGGAGGCCGAGGCAACTGGATCACCTGAGGTCAGGAGTTTGAGACCAGCCTGGACAACACAGTGAAACCCCATCTCTACTAAAAATATAAAAAATTAGCTGAGCGTCATGGTGGGTGCCTATAATCCCAGCTACCTCGGGGGCTGAGGCAGGAGAATCGCTTAAACCTGAGAGGCAGAGGTTGCAGTGAGCCAAGATCACGCCATTGTCCTCCAGCCTGGGCAACAAGAGAGAAACTTGGTTAAAAAAAATAATAATAATAATACATATATATATATATATATAATATATGTATATTTGTACATACATATATGTATATATATGCATATGTATATACAAAAGCTCATCGAGCAGTGTTCCTAAGATCTGTGCATTTTACTCTATGTAAATTGTGCTTCCGTTAAACAAAAGAGTGAAGGGAGGTGGCTCGTGCTTGTAATCCCAAGCACTTTGAGAGGGCAAGGAGAGAAAATCGCTTTAGTCCCAGAGTTCAGGACCAGCCTGGGCAATACGGTAGAACCCTGTCTCTACATGGGAGGGCAAGGAGGGAAGCGCTTTAGCCCCGGAGTTCAAGACCAGCTTGGGCAACATAGTGGAACCCTGTCTCGACATGGGAGGGCAAGGAGGGAGACGCGCTTACCCCGGAGTTCAAGACCAGCCTGGGCAACATAGTGAAACCCTGTCTCTACAAAAATAATAATAATAATAAATAGCTGAGTGGTGGTGTGCGCCTGTTGTCCCAGCTACTCGGGAGGCTGAGGTGGGAAGATCACTTGAGCCTGGGAGGTCGAGGCTGCCGTAAGCTATGATGGCACCACTGCACTCTACCCTTGAGACCTGCCATTCACCTCTTCATTACATGGAGGACCAGCAAGCAACGCAGAGAGGGGGACACAATTCACCCCAGGGCACACAGCAACTTCCCGACGGGCCCTGGGGATGCATTCCAGGTGCCGGCCGACTTCCTCCCGTATCTGGCCCCAGGGGCTGCTCTAGACGGCCAAACCCTAGAGGCGGCCACCACAACTGGCCAGAGACTGCACAGCAGCGTGCGCCCGTCTAGGGGCGCTGTCACCTGTGGCTGAAGAAACATCTTTGTTTTGTCTAAGAACTCAGTGTCGCTCTCTGATAGCTGCCACAGGAGGGGGATTTCTCCTTTCTTACCAAAGCAGGATTTTTTTCCAAAGGGCCTTATCCAGCTAAGTCTGACTCCAAGCAGCTGAGGCTGCTTGAATGGTCTGGAACAGGGAACCCACCAAGTGGTAGACAAGTTTTTGTTTGTTTTTTTGAGACAGACTCTTACTCTGTTGCCCAGGCTGGTGTGCAATGGTGCGATCTCGGCTCATTGCAACCTCGGCCTCCCAGGTTGAAGTGATCCTCCTGCCTCAGCCTCCCGACTAGCTGGAATTACAGGCACCCACCACCACGCCTGGCTGATTTTTGTATTTTCACCATGTTGGCCAGGCTAGTCATGAAGGAAGACAAGTTTTGTCCCTGTGATCTTTCTCAACTGCTTATACATTTGTGCCTCAAAGACACAAAACAAACATTCAACAAAACTTGTCTCCACCTTCCTGAGGAGGGTAATACAGCAAAGGGCGCGGGGTAGGTACTGGGACTCTGGTCGTCCATCTCCAAGGCTGGATTTTAAAGTGCATGTTTTCCTATCTTGGTTTTAAATCACCCTTTTCTTAATTAATTAATTAATTTATTTATTTATTTTTGAGATGAAGTTTTCGCTCCTGTCACCTAGACTCGAGTGCAGTGGCACAATCTCAGCTCACTGCAGCCTCCACTTTCTGGGTTCAAGCGATTCTCCTGCCACACCTGGCTAATATTTGTATTTTCAGTAGAGACGGGTTTTCACCATGTTGGCCAGGTTGGTCTCAAACTCCTGACCTCAGGTAATCCACTCACCTCGGCCTCCCAAAGTGCTGGGATTACAGGTGTGAGCCACCACACCTGGCCCATCCTTTTCATTTTTATTTTTATTTATTTTTATTTTTTGAGACAGTGTCTCACTCTGTCGCCCAGACTGGAATGCAGTGACATGATCTCGGCTCACTGCAACCTCCACTTCCCGGGTTCAAGCAATTCTCCTGCCTCAGCCTCCAAAGTAGCTGCGATCACAGGCACACGCCACCAAGCCTGGATTGTGTTATATTTTTAGTAGAGACAGGGTTTCATCATGTTGGCCAGACCGGTCTCGAACTCCTGGTCTCACGTGATCCGCCCCGCCTTGGCGTCCCAAAGTGCTGGGATCACAGGCGTGAGCCACCGCACCTGGCTCCTTTTCATTTTTAAATGGCTCCCAACAGCCTGGGTTTAAACCTCAGCATGCTGGGAGTAGGTTTGGGCCAAATACAAACAGGCACAGTTGTCCACAGGCATCTCCAGTGGCCTGAGGCTCCCTGGGGACTCAACCTCCCTGCGCCTTAGTCTCCTCATCTGCAAATGGGGATAATCACAGCTTCACCTCCTAGGGCTGCTGTGAGGGTCGTATGAGCATAAAAGGGGCCTGGACGCTTGATGAGTGTGCCGGGTGCAAAGTTAAGTGCTCATCAGTCATGGACAGTGGTCTACAGGGCTGTGGGCTCACCTGCATTCTCAAGATTGTGAGGGGAATTCGAGATACAATGAAGTTCTCTCAGCCCCTCAGAGTGAAGGCACAGGCAGTGGCTGCTTCCTCTTCTCGTTCCCAGTGTTTATTTTTTAACGAAGGGAAGTCCCAGGAATTCCTAGGAATAACCAAGGCAATGAAACTGGCAGAGAGAAGATGCCAGCTCTGGCTGCAAACCTCAAAGCCAGGCCCAGGGTTAGCTGCGGGGGAAAGGGAGGAAACCTCTCCGGGTACAAGTGTAGGGTCTGCTCCTCAGGAGTGTTTGGGCTATGAGGATATTCCCAACCAATGCAGGGAATGTGGGTGCAGGGGAAGCTCTGGGGGAGAAAACACGAGTGGGGATTCTTGGGCAGTTCCATTTGTGATGTCAGGAATGCATATTTCTATGAAGTGGGGCCCCAGGAGAGGAGATGATCTTTGTTGTATGGAAAGACAATGAGAGCGACGCAAGTCACTCTCCCCCGCAATCACATGCTAAAGAGCAGCTGTCATATGCCACACGCTCTCCTAGGCTCTGGGAAGTCAAAATTCTGGTACTGACGGGTTTGTGACAGACTGAGAACAGAAAAATAGAAGCAGGGGGCCCTAAAATGCCCCGAAGGCAGTATTCAATGACTCTGGGCCCTGGTTTCCACCTCTGTGAAAGAAGAAGCTGGACAACAGGGTCCCCACCCTTTCCCCCACCAGTCGTCCAGGGGATCCCACACCTAAGCCTCCAGAGCACATGGATACAGGATGAAGTTCCACCAGGGACACCAGAATCCTAGAGCAGTGGGGGAAACCTGGCATGGAAAGTCAGCTATGGGATCAGAGCATGGCTCTCACAATGAAGGCTATGCTGGCTTCAGGTCCACCCTTGCAAGAAGGTGTGGGGGGATAGAATCTCCCCTCCAGCATGCATGAGATGGGGCTGGGGGTAGACAAGACACATGCTGGCCACATGAATGTGTCTTTTCTGCAAGCAGGTGAAGATGATTTATAAACCAAAGACCCTGGAATGCTGAAGAAAAGCAGTAAGTCCCCAGCACCCTGCATCTTGCTAGGAGATGAGGCAATTTCCAAGGAACAGGAGCCACATGAAAACGCACAGCCATGTAACCTGCTAAGCACCCACTGCCAACCCCACCGAGGCCCCTTACACCTCCCTCCCACAACTATTCAAAGTGCGTGAAAGACCAAGGTTTTAAAAATTCTACAGCAAGGTGTAATTTACTTAAAAGGAATGGGTTCTTTCTCTTTTCTTCTTCTTCCTCTTTTTTTTTTTTTTGAAACAGAGTCTTGCTCTGTTGCCCAGGCTGGAGGGCAGTGGCACCATCTCGGCTCACTGCAACCTCTGCCTCCCAGGTTCAAGCGATTGCCCTGCCTCAGCCTCCCAAGTAGCTGGGACTGCAGGTGTGCACCACCATGTCCGGCTAATTTTTGTATTTTTAGTTTCAACAGGGTTTCACCATGTTGGCCAGGCTGGTCTGGAACTCCTGATCTGCCTGCCTCAGTCTCCCAAGTGCTGAGATTACAGGCATGAGCCACTGCACCCGGCCGGAACAGGTTCTTATAATAGGCATGAGTCATCATAGATAAAGGGAAAAACAAACAGATGAAAATGGCACAGGTGAGGGTTTGAAAGATTCAGGAACAAAGGCACCCGTGTCACCCTCAGAGCTCAGGAGTGACGCGACCCTCCTTCAATGGGGGAGAGAACAAAAGCCAAGACAGAGGCACACGGCTGTATTTTGGGTGGGCACAGGGTAACCATCTAATAAAGATGGAAGGCATGATGTCCAAGAAGCACGCTGTGAGGGTTTTGGCCAAAACCAAATGGGGCGGCTGTTCATATGCCTAGATCCGCGACCGCCACAAGGCCCCCGACACTTCAGCGTTTGGGCAACTGCCTGTAGTCTAACGCTTGGCTTTCCTGACCACAGACATTTACAGAAGCCCCAGATGCACCTTGCCTAATTTCTGACTGCGGCTTCATCTAGACCAGGGAGGTAAAGCATATGGGAAACATACTCTCCTCTCTCCGGCATCCACAGCAGACATCACAAATTAATCGTGGCACTTTCCCCCGTCGAGTCCAGGCTTAACCTCAGATTAATCTCCCTTAACCCGGAGCTCCAAATAGCCCAGGCTTATTGATCAGTTGACAAGCTAGAGATTCAATCCAGGTTCAGATCTTCAACTTCTGCCCCATTGAAATGGTGCCCAGCCTTTCTTATTCCTCAGCCACACCCATGTTTGGGACTTTTCCCAAAGAAATAACAGAATTTTTTTTTAAATGACAACATACATACTCAGAGATGTTCATTGCCAGTAAATACCAGGCTGCTTCCATTTTTCAGCAAAAGTTGGATAAGTAAGTAAATAGTATCTACACAACACTTCATATACACCAGGAACTTATTATACATGGTATCTTACTGAACTTTCACAAGTCCATGTGTGAGATATTATCATATACATTTTTCAGATGAAAAAACTGAGGACAAAGGAAGTCAAGTAGCCAGCAGAAGATCACAGGACTGACTCCATGCCAGGAGGAGGAACACACACACGCAGGCATGCACACACACATGCAGGCATGCATGCACACACAGGTATGCATGCACACACAGATATGCACACACGCAGGCATGCACACACACGCAGGCATGCACACACACACATGCAGGCACGCACACACACACGCAGGCATGCATGCACACACAGATATGCACACATGCAGGCATGCACACACACGCAGGCATGCACACACACACATGCAGGCATGCACACACAGATACGCACACACCCACACGCAGGCATGTACACACACACACACAGAGGCATGCATGCACACACACACAGATATGCACACACCCACACACACATGCAGGCATGCACACACACAGGCATGCACTCACACAGAGATACGCACACACCCGCCACATACAAGCATGCACACACACATGAACACGGATATGCACATACCCAAACACATGCAGCCATGCACACACACAGGCATGCACGCACACAAACAGATATGCAGAAACCCAGGCATATACACATACAGGTATGCCACACAGGTGCACACATAGATATGCACACACACACATGCATGTGCATGCAAACACAGGCATGCACACACAGGCATACACACACATATGCACACAAGCACGCGCGTACACAGAAACACAGGTATGTACACACACATGAACATGCAGGCATGCATACACACATATACACCTGCATACACATACAGACACATGCAGGCACACACACATACATGCACACACAGGTGCACACAAATACAGATATGCACACACCCACACACAGGCATGCACACACACACAAAGGGTGCACATACATATACACATATGCATCACACAAATCCACACTCACACACAGGAGTGCCACACATACACATATACACACACACGGGCACACACACCCCACAGAGAGGTACACACACACACAATCACAGACTTACATATGCTGTACTACATCCACTTACAAAATAATATTTGGCCATTAAAATTATAAAAACAGGCCAGGCACAGTGGCACATGCCTGTAATCCCAGCACTCTGGGAGGCCCAGGCAGGCGGATCACCTGAGGTCAGGAGTTCTCGACCAGTCTGGCCAACATGGCATTTCTATTAAAAATACAAAATTAGCCGGGTGCATGGGAACGCACCTGTAGTCCCAGCTACTTGGGAGGCTGAGGCAGGAAAATCACTTGAACCAGGAGGTGGAGGTTTCAGTCAGCTGAGATTGTGCACTGCTCTTTAACCTGGGTGACAAGAGCAAAATGTCACCTCAAAAAAAAAAATTATAAAAACAGAAAGCATTTACGGAATGTCAAGAGGAAGGACACAGGCTGTATCCCCGCTCCGCTGAAGGCTGTGGCAGGGGCTCCGCGGGAAGGTTTCCTGTGTGTGAGGTGGGGGGTAGCAGTGGCTGATCACCTAGCTCCTGCATTTGTCGGAACCCTTTCTGCAAACCACAGCAACTTAGGCTAAAACCACCACAGGGAGAAGACTAAGTGCGCGCTGGTTCCCGAAGGGAATCTCACAAGGCGAGATGTCCGAGGACAAAGAGTGGCAGGAGGCGGACGGAAGCGTGCAGGGCTCCGGGGGAAGGGGAAGAGAAGAGGGGGCGAAACGCACTCGATACGGGCCAGACTTAGAGTGCAGTGAGCTTCGGCCTTCCGCGAAGGCCGGGAAAGCTGTACTTCACATACAAGGAGCTCTGCAGATTCACTTCTTCAGGTTAAGACCCACGCCACTCGAATGGCGCATGTGCACGGCGCAGCGACTAGTACTGTGCTAGTGACTGTGTCGGGAATCGCTGCGCCACAGCAGCCGGAAGCCAGCTGCTGGCAGGCGCCGGGGGCAGGTACCAGGCTAGGACAGGCTGCCCAAGGGCTGGCACTGGTCTAGACTTTAGTGGAGGGCAGCCAAGTCACAGTCCACTGGGCAGAATTCTTTGCTTATTAAGATGTCTTCATTTACATGCCCAGCCAAACCCAGGGTGCAGGGATCTTTTTCTTTTTTTGAGCAGGGTCATGCTCTGTCGACTGCACCTGAGAGCCACTGCATCCTCACAGTGGTGTGATCACAGGGCACTGCATCCTTTCCCTCCTGGGCTCAGCCTCCTGAGGATCGTGGACTACAGGTGCACACAACCACGCTCAGCTCATTTTTTTAATTGTTTGTCTCACTGTATTGCCCAGGCTGGTCTGGAACTCCTGGGCTCAAGCAATCCTCTCACTTCAGCTCCCCTAAGGGATTTTAACCTCTTTAGAAACAGATGCACAAAGCGGACCCATTGCGCTCGTCTCAAATCTTCCCAGGGCTCCTCACTGCCCTCCCATTACAAAAGCCCCACATTTAAAGCGGCCTCCATTCCCCCCACCATCTGGCTTCTGCCCGAACACTCACCGTGGCTCAAGAACTCGTTCTCTCCAAGCCTCAGTTTCCTCATCTGTATAGTACCACCCCTGGCTCATAGATGAATAAGCCTGGCCCTCTGTACGTGATACCTGATCCCACCATTCGCATGCTGCACGGGTGCTGTTTATCTTTCAATTGTGCAATTTGTGTTTTAAAAATATGTAACATGAGGCTGGGCACAGCGGCTTACGCCTGTAATGCCAGCACTTTGGGAGGCCAAGGTGGGCAGATCACCTGAAGTCAGTTTAAGACCAGCCTGGCCAACATGATGAAACCCCAACTCTACTAAAAATACAAAAAATTGGCTGGGCATGATGGTAGGTGCCTGTGGTCCCAGCTACTCGGGAGGCTAAGGCAGGACAATCACTTGAACCCAGGAGGTGGAGACTGCAGTGAGCCAAGATGGCGACACTGCACTCCAGCCTGGGCAACAGAGTGAGACTCCACCTAAAAATATATTTATGTATGACGTGAGCAACAAGAGGCCTCCCTGGCCTCGGCCCAGGTGAAATGCATCAGGCCAAAAAGGCCCTTCTGGTTATGCAAATACAGAGTCTTTCCATGAACCACTGGCTTAAGGAAGCATAAACATGCCACATAGAAATAAACAGCTGAAACCCGCTGGAGGCAATGAACAGTCTACAGATGGTCCACAGAGTGCCTAGTAGTAACTCGTGCTCTGTAAGCGGGAGGGCCAGTCTCCTACATCTCATCCCATAGAGTGGTGTAGGCTTTCCTGGCTGCCGATATCAGCTCTCACTCCTGCTTTCTTTAACTTTTTTCTTGTTATTGAGATGGAGTCTCATTCTGTCGCCAGACTGGAGTGCAGTGGCACGATCTTGCCTTACTGCAACCTCCGCCTCCTGGGTTCAAGTGATTCTCCTGCCTCAGCCTCCTGAGTAGCTGGGATTACAGGCGTGTGCCACCATGCCCAGCCTAATTTTTGTATTTTTAGTAGAGACAAGGTTTCACCTTGTCTGGTTAGCCTGGCTGGTCTAGAACTCCTGACCTTAGGTGATCTGCCCACCTCAGCCTCCCAAACAGCTGGGATTACAGGCATGAGCCACTGTGCTAGGTCTCCTGCTTTCTATCGAAACAGAAGCAGAGATGTGGAATTTCAACCTAGCCTCAAGTCCCCTGAGTGTAACTAGCTTCTGCAATTTAATTTAACGCAAAGAACAGTTACTGAACATTTAAAAGCTTCTGTCCTGGTAAAACACAAAGAGCCTACATGAGCAGATTCATTTCTTCATTTCTTTTTTTTTTTTTTTTTTGAGATGGAGTCTTGCCCTGTTGCCCAGGCCGGACTGTAGTGGTGCGATCTCAGCTCACTACAACCTCTGGCTCCTGAGTTCAAGCAATTCTCATGCCTCAGCCTGCAGAGCAGCTGGGATTACAGGAACATGCCACCATGCCCAGCTAATTTTTGTATTTTTAGTAGAGATGGAGTTTTACTATGTTGGCCAGGCTGGTCTTGAACTCCTGACCTCAAGTGATCTACCCACCTCAGCCTTGGCCTCTGAAAGTGCTGAGATTACAGGAATGAGCCACTGCGCCCAGCCCATTTCTTAAGTTTTTAAAATTATTTTAAAACAGAGATGCAGTCTCACTATGTTGTCCAGGCTGGTTTCAAACTCCTGAGCTTAAGCAGTCCACCTGCTTCAGCCTCAAAAGTGCTAGGATCATAGGCATGAGCCACGGCACCCAGCCTCATTTCTTCTTTTCTTAGCCCTTGTCATGTGCTAGCACACAGTACTCTTCCAGCACTAGGAATACAATTCACAAAGCAGCCGTGGCTTCTGCCTTCTTTAGGGTTAGTTACTTTATTATTATAATTCCTGGAATCTAGACCCTCGTAGAAACAGATACAGGCACAATTAATTCTGACTGAGGCTGGTAGGAGAAAGGGGTAAGAAATCAGGGTTTTGAAGGATGAATAGGAGTTCACCAGGCATCAAAATGGAGAAGTCCTTTACATACCCGCTGCTTTTCTTTAATCCTTCCAAACACTCTGAAATTTTACATTCTCTTTTTCCTAAGTGAAAACACAGAAATTCTAGTGATAAAATTACGTGCCCAAAGTCCTACAGTTGTGGACTGATGGAGCTAGAATATCAACTTGAATCTCACTCTCCCACATGCCATAACTTTTTCTATTTTGCACAGCAGCATTTTTTAAAAGTAAGCACAGAGCAACAAAGCTCACCTTCCAGTTTAAAGTTGCCACCATCAAGAAAGACTAGGAATCAGGAAATTTAAAAACTAATCGCATGTGCACCACAAGTCTGCAAAAGGAGCGTGCAGCCCGCTTCCGGCTCTGCGCCTCCTCCCTGGTGCCAGAGGACTGGGAAATGTGCAGCGTGGTGAAGTGGCCAAGTTGGGGCTCTGAGCCCACAGCCTGGATTCCAGGCATAGCTCTGCCACGTCCAGGCACCCGGACCTTTAGCAAGTTACTCAGCTGTCTCGGATCCCAACCTCCTCATCTATAAAACAGTGCAAGCAGCAGACCTGGCCTCGTGAAGGAGAAATGATTTAATACACAGAGAGTCCTTCAGACAGTGTCAGGCACACAGTAAAACTATTGTTATTCATATTATTGCCACATTTGTACCCAAAAGAGGCCCTCAGAGGGGGAGGGGTGGGTATCTCTGGTCCCAGAAATTAAGCCGGTCCTGCCCCTGGGGTTTATTTTTATTTATTTATTTACTTATTTTTGAGACAGGTTTCCCTCTGTCACCCAGGCTGGAGTGCGATGGCACGAGCACGGCTCACCGCAGCCTCCAACTCCTGGGTTCTCATGATCCTCCCACCTCAGACTCCTGGGTAGTTGGGACTACAGGCATGCGATACCACGCTCTGGCTAACTTTTTTTATTTTTAGTAGAGATGAGGTCCCACTATGTTGACCAGGCTGGTCTCCAACTCCTGAGCTCAAGCAATCCTCCTGCCTTGGCCTCCCAAAGTGCTGTGATTACAGGTGTGAGCCACTGAGCCTCGTTGCTCCCGGGGCTTAGAAGCCATCGGAATAGACTCCGACTGGCTAGTTCACACCACCCCTGGCACGTCCATCCCTCCCACCTCCACTTCTCCTTGGACGCAGCACCCTCTGTTGCCCTCCGTTCCTGACTCTGAAAGCTGAGCTGCACGCCCTCTGGATTCTTGGCTCCGTGAATGTTCGTATTATGTTAAAGAATGAATAAAAGGATCAAGTGAATGAACCCATTCTGCAAGGCAAGCATGCTGCAGCACTGACCAAGCACGGCTCTCAACCGAGAGGGCCTGGCCCTAGCACATCGCAGGCCACTACCAGAGGTCACTGCATTGTCCCCGCAATCCTGCAGAGACAGGAGAACAATGGGACAGAGGTTCTGTCCTGGGCACCAGCTGGGTACTTCGGTGTGGCAGACAACAGCTGTGGCCAGGCAGCCGTGCGTGCTGTGCGTTCAGCGCATTCCCCCGGACTTGAGTCTGGGCGTCGCAGTTGCCAGCCCAGCCTGCCTGGCAGCCCCTGCTGCCCTGTGGCCTTGCTGGCATTTGGGTTGTTTTCCCAGCCACTGCCGCCTCTCACTTTCTCAGACTCTGAATAGAGACTAAGGAGACTCAGAGTCGAACTTGACTCTTACTTTTCCCCAGGCTCTAGCCCCAGCTCTGTTACTCATTAGCTGTGAGTTTAGGGCAGGTCCTGTCACTGCTGTGGGCCTCAGTTTCCCCATATGCTGATGCACCTGCGTGGCAGGCCACAGGTGAAGTATGAACTGTTGGAGGTCAGCGCTGGCAAGTGTGGGTAAGGCCAGGCCCTTCCTGTGCTGCTGATGGCTGTGACTTTGGCCCAAGCCATTCACAAGACAACTGGCAATATCGGTAAACAAGAGTCATGCTCTGTGCCCTGTAGCTCAGCATCTGTATCAAGCATCTCTCCTAAGGAAATAATCTACAGGGTAGAAACGCTTCCTGCCAGAACTGTGCGTCATGTTGTTGTCTAAAAGGAAAGGTGGAAATAACCGCTACTACTTCCAAGTCCCAGAAATTAAGACATTGTTCTAAGCACTTTCCCCATATTTGCCCATTTAATCCCCACCACAATCCTACAAGGCATACACTACATTACTCTTATTTTACACATCAGGTGACTGAGCCCAGGGAATGTGAGCCCAGGGAGTGTAAGCCATGTGCCCAAGCCCACACAGTAAGCGACGGAGCTGAAATTTAAACCCATGCCATCTGGCTCCAAAGTCCACTGTACTACACTTTCCTCCTTGGCAAAGTAACATAAGATTCACTTAAAGGCAAAATGCCTTCATAAACAAATTACTCCATTAAAATAAAAGAAAAATTTTCAGAATATGCCAAACTAGAATATGACACAGCAAGTCAACTTATCCAATTCTTCATTTTACAAACGAGGACACTGAGGCCCAGGGGAGGGAGAGATTTGTCCATGGTCAGGAGGGTGGTTAGTAGCATAAAGATCCCTCCTCTCAATTTGCTGGGCGTGGTGGTGCACACCTGTAATCCCCAGCTACTCAAGAGGCTGAGGCATGAGAATTGCTTAAGCCTGGGAGACAGAGGCTGCAGTGAGCTGAGACTGCGCCACTGCTCTCCAGACTGGGTGACACAGTGAGATTCTGTCTCAAAAAAAAAAAAAAAAATTGCCCCACTGGATTCCAGTTCCTCCAGATCAATGACCATGCAATCAATTTTTACACCCTCCATGTTTCACACAAAGCACGAGAATGCACATGCATGACTTTTATTACAACCAAAGTCAAGGGTTTATGAATACAATAATCTTAAACTAAAAGCCAATCCACTTCTTCTTCACATGGAAGTGATGGCAAAGAGGCAACCGGGTAAGTGACCCGGTCCCCCAAGACATGGCACCCAGAACGGGCCCATCTGGAAGGTCCTTCAAGAACATCTGCTCTGAGTCTCCATGAGGCAGAGGGGAAGCTAGCTGATAGGCAGGCCAGTCTCAGCGTGGTTTTAGTGGCTGTGGAAAGACAGTATTATGCCAGCAGAATGGACCCTTTGTGACCTAGATGGCTCTATTCGCAACTGCAGCATGAATGTAAAGTCTTGTAGTAGTTTCAGATAATTAGCATTTTTAAATGGAGAGGTGGAAAATGCAAATGGTAATGGTCAAAATATGACTCTGCACCTGTCGTTCTGGACAGCATTCCAGCCACCACCACCCCGGCACTGCAGTGCACATGTGTGCTTCACTCACCATGAGATCCCTTTCTTTAAGAACTGGGATCACACTGGAGCTTCCAATCATGAAACCCCGCCCGGGTTGTGCATGTGACCCAAGCTGGGCCAATCAGGGTCTTCATAAGAGATTGATTGACACTGAGGAAAGAGACCTCTCTCTTCTGGCAGCCTGACCCAGGAGGACCACCATAGCATGGACCGTTTCTTCCGCTGTGCCAAGGCTGCCTGACTCCAAACCCAGAGAAAACCAGAACTGAGAGATGAGATGAAAATACTGCATGAGCCCTCAATCCAGCCACACCTAAAGCCGAAAACCCCTGCACTTCCCGCCTCCAAGAGCCAAGCAATTCTACCTTGTGCTTCAACTTACCGGAGGTTGCAAATACGAACTGTCACCACTCCTCCCACCGAAAGGTTCCCCACCGGGGGAATCCATTGCCTCCAACCCTCCCCCGGTCACCGGCCCACCCAACCAAACTGAAGAGTTCTAGCTAGGAAAGAACCTGCAGACTGCCTTAGTGGGTATAAGGTTTCCTTTGGGGGTGATGAGAAATTTCTGGAACTAGACAGCGGTGATGGGTATACACCATTGTGACTGTTTAATGATGCTGAATTGTACTTTAAAATGGCGAAAATTTATGTTATTGTATTTTACATTTATTTATTTATTTGACAGAGTCTTGCTCTGTTGCCCAGGCAGGAGTGACGCGATCTCCGCTCACTCCTGCAACCTCCACCTCCCAGGTTCAAGCGATTCTCCTGTCTCAGCCTCCCAAGTAGATGGTACTACAGGCGTGCACCATCACGCCCGGCTAATTTTTTGGTATTTTTAGTACAGACTGGGTTTCATCGTGTTGGTTGGCCAGGCTGGCCTCAAACTCTTGACCTCAGCTGATCTGCCCGCCTTGGTCTCCCCAAGTGCTGAGATTACAGGTGTGAGCCACCACACCTAGCCAGTATTTTATCACAAGTTTTTATATGGGAAGAAAAAAGGAATCACAAAATCTGCAATGTGGTGCCCCATGCCCACATCCTGGCGAGCGCCCCCTCCCTCTGCTCTCTTTCCTCCGGGCCACGTCCAAGTGGGGGCCGAGCACAGCAGCCGGAATTCAGCAGGAGACCTTTGGCCACGAACAGACCTTCTTTTTCAATTTCCATCCTGCTGTCACTCGGAAGACCCCTGAAAGCTGGTTAACCATTAAAACCCAACTGGCCTGGAGAAAAACAGCCTGTGGGGTTGAATAAGTGCTTTTCCAAAACGAGGGCTCCACAGCCAGACGGGGTGCAGACAGCAGTGTCAACCAGGAACGCTGACTAGTGTGTGAAACAAATGGCCTTTGTCAGCATTTCCTCGGTCCCAGGCACAGCACTAGCACTGCTCAAAGCCAATCTGACGCCGATACCTTTTAAAAACGATTGTCTTGCCTCTTAACTCCGGAACCCCACCTCCTGAGACTGTATTCTAAAGGAATAATTCAACAGAAGAGAGAAGGGAGCTGCACGTGTTAAAATGTTGGTTGGAACATTATTTATAAAAATAAAAATTGGAAGCAACTTAAGAGGCCAGGAACAGAGGAACACTTAGTACATTTGTGAACCAGGACACTCTGCTACCAGAAAACCATGAATTACAAAGGTGGTGCAGCGATTACATTAACCTCAAAAAACGCAGCTGGAGACGAGAGTGTGACCTGTAGGTTAGGACCACAGCAAAACCGAAAAGAAACCCTGTGCCTTTTAGCTATCACCACCTTCTCTCATTAGACTGCTGTTATTATTTTTATTTATTTATTTAGAGACAGGATAAGAGAGAGGTCTCTCCCTCACCTACCCTTCCCCCAGGTCTCCCTTTTTGGAGTTCAGATTTTCTTTCTCAACACAATCCCATTACCTGTACCCCAAGAGAACAACCTTGGAAGTTTCTGGAATTGAAAATGTCCATTTTCTTTAATGGCCAGAATGGAAAAGACTTAAAGTAAGCACTGTTCAGAGAAGGTACACATGAATTCTCCCACGAGATCCTGGAGACCACCACTGAAAGTCAGCTGGGACGTCACAAGGTAGTGGCCGCTATTCTGGTGCCTCCACCAGTCCCCATCTCTAGAAGCAAGCCACTTGCCCCACCCACAGACATAGGTGCCCAGCTGCCATGCTTCTGTTACGGGATAGGTGGGACTGCGAACACAGTTACCTCCTCCTAGCCTGCATCCTGAAACAATTTTGGTGACATTTCACCGATGGCTCTACTGGTGCAGAGACTCGGCATGGCTTATCCCAAGTCACAGCTAAGCTACAGACCCAGGAGTCCAACCCAGCCCTCTCCACCCTTGCAGGATGGTGACCCCAGGTGAGCTATGACCTCCAGACCCTGGAGGAACTCAGAGAATTACCTGTACGACCTCCTTGACCAGGGTCTTGTCCGTCCCGGTTTTGGCGCGCTGCAGCCCGCTCGACGTCCTCACCGATCCACGTGATGAGGGCGAATTTGGACCGCTTGCTCATGGCATCCCCCGGTGGTGAAGCGCACGAAGGCAAACAACCGGACGTCATCTGTGGCCAACAGCAAGGACAGAACACAGTGCTCCGTTAAAACACCCCAACGTGTTTAAAGGATTGCTTTAGCCCAAGAGTTTGAGACCAGCCTGGACAACATGGCAAAACTGCCTTTCTAAAAAAAAATTACCAAAAAATTATCTGGGGCAAGGTGGCGTGCACCTGTAGTCCCAGGTACCAAGGAGGTTGAGGGGGGAGGATCACCTGAGCCCAGGAGATTGAGGCTGCAGTGAGCAGAGATCACGCCACTGTACTCCAGCCTGGGTGGCCAAGTGACACCCTGTCTCACATAAAATAAAATAAAGTTGTGTGTATGTGTGTGTGTGCATTGCATGTGTGTGTGTGTCGCATGCGGGTGCACGTGTACCCCACTAGGATAACAAAAAATTACTCAACATCAGCTCACTGGCATCGGGGGCCAGATCATTCTCTCTGGTAGGAAACTTTCTGTAGGTTGAAGGGTGTTGAGTGGCACCCCTCACCTGGACCCACCAGTTATGACAAACAAAAATGCCTCCCTGCATTGCCGATGTCCCCTAAGGGGGAGCGGAACACCCCTGGGTGAGAACTACTGCTCTCAACAGTTGGTGTCCCCATTGAATCAGGCCGCCTTTTGTGTTTTCCACCAGAGTTCTGTGCCTCTCAGGGGGGATCACATATCCTTATTCAGCTTACTTCACAAACAGTTCATATTTTAATTGCCATTATCACCAAGATCTCATTACAATTCCTGACTGGCGGCTGCTGGCACATAGGGACGCCGATGGTTTGGAGCCATTCACCTTGCATTAGCCACCTGCATCAACGCTGATACTCTCTCCGGGCTCTTAGTTGCTGGTGTGAGGATTTCTCAGGCACCCAATGATACCGCAGAGCAGTATATGTTTGCTTCTCAAACCTTGAGTGGATTTAAATCACTGGGGAAATCTTCCTAAAATGTAGATTCTGATTCAACAGGTTTAGGGTTTATGCTTCTGAGAAGCTCCCCAGTGATGCTGATGCGGCTGGTCAAAGGACCACACTTTGAGTTAAAAATAAATAAATAAATAAATAAATCTGCGTTTCTTCCTAGAATCTAAGTACCTCCCTGCAGGGTCCCACACAAAGCATGTAAGTTAGCACCAAGACTCAAGGCCACAAACCACCTGTCTAAAGGAGACAAGCGCCGGGAGCTCAGAAGTTCACTTCCTGGTGATTATCTGAAAGCCTGAGGGGTTACCAGCAGAACGCCTTCAACAAGCAGCCATGCGGTCTAATGGCTCATCCATCTGTCCCCGGGAGCTAAGGAACGCACAGCTCTCAGCGGACCATGAACTTGCGATCCTAACTCCCATCCAGGGTCAGGGACTCCACAACACTTACTTCTTAAAGGAAACCAGTCATCATCACCACTCACATTGGCACAGCACTTTTCAGTTAACAAAACATGCTTCTATTTTATCTCATTTGGTCTTTATAACAATGCTGGGAGGGAGATGAGGTACAGCCTTTCATCTTCCATCATCCACATCCAAATCACCTTCACAGACAAGGGATGGAGGCTCAGGGGCCACGTGATGTGGCCAGAGTCATGACACGGGGAGGCCAGAGCCAAGGGCCTGACACCTTGGGTGCACGTGCTCAGCCCCCTTTCTCCAGGGAAGTGCCCCACCAGGCCATGGCCATCTAGGGGTCAGTAGGGGACCAGGCAGCAGGGACAGAAGGAAGGATGGTCTCAGGGACACTGCGCAGGTGAATCAACAGAGCCTGGTTGGACATGAGGAGTGAGGACAGAGGAGCCCAGAGCACAGGAGACCACGAGGGCTGAGAGCCCCGCCTCCCAACACCTGGGGACTGTGCCTGAATTCCCAAACATCAGCCTGGGCTGCCTCACCTGTAAAACACTTTCTTTTCTTTATTGAGATAAAAGTCATATAACATACAATTCACCATGTTAACACTTTAAAGTATACAATTTGGTGGCTTTAAGGACACTCTCAATGCGCGCAATCATCACGACTATCTAATGCCATCACCCCAGCGAGACCCCCCCCACTCTCCACCCCACTCCCCCGGGCCCGGGCACCCACTCCTCTACTTTCTTCTCTATGGACTGGCCCGTGCTGGATGTGGCAGTGGACTCATATGCTATGTGGCCTTTGGTGTCTGGCTTCTCTCACTCAGAGTCACATCTCCATGTCCATCCCTGCAGCCGTGGGGGTCAGCATTTCATTACTTTCATGGCTGAACGGCATTTCACTGTGCGGAGAGACCACATTTTGCTTATCGGTCCATCAGTTGATAGACATGTGGGTTCCTTCCAAAATGGGGTGATTTCACACCTCCCTTATCAGTTTACGGTGAAGACTAAATGTGAGAGCTACAAAACCCACCTGGCCCCTCAGGGCAGAACCTTCACCCTGAAGCTCCTGATACAGGGTGGGGCTGCCAGGTGGCCACCGCCCACAGGAAACGAGGCTGGTACAAGTGAGGGCCGTTCCTCACATCTAAGGTGCAAAGGGCGAGGCCACGGGGGCGACTGGTGCAGACTGGGGTGTGGGGAGCAGCGCTTTAGCTCAAGAGCGTTTCTCAGCAGTCCCCGTGGTGTTTGGGAAGCCAGGGCACTGTTCTGAGTAGTGTCGCCAGAACATCAACACCCAAGTGCTTAATGAAATGGCAGCCTTGACCCGAGGGGGAGGAGGGGCTGCACATCCGCCTCCGACTGCCTTTCACAAGCAAAAGAACACTGCGGGTCTGTTTCCATGGGAACCACTCTCGGGTTCCCATTTCCACACTGATCAGCCGGGGCTTGGATCCAAACTGCCCATCCCTGGCCCAAGCCTCCATGGGGGAAAGTTACCAGCCCTGCTTTGGGCCAACGCAGTTTCGGGGACCCCGACCATCTGTTCAGTGCAGTGCCAAGCCTTCGGGCTGAGCCAGCTCTCCCCAGCCTCTCTTTCTTCTCCATGTCACCCCCTCCCACTCCCACGGCTCTGGCCAGCTCCTCTGTGCAGCACCACCACTTTGCCAAGGTCTTCCCTCCCTGCTGGCTGCCAAGTACCTCCACACCACCAGCCGGCCGTGCTCTGCGCACCTCCAACCCTGAGTCCACCCCTCCCACTTTCAGACCTCCCAGATCTATCAGGCAACATCCCTTCCCCCATAGGGTCACATGTTCCTGTTAAAGCACCACAAGCAGCCGGGTGCAGTGGCTCACGCCTGTAATCCCAGCACTTTCGGAGGCTGAGGTGGGCGCATCATCTGCGGTCAGGAGTTCGAGACCAGCCTGACCAACATGGAGAAACCCCGTCTCTACTAAAAATACAAAAATTAGGTGGACATGGTGGCTCATGCCTGTAATCCCAGCTACTCAGGAGGCTGAGGCAGGGGGAATCATTTTAACCCGGGAGGCAGAGGTTGCAGTGAGCCGAGATCACGTCACTGCACTCCAGCCTAGGCAACAAGGGTGAAACTGCGCCTCAAAAAAAAAAAAAAACCACAAGCACTGTCCCTGTGTCCCAAGTACCAGCCCAGGGCCTGGCACAAGATAGATGTATAATAAGTAAGTCACACCCCCCAACCCCAAGGACACTGGGAACCTTCCAGAACCACAGCCTGATGTCATTTAAATGATCGTGGGGGAGTGGGGTGAAGAGGGACACGGTTTGCTAGATTACTGCTGGGTGCTTATCTGACAATGGTTGGTCAACAAGATCGCTGACAGGCCTGTTTTGAAAATCTGAGGGTCACGTTGTGCTTACAAATGTTTGCTGCTGGAGATCTGGCACGGAAGTGACAGGTCAGCTGAGTCTGAGACGGAAAACCTGTTGGTCTGTGCGCCGTTTCTGCAGCTGCCCAGCAGACTGGAGGCCTCTCCGCGACCCCGCTCACCCTAAAGGAGGTTCTCGGCCCCTTTTGATCTCACAGGGGGCAGTGCAGGGGAAAGGGCTAGTTCTTCATCCCTGGTTCAGCTACTTTCCCTCTTCTGAACAAACCGGGTCCACAAACCCGAGGGGCACTCATAGCCTCACATCAGCAGTGGGAAGCCCCAGGCTGCCTCATCTACCTCGGGCTAGTGTCACTCTTGTTCACAGGAAAACGGCGTATCTACTGAAGGGCAGAGAGAAATGCCATCATGTATATATTACCGTGATGTGTGTGTGTGTATATTTGTGTATGTGTGTGTGTATACATATGTGTGTCTAATGTCTGTATATATGTGTGTATAGGTGTGTTTGTATGTGTGTGTATATACATATATTTGTGTGTACAGATATATATGTGTGTACATATTCATGCATTTGTATGTGTTGTGTATTTGTGTGTGTGTGTGTGTGTGTGTGTGTGTGTGTGTCATTAAGATGGCAAAACTGCTTAGAAGAAGGCTGGTACCTGGGCTTCCCATCACCCCCACTGTATCACTTGGTCTCCAACAGGGCCAATGGTCCATCTCTTCAGACTGAGGTTGAGAGTCCAGGTCTAGGCAGAGGAGAGAGGGAGACTGGGCAGCCCCGGTGGGGGTGGGGGGACCCAGGACTTCACCCCATCACAGGCACCAGGAGACAGATGCCATGAGCTCCTTCCGCTGGTGGCCTCAGCACAGTGGAGCAGTCTACACCCTCAACCTTCTCTGCAACGTCCAGGGTGCAAATTCAAATTTCAGAATCCTTTAGAAACTGACTCCCACATGTACTAGCCTCATGACCTGGACCACAGTCCTGAATGTCTCTAAGCCTCAGTTTCCTCATCCACAAAATGGGTCAAATACTTACCTCATGAAGTGGTAGGGAGGATTACGTGAAAAAGAAATGAGACCTGAAGGGCGTGGCCGATGGGACTCCTCGCTGGTTTTTGATCCCCCAACATCTCTGCAATGAAACTGCCCCTCGGGACCCCAGGGACCTCCTCACTGCCAAACGCAACAGCATCTTCTCCACGCCCACTGGTGGCATTTCACACCATTGTCAATTCTGCCCTCCTTGAACTTCTCCCTTCCCCCTCTGAGAACCAAGATGGCGCCATCTTGGTTCTCAGAGCGCTGATCCCACCTTCTACTTTCTTCCTGGCTCTTCTACCCACTCTGTCTCCACATAGGCCCTCCCCAAGATTTTCCACCTCACCCTCTCCTTTCCCCTGACACGCTCTCCCTGGGAGATCTCAGCTACCACCATGGAGTACGGGGGCACTAGCCCCTGCCCTCACAACTGTCCACTGCTCTGTCCTTAACAAGGCGGGCAGAATCTGCCCCCCGTTTCTCGCCATCTCCTGGCACCTCGCACCCCTTACACACAATTGTTTGCTAAGGCAACCTGGCGCACTGAGAAGAGCACCAGCTCCAGAGATCGGCCAGCTGGGGCCAAATGCCAGCTGCTTCCTTTAGCTATGGAACATCACGTGAGGATGCTTCATGCTCTGTTCCCACTGTAGAATGGGGACAACCTTCTGTATCCAGGTTTGGGTTTCAGAGTGGGGCACTCCGAGGCGCACAGAGTCACGAAGTCACTCTTTCTGTGAGTCTTTCTTGAGGGCAGATGGAAGACAGTAAAGGTCTGGGAGGTAACTGAGCCCCAAATCCACTTAGCACTTACAAGGTGCCAGGCACCACTCTAAGACTTTGCGCACTGCACCATTCCAACTTCCCTGTGAGGGCAGCACAGACCACCGTTCCATTTCACAGATGAAGAAACTGAGGCTTGGAGAGGTGAAGCGACAATGAGTCACACAACTCCTCCCTGCCTGCTGCAGAACTGAAGTCTAGAGCAGTGGTTCTCAAAGCATGGTCCTCAGACCAGCAGCACCACAGCACCCAGGACTTACTAGCAATGTGGGCAATCAGGGTCCACTCGGCCCTACTGAACCAGACACTGGGAGCGGGGCCCAGAAATTGTGCTTGAACGAGCCCCCCAGGGTGATTCTGAGGCTGCCAAACCTTGAGACCCACTGACTTGGAGGAAGAGGTGGAGATGAGGAAATGCGAGAACTCACTGCTGGGAGAGCGGGAGACAAAGCTCTCAAGGGCAGAAAAGCTGGAGTGCTCAGAGTTCAGCCCCACGCCCCCCCTGGCACCCGTCTGCCGTTTATTTTAAGGGAGTGACTGCATGAAGCAGTCCCCTGGAGGGTTCATGGTTCCTGGGCATGATCATCAAAGACTACCAGGATGCTCCATCCCCAAAATCCCACGCCGCAAGAGAGGGAACAGCCCTCATGAGCAAGAGAGCTACTGAGCATCGGCCCTGGGTACCAGGAGCCCTTTCTGTCTGTGCTGCCTCTAGCTCCTCTGCTTCCCCATAAGCCACGAGGATTTACATGCGCCTCACAGGATCACACCTCAGGGCCTCCGCCACGGAGGATACAGCAGGGTCAGGACCCCATCCTGAGGGCTGTGCTTTCCTTCTGGTTGCTGCCATGCACTCAGAGCCCAGGCCAGTTGCACTCTGGATGTTCCTGATTCGGAGACTATGGACGCCCTCCCCCTCTCACCCAAGCAGAGTCTTGTTCATGAAAAGACAGCTCTCATGTTTAATGTTACTAAAACTCCACTTTCAAAGAGCCTGACCCTTCCTTCCACTGGTCTATGAAGCCTCATCAGGGACTGATGACAGAGGTCTGGCTCCAGGAAAGGACCCCTGGAGACCTAGAAGGCCCAGGCAGGAGCCGGCAGGTAGGTAAAGGGAGCCTTCATCCAATGCCCAGGTCATCTCTTCAGGGTTCTCTGTCTTCACTTACTAAGGAAGTTTATCTATGTGAACACATCAGCACCCGAACGTTCTCAGGACACCGCCTGGCACAGAGCCGAGCTCAGAAGCCAGCCCTGGTGGCTGCTACACGCTCTTCTCTGCGGCCTTCCTCTCTCCCGGCTCTCCTTTGATCTTTCCCTGGGTCCTGGAGTGCCTTATGCCTCTCCCGCCTCCTCCCCATCTGTGTGCCCTCCTCCCCTTTTCCCTCCTCCTGACCTCTCTGGAAGAGAGAGGGATCGGGCAGGGAAAGGCCAGAGGGGCCAAAACAGAGACAGTGTGGGTAGACGGGACCATGTAGGGAGACCAAGTTGGGGGGACCAAGCTGGGTATGGGGGGGGAACCAAGCCGGGGGACCAAGTGAGGGAGCCAAGCAGTGGGGGTCCAAGGTGGGCGGGGGATCAAGCCAGGGCTGCCGAGCAGTCAAAGTGATGGAAATGTGGGAACAAACCCAATGACAAGAGAAATGGAGGATGACCACGAAGGGGCTGGGACAGAAGGTAAAGACAACAGGGGAATCAGAATTCTTTGCAGTCACCAAAGCCACCAGGATAAACCGCTCTAATCATTCCCCAAAAGTTACAAATGGCATATGGTCCCCAATAAGCTCTCAAGTGCTGCCCCTCCTCTTCCCCTCCCACCCAAACTTGAAATCTCAAGCTCAGGTCAGCACTGAGAAAGAGACTCTGACCAGGCCCACCCAGGGTTCTCACCAAGGCGGCCCGACACAGGATTCACACTGACCGTGTCAGGCCACCTTCTCCCCCAAAGACATTCTAGTCTCCTCTGCATATCCCCAAAGCCAGTCCTGGCTGGAGGGCCAAACCCCCGAGGAAGCAGGACCTGCTACGGGCCAAGCGCTGTGTGACTTTCTTAACACTTCTGCAAACGCTTTCAACAACTCTATGTTCATTACAAAAGCACATACTAGGTGTACAATAATGAGAAACACAAAAAAGCAAAATTAAGAAATGAAGGCTCCCCCACCACCCTAGAAACTTTTTAGCGTAAGTCCTTTTGATCTTTTCAGCTATTTCATATCTGTCTGAACCTTGTTATTGCCCCAGCACTAATCACCACGCCAGGCATGTCAAAGGCACCCTATACACTACCTGTGGGCCAATGGAAAGAAAAGAGAGAATCATTTCAGAATTTCCACCAAACACTGAACTGCAGAGCAAGGCAAAAGAAAGGGGGAAGGCTGGGCGCGGTAGCTCATGCCTGAAATCCCACTACTTTGGGAGTCCAAGGCGGGAAGATCACAAGGTCAAGAGTTTGAGACCAGCCTGGCCAACATAGTGAAACCCCGTCTTTCCTAAAAATACAAAAAATTAGCCAGGCATGGTGGCAGGCACCTGTAATCCCAGCTACTTGGGAGGCTGAGGCAGGAGAATTGCTTGAACCGGGGAGGCGGACGTTGCAGTGAGCCGAGATCGCACCATTGCGCTCCAGCCTGGCAACAGTGCAAGACTCAAGATTCCATCTCAAAAAAAAAAAGAAAAGAAAGGGGGAAGAGGAGGACAGGAGGAAGTTGCCCCAGAGAGCAGCAAGATTGCAGCTCACTCTAACGCTGCCCTAACTTTATAGAGACTCCTGAGAGGTTATGCAAACAGAGCTCAGGAAGGAAAAATAACAACCCACACACCAAAAAGCTGAGCTGTCAGCTTCCACCGAGGGAGCCCCCTGGAGCGAGGATGAAAGGAAATGGGAAAGAACTCTTACATCCTGCTGCCCAGAGCAAGAGGACAGCTGGGCAGTCGCCATGGCAGCGGCTGGCTTCTAGCAGGCTGCTAAGGGGAAAGGGGGCAAGGCTGGGGAAGGAGAAACGGCCTCTCGCCACCAAAGAGGAAGGAGGGCTCATGGGCGCCCACGTCTGTAAGAGGGAGGGGCCTGAGGCCGGGGTGGAGGAGCCAGCTTGGTTGTTGAGGTCGAAGGGAGAGCGCTCATTACTAAAACGGCCCATATCACTTGCTGCCTTTTTTCAGAGTGACTTTCGTAAATTCCTCTGATTGATAAAAATCAAACCAAACCAAAAAACACGCTCCTGTCCTGCTCAGAAAACTTCAAAAATCTTAAAAAGCATAAATACTAAAACCCATTACTCTAGAAATAAACCCTTTTGGTTTATTCCTTATAGGGGATGAATGAAGGCTCTATTTCTTTCTTCGTTTGAGGAGTTTCACTCTGTTGCCCAGGCTGTAGAGCACTGGGACGGTCTCAGCTCACTGCAACCTCCGCCTCCCGGGTTCAAGCGATTCTCCTGCCTCAGCCTCCCAAGTAGCAGGCATTACAGGCACCCGCCACCACGCCTGGCTAATTTTTGCAGTTTTAGTAGAGATGGGGTTTCACCATGTTGGCCAGGCTGGTCTTGAACCCTGACCTCGGGGGATCCGCCCGCCTGGCCTCCCAAAGAGCTGGGATTACAGACGTGAGCCACCGCGCCGCTCTGTCTGTGATTTACATTGTGTGGATACCTGCCCGTAGGCACCTACTTTCCGCCTGGGACTCACTGCGTCTTCATTAGGTGTGAGTGACCCAGCTTTCCCAGCTTGACCGAGAACAGAACAAAAGGAGTGCAGGATGGCCAGAGGAAAAGAAAGATGATTACTTCCACAGAACCTCCAGAGTATAAGCTGATCTGAATACCCAAATTAAACCGAGAGCTAAAGGTTTCCCCCTATGACCCAGCGCTAGCACTTTCTTTAAATGATAACTTTCTACTTCCTTAAATGGCAGTTACTGTGTTAGACCTGACTCCACCTTCTGACTTAGGGAACAGTGGCTGTAACCAGTCCCTGGAGGCTCTGAGGACCTCATTACAGCATCTACAATGTCTACAATGAGACACTCGGCCACTGAGGGATTTGGTGTCTGACTCCCAATCACCGAACAGCCCGGGTCTCCAACTCCTGACCTCGTGATCCGCCCACGCTGGCCTCCAAATGTGCTGGGATTACAGGCATGAGCCACCACGCCCACCCTGATCAGGGTCTTGGAGGATGACTTCGAGTTCCTCCAGAGAACAGGGTAAGGACAAAGAGGGTTCACGTTAACAATTTGAGAGAAAGACTGTGACAGAACTCCAGACAAAACAACAGCCTCTGCTGGCAAGTTCAAAATGCCTTCGTCCACCAGCTCTTGTTTCCGACTTACCATAAGCAGAAGGGCATACGATGCAGCTGATTATAACTGTGTGCAAAACAAGAGTTTAACGGCTCAGAATGAGCTGCCGGGCCCTCAGCCTGCTCAGCCCTACTCCAGGAGGGAAGGCATCTTGTTCCCTAGCACACCCAAAGCACCCCAGACGACGCCCACATGTGCTCACTGCATACTTCCTGAATCAATGACCGCATCTGCACGTCATCTTTGACTTCTCAGACGCTTTTCAGTTCCCAATTTGCAGCTGCGTTTCAGTTCAACGGAGGGTGCCATTTTATAAGAATAAAACCAAGAAGATGGGCACAGTGGCTCACACCTGTAATCCCAACACTTTGGGAGGCCGAGGCAGGAGGATAGTTTGAGTCCAGGAGGTTAAGGCTGCAGTGAGCTATGATCGCACCACTGCACTCCAGCCTGGGCCACACTGAGACTCTGTCTCAAAAACTTATTTCCCTTTAATTGAAAAAAAAAAGAAGAAGAAAACCAATTCCTTTTCAGAATTTTTAAAGTATGACTTCTGCCATACTTTAAATGAATAGACAGGCAGGAATGAACATGGACAGACATAACAAGTGATTCGTTTCAACAAATTTGTCATTTAATAAAAGTGCACGGAGCCAGACGCCTGTAATCCCAGCACTTTGGGAGGCCAAGGCAAGCAGATCACTTGAGCTCAGAAGTTCGAGACCAGCCTGGCCAACCTGGTGAAACCCCGTCTCTACTAAAAATACAAAAATTAGCCAAGCATGGTGACGCACACCTATAAACCCAGCTACTCAGGAGGCTGAGGTAGAATTGCTTGAGTCCGGGAGGCAGAGGTTGCAGGAAGCTGAAATGACACCACTACACTCCAGCCTGGGTGACAGAGTGAGACTTCATCGCAAAAAGTAAGGTGCATGGAAAGGGCAGGCCAACAGGGCAGCGTTGCTGGAGTCCACGATGCTGGAATCCGCGATGCCTACGGAAGGGGGAAGCTGCTTCTCCACCTTTCACGTGCACCAGGGACAGCAGCCCAGAGGTGTGTAGCCGAACTCGAAACCTCAGCAGCATGAGAGCCCCAAGACCAGGGTTCAGGTCCTGGCTCTGCCCCTTTCCTCCCATGCGACAATGGCCCAGGGACTTCCCCTTTCTGCCCCCCCCCAGTTCCCCAAGGCCTCTCCATCTCTGCCTGGGAGCCCCTGGTTGGCCAGGGCAGAACTCGCAGCCAGTTCTCCTTCCCCATGGACTTTAACAGCTCTCCAGCCCCGAGCCTGCGTACCACCAGCCCCCACGGGGACGGCTGACTAACTTTACTCTTCTGAGGATTCACTTATTCATTACCCCATGCCATATCCGAGGCAGAACCTCACGTCTTCCCAAAGGACCAAGGCAACGCAGCGTGACTCAGCCAGGGCTCTGCGCCAGGCTCTGAGTGAGTACACTGGAACCCGGCCATGGGCACAACACGGCATTGCAGCTCTGCCCTAAACACGGGGGGGACCCACTGAGAGCCCAGGGGACCAGCAGGCCACCCCCTGGAGGTCTCCTCATTGGTGACACAGCATGGTGATCCTCATCAGAGCCAGCTGAGGGGGGTAACGCCCTGGGAATCGGGCCTGGCACACAGAAAGTTTTGAGAAGCATTAGGTGAGGATGGCAAGGACAAGGCAGCCTTGGGACCAACGGTGACATTGGCAATGACTGGGAAGCGAATGGAGGCAGTAGGGGAGCTGGTGCTCAGTGGGGAGAGGCAGGGCTGCGCTCAGGGCAAGGAGCCGCTCAGGGCCTGTGGGCCTGGCGCGTCATCCCTGGGGACCCGGAGGAAGCAGTGGCAGAACAAGACTGTCCAGCTAGGAATGAACCACAAAAAGGGCCAAGGCACAGTTCTAGGAGGATGTGGAACAAAAGTGGTGGGAATAAAACGCGTGCTGCTCCAGAAAAACCCAGAGGCCTCACATGGCTCCCGGGGCCACTGCACACTGCGCCCTGGGCCCTGCCCCGCTCCCCCACTCTCATGCTTTCCACCCCCCCCCACCCTCCATGACCCCCATCCCATGATCTCCACCCTCACTACCCCCTCCTCACTCCCTCCCACTGTACCCCCATGGTCCCCACCGCATGCTCCCCAAATGCCTTCTCACCCGTGCTCCCCTCCCACTCCCCCACCATGCTGCACCCCCACAGCCCTCACCCCATGTCCCTCACCCCATGGTCCACACTCACACTACACCCCCTCCCCAACCCCTGCGCTCCCCATCCACACTCAGCCCCTGACAGCCCTCATCCCACAGCCCCCATCCCTAGCTCCCCCACCCCATGCTCCCCACCCCACAGCCCTCGTCCCCTGCTCCTCACCGCCAACTCCCCCACCCATGCTCCCCTCCCACGGCCCCCACCCCATGGCCCCGATAGGTTCCCTGTTCTCCTGCCCACCCAGGAGCTTCATCCTCCTTTTTTCTTCATGCTTTTTAAACCTAAGATATCACTTACACAGCATAAAATGCACCCCTGGTTTTCAGTACACTGCCAAGGTTGGGCACTGCGAGGTACCCCACTGGGCTCTTCCAGCATGACTGCCCGGCACACCATGCATCCTCAGTTTGTATTTGCTGGGGGGATGAGTGATCAAAGTGACCCAGGAAGAGAGGCTGGTGTTTCCAAGAATCAGCCACATAGCAGCGAGGTTTGGCCAAATCCAGAACAGAGCAAATGGTGTCCAAGGGCAGGCTACAGGAGCTGCCGGTGTCAGGCAGTGGCCCAGAGCTGGCTGTGGCTGCAGGGTCAGGGGCCTGGCTTTGCATCTCAAGCCAGGTTCTTTTCAACCCTCCCCCAGCTCCAGCTGACCCCTGGCCTGCCTGAGGCGGCAGCAGCTTTTACTTGCAAGCCATGAACAATACACTCCATTTTATAAGCAGGGTAGAATTCTAGCCAGAAAGGGGAGAAAAGTGCTTCCAGGTCACATCAGATGACCTCCAAAGGCCGGCCCATCAGGCAAAAGTAGGGAAGTCAGGATTTCCTGGGAAAGTCTCTCCAGCACAGGAGGGGGCATTTGGGTTCAGGACTTAAGGCACGTTGCTTCCCAGGGACACTCACAGGTTTTTTGTGTCAACAACAATTGCAGAAATAGCCTCTAAACAACAGTGGGCTCTCAACAGTGCCACAACTCCCCCATGGCCTGCGCCTGGGCCTTACATCTGCCCCTCGGTGTTCCACAAAAGAGCCTCCTGTGGTCTTCCCTCCTTGTTTCACAAAGATTTTACATGCCAGCTGGGGGGCAGGGGGTGTCAGGAGTGGGACGAGAAGCACACGCACCAGGTAAGAATTGCAGCCCGGCCTCGGTGCTGCCTCAGCTGTGAAACAGGATAACAGGGCCTACAACACTGCGTCATGGCACAGATTAAGTGAAATCACCAGTAAGTGACTCTGGCAGGCAAAACAGTGACCCCCAAGACATCTACGTCCTAAACCCCGAAACTGTGAATATGTCCCTCACATGGCAAAAGGGACTTTGCAGATGTGATTAAGGTAAGGGTTCTGAGACGGGATGATTCTCCGGGGTTATCTGGATGAGATCAATGTGATCATTGCCGTCCTTAAATGGGGAAGGGTGGGGAGAAGGGCCAGAACCAGAGATGGCATCACTGAGGACTCCACCTGCCACTACTGGCTTTGAAAACAGAGGAAGAGGCCACAAGCCAAGGAATGTAGGCGGCCTCTGGAAGCAGAAGGCAAGGAAATGGGTTCTCCCCTGGAGCCTCCGGGAGGAGCCAGCCCTGTCCACACCTGGACTTTAGCCCTACGAGGCTCACGTCAGACTTCTGACCTCCAGAACCATACGATGATACATTTACGTTGTTTTAGTTCACTAAGTTTATGGTCATTTACCACAGCGGCCATAGGAAATTAACACGATGACCTTGGCTAATGCCTGGCCTAATAAAGGTCCACTGTTAACCATTACTGTTATCAACTTGTTTATTTATTACTGGCAACGAAGCTTACCTAACTCAGTGCATAGAAGACAAAATAAGAATAAATGCCTGAAGAAAAATGTGACGACCACAAACTAGGCACAGAACTAAAAACAAGATCTACGGCAGGTTTATTTCAACATGCACTAATGAAATAGAATATTAAATGCTGAGGTGCCATGCCTGCCTTCAGAAACTGGCCTCTGGGGACCTGCCACTGTTGAGGCCACCGAGCTGAATGAGAAAAGTCACAGGCACATGTCTAAGAGGGAGAGGAAGGTGGTGATACCTGGGCTCTGGAGAAAGAGGCCTGGGCCTGGGGCCAGAGCAGGCACGTGGCCAGTGGTAGTGGCCGGGGGAGCCTTGCGGACTGCTGGGCTGTTATTTTGGAGGAGGGACAGCAGCCCCTCCTGTGTCAGTTTAGTTCTTGGACATCTACACAGACTGTCATTCATCTACCTACTCAACAGCATCTGTGCAGGATGCCAGGTGCCGTTCCCGGCCCTGCCAGTACTGCAGAGAACAAAGCCGACCAGGTTTCTGCCCCACAGGGCCTGGATGCCCCCAGTAAAGTCACATGACCAACAGATGCATGACTGCACATGTGCCTGTGATCTCAGGCACTGCTAACGCTGCAAGGAGATGCTTTTTGACTCCTTGTCGCCTTCTCAAAGGCCACCTCTGGTTTCAGTGGTCATGGGAGTAGCCACTTGGGTACACCACGACATCCTGCCATGTGTTAGCTGCTCAACCTCACAGAGGCACAGCCTGGAGTGCAGAAACCCTAAAGCCCCTAAAGGACCCCTCAACCAATGGGGGACAAGGGTCAGCGGCTATGTGCCCCTGCCTCCCAGGGCTGCACCCTCCACGTTCCTCTAAGGGTCCCTGCAGGATTCTGTCCCAGCGCCCACAGCACTTAACTGGGGGATTATGTCCCAGGGCCCACAGGAGTTAACGGTGGGATTCTGTCCCAAGTGCCCACAGCTCACAATAGGGCTGGAATGTGAACCCAGGCATGGGTCCTTTTCTCTAAGCAAGAGACAAAGAGGTGGAGAGCCAGCACTTGCTGGGAAAACCTACGACCCAGGAAACAGCCCATGACGTGGGCCCACTCAAGGGAGCGACATACCCAGTGGGAAAAAGAGATTGGGAGCCAGCTAACCACGAAGGGAGGGGATTCTCCACCGAGGAGCTGAAGAAACAGACATGCACACAACCACCACACAGGACACCAGCACCACCACACAGGATACCACAACCACCACACAGGACACCAGCACCACGAAGACAAGAAGGGCGTCCGAGCAGAGGGGAACGTTTACGCTGGGCCTTGATGGGTGTGTAGAAGTCCTCCAGGAAAGCAAAAGAGACGAAGACAGGGCAGGCAGAGGGAAGAGTGTCCACAAGGCCTAGGGAAGCGGGAAGGCAGGGCGGCACAACGTAGGGGAAGGGCAGGGCGGCACAACGTAGGGGAAGAGCTGGGCACCTCGGACACAGACCTGGAGTCAAAGTGCAGTTCTTTCTCTGACTGTGGCACTCCAGCAAGCGGCTCTGGTTCTCCAAGGAAAACGACAGGTTCCTTCTGAGTGAAATGGGGATAATTCCTACTTTTGGGTGTCACTGTGCTCATAACCCCCTCAGAGATAAGATAAATTAGGTGAGCTAATACATGCAGAGCCCCTACGTAGTGCCTGGGACTGGGCACCCCTGAGGTCACTGTCGTGTGTGTTGGGGACACGCACTGGAGGCGTTGGCTGGCCAGTACCTGCCATAAAGGGCATCCCATGTCACATCTGAGTGTTTGGACTTTACGGGGAAAGGTGTTGGGAGTAGGGGGCTGGGGAGCAACCCCACCTGCAGTGTAGAAAGCCGCCTGTGGCCTGGACTGCAAGTTGACTGGGGTCAGGGGAAAGGACTCGGTTCAGTACTTGGCAAAGGGCTTGGCATATAGTAGATACTCAAGAAATGTCCCGGAGAAGACAAGGTCATGATCAAGGGTGGAGGCCTAAGAAACGCCTAGACTTATCGGGCAGGAGGGGGAAGGAGAACAGCAGAAGGAAGTGAGAATGACAGAGAGAGTCATAAAAGGAGAACTAGGCAAATCTAGCTGTGCAGAAGCAGAAGCGACGGGGGTTATTTTTTTAGGAGGTGGTGGCCACTGGCAAATGCTGGAGGGAGGTAAAGTGGATGCGAGACAAAGAAATGACCAGTACACTTGGCGACTGGAACATCTGCAAAGACCTAGGCGTAGCGTTCCATGCGCTGGGCGTGGATGGGCGCCTGAATGAAACGGGGCAAAGAAAGGAAGGGAGATCAGGAGGCATTTATGACCCCTAGAAAAGCTATAAGCAATGCTTTCACAAAGTTTGCATTAACTTTTGAAGATTTTCAAGCAGCAAAAACCCAATTCAACTAATATTTAGGGAATGCCTTTTTTGAACATGAGACACTGTACTTAGCAGGAAGATATACAGCTACCATCCTTCACGGGTAACGCTGCCACAAACACAAAACAAAGCACAAATATCACCACGCAGCAGACTGAAGGAGACATCACAAAGCCCATGCCCCTTCGGACACACAAAAGAAGCTACGCAGTGTGGCTCAGGGCCTCCCAGCAGCAGATACGTGGGCAGAAAATTACAGTTGTCTCAGCAGCCCTCCAGGCTATCACTCAAAAATAAAACCCTGGCTGGGCAGGGTAGCTCACGCCTATAATTGCAACTCTTTGGGAGGCCAAGGTAAGTGGATCGCTTGAGCCCAGGAGCTCAAGACCAGCCTGGACAACAGAGCAAAACCGCATCTCTACAAAAGATACAAAAATGAGCCAGGCCTAGTAGTAGGCGCCTGTAGTCCCAGCTACTGGTGAGGCTGAGGCAGGGGAATTGCTTGAACCTGGGAGGCAGAGGTTGCGGTGAGCCAAGACCACGTCACTGCACTCCAGCCTGGGTGATAGAGCAAGATCTTGTCTCAAAAATAAAATAAAAGGCCGGGCACAGTGGCTCACCTTGGGAGGCTGAGGTGGGCGGATCACGAGGTCAGGTGTTCGAAACTAGCCTGAACAATACGGTGAAACCCCGCCTCTACTAAAAAATACAATCATACAGATCAACCCAAAATCTATCTGATATGTGGCTCTGTGTCCCTACCCGAATCTTACCTTGAATTCTAACAATCCTCACGTGTCAAGGGCAGGACCAGGTGGAGGTAACTGAATCACAGGCGCAGTTTCCCCCACACTGTTCTGGTGATAGTGAGTTCTCACAAGAGCTGATGGTTTTATAACAGGCTTCCCCCTTTGCTTGGCTCCTCATGTCATGTAAGGGAGTGTTTAATTCCCCTTTTGCCATGATTGTAAGTTTCCTGAGGCCTCCCCAGCCACGCAAAACTGTGAGTCAATTAAACCTCTCTTCTTTATAAATGACCCCGTCTTGGGTATTTCTTCACAGCAGTATGAGAACAGACTAACACACTATCCCTGAATTCCTACTGTGTGGTCCCATTTACCACACAGCGTCAGTGTGGGGGTAGGAACACAAGAAGTCCACATTTGCCACATGACAGCCCCTCAAATATCTGAAGACAACACTCGTGTCCCCCCCAGGATCTTTCCTCTTAACCTCACAAGGTTAACTATGCTCAATTTCCTCAGTCAATTCTCACATGAAAGGCTTTAAATTCCTTGTCCAGCCTGGATTCTCCTCTCCTCTGAGACTGTTTCCAGCTGCCTAACCTGGAGGCTCTGGCCAGGACTATTTTAGATGGAAACTAAATCCAGAACCCGCTCACAGTGGCCTAAGAAAAAATATTAATTGGCTCATGAAAGTGAACAACCTTAAGGACAAAACTGCAGGCATGGCTGAATCCCAGAGTTTAAAGCCGCATCACCTGTCTCCACCTCCCCACCAGGCTCTGTTCCTGAGTTTTCAGACAGGCTGTCTCTATAAACAGTAGTCAGGCCCCGTGAGCTCCAACCTTATCATTCTTACTTGTTTTAATCCCAGAGAAAGATAAAAAGACTCTTTGCTAACAACTCTGTCCAAAGTCTCAGGGATGAATCTGATTGCCTAGATTTGAGTCACATGCGCCCTTGAACTAATCAGTTAGCAGAGGGGTGGCTTACTCTGATTGTCCAGGGCTGGGTCACGTGCCCTCTCATAGGACCCACACTGGCTCACCAGGATTATGATGAAATGGAAGGGAGAGGTTCCCCCCAAAGGAAGGAATGCTGGACAGTAAAAAAACATCAATTCCTCACTTTGGGAGGCCGAGGCAGGCAGATCACAAGGTCAGGAGTTCAAGACCAGCCTGGCCAACATGGCGAAACCCCGTCTCTACTAAAAGTATAAAAATTAGCCAGGCGTGGTGGCGGGCGCCTGTAATCCCAGCTACTCGGGAGGCTGAGGCAGGAGAATTGCTTGAACCTGGGAGGCAGAGGTTACAGTGAGCCGAGACTTTGCCACTATACTCCAGCGTGAGTGACAAAAGCAAGTCTCTGTCTCAAAAAAAAAAAAAAAAAAAAAATCAACTCCTACATCTCTCTCTGTGACGTTTAGGACTGACCAGAGCCTCATGGGAGTATCATCTCCACCCAGAACATCATCCAACAAATGTCACAGGGCACCTACCTCCAACCAAGTTGGTGCTGCCCCTCTTGAAGATGCCTTTTCTGGTAACCACCCCACATCTCAAATTCATTTCAACCTACCCATTAATAGGTAATGCCTTCAAGAACGTGCTATTTTAACAATAACCACATTTATTGAGCATTTACCCTGTATCAGGCAGCACCCTACAAGCTTTACATGCAACACGCCAGTTTATCCTTACAACAACTTACGCGCCGTCATTATCCCATCTTTACAGACGAGAAAACAGAGGGTCTGGGAGATCTGCCCAAGGTCACACAGTACAGCAAGGCTATCGTTCAAAACAAGACACCCCAGCTCTACCACTGATGCTTTTAACCAATCTGCTCTAAAATCTGCACCAACAGGCAACTGGACTCATTCCCAGATGCCTGGATTCCTTCTAAAATAAAACTGCTTGCAACAGATAATTTGGAGTCCATGGATAGAGGACTGGGTTAACAATGTTACATTTGTATGAAAGAAACTATGTAGCCATTTTAAACCCTACTGCCTAAGAAGCGGGGGAGATAGGGAGGAAGCTTTGAAATTACAGCTGGGAGGGGAGGTAGCTCTAAAATATCTATACTATGATCCCCATGTGTAATATAATTACATATAGAAAAATATTTCAACAATATACATAAAAATAAGACCAGCAGTCTGTCCTGGAGGATGACAATAAAATGTCAGTTCCATGAGGACAGGGGCCTTCTCTGCTTCTATATTTAGCCTCAGTGCCTAGAATCATGCCCCACAGAGTAACACTCCCATGTGTTGAAAGCACTGAATGAATAAACGGACAGGAGAATGAAGGAATAAACGAATGAATGAGGAAGCAAGCTCCTGAGTGGTGAACTACGTCTGAACTCTACTCGGCATTCTCCTTTGGTTTAGTCTTGCTTGATGAATATGCTACAAAGAATATGTATTATTTGAATGGTACAGAAACAAAATGTGATTTCATAGACAGCCCCAGCCACTGCTTGGTCCCACATACGTGATCTGTAAACCCTTTCTGCTGTGGTCAGGTAGATCACATGACCAGTCAGTCTGGTAAATGGCCCCTTTCCAACCACATCGGCCAGCTGAGCCCTGACTGCTTCCGACTCCCAGGGGCTCTGTCAGGTGAACCTGTGACCCTCCAGCTCAGCTCAGCACCCGCTTCCTTCCACCACCTCCCCCGCTTCCATCTTCTTGGTGCTCCTGAACTCTACTTCCACATCACTTAAATTCCACAAACAAAAATGGCAATCACAGTAATTGACATTTATGGAGCGCCCACTATGTCCCAAGCAGCATAAGGACTTGCTTCCTTAATCCTCCTAGTGACCACATTGTCGCAGGTTACCAGACGGGTAACTCCCCTGCTCCAGAGCACATGACTGCCAAGTATTTAAACCCAGGCCATCAGACAAAACCCAAACCTCAGGAGGATGAGGCAGGAGAATCACTTGACCCTGGGAGGCAGAGGCTGCACTCCAGCCTAGGCGATAGAGAAAGACTCTGTCTCAAAAAAAAAGAAAAGCAGTGGTAAGGGCAGCCACCACATACCACGGCCTGTGCTCTCATTTTAGGTGCATTAGTCCAGTGAACCCTCTCAGTCAGCCTCAGAGGCAGGGATGTCAGGATCCCCCATTTTACAGACCTAAGAACTGAGGCACAGAGGGAGGGGACGCACTTGTCCAAGGCCACACAGTGAGAGAAGCACAGCTGAGATGTCAATCTAGAATGTTTCTTTTTTCTTTTCTTTTGTTGTTTTCTTTTATTTTTTTTTTGAGAGTCTCACTCTGTTGCCCAGGCTGGAGTGCAATGGTGTGATCTCGGCTCACTGCAACCTCTGCCTCCCCGGTTCAAGCGATTCTCCTGCCTCAGCCTCCAAGTAGCTGGGATGACAGGCACCCGCCACCACACCCCGCCAATTTTTGTATTTTTAGTAGAGACAGGGTTCCACTATGTTGGTCAGGCTGGTCTCAAACTCCTGACCTCACGTGATCCGCCTGCCTCAGCTTCCCAAAGTGCTGGCATTACAGGCGTGAGCCACCATGCCCGGCCTAGAGTGTCTCTGATTCCAACGTGTCCTCAGAGTTGAAATAAAGAAGGAATCACACTAAGCTAGGTAGGCAGCTGAATCCTAGATGAGTCGAGATGGGGAAGAGGAATTCCTCACGGTAGAAACCTCCAAAATCGAAAACACCAAGGCGGGGAAAGTCACAGTGCTGGGCTGCAGGTGCATGAGGAGGCTGTGTGGAGCTACTGGGGAGGAGATGTGGGTGGGGGACAGACCAACTAGAAAGTCAAGCAGACAGCTTGAGTGTAATCCAATGGGCAGAAGGGAGCCATAGAAGGAAGGTTAATGAGCAGAGGAGTGACTTGACTAGAAATGGACTGTAGAAAGATTTACCCCAGCAAGGGAGAACAGAGTGGATACCAGACAAAGAAAATTAAGGGCAAAGAGACTGTTGCTATAAAGAGGAAGGTGGTGATGTGAAGGTGCAAATGGACCCTTTTCTGAAAGTGGCATGCCATTCTTCCCCAGGAAGCCACCTCCCCCAGTCAGTCTCCTGCTTTGGGTGGGGCTGCCCCATCCCCCAACTCCAGGGATGGGCAGGTGGTCCAGGCCTGGCCACCCAGAGTCCCAGTGATTGGTCTGGGGATGGGCACATGACCTCAGAGGGGCCAAAGACAGTCAGTCCAGGGACCCCCAAAATCACTGGCAAAGAGGCTTGCTCTGTCTTGCCACCAAGATAGCTCTTTCCCCCAGGGGTAAACCTCCCCTCCCCGCAAGAATGGAGATGAAGGATAAAGACAGAGCTAGAAGAAGGAAGAGGGCTGCCTGGAGTCAGGGCGGCCTTTGCTACCGGCTAGAACTTCACCTGGATTTTCCAACCCAGAAGCCACAGATGGATTTTCTGCTCACATTCATCTGCACTGGGCATCTCTCACTGCCCTTGCAAGGTCTCTGACCATCTCAGGCGAACTGAGCTATGGAGCAAGAAAAGAGCAGAGGCAGTGGTGGGGCAGAGGCAGTGGTGGGGCAGAGGCGGCGGCGGGGCAGGCAGCGAGGAAGGCCAGGAGCCAGGCAAGTCCAGAAGAAGCAGACGGTGCCGGGTCCCACCGGCAGACAGACAGATCGGGAGGATGAGTGCAGGGGAGCTGGCCTGGCAGCGCAGACACCCAGCAGCCCTCTGCAAAACAGCTCTGAGGGAGGAAGGCCAGGCCAGGGGCTGGGGAGAGAGGAGGAGGGGAGGCTGGGTGGAGAGACCCCACTCTGGGAAGCCCTGGGGGAGGAAGGGGAGAAGGGACAGTAGGTAGCCTGGGGTTGGAGGGCCAGGAAAGGGCTGTTTCAGAGAGCGTGACTGAGAGCCAGAGCGGGGAGTGTTGGGAGGAGGACAGGGCCCCGGGAAGGCCCGTACCCCAAGTGTATAAGGAAGAAACTGGGTGCTGTTTCCGGCCTTCCAAGTCTGCTGCCCATCTTGTGAGATGTCTGGAAGCAGGAAGCCCGAGCCAGAATGGAACCTTTCTTCTCAGGCCTGTCAGGATACCTGGCAGGGAATCGGAGCCACAAAAGAGCCCTCGCTGCATCACAAGTGGGCAAACGTCATTTGCAACCTGCAAACAATTCCGCAAGAGGTGAGCATCTAAACAACTTCCTCAGAGGTCAAGAGCACAGGCCCTGAGCTAGCCTGCCTGGGTTCAAGTCCTGGCTCTGCCACTTTCTAGCTGGGTAAACTCAGGAAGTCTATGAACCTCTCTGGGCCTCAGTTTCCTCATCGTAGAATGGCAACAACCTCAGTACCTGCCACACTGGGCTGTTCTGAGGCATACGCCAGATAAGGATGTCAAGCGTGGTGACTGGTATCCAGCCAGTGCTGGTGTTGAGAACACTGTCCCCGTGTTATGAGGACACAACAGCAGGAAGGAACAAGCTTTTCCAAGAGGAACAAGAGCAGACACAGCAACCGTAATTCCTCTATGCATTTGTCCAACAGATGGCAGGGAAAGAAAGCCGACTTCAGCTGAAGCTCCCAAGGCCCATTCATGAGGATCCACACACGGCACGCAGCAGGGAAGCATTTTTAGCTTCCTCACCAGACGTTCACCACTCCCCCACTCCCATCCCTGGGGGGGCAGGGGGTGGGTCTGAGCAGAAAACCACAAGCCTGCGGGAGGAAGGAGGTGTTCTCCCACTGCACCAAGACCTGGGAGTATCTGCCAGGAGTCTCCTAATGGGAGGGATGCGCTCTTCCTCATCACCTTCGACTTGCTGGAGAGAACAGGAGCTTCAGATGCAGAACATGGTTTGATGGGGGAGGGGAGTAATGGGTGGACATCGGAAGGAGAGAAGCCGAATTTAGGGAGGGAAGCTGGCCCGCAAAGCACAGCCTCAGAGCCGCCAAAGCAGAAATACTGCTGAATCTCCTGGCTGTCGCTCACCGGGAGGGGAGGAAGTTAGAGTTTGCACTTATTCCACTAGCAAAAGCATTCAGCCACAGAGGTGGAGGGACGGAGGCCTGGGTTCAAATCCTGCCCTGCCAGCTCTCCATGTCGTTAAGTGCTTCATGCTGCTATTTTAGGCCAACTATTTACAAAAGCAATGAATGAATGTCCAGAGCCAGCTCTCAAGGAGAAATTTTAGTTGTGTGTGTGTGTGTGTGTGTGTGTGTGTGTGGCACGTGTTCTTAGTATCACCCAGCCTCTAGCAGTCACTCCACAAATATCCTTTGAATTCAACTAAATACAAAATATAATTTGATTATGGAAGCAGTTAAGGAAAGAAACACCTACATGATCCCTGGCCCAATTTTGTACTTTTCATTTATTTCGCAAACAATCATGTAGCTTGTCCAGACACTGTTCTGAGCATTTTATATACACTGACTCACTGATCCTCACAGCAGCACTGTGAGAGTGCAGGTCAGGAAACTAAAATCCCCAGAGATAAAGAAACTCACTCTGAACCACACAGCCAGGAAGCAGCCATTCAGGGATTCAAACCCACACCGCTGGCCGGGTGGGTGGCTCATGCCTGCAATCCCAGCACTTTGGGAGGCCAAGGCGGGCTGATCACCTGAGGTCAGAAGTTCGAGACCAGCCTGGTCAACAGAGTGAAGCCCTGACTCTACTAAAACTAAAAAAATTAGCCAGGCATGGTGGTGGGTGCCTGTAGTCCCAGCTACTCTGGAGGCTGAGGCAGGAGAATCACTTGAACCCGGCAGACAGAGGATGCAATGAGCTGAGATTGTACCACTGTTCTCCAGCCTGGGCAACAGAGCAAGACTCAAAAGAAAAAAACAACAAGTCTGGCTGGGGGTCCATGCCTTAACCTCCGACCTGTGCTGCCTTTGTCTGAGAAAGTTTGCTTCCAACTAAAGACCTCTTTAAAGGGTCCCATTACCAACATCACACAGCCTCTGCCACTACTGAGGGGTTGATGGTGATGCCTGCCACGTGGTCTTTCTTTTCATGGATCACACACCATACGGAAGTGCCTAAGCCACACAAATCTTAAGTATACAGTCTGCTGATTTTTTACGGGGATATACACCTGTGTAATACCCTCCCAGATCAACATATGGGACATTCCCAGCTCCCAGAAGTCCCGGTGGTGTGCCCCTCCCAATCAGTGCCTATCTGCCCCAAAAGCTTACCTCAATTCTGACATTCACACCATAGATTAGCTTCGTCTTATCTAGGATTTCTTATAAATGGAATCATACGGTGTGTACTCTTTTGCATCTGCCTCTACTCGTCAAATTAAAAATCACATCAAAAGAGCACACGGGCAGACAATGATAGTGGGAGAAAAGAGGGCGCGGCTGAGTTTCTTTCCCCTCCCAACCAGCCCCTAGCCTGTTCGTATTTGGGCTCAAAGGGGACGGTGGGAAGAGCTGGACACTGGAGTCTGGAAACACACGAGTTGACCTTGGAAAACCAGTGAACCACAGGGGGTAAAAGCCGCCCGGCCTGGAGAGGGCATTGTGGAAGGGCGGAGGCAGGTGGCTCACGTCGCTTGCTTCGGATGTCCAGAGGAGAGAAGGTTTTATGAGACCTTAAAACGCTCCCATCGGGCTCCTCCCACGCTGTGCGCTGGGGGCATCGCACGTGGCCACCGGTTCCTCCCGGGTTGGCCTTAGCCGCCGCTCCCCGGGTGCAGACAACCTCCCCAACGACCACGCATCCGCCCGGCAGGCGCGCCTCCCTACCTGTGCACTGCTGGATGAAGTGCTGGTACTCCGCTCCCTGCTCGCCGGGGACGATGGTGGAGCCGTCATATTTAAAAGTCACCCTTTGGGTTGGGAGAAGAAAAAACACACACACATCAGCGCTGGTGGCCGCGCGGCGCGGCGCTCGCAGAGGACAATCTAACAGACGCGCTGGCCACGGAGGAGTCCGCGGGGGCCTGGCACGCCGTCCCGGAGTCCGGCGAGGAAGACAGCGCGGGAGGTCCCGAATCCGTCCCGCCTGGAGGCCGGCTCGGCGCGCGAGGCCCCGCGCGAGCCCGCGGAGCGGGGCGTGGAGAGGAATGAAAAGTTCCTACCAGATGACGGCCGAGCCGTCGTCGCGCACCAGGTTGTACGCCGCCCGGCAAGCCTCTTTGTCGATCTTGGTGGCCATCGCCGCGGGGCCGCAGCGGGGACACTGCCCGGGACGGCCGAGCGCGCCCCTGGCCGGCGGCGGGGATGGGAGCGCGGCGAGGACGCGCCGAGGGCGCACGGGCGGGAGGCGGTGGCGACGGCGGCGCGGCGCCTGCGAGCTCCGAACGCGGCGGCGGCTCCCACTGCGGACGGAGCGCGCGCGGGGACCCCAGGCCGCGGCCTACCCCGCCCCCCCGCGCCCATTGGCCGCCCAGGCCGCGGCCCGCCTCGTCATTGGCCGCCTGGCTGCGGGGGCGGAGCGTCTTGATTCTCCGGCGGCCAATCCCAGCCCGGGAGGCTTGCGCAACTCCGCGGTGGGGGCCGGAGTAGGGACTCTGCCTCCTCCCTGTCCTTTCTGCCTCCCGCTCTTTTACCCCCAACATCCCTAAGCTCTCCCCCCACCACATCCGTCTGCTCCCCTCCTCCTCCTACTCACTTCCCCCTCCTCCCCTCCCGACCCCTCTCTGGAAACTCCCACTCCCCCAACCCCCTTTCCCACCCCACCTTCCTCCTTTGCCTCCTCCTTCCTCTTCTTTCCCCCGACCCCTTGCTTCCCCCCCCCTTGCTTCCCCCCACTTCCCTGATCTCTCCTCTCTCCGTCCCTTCCCTCCCCCTCTTCTCCCCTTACCCCCTATTCCTCCTCTCCTCCTCCTCCCTCTTCTTGCCTATCCCAGCCCAAAACTTCTGCGTCCTGCCTATTTCCTTCTCCCCCAAGCTCTCTTCTTTCCTCCTCCTTGACCCCCTCCCCTGCTTCCCCCCTGGCTTCCCCCTCCCTCTTCTCCACTTACCCTCCTGGTATCTGCTCCCTCCCTGTCCCCTATTGCCTCCCTTCTCCCCCTTACTCATTCTCCCCACCCCCCCTGTCCCTGAGGCTACAGGGCTGCCAAGCTCCACCGGGGACCTCCACGTGGATGATGTAATGCATCAAACCCAAGGAGACAGGCTGGCCACCGTCCCTACCCCCAGCGTTTGGTTCCATGGATTCTAGGTGGGGAGGAATTGGAAAGAATAAAGCATTTTGAATAGGAAGGGGGTAGAAAGTGGACTGCTTCCAAAACGCTGGTGGGCTCACTGTTTACTCTGGATTCTGGTCATTTGGATTCCCATCTTAACCTCTCCCTTTGGGCTTCTCTGAAAGCAAGAGCTGACTCATTCTGTCTTCCTCATTCCTTCACTGACTCATTCATTCATTCCCTCATCCAGACATTCCACAGAGACCAGTTATAGCGTCCAGGCAGGTGAAAAGGCAGGGTTCTGAAGACTAGGCTCTTGAATTGCATTCAGCACTGCCACTTTCCAACTGGGGACCATTGGAAAGCCTTAAAACCACTCTGAAATTACTTTCCTCAAATTGGAAAAATAGTATAACTGACACCACTGCTTTAAGTTTAATTGAAATGATACATGTAACAAATATACTAGACATTCGATAAAATGTCATCATTGTTGTTTATTAACTGATAAAAACAAATCCTAAATGGAAACCCAAAAGGTCAGGGACAATGTCCAATTAATATTGGAATTCTTGGCAAGAAAAAAACAAAAAACAAGAAATTGAATCAATTAATCAATCAATGCTTTGTTGAATGGGTGGGTGGACAGGAACACAGTTTCAGAAGAGTAGAGGCAGATGCTGTTATAAATAAGATAAAAACAAAGAAATTCTCATTTTATGCCCCACAAAGCAGTTCCTCCCTAACTCCTTAATAAGGGTAATGGGACAATGGGCCACTGGAAAGAAGAGCAAAGATGGATCCATTGATCAGGGAAAATTCCAAAAGGATCAAAAATTTAAACACAAATAAAGGAAAGTAGGCCAGGCGCAGTGGGTCATGCCTGTAATCCAGCACTTTGGGAGGCTGCGGTGGGAGGAGCTCACAAGCTCAGGAGTTCTAGACCAGCCTGGCCAACATGGTGAAACCCCATCTCTACTAAAAATACAAAATTAGCCAGGCATAGTTGCCTGTAATCCCAGCTACTTGGAAGATTGAGGCAGGAAAATCGCTTGAACCTGGGGGAGCAGAGGTTGCAGTGAGCTGAGATCACACCATTGCACTCCAGCCTGAGCGACACAGTGAGACTCTGTCTCAAAAAAAAAAGGAAATCACAAAAGTGCCATAAGAAAATATGGAGAGTTTCCTTCTAACCATAAACCATGTTACCCAAATCCAAATCCAAAAACCATTGAAAAGATGAATACATTCAAACATATAAAAAAGTGATCTAGCAGGCTGGGCATGGTGGCTCACACCTGTAATCCCAGCACTTTGAGAGGCCAAGGTGGTGGATCACCTGAAGCCAGGAGATCAAGACCAGCCTGGCCAACGTGGTGAAACCCCATCTCCACTAAAAATACAGAATTAGCCGGGCTTGGTGGTGGGTGCCTGTAATCCCAGCTACTGGGAGGCTGAGGCAGGAGAATCACTTGAACCCAGGAGGCAGAGGTTGCAGTGAGCCAAGATTGCACCACTGTACTCCAGCCTGGGCTATAGAGTGAGACTCTGTCTCAAAAGTACATAAACAAATCAATAAATAATAAAACAAAAAGTGATCTAGGAAAAAAAATACCATACCACCTCATGCAAAGTGTAAAAATAGTCAAAGCAGTGAAAAGTGTTTGCAGCTCAAAAAGAATTAGTCTTGCTAACACATAGAGAAGTCAACCTTAAAAAAAGAAAATGAAAAGAAAAATAGGCACGGAATATGACCAGACAGATTAAATGATCTTAAACATGCGAAAAGATGCTCAACCTCAACTCCTAATAAGAGAAATACAAATTAAAGCAAAATTGAGATATCTTAAAAAAAAAATAAATGAGCAGTTTGACAAAAATTAAAATATTTGACAAGCCTACTTTGCTGGGGAGGCTATGAAGAACCACACCCGCTTGTACATTGCTGGTGCATGTATAAACTGCCACAACCCCCATGAAGCCCCCATGGAGGCCAGTTGGCAATGTCTAACAAATTTACAAGTCTGTGCGCCCTTGATCAATCCATTTACCCTATAGGGTCAGTGGTGCCCAGCTCTGGCTGGATATGGGAATCACCAGGATTGCCTGATCCCACACCCAGACATTCTGATATAATTGGTCTGAGATACGCCCTGGGTATGGAGTTGTTTGTTTGGCTGTTTGGTTTTAAGGCAAGGTCTTGCCTGCCTCAAAAAAACCCTGTCACCTAGGCTGGAGTGCAGTGACGCAATCTCAGCACACTGCAGCCTTGACCTCCTGGGCTCAAGCAATCCTCCCACCTCAGCCACTCGAGTAGATGAGACTACAGGCACATGCCACCATGTCTGGCTAACTGTTGTGTTTTCTGTAGAGACAGATTTTCACCATTTTGCCCAGGCTGGTCTGGAACTCCTGAGCTCAAGTGATCCACCTGCCTCAGCCTCCCAAAGAGCGGGTGTGCGCCACCACACCCAGCCATATGGGGATTTCTGTAAATCCCGGATGATGCTTATGTTCAGTCGGGGCTGAAAGTCAGTGCTATAGATATACTTGTATGTGTGCAAAATGTATCCAGAGTTATTCACTGAGCTTTATTTCTAATGCAGAAGGTGAGGGCTAACCTGAGTCCCCATCAATGGGGAGCTAGACGAATAGGTAATAACACTGGTGAGCCATGCAGCACTATGAAGCTGTAAAAAAAGGAAAGGATAAGGGCCCTCTCTAGATGCTGATTTGGAATATTCTACAAGATAGATCTTGAAAAAGCAAAGCTAGCTACTGAGTACAGAACAATACTACCTTTTGGGTAAAACAGGGTGGGGTGTTAAGAGATATTGTATTTGTTTACGTTGGCATTAAAACTTCCGGTAGAGCACATAGAGTGAAATAACAGTACCTGTGGTGGAGGTGAAGCAGGTAGGCAAAAAGGATTCGGGATTGGGGTTGGGGAGTTTCCCTATATACCTTCTTAATTTACTTTAGTTCTCCACCATGTAAATGTATTATCTGTTCAGAATGCTAAAATATCACCCCAAAAAGTGGCTGCCATACTGAATTTGATACTCAGTCTCCATGGTTCAGCGTTCCTGGAGGAATCCCATGAAAGTACTGGGTCCTGGGAAGACCTTCTTCATTCCTCCTTGAATTGCTGTTCTCTTTCTAGTCATTGTTGCGATCGCCCTCTACTGGACTGAAAGTGTAAGGGATCAGTTTTAAAGAGAACCCTGATGTGGAGCATTTTCTGCCCATTCGCCCAGCTAAAGAGAAAAATAAACCTCATATCAGAAATAAGTATTGTGTGTCAATATTTGCCTAAATTGCAATCAGTGTGATATAAAAACAATCTAATTCTATTCATGTTTCTTTAAGAGAAATCAAAGTCTTTGACACTTACCTATGTGCTCTGCACTGTGTTAGGAATTGGAGAAGCAGAGTCCGGGCGTGGTGACTCACGCCTGTAACCCCAGCACTTTGGGAAGCCGAGGTGGGTGTATCTCGAGGTCAGGAGTTCAAGACCAGCCTGGGCAAGATAGTGAAACCCCGTCTCTACCAAAAATACAAAAATTGAAGATGGCCGATTAGCAGCAGCTCAGGATTGTAGCTCCCACTGAAAGCGCAGAGAGTGAGTGGACGCCACATTTTCAGACGAATTTTTATTGCCCACGGACCAAGAGATTCCCGGTGGAGTAGCTCCACGGGTCACCAGCGCGACTCTTTTGGCCGCGCGGCAGTTCTCAGTCCGGAGTATACGGGACTGAGTGCCCTTTTAGTTGGTGTTTGGAGCTCCAGGAAGGCAGAGTCTCCCATTCAGCTGATCGAAAAGCGGACTGAAGTGGGGAACCAGACCGGGAGATTCCCCGGGCAGAAAAGCGCCACGAATCTTAACGCCGCTGTTTTAGCCGGTGTAGTGGGTCGCCACAGGGGAAGGCTGGTCCCTCCGCAACAAAAAAAGAAAAAAAAACAGCAATTGGAACTGCTGAGGATTGAGAGTTTCACAGCTAGTACAGCTGAACCCGGGAAGGTCCAGCTCTGTGGGGGAGGGGCATCCACCGAAGGAAAATTAAGAAATAGAAAAAACTTTACCACCACCAAGCTGGACGTCCACTCAGAGACCTAATCTGAAAGTCAGCAATTACACAGACGACAGGTGGATAAATCCACAAAGATGGGAAGAAACCAGCGCAAAAAGGCTGAAAACACCCGAAATCAGAATGCCTTTCCTCCTACAGAGGACTGCAGTTCCTCATTACCAACTGAACAAGGCCTGATCGAGAATGAATGTGAGGAATCAACAGAATCAGGCTTCAGAAGGTGGATAATGAGAAACTTCTGTGAGCTAAAAGAACATGTTCTAGCCCAATGCAAGGAAACTAAGAACCTTGAAAAAAGGTTTCACAAAATGTTCATGAGAATGGACAATTTAAAGAGGAATATAAGTGAATTAATGGAGCTGAAAAACAAATACGAGAACTTCGCGAAGTATGCACAAGTTTTAACAGTATAATTGATCAAGCAGAAGAAAGGATTTCAGAGGTCGAAGACCAACTTAACAAAATAAAACGAGAAGACAAGATTAGAGAAAAAAAGGTAAAAAGGAATGAGCAAAGTCTCCAAGAAATATGGGACTATGTGAAAAGACCTAATCTACGTTTGATAGGTGTACCTGAATGTGACGAAGAGAATGAATCCCAGCTGGAAAATATTCTTCAGGATATTATCCAGGAAAACTTTCCCAACCTAGCAAGGCAAGACAATACCCAACTCCAGGTAATACAGAGAACACCACAAAGATATTCCTCAAAAAGAGCAACCCCAAGGCACATAATCATTAGATTCATCAGGGTTGAAACAAGGGAGAAAATACTACGGGCGGCCAGAGAGAAAGGTCAGGTTACCCACAAGGGGAAGCCTATCAGACTCACAGCAGATCTCTCAGCAGAAACCCTACAAGCCAGAAGAGAGTGGGGGCCAATATTCAACATCCTTAAAGAAAAGAACTTTCAACCCAGAATTTCATATCCAGCCAAACTAAGTTTCATAAGTGAAGGAAAAATAAAATTTTTTACGAACAAGCAAGTACTCAGAGATTTCATTACCACCAGGCCTGCTTTACAAGAGCTTCTGAAAGAGGCACTATATACAGAAAGGAACAACCAGTATCAGCCATTCCAAAAAACCCATCGGTAAGCTGCATCCAGACCCATCTCACATGCAAGGATATACAGAGACTCAAAACAAAGGGATGGAGGAAGATTTGCCAACCAAATGGAGAGAAAAAAAAAAGCAGGAGTTGCAATTCTCATCTCTGATAAAATAGACTTTAAAGTAATAGAAACCAAAAGAGATAAGAAGGACATTGTATAATGGTAGAGGGATTAATGTTATGGGAAGAGCGAGGGATCAATGTAATGGGAAGAGCTAACGATCCTGTCTATGCGCACCCAATACAGGAGCACCCAGATACATAGGGCAACTTCTTGGTGACTTACAAAGAGACTTGGACTCCCACACAATAATAGTGGGAGACTTTAACATTACATTGTCAATATTGGACAGATTAATGAGACAGAAGGTTAACAAGGATACTCGGGACTTGAGCTTAGACCTCGAACAAGTAAACTTAATAAACATTTACAGAACTCTCTACTCCAAATCCACAAAGCATAAATTTTTTTCAGTAACACATCACATTTATTCTAAAAGTGACCACATGGTTGGGAGTAAATCACTCCCCAGCAGTTGCATAGCATTTCATAGGTTTAAATGAAATATTGGTTGGCTGTTTGTTATTTTCCTCCCTTATTCCTTCCTGTCTCCATTGTATAACAATTATAAGTATAAAAGAGCTTTTTAATATCCATTTCTAGACTGCATTCTAGCCTGGGCAATAGAGCAAGATTCCCGTTCTCTCTCCCTTTCTTTTCTTTTTCTCTTTCTTCCATTCTCTTTTTCTTCCTTCTTTCTCTCTTTCTTTTTTCTTTTCTTTCTAAAAATTAAAAAAAAAGAAATACATCCATGAAACAAGGGCAGGGTTTGTTTTTAAGGTATATTCAGAGAATAATAACTTTCAAAACTCCTGAAAATTTATATATATGTACACATATAAAAAAATGAGTTTCAAGGTTTCAGTTATCAGGAACTGCTAAAAATATCATTTTAAGTTAAAGAGAAATGGAGAAAATAGATAAAGGATTGATACTTAGCTGTTTGCCTATCTTGATATTGATGAATGGCTGTCCTACTTGGTCCTGCTCCAAGTAGCAGTTTTTTTAAGGTAATAATTTACCAGAAATATTTGCTCTAGATCAGCTTACATATGTTATATGTGTTTGAGGAAAGCCCTAAAAGGAAAATACCAGATCAACAGTTTTGAGGGGTCCCACAGAGACATCTTTTTTTTTAGCCCATATCTCTCCAAGAATAGACACTGACTTTTATGTATGCAACATTTAAAACCAACATTTCTACTTTTTAAGCAATAAAAGACACAAAGAGAACTAAATGCATACACAATGTTCACTGTGGGAGTCTTGATCAAAGCTTAAATACTTTATGGAAGAAAAGTGCTGATATCCTAGGCTAAAGATACTAAAATAAGCATTTAAAAAAAAAAAAAATACAAAAATTAGCCAGGCGTGGTCGTGGGCACCTGTAATCCCAGCTACTTGGTATGCTGAAGCAGAGAATTGCTTGAACCTGCGAGGCAGAGGTTGCAGTGAGCCGAGATTGCACCACTGTACTCCAGCCTGGGCGACACAGTGAGACTCTGTCTCAAAAAAAAAAAAAAAAAAAAAAGAATTGGGGAAGTAGGCCAGGTGCAATAATCCCAACAATTTGGGAGGTGGAAAGGTTGCTTCAGCCCAGGAGTCTGAGAACAGGCTTGTCAACATGGCAAAACCCTGCCTCTAAATAAAACTAAACATAAAAGCTAGTAAGGTATGTGGCAGGTACCTGTAATGCCAGTTCATGAGAGGCTGAGGTGGGAAAATTGCTTGAACCCAAAAGATCAATGCTTCAGTGAGTTATGATCATGCCACTGCACTCCAGCCCGGGCAACAGAGCAAGACCCTGTCTCAAAAAGAAAAAAAAGGGAATTGGGAAGTGCAATAAATTCATCCATCCATTCATTCATTCATTCCTGGCACTGGGCCTGTTTCGTGTCCAAAGAGGTCACAAACTTACTTGCCTGCAGGGGGCAGGCATGGAATTGTAAATGAACCAAGCACACAGCATACAAGAAGATTTTTTCTGGAAAAGGTGATCCTCTCTGTTCTGTCTTCCTCCAGGAGTAAGTTTCATGTTCAGACCAGCTTCGTCATCCAAAGAGGGTCACTGGTTTTCAGCTCCGCCATAGTTGCTATGCACAATGCCAAGCTTCCAGTTGTTTAGGCAAAGCAAAAAATCTGGATGTCTCTGTGAAATCTCTTATTCTTCTATTTTGGTGACAAAAATGTGACATATAAGAACTACTTGTGTGCAAGTGTGAACTAGGCAAATATCTTCCAGTCCTCTCAGGGCTTAAAAAGTCTATTATGGGTGACAAACATTTACTTTAGTGTGGACTCAATTGGTTGTCGGCAACAGAAAACTCAATTCAAATAGGCTTGAACAATGGAAAAAAGAGCAGGATTAAACCATGCCTGAAGGTGGAATTCAGGCATGGTTTAATCCTGGCTCTGTAGCTCTGCATGTCTCTACTTTGCCCTTCTTTGTGTATCAGTTTCATCTTCAAGCAAATTCTACCCCTCTGCCTGGCACACCACATCCCAAAATCAGCATGGTTAACTTCTCATTTTGACCTCAAAAGTTACCCCCTCCCCTCACAGGGGCTTTTCCCAGCATCCCAAAGTTAAAAAGTTCCCCTCTGGCCAAGCACAGTGGCTCACACCTGTAATCCCAGCACTTTGGGAGGCTGAAGCAGGTGGATAACCTGAGGTTAGGAGTTCGAGACCAGCTTTGCCAACATGGTAAAACCCCATCTCTACTAAATGTACAAAAATTAGCCGGGTGTGGTGGCAGGTGCCTGTAATCCCAGATACTCAGGAGGCTGAGGCAGGAGAATCACTTGAACCCAGGAGGCGGAGGCAGCAGTGAGCTGAGATCGCACCACTGCCCTCCATTCTAGGTGGCAGAGCAAGGTTCCTCTCTGTAACCCTCCATCAGCCACTATCACACAACTATTTTTTGTTTTCTATAGTACTCACTAATCACTATCTGAAATTACATTGATCATTTATCCCTTTACTCAAATATTGTGTATCCACTCCTAGAACATCAGGTCTATGAGGGCAGGAATAGTGTTCATCTTGCTCACCAAAGTATGCCAGCTCTGGGCACAGCACCAGTCCCAGACAACAGACACACAACTCATTGTTGAATGGAAGGATGCAGGGTGACAGGGAGTGGAGAGGCAAGGAAGGTGGAAGAGACAAAAGCACAGGCGTAGAGATCAATGGAATAGAACTGGGAGTTCAGAACTACACTCTTACATTTATGGTCAATTGATTTTATTTTTATTTATTTATTTATTTTTAGACAGAGTTTCACTCTTTTGCCCAGGCTGGAGTGAAGTGGTGCAATCTCAGCTCACTGCAACTTCCTCCCTCTGGATTCAAGCAATTCTTGTGCCTCAGCCTCCTGAGTAGCCACCACTATGCCTGCTAATTGTTGTATTTTTAGTGGAGAAGGGGTTTTGCCATGTAGGCCAGGCTGATCTCGAACTCCTGACCTCAGGTGATCCACCCACCTCAGCCTCCCAAAGTTCTCGGATTACAGGCGTGAGCCACCATGTCCAGCCTGGTCAACTGATTTTTGACAAGAGTGCCAGGATGGTTCAATAGAAAAAGAACAGTTTTTCAACAAATGGTGATGGGACAACTCTACGGTACATGCAAAAGAATGGAGTTGGACCCTTACCTCACACCATATACAAAAATTAACTCAATGTGGATCACAGACATAAACTTAAGAGTTTCTCTTAGATGAAAAGGTAGGCATAAATTTTTGTCATCTTAGATTAAGCAAAGATTTCTTAGCTGTGTCACAAAAAGTAGGAGTGATAAAAGAAAAAATTGGATAAATTGGACTTCATCAAAATTTTTTTAAAAAAAATTTTTTTGAGACGGAGATTTTTGTCTTGTCACCCTGTCTGGAGTGCAATGGCATGATCTCAGCTCACTGCAACCTCTGCTCCTGGATTCAAGTGATTCTCCTGCTTCAGCCTCCCCAGTAGCTGAGATTATAGGTCCACCACCAAGCACGGCTAATTTTTTGTATTTTTAGAAGAGACAGGGTTTCACCATGTTGGTCAGGCTGGTCTGGAACTCCTGACCTCAGGTGATCCACCCACCTCGGCCTCCCAAAGTACTGGGATTACAGACGTGAGCCACCACGCCCAGCCCTAAAAGCAGGACATAGATTTCCAATGGTGCCACCACTTTGGGAAGCCAAGTAGCTGGGATTACAGGCAAGCACCACTTTGCCCAGCTAATTTTTGTTTTCCTTTTTTTTTTTTTTTTTTTTTTTGAGATGGAGTCTTGCTTTGTCACTGGGCTGGAGTGCAGTGGCACAATCTCAGCTCTCTGCAACCTCCACCTCCAAGGTTCAAGCAATTCTCCCGCCTCAGCCTCCTGAGTAGCTGGAACTACAGGTGAGTGCCACTGCGCCCAGTTTTTATATTTTTAGTAGAGACGGGGTTTCACCAAGTTGGCCAGGATGGTCTCAATCTCTTGACCTCATGATCTGCCCACCTCAGCCTCCTAAAGTGCTGGGATTACAGGTGTGAGCCACTGCACATGGCCAGTTTTTATATTTTTAGTAGAGACAGGGTTTCACCATGTTGGCCAGGTTGGTCACAAACTCCCAGCCTCCAGTGATCCACCTGCCTCGATTTCCTAAGGTGCCGGGATTACAGGCATGAGCCACTGCACCCGGCCAATGTTTGTATTTTTAGTAGAAACAGGGCTTTGCCCTGTAGGTCAGGTTGGTCTCAAACTCCTGACCTCAAAAGACCTGCCCACCTCCGTCTACCAAAATGTTGGGATACAGGCATGAGCCACCTCGCCCGGCCGAAAGTCTTAAGTATTTTTTAAGCTCAACAAAATACTACCCCCAAAATTATATTTTTGAACTAAAAAAGAGAATCACAGAAAGCTCCCAGGTTTTGGGCTGAGGAGGTGGGGAGGTTGATGGGGTAGCCACACTGCATCACACTTGGGGTCACTGCATTTGAGCTGCTGGTAGGATGAGGCAGTGGAGATGTCCAGCAGCCTGACAGGTCTGAGACTCAGGACAGAGTCTGGCTTGGAGATAATGGATCTGGGAGCCACAGGTCTCTGGGCAGCAATTAGGCCATGAGGGTGTTTGGGTGGCCCTGTGGAGGATGCTTAGGTGGAAGAAGAAGGTCTGGGGCAGAGCTTCAGGGAACACCAGCATTTACAGGGAAAAGAGCTTGCAAAGAAGACATGATTGTCCAGAGAGGGAGAAAGCCTTTAAAAAAAAAAAAAACAGATTATTGCTCTTTTTTAAAAATTTTTTGAGATGGAGTCTCACTCTGTTGCTGAGGCTGGATCTCGGCTCAATCACGGCACAATCTCGGCTCACTGCAACCTCCACCTCCCAGGTTCAAGCAATTCGTCTGCCTCAGCCTCCTGAGTAGCTGAGACTAGAGGCACACGCCACCATGCCCGACTAATTCTTGGAGATGGGGTTTCACCATGTTGGCCAGGATGGTCTCGATCTCTTGACCTTATGATCCACATGCCTCAGCCTCCCAAAGTGCTGGGATTACAGGCGAGAGCCATCCAGCCCGGACAACTTTATTTATTTCATTGCAAAAAGCTTACAGACTTTTTAAGGTCAGTGTCCTGGTTTCCACATTTTCCTTCGGGCTACAAATTAAAAAAAAACAAAAAAAAAACAAGAAAACCCCACCTCAGCGGAAACTGGAGACTGGAAATAAAACATAACCCTGAAACTTGCTTTTCTCAGCAAGGTAGTTGTCATTCTGAAGCAGGTGCCTTACTCGAAACGGCTATTTATAGAAAAGGATATTTATGGAATCCGTGCTGATCTCACCGATTGTCAAATCTCTGAAAAGAGGCTCACAGGAACATTTGCAAACGTAGAACCTCTGACTGAGGGGTGTGCAACGGCAGTCTTGAGTGGTCCTCTCCAGGCACCAAGACCTGGAGCTTCAGCCTCCCCTGAGAAAGGGCAGAGGGGGCAGAGGGAGCCCAGGTTGCATAGCCAGGAAGGGTGCCCCAAGTTAAGGGCTTGGGCAGCTGCTCACCCCAATCGTGGCTCTGCCGTACCTCTGAGCTCCAGTTTTCTCTTCTGTGAATGGAGTGTCTCTCATGGAGGGTTTTTAGTTTTTGAGGATCACAGTAGAAAAATTCATGTAAACATATGTAATGATAGCTGGTATTTTAAGTGCTAGCTTCCCAAACCTGTTTTTATCTATATGCAACTTTCAGCTATATTACCAAAGGTAGCTAGACTTCACCCTGGAAAACAGAAACCATCAAGTATGTAAATGTAGGAGGCCGGGCGCGGTGGCTCACACCTGTAATCCCAGCACTTTGGGAGACCAAGGCAGGCAGATCACTTGAAGTCAGGTGTTCAAGACCAGCCTGGTCAACACGGTGAAACCCCATCTCCACTAAAAATACAAAAATCAGCTGGGTATGGTGGCACATTCCTGTAATCCCAGCTTCTTGGGAGGCTGAGACAGTAGGATCACTTGAACCCTGGAGGCAGAGGTTACAGTAAGACAAGATCACACCACTGCACTCCAGCCCGGGTGATGGAGTAAGACTCTGTCTAAAAAAAAAAGAAGAAGAAGAAACCTGTAATCCCAGCACTTTCGTAGACTGAGGCAGGCGGATCACTTGAGATCGGGAATTCGAGATCAGCCTGGCCAACAAGGTGAAACCCCCATCCCTACTAAAATTACATAAATTAGCTAGGCATGATGGCAGGCACCTGTAATTCCAGCTACTTGGGAGGCTGATGCATGAGAGTCGCTTGAACCTGGGAGGCGGAGGTTGTAGTGAGCCTAGATTGCACCACTGCGCTGCAGCCTGGGTGACAGAGCAAGACTCTGTCTCAAAAAAAAAAAAAAAAAGGAAACAGTGAATGCAAGATGTTGGCTACATGAAGGATGGGCAAGCTGAAAAGCTGAGCAGGTTCGTGAAGCCTCCCAAGACTAGCCACAGCACAGAGATTAGCGAATGACCCTAGGCCAGAAGGACAAGGGGAGGAGGGGGACCCTGGAAACCAGGGCCTACGGCCACCCAGGGATTGCTATGTCTACTGGAGATTTGCTCCGGACAGAAGTTTAAATACCCCAGCCTTTTCTTCCCTCCTGCCCTTCCATTCCTCACCAGCAACTGCCATTGGCCAGACCCAGCCGGGGAGCCACTGACCAGGGACTTGGGAACACAGCCTGAAAGGGAAACACCCTCCCCCACTGCCCAACCCCAGCACCCCAGCAGTTCCCAGCAGAGCAGGCTGGGCAAGAGGCAGGAGCAGGTCTAACGAGTCCCAGAGCAGGACTCACACCCCAGACACGGGATGAAAAGTGTGCTCTACCGTAAGCCACTGGACTACACTCTGTGGCAAGAGAGCCCCTCAGGAATGGGAGACAGTCCTCAGGTCTCATGGCCTCAGGGAGCCTCTCCTCTGGGCGATCAACCCACACCCATGGCTTCTCCTCCGTCCTAAGCCCACTGTGTGTCACCTGAGTCCCCCCTGAAGCACATCAGAGCACAATTTCCAAAGCGTGGTCCATGAGACCTGAGGCTGGTCTCCCCAGACCTGAGGGGCTCCCTCTTGCTGCAGATGGTCATCCTCCTACGTGAACCTCTGGAGAGCAGAACAAAACCAGGTACCCAGAGATGGCGTTGGGGCCAACATAAAGAAGCGTTTTCCAATTGAGACCAAATACACTCCTCTGTGAGGCAGTGAGTTCCCCGTGACAGCTAAGGGCTCCAAGAATTTTATTTATTTATTTTTACTTCTAATAGTACTTTGCTTTTTTCTTTCTTTCTTTCTTTTTGAAATGGAGTCTCACTCTGTCACCCAGGCTGGAACGCAATGGTGCGATCTTGGTTCACTGCAACCTCCGCCTCCCAGGTTGAAGGGATACTCCTACCTCAGCCTCCTAAGTAGCTGGGACTACAGGTCCGTGCCACCATGCCTGGCTAATTTTTGTATTTTTAGTAAAGACGGGGTTTCACCATGTTGGCCAGGCTGGTCTGAAACTCCTCACCTTAAGTGATCTGCCTGCCTCAGCCTCCTAAAGTTCTGGGATTACAGGTGTGAGCCACTGGGTCCAGCCTCTAATAGTACTTTGGAGAGAATTTTTTTTAAACAGGGTCTCACTCTGTTGCCCAGTGACTGTGGCGATTCTGAACTGGTTTTTTCTTTTGCTGGATCAAAGAAGTTATGGCGATACAGAGGATCTTGTATTATTCATTGAATTTTTACACTTGCTTTGTAAAAACTATCTGTTCTATTTCCCCTCACCAGGCTGTAAATTTCTCACAGACAATAACCTGTTTGTATATCTGCATGACTTTAAGCAAAAAAAAAAAAAAAGAAAGAAAGAAAGAAAATCTGAGGTTTTGATTTTACCAAAACCACACAAACGTACCACAGAAGTCCTTCAAATAGTAATTTTCCTAGAACATTAAAAATATAATCTTAGGTTCACACTTGATTTTCTTGTGAAACACTTATTACGTGCTGGAAAGGAGAAAGTGTTATGCTGGGGAGGCCCACAGAGAGGAAGAAATTAATGTGAACAATATGCAAACGAAAGACCGCAATTACCTGTTGCATTTGCTGAAGTGAGCATGCCCTTGGCCTCAAGCCTATAACAGCCACATGCAACAGGTAAAGAAATATTGTTTAAGTTAATTAACAGAGAACACCCCATTTAACTCAATAGATATAACAAATTCATAATTTTTAGTTCAATATTTGGGCACATAATAAGTAGAGAAAACAGCAGAGAAAAGAGAGAAAGAAATCGAAAGAAAAGTACAGAAGTTCAGAAAGACGTGGGGGCCAGGCACGGTGGCTCACACCTGTCCTCCCAGCACTCTGGGAGCCCGGAGAAGGCAGATTGCTTGAGCTCAGGAGTTCAGGACCATCCTGGTCAACGTGGTGAAACCCCATCTCTACTAAAAACACAAAAATTAGCCAGGTATCGTGGTGTGTGCCTGTAGTCCCAGCTACTTAGGCGTCCGAGGTGGGAGGATCGCTGGAATCCCAGAGGTGAAGCTTGCACCACTGCAATCCAGTCTGGATGACAAAGTAAGACACTGTCTCAAAACAATACAGAAAAAATGCGGAAGCCTTCTTGTCCTGTGAAATCAGGACTTTGGTCAGTCAGCTAACTGTGAATCTAAGAAAGTCAATGAACTCAGAGAGTCTCCTTAAATTCATTCATATCTTACATGTTTTACTTGCCCTAATATTTATGAGCACGTCCTTTCTTTGAGAGCAGGCTGGCTAAAATAGGCTTCATGTCTCTCTTCTCCCCCTAGATCACATCGGTAACCCTTCTGCTACAATTTCCCATTTCCTGTTCTTTACCCAAAGACATTTTCAAAAAATCATTCCAGGGTTCACAATGCCATCCACCTCGCCTTCCCCCGGTTTCTGTAACGAATTTAGTATCAATTGTCTTAGTTACTTCTTCAAATCATCCAGTTTCCTCTGGGTTTTACGGCGATGATATTCCTTCTGTTTACCCTCACATTTGCACAACTTACATAACATTTAATTAAATCAATCCATGACAATGATCAACACAACTGCCATGAACAGTTTTGAGAGCAAACTCAGCTAGTTCTAGGTAAGTGCGGGGCCCATGTGGGAAGGGAAGGCGTGCTCAGGAGGAGGCTTCAGCACACCGTGTGCACCTGCTGGTGTGTTTCACAGAAGAAACGGGACAAGTCTGTTCATCGAGTGAGTCAATTCAGCAGGAGCTGGTTAACAGAGCATCTTGAATAAGGGATTAAGAGGCCATGTGGTGCCTCACACCTGTAATCCCAGCTCTTTGGGAGGCCAAGGCGGGCTAATCACCTGAGGTCAGGAGTTCAAGACCAGCCTGACCAACACGGTGAAACCCCGTCTCTACTGAAAATACAAAATTAGCCTGCTGTGGTGGTGTGCACCTGTAATCCCAGCTATTAGGGAGGCTGAGGCAGGAGAATTGCTTAAACCAGGGAGCAGAGGTTGCAATGAGCTGAGATCGCACCATTTCACTCCAGCCTGGGCAACGAGAGGGAAACTCCTTCTCAAAAAGTAAGATAAAATAACAGCTTGATAATTAAAATTTGAATATCCTCCTAAAACAAAATATAGAGAAAAAGAAACAAGAAGAAAAATAAAGAAATTTAATTGCGCATTAGAAGTTAGAGGTATCTTTCATGTGCACTGGCTAATTTCATTCAATCATCCATTCATTCTTTCTGTTTGTTTTTGTGTTTGAGACAGAGTCCCATTGTCAACCAGGCTGGAGTGCAGTGGTGCAATCACCGCTCACAGCAGCCTCAACCTCCCAGGCTCAAGTAATCCTCCCTCCTCAGCCTCCTAAGCAGCTGGGATGACATGTGCATGCCACCATGCCCAGCTAATTTTTGTATTTTTGTAGAGACAGGGTCACCCTATTTTTGCCCCGGCTGGTCTCAAATTCCTAGGCTCAAGTGATCCTTCTGCCTCAGCCTCCCAAAGTGCTGAGATTCCAGGGCTGCACCACAGTGCCTGGCCCATCCATTCATTTTTTTCATTCAACAAATATCTGTTGGGGGAACCTCACACTAGACACAGTTCTTGCTGCAGGCTGATTGGCAGGGTCAGTATTGCTGCTCCCATTTTATTGGTGGTAACACTAAGGCTCAGCCGTTTGTTCATTGCCATACACATGGTAAGTAAAAGGCCAGGCATGGTGACTCCTGCCTGTAATCCCAGCATTTTGGGAGGCGAAGGCCGGCAGAATACCTGAGGTCAGGATTTCAAGACCAGCCTGGCCAATAGGGGGAAAACCCATCTATACTAAAAATAAAAAAATCAGCCAGGCATGGTGATGCACACCTGTGATCCCAGCTACTTGGGAGGGTGAAGCAAAAGAATTGCTTAAACCTGGGAGGCAGAGGTTGCAGTGAGCTGAGATCGTGCCATTACACTCCAGACTGGATGACAGAGCAAGACACTGTCTCAAAAAAAAACAAAGTAAGTAAAAGTGACAGCCCCCAAAGCCAGGACTCCTGACTATAGATCCTGATGTGCTTTCCATGAAATGCTGTGGGCTCAGACTGACCTCCCCACTAGAACAGAAGTTCTGGTTCTCCCAGTTGACACCTAGAAAGCAGGCCATCCTAGGAGCCACTCCAGAGAATGACACATAAATGGATTGAAAGTTAAAGTGTGCTAGTGTAGGGAGTCACAGTGCTGACACCAAGCAGAAGGCACACCAGGTGGAATTCTGAAGGGACTGTAAACAAGGGACTATTTAGAGAACCGGGTTAGAAGAGCCAACGACAGCAGCTGAGACACCAAGGAGAGCAAGAACGGTGCTGTTCCCGTGCTAGCCAGCAGCGCTCAGGAGGAAAGCCTGTGCCGGAGCCTGGGAAGCTGCAGTCGTGGGGGAGAGGATCGTCTGGACCAAAGGCAGGTTCTTCCCAGCCTGCCTCTCCACTCGGTCTTGACCTTGGACCCATCCAGTCTTTGGCTTGCTGAGTCCAGTTTTAGGAAAGAATCCTGCTAAGTCAGTTCGGGGACAATGTCCCCACCCTTGATATCTGATCACATTCCTCATCCTCCCCATCCTTGCTATTTAAGTTCTTGGTATGTCTATGGCAAGAATCCTGTAAGTCGGTTTAGCAGGACATCCCCCGACCCCTGGTGTCTCCCCTTAGTGACTCCTCGTCCACTGACCCATCACTCTGCTCACCAGCTACCAGTCTCCGCTGTCTTTGCTACATTTGTAGTTGAGCTCTGTCTCTCTCCCCCATTACAATAGTTTTTATAAAGTGTCCGAATAATTTCTCTGTTCCAAGATCGCCCAGCAGAAGCCGTGGTCATGGAGGGATGTGGCCATGGGCTGAACTCAGCCGGAAGCAGTGAGTGTGCTGGGGGAAACACCCCAACCCCTCTCCTCCCATCCTCCAGTGTCCTTCCGGTGCCACCTAGGGACTGAACCCAGCAAGAAGTCACGGGAAAGGAGCCCAGGTGATGCCACCCTTCAAGGTCAGACAAAGTCAGAGAAAGTGGAAAATGGGCAGTGAACAGGGACTAACTACCCCACATGGCTTGCCACTGAGTGGCATAAGCTGCTTAATTAATAGTCAGCTTTCTTCTTCAGTGGCACGATCTGAGCTCACTGCAACCTCCGCCTCCTGGGTTTAAGCAATTCTCCTGCCTCAGCCTCCCAAGTAGGTGGGATTACAGGCACCTGCCACCACACCTGGTTCATTTTTTTGTATTTTTAGTAGAGACGGGGTTTCACTATGTTGGCCAAGCTAGTATTGAACTCCTGACCTCTGGTGATTGACCTGCTTCAGCCTCCCGAAGTGCTAGGATTACAGGCATGAGCCACTGTGCTCAGCTTCTTTTTTTTTTTCTTATAAAGAATTCTCTGAGACTGACCCTAGAGACATGGCAGGGGCAGGCAGAGGACCCGGCAGCCAGGGCAGTATTGGTGCCAGTCCTCCCAGTCGGTCCACGGCAGTGGGCACGGTCAGGGAACTCATTCACAAACCCAGGAATGTTCTTAATGGTGACACCTAGACCAGAAAAGGTATTGAAGATCAAGAAGGCACATGAGGGGGATGGCAAAAGTGACCCTACAATTCCCAACCTGGTTCAAGGCAGTCCCAGAAAGCGTGGGACTGTGGTCGTCAGCGTGTTAGATGAGACATAGCGGCCTGGTGAAACACACATGCTTCACATCTTCCTCCTGTTGCCAGACAGCTAGCTGCTCTGCACAGGCCTCAATATTTTGTACAAGAGCGAAATGGCAGGGACCACCAGCCAGGACCACCTAACTCTCATTTTCTGCCTCGGGATTTCCCCATGGTGTGCAACTGTGAAGAGCCCTCTAGGGACTCATACATGCACAACCAGAGGATGACCGGGCTGGGAGAACTCAACACCCATGGGCCACCCTCCACCAATGGGAGCGTAAAAGCCATTAATCAAATGCGTCCCCTTTCTTTGGGAGGTTGAGGCGGGTGGATCACTTGAGATCAGCAGTTCTAGAGCAGCCTGCCAACATGGTGGTTATGTATAAAGTGGTTTTTTTGGTGATGCAAAGAAAAATTAGTGCTGAGACAAAGGATCTCTCAGCAAAGCAATTCTTTTTATTTGCTTATTTCTTTCGCATTTGGGGTTGTCCTTACTGCTGTGTCTGATCTCCATTGGCTGGTGCTAGACTTCACAATCTAAACTAAAACCCGATTGGCTAATAACTTGAAACTTTTCTACACAGGTAAACACAATGGAGAGAGAGAGAAAAAAAAAAGGAAGTCCAAATAAGGAAGGGGCATAGGCTGCAAGCTGGAACATGCCTGTGAGCACGCCCAGTACAGATATCTTGGTTAAAGTACAAGGACGTAGAATGTACTACGTGCCTGTGAGCATGTCTAACAGCTATATAGGACAGGGCTTCTCACAAAAAGGCAAGAAGGCTTTTGAAGAAAGTGTTTAAGATAAACTGTTATTTCTAACACTTATGAATATTTCTTAAACAAGAAAGGAAATTTTGAAGAGGAACTTTTCTGCTTCCCACAATGGTGAAACCCTGTCTCTACTAAAAATTTAAAAATTAGCCAGGCTTGGTGGCGGGTGCCTATAGTCCCAGCTACTCGGGAGGATCAGGCTGGAGAGTCACTTGAACCTGGGAGGTGGAGGCTGCAGTGAGCCGAGATCATGCCATTGCACTCCAACCTGGGTAACAGAGTGAGACTCTGTCTCAAAAACAAAACAAAACAAACAAACAAAAAACAAACGTATACCCGTCATCTCCTGGGTGGACAGTTCGGAGATGCATTTCACTCCCCAGGAGCTCCACAGGGTTGATGGCATGGTCACCCGGACACCAGAAGGCGTGACGGTACATCCTGGATCGGTTTCCCCAGTGCTCTGTTCCACGCCCCCATCCCCGAATTCCGAGTTGCATGTGTTATGTAACTTGGAAAAGAAAAATCTGCAGCATGCCAGTTTCCTAACGGGAATCAACAGCATGGGAATGGCCTGGCCTGGCCTCAAGTACACAGATTCATAACCCAGGGCTCTCAGCAGACAAACATGTCTTCACCCCCGAAATGCCGCCACTTCTCAGTTTGGGGGATTAAGATATCATTGGAGCCTGCATTTGTTAGGACTCAGTTGTTACAATAGAGAGAAACAGAAGCTAATTAGCTTAAGCCAACATTTTTGGAGGGCAGGGGAAGATGGGGGATTTACCGGCACATGTAAACACCCCTTAGGAAGGAGAGGTGCAGAGACCTAGGGGCCTAGGGACTTAAGCATCATCATTTTCATCCTCTCTCGCTCTGTCTTGCTCATCTCTCAGTCCTGTTTCTCTGTGTTGGTCACATTCACTTTTCTTTTTTTTATTTTTTTGAGACCAAGTCTCACTCTGTCGTCCAGGCTAGAGTACAGTGGCACAATCTTGGCTCAGTGCAACCTGTGCCTCCCAGGCTCAAGTAATTCTCGTTGCTCAGCCTCTCGTGTATCTGAGAGTACAGGCATGCACCACCAGGCTCAGCTAATATTCATATTTTTAGTAGAGACGGGGTTTCACCATGTTAGTCAGGCTGGTCTCGAACTCCTGACCTCAGGTGATCCACATGCCTCGGCCTCCAAAGGTGCTGGGATTACAGACATGAGCCACTGTGCCTAGCCTCACATTCACTTCTACTATAGATGAACTACAGTTCTCTTCCACGCAGAGAACCTCCAGTTTATATTACCCCCAGTGAGTGACAAATGGAAAAAAGAACTCTGTTTCCCAGCAACTATACAAAAATCCTAGGGAAAGATTCTGATTGCCCCTGCTGGGACAACATGTCCATTCCATGAGCCAATCACTGTAGCCAAGGAATAGGCTCCTGTGTTTGGCTGGACCTGGCCATGTGCCCATGGGTTGTGTTATGAGGGGTCTCAGATGGACAGCTTCAACAGAGATTAGCAGCTGCAATAGAAACTTCTGGGAAGGCATTGAGGAGAAAGAGCTCTCTAAAGAGAGGTGCAGCTATTGATCCATATCCCTTAGGGTTTAATTCTTTGGCTGCTAGTACCCGTGTCTCTGGGCCTGAGGGCTCTCCCCCCAAATTCACAGAAGATGGCTCTGGCCAGTTACCCAGCTAACTGGAAGTGGGGGCTAATTAACACCTGTGAGCAGCTGTCAGCCAATACTGCCAGGATGGGTGTGTGAGTACCCCAACGCCCCACCCTTGGGTGGGATTGCTCTTCTCTGTGGTGTGAGGCCCCTGTGACCCTCAGTATGACGAGCTTTATTGTGCCTTTAGGATCCCTTCCCTTCCCCTCCCAATCAGTGCTTCCTGTACTTTTCAAATTAGCTACTCAAACTTGAGGACCAACTTCAGGGGCTGCTTTAGGGGTAGCCCAGACTAAGGACCACTAGAGTGGTGGGGGCAGGGGTCACTGCTCTGCAGGAAGGAGGACAAAAACCAGTCACTCTCAGCCCCACCCGCCTACTCATTCACTCGCTCATTTGTGGCATCCTAAGTCAGCTTTTCTTTTCTTTTCTTTTCTTTTCCCTTCCCTCCCCTCCCCTCCCCCTCCCCTCCTCTCTTCCTTTTTTCTGAAATGGAGTCACTTTGTGGCCCAGGCTGTAGTGCAGTGACGCAATCACTGCTCACTGCTGCCTTGACCTCAAGTGATCCTCCCACCTCAGCCTCCTGAGTAGCTGGGACTACAGGCACACGCCACGTTGCCCCGGCTAATTTTTGTGTTTTTTGCAGAGATGGGGTTTCACCATGTTGCCCAGGCTGGTTTCCAAATCCTGGGCAAAAGCGATCCACCTGCCAGGGCCTCTCAAAGTGCTGGGATTGCAGGCGTGAGCTGCCACGCCCAGCCAGGACAGGTTTCTAAGAAGCAGGACTTGCGATATTGATTCTTGTGCAATGGTTTATTGATGAGGGGCTCTCAGGAGACACCGACAGAGAGAAGAGGGAAATAGGACATGGCAGGACAGGGAGAGAGCCTGGCACAGAGGCATCTCTGCAGGAATCTGTCCTCAGCCTGATCCCCAGGGAGCTCTGGAGCATGGCTAGGGCCACACACTTGACCCCTCTACCTTGAGCCAAGGGAGCCAGACCTTTATAACCTGATGTTGGTCAGTCATTGGCTGCACACTGCCCTCAGCGTCCAGGGAATCTTTTAGGCACTTTCAGTATTCTCCTACCCAGGGCTGAAAGTCCCAGCAGGCAGGGGGATGGGTGCAGGGACCCAGAACTGGCGATATGGGCGAGGCCTGGACAGCATCCTCTGCGTGTGGATTGCAAGTGGTAAGAAAAAGGAGCCTCTCAGCCGCTGACACTTTGGAAGCAGATAACAAATGTATACTGAATGTGACAAAGAGTTAGAATACGTGAGCTTCATCTTTACAAAGTTTACAATCTACTTGTGGAATTTAAAATACAGCTACTGGCTGGGTGCAGTGGCCCGTATCTGTAATCCCAGCACTTTGGGAGGCTGAGGCAGGAGGATCACTTGAGCCAGGAGTTTGAGACCAACCTGGGCAACTTGGCGAGACCTCTTCTCTACAAGAAATTTAAAAATTAAGGGAGGGCGGGAGGAGAGAGAGAGCAGAAAAGATAACTATTGAGTACTGGGCTTAAGACCTGGGTGAGGAAATACGTATAACGAACCCCTGTGACACGTGTCACAGGGGTTTAATTTAAATTTAAATTCAAATTTAAAATTAGCCAGTTGTGGTTGTGTGTGCCTGTAGTCCCAGCTACTCAGGAGGCTGAAGTGGGAGGATCACTTGAGCCAGGGAGGTGGCGACTGTAATGAGCTGTGGTCCTCCCACTGCCCTCCAGCCTGTGAGACGCAGTGCAACTCTGTCTCAAACAAAATCAAATAAAGGTTGACATGGTCTGCTGTGTCCCCAACAAAATCTAATCTTGAATCGTAGCTCCCATAATTCCCACGTTATGGGAGGGACCAGGTGGGAGATAATTGAATCATTGGGGCGGGAGTTCTCCCATACTGTTCTCGTGGTAGTGAATAAGTCCCACGAGATCTGATGGTTTTTATAAGGGGAAACCCCTTTTGCTTGACTCACTTTCTCTTTGCTTGCCACCATGTAAGGTATGCCTTTCCTCCTCCTCGCCTTCCACCGTGATTGTGAAACCTCCTCAGCCATGGGGAAATGTTAGACTACTAAACCTTGTTTTCTTGATAAATTACCCAGTCTCAGGCATATCTTTATCAGCAGTGAGAAAACAGACTACTACAAAAATACAAGAAAATATAGCTACTTTCATCACCCCGTGCCAGACACCCAACTCAGTGCTGGGTGGTTTCTGCCCTCATGGAATCCAGGGTGCACTGTTCCCACCCCGTTTCCCAATGTGCTTGTTCTCTGCAAGCACACAGTGTTCCAGCCATTCTGGGCTCTTCATGGGCTCAGAATGTTGCTTCATTCTTCCGGGCCTTTGCACATGCTGTTCCCTTCACCTGGATTCCCTTCCCTCCCTCACCTGCATGGTGATCACCCATTTACACTTTCAAATACCGTTCAAGCATCTCTCCCCAATATTTATACATCATGAGCAAAGTCACCTTATCCCAGGGATGCCGGGGAAAGAGTAGTGTTTCTTATTAAAGTTAGTGGAATTTACCATCCCTAGAGCAAAACAGAAAAGTCTCAAGAATGCAGAGATGTGTGTGACTGACAGTGGCAGCAGGCCTGTATCAGGCACTTGTTTACGGCACGTCAGTCACCATGCTGAGACCTGTCTGTGTCATAACTTGCTAAATCCTCCCTGCAACCCTCGAGGTAGGTTCTATTGTAACCCTCACTTCACAGAGGAGGAAAGGGAGGCACAGAGAGGCTCTGTAACTTACCCAAGGTCACAGAGCTGGCAAGCGGCAGAAGCAAGGGTCAATCTCAGACCATCGTTACACCACGTGTCATTCCAGCATGCTGCACTGAGCGAATGATTGAATGAATGCAACCAGCAAAACCAAAATGATGCGAGATCCAGACAGAAGTGAGCCCTACTGAGCCAGTTCCTGCAGCGTGAGGGAGGAAGGTCCCGGATGGCCAGTTAAAGGGTCTGGCTACAGATGGAGAAGAGGCAGTCCAGGATGGGCATCCCCAATCCTGGACTCCAGAGGCAGCCAAGCAAGAAGCCAGTTCCTGACACCAGGTCATCGTGGGAGTAGCTGCTCAACTGATGACCAACTGCCCATGCACTTGCTATTTCCTTAAGGAGAGGCAGGCCTGGGCCTGGAATTGAAGCTTGAACTCTGCAGACAGGACCTCAGGGGTCCCAGCCTCCAGAGTTATGTGGGACAGGCAGCTTGTCAGGGAAGGTGATGCAGGAGGTGACATTGAATGGGGTGATGATGAGTTCTGAGAGGACTCTGTCTGTTACTGCTGCCTGCTGCTCTGCTCCTAGAATCCCATGGGTACCTCTGAGTTCAGGGGCTGCTGAGAGCAACTAACAATGGCCTCCATGGACATGGGATGGAGAGTGGAGGCATGCATGTTAACTATCCACCGTGCTGAGTAGCAGAGCCGTGGGAGAAGGGGAGCTGGGCAGATTACTAGCAATCAGCAGCTTATTAAGCACTTAGCATGTGTTAGGCCCCATGTTAAATGTTTTTCCTGCTCTATCTCATTTAATCCTTAAACTAACACTGGGAGAGAAATATTATCATTATTTCTCCTTTAGAAGGTCAGCACCATGAGGGCCATAATTTTCTAACCTGCACTGATGAATGCTGTGTTGCCAGCACCTAAAAGAGTCGCACACAGCAGACACCCAGTAAGTATTTGCTGGCAAGTAGAGTAACTCCCATTTTGCAGATGAGGAAACTGAGGCCCAGAGTGGTAAGTAACTTTCCGTCTCAGAGCAAAACAGAAAAGTCTCCAGGATGCAGAGATGTGTGTGTGTGACTGACAGTGGCAGCAAGTAACCAGGAGGAACCTGCAGGCAGCCGCGTGCATGCCCTTCCTGCTGCAACAACGCGGGGGAGGGCTTAGGTCCGAGTTGCCTTGTTTTATATATTGAGATCTGACGGGTCCAAGGGAAACGCGGCTGGTGCAGGTTTACCTGCTGAGCCTGGAGTCCAGCCAGGTTTGCAACCTTGCAATCCTAAGTCCTCGAGCCATTTCATTTCCACAGTTGACAGAAGAGAGACACACAGTCAGGTCCTGCGTGCCTCAGAGGGACAGGCTGTGGGCAACGCCAGCCTGGCTGGGGACCTCAGTGGCCATTCTGTTTGAGAGGAATTCTGACCCAATAGACCCCACGACAAGAGTCAGTTCAGGTAAAACCGTGATGCACAGGGAGCCTCCCACCTGTTTCCCTCTCTCCTTCTCCATCGCTCTTTCCAGGGGCTGGTATCTTCCCTTCCCTCCAATCAAAACACAGTCTCTAAAAAGTGCCTGTACCTGATGAACACTCTGGTAGAAATGACTACGGAAAAGGGTCCGTTTCCGAATGATTTCCATTTTAACAGAAATCAAAGGCTTAAGACAAATAAAACCTCTCAAAATGGCAGAAAAAACGTCCATTTCAGAATGATTTCTATTTTAACAGGAATCAAAGGCTCAAGACAAAGAACACCTGTCTGCAGAGCAGAGTGTCTGCCACCATCAGCAAAAGCTAAAATTTATAGGGCTTTATGAACCAGGCACCGTTCAAACTAGTCAGCATGTATTAATTCATGGAATTCTCATGGCAACTCCATGAGAGAGAATAAGTGCTTCATTTGGAGATGGGGAAACTGAGGTATAGTGGAGCTAAGTTGTTGGCCCAGCTCACACGGCCAGGGTGTGGCCAGCTCGGGACTCCAGTCCAGGCAGAGCAGAGAGAAATATACTAGTGAGGAGGAAGGAGGAGGAAGTGGGAAATCCCAACTGAGAAGAGGTCTTTTTTCCTTCATCTGATGTTAGGGGCCACCCAAGCACTGGCCCCAGACACCCGCCGTGGCTCTGCCCATTTGCTGGTCTGATGATCTGAGGACATCTGTTGCTTCTCGTCCTCTGGTCTCACAGTTACAAACGTACAGGAGCGTGTGGGGCAGGCATCCCGCGTGCGGACGTGATCTGGCTTGGCCCACAGGCCTGCTCTTCTGCCAGGCTGCAATTTTTTGAGATTACTCAACGTTTGGAAAGGAAGCTGGGCCAAGGACAGACCTTTGGTAAGAAGCACAGGGTGTTTGGAGAACCACCCCTCCTCCTCCTCCTCCCAGCCTCCTCCCCCAGGAGACTCAAGAGTTGGAAACACCCCCGCAGGGAAAATTGCTGCAGCAGCAAGCAGCAGTTATTACAGGACACGGACCGCCCCTTCCAGGCCTAGCTGTTCTCTGGGGGAAGCCTAGCTGGCAGCTCACACACCCCCTTCCAAATGGTCTTCAGAGGGGAGACAGCGATGCTCCTGGCCCTGCCTGTTCTTAGCAGCCATTGCAACCTCCTGTGTCCCACGTGTGGCCAGCTTGCAGCTCTGGGGAAGGCTTCTGCTGTGCTGGTTAACTGGCCCTGGCATAGACAGCCTGGGTTTCTCATCCTAGTTCACGTGCTCACCAGCTGTGTGTTATTGGGTGAGTCATCTAGTCGTTCAGAAGCTCGGTTTCCTCATCTGTAAAGTGGTGAGAACAGTAGCATTGACCCATAGGTCACTGTGAGGATTAGACAGGGGAGTGAGTGGAGAAGCGAGCGTGGGGCCTGTGCGTGAATTATGATCTAACTAGGCCAAACTCATCCAGGCCCCGCCCAATATTTTTGCCATTCTGGGCTTCCAGATGGCATGCCTCTTCACTGGGTACTCTTCTGTGACCTTTGTTTCCGGACAGAGGTACTGAGGATGGAGATAACCTGAGCCTGAAGCGGTTGTCTTTGGTAATGGTGGCAATTGTTCCACCCAGGGCTGGCTTCAGGGTGTGTGGCCTGAGCAGTTACATGGAGCCCATGCTGCGAAAGGCCCCATGCTTAGGCCTCTGTGCTCTGAGACTGCTGTCTTGAAATTCTTCACAATGTTATTTCTGAGTCTGTGTTGTATGCGTAGAGCCCAGTAGGTCAGTGGAGCATGCGCTGGGGGCTCGGAGCCCGGGTCCACACTCAGCCCCATCCCATTGCCTCCTGGGACAGCTCTTGACCCCTCTGCTTCCTTGCTGACCCAGTGATCACTGTCAGCCAGCGGGGACTGCACATGGGCAGGAACGTGTGGGGTCAGGCCTGTGCATCCTGCCCCCCAAATCACCCACAGGGACACCGGGGGCCCTAGAGGAGCTGCCTGTGTCCCATCAGTATCCCCAGACCCAAGGGAATGTGTGGCAGGAAATAGTAAATGAAAAGCACCATGGGGGCCGGGCACGGTGGCTCACGCCGGTAATCCCAGCACTTTGGGAGGCGCAGGGTGTATGTGCAAGGACATTTGCCGTGGCATTATTTATAATAGAGACACCAGCTGCATGCCCAACAGTGGGGGAGGTCAAGGGCACAATCCACACTGAAGGATCAGGCACAGCCATTACACATCACATCACAGACAAAGACTTACTGACGTGTGAAAAACTCACGACATTTGCAAAGAGGGAAAAGCTGCCAAGGAGCATGCACCACAGAATCTCGCTTGCATAGGTGTGCAGGGAATATACGCAGGAGAAAAGTATTGAGCTGGTTTATCCTTAAATACCAACAGCTGTTCTCCTCAGGTGGGTGATATTTTTCTCTTCTGGGTCTGTTTTCCAACTCTCTGCACTGAGCACACATCACTGACATTGCACAGAGGTACTGTGGGGCAGTGGCCAAGGCTGGGCATATAGACACTGGAGGCAGACGCCCTGGGTTCAAAGCCCAGCTCTGCTCCTGATGAGTTCTGGGACCTTGAGCAAGGGATTTAACTTCTCCAGGGCTCAGCATCCCCCATCTGCAAACAGGGAAAGTAATAATACCTTTCTCAAAGAGTCAAGGTGTAGCTCACCACGATAGGGTCGGCGCTGAGTTACTTGTTTGCCTTTCTTTCTAAAACCCCTGAAAGATTCTTCTTTATATCCTTGGCAGCTACCATAGTGCCAGGCACACAGCAGGTCTTCTCGTAAAGTCTGCTGAATGAATAAAGGAGGGAGTTTATGAATTCATGTAAGGACACAGATTCACATGCCAGGGTATAGAGATAGTATTAGATGAATTAACACATGCAGGGGGCTTAGAGCACTGTCTAGTGTTTAGAAAACTGGAATTATCATTATGGTAAAGAAATTATGTAAGAGGAAAATACTGAGAGAACAATATGAACCAATTTTTTTGAATGGTGTAGAAATGAGTGTTTGTTTTGTTTTGTTTGTGAGACAAGGTCTTGCTCTGTCACTCAGGCTGGAGTTCCAGTGGCACAGCCACAGCTCACTGCAGCCTTGACTTCGTGGCCTCCAGCAATCCTCCCATCTTAGCCTCCCGAGTAGCTGGGACTACAGAAGCATGCAGCCATGACTGGCTAATTTTTAACTTTTTTTTTTGTACAGACAAGGGTCTTGCTGTGTTGCCTAGGATCGTCTCAAACTCCGGAGTTCAAGTGATCCTTCTGCCTCTGCCTCCCAAAGTGGTGCGATTACCAGCGTGAGCCACTACACACGGCTGTTCGGTTTTTTTCTTTTGAACTTTTCTTTATTGAGAATAGTTGAGTGAAGTGTGCATTACTTTTGTAATTTTGGAGGCAAAACATGGCAAAACCCCAAACTAAAGATGCAAAAAAATTAGCTGGGCATATGGGCAGGTGCCTGTAATCCAAGCTACTCAAGAGCCTGAGGCAGGAGGATTGCTTGAACCAGGGAGGTGGAGGCTGCAGTGAGCCGAGATCACGCAACTGCACTCCAGCCTGGGTGACAGAGCGAGACTCTGTCTCAAAAAAGAAAAGAAAAAAAATAGCTAGGTGTGGCATCCTGCACCTGTGATCCCAGCTACATGAGAGGCTGAGGCAGGAGGATTACTTGAGCCTGGGAAGTGGAGGCTATAGTGAGCACTACACGAAAGAAATCCGTGATCCTTTAGCAGCCATTTCCCATTTTACCCACTCCTCGCCCCTCGCAACCACTCACCTACTTTCCATCTCTATGGATCGGCTTGTTCCCGACATTTCACACACACGGAATCATGCAATGCGTGGTTTTTTGTGTCTGGCTTCTTTCACTAGATATTATGTCTTCAAGGTTCATCCCGCTGTAGCATGAGCGAAGTGTGACAATTGATACATTGACCGATGAAGGTTACATACATTCATTCCACACATATTTACTGAGCACCTACTGTGTGCCAATCTTGGGGGCCCAGCCAGGAGTAGAACTGACGGTGAACCCTGCCCCTGAAGGATTTCTGGTTAGAGAAAAGAGGCAATAAACCGGATAAACCGGTACATTGCTTAGAATATTAGACTCTGATAAGAGCTCAAGTGAAGCGTGCGGTAGGAAGCTGGGTGGAGAGAGAGGGACAAGACTTTAAGCAGAGTGGTCTGCAAAGGCCTCGCCGCAGGGGGGCCGCAGGGGGGCCGCAGGGAGGCTCCAGCCCAGCCCCGAAGGAGGCGAGAAGTGCGGTGCCCGCCCCGGGGACTCCGGGCCAGCAGGGAGGTCCTGGCGCACGCGTTGGTCCCCTCGAGGACTGTGGCCCTGCGTGTCCCGTCCACGCCGTAGCCCGGCGCCTGGGACGGTGGGGGGGGCACCGGGCGCATTTCGCGTGGCAGGGCTGTGGCCTGCCTTTGAAGGGACCGAGTTGGACGTCGCGGGGGGGGGGGGGGGGCGGACACCGGGAGTCCCAGGGCCTCGGACAAGGGGGGCGCCCACCTCGCCAGCCCACCCCGCGAGTCCACCCCGTGGCCCCCGCGCCCGGCCCCCGGTCGCAGGCCCCGCCCCACGCCGCCCGGCCCCGCCTTCCCGCGGCCGCCGCCATTGGCCGCGCGCGCCGCCTCCGCCCTCGGCCTCGCACTTCCTGGCGGAGCCATGGCTGCGCAGCGGGCCGGCCGCGGGGCTCCTGCGCCCGGGCCCCGCCACCCTGACCGCCCGGTCCCGCCGCCAGGGCTGCCCGCGCCGCGTCAGTAGCGCGTCCTGCCAGGTGGGCCTCCGCGCGCGCGCACCCTCCAGCCCAGGACCGCCGGGAAGCCGCGCCCGGCCGGGGCTGGGGGCGGGCGGAGATCGCGAGGGTCCCCCGGTCCCCGCGAGTCGCGATCCCCCAGCGCCCCTTGGTGCCGGGGCAGGCGGGTGGGCAAGTGGGGGCGCTGCGGCCGGGAGAGGCCGGAGGAGGGGCCGCCGCCCCCGCAGGTGACACAGGTGCGGCCTGTGCGGCCAGCCCCGTGCGTGGCAGGTGAGTGGCTCCCGCTCTGGGCCGTCCCGACTCCGCCTCGTCGCCGGCGGCTCAAGCCTGCCCGGGTGGCGGTTGCGTCGAGTTCCGCCGGGGGCTGCGGGGTCCGAGCGAGCGACAGCGGCGCCCCAGGAGACCCCACCGGCGAGTCGGTGTCCGCAGCGTCGCTCTCCTCCCACGCTGAGGTCGAGAGGGAGCTTGGGGGGGGGAGATTCCCTGGGAACCCTCCCGTCCGGATGGGGCCTGCGTCCCGTGTTTACTGGAAGACCTCCTACAGTGACTTGGGATTGTCACTGTGTTGGGGGGGGGTGGCCTTGACCCTTCACCTGCTTCCAGAAACTGTCGGAGACCGCTGACGTCCAACACGGATGGAAATCAGCCCTCACCCCCACCCACTTGCAGGAGACGGCGAGGAGTCTCCGTCCCCGGAAACTCTCTCTAGGTATCTTGGCCTAGAAAGAAAGCGTTGAGCGTTAGAGGGCCAAGCTGAGCCCGGGCAGGCTGCCTGGGGCGGTGGAGAGAAAGGACACCTGCTGCTTTCTGCTCTGTGACCTTGGGGCACCCAAGCACCGGGAATCACTGTGGGAGCCACGGTGGCACCTGCCTCGGAGGGTGAAGGTGGAATGAAGTCGGGGCCGCGGTGGGCACTGCACCAATGCTGCTTTTCTTCTCTTTGCTCTCTGGGCCCTCCAGCATCTGGGCTCTCCAGCAGTCGGGGAGGGCCGGGGGTGGGAACAGCTTGTCACTGCCACAAAGTTCCTAGTTTGTGGAGCGAATCTAGTTGCCCCTTCTCTGCCTAAGGCAGTTGCACGGGACGGACTGTGCCCTAGTTCATTCCTCCCATGGGAACACTGGAGTCCCCAGTTATCTAAGAACAGTGCTGACTTCTTGTCACTTTGTTCTGTATTAGCAAAGGCTGTTTGTTCAATAGGTAACAAACTCTTCTCATGAACTCAAATAGCAGGGGGAAAAAAATCCCCTTTAAAACCTTAGTATGTGACTTGTGCTAGTATTAGTTGGCAAAGTCCCTTCTCTGTGTTCCCCTCCTTTTTTGAAGCACCTTCCCCCACCAACTCTGCCTGCAGGCATCTCCCCCACCCAAGGGCCAGGCAGTGTAGCCTAAGAGTTAAGAGCCTGCAAGCTTCCCTGAGTGGTGTGACACTGGGCAGCTTATGTCACCTCACTGCTCTCAGCATCCTCCAGTTGCAGTGCTGGCCTCATGGGGTTGCAGTGGGGACTGAGTGAGTGAAGACATGGAGAAGGACTTGGGGACAGTGTGTGTCTAGAATGTACTGCGAACGTGGTAGTCATCACTGTACTACATGCTCACCCACATCATGATATTTTTAAAGTGTGATCCTGTTAAACCCTGGGCCTCACTCAGCAGTGTGTGTGATGGGTCCAGGTTTTGGAGCTGGACACACCCAGGTGTGATTCTCAGCCCTTGTCTAGCTTTGTGACTGTAGGATCAATATCCTCATCTGGGAAATGGGATAAACGATATCATCCTGACCAAATATAATCTTTGTGGGGGTTAAATGGCACGTGTAAGCCCCTTAGCTTGGTTCCAGGGCTGCAGTCTGGGCTCTGAAATTGTAACATCATTACAACCTTGATGTAGCCAAAAGGTCATTATTTGTAGGAAGCGGAGTAAATGACATGCTGTTGGCAGATTTTAGATGATAAAGGAATGCGAGTTAAATATTCTGTCCGATTCTAACAGCCTTTTTCTCAACTCAGCGTAAAAGAGTTCTTTGTAGTGCGCCGTCCTCCCTCCCTCCTTCCTCTGTGTGACTGTTTTCACTGTCGTCCTTGGTATCTGCCAGCAGGGCCTGAAATTAATGAATGACTTGGAGTTACCACTGCATGCTCAGAAATCCTGTTCTTCTCCTAGGGCTGAGATCTCTTTAATGATGGAGGGAAGCAGGCAGACGCGAGTGTCTCGGCCATACAAGATCAGCGAATCATCAAAGGTCTGTGGACGTTCCCTCACCACCTGTGCAAAATTGCCTACAAGTGTGATTGCTCCTTTTTTCTGATTCACTCATTTCTAATCACAGACTAATTTTTCTGTGATTGGTGGTGTTAATCTCCTTAATGACAAGTGAAGGTAGAAATGGGCAAGGAGCGGAAACTGTCACAAACTCAGAGAGTGGGAAGTATGAGGGACGTCAGAGACACTATGGCCAGACGTCTTCGTTTTTTGGTGTGACATTCCAGAGCTTTCTCTATGTAACAGCTTGACTCATCAACCCAAGGAGGAGGGTGGGACAGGAAGAAAACTGTGGGATTCCCATGCCCACGTGGGGGCTCAAAACTCCAAGGACAGGTCCATGGAGAACCCAGCCCTTCTACCTTAGGGTGAAGGCCGCACACTGTGTACCTGGAGCTTAAGGGCCTGGAGTCCTCCTCCCCTGGTCATGAATCCCTGGGACCCAACAGCAAGTGAGGATGAGTTCTAATTAGAAATATGTAGCCCGGCCCCACCTGCCACATTGAAGTCCAAGAGCAAGACCCAGGCTGCCATACTTTCAACAAACTCCTGTCCCCACAGCTGCTGTTGGTAAAGATTGGGGGGGGTGGGGGCATTGGCACGAAGTTCCTGGTTACAGCTGTCTCCTTATTATAAATATTCATAGTGCCCTCTGTTCTTTAGAGGTATCCCTTTTGGAGATTAAATTTTCTGGTTTCCTCAGATCATGGATTCTCAATGAGTATGATATTGCCCTGAAGTGGGTGAAAATTGGTTCTTGGGAGGGTAGAAGGTATTTTACTCCTTTTATGCATAAGACACAATTATATATACACTACATGAGCACACTGTGGTGTTAAAATTTTGCTGGAAAGGCTATTAGGGGAAAAATCTCAAAAGCCTTCTTGTGGGGGGTGATAATGAAAAAAGACAAACACTGCTTTAGACGAAGGGAGTTGGGAGCAGCCTATAGATTTGAGAAAAGGGGAAAAGAAAGCCTATAGATTCTAAAAGAAAAACTGGCTGTCCTTTTCAGGAGAGGCTGGCTCTCCCGAGAAATGACCTCCTATTCCCACGTGAGTTCACTGAGAAGGTTCCTGCCAGGTCCAGCTTTATCGAATGTGAGAACCCAGCGAGGTCTCACTGCTCGCTCAGAAGGGCTTTGTTTCGGGGCTTGGCTTGGGAGACAGTGCTGCTTTCTAAGTCTGATGGCACTGGAAGTCTTTGTCCCTTAACGCCAGGACCCTGACTTTGTTTCTTTCTGAACCAAACTTCTTAGGACTAGGTTTCGGTATCACCTGATGATGTTTCTAACGTTTTTGTGTTTTTTTTTTTTTTTGAGGCCGAGTCTCACTCTGTTGCCAGGCTGGAGTGCAGTGGCACAATCTTGGCTCACTGCAACCTCTGCCTCCCTGGTTCAAGCAGCTCTCCTGCCTCAGTCTTCCCAAGTAGCTGGGACTACAGGTGCACACCACCACACCTGGCTAATTTTTGTATTTTTAGTAGACACGGGGTTTCTCCATGTTGGCCAGGATGGTCTCGATCTCTTGACCTCGTGATCCACCTGCCTCGGCCTCCCGAAGTGCTGGGATGACAGGCATGAGCCACTGCACCCAGCCTGTTTCTAACTTTATTTTTAAGAAGTGCCCAAATCAAAAGCGTACCTATGAATTTCTATTAAACACACCTATTACCAGCAGCCAGATGGGCAAAAACAGAACGCTACCAAACCCTCCCAGACGGTACACTCGAGAGAGTCACTGTCGCAGCCCTACCATGGTGGTTCAGTCTGCTTTTGAGCTTCATTTAAATGGGATCTGCGGTGTGTCTGGTTTCTTTTGCTCCACATTGTGCCTCTGAGACTCACTGTGTTGCTGTGTGTAGTCTGAAGTGGTAGACTGCACATTTTCAGCATGTTGGAGTCTCCCCCACCGCGTGCCCACGCTGTTCACCTGTCTGCCCTAAGGTGTGTTTCTCTGCCAGGCACAGTGGCGGGCGCCTGTAACCCCAGCACCTTGGGAGGCCAAGGCGGGAGGATCTCATGAGCTCAGGAGTTTGAGACCAGCTTGGACAACGTGGCTAAACCTCGTCTCCACAAAAGATACAAAAATTAGTTGGGCATGGTGACACACACCTGTAGTCTGAGATCCTCAGGATGCTGAGGTGGGAGGTTTACTTGAGCCCAGGAGGCAGAGCTTGCAGTGAGTTATGATCGCACCGCTGAACTCCAATCTAAGTGACCAAGCAAGACCCTGTCTCAAAAACAAAAACAACGTGTTGCTCCATGCTGAGGCTAAATTCGTTTTCCACATCTAATACCCTGTACCTCCTGCCTCCTCCCAGGTATAAGCCCCTGACTACCTGAGTTTCTCCCCTCTGCTCGGCCTTGCATTTGATTAAGGTACTAAAATAGGAAATAACAGAAATGAACAGGACTCCTGCCATCAGAGAATGCTGTGGATTGGAGCTTCTAAATTACCTGAAATGCTGAAACTCTGTTACCGATGTCCCTTAAAATTGAGAAATCGACCAGCTGCAGTGGCTCACGCCTGTAATCCCAATACTTTGGGAGGCTGAAGTGGGTGGATAACGTGAGGTCAGGAGTTTGAGACCAGCGTGGCCAACATGGTGAAACCCTGCCTCTACTTAAACAAACAAACAAACAAACAAACAAATATATATATATATGCATGCTGCATGCCAGGTGCAGTGGCTCATGCCTGTCATCCCAGCACTTTGGGAGGCTGAGGCTGGGGGGATCACCTGAGGTCAGGAGTTCAAGACCAGCCTGGCCAACATGGCAAAACCCTGTCTCTAGTAAAAATACAAAATTAGCCAGGCATACCGATGCATGCTTGTAGTCCCAGCTACCGAGGAGGCTGAGGCAGTAGCATCACCTGAACCAGGGAGGGAGAGGTAGCCGGGAGCCGAGGTCTCACCATTGCACTGCAGCCTGGGCAACAGGAGCAAAACTCCATCTGAAAAAAAACAAACAAAAATTAGCTGGGTGTGGTGGCACGTGCCTGTAATCCCAGCTCCTCAGGAGGCTAAGGCAGGAGAATCACTTGAACTCGGGAGGCGGAGGTTGCAGTGAGTGGAGATCAAGCCACTGTACTCCAGACTGGGTGACAGAACAAGGCTCCGTATGGAAAACAAAAAAAAAGGGAAATCATGTGTGTGTGTTTTGGGAAGTTGTCATCTCTGCAGCTGTGCTAAAACACCCAGAAGCAGGTTGCAGCTGAGACCCGTGTACAGCGTCACTCCAGCCCACTTAGAACAGATACCCTGGAATACCCTGTAAGATCGACTGCTCTTGCCCTGCTGCAGCTCACTGGAGCGATGGCTTCCCCCTTGGCAGCTGTTAGCTGGGGCTTTCCCAAGGCCTGCCCGTTGGGCTCTTCCCCTTTTTACATTGAAATCTGGAGTTGTGTGTATCTCCATCTAAGCGTGGTAGGGCCAGCACCCTACCAGTGTGGAGACAGCCAGGGGCCCCGGCTGGCACATAGCCTTATGCCCTTCCTTGCATCTCTCGGGCCACTAAGCCTGCACTATTACTTGATCAATTAATTTCCTTCCTTTAGCTCAAACCCAGAGGGCCCTCCAGTCAGTGTCTGTAGGAGCACAGACCATTCCTGCTTAATTAGAAACTGAGGCCTGGCACGGTGGCTCATACCTGTTATCCCAGCACATTGGGAGGCTGAGGCAGAAGGACTGTTTGGACTCAGGAGCTCAAGACCAGCCTGGGCAATGTAATGGGACCCCAATTCTACAGAAAATAAAAGTAAAAAATAGCTAGGCGTGGTGACATACACCTATAGTACCAGCTGCTAAGGAGACTGAAGCAGAGGGATTGCTTGAGACTAGGAGTTTTTGTTTTGGTTTGGTTTGGTTTTGGATGAAGTTTCGCTTTTATTGCCCAGGCTGGAGTATAATGGGGTGATCTCGACTCACTGCAACCTCCGCCTCCGAGGTTCAAGCAGTTCTCCTGCCTCAGCCTCCCGAGTAGTTGGGATTACAGGTGCTTGCCACTACACCCAGCTAATTTTGTATTTTTAATAGAGACGGGCTTTCACCAGGTTGGCCAGGCTAGTCTCGAACTCCTGATCTCAGGTGACCCGCCCACCTCAGCCTCCCAAAGTGCTGGGATTCCAGGCGTGAGCCTCCATGCCCAGCCAAGCCTAGGAGTTTGAGGCTGCAGTGATCTCTGATCTACGACTACACACCAGTCTGGGTGACAGAGCAAGACCCTGTTTCTAAAACTAAAAAAATTTTTTAAAGCCCATCGTAGGCCAACCTGACTTTGTAAGTAACCAGGATAAACAGAGATACCTATGCATGTGACCTATGAACCAAAAAGCCAGCCTGTAATGGAAGAGCAATGGAGCCTAGCCCTCTGCACCTGGAAGGAAGTGGCAGGTACTATCTGCTTGGCATCCTCTGCAGGTTGTGAGAACATGGCCTGCTCCTGTAATGTGGACAGAGCAATTGCTGTTGGAATTGACTAGACGTGGAAATACCACAGGGAAATGAAGTGTCTCAATGACAAATGCATACATGGCAAGGAAAAGAAGATTCAAAGGGGAAGAAAAAAACCCACTGCTGGAGGACATATGTTAAGAAGTAGCTTTTAAGAATTCAGAGCCTGGGCAGCTTAGGGAAACCCTGTCCCTCCAAATTATAAAAATCAGACAGGTGGGCCAGCCACAGTGGCTCACGCCTATAATCCCAGCACTTTGGGAGGCCAAGGTGGGCAGATCACCTGAGGTGGGGAATTTGAGACCAGCCTGACCAATGTGGAGAAACCCTGTCTCTACTAAAAATACAAAATTAGCCAGGCGTGGTGGCACATGCCTGTAATCCCAGCTACTCGGGATGCTGAGACAGGAGAATCACTTGAACCTGGGAGGCAGAGGTTGTGAGCCAAGATCGCACCATTGCACTCCAGCCTGGGCAACAACAGTGAAACTCCGCTTGGAAAAAAAAAAAAAAGAAATCAGACAGGTGTGGTAGTGTGTACCTGTAGTCCCAGCTACTCAAGAGGCTAAGGTGGGAGAATTACTTGAGCACAGGAGGTCAAGGGGCAACATAGTGAGACTTTGTCTCTGCAAAAAAATTTCTTAAATTAACCAGGCATGGTGGCACATATCTGTAGTCCCAGCTACTCAGGAGGCTGAGGCGGGAGAATCACTTGAGCCCAGGAGGTCAAGGGTGCAGTGAGCTGTGATTGTGCCACTGCACTTCAGCCTGGGCAACAGAGTGAGACCCTGTCTCAAAAAAAAAAAAAAAAAAAAAATTCAACCATAGCTGCTAATACCTAATAGCCCTTGGTCAGTTTCGTTCCTCCCCACTACATTTTCCCTTTTGTGGCCTAGTGCCCAGCCAGGTCTTTACCTCAGTCACCCTTGAATAGACCAGCTAGCTGTGCAATAGTTTTGAATCATCTGTTTCTCCCTATGTTGAATTTATCTTTTATTTATTTATTTATGTAGAGACAGGATTTTGCTTTTTTGCCCAGGCTGGAGTGCAGTGGCACAGTCATGACTCACTGCAGCCTCAAGCTCCTGGGCTCGAGCGATCCTCCTGCCTCTGCCTCCTGAGTAGCTGGGACTACAGGTGCGTGCCACCACACTAATTTTTATTTTCTTTGTAAAGACGGGAATCTTGCTTTGTTGCCCAGGTTGGTCTTGAACTCCTGGCCTCAAGTGATTCTCACATCTCAGCTTCCCAAAGCGTTGGGATTACAGGCATGAGCCACCATGCCTGGCTTGAACTGTCTTGTTGTTTGGTTTGGGGGTTTTCTGGATTTTTTTTGAGACAGAGTTCTTGCTATGTCTCCCAAGCTGGAGTGCAGTGGCGTGATCTCAGCTCACTGTAACCTTCACCTCCTGGGTTCAAGCAATTCTCCTGCCTCAGCCCCCCGAGTAGCTGGGATTACAGGCACAACTACCATGCCTGGCTAATTTTCATATTTTTAGTAGAGACAGGGTTTCACCATGTTGGCCAAGCCAGGCTGTAGCCATCCTCTGTCCGAGAGGCAGAGTTTGCAGTGAGCTGAGATCGCGCCACCGCACTCCAGCCTGGGCGACAGAGCAAGACTCTGTCTCAAATAAAAAGAGAGACAGCAAGTGTGCGCAAGCCGAAGTGGGCAGATCATAAGGTCAGGAGATCGAGACCATCCTGGCTAACACGGTGATACCCTGTCTCTACTCAAAATACAAAAAATTAGCTGGGTGTGATGGCAGATGCCTATAGTCCCAGCTACTTGGGAAGCTGAGGCAGGAGAATCCTTGAACCCGGGAGGTGGAGGTTGCAGTGAGCTGAGATTGTGCCACTGCACTCCAGCCTGGGTGACAGAGAGAGAAAAAAAAAAAGAAAATGAAAAAAAAAAAAGAAAAAGGAAACAAACACGATACACGTGCGTAGGCAGAAACACCTGTACCTCCTGCAGCGCCCTCTGACGCAGCATTTTATTTCCTGTTTTCTTCCATTTCATTTTGCTGAGAATGCCGGTCAGGACCCACTGGGTTGGTCCAGGACCGAGCAGGCTGCTCCGTCTCTGACCTGTGTTCTCTGTCCAGGTGTATCGCTGGGCCGACCACTCAACTACCGTGCTGCAGCGGCTGAACGAGCAGCGCCTCCGCGGCCTCTTCTGCGACATCGTCCTGGTGGCCGATGAGCAGCGCGTGCCAGCCCACCGTAACCTGCTGGCCGTGTGCAGCGACTACTTCAACTCCATGTTTACCATCGGCATGCGGGAAGCTTTCCAGAAGGAGGTGGAGCTGATCGGCGCCTCCTACATCGGGCTCAAGGCCGTGGTGGACTTCCTGTACGGCGGGGAGCTGGTGCTGGACGGCGGCAACATCGACTACGTCCTGGAGACGGCCCACCTGCTGCAGATCTGGACGGTGGTGGACTTCTGCTGTGAGTACCTGGAGCAGGAGGTGAGCGAGGACAACTACCTGTACCTGCAGGAGCTGGCCTCCATCTACAGCCTCAAGCGGCTGGACGCCTTCATCGACGGCTTCATCCTGAACCACTTTGGCACGCTGTCCTTCACGCCCGACTTCCTGCAGAATGTCTCCATGCAGAAGCTGTGTGTCTACCTGAGCAGCAGCGAGGTGCAGCGGGAGTGTGAGCACGACCTCCTGCAGGCCGCCCTGCAGTGGCTGACGCAGCAGCCGGAGCGCGAGGCCCACGCCCGCCAGGTGCTGGAGAACATCCACTTCCCGCTCATCCCCCAAGAACGACCTCCTGCACCGCGTCAAGCCGGCCGTGTGCTCGCTGCTGCCCAAGGAGGCCAACTGCGAGGGCTTCATCGAGGAGGCCTTGCGCTACCACAACAACGTGGCGGCCCAGCCCGTCATGCAGACCAAGCGCACGGCGCTGCGCACCAACCAGGAGCGCCTGCTGTCGTGGGCGGCGAGGTCTCCGAGGGGTGTCTGGAGCTCAGTGACGACACCTGCTACCTGGACGCCAAGAGCGAGCAGTGGGTCAAGGAGACGCCGCTGCCCGCCCGGCGGAGCCACCACTGTGTGGCGGTGCTGGGGGCTTCATCTTCATCGCCGGCGGCAGCTTCTCACGGGACAACGGAGGGGATGCGGCCTCCAATCTTCTTTATAGGTATGACCCCCGCTGTAAACAGTGGATCAAGGTGAGATTAAAGCCAGATTATTTCTTTTCTCTTGAGGACTCTCTCGGTTTTCTTAACCTAGCCTTGACTTTCCTTACCTCTCTGGGGCCTTGACAGCTCTCCTGCTTCTGAACGAGGTGTGACGATAAAGGGACACGTGGCATACCCCGGACCCACACACTGGACAGGGGGCGGGGGAGCTCATCGACCCCCTTCGAGGGGGGGCCCGTCATTATTCAGAGCGGTGCTGCCTGGCGGGGCTTTGTGTGTGAATGGAAGGGCCTTTGTCTGCACTTCCCAATACGGTAGCCCCCAGGCACACATGGCGACTGAGCACTTGAAATGTGGCTGCTGTGACCGAAGAAGTCAGTTTTCAATTTAATTTCACTTTAACTGATTGGCATGTAAGTGTATGTGGCCCCATGAGGCATGGCTACCATATTGGACAGTAGCGTGGGTTTAGATGTTTGACCCGTGGTTCAGTGTCCCCAGGTCCTGGAGTCCCTGTGGGGCTCCTCTGGGAGCATTTTGGGAGGTAGTTTAAGGAGGCCTCTAGGGCTCAGGCGTGTGGTTGGGCCTGATTCTGGGAAGAGGGTGGGCCTTGTTGTCGGACCTGAGGTCTCGTCCCAGCCTGGCTAAGTCATAGTGGGGGAATTTCAGATTCTCGTCCTCATCACTTGTTGGATTCCCCTTCTGGGAATCATGGGGGGGACGCTGCCTTTCCAGGGCCTGGGGTGGTGGGGTGCGGTAGCTCACGTTGATTGGCAAGCCCCTGATGTAGGGAAGGTGTCTCCTTTCTGCTGGGAGCACTCTCCAGTCCCCCACTCCCTGGGACAATCCATCTCAGCCTTTATACGCACACCTCAGCGTCGCCCCCAGCTCAGTGCTGTTCGCAGCTCGAAACTCTGTTAGAATGGACTCCAGCTGACCTTTTGATTTTATTCTCAGAAATCTGAGACCACCCTCCAAGGTCAAAGTCTCGTTACTAGAAAGGGGTAAAGGGGTCCCTGGCTTTGGATCCTCCTCCCCAAAGCTTGGCAGCAGTGGCAGCCTGAGCCCCTCCCATGGGGCCTTGCTCCCTGTGTGTTCTGCTTGGATTCATTTTTTTAAAAAAGGAGGGGTGGCAGGGGTGGTGGCTCACGCCTGTAATCCCAACACTTTGGGAGGCCGAGGTGGGCGCATCACTTAAGGTCAGGAGTTCAAGACCAGCCTGTCCAATATGGTGAAACCCTGTCTCTACTAAAAAAACAAAAAATTGGCTGGGCGTGGTGGCTCACGCTTGTAATCCCAACACTTTGGGAGGCCGAGGCGGTTGGATCACGAGGTCAGGAGTTCAAGACCCAGCCTGGCCAACATAGTGAAACCCCAACTCTACTAAAAACCTCATCTCTACAAAAAATTAGCCAGATGTGGTGGCAGATGCCTGTAATCCCAGCTACTCGGGAGACTGACACAGGAGAACTGCTTGAACCCGGGAGGTGGAGGTTGCACTGAGCTGAGATCACGCCACTGCACTCCAGCCGGGGCGACTGTGCGAGACTTCATCTCTAAATAAAAAAAAAAAAATTGTTTTTAATTAAAAAAAAATTTAAAAATTAGCTGGGCATGGTACACACCTATAATCCCAGCTACTCGGGAGGCTGAGGCAGGAGAATCGCTTGAACTTGCAGTAAGCCGAGATTGCGCCTCCGCACTCCAGCCTGGGAGACAGAGCGAGATTCAGTCTCAAAAAATAAAAAAGTTGGCCCTTCTGCTTTCTTTTTCTCTCTTTCTTTTTTTTATTTTGAGACACGGATGTTCTTGTTGCACAGGCTGGAGTGCAGTGGCGCAGTCTCAGCTCACTGCAGCCTCCGCCTCCCAGGCTCAGACAATTCTGGTGCCTCAACCTCCCGAGTGGCTGAGATTGCAGGTGCCCACCACCATGCCTGGCTAATTTTTGTATTTTTAGTAGAGATCGGGTTTCACCATGTTGTCCAGGCTGGTCTCAAACTCCTGACCTCTAATGATCCACTCACCTTGGCCTCCCACAGTGCTGGGATTACAGGCGTGAGCCACTGCACTTGGCCTCTTCTGTTTCATTTCCTGTCGAATGCCATGTTCTGCTCTGTTTTAACATGAATGGCTGTCAGCACTAATTTTAAAAGTCTGATTCGGGGGAGGGCAAGGATGAATTTTTATTTCAGAAAACCACTAGATAAGCAATTCTGAACCCCCTAACCCACAGAGTTCCCATCCACGAGGCGGATCACATGACCAGACAAGTCTGGGGATTCAGAGCATCTCTATCCCCCCTTTTGGGATTCAGGTGTCTCAGGAAACCTCAGGGGCTCAGAGCTGCCACCTGAAAAAGGCCTTTTATTCAGGTGCATTTCCCTTTGCCAAACTCACGTGGCTGCCGTCTCACTCTCTGGGGCTGTGTGTTCCGCAGACACATTTGGGAAATGCAGCTCCAGATGTTGATGCTTTTTCGTCTTCCGGGAAGGGAAGGTACAGGTGTCTCACTTCCACAGGTGGCCTTCATGAACCAGCGCCGCGTGGATTTCTACCTTGCCTCCATCGAAGACATGCTGGTGGCCGTCGGTGGCCGGAATGAGAACGGAGCACTGTCCTCAGTAGAGATGTACAGTCCCAAGACCGACTCCTGGTCCTATGTGGCCGGCTTGCCAAGGTGATCTGGGGCTTGGAGGAAGGCGCTCCAAACGGGATGGTTTTAGGGATATAATTCAGTCTGTGTGCCTCACGTTCTGGGCATGATGACCTCCAGTTCCAGGAAAGAAATCTTCCGGCTTGTCAGTAGCAGCAGGTACATGATGAGGGGCAGAGGGCATGGTGGTGTGCAGTCTGGGCTCCGGTTTCAGACTCAGGGCAAGGGTCAGCTCTGCCACCACGACGGACGTGCAACCCTCCGTGGCCTGAGCCTGTGCCTTCACTGATTTTTCAGAGGGTGAGGGACTGACCTGAGGATCTCCCTGAGGTTGGCCAGGAGGAACTCAAAGAGATCCGGGTACCTGTGCTAGATGTAAGACACAAGCATGGGTCTTCACCCCGCTGGGTCTTCAGTTCCTCATCTGTAGAGCAAGGTGATCATCATGCCCACTCCACAGCACCGTCGCACAGAGTAGATGCCGTGCTGCTTGTGAACCTGCATCCACGTGCAGGGAGTGCCCCAGGGTGGCCCTCACCCTCCTCAGTCTCCCTGAGTCCAGACGTGCATGTATCGAGCATTTGTTACTGTCATGGGATTAGCAGAAGGTGCACACCATTTTTTCCACCAGTTCCCTGTTGCTGCACCCAGCAGTGGACTTTCTGACCCAGTCTTTGCTGTGGAATACATCCCAACAAATAGAAGTGTGGGGGGGGGGTAAGCACTCATGTTTTTGTTTTTCTTTTTTTGAGATGGAGTCTCACTCTGTCACCCAGGCCGGAATGCGGTGGCACAATCTCTGCTCACTGCAATCTCCACCTTTCAGGCTCAAGCCATTCTCCTGCCTGTACCTCTCAAGTAGCTGGGCCTACAGGCGCACACCACCACGCCCAGCTAATTTTTGTATTTTTAGTAGAGACGGGGTTTCAACATGTTAGTCAGGCTGGTCTCAAACTCCTGGCCTCAAGTGATCTGCCCACCTTGGCCTCCTAAAGTGCTGGGATTACAGGCGTGAGTCCCTGCATCTGGCCTTATTGATCCATTCTTATTCCCTGGTTTGCATGTGGTTCCCACTTCCTGGCACAGTTCTGTGGGTTTTGAGGAATGCAGAGCAACATGAATCCACCATTATACCATCATGGAGAATCATTTCACTGCCCTAAATGCCCCCTGTGCAATCCCCACCCATGCCTACCTCCCCCTCTCCCCCACAGCCCCTGGCAGCCACTGATTTTGCTGTCTCTATGGTTTAGGCGAGAGTTTTCCCGAGTGCCAGCGCAGTTAGAATTGTACCGTATGTCAGATTCCCTCTCTGATGTGTGATTCATCGGGTGCGTGTGGGCCTGCTGGGGCATTGTTCTCGTCATTTCCAGCCATTGTGGAAAGGGTGATGGTCCTGTGACTATCCCCATTTCCCAGATGGGTTGAGGGAGACTCAGAGAAGGGTGGAGCTGGGTTCTGGCCCAGGTGGCCTGATTGCAAAGCTGTCCACTTTCCTGCCCTTACCCGCCATTTCTTAGCTAATGACGGCTGCTGTCTAGACAGTATTCGTGGAGTGCCCACTCCCAGTATTCTTAAATCCTCATGGGCCCCTAAGACGGCAGGCCGTTCCCAGGTTCAGGGAGGGTAAGCCTGGCAGTCCTGAGCTCGCTCTCTCTCTCTGTGCCCGTCGACTCTGCAGGTTCACGTACGGCCACGCGGGCACCATCTACAAAGACTTTGTGTACATCTCAGGGGGCCACGACTACCAAATCGGCCCCTACCGCAAGAACCTGCTGTGCTACGACCACCGGACGGACGTGTGGGAGGAGCGGCGGCCCATGACCACGGCGCGTGGCTGGCACAGCATGTGCAGCCTGGGCGACAGCATCTACTCCATTGGGGGCAGCGACGACAACATCGAGTCCATGGAGCGCTTTGACGTGCTGGGCGTGGAGGCCTACAGCCCGCAGTGCAACCAGTGGACCCGCGTGGCGCCGCTGCTGCACGCCAACAGCGAGTCGGGCGTGGCGGTGTGGGAGGGCCGCATCTACATCCTGGGCGGCTACAGCTGGGAGAACACTGCCTTCTCCAAGACCGTGCAGGTGTACGATCGCGAGGCCGACAAGTGGAGCAGGGGCGTCGACCTGCCCAAGGCCATCGCTGGCGGGTCCGCCTGTGTCTGCGCCCTGGAGCCTCGGCCGGAGGACAAGAAGAAGAAAGGCAAAGGCAAGAGGCACCAGGACCGGGGCCAGTGACCCCACCGTCACCCCCCAGGCCTCTGTAGACCAGCAGCGAAACATTATGTACAACTCAGCAGCTTTTTTTACTTTTATGATTCTTGGTATTTCTATGACATCACAGTCACCAATTAAATACTGTCTATAACGTCACATCATCTTGCTTGAATAACTAACCCTGGGCCCAGGCAGTGAGCAACCCCCTTGTACCTTTGCAGGTCTTTGTCCCGTGTTGCCATTCCTCATTGGGTCCTTGCTAACCGTCCCCCTGAGAGTAGCTGGCACTTGGGTTACTCAGAAATTTTTGTAGTGAAGCTTGCGGCCTCAAAGGGATATATATCTTAGATCACCTAGTCCAAGCCTCCCCCAGACCTGGCTGAGCTTTTAAGAATACAGATTCCTGAGCCCCCCCCGGAATTCTGCAGTCCAGAACCACCAGGATCAGGGATGGGGTGGGGCCCAGAAACTGTTTTTTAACTGGTTTTTGGAATTCTGGGCATCAGCCACTTTTGGGAATCACTGGTAAGGTCAGGTGTGTTTGTTTTATGAGTGAGAGCGCAGAGACTCCCCACGAGGGTGGGTGGGTGGGTGGGAGTGACGGGGCCCACGCAGGTCCCTGGACCGTCAGGTGAGCTGTGGCAATTTCCCACCAGGGACCTGTTCTCCATATGGGGTGAACGTTGCCTTCTGAATAATTCCAGCTTTCCTCATTGGAAACCTTGAATTCTAAAAGGTTAGAGGCAATCAAGAATGAAAATAGGTGTGAAGCTCTTTATAAATACTATTCTGTAATTGGTGGGTTTTTTTCCTTTTGCTTTCTTTCTTTTTTTCCTGAACTCACTATCTTTCGTGTTACTGATGTACTCAGCTCCCCAAATCTGTTTATTTCTCAGGAAAGAAAAAGTGAGTGCTACAGAATTTGTGATTGTTCTCTGACTCTATCTCGAGGCGCCGTGTGGATCCCTGAGAAGGCAGTGGAGGTCTCCCCCCAACTCCCATGCCAGGTCTCGCCCCAGTTTTCTGCTGCTAAGTAGTTTCATGCTGCTGGGCAAATTCCTGAAGAAATAGACATGTTCCCTCGTTCATCCCCCTTGGCCACAGGGTTAGATGAAATACCCTCCCGGCTCCTTAGGGCATCAGGGCTCCTGAGTCTCTCTAAGCTGTTCATACCCGGATGGCATCCCTTTTAGGATGCACTGACTCCTCCCAGAGCTGGTATCAGTGTCGCTTAGGACTCTGGGCTGCCCGAGTGGATGAGAAATGCACAGAACTATGGGAGGATAGGAGTGTGATGGGTTTTAAGCATGGGCCAAGGAAGGCCTGAATGAGCTGAAGGCAGAGATCAGAAAACTTCAGGATGTGCTTCGTCTTCATTCCTAGTCTAACACCAGTCTTCCTGCAGACAGTTCTGGGAGCAGGTATCAATGTCGCTTGCCCTTTAAGAGGGCTTTCAGCTGGCCAAGTGGATGAGGATCGATGTGGTAAGATTGATACTAGACCAGGAAAAAAATCTTAGTTAACATTTATTTCCATTTCTTCTGCTTTTTTACTGCACCTCCTTTCCCTTCTCTTCAGGGTTTACTGTGTTTCCATTGGTCTGTTTCTGTAGCCATACAGGAGAGATGAGAGCATTTTGGGGACCGAGAGCTTCAACAGCCAAGTGCCTGCCCTCCGTTGTGAGTGAGGTGAGCAGTCTGCATATTTAGCTAGCTAGTCATTTGCATGTGAAGTCCCTGGAGGCTTGCAGACTGTTGAGAGATTCTGCAAGGCATACAAACAAAGCCAAAAGCTGTAAGCTCTGCAGCTCTGCAGCTCTGCAGCTCTGGTGTATGAAAGGCTCTGAGAAGTCCTGCATTCATTTACCCTTCCGTTTACCCAGCATTTCCAAACTTCTTTGAGCCTGAAACTCTTTTTTGTCTCACACCTAGTCCCAGACCCCCACAAAACATGTTTTGCAGAACTTCTGCCAACTTTGGGATAGCTCACCTCCTTCCTATTCTGGAAAGGCTTCACTGCTTGAAGACCCCTCAGAAGGTAGGGAATGGTACATGCAGTCTCTCCTCCCCTGCTCAGCCTAGGTCATGAACAAATGGATGGTGATTTGACCTGAATCTCCGGCCTTTGGGAAAGCACATAGAAAGACTGTGAGTGATTTGAGGAGCGGGATAGCTTTGACCCTGGGGAGGGGAGAGCCATCGGTTTTTGGCTTAAGCCAGCTCTTCTGTGTTTTGCTTCTGGGACTTGTCCCTGGAGATGTGTGAACTGCTGGCTTCTGTTCTGATTTTCTTGTGCCTCGTGGGTTACATGCGACATCCTGTGCCTAAAATTTTGTGGTCTCTCCTGAGACTATTAAGGTGGTTTATAATTTCCATGGCTTTGAATCTAGTGTTAGTAAGGTTGGGAGCACTCCTTAGGGAGATAAACCAGTTTCATCTTGTGGGCCAACTTCTAATATTTGTTGGTGACTACACCGTGACAAGAAAGGTTTTCGAGCTTGTTGGGGTCAACAGATGGGCACAGGGGTGCCACATGCTGGTCCCTGGGGCAGCTTTTTGTTACTTGTGTTTGTAAGTTGAAAATTCACTCTGCTGTGCAGTCTAACTGAAAATGGAAGAGACCGCGCCTGGGCAACATAGCAAAATCCCATCTCCACAAAAAAAAAAAAAAAAAAAAAAAAAAAGATTAGCCAGGGATGGTGGGACATGTGGCAGTCCCAGCTACTTGGGGAGAGTTAGGTGGGAGGATCACCTGAGCGTGGGAGGTTGAGGCTGCAGTGAGCTACGATCACACCACTGCACTCCAACCTGGGTGACAAAGTGAGACCCTATGTCAAAAAAATAAAATGGTGTTTAACTCTGATGGGCAGATTTGGACTGTACCTATGCAGTGGCCGTTTGAACTGCACAGTCACCATTGCAGGGCTTCAAACCGGAGTGACGAAGGCGCAGGCTCCTGCGGGCTGCCATTTTGAGATGGAAAGAGCCACGTGTGTCACCGTGTTGTTAAACTGTCCATGCTTCAGGCTGTTCTGCGAGGATTTTGAGGACACCTGGATCTTTTTGATTTTTTAAATCTTTCAAAATAAGCCTGGCAGGCTTCTATTTAGGTTTGGGCTTTTCTCATTTCTAAAGAATTAGAGTTGTGACTTCATGTTAGTTGCAAGTTTGGAGTTTGGTCCTTACCGAAGTTGGAAAGCTGTTAGCTTAAGACATAAATGTATTGTCCTAACAGAAGGGAGGGAGTAGACAGCTGATGAATCCTTGTTGCTTATAGCTTTCTGCTGTTTAAAATGCACAGAGATTATTTTATCAACTTACTGTACTTGGCATGAAATTGGTATGTTTATCCTTCTGCCATTTTATTGAGGCTATCAAGTGGGACTTCAGACCTTGCTCTGAGCAGAAGCACATGTGTGTATTTTTATTGAGTGCCTGTACTCATGATAAGGTGACCTCATGGAGACCCAGAAACTAACCCTAAGGGGTGTTCAGCTTTCAAGTGGGCACCCAAATGATGAGGGGGAAGTGGCGTCATCCTCTGAGGTCCAGGGTCCTACTTTGTGAGCTCAGGTGTGTTTACCTGTGGTTCAGTGTACCTTGGCCCCTAAGCCAAGTGACCGTTCAGTGACTTGCAGCAACTGGGAAGTGAAAGGACCTCTGCCGCCCCCAACCCTCTGTAGAGCCGCCAACCTCCATCCTTCACCCTGGTCCTCCGTGGTATAGCAGCGTCTCACTCCATCCTTCACCCTGGTCCTCCGTGGTATAGCAGCGTCTCACTCCATCCTTCACCCTGGTCCTCCGTGGTATAGCAGCGTCTCACTCCATCCTTCACCATGGTCCTCCGTGGTATAGCAGCGTCTCACTCCATCCTTCACCCTGGTCCTCCGTGGTATAGCAGCGTCTCATGGGCCTTGTGGCTCTCAGAGATTGTGGCTGGAACCCGCCCACTGGTTCCCAAACCTGGAGGGGCAGCTGCAGATGAGGTTTGGACCTCCCGTGTCTCCATGGACTCTGAGTGCCTGGGAGGCGAGGGAAGGGGGTGGCATCCTGGTCTCCAGGATAAATGCCTGGAGTATAGGGCAGTGCCATGGGCACTTGGAGACCCCATCCTGCGCCTCTGTCCAGCCTGGCAGTTTTAAGAGTTTTTTGAAATGTTTTGATACTTTTTGATACAATTTGCTAATAACCGTTTTGTAGAATGCCTGCCGGGGTTTTCCACCTCATCCCCTTCCTCCGGCCCCTTGATTTGTGCTGGACGACAAATCGCCAGTGGTCAGCACTAGGACCTCGCCTCCTGTGGCTTTGTCTTGGACCTTGCCCTTTGTGGCTGATCCATTACAGCTCTAGAATTCCGTGAAGTTGCATGCAAAGTCGCATGCGGCCCGTGGGTATGACTGTCTCAGACCCTCAGCTGATTTGCCAGGAGGAAACCGTAACTCCCTTGAGAGGGTCTGGGTTTCCTCCAAAGCTCCTACCTCAGTGGTGTGCACAGAGTTGGAGAGACACCTGAGGGTTGGTCCATGTCTCACCTTTGCCATACGGGTCATTTCTTGATCAAATATATGACTGGGGTCCTGGTTTACTCCCGTCCACCCTTTCTTTTAAAGTATTCTTAACATGAAATCCACAAAAGCAGAAACAATGAACCATTCTTGCACTTTACAGAATCACTGTCCTTAGCTTTAGAAGTTGTTAATTTCTTGTTTTTGTTTTTAACATGAATAGTATATGTGGCTTCTGAAGGTGTGTGGGGGTCTCAAGAAATTGTCCTTTGGGGCTGGGCACAGTGGTTCATACCTGTAATCCCAGCACTTTGGGAGGCCGAGCGGGTGGTTCACCTGAGGTCAGGAGTTTGAGACCAGCCTGACCAACATGGTGAAACCCTGTCTCTACTAAAGTACAAACATTAGTCGGTCCTGGTGATGGGCGCCTGTCATCTCACTACTTGGGAGGCTGAGACAGGAGAATCGCTTGAACCCAAGAGGCGGAGGTTGCAGTGAGCTGAGATCGTGCCACTGCACTCCAGCGTGGGTAAGATCGAGACTGTCTCAAAAAAAAAAAAAAAAGAAAAGAAATTGTCCTTTGGTTGCCTTAGTTACTAGAGCTGAATGAATATACACATTTTGGTATTGGGGGCCGGCGGGGCAGGGGGAGCAGAGGAGATAGATAACCCCTTCCTCATCTATTTCCTTTGAGAAAGAGACTCCACCTTTTCAAAGTGACTTAAAGCCATCTTTACAGATAGCTTGTAATGTAAGCAAAGAGTCATGTCCTTTGGATTGATTGAGGTTAAATCATCAACCACAAGCCCCCTTTCAAAACCAGCGAGATACTTGATGATCGTGATTAATTGGGTATGTTCTGGCTGCTGATGTTACTGAAATCTGCAATCGTGTGTTTTTTAATTTGTTGCTTTGTATTTGTAATTTTATGACATTCGAAGTTATTCTGTGTCTTAACTCTTTTTAATTAATTTTCTGCACGTTGCTTTTTTTCTTTGTTTTTAATTCCATACAGAGTATTCAATTCTTGAAACACATTAAAATAATTTGCTTGGTAGAGTATGGTTTATTTTATAATTACGTTCCTAGTCTTGTGTGGTTACTGTAATGCTCTCTGGTCCTAATTTCTCTGCCCATATGAAAAAAGAACCCCTTGGATGTTGATCATAAATATAATTTGGAAATTAACCAGACATCCTTTTAGTGTTGTAGGAGGCTGGGACATTTCCATTCTGCTTTCATTGTGTTTCTAATTACTGTATTTTGCCAGGAATTTCATTCAGATCCTTGATTGCAGCGCTAAGTCCCCGTGACCCGAAATGAAACTATTTGCTTAGATGTGTGTCAATTGTAATTTGATTAGAAAAGAAACACAGAAGCCAAGGGAAACAGATTATGGCAAGTAGTGTGCTATCTTTATCAGAAAAATGCAGTCACAATACCTTAAGAACAGAACCAGCTGTTTCCCTTCCGGTGCTCTCCTGCCTTGCTGGGGTTTTGCAAGGCCCCCAGCAGACAAGCCCAGTGACAGTTGTGTGCCCTTTCCCTGTCGGGACGGTGCGGGAGGGGATACCTGCACAGCCATCACACCTGGTAAGGTGGTTAGAATTTGCCTCTGAGCCAATGAGCCCCAAACAAGACCTGCTGCCAGATGCTGGCTTCCTCACCTGGTTTCTTTCCCATCGCTTTAGAAGCATCTCAGGCTAGGTTGATACTCTCCCCATTTTCCAGGTGAAGAATCCAAAGCTCAGGTTAATTACCCCAATTGAATTGTCTTCCCTACCCAGCCAGTTAGTCGTTGCCTTGGTTTGGGTTCTCTCTTCTCTCTCTCTCTTTTTTTTTTTTGAGTCAGAATCTCGCTCTGTTGCCAGGCTGGAGTGCGGTGGCGCAATCTCAGCTCACTGCAACCTCCACCTCCCAGGTTCAAGTGATTCTCCTGCCTCAGCCTCCTGAGTAGCTGGGATTACAGGGGAGCACCACCACGCCCAGCTAATTTTTGTGTTTTTAGTAGAGATGGGGTTTGACCATGTTAGCCAGGATGGTCTTGATCTCCTGACCTCGTGATCCACTGCCCACCTCAGCCTCCCAAATTACTGGGATTACAGATGTGAGCCCCTGCATCCGGCCGGTTTGGGTTCTCTGGAATGCAGAATCTTAGCCCAGGACTTGGATGCAGGTAGGGTGGTGAGGTGGTCCCCGGGGAAGCCAGAATGCCAGGAGGAAGGAGGAAAGGCCCACAAGAAGGTGCTTTATTGCTAACAAATCAATCCCAAGCCACAGCTTCCTACAATATTTATCATGGTCGACGACTGTAGGTGGATTGGGCTCAGCTCGGCGGCTCTCCCCTGAGGCTCCTGCATGGTCACATAGTCATGGACAGGTAGTGACTCTTGAAGGCGTGAGAAGAACACACACAGGGCTCCTCCAGCATCTCCCTCTCCCTTCCTTCCCTCTGCCTCTCTCCCTGCCTTCCCTCTGCCTCTCTCCCTGCCTTCTCTCCTCATTTCCCCCTTCTCTTCTCTTCCCTGCCCCCCGGTCTCTTTCTCTTTCCCTCCTTGTCCGTTTTGGTCTCTCTCTCTTCTGGTCTCTTTATATGATGGTCTCACCTAGGTTGCTTACATGGCAGCCAGAGGCTCCCAGAACAAGCATCCCAAGTGGAATGAGCAGAGGCCCCGTGGCTTCTTCCAGCACCACTTGGGAAGTCAGGGTCTTCATTTGCTGCATTTCACCCCTTGAGGCCATCAGAAAAGCTCCCCCCAGGTTCAGGATTGCTGGCCTTGTGGGAGGTGTCAGCCATGTCCCTTCCCTGAGCCTGGAATCCTGTCTCCAAACCACAGAGGAGCTGGGCCCAGTGGCTCACACCTGTAATTCCAGCACTTTTGGAGACGTAGGCTGGAGGATCACTTGGACCCAAAAGTTTGAACCTAGGCAACATAGGGAGACGTCTGACTCTACAAAAAAAAAAAATTTTTTTTGAGACAGTCTTGATCTGTCACCCAGGCTGGAATACAGTGGCATGATCTCGGCTCACTGCAACTTCCGCCTCCTGGGTTCAAGCAATTCTCCTGTCTCAGCCTCCCAAATAGCTGGAATTACAGATATGCCCCACCACACCCAGCTAATTTTTGTATTAGCAGAGATGGGGTTTCACCATGTTGGCCAGGATGGTCTCAATCTCCTGACAACGTGATCCACCTAACGGCCTCCCAAAGTGCTGGGATTACAGGCATGAGCCACAACGCCCTGCCAGATCCTATTCTAAAACAAAACAAAACAAAACAAAACAAACCCTCAGTGGAAAGAAGGTACTTTCCTAAGGTCACTGCCTCAGGCGGTGGGGGTTTGATGTTGCTGGGCCCCCATGCTATCTGTTAGCAGAGCATTTCTGGGGCCTGCACTGCTCAGTGATGGCTGCTCCCAGAGGTCTTAGCACACTTCCGCTCCTGGCTGCTGTGTGCACACAGAACCAGCTGAGCAGGGCCTGTGCAGTCCTGGGACGAAGCTCAGTGTGTGATGGAGGCGATACTGTCAGCATGTGGCCACATCTCCACTCCAGTCCTTGGAGATGGACCTGGACTCCATGAGAAATCTGAAGACCAGCCTGGAGAACAGCCTGAGGGAGGTGGAGGCCCGCTACACCCTGCAGATGGAGCAGCTCAACGGGATCCTGCTGCACCTGGAGTCAGAGCTGCACAGACCCGGGCAGAGGGACAGCGCCAGGCCCAGGAGTACGAGGCCTTGCTGAACATCAAGGTCAAGCTGGAGACTGAGATCGCCACCTACCGCCGCCTGCTGGAAGATGGCGAGGACTTCAATCTTGGTGATGCCCTGGACAGAAGCAACTCCATGCAAACCGTCCAAAAGACCACCACCCACCAGATAGTGGGTGGCAAAGTGGTGTCTGAGACCAGCGACACCGAAGTTCGGAGACATGAAGCCAACAGAAGCAGGGGACCCTTTGGGGAGTAGGAGGCCAATAAAAGTTCAGAGGTCAAACAAATAAAATAAAATGTTAAAGCAATATTACCCTCCATTCTCGGATTTCTGTGTATTGGTCTCTTAGATAGCTACTGGTTGAGAGCCAGTATTCAAGCTTCCCTGCTAGATTCTAGAACTGGGGTTAAAATGGTCAGACTAGAGGCAACATTCATCTCGGATCTGCGTGAGAGCAGAGCTCAGGGCATCCTCGAGGGGGCGCGCTAGAGCAGCAGTCCTGAAAATGCCATCCCTAGACCAGCAGCTGCCGTACCAGTGGGAACTTAGCAATGCAAAGTGTCAGAGTCACGCCAGACCAGCTGAATCAGCCACTCCTGGGATGGGGGACTGGCAATGTGTGTGTTTACAAGCCCTCCCGGTGTTTTTATGTTTTTTGTTTTTTTTTTTTTTTTTTGAGACGGAATCTCACTCTGGTGCCCAGGCTAGAGTGTGGTGGCACGATCTCTGCTCCCTGCAACCTCCACCTCCCAGGTTCAAGTGATTTTCCTGCCTCAGCCTTCCAAGTAGCTGGGATTACAGGTGTGTGCCACCATGCTCGGCCAATTTTTATATTTTTAGTAGAGACGGGGGTTTCACCAAGTTGGCTAGGCTGGTCTCAAACTCCTGATCTCAAGTGATCCACCCACCTTGGCCTCCCAAAGTGCTGGAATTACAGGTTTGAGTCACCATGCCTGGCTCCCTCCTGGTGATTCTGATGCCTGCTCAAGTCTGAGAACCACTGTTCTCCAAAGGTATCTGTCTCCATTCTGTACCCACAAACCTGCCAGGCTATAAGTCCCTGCCCAGTAGCCAACTGCTGTGCTTAGCTTGCTCTGGCTGAATCCTGAACAACAAGGTTGCTTTCAGATTAAGCACAGTCTGGTCTACGGGTATCCGAATCTTCTGTCTTGAGAAGCCTGGGAAAGGCCTTGGAGTCAGCCTCTGCAGGGGCACGCACTTGCTGCCTCCCAGAGAAAGTCGCCTCCTCTATGCCCTTTCTGTTGATGGCAGCAGGAAGCCTGGGGCATGGGCCAGCCCTTTAACTGGTCTCTGTAAGGGTTATTGCCAAGTTTAAAATGAGGAAACTGAGACCAGCCTAGGAAAATTAAATGCCAATTTATTAAGCTCCTGGGCGAGGTTCTGTGGTCCGGGGAAGTGGGGCCAGAGAAGTTGCGCTGGCTTCCTGGGAGGAGGGGTTTTTATAGCTTTGGGAGAGCAAGGAGTGGCCGGGTGTTCTAATTGGTTGTAGGGGAGCAGGATGAAGATGGGGCAGTCCGCTATTGGTTGGCAGGTTATTGGATGGGGTTTTCTGGTGCAGAGCCGGCCAGGGTTGCATGAGCCGGGGCTGTCTGGAGGGCTGTGTGCAGAGCTAGGTGCCGAGTGCAGAGGCGGGTGTTGAGTGCAGAGGCGGGTGCCGAGTGCAGAGGCGGGTGCCGAGTGCAGAGGCGGGTGTCGAGTGCAGAGCCGGGTGCGGAGTGCAGAGCCGGGTGTCGAGTGCAGAGGCCGGTGTCGAGTGCAGAGGTGGGTGTCGAGTGCGGAGGTGGGTGTCGAGTGCGAAGGTTAGTGTTGAGTGCAGATCCTGGTGTGGAGTTTCCAGGCGCAGAGAGGGATGGGCGTGTCCAAGCTCCCAAAGGCAACCGGCCTTACATTCCCACCCTTCTGATGATATAGGACGCTGCTTCTTCTGGCTACTTCCTGCTGAGTAGGGGCGGAGTGAGGGGGAAGGGTCAGCTGGCTGGTGCCTTGGTTGGGAGTCGGACATAGGGGTGAAGCAGCATCTGGTTTACGGCCACCCTGGAAATTTCCCTTATGCGGGCCTGTAAAAACCTGAGCAAAAAGGTAGTTGGCCTTGGATTTGGGGAATTCAAGTTTTATGGCTGATTGGCAGCCTGCGGGGCTGGCAATCTGCTTGAGCAATGCATTGGGTTTTAGTGGTGGGGCCTTCCGTCCAGGATTCCTGAAGGTAGAACCGCCAGACATAGTAGGGGTTGGCTTTAAGAGGAGACACTAGAAGTATTGTTAGGAGGAGAATTTGAAGGGTTAGGAGTCGACGGGGAGGGGCCGCGGGTGAGACGGAGGTGAGTGGGGCCCAAGGGCTTGGATCTCCATTGATCATTTTGGGGGGCCGGTTTGAGGCGGGACACATGATACCACGGGGTATGACCCAGGAGCTTGGCGGCCGTAGGGGTGGTTAGGATAACGACATGGGATCCTACCACCGAGGCTGCAGAGATCCTGGTTTGAGCTCCCGGAGAACACTGTCACCTCGCTGGAGGAGTGCCACCAGATGAGGGTCCTCTGGTCCCAGGACAACAGGGAGAGTATGATCCGTGTGTTCCCTAAGTAAGTGGCAGAGGAGAGAGAGGTAGAGGAGGTAGGAGGCTACAGGAGGTGGTCGTACCGGGAGATTATGAGAGACCAGGAAAGGCCGTCCGTACAGCAATTCAAAGGGGCTGAGGCCCGTTGGCCCCCGTGGGGTGGCTCGGACCCGAGCCAGGGCAAGGGGCAGGAGTGTGGGCCAAGAGAGTTACCTCGATGGTGAGTTTGGCTAAATGATCTTTGAGGATGCCATGAGCCCGTTCCACTTTACCCGATGACTGAGGGTGGTAGGGGATGTGGAGTTTCCAGGAGATGTTGAGAGACTTGGCGACCAGCTGGACCACCTGAGCTGTAAACGCTGGACCTTTGTCTGACTGGATGTTTGCAGGTGAGCCGAAACGAGGGATGATTTCCTGAATTAAGAGGGAGGCCACCGTGTCCGCGGTTTCCCTGGAGGTGGGGAAAGGCTTCAATCCATCCAGAAAAGGTACCTACAAAGGTTAGGAGGTAGCGGAGTTTCTTGTGAGTGGGCATGTGAGTAAAATCAATCTGCCAGTCTTGGGCCGGCACATTGCCACGCATTTGGTGGGTAGGAAACTGTGGCTTTAAGTTTCCCTGAGGCGAGATCTTAGAGCAAGTAACACAAGCTTTGTGTATCTGCTCAATTATTTGTTGTAGACCTGGTGAGAAAGAGGGGCTGCACAAAGCGATATAACGTCTTGGGCCCAATATGTAAGGATTGGTGGATTTCAGCAATAATTTTAGGGGCCTGTTCCCGGGGAAGGGTGATTTTGTTGTTTAAGAAGATCCAGCCCTGATTAGACTCGGTCCCCCCTCTTAATATGAGGGCCTGTTTTTCTGATGGCGAGTAAACTGGAGGTGTGGCCGTTGTGAGGAACAGGATGGGAGTGGGGGCTAGCCTGGTACTGGGTAAGGATTTTGCTGCCGCGTCTGCCCTTGCGTTGCCTGGGGAAATGGCATCCTGCTGGGCCTGGTGCCCTCAGCAGTGGATGACAGCAACCTCTTTGGGCAGTGACAGAGCTTGCAGGAGATTAGAGATTTGGGTAGCATTGATTATGGGGGACCCTTTTGTAGTAAGGAATCCCCGCTTTCTCCAGAGGGCAGAGTGGCAGTGGGTGATAAGAAAAGCATACTTTGAGTCAGTGTAGATATTTGCTCGCTTTCCCTGTGCTAGCGTGAGAGCTCAGGTTAAGGCAGTGAGCTCTGCCTTTTGTGATGTGGTTCCATTGGGGAGGCGGTGTGCCTCGAGGGTGGCTGAAGCTGTAACTACTGCATAGGCTGCTTTCGCCGCCCCTCGGCTATCACTATCGAACTTCCATCTACATAAAAGGTAAGGTTTGGGTTGGACAGGGGAAGGTCAGACAGGCCCTCCCGAGGTTTAGCAAGTGCCTCTATTAGTTCAGGACAGGAATGGGCTGGGGAGGGGGGAATTGGATGGAAGGGGAAGCAAAGTAGCCGGGTTGAGTGGGGAAGTGGGATGAAGGCTGACTGAAGGATTTTCAGTAAAGAGTAGGTGAAACTCCTCTAGGCGAGAGGGTCCTAGGTGAGCGAGAGATTTGTGAGAGAGAAGGTCAGTTAGCCGATGGGGGGGGGGGGGAACACTGAGATGGGCTGGCCCAAAGTAAGTTTTAGGGATTCCTTGGTGAGTTCTGTTGCCGCTCCCAGGGCCCGCAGGCAAGGCTGCCACCCCCTGACTGTGGGGTCGAGTTGTTTTGATAAGTAGGCTACCGGACGATACACGGGGCCCAGGGGTTGGGTTAAGACCCAACCGCAATCCTCTGTTTTTCGTCAGTGAACAAGTGGAAGGGGTGGTTGAGATCCGGTAGTTGGAGTGGGGGGGGCTGTGGACAAGGCAGTTTGTAGGGTTTTAAAAGCCTGCTTCACTACCCCAGGATGGAGAGGGGTCCCATGGGTGTGTCCTTAGCAGCTGCATACAGAGGTTTAGCTAGAGAAGCAAAATTAGGTATCCAGTGGCAGAAGAACCCTACAAACCCCAAAGAGGAGAGAATTTGGTCAGCTGTCTCTGGAGGCTGCAGCGAAAGCGGTGCCTTTTGGCAATTTGTTGTTAGGCTTTTAGTTGTAGGGGTGAGGCAAATGCCTAAGTAGACTACTGAGGTGACTGACAACTGCGCCTTGGAGGGAGATACCCGGTACCCTTGAGATCCCAGAAAGTTAAGGAGAGTGGCGGTATGCTGTTGAGACAGAGAGAGAGAGGGGCTACAAAGTAACAGGTCATCCACATACTGAAGAAGGAGACTGGGTTGAAGGGGGCAGGAGCTAAGGTCAGCTGCTAAGCCTTGTCCGAAAATATGGGGGCTGTCTCTAAATCCCTGGGGCAGGACTGTCCAGGTGAGCTGTTGTGACAGGTTGGTGTCTGGATCGGTCCAGGTGAAGGCAAAGAGAGAGTAAGACTCAGGGTGTAGGGGAATGGCAAATAAGGCATCCTTGAGGTCAAGAACCGTAAAATGGGAGGTAGTGGAGGGAATGTTGTATAATAGGGTGTATGGGTTGGGGACTACAGGGTGGAGGGGTACCACTGCCTCGTTGATAAGGCGTGGGTCCTGAACTAGGCGGTAGTCCCCCGGACGACTTCCGGACCAGCAAGATAGGAGTGTCACAAGGGGAACTGGTGGGGATAAGGAGTCCCTGGGCTAGGAGTCGGGTAATGATAGGCTTTAGGCCCTGGCGGTGGGTTTTTGAGATAGGAAACTGCGGACATGAGGGAAAGTGGGTAGGATTTTTAGAAGTATCTTAACCGGAGTGTGATGTCTGGCCACTATAGGCTTGGAGGTGTCCCATACCAAGGGATTAACTACCTCAGGAGGAATAGGGGGTTCACGCGAAGGGTTAAGACAGGGCATGGTGTTGGTTAAGAGTGGTAAGAGGAGGTGGGCTGGTGATGGGCTTGAGTGTTGGGGGGCCAGTGAGTTGAAGAGTGGCCCCCACAGTTTGGAGAATATCTCGTCCTAAAAGGGGGACTGGGCATGAGGGCATGATTAAAAAGGAGTGGGAAAAAAGGTGTCCTTCGAGAACACAGGCTAAAGGATGAGTTTGATTAGGACAAGAAGGCTTTCCATCAATTCCCATGACTGAAACCTGGGAAGGTATGCTAGGTCCTGAGTAGGAAGGCAATACAGAGTAGGTAGCCCCCGTGTCCACTAAGAAGGAAATGGACTTACCCGCTACCTGTAGCGTTACTCTGGGCTCGGCAAGGGTGATGGGGGTCCTCGAGTCCGGGCTGCATCAGTTGTCCAGAAGGCCAAGGAGTTCAAGCGAAGGGACTGCTTCCTGTGGACCAGCTTGCCCCTCATGTACAGGTGTGGGGGGGTGAGTCTGTAGTCCGGGACGGGCAGTCAACCTTCCAGTGTCCAGTCTGCTTGCAGCTCAGGCAGGGTCCGGGAGGTGGGCGAGGACAGGGGCACTGCCGCGCCCAGTGTCCCTCTTGGCCACATTTGAAACAGGGCCCGGGTGGGACCTTTGAAGAATTTGGGGGGGGTTTCGATGGACCCCCTCCACCAGATGCTCGGTGGACTGCCGGCCTCAAGGCTGCTACAAGAGCTTGGGTTTGGAGGCTTACCTTTTGCTGTAAATGGGCCTGGCGGGTGGCCTCAGCCTTTTCCTCTCGGCCATTAAAAACTTTAAATGCCATGTTTACTAGGTCCGGTATGGGAGTTTGGGGGCCTTCTTCAGCTTTTTTAAGTTTCCTCCTTATATCAGCCGCTGACTGGGAGATGAAGTGGGTGGCTAGGACTGTAGCCCCCGCTAAGGAGGCCGGATCCAGCCGGGTATGGAGGATCATAGCATTAGTTAATCGGTCAAGGAAGGTGGCTGGGTTTTCATCAGGACCCTGAGTTATTTCCCTTAACTTGTCATAATTAACCACCTTTTGGTTGTGCTCTGCATGCCTGCTAGGAGGCACTATAGCATCTGGTCTCGGCGGCGGTGGCCATCTTGACCAGCTTGATAGTCCCAATTAGGGTCGGCCTCGGGGACCGCCGCCGCGCCTACCGGCATTTGATTGTTTGTGAGATGTACCTGATCAGCGTGTGTTTGGGCCGCTGCGAGAATGCAGTCACACTCGTCTGGAGTAAGGGTGGAGGACAGGATTACATAGGTGTCATGCCAGCTAAGGTCGTACGCCTGGGTGAGGTAACGAAATTCTTTGGTGTAAGCAGTAGGATTGGTGGAGAATGACCCTAGGTGTTTTTCAATGGCTGATAGATCAGAGAGGGAGAAGGGAACGTGCACTCGGACAACGCCTTCCGCTCCAGCCACCTTGCGGAGAGGACAAAGGAGAGAGGTTTCGTAGGTGGGAGCGCAGTGCGAGCAAGTGTGAGCACTAACAGGAGAGGTCAGGTTGGAACCCGGAAGAGGAGGAGCAGGAGGGGTTTGGGGGCCCGCATAAGGCGGGGGATTAGTGGGTCGGGCGGGGGGTAGGGAGAGCTCTTGAGCCAGATTGGGGTCGAAGAAGGAGGATAAGGGGGTTGGCAAAGGGGCCGAAGGGAGTGTGGGGGGAGTTTTTTTGCTAGAGTACCTGGGCAGCATTGCAGGAGGAGCAGAGGTTGGGGTGGGAGCGGAGATGCCAGAAAGCCTGAATGTAGGGAACCTCCGCCGTCTTGCTGTTCCTTTGGCAAAAGTTGTCTAAGTCTGTTAGGATATTAAAGTTGAGTGTGCCCTCTGGAGGCCACTTGGACTGGTTGTCTAAAGGATACTGTGGCCAGGCCATGGTGGAGAGGAAGAGTAGCCTTTTCTTTTTATAGAGAGACCCAGTTTGGATAGATTTTTGGCTAGGCATCCTAGTGGCGACCTGGGGGTCTGGGTGAGATTTCTGATTACCCATATTTCTGTTTTTGTTTTTTTTTTTCAAAACTGGCAAATCTGCAATAAAGACAGAACCACATATAGGACTGACGGACAAAGGATGGGTGCCCCCCAGATGGGAGACCAGTCTGATGCCTTCCCAGCCATGTCCCCAAAGGGATGTTTCAGGGCATCTTGGCTAAGGTGTACCCGTATAACCCCCGGGCCTGGTCACCTCAGAACTTTCAGTCAGTCCTGAGGTGAATCACCGTTATGCCTTATGACGTCCCCGTGGAACCGCGGGTTGAGGCCCACACAAGCCCCATAGCCGTTAGGCCGTGGGACTACACATAAACTCACTCACTCACTCACTCCTGCCGGGGGTAGGAAGAGAAACTGAAAGTATGGTTACTTAATTAACGGGAGCTTATATGCCAAAAGGGCTAATTTGAGATAGACGTTTTAGTAGCGTAAGCCGGGGATTTGGTCCTGCTGTTAGGCAGGGCCCGGGTTTGCAAACGGGGCTTCTGATTACCCAAACCTCAGCCACTGCTGCGGAGATGGTTGAAAGAGCGGCTCAGCGTCCTGGGCCGCGCCACCAAACACCGGAGGATACGAGAGGGTTCAGGAAGGTGGGGACGTCTCCCTCAGAATCCTGACCCTGAGAAACCCCTCACGGGGAGAAGACAAGAGTGTAGGGATGTCTCCTCTACGCTCAGGTCCTCGAGGACGAGGCCGGGCCCCAGGCCCACGGCGAGAAACGAGGAGTCCCTGACGCGGCCGCGATTATGAGCAGGGAGTCCACGAGGCAAGCAGCAGGAGGGGCTGTGGGCAACAGAAGCCTTACCTTGTGGTGGAGCAGTTCCCTGGTCCAGCTTACGGTGGAGGAGTCAGTTTCCCCCAGGAGGGGTCTTACAACTCCTCCCGGATTTCCGGCACCAAATATAAGAGTTATTGCTGAGTTTAAAATGAGGAAACTGAGACCAGCCTAGGAAAATTAAATGCCAATTTATTAAGCACCTGGGCGAGCTTCTGTGGTCCGGGGAAGGGGGGGCCAGAGAAGTTGCGCTGGCTTCCCAGGAGGAGGGGTTTTTATAGCTTTGGGAGAGCAAGGAGTGGCCGGGTGTTCTAATTGGTTGCGGGGGAGCGGGATGGAGACGGGGCAGTCCACTATTGGTTGCCAGGTTATTGGGCGGGTTTTTCTGGTGCAAGAGCCAGCCAGGGTTGCATGAGCCGGGGCTGTCCAGAAGGCTGTGTGCAGAGCTAGGTGCCGAGTGCAGAGGCAGGTGTCGAGTGCAGAGGCGGGTGTCGAGTGCAGAGCCAGGTGTCGAGTGCAGAGGTGGGTGTCGAGTGCAGAGGTGGGTGTCGAGTGCAGAGGTTAGTGCTGAGTGCAGAGGTTAGTGTTGAGTGCAGATCCTGGTGCAGAGTTTCCAGGCGCGGAGAGGGATGGGCGTGTCCGAGCTCCCTGCGAGGCAACCGGCCTTACAGTCTCCAGTATCTGCTGGCTGTGTGCTCAGAGCATGCTCCGAGCATGGCCTCACGCTCTATTCGGATGGGATCCTTTTACCAGGCCTGCTGCAATAGTGTGATTCATCCCACCAGGGGCCCTGGCCCCACTCTTGCAGGTGTCTAAAGGTGCTATAAATATGTAACTCCTAAATGTGGTTCTGTATTTCTGCATGTACCAGTGATGTGGGCCTTTTTTTTTGCTCCCAGCTGAAATTCAAGAGGCCTGGATTCCGATATAAGGCCCATGATTAATGGGTCTCCAGCAAGGCCTCACTCAGCAACTCCTGAATGTAGATGGGGCCTAGATCATGTCTCTGTGATGTGGACGAAGCATGGGGCTGTGAGTCAGGGAGTGTGGGTTGTAGCCATGGCTCTGTCACATGCACTTCGTCGCATTCAATTTCAGTTCCTTACATGTGGGAAGAGATGGCTGGAGATTAGAGCTCCTCAGGGTGTGATCTGCAGAGCTCTTGTGCACCAAGCAGCTGCCTAAAGGAGTCTGTGGTCAGAAAGCATTTGGGGAGCTCTGGAGGATACGTTTCCCCTCTGGGAGACTCACATTAGAGAACACATTCGTGTGTGTGTGTGTGTGTGTGTGTGTGTGTGTGTGTGTGTGTATATATATATTTTTTTTTTTTTTTTTGAAATGGAGTCCTGCTCTGCCACCCAGGCTGGAGTGCAATGGTGCTCACTGAAACCTCTGCCTCCTGGGTTCAAGTGATCCTCCTGCCTCAACCTCCTGAGTAGCTGGGACTACAGGTGCCCGCCACCACGCCAGGCTAATTTTTGTATTTTAGTAGAGACAAGGTTTCACCATGTTGGCTAGGCTGGTCTCAAACTCCTGACCTCAAGTGATCTGCCCGCCTCAGCCTCCCAAAGTGCTGGGATTACAGGCGTGAGCCTTCACGCCCAACCAAACATTTGTATTTCACAGCCTCTGAACAGCTCATCAAAGACACCTGTTTAACTTTTCTTAAACCAGGATTTCTCAAGCTTGTTTGGCCCTGGCTCTCCGCCCGCTTTTTCCTCTGTTAATAACTATGGAGATTGTGTATCTGTGTACATAAAGCTATGGAAAATCAGCTGGGTGTGGTGGCTCACGCCCGTAATCCCAGCACTTTGGGAGGCTGAGGCAGGCGGATCACCGGAGGTCGGGAGTTCAAGACCAGCCTGGCCAACATGGTGAAACCCCGTCTTTACGAAAAATACAAAAAAATAG